>CM074594.1:4337555-5754430 GCA_037305975.1 Chrysolophus pictus
CTCCTGATCACGGCTGTTTTATTTCCTCAGTGTTTCCCTCATGATGAGTTCTGAACTGAACGTCCCAGTGGATCCCTCCACTCCTGCTTGCTGCTCTGAGCCTGGCACCAAGGGCATGGATTATCGGGACTGGGTGCGCCGCAGCTACCTGGAGCTGGTGACCTCCAACCACCACTCTGTTCAGGCCCTGTCCTGGAGGAAGCTGTACCTGAGCCGAGCCAAGCTGAAAGCCTCCAGCAGAACCTCTGCTCTGCTCTCTGGATTTGCAATGGTACGTTGGTTTTGCAGGAACGCTTTCTGGATTTGAAAAACTAACAACAACAACAAATCTCTATTAATTGGTGTTCTGTCCCTGCGAAGAAGCAGGGTGTGCTGTGATGTGCTTGGCTGTCCCAAGGCAGTGTGGATACAGGAGCTGCCCACACCTCCCAGTTATCCTCCCAGCCCTTTGCAAACACTGATCTCCTCCCTGCAAATGATCCCGAGAGCTGCCCCGTATCCAAGCAGTGCCCCAAGGCCGGGTGTTGCTGGCTGCACCTGGTCGCTGCTGTGGTTCTAATCTCATTTTCTGTATGTTTTTTTCAGGTCATGGTGCCTGTAATAAGGTGGAGGCTGGCTGGCAGCCTGCCAGAGAGCACTTTGCATGGCACAAACAGGGAGATCGTGTTGTAAGAGGCCCCACAGCCTCGGGCACAACGTCAGAGGGCTGTGCAGCCTGCAGGGAGCCAAACCGAGTGTATTTTTGTCAGTGCTGCCTGTTGGGAGTAATCCCTCGTCCTTGCTGTGCTCTGTGCTTGGGTGTTAGCTGGGAACTGTTGCATAGGTCAGAGCTGTGTCACGGAGCGCATAAATAAACACCACGAGACAGCGGTGTGATGCTTAGGGCTTTGAGCTGTGATGCCATCAGCCTCCTTCTTTCCCCTCTGGTTTTGCCCAGAGTGAAATCTCTTTTGGGGAGATTTTCTGTCCAGGAAGTGAGCTGCTGCTGAGGTCTGAACACACACATACAGAGGGCAGGATGTGATGTAAGGGAGCTGCACGGAGGAGATGGGCAGGCTTGAGGAACCTTCTGTGTTTTATAGAGTTTTGTGGGTTTTTTAAGCTTCTTCCACCCCTGCATCTCCACCCCTAGAAGATGAATGCTTCTTAGCATTACAATGGGGAGATCTGTTTGTTGCTGCCCGAAGTGGAGCAACATTAAAACATGGCAGTAGGTGGGCGCAGGATGCAGGGAACAGAGGAGCATTATGTGCCCTTGGGTTTTTCAGTCCGCTGTGGGGATGTTAGAGCTGGTGGCAGGGAGCACCCTTTGCCTTGTCTCTAACAGTATAAAAGCAAATTAGCCAATAGGTGTAGTATTATTAATAGGCCATCGACTTAATACAATAAGTAGATCCCAAATCAGAAACTGACGTTTTTGCAGTAAGGAATTCTCTTTATTAGTAGCCTTCTCACACTTGGCCTTCCAGCAAAAGGTGATGCTGTCCATAGTTTGGTAGGCTTGTGCTTAGGATGTGGACATTGACTCTTAAATAAGAGTGTGTCTGTGGCTATTGATGAAAGTGGTGCAGTTATTTAGTTAAGTGGTTCCCGTGCAGCGCTGTGTGCCCATAGCTATGTAAACAGGTGTCACACAGGGCTTGGCTATTGCTTTATTTACTTCCCTGTCAGCGTGTGCAATTCCAGCCAGTCTCATATTGGCTGAAAATTATTACAAGCTGATGGGTATTTAATCAACAGGCGGTGGCTTTGATCCAGCTCCTTCTGGACAGGCTGCAGAATAATGCAAACCTTCCTCGTTACGCGATGCTATCTGTGGTATTTCTGGCAGACAGCTGGGCAGGCCAGGAGGATGTGGCTGCTTCCAGCTCCAGTGCTGCACAGAGGGGCTGCATGGCTGCACAAGCCTCCCTGGGCAGACTGTAGGTGAAGGGGATTGAGAGGAGCATGGGAAATCTCCTTCCTCATTTCCCTGCTGGAAAGAAGAGCTGTTCCCACTAGCAGCGCTTGTCTAATTGCTACAGGATGTGCATTTGATTTAGAGAAGGAAAAGAAGAAAGAAAGAAAAAAAAGTCCGACAGATCTACTGGAGTGATTGTTTGCACAGACTGCCGAACCATCTGTGTGGATGTAACGTGCTCTGTGTGAAACCATTTGTTATCTTCCTGTGTGATACTATCTGTGCTCGTCTGAATTTCTCAAGATGAGCATCTTCTTTGTTGTAGACAATCTGGGCTCCAGTGATCTTTAAAAAGAAACGATGAGAGAAAAGCATAATAGCCCATAATCTAACTTGAGTTTAATTCAGAGCACATGCTCCTTTAGCAGACCTACGAGCGTGAGGTCCAGCAGGGCAATCCTTGAGCTTAACATTAAGCCCGTGCTGAAATCCTCTGCTGCTCAGCAGCGTGCTCAGCGCCTTGCAGAGTCAATCCCTTGATACTTTGGCTTCTGCAAGGAGGCTAAAGCAGAGGGGGCTGTTATCACAGAGGAGTATAATTGTATTGAACGTGGCATATTAATAGTTTTACAGACCATGTAGCATGCTTAATGGTTTTTAAATGGGTTATGTCAGCTTGTCCTCTTTCTCTTATCCCGGTCAGAGGATGACATGACAATCTGTATGGGGTAAAGCAATAGAGCTCGCTCACCTTGCCAGTGCTTGTTTGTGTTAAATGAACTGTTTTTCTACCTTGCTGCCCTATCTGGATTGTTGATGTTTTTCTATGAAATACCTCTTACTGAACCATCAGTCAGTGTTAAAAATTCATCGTGTTGCACAACTGAAGCTAGCCCTAGGGAACAGGTTTGTCTGGGAGGAAACATCCAATTAGCTGCAAAGTGCTGCTGATGTGACGGGTAACAGCTAGAAATTGATATGTTGGCATCAGCCAGCCTTTCAGCTCTGATATAAAGCTATGGATTGAACATGCTGATACAGTTCCTATTCAGCTTGCTCAGTGCTGTGTTGCAGGGTGGTACAGCCCCCAAAAATGAATGATACACTGCAGCTTCTCCTGCCTGGTGTAGCTTGACTGGTGATCACTGTGCTGTATAGGGGTGTCATGCAGGGCATGGCAGCAGAGGATAAGTCTGATCTCCTCAAATCTGTGTGCAGGGAACTGGAAAAGGAACATGAGGTCAGGTTGATGGCTGGATATGGAGGGTCTTCAAGGTCTTTTCCAACCTAGATGACTCTGATTAGAAGATGAGAGGTGATGGCCTTAAGTTGTGTCAGTGGAGACTCAGGTTGGATATTAGGAAACATTTCTTCTCAGAAATGGCAATGCTGCAGTGGCAATGCTGCCCAGGGAGGAGGGGAGTCCCCATCCCTGGAGGTGCTCCAGAACTGTGGACATGTGGCACTGAAAGACGTGGTCAGTGGGCCTGGTGGGCTGGGGTTGGACTTGGGATCTTCCCCACCCTCAGCAATACTACGATTTTAAGGCAGTGTGGTGTATGCTTTATTTCCATGGACCTTCCTTGCAATGGTGGTGAAGCCAAACCTGTGGGTTTTTTCCCTCTATGTGACTGGAGCTACTAACAGGAGCCTCTCAAAACAAACAAAAAAACCAACCACGTATTCATCACCAGAACAGAGGGCTGGGAATGCCCAAAAACTGTTCCAGTGTTCTTAGCGTCTCTTACATCATTTGTAGCTGATGTAGGAATAAAGCCTGGGCATGCTGCTATTGGCCATTTTCTATCCCACACACATGTTGTGTCCTGCAGCTTGCAGATGTGTTCAGACCTGACCTGCTCCCTCCTTTGGGCTGCTGGTGATTTCAAGGTAACTGCAGGAAGGACAGCAGTCATAGCACTGCTTCCATCCTCCTTAATCCTCTTCAGGGTCACCAGCAGGGACAACTTAATCTCCCAGTGCCTAAGTAATGTTATAAGTATGCCAGAGTGAATGGTGCAGATCGTTATACAGAGCCTGGAATGGCTGTTCATACTTTGCTTCATTAATATACCTTAAAATGAACAGCTTCAGAGATTTGTTAGCTGATAGGAGCCTGCTTTCCTGAACTAAGAGAATGGAGTTGTCACGGCGCCCATAAGCCAGTAGCCATCCACCTCCTTTCAGTAAGTTATGAGACCTCGAGGGAGATATTTGGGGATATAAATAGCTTGTATCCAGGCATATTTGTAATAAAAACCAACTTAGCTCTCGGAGAATAGAAGGCAGCTATTTTAACTATGGACTAACTTGGATTATTATGAAGTAGCTCTCATTCTTCCCTTGGGAGGCCGGGTAGGCTGGCTGGCAGCTGGCCAGCAGGGCTGCTGCTTTTGCTCTCCTGTGCACTCACCATGTTGAAACTTCCTGCAACGAGCGGCCGGCGGTGAGCAGAAGAGGAAGGTGTGAGAGCAGCGAGCGGGATGGCTGCCTGCAGGCTGTGAGCTGCCTAACGAGCTCCTGCTGCTGCCTGCACGGTTTGATGCCGTTGTATGGCTGCAAGGAGGGAGCTGCTATTTTGGAAAACTGCAGCACCAAAACGTGTGTGTAAAGCTTGAGATAGACCAAGCTGCAGACAGTGCGTGCATCATCGACAGAAACGGGGCTGGCCGTTTAGGCTGCTGTTCTAAAAAGCACTCGAGTGTGTACTTGAGCTTAGGTGCTCCTCCTGAGTAAAGATGCTTTCCTGGATTAAAGCCTTGAATGGTGGAAAACCAGCAGCCGTTGAGCAGTGGTTTCTTGTTCTTGTTCCCCCAGGTTGCCATGGTGGAGGTGCAGCTGGAGATGCAGTACAAGTACCCACAGATGCTGCTCATCGCGTTCAGCGCCTGCACAACGGTGCTCGTGGCTGTTCACCTCTTTGCCCTTCTCATCAGCACCTGCATTCTGCCTAACGTGGAAGCAGTGAGCAACATCCACAACCTGAATTCCATCAGCGAATCCCCACACGAGCGCATGCATCCCTACATTGAGCTGGCGTGGGGCTTCTCCACGGTGCTGGGGATCCTCCTTTTCCTTGCAGAAGTGGTGCTGCTGTGCTGGATCAAGTTCCTGCCCGTGGACTCCATCCTGAAGAATGACACCACCACCATCCAGAAGCCCAGCGGCCACGCGGGCTGGCAGGCAGCTCTGGTCTCCACCATCATCATGGTCCCAGTGGGGCTGATCTTTGTTGTCTTCACCATTCACTTCTACCGCTCCTTGGTGCGGCACAAAACGGAGCGCCACAACCGAGAGATCGAAGAGCTCCACAAACTGAAAGTGCAGTTAGATGGGCATGACAGAGGCATGCAGGTGGTGTGATGGGGGCTGAGGCCGAGAGCAAAATGCCTGTTTTGCTGGATGGTGGGGCACGCTGGTGGTGGATGGTTTGGAGGCTTAAATATGTAAATGCTAATTGCCTGCCGTGTATAGCTGTGGGTTCTAACGCTGTTTCAGACTCTGTGGTCTCTGGTCCTACACACCTCTGTGCTTAGGTGGACAGTGCCATGGAGCTCCAGGTCAGATCTTTACACTGGTACAACTAGCCAAAAATCTGCATTATTTTACAAATGTTCTGTTGCCAAAAGTAAAACTGCATCAGCTGTCCAAAAAGGCTGTGTGTGTGTAGGACCTGTCTTAGTGTCAGAACTCCCTGGCTGACTGTGCAGCAGCAATTAACTGGCAGTTTGTTTCTAGAGCTGAGCTGGTTAGTGAAGGTATTTGCACCCAACCTGAGGACGATTGGAAAGCACAATAGGAACTGTGAGTGTTCGTCGCCTTTGTTCCAAAGCAAATGTTCCATAAACATATAACCAGGAAGAAATCAGCCTTAGCTTTTATGTTCTATTCTCACTATTCCCTTCGATGCTTCCACAAATTCTAAATGCAGGGGGCTGGGGACTTCTGTCGTTCTGTCTTCAACAGCATCTGTCACTTTAGACTGAACAGATGCCAAGATCACTTGGTTTGTTTTTTTTTTTTTCCAGTAAGAGCCCTGGGAAGGCTTACAGGTGTTTTAGTTTTAACAAGGACATTCTTAAAACAGAACAGTGACGAAATTTAATGAGATGAAGCTTAGAAGGACTAGAAAAGCAAGTTTCAGAGAGGAAAAGTGGCAGCAGACAGTGGTAGAAACTCGTCCCTGTGTTGTTTTCAGTTATGTCCTGTTGGAATGCCTTTTTCTTGGTGTGCTGGAGAGAACAAGTCCCACTCCTCCATTTTTTGCTGGTGCTGTTTGTCAGCTGTAGCATTTGCCTGTTGAAAAGGACCGCTTCCTTCTCCCTGCACCAAAGCAGGCAGCTCCTCTGGGGAACGTGGAGCTGCAGGGTGAGCCTGGTGGAGCTGGACCCAGTGGAGATCTGTGTGCCACTAAAGAGCTATCACATTTCATTTGGGCTGCTTCTTCTCCAGCATTAAAGAAAAAGACACTTGCACGTCAGTACGACTTAGCAAGGGAAGCTTGCGAATCCTGCAGCATCCTTTTGGGCAAAAACTGCCATAAAAAGTATTTCAAGAGAAAAGAGTGTTTTGCAGTCATCGGCTCTTCTAAGAAATGTGAAGCTTTCTGACATACAGCTGAAAGAAACATAAGCCCATTTTCTTGGTCCTGATCCTATGCTCTGCACTCAAACACTGCAGTCAGAATCTCCCAGCTCCCAGGCTGTGTAGGTTCCTGAAATCATTATGGATGTCTGTACTGTTCTGTTTAATGATGGTCCTTTTTTCCACTGGGATCTGAGAAATCTAATGGCAGCATGTTCCATGTCAGCTTCCCAGAATGGGGAGTACACTCAAATCCCAGTGAGACCTTCCCTGTGCCTCTCTTTGATGAGGGTCTTGGGAAACTAACTCTCATTCCTCTTGTTTACATGTGAGTTTGAGCATTGCTGAACAAGTTGCTTAGCACCGTGTCTGTGCCTTTCATCTGTTGTTCTTGCCACAGTTGGCATGTACCATATTGGCTGATGTGCAGCAGAGAAAATAGTTGTTGTGTGCCACATGACTAGCCTGTACTTATGCACATATGCAAAAAATGAGGAGTGTCCTCCGGGAAGTGGATGGTCATGAAATTCGTACCATCCCCCAGCAGCCCGCCTCTCTTCCTCCTCTTCTTACCAAAATAAAAGTTAAAGGTTTACGTAACAAAATCAGAGTTGAGTTTTCTGCCAAGTATTACACACGTAGGCTCTTCTTCCAGCAAAATCTCTATTGCGAAGCCAGAGCTAGAGCAGATAGGATTAATGTCATATCTGTACTTTGCATTTTTTTCTATAACAGCAGTAGTAATTGGTCTCTGTGCGCTGTGGAGCTCAGGAGGTTTGGAATCAGTTGTAGAGGAAAGTATTGTAGCATTATTATTATTTTTTTTTTGTAATAAAGAAATTGTCAAATTTCACAGTGTGTACGTGATGCTGTGAGAGCAGTGCAGCTCATATGGAAATATAATAAATTTCAGCAGATGGAGAAATGCAGCAGAGACTGTGCTTTGGCTTTGCAGAACGCCCTGGTGAGGCTTTGGTGGGATTGGGTTCACAGCAGGCTCAAGGCAGCAGATCTGTGGCTGGAGAGGGATTGCCTCACTCCACAGGGAATCAGGGGCTTCAGGTGGTTTCCCAAGGGTTTACGGGCTTAAAGCTGCATAATGGTGTGCTTTCCTCAATTTGCTCACAGCTTTGATTTCTGTTTCTCTCTGGGCACTGGGTTCTCCCCTTCCATGGGAGTATTTTTGCTTTTTGTCACCTGGGTTCTCTCTCTCTTACTCATCATCTTTGTGCTGTACCTCCTCTTGTTCCTTTCCCAATAAGAGCACTCAGTTTCTCACCTTTTCCTCTGACTTGTTTACATTTTCACTGCTGTTGGATCCAGACTTGCATTGCAGTAAGATCTCCCGTGGTACCAGCAAGCAACAGAAGCTTAATTAATCTGTAAATGAGTGGGGACAGTGTGCCTGTCCAGACGGCTGCTTCTGTGCTGCAGTGCCAGAAAATCTTCCCAGCTTCTGCTGCTGCCCCATGGCTGGCAGCAGGACTCCATCAGTCAAGCAGGGAGATGCCTGCCTTTCCACACGTGCTGCTGTCCTGCAGCCTGGCAGCACCAGCTCGTGTTTCGTGCCTGGTCTGAACACCTCGTGCCAGTCAGCCCCGGGTGTCTGTCAGCGCTGGGTCTTCAGGTATGGAGTAAGCTCTGGGGTGCCTGTGTGGCTGTGCTGCTCCTGCACTGGGCTCAGGATGGTGTTTGTTTGCTTCCTGCACCAGCTATGGGCCCTGCGGTGCTGCCCTCGTCCTCAGTTCTCCTCACAAGCTCTCATTTGCCTAGGCAATCCTTCCAGCCTGTTCAGCAGAGCTCAGCCTGGTCTCGGGGCTCACCTTGCTGCAGGGAGCAGCCACAACCCTGTCCAAGGCCTTTTGTTTCTCGGGGGACACTTTATGCCAGCAGCAAGATGCCACTGTGTGCTGCAGTGCTGCCTCCTGGAAAGGGGAACAAGGGGCAGTGCAGCTTTGTGTCACCCCGCAGCTGCTTCCCTCGTTAGCAGTTGTCCAGCCTGGCCACGAGTGCAGGCAGGCGCCGGGAGCAGTGTCAGGTTCTCTTGTTGGCCCAGCTTGGTGGCAGCTCCTGCTCCCCGATCTCCCTATTTTTAACATAGACAGGTTGTCAGGTCCCAACCCATCCCATTGCTTTGGTGGGCAGCGGCAGCCTCAGCACTGATGCAGACTGAACTATGCTAGACCTGGCTGCCTGGGCCCAATCCATGTGATTTCAATGGAAAAGATGTCAGGGCTCAGAGCATGCTGTGCTTAGTGCTCCAATATGTGGAAGTGCTGATAGGGAGATGGTGGAGCATGCACCCCTGGCTTCCTGGCACTGAGGGCCCAGGATGACAAGGGCAGCTGGGGACTGGTGGGTTGCAGGGCTGGCTGCTCCCATTTAGTGCCTTTCTGTGGTTTTATGTGGGATTTCACCATGTCCCATCTCCCTTCCCTAAGCTAACAAAAAGATTCAAGATTCTCTGTTTTCCCAGCTTTGTTATCTTCTTCCCTTATCTTAAAACAGCTTCCTCAGCAGCCTCCCCGAGAGCCACAGCCTCGAGCTCAACCCCAACACAGCCAGGCCTCGTGCTTATCTTCTGATTTTCCTCTCACAGGCTGCCTCCTCTGTATGATGTCAGACAAGAAAGTGGCTCCAGCAACAACACACTGGCTGAGCTGAGAAATGTCCAGTGAACAACATGTGTAGGGCTCAGAGCTCACCTTCTCCAGGCTGTGCAACGCTGACTGTTGCACACTAGGAGAGAACAAACCTCGGTATGTGTGCTTCACCAGCTCTTGGTTTATCTCTTCATGACCAATGCTTAATGTAGAACAAGGTATGGATCTCAGTTGTGAGCAAAGCCAGATAGACATGCTAAGTTTAATGCTTCTTGCTGATTTCAGGCTGGTGTTTTTTGGGTTTTTTTGTGCTGTTTTTTTTTTTTTTGAGAGATAGCTGAAGTCCTCCAGCATCCTCTATGGGTTAATTTGTGTTTTACCTCTTGTTATTTAAAGCTGACACAGATATTGCAAGTGTCCTTTTAAAACACACAAGGAGATATCAAATAGGTGCGCTTGCTTTTAATGAGAGAATGGTTCCTGGCACGTGTTTTACAAGTGCTAATCAGGGTTCAAAAGATAAACAGCTCTGATAGGAATTCCTATAATTTGAAGTTTGTCATACAATAATTATACTAACAGAGTGGGCAAAAGTACTTTTAACACCTAATTAATTTAATCCTCCTTGTACTTTTCTTAGATTTCTGCAATACTGATAATCCAGACTGCAATTACGGCTCTGTAGGAGAGAATGTACATAAAGTTTTAAAAAGTCAAACAGAGCCAATGGGTTTGTAATTACAGTGTGATCTGAGTTGGTGCCTAGGAGGGTGTTCAGCAAGTGAAAAGTATAAAAGATGGACATAGCAATAACTGAGTTATGACTACATTAAGTTTTGGACTGTAAAATCATCTTGACAAAGCCCTCAGTTCCTGGCTTACAAGATAATTATTTGCAGATTTTAAACTGAAGATATCAAATAGGCAGGGCTGGAATTTTCTGGCAAGAGCAGCAGCTTGCTGTACATCTCAAAGAAAATTTCAGCTAACAAATGCAGAGCACAAAATGAACTAATATTGTTTATCTCATTATCGTGGCACACTGATTCATCAGCAGCCAGCATCTGCTCCCATTGCTGAGACAATGAAACAGTGGGTACCCATGCCAGAAGGATTCTCACAAGCTAAGAGCACTATGGAAATGTAAAAGGAAATGTTGGAAATAATGGTCAAACATTAATGGAAGGAGTTGATTGCTGCATTTTGCTACGTGCAGAGCAGATTACTGAAGAGGCTGAGCATCAGAAGGCAGCAGGATGGTGGTAGATGTGTGTCTCAAGGCTTGCCCTACCTGCAGAATGGGTTTCCTTGCCCAGCGTGGCTCTCTACTGAACCCCAGCAGTCTGTCAGCCATTTCCTGCTTGGCCCAATGTCTTTTAGTGCAATAGCAGCAATGCAGAACCTGGAGGCAGCATGCTATTATGCCCGTGGGTGCTGGCAGCACAGGGCTGATGGCACCAACCTGCCTCAAAAAGGTTAGGAATTGCAATTTTGGGATTTCCGTGAGAATTTTCTTCTAATAAAGCTCAGCTGTCTCATTGCAGTGACAGTCTTCTGTCAGAGAGGGCACGCTGGAACTGCTGCTGAGGCAGTGATGCTGTGGGTATGGGTGGAGGTTTGCTGTCTACGACTGCCCACGGAAGCAGTGCTCGCTGATCCCTGCTGCAATCACTGTGTAGCTGTATCCACAACGGTTTAAATACAGGGCTAAACTAAAACAGCTTCATTGCAACCTTGAAAGGAGCATAGTTATAAACATTTCAAACTCGTTAAAATCATTTCAAAATCATTAGGTCCTGATTCACCTAACTGATTTCTAGTAACCTAGTTTAGTTGGGCTGAGGAGTTGCCTCCTCCGCAATGCCTGCAGCAGAGGGCAGTCTGCAGCATGAATTCATTAATAATATGTTAAGAACCATGTGCTGTGCCAAGGAAGTACTTCTAGGACAGGACATAGCTGTACGAGGATGCTGAAATCTCACCTAAGAAACATGCTCCTTTTCTTAACAAAATCAGACAGCACTGCAAAGTGTCATTTCATTACTGTATCTGTGACAATGCTGAATGGTTTTGATGATACAACTGTGTATTGTGCTTCTTCCACAGCACAGCTTCATTTTCAAGAGCACAGAAGTTAGTTTTGAACCGACAGATGGCCCTCAATCAGTGTCTGCAACAAATGATGACTTGAATCTTAGGTACAAGGTATGATTCAAACCTGACTGCTGGAGCTGCCAAGAAAAAAAATGACAGCCACTGGTGCTGCAGTCTGTTGCCCAGCTTATTCCCAAAATCTGACTCTCAATACTGACAGCAGGGTTCGGAGATGACAAACGATCAGAAAAATAACACAGTCTGTGTGAGTCTCTGGTCTCAGCTCTGCCCAAGCTGTCTCTGAGGAAGAGTCAGCATTGACCCTCTGCAAATGCAGCTCTTTGGTCCCAGAAGATATAGGTCACACACAGCATTTATGGTTTATCCTCACTGTTAAAGTATGAATCTTCAGCAAAGGATAATTACTTTAATTAGTTCTCAGTGTTGTACCATCTGTGGAGAGATGCTTGCCTGCCCCCTGGAGAGCTTCTCTCTCAAGGAGCAATCTGAAGTGGGTGAGAAGACAGCTGTGTCCCTAGGGGACAGGTAACAGTAAAGCAGGATGACATAAGAGCTGCCATTGCCTAGGACAGTCTTCACAAAAAACTGTTTGTTAACATCCATACATACCCAGTTTCTTATGTACGCTTCAGAAATTAATCAAATTCTACAAATCCTGGTTTTTATTTTTCACATTTCTTAAGACACAATTCTAGCAGCCCTCTGCTGATCACACCGGTGTCCCTTGAAAGGAAAGAGCTATCTCCAGCAGTTCTTTACCCAGCTCCTCACGCCTTCCTCCAGCACTGAACTCTGCAGACAGCTCTCTGAATGTGACACACACTCGTCGATGCTCGATATGCCTGCGGTGAATGGCGTGCTTCCACTTGTAGCGTGCCTCATCATACAGCACCACCAGAGACCTCCTGGGTAAGTGAATGGCAACAGTCACTTCCTTACTTGGAACAAGCCTTGGGGATAGAAGGCAGCTGCTTCCCTGTTTGCCTGAATTCTCGCATGCTGACATTTGTGTAAGAGATCCAGGGGGATTTAATTCCCCGTTTTCATTACTGAAAGTAGGAAATAATTGGATGCTGTCCTCTGAATCACAAGACATGGACAGCACAGTTTTTGAGAGCAAGTTTAAGCTAACCAGACGCTCTCCCCACAGCCACCAATCATCAAAATGCGGGTCAATAGCAGAACCTCTTTCTGGCCTGTAGTCCAGATTGCATTGTTCAACAGGCAAGAAACCACCTAACACAGAGTAGGCCTCCATCTGTGCCACAATCTTTTTACTAAAACTTGGCAAGCCCGTAAAGTCACCAGCTTTCAACCTCTGTTTCTTGAAGTTCACTTTGGGTCCGTAATCCTGTTGGAACAGAAGGAAAAAACAGCATTAAAGGAAAACCGGGGACAAGAGCTGAGGCTATGATCCCTATGGGGTCAAGGCTTTCAAGTTCTTTTCTCTTCTAGCAGCTCCTCACCAGTTTCCAAAATCACAGAACCATTAAGGTTGGAAAAGAGCTCTGAGATCACCAAATCCAACCATCAGCCCATCCCCACTGTGCCCATTGAGCCATGTTCCTCAGTGCCACATCTGCCCTTTTCTGGAAAACCTCCAGGGCTGTTGACTGCACCGCTTCCCTGAGGAGCTGACTTGGACAGGCTACATTAATCTCCCTGGAATTAGGTTTCTTAGCTGGAAAGAAAAACAAAAACAAAAAACAACTTCCTTACTTACTTCTCTCACCTAAAACTGTGTGAATGCTCCCAGAGAGGTTGTGGATGCCCGTCCCTGCAGGCATTCAAGGCCAGGCTGGATGTGGCTCTGGGCAGCCTGGTCTCATGATTGCTGACCCTCCGCATAGCAGGGGGTTGGAACTAGATGATCACTGTGGTCCTTTACAACCCAGGCCATTCTATGATTAATGCCTGAATATGCAACATCTGGTACCAAATGTAACTGGAATTTGCTTCTGCAAGCAGCTCATTTTAATTAGAAGTCATTCTTGCAATTGATTTCGGAAGAAGTTCCCAAAGAAGAGCTATTAATGAAATATGTAAGTGGATTGGGTTTGAAATGCTGAGCGACGTAAGAAGAAATGTGCTTGTAAAGCCAAACCTGCTTCTTTCGGCCAGACTGCGAGGGCTTCCATTCATCCCGGTCCATCAGTTCAACCATCTCCACTTCTTCATCCTCACTAACGAACTCCTCTGCCAAAAACACCCCTGGGAATGGAAATGCCCAGCCAGCAAACGGGGAGCGCTCACTGCCCTCAGCTAAGCCCGTTGCCGGACAGTAAGTGAAATTATCCTCCCCCTGCAGAATAACAAGAGATGACAAACACGTGAGGGCGAAGCTCTCATAACGAGCCGCTTCCCTTCGTCACCCCAAATCCTCAACGTGGGAACGGCCTGCCCGGCCCGTGGAGGTGCGAGGGCTGCTGAGGGCGGCCCTGCCGCGAGCCCGCGCCTCCGAGCCGCCTCTCTGTAGTACCGTCTCCGTCCCGCAGCGATGCTGGAACGCAGCTGACGCCGTTCCGGGGCGCAGTGCCGCCGCGCGGCCCTCAGCGATGCGCGCCCGTCGCGGGGGTCCCGCCGGTTCCGAAGGGCCGCGTGCCGCCCCGCCCCCCGCCGGCCCCGCCCCGCCGCCCCCTCCCCGCTACCTGTGTGGGCGGAGCGGCCTGCGCGGGCCCCTCGCAGAGCAGGCAGGAGCGGATCCCCTTGCAGCCGCAGCCCGGCCCCGCGCCGCCGCCCGCCGCCGCCGCCTCCTCCGCTTCCTCCTCCATCCGCCCGGCCGAGCGCGGGACGCGGCCGTTCTCCCTCCCCGCCCGCCCTCGCGGCCCGGCCCGCTGCAGGTGAGGGGCGGCACGCGGGCTCGGTGCAGGCCGCGCGGCTGGGCCGGGGGCGGCCTCGCTCTCCCGGCGTCCCTCGCGGCGCCGCCGGGGCCCGTAGCGCTGCTGTGCGCCGCGGGGGCCGCTGGGAGCTGTAGTCCCGCGCGCGGCCGGGGGCGCTCCGGGCCGCGGCGCGGCGGGGCGTCGCGGGGCACCGGGCGGAGCGGAGCGGGGCGGCCCCGCCGTTCCGAGCGCTTCTCGGGAGCGGCCCGGCGCGGGCCTCGTGCCCGCAGCGTGACACGGCCGGGCCGGGCCCGGGGCCGGCTGCCGCCGCTCTGCCGCTGCGTTCGGGCGCAGCCTTTTTGTTTCCCTCCTCGAGGCCGTGCCGCGGCCCCGTACGGAGGACCGGCTGCCGAGCGTCCGGCGCCTGTCGGTGTGCGGAGCGACGGGGGGACGTGGCTTGGGGCGGGCGGGGCTGAGCTTTATGCCGGGTGCAGGTAGAAGTTGCTTACAGTAGGGGCGGCCCGGCGAAGAAACGGCCGTACCGAGCAGCGGGCGTCGCTGCGGGTGGTGATTAATCCCAAGTTTGAGGAACGCGGAGGCTGCCAGCGAGGAGTCCATCCGTGTGGGCGGCTCTGCGTTCTCTGTCGCCTCCCCCCGAGGACGCGGCTGCTGCAGGTCAGCTCATCCTGAGCGCTGCTGTGGGGCAGCCCTCGGGCCGGAGCCTGGCTGCACGGCACAGCCCTCAGTGCTGGGAGCCCCCACGGGGCAGGCAGCTCATCTGCAGCGAGCTTTTGGGACGGGCTGGGTGGGCTCATCCGGGGTGTGTGCCCACCTTAATGCATAGCCCGGTATTCTCATCTCAGCCGTAGGATAAAGAGCCCTTCAAACTCAGCAGCAGAAGCGGTAGCCAACCTCGTAACGTTTTTTGCTCCCCTTTGGAGTCTGTTGCAAAGGATTTCCCTTTATCCCTGTTTGTTTTCCCAGGGGGGCTACAAGAAGAGTTCTTACAGCTGCTTGGTGATTGCAGCTGGAGGGTGAAGATAAACATGTCAAAAATTACCACAGAGCTTCTTTTGGAAAGAGCGGTTCCGAAATCCACGAGGCTCCGAAAGATAGAGACACTGAAGTAAGTGCAAGCAGGCCCATGGAAAATTCCAGACGAATTCAGCACGGATGATCCTCCTTTCAGGCATTTCTACTGAAATAAGAGAAATCGTGACAAAGCCCAGAATTAGAAATGGTGTTGTTAGTGCAGGATCAGTGAGCTGCCACAATTACTGCCTCTCTTCACCATATATGTTGTTTCCTGGGTTCTGATTTCCTAATGCTGAGAGGTATTCCTTCCCCCCACTTCTGTCCTCGGTAGCAGTTGCTCAGTGTAAATAGGAGAAGTGCTTCTGGTCTGGATCTACAGGATTTTCTTAATGTTTTGGCATTATGTCCATTCCCTTTATTTTCCCCTCCATCACTTTGCTCTAAATCCAATTATATTACTATCTGAAACATTGCAGAAAGGGAGAATGAGCTGACATGCTTAGCAGCCTCTAAAGCAGTTTTATTGCTCAGACCCTCTCAGAGGTCACTGAACATAATAAATATCTTTCCATGTGGTAAATAACAGTGGGATATTTTTTTAAATTGAGAGCTGGTCACTCCAAGTGACTCATCTAGCTGATTTCTGGCAGGCGTCTGTGTTGTTTTTGTTGCTGATGGAGGAGTTCTGGGTTTCATTGTGTACATAGAAGTGACTTCTTTTAGTTTATCTTGTGCTGAAATAATTGTTTTTGGGGAAAAAACTTGAAAGTTTATCCATAGAGTGTAGGTTGCAGGAATCTGGGTAACAAGGTGGCGTTCAGGCGGCTGAAGTAGTGAATTTCTAGAAGTAGTTTTTCCATGCAGCTTCATGCCATGATTTTGAAGGGTAATATTTCTGAAAGCCCGTTTAGGGAACGCTGTGCTGAGTCTCTCCCAGTCTGTGTCTGTGTCCCAGCCCCAAGTGGTGCTCCTGCTTGGAATCACAACACAGCAGGCACTCTCAGTGTTGCAGCCTTTTCAACCTTGTGTACATACTTTGGCTGGTTAGGCTTCTGAGATGACGAGTGGGAAGTGATCTTGCTTTCTAAATTAATGTACCTGATTTATTCACATTTTTTGTATATGGCCCTTTATTTGCTAGTCATTATAGATGGAGATTCTGTTTGTTAGAGGAACTCAGGCTTATATCCTCAGGAGACCCTGGCTGACAGTGCTGGAAGTTCCCTGTGGGCTTCAGCAGAATGGTCTAATCAGATCTGCACGATCCTTCCTGTAATACACAGTTTTCAGTTTCTCACTGAGGAAGGTTGCTTTTTCCCTTTTCAAACCAGGCTGAGGGGTGCCCCAATGTGTGACTTTGTACCCTGTAAGGGTCAGCACTCAATTTGCAGTGAAATGCAGGTAGCTGATGTTCTCTTTTCCTTTCAGCCTGTCCAAGCTGCAGCTGAAGACCGGAGACTTAGATCCACGTCTGTTTTCACGTCTGAGGCATCTACAGAAACTGGATCTCTCTGATAATTTATTGGACAAATTTCCCAACAGTCTAACCCTGCCTGATCTGCGTGTCCTGAACTGCAACAACAACCAGCTGGAAGATGTCACTGCTCTGAAACAGTTCCCTCTGCTTGAAGAGCTAAATTACGAGAACAATGTGTACCTCACAGTGAGTTATTTCCCTTTCTTACAGATATTACATAGAGGGGGAAATAAACAGCACTTGTACCTAGTTCTTATGTGTTATTCTTAGGCAGCAAATGAGGGCACCTTAGAGAGCACTCAGTGCTTTTATTCCCCAGGATGTGAACAGAATGCCCTGCCTTACAGGCAGGTCAGAGCCCAGTTTCACCACCACCACCTTGTGTTGGTGTCAAGTACTGCAGAAATGCGAGGCACTTGTTTGCATTGCTGAAGATCCCAACTTGCAGGGGAATCCTAATTTACAAGTAAAAGTTATTTGAGTCAGAAATGCTGAGAAGATTTTATGGAGTATCCTTTCTCATGTAAATACACTCTGCTCTTCCTTGGGTTGTATTTTAATAAGAAATAAGGGAACTGAAGCAACCACCATGTGTACAATTTTTGTAACTCTGCTGTCTTTCTAGCTCAATGATGATTATAAAGTGATGTTTCTTTTGCAAAATCTTCGGCTGCTCAATGGCAAGGACATAACCAAGCTGGCAAATCATGTGAGGCGTGTCAATAGCCGTAAGCTGACCAGCAAGGTAAGATGAGCAGTATTTTCTTCACCTGTGAACACCTGCAAAGTAACTAAATACCATGCCACAGTATGGGATGTGCTTTAAATGCCTTATTACTGCTTTCTTTATTACTGCTTGCATTTGTTGCCACTTCTACCTTCAGTTTCAATCAGTGTGAGGACATTCTGTGTTTCCATAGGGCTGACTCTGTTGGAGTACTAGGCTGCAAAACTGGCAGGAACTGACAGCCAGAGAATTCTTGTCTAGCAAAGAGGATTTGTCATGAATGCTCCACAGGGGCAGGAGCAGCGAGGGCTGTGTTTGAGCCTCCAGTTTTCTAGGTCACTCAGTTGCCATACAGATATGGAAGAAACGGAGTGCTTCCTTACCAGCTGCATGCACCTTTCCATCTAGTTGATGTTACTTGTCCTGGCCCCAGGAATGGAAGTTCAAAACCAGGCTCAGGATAATCTTGATTTCCCCAGCATGCTCCAGGAACAAGGATTTGTTTGTTCTTCTTTTGCTCTATGTGCCTGGAATGGCGCTCTCACTTGCATACGTGGTCATTCAGCTCATGACATATTCTCCCTTCATTGTGCCCAAGGTTCAGAAGCCTTTTGGAGCCAAGATATCTGAATTTATAAATGGTGATGGTGTGTGTGTGCTGTGCTTCTGCACTCACTTGAACTACAAGAAAACTCAAACCCCCATTGTCACATACCTGTTACAGTTACCTGTCAGGTGCTCTCTGGCAGTGAGGCACAGTGTCTTAAGAGCACTTGCTATGAATCCAGAGGCACAAAATCAAGCATTGGTCTGAGTTCATGTTCTTTGCCACACAAACTTGGATCAGAGGGACTGGATTTTGTTTGCACTGAAGTTGTGCTTCAAGTGCTGATCAAATAAATCGAGTAAGTACCATCATGTGGATAGTGGAGCCAGAGGGTTAACTTGTAAAATGTTTTTACAAGTACTCTTGTGCTTTTCTGCTTTAGTTTTCTGTAGTATACTGTTGAGTAAGTCCAATCTTTCTATCTAGGTTACTGCTCACTGGGAAGAATTCTTCCGTGACCAACTCCCCGAGAAGTACACAGCTGAGCAAGTGAAGTCCATCAAGAAAAAGTTCTTGAAGTCAGTTCAGACTAATGTAGTGTATGGACCCAGCTCTCTTAGTGAATTCACCCGCTGGCGGGTAAGTTGCTTTTCACTGACACTCCTTTCTTCTGGCAAGGGCTCTGCAGCCTGATCCTGAACAACTCTGGTTGAAGTACTGTGTGGATTTGGGCTCAGAGGACTCTTTCAGGAGGATGGTATCATTTTTTTTTTTCTCATTGTTTTGTTAAGCGGGTACAATGCTAAGTGTGCACCACGATGTGATGATTGTCATTAGACATTGGTTTTTAATTCACAAACAATAATGACAGTTGTACTAATTAACAAGACTGTGGTATTCCTAGTACTTAATTTTGCAAACTGCTAATCACTTTAATGATGCTTCCATCAAGGAAGCTGTGTGAAAGGAGAAAAGGTAATGACAGAACTGCAGTTGCTCCTAGTGAGAAAAGATACCATTTCATTTATAACACAGGGTTTAACTGTATGTGCATCAGCTTCCATCACGCCTTTGTCTTATTTTACTGCTGGGATATTGTTTTGTTCCTTGGAAGTCCATGACAGAGTGAAGTTCTTGGATCAAGTAGCACAGATGTAGTCAGCAACGGAAACTACCACTGATGTTGTTGTATGTGGAAGTGAAAAGTTCACTCCTGCAGGCAGTGTGATGCACAGCAGGGTGGTGATCATCTGCAGAAGTCACTGTAATCACTCATTTACAGTGCAGATCTGCAGACTCTAGTTTGTCCTGTACAGTTTACAGCATCCATGAGATTTGTATGTTTGATCAGAGAGGCATGGTGCTGGTGCACCAGCCTTCACATTTCAGTATGACCAGTGAAATAACATGTGAAATTCATGTAGAATAGAGGAAGAACATACTTAAAAGCCCAGCAGACCAACTCTTGTGATGACATATTGGAGTTTGGCTGTGGTTTCTTATTGTCTTTTTTTTGTGTCTATCAACATATTCCTTTCTAAGGTGAAAATGATTGCAGAAGAGTTTTTGACTTGCTCGCTGGGTCTGGAGTTAAACACAGATACTGAAACAGAAGAAAACGTAGATGAGAATGAGGAAGAAAGTGCAGAAAGCTCCAAGGAAGCTGCAGAGGAGGAGGCTAAGGTAGATTATTTACATTAATAATTTACTTTTCTTTTAAAATCAGATTTTAGCAAATGCTTGTCAGTTTCCTTTAGTGACCCTGTGGTAACTGTAGGGGCAGTCTCAGGCTGCAGCCTGTGTTCTTCAACTTGGACTACTTTATGGCCAGATTGAAGCCATCCCAGCAATAAGAAGGTTGGGTTGCTATTCAAGAAGATAGAACTGTTCCATTCATAGGAAACCCAAAAGATTTCATGAGTATAAACCAACCCACTCCACCCATCCTGTGGGGAAGCAATATTTTTGATGAGAGAACTGGGCTGATGTGGTCAGGCTGAAATGGTGCTTGCCCTCTCTGAAATGGCTGCAGACTGAATCTTCTCAGACCATGGGCCCGATTTTTTTTTTCCATGTATGTAAATCTCGAGTAACTGGGGCAGGAGAAATGAATTGCAAATCAGGCTGTCATTAGCTTCTGCCTCTAGGAATTCTGTAAGTCTGAGCTGTCTGATTTTTGGAATCTAGTCTATGGCTCTGGGAGGGTACTGGGATTTGAATAAAGGCTCTTTCTTACTTGCAAACCATCTGCACATCTTGGGGAAGCTTCTGCAGAAACTGACAGCATGCCTTATAGGTTACGGTAACTCCCAGAAAGAGGAAAAGAAATCGTTCAAAGTCACATTTTGGAAGGAAGAAGTCCAAGTCCCAGGCAAAAACTGAGGAGATGGTACCTAATCCCAGAAATTCCAGTCAAGAGGAGGACGACCCAGCTCCTGATAAAGCAAGAGCATCGAATGAGCCAGCCGAAGAGGCAACCCCTGAGCAGGGAGATGAAGGGACACATAAGAATGGAGAGAAGTTTCCCAAAGGGCAAAGCAATAGAAGATCCAGCCAGCTGACAGGAGAACAGAAAAGCCAGGAGCAGGGCAACGGGGTTGTTAACTTGACCCCAGTAAAGAACTCCAAGGGCCAGGTATGTTCATCACTCCCCTGGGGACAGGTTTTCAACTTCTTGGTTTAGTGGGAGGAGCTGCACTGAGATGTCAGCAGAGCTCTGCATATCTTGGAGCTCGTGACTGGCCAGATATATTGTAAGTTATGGTTTTATTCTGTGTTTTGTTTTGTTTTAAATCTCTGAAATTTCAGGGACAGTGAATTCTCTGCAAGGGGTGGATGGACCAGCACTCTGAGGTGGTTCTCTGAAAGCCTGTTCTTAGAAATGGGATTGGCATGACTTGCTCTCAGGTCAAGCTGATGGCTATATGGGGGAAGGTGTTTCCCTCTCAGCTCTTATTAGGGGATTCTAAAAGGGTTTTTCACGTTTCTCTGCAAGAGAAAAGAAAGTTCAGTGCTGGGGTCTGCAGGGCACACATTTTCCAGTTTCTTTCTATTTCGGGAGTCTTGAGCATCAGTAGCTTAATCTTTCCTGCCCAGGAGGGCTGAAAAATACTCTGGTTTAACTCAGATTGCTGTGTTCTGTAGAGGGTTCTCCCATGGCAGTCACAAACTGCTGTCAGGGGGATGAATTTTCTAAATGTGGATGGTCTATTGTAGGAGGATATCAGTGCAGAGCCATTGCATTTTCTCCAGTGTCACAGTAAAGGCAACAGCCGTGAGGATTTTAAAACGCAGCTCTGGTCCTGTGTCTTCGAGCCATTGCTTGACTGTGCACCCAGGAAAGGTGAGCTCTTAAAGAGGTTTGCAGGATTCCCTGAACCACCTGGCTCTGGAATCCCAGCAGACCCCATGTGTTAGACCCCAGCTTCATCAAGCTGTAATCTCTGTTGTCAGGAAGAGATTTGTGTACATACTTTGCCTTTGAAAGCAGGAGCCTGGGAGAGCACCAGGCCGTGTGCAGTCTTCACGTGTTATCTGTGAACTTCTCACCTTCTCTTTTCATCTTTCAGATCCCATTGTGAGTTGTTCAAGAACTGTGGCAACGTGTGGAGGGGAGTCTGTCTGTCTGATCGATTGTGAAACAGGGGTGGTGCTGAAGAAGTATAAGGTGGCTACAGAGGTGGGTTGCAAATATGAACGATAAGCATTAAATGGAAATTCCATAATTCTTTTTAATTCCATAGATAAACATGTTGTAAACAATTCTGAAAGAAGGTTGCAAGCGTTACCGTGGACAGGTCTTACAGGTCTTTAAAAGATGGGTAGTAAATATTTCCTGCTTGTCCTTCTAGCCTGGCTTGTTTTTTCTTTTTATCAGTTTTATGCCTCTCTTTTTTTTTTTCAGAGAGGCATATGTGCGTGTATATCCAGGCTAATAAGAAAGCTTGACAACACAGACTAATAAACATCCTATTTTGATAAGTTTTGATCTTCCGAAGGTGTTCTGAAATGCAGTGCTTATACCTGAATAGTCATGTCAGCTCACCTGGATTGCTCCATGACAGCTATGTTGTATCTGAGCAAATAGCCTTCCTGCTGACTCTCTTTCATGCTGTTCTCTGTTTCTTTCTGTCTTAGGAGTTCTTCAGTGTTGCGTGGACAACTCTCCCAATGGTGATCAGTGACAGTCGGAAGAAATCTCATAATATCTTAGCAGCTGCAGGGAGGAGAGGGATTGTCAAACTGATTCACGTGGCAGCTGACTTCTGCTATGGAGAAATAAAGGCTCATAAAAAGCCCATTGCTACCATCTGCTTCAGCCCAACTCGAGAAACTCACCTTTTCAGTAAGTCTCTAGTTCAGAATCTCCTTAGCTTCAGCACCTAATCTGGAAAAGATTGGGCTTCCTTTACAAGGGGAACTGTCACCTTGCAAGCAGGTGTGGGTAGCTAAGGGCTTACTGGGTCCACGCAGGCATGAGTATGGACAGGTGAATGCAGGGAGTTCTTTTTGGATGGCATTAGAACACAGCAGCGGCAAGTTGTTTCAGACAGTCTTATTCCTTAGCTGAGTTGCAGCAGCTCCAGTATCTCACTTGGTAGCTCCCTGCTGTGCTGACTCTCAGGGTGGCTGCCACACACTAGCCACAAACAGTTCCAGTAGTGGATTCGTTCCGCAAGGATGGGTAAGAAGAATGACAGGCAGAGCAGTCTGCTGGGGGCCAGGCAGCCAGCTAGCAAGGCTCTCATCAAGCATGGCAAGAGGGACATTGCAGCATATCATGGCCTGTTGGGTTTTGTTGTTCTAATGAGCACAACAGTGTACTTAATTGCTTTGAAATAAATGAAAATCTGTGCCTTGTCAGAAATTTCTATCCAGGTCCTGAGGTAGAAGTGAGCTGCAGTAGGTCCCACTGAGATTAAGGCTTAAGGAGTGGTGGGAAATGAACCATTGCGTTACAAATTGCAACTGCATTGTCAGGTCTGTAAAGTAAGCTGTTAATGGGGACATTCAGACCACACCTGCACCCCATAGCACATTGTCTCTCTTGCCTACAATTGCTCACATCCTGGAGTGGTTAGAGTGCTACATGAACCATTAAAAGTGGAATGTCTTTAAAACATGGGCAGCTGCAGTGGGTACTTTACAAGAGTAAGCTCAACAGTGTAAAAAGCAGAAACCTAAAGAGATTGGGAAGTAGCTACCACATCCATGTAGTGCTTACTAGTGAGGGGTTGATGAGCTTGACAGAGTTGCTCAGGTGTGGACAGCAAGGCTTATTTTATTTAATAAAAATCTCTTGTAATAAATTACATCTGCAAGCTTGGAGACAAGACGCTAACTTGTTTGAGTTAACGCTAATTGACTGGGATACTGATCACTGAAAATACTCTCTTGGCCTTGTTACTGCTGCCACTCAGTCAGCTGGGTGACAGAGACAGTAAGAGTCTTTTATTTTAAATCTGTTCCTAACTTTCCCAATGGGAGCTACTGTGGAAGCAAACACAAACGTTTGGAATACAGTGGAATCTGCCTGAGAGTAGGGATTGTAGGCTCCACAAGAACCCACGGCCAGAAACGGGAACTTGAATGAGTGCTAATTAATGTTCTCATGAAGCCACAACTTGGTAGCAGACACCAGGAACCAAACTTTCCTTTTGTCTGCTCCTCTTAGAGCACAGGATAAGAATGCAAATGACTGAATGTGCATGTTTGACAATGTCTGTGAGGTGGTGTTGAGCTGGGAACCTCAATGACTGCTGCTGTACTTTAATGAGCTCTGTGACGCCCCAGGCTTAGTTTTATAGCTCCTGACAGATAAAATTGCCAGCTAGCATGAGAAGAGCCAAACGAGCAGCAGTGTCACTACCTGCCTCTCTTTTGTGTCCTATAGCTGCATCCTATGACAAGCGAATTGTGCTGTGGGATATTGGAATTCCAGACTGTGACTACAATTTCAAAGCAAGGTAAAGGTACAAAAAAACATATGTGGCCAGTCTAGGAGGCTCTAGCTACTGCTTTGCAGCACCACTTCACTGTTCTCTTTTTAGCCAGCTGCTGGTACTGGAATGTTTGTCTGTACCCTTACGGATTGCCCTGGTACCCACCTGCCCAGAGCAGTACCTGCTGGCTGGCTGTGAAGAAGGCTGCTTTGCATGGAACATCAAACTGGAGAAAGAAGAGAAAAGCAGGTGAGAGCACCAGTTGCTTTCTGTAACAACAGAAGTAGTCCTAGCTTTATTTCATATGGAGGTCTGTGCCAGGAATGCAGCGTGGCTCACCAAACTTAAAGGGAGTAAAATAGCAGTCCCTGAAGCAAGCAGGCTCCTGGAAATTAAAAAGTCCAGGTATCTCAAAAATTAATTTCAAATGGGAATTAATCCGCTTTATCTGGAATGAGACTAACGTGTGGATTTCCATTTCTTGGGTCCTGTATCTAAGCACATTTTCAGTGCTGCTCATTCAGGGCCTGAATTACTTCACTCTTCCTTCCACAGGCCTTTTGAAGCCTCATTCAAATTTCCTGATGAGGAGGGAGAAATGTCAACATCTCACAGGGTTGACGGTTTGGCTTTTCTGAATGATGATGTTGTAGGTGAGTATAGACACGATAGCCAGATCCACAAGAGGTCAGGTACCTTGGTGTGGAAGGACAATGCAGAGGAAGTAAATGGGGTGTAACTGCATCTACTGTAGATTCTGGAGTGCTCAATGGAGTTTCCTTCTAGACTCGCTTATCCTTCTGTAAAGATGAGGTATGGAGTCATGTCTGAGCAGAGCTGGAAAAAAGATGGACTTAACACAGCAGACTTTGCTTAGCAGTACTGAAGTGGAAGGGAAGAACCCTTTGCTGTTCAAGGGCTGCTGGAAGCCCTTTGCAGAGGATTGGGAGTTCCCACAATTTGGAGGCTCTGTAAGGCCTAGGGTGGGTCTTTCTGAATAGCTCTGCCTGTTGCAGTTTTGGAACATGTATGGGACTGAGAATCCCCCTGAAACTTCCAATTATCCTAAAATAAGGTAAAAGAAGTGGAAGTAGTTGCTGCTGATGTCAGGTTCCATGTCTTGAAAGCCACCTTCTGGATGGACTGCCTTCCCCAGCTATTTTGAAGCACTTCTCAGCACCTTACATCATCTTCCACTTTTCTTCCCTAGTTTCCAAGAGCTCCAAACCAGGCTGCATATACTTATGGAGCTGGAGTCGGTCTTTTGACAGTAAGGGGAAAGGAAGCCAGCGAACAGTGTCTGCAGTTATTCTAGCTGAACTGGAGTGGTCCACAACAGACTTGTCCTATCTCACACTCAGCACCTGCCCAGGTAGGCAGCACCTTTCTTCAGCACTCCCAAGCATCAAGGCTGTACCAGAGGCAGCCATACTGCTCAAGGTTTACTTGTTTACAGTTGCAGATGCCTCCCACTCACTGGAGGAATCTGTTGTTCAAAGCAGAGGAGCGGATTTAATTCCCAGGCCAAGAGAGCACAGCTGGCCTGCCACCCATGAGCAACAGGAACCATTAACTTGCAGCACTGCCCTCCCTGCACAGTGCAGCTAATGGGCACCTGCTGCATATAAATACTTGAGACTGTTCCTTGACTTTTAAAGGCAGAGGTGTTTTACCTTGGTGTGATGCACCTGTCCCAGTGCAGTGTAGGACTAACGAGGAGTAAAGAAACCTGATCTGAGCATCACTTTTCAAAACTATGGAGTCTGAATGGAGGTTTTCTTCCAGAGCTGGGTAGTTTAGTGTTGTTTCTTTGTGCCAGAAAGATAATTTTGCTGGAATGTGACATCCTCTGTTGAGAGGATAAAGCACTGCCTTGAGCTCAGCTTTATAGAAGGATGGACCCTCAGCTCCACTCTAGTTTTTCTGCTTCTTCTTTTGGTCTTACAGCAAAACTGCATGTGTTCTGTGGTGATGAGAAGGGAAGTGTGTGGATATACCACCTCTCAAACTACACCACAGCATGGAGCTCTGCAAAGGGAAAACACTCAGACAAGAGAATCCCACCCACACAGGTAGGTCTCATTTACCCTTTGTGACAGAGCTGTGCTTCCCCTCCTCCCCAGGGCAGCTCTCTTGAGCAGCTTCACACCAGAATATGCCTACTATCTTCTCTACCTAACATTCATGGCCAATTAAAACCAATCTCCAGATAACCAAGATAACCAAGGCCACCTCAAATCACACACACACAGTTGTGACAGGGATTATGAGCTGCAAAGCAAATCTGTTCGCTCTCGTGTGCTGTAGCTTGACAACTTTTCCTAGGAAAAGGCCTCTGAAAAAATACAGTGGCTAAATGATATGGCCTGGCTGTTCCTGCACTGCTGTCTGGTGTGCAGCCACTGTTTCCCTGCCTGGATGAGTGGAGGGTGACAGCAGCAGCTGCTCCTTGGTAGAACTCCATGTGAGGAAGGGCAAGCTTCTGGCGTATGTTCCTGCTTCCCTTTTGCTCATTCTTTCCCTGGCCTCTGAAAACACTCCTTTTTTGGATCAGTAGTGTGTCCTTATAGAGGTAACTGAGCAATTACACATTCACAGAGGCTGTGAGGCACATGTGGTCTTGAGCTCTAACTCTATTTAAGTATGATGTGACCTCATGTTCCATAAACATAAACATGCTCAAATCAACAGTCAGCAGTTGGAGGAGAGTGGGAGCTGCTTTCAATTTTTCCTTTCTGATCAAGTCCCTCTTGCACTGAACTTCAGTCCTTCAGTAGGACTGGCGTGTACCTGCCTCCCTCAGGCAGGGGAACAACCTTTCTATTCAGCTCCACCATGTTGGATGTGACCCCTCTATTCCAGAAGTAGACACAATCCAGGCCCAATTGTCAAACCAGGCTTTGCAATAATTAACATTCACCAAGTTTCAGGAACAATGACACCATTCCTTTTCTACACAAACTCTGTTCTCCTTGTAGATTCTCAAGTGGCCAGAGCTTCGAGCAAATGGAGACCACCTGAGTGAAGTCTACATAAACAACGTAATAACAGACCCTACTTTCACTTACCTTGTTGTTCTCACTAGTGTGAACATTACAGCAATTTGGAAGAGGTCATAGTTACTTGTTACAGAATTTCATTCCCTTTGAAATAGTGCAGTATTAGTGACTGTTACCCATGTAACCATAAAGTTTTCTAGACCAGCTGTTACGTGCAAAAGGTAAAGAGTTCGTTAAACACATCCAGTCATCCAGTTCTTTTTTCTGTAAGTTTACACAATTTGTGCATTTGTTTTATAGAAATGACACTTAATAAAACAAAATAACAAATCTGCTGGCAGAATCTAGACTTCTTGAAATGGAAAACCAGGAATGTGATCTGCTACTGCCACTTAGCATCTCCAAAGTGCAGTCAAATTGAGTTAGAGCTTAGTGCACATAATGGCATTAAGACTCCAATTAGAAAAGTAAAAATCATTTTAGTGAATTAAGCCATCAAATCAAACAAGACTTGGCAGATACAAACCTCCCCTCCCAATACTGCTGCCAAAAATAAGTGGGATGAAAAGGAAAGTAATTGCCATGAATGAAGGTTTAAATAAAGCATTCAATTCCTAGACACGTCATTCTTCATCAGAAGTACAGTCCAGGCTTAGTGTGATAATTTTACTCGATTCCTTCCTGTTTGTCTTTGATGGCAACCTGTAAAGCACACAAACAGAACTGTCACTGAACTGGAGAACGGTTTAAATACTGACCTCATCAATCTGATATCAAACACCAGAACAAGTGCAAAATAAGGTGTAAGCACCCATGGAAGCCTGAGCAGCCAAGCAAATGATACATAAAAGGGGATTGGGTTGGAAGGGACCTCAAAGATCATCGAGTACTAAGCCCTGTGTCACAGGTAGGGTTTCCAGGCACTAAATCAAGCATCAAATCATATATAATTTGATTTTAATTACAGTGTTTTCTACGTTAGCAAGATTATGAGAAAATCATTGGTAGAACTGTTACAGAACACCCATGTAACTCATGCAGGGCACATAAATAACCCTCAGGAGGAGCCTGGCTTGCAAAGAAGTGTTCTGAGTAACTGCTTAGATGAGTTTATTGCCATAAGACAGCACCACCTCTGGGATATACTATCCCTCCCTTTGGTTCAAAGCATGAGCTTCCTGCAGTGGAAAGAAATGAGCTCACCCTGAATCTTTCCTCCAGGAGGGACAGCTCACTGATCAGGTCTGTGATGGCGTTGGTGAAAGCCTCCTGGGGGCTGTAATCTGGTGTTGTTTGGACACGGATGATGATTTTGTGTTCCAGGGGGTGTGGGACCTTGTAACCTGCAAACAACACCTGAGGGTCCTTCAGTAACTGCCTGGAAAGGAAAAGCAGCAGTGAACAAGCATGCATTAAAATATGTATCTGAACTTAAAGAAAGCCTCATTACTCTTAACCAGCCCCCCCCACAATTTCCTCAGCCCCTCAGCTCACGACTTGATGATGTTCCCCAGCGTGTGGTCCTCCTTGTTGATGGTGAACAGACAGGCGTTGGGCACCTTGGTGTCCTTGTTGATGGTGATCCTACACAGCGGAGCGGCCGTTAGGGCAGTGTTTCACTGCATACAACAGCCTGGGCGGCCGTGGGGGGACCGGGGTGGCACGGGCTCCCCGCACAGGGAGCCCGCACCCCCCACCGGTCCCTCCCACGGCCGCCAGTCTGGTTGCTGCTCACTTTTTCTCGCCTTCGAAGAGAAGGAAGGACTCGAAGGCCGGAGGAGCGTTCATCCCGCCGCCTCGCGCTCCCTCCCCGCCGTTCCGTCGGAGCCCAGAGCGCCACTTCCGCCCGCACTTCCGGTGGTGGCGCCCCCTGCCGGGCGGGAGGACTGTGCGCACGTGTCCTACAAAGACTCCGGACGCGGCGCGGGGCGGAACTGCATCTTTATTGCCACACTCGAGGCACAGCCCCCCTCCCTCCCTCCCTTCCGTCCCATTCCTGCCCGCTCCATCACGTCTGCAGCTCCTGCAGGGCGGGGGGCAGCTGGCGGTGGCAGCGCTCCAGGTCCTGCAGCGCCTCGAAGAGCCGGCGGAGCTCGAGGGGCAGCGGGGGTCCTGGGGTGGGGGGGCATGGGGCAGTGAGACCATCTGGGGCGGGGAGCGGACCCCAAACACAGCGCTTCTGGCGGGGATGGGGCGCTGGGGGGTCCCTCCCTCTGTTCTCCCCTCCACTTCTACCTTCACCGCAGCCCCGAGGGCCGTTCTGAGGGCCCCCCGCCTCCATCAGCTGCCAGTACTTTTCCCTGCGGAGAAAGGGAGCGGTTAGCTGTGGGGCAGAGGGCACGCAGGAGTCCTTCCCCGCTTCTGGGATCCAACCTGAGAGGCTGCTGCAGGCCGTGGAGGTGCTGGAAGAGGCGCTGCGCCTCCACGTCGGGCTGCAGCGGATCACTCCAGTCCTGCAGGGTGATGCTGTGCCGTGTCCGGCCGCACCCTGGCCCTGCGGGACAGAGGGGCTGAAAATGGTGGGGACACCTCTCCACCACCCCCAGCCCGCATCCCGACACCCCCGTACCCGTCCTGTCCTTCTGGTGGCAGCAGCTCCACTTGTCCCCCCGGAAGACACCGGGGTGGTAGGCGTGCAGCAGCTGCGGGTTGTTGCCACACACCTTTCGCAGGGCGGACAGCCACTGGTTCAGCTCATTGACGCACTGCAGTGGTGCGCAGCACGGTGACACAGTGTGGTCATACAGCGTCCTGGTGGGTGACAGCCCCATCCCCGTCCCAGCCCACCTTGCACTGCAGGTACGCCGTCTCCTGCTGCCCGGCCTCATCCACGTAGACCACCTGCATGACGTGGCAGCTCCCAAAGCTCTTCTCCTCCACCTTCTCGGCCGCACGGATGTTGGCCAGAGCAATGGAGCCACACCTCTGCCATTGGGGACACAGTGCTCGGTGCTCTTCATGCCACAGTGGGATCCCACCACCCCGTGTCCCCCTACCTCCGCCCCGGGGCTCTTGCTGAAACTCAGGGCCTCACTGGTGAGGCAGAAGTGCAGCTTCTTGGAGGCGGAGGCGAGCAGCGGCCCTTTGCCCCGCGTCTTGTGGACAAAGAGCAGCCCCTCCTTCACCACAGCAGTGCGGGGGGCACACGGCCACCCCTTTCCACCCTCCTCCTCCTCCTCCGTGCCCACCAGCCGGGTGATGAAGGCCCTCATCTGGGAGGCTCCGTGCTGTAGGGCGGGTTGCAGCGGGGCCAGCCATTCCTCCTTGGCCCGCCCTGCCGCTGGCTCCATGTTGCCCACCATCTGCACAGCCTGCAGACCACGGGATGGTGGAGTCATTGCCTCCAGTGTCACCCGTTCCCCGCTGTCTCCATGTCCCACCTTGGCCAGCAGCAGCAGTGTGCGGCTGGTGCGCGCGTCGGCATGTGTTTCCCTTAGGTGGAAGAGTTTAGGGGTCATGATGGCTGGCGAGAAGAAGCGGAGGCACAGGAAGCTGGTGACGGCCACGAACTGAGTGTGCTGCGACCACCGGAGGCACGAGATGTGTGAGGGTCCTTCCCAATGGCACCATACTTCATGATGCTTCAGGGTTGTGTGAACCTCCATCCCCCACTGCTGGATTTGGACCTGACCTGATGCTGGGGGAAGCGCTCCCCAACGCGCTGGAAGAGCTGCCGGAAAGCAGCACGGATGACAGGAGGACAGGTAGGAGCTGACTTGCTGATGGCATCTAGCAGCTCCCCGAGGTAGGACTGGAGGAGCTGGCGGCCCTGCTCCATCACTTCACTCTCTGTCTGCACACGGTGCAGCCCCGAGCACCTGCAGGCACCACAGATCCCATCAGTCCCGAGCACTCCGAGCACCCCCACCCACTGCAGCCCCCGTGCCCCTTACCCAACGTCCTTGATCTCCACCTTGCTGGGATCCAGCTCCACATACTTCTTCTCCTCGAACACGCGGGAGATGGTGGGCCCCAGCACCGCATGCAGGTACTGCATCCCTGTCACCTGCCCAGGGGACCACAGCATCCAACCTTAGGGGGTTTTCTCCAACTCTTGGCCCCAGAGGCAGGCACAGCTCCCCGTGCCCTCCCCTTAGGACTGTGTGAAGCTGTGGTGAGCTGGAAAGAGCAGGGTTTGGGGTGAAGCTCCCTGTGGAAAAGGGGGATTTGGGGGCAGCAGCACCTTGAGAAAAGACTCCATTGACTTTGAGGCCAGGGAGTTGCTCCGGAACAAAGTATTGGGCTCACCTGTGAAACAGGAGAAAGTCTTTGGAGCAGCCCCAGGTCACCCACCAGGCATTTCTACCCCCTACGCCCTGCTCATTTTCACTGGAATTACAGGGATTTCCCAACCACACATCACCTGCCTCCACCAACTTCAGCCAACTTTAGCCAGTGAGTTCCTTGGGATGAACCCAACAGGTTCCCAACCAGAGCACACCAGAGGTTTTACAGCACCAAAAGAGGTAAGGAAGACCCAGCCCTGCTCCGCCCGAGGCTTACAGGGCTTGGCCAGCTCCAGCTCAAAAAGCAGGTCCAGAAACTCCTTCACCAGCCCTTGGCCCAAGAAGAGTTTCACCAGATTGACGGCAACGTCCTGCCGGCACTCAGCCGTGGTGGTTTCATCGAGGAGGGTGACCAGATGCACCCCGCCAGCCTGCAGGGACACGAGGACGTGGTGGCACAGTGGCAGCAGGCACCGTGAGCACGTCCCATTGGGGCTCTGCATCCCATTGGGGCTCACCTGGTGCCTTGCCTTCACCTCCTGGCACAGCAGCTGGACCAGGGGCTGGTAACAGTGAGAGGGCAGCACTGTCTCATCCCGCAGCCTCACCTGTAGCTGCAGTGAGCCCAGGCTGCCCCGGCGCCTGTAGGAACATGGAGAGCAAATCCAGACCATGCACCCCACAGCACGTCCCTCTGGGACACCCCAAAACACTCACCTTTCCTCCCTGGGCTTGGCTGTGTCCGGCTGCAGCCTGAACCAGCCCTCCTGGTGCCCGGCTGCCTGCAGCCCCTGCACGCTGACCACCACCTGGAGGAGGTTGGGACAGGCTTACATCCCACCCCAGTAATGGGGCCATGTGGGGTGCTTCTGGGAGCTCACCTTGCCCAAAAAGTCATTCTTGCTGACGAGGTCCCAGTCCCACACTTCTACACACAGCTTCTCTGCAGGGGGGTCAGGCAGCTCGAACTCGAAGGCTTCGTTCCAGCGAGGGTAGCAGGACTTCTTCACCACCTGCAAAAGAGATGGCTTTGTCCCCATGTCACATTCACCCGACCCCCATGGGGACATCAGGGATGGGGATACGCTGAGCTGAGCTCACGGTGCTCTCCTGTGTTTTGCCATTGTAGCTCACACAGACAAAGGGGTCGGACGCACCGTTCCGGTCCTTCTTGGCCAAATCCCTGCGGAGGACAGGGTGAAATTCCCAGTGAGCCTCCAGAATCCCTACAGTGGGCACCCACTGCTCCCTGTCTCCCCTCCTTGGCTCCCCACTGTCTCAGGTGCAATGGGGAAATGAGTCACGGAGCAGCCAGGACCACCAAAGCTGTCACCCCAGAAGTGGGATGTCCCCATCCCCAACATCACCTGGCCTCCAGCACAGTGCAGCGCAGCCGCTGGCCGCCCTCCAGGAGCTCCACACGGAGATGGATTTCCCCCTGCACCTCCTCATCAGGGTCCACCTCGCTGAGGCTCACCCAGCCGCTGTATCCTGTGGGAACAGTGGGCACCATGGGCAGGGAGCAAGGGGACACGGCTGGGTGTAGGGCTGGGGACATCCCGCTGTCCCCTACCTTTGGGGTGCTCTGCCAGCATGGTGCGGGTGATGCACACCTTCCCAATAACATCATCACGGCTGCAAGACACAACAGGGAGGTGGCACGGAGGGTGGCACCAAGGGGACACAGAGCTCCTTGGCCACCCCTTGCTGCCAGGCAGTTTGGATGTCCCAAAGCCCTCAACTGCACAGCCATGTGTGGATTCTCTGCTGTCTGCTATGGGGTTGAGCATTGCCTTTCCCAACCCAACACTGCATTGTCCCCAAAGTGCTCTGCCTGTACCTGAGTGCATCCTCATCCATGACGTAGATGGAGATGCTGTGGAAGGTGGGATGGAGCTGCACCTCATACTCCTCTCCCCAGAATGGGGACAGTGTCTTCCACACCGTGGCAGTCCTGTGTGACAGATGGCACCAGTGACATCCCAACATCAGATGACCAGGACTGGTGCACAGCACCAGTGGCTGGGGTGGCTTATGGGTTGGCCATGGATTATTGGGCATTGGGATCCATGTCTCAAGCCCAAAGCAGAGCTTTGGGAGCCAGATGGGAGTGGGCAGCAGGGCTGAATTTGCTCACCTGACGATGGCCTCATTGTCAATCTTCACAATGCAGTACGGGTCACTGCTCCCCGTGCTGGAAAGCAATGGCATGACCCCATTAGCACCGCAGTGACCCCGACTTCCCGGCCCTGACCACAGCATCCTGCTGGCAGCTGATGGCAGCTCCTTGTTCAGATCGGAAGGGAAACAAACAAATTCCACCCTTTCCCCAGAGCAGGAGCTCCAGGAGCCAACTCGGGCCTTCAAGCCTCAAAATGGACCCAGAACCCAGATCCCTCTGCAGGGATGGGGACAACCCTGGGGACACTGCGCTGATACAGACCCATGGTCACAGCGGTGCTCAGTGAGCTGGTAACAGCTCAGGTCAACGTTCCTGTGTGCTACTGCCAAAAAAACACCACTTTATGGCCAGCTCAGTTCCTGAGGAGGGTGACTCACTGGGGCCGGAGGCGGCGGAGCTGGCAGAACCGTGCTGGTTACGGGGGCGAAGGGCTTTGGGTCCTCAGTGTGGGGCTGGCAGCTCCCAGAGGTGCTGGTGCCCCGAGCTGCTGGGGGAGCACAGGGGACCGGAGGGGTCCAGGAGGAGCCACGCAGCTGAGATGATGGGTTTGCTTGGGAGGTGACAAGCAGCAGGTTAGGGAAAGTAAAATAAACAAGGAAAAGCAAACAGCTGAGAGCTGCCTTGGAGCTGCAGGGACCTTGTCCCCACGCGCTGCATCCTGGAGACCACACGGGTGTCCCCGTCCTGGGGTGTCCCCACGCAGGGCAGCCCCGTGTCACGCCGGTTGCTAAGAGCCAGCTCCCCTGCGGGCAACTTCGACACGAGCGCAGCGGATGAAGCACCATTAACCCCGCAGTATTGCTGACATTTCCTGCCTTGTGCAAACCATTCAGCGGGCGCTGAGCACACACAGCCCGATGCCATCTGCCCGGGCAGCGCACACAAAGCAGGGGATGCTCTTTGTCTTCCTGCACTGGGGATGCAGGGAGGAGCCCAGCGATGTGCCATAGAGCAGAGCGTTATTCCGCCTCTTCATGGACAGCTGCGTGAGGTCCCGGTGCCAAAGCAGCGCCGGGCAGGGGCTCGTAGGAGGAAGGGGAGCACAGAGCAGGCAGGCAGGGAGCTCAGCCTGGAAGCAGCGTCGGTGAGGGTGGTGAAATGCGCAGAAATCGTAGCGCTGCCGTGCGGGAGCAGAATGGGGCAGCGGTGTCAGCGTGCCCGGGGACACACCGTGCCGTGGGTGGGTGGCTGCGGGCAGACTCTGACCCGACAGCAGCGCTGTGACATCTCGGATTTCCATAGGGAAATCACAGCGATCCCAATGGCGGAGGGACGGGGTGCCGTAAATCCCGGAGCACAGCGAAGAGGGATGGAGCTGTGCCCGTGGCACCATCCCAAGCCGCGTTCTGTCCTCCGAAAGGCAAAGCCCCCCCCCCCCCCGCGCCGGCTCAAGGTCCCCGCAGGGCATCGTGCCAAGGGACTGAAAAACACGAGCCCTGACACACGGAGCTTAAAAAAGCCAGAAGCTGTGCTTCTTTCCTTGTTTATCCTCTTTTTCCATGACGGCTGCGGGGTTTTTTTGCTGCTTTTCCAGCATTCTACAGTGCTCCTTAGTGGCTCCCCATGGATGGATCCCCCCTGGGCTGTCCCCATCCCACCCAGTGCTGTCCCCAAATCTTGCCCCATAGAGATGGGAGCTGGAATAATGCTGGGACGCACAGACAGCCCTCTGGGGGCTGCCAGGAGGGAAATCCCCACCCGATGAGGACAGCAACCCCTGCAGCAGGTGCTGGAAAAGGGACAGAGCCAGGGGTGGCCCCAAAGCATTCAGAGCTGCTGGGACACCCCACTTCAGCCTGAAGGGAATCCCCAAAGCACGGGCACTGCTGGGAGGGTCACCTCAAAGCCATCCTGGGGGAAATCCTAAAGGAAGGGCTGCCCCACTGTGATCCAGGGGGTAATCCCAAAGCCATCCAGGGAGGAAATCCCAAAGCACTGGGGGAGGACATCCTGAAGCCATCCCAAAGAGCTGGGAGGGGTCACCCCAAACCCACCCTATGGGGACCCCAATGCATTGGGTGGGAGTCACCGTAAAGCCCTAGGGAGGGATACCCCAAAGCTCTCCTGGGGGCCGGAGGCAAAGCAGCATGCAGAACCAAGATGCCAACCCCCGGCCCCGGCAGCACTCACATGTCCTTGGCGGGCAGGTTTCTGCCCTCCACGATGCGGATGGACAGCACGCTGCGCCGGGCCATGGCGAGGGAGGGAGGGAGAGAAGGAGAGAAGGAGCGGGCAGCGGAGCGCGGCCCCGAACCCGCGGCCACTGAGCCCTGAGCCCATGTGCGGGCCGGCACGGCGGGCGGCCAATCAGAGAGCGGTTCTGGGCAGGTGGGCGGGGCTTAAGGAAACGGGCGGGGCTTATATAGAGCGTGGGCGGGGTCTGGGGCTGTGGGCGGGGCGGATCGTACGCAGCGTGGCCACGGGGCTCGTAGGGGCTGCAGGGACCCCCACATTTCTGAGCCTCCCAAATGGGGCAGCGGGACGTGCTGCAGCCCACAGCTCGGCACCGTGCCTGCGCAGTGCCTGCTCACACAGAAAGTGCTCTAATGCCCCAAAACCCCATGTACCCCTGGCGCATCCTCAAACCACCCTGTGCCATCCTAGACCCTGCACTCAGCCCAGGGACACCACGGGGTCACCATGGGGACACCACGGAGGCACCATAGGGACATCAGAAGGACACCCTGGGGACACCACGAGGGTATCATGGGGACATCATAGGGAGGGACATCATGGAGACATCGTGGAAACACTGTGAGGACGCCATGGGGACATAATAGGGACACCATGGGGCACTAGGCAGACACCATGAGCACACCTTGGGGACACCTGGGGCACCCTGAGGGACACCATGGTGTCTTGGCAGGGAGATCACAGGGACACCCTGGAGATACCACAGGGACAATGTGGAGGCTCCGTGGGGACACTATGGAGGCACTGTGGGGTCACTACAGGGACAGCATGGGGACATGCTGCCCTACAGCTGGGGGCGGTTGGCAGGCTGGCAGTGAGGCAGTCATTATCATTGTTCTGGAAATCACAGGATTTTCTGCTTCCCGCAACCAAATATTTGCTCATGAGCACTGCAGGTGTTCCCTTCCCAGGTGCAGGTGCCATGGGGGGAGCCTGGCAGAAGCGCCTCGTGATGCACAGCACAGCACGGTGTGAGCTGAGCCCTCCCCCAGTACAGCCCACAGACAGAGGCAGACGCACGGCACACATGAATCTGTTTATGTCCCAGTCCATCGCTGAGGGCAGTGACATGATGGCACGGTGACACGGTGACACGGTGGGACAATGTCCCCCCTCAGAGTCGTGCGGCCGACTGGTCGTACACGTGGTGGGTGTTGTAGCGATGGATGGACGCCGAGTCCGGCCTGAAGCTGCCCATACCGCACGCCTCAGAGCTGGGGGAGGACACAGCATGAGGACACGGCGCGTTGTTGTCACCCATCGCCACCCCTTGTGCCCTATGGGACTCACCTGCACAGCACGGCCATGAAGGCGGCCAGCAGGATGGCCAGCAGCACCGACAGGATGGCGGTGATGGCGATCATGGCACCGCTGTGGCCACTGCCCGTCCCAGGGCTGCTGGGGACTGCTCGGGCTGCAGGGAGAGCACAATGGGGCTGTGCCTCAGCTGCCCCACCGTCCCACCCCACTGTGGGCCACCCTCACCCCGGTACCTGTCCTCAGTGTGATGGGCCCCGACCATTGCGTGGTGGCTATGGACTCAGAGCCATTCAGAGCGAGGAACTTCACCCTGCGAGGAGATCACAGAATCTCTAGGACTGAAAGAGTCCTCTCAGATCCCCCAGTCCAACCCCAAACGTCCCTCAGTGCCACATCCCCACAGCTCTTAACACCCCCAGGGACATTGATCCCCCCCTCCCTGGGCAGCTGTGCCACTGCATCGCTGCCATTTCTGAGAAGAAATTGTTCCTAACAACCCACCAATAGGGCCCAGGGCTGGGCAGGGGCCCATTGCAGTTGGGTACAGAGGCGTTGTCAGCACAGCTGGTCTCGCTGCCCACACGCAGCACAGTGAGCTCCCCATTGGGTTCAAGGCAGCGGTAGTGATATTGCATGGCACCCAGCGTCAGGTAGGCTGAGGTGTTGGCAGGGAAGCGCTGGAAGCTCCACTCGGGCATCCCCGGCTGTGCGCTGTCATTGAAGTCACCCATGCCTGCGGGGATGGGGATGGCAGTGAAGGGGAGCACTCCAATAGAGCCCCATCCCTCCATCATCCCACTCACCTGCACGGGTGGCCACCACCAGCCAGATTTCAGACGTGTTGTACTTGTCGAAGATGCAGCGGGGCTGCTTCAGCACGAAGGTGCTGCCCGTCACACGGCCCTCCAGGTCAGCCAGGAGGGGTTTGTAGGACAATTTGTCTGCAGCAGAGCAATGAGAGGCCGGATGGCTGTGGGATCTGGACGTGGGGAGGAGGGCAGCTCCCCGCAGCCACCACCCGTTTTGGGCTCAGATGCTGCAAATATTGTGAAAAGGGGCAGCAGGCAGTGCCACCAGGGAGACCCAGGGGACCCTGTGCTGTGCTGTGGGCTGAGCCTGGTGACACCAAGCAGGGTCCCAATCTGTGGGTATCACCCACAAAACCCACCCTCCAGAACAGATCCCCTCTGCATGCACAGGGGACACCCCAAGCAGGGCCAGCAGACCACCCCCCACCCCATTATGTGGGGCCACGAGCCCCCCGTGGTGCACACTCACCCAGGCCGTGGGCTGTGGCCAGCAGCAGGAGCAGCAGGAGCAGCAGCGGGCGCATGGTGCTGGCGCTGAGCTCGGAGTGCGGGCGCAGGGCGGGGGACAAACGCCTTGTCCCCCCTGCAGGACCCGCCTGCGGCCTCCAACCACCCACATTCCTGCACGGCCGCAGCCCCGCGGCAAACAGGTCGGGCTCGTTTCCCTGCAGAGCATTATGCTACGGCTGGGTGCCCACTGGGTGGTGTGCTGAGCACTGTCACGCTTGTGGCACGGGTGGGTCCCAAAATGCCATCCCCAGACGGGTGCCGGTGTCCCCATCCCATGGTGAACAAAGCATCCAGCATTGTATGAGCCGTGTGCCCCAAGATCATAGAACAATCACAGAGCCACGGTTTGAGTTAGGCTGGTCCCACTGCCTGCAGTGCACGGGGACACCCACAGCTCCATCTGCACTCAGAGCCCCTCCAGACTGACCCGGGGGGTCTGTGGGGATGGCGCACCCAGCATGCCCAGGCCATGTCCTGGTGGTTGGGTTGAAAGACAACAAAAGAAGCAATTAAGGATGGAAATGAGTTTACTTGGTGGGCCACGGGCCATGGGGCTGTGGCGTGCAGCCACAGATGCAGGCGGGGGGCAGCATGTGGGGCAGGGCTGGAGGGACGTGGTGGGTCCTGTAGGGCAGGTGGGCACCTGGGTCCCGGCAGCACAGCGGCACACACACCTGGGTGCTGTAGGGAGAGATGGGTGAGGGATCAAGCAGGGTCCATGCAGCTCAAACACCACAGAAACCACCCCATCCCATCGCCAAAATACAGCAACCCTCCCAATTTAAGAAAAAAAAAGTCTTAAAATCCCCGTGCCCCACTTGTACCCCACGGCTCCCAGCATGGCCACGGCCAGCGCGGCACCCAGGCTGGCCAGGATGGCGGCGATGATGACCGCGGTGCTGCTGCGACGTGCTGGTGTGGGGTCAATGGTGCTCAGGCTGCGAGCTGGAAGGGCACGGGGTGAGGGGTGGCACCCGGGGTTAGGGTGGCACGGGGACATTGGGGAGCTCTTCCCCCCTTTGGTTTTGGGGTGGTGGCAAGGAGATTGCAGCCCTATTCCCACCAGTACCTCTCCGCAGGAGGATGGGGTCGGACCACTTCGTCTCCGCTTTGGGGCCACTGCAGCCCATCAGCAGGAACTTCACCCTGCAGGATGCGCACCTCTGGCACCGGTATGGGGACAGTGCGATGTCCCATCCCACAACCTCACCTGTAGGGCCCCGGGGAGGGCAGTGGCCCATTGCACGGTGCCCAGCCATGGCACACCGTGTCCCCGCCGATCCGCAGCACGGCTGCACTGGGAGCTGAGCATCCATAGGCGGCTGCTGCCATCTCCAGTGTCATGTAGGCACGGGCGGTGGGCAGCCCCTTATATGGGGGCACCTCAGCTCTGGATGTGGGGTTTTTGAAGGCGGAGTAGGCTGCGTGGCACAGATGTGGGGTGAGCAGCTGGGGGTGAACACCCCCGATGCCCCCCACTGCAACACATGCTCACCATCAGCAAAAGCCACTGCCAGCCAGACAGCATCAGAGGCATTGGCAAGGGGGTCGAAGATGCAGCGGGGTCTCTCCAGCACAAAGGTGGTGGCCGTCACCTTCCCTGGCATGGCATCAGGGGCCAAGCGGGGCACGTAGGGCAACAGAGCTGGGAGCACAGCAGTGAGTGGGTGGCCCCCCGGCCACACTCAGCCCCTTAAGCCCCTCCCCAGCACCACTACCCACTGGAAGCCCCTCGCAGCCCCCCCGATTCACCCAGGCCAGCAGCTGCGTCCATCCCAGCCAGCACCAGCAGCACCCTCAGCAGATCCATGGCAGCGTCCGTTCTGCACCAACCCGCTCCGTCCCACTGCCGAGGGGCCAAGCTGTCCCCGTGCCCCCACCAAGCACGGCCCTCCCAGCCCCACATTCCTGCACTGGCTCCACCAGCACGGCAGGACCCCACGGGCAGAGAGGGACGGGGCCCCTCCCAGGTCACCACAAGTCCCCAGAACAGCCCTGGGCTGTTTGACCCCAGAAACAGGACACCAAGGATGGAGACACTGCTGTGTGATGCAAAAGGGGAAACCGAGGCACAGAGGTGATACTGAAGCTGCATTTGAAGGACTGGTTGGCAGGACTGGGAAGCCTCGTTAGGGCTATGGGGGAAATAGGGCGAGTTTACCCCATTACTGCCTGAATCCCACGAGTGCCACATGACCCCCTGGCACACAGAGCCAGACTTGTTGTGGGTGCAGCCAGCACTGCCCTAAAGGCAGGGAAGTGCCTGGAGCCATCACACCCCAAACTCACCCAAAACCCAAAGCACTGAAGGGTGACTGGTCCCACCCAGTACATAGGGTGGGGTGGCAGCCGAGCTGCCATCTCCCCATTCTTGCCCTATGCAGGTTTCGGGGCCAGGCTACCTTTCCCTTTCTTCACCCAGCAAGAATTTCCCCAGCCCCCCCAACCCTTGACATGGGGATGGAAATAATGCTGCCTCCGGGCAGGAGCTGTGCCAGGGCTCAGGGCCACCCCAGCAGCAGGGCTGAGTGCTCTCTGCACTGTTTGCCAAGGGCTGGGGCTGCCACTCCTCTGCGCGAGAGGATTTCTGACTTCTCCTTCAGATTAAGTGGAAATGGGGCATCCAGAGATTATGCAGTGCTACTGGGGAGGGGAAAACCTGGTACAGCTGCAACCAGCCTCCCTGCACTGGGACTAGAAGGCTTTCTGTGAGTTTGAAATGGGAGGAGCTGCTAATTGCAGAGATCAGAGAGCTGGGTACATCTGTGAACTCCTGTTTTCAAGGGTGAAGCACAGGAAGAGCAACATTTCATCAAAACTCTTCTGACAAACACCTTGAGAGCCCAATGGCAATTGCAACCACTTCCACTGAACCACACATCAATGCATGAGTTTCATGGAAACAAGGCCAGATATCCCACTAACCTTACGGTTTTGTTGCTGTTTTTTTTTTACATTTTAATTAATGTATATATATGTACAAAAATAAGTTTTGTTACTTACATACATTAACTCAGTTATATATTTTATATGAGGCCCAGAGGAATTTCTCTTCACTCAACACAGCCCAGGCAAGCCAACAGGTTGGACATCCATGGATTACACAGACTAGCTGGGGAGGGGAGAACCAGGCACAGCTACAGTCAGTCTCCCTGTGCTGGGAGGGGGGAGCTGGGGAAACTGAGGCACAGCAGCAGCCCACTCCTCAGGGAGAAAGCCACACCAGCAACCGCTGCTGGGGATGCTCCAGAGCTGTGCCTTCAGTGCTTGGTGGGGTGACATCATGTGGGACAGTGAGTCAGGCTGACAGTGCAGCACCCAGCCCCAGACAGCCCTGAGGTGGGGAGGCTGCAGTTGATTGACATACAGGAGTGCTCACTCAAGGGATGGCTCCAACCACACTCGGCAGGAAATTCTTGCTTTGTGCAGAGAATTTTCACATCAGCGCATTGCTTTGCTCCCTGGGACTTCAGCAGTGCTGTAGTTTTCAGCTGAGCTGTAAACTAGAAACCTCCCTTTTGCAAACAGGGCAGAAAAAGTGTCTTTACGCAGCACCCAGCAAACCCCAGCTAGCCCAGAAGAGCATCCTGTTTTTGAAGCATCCCCAAACAAAGCCAGCAATCATTCTCTCCATGAAGCCTGTATGTAGTAGAGGGCGGTAACTGACGCTCAGAGAGTTAAGTGAAGGGTGCAAGGACAAAAAGGACACTGGGTACAAGCCCCCAGCCCTTAACATCTCCAAAACCCCTTTCATTTTTGTATGGGCATGACAGAGGGAGGCCACATGGAGAAGAACATCACTGCAGGCAGCAGCAAAAGGGAAGGCACCCAGTGGCACCAGCACTCCCTGCAGCACCACACCAACAGCACAGAGCTGCATCAGGCACAAAACCCCAGCAGCTGGCCAGAGGGCTAAGACACAGCCCCAGAACTGCTGCTGCTTCCAGGAGGGGGGAGGCAGGAGTGAAACAGCAAGCCAAGCCCCCAGGCTCAGCACATGGCATCCTGCCCCTGCAGAGAGCTGGGGTCCTCCAGCAGAGCTGAGCTTTCCCTCCCTTCTCCTGTCTGGATCAAGTGACACCAGCTCCCACAAAGCAGGCTGGGCCCTCAGGGGGGAACACAGACAGAGGAGGAACTCTGAGCCATCAGGCAGGATGAAGGTGAAGCAGCAGCTCTCCATGGAAATGAAGTGTTTATTACAACCAAGAGATACAGGCATCAGCTACAGGGGCAGGAGGCTTTGCTCAGAAGGAGCTGCAATGAGAAGGAGGGAGGCCCTCCTCTTCTTTCCAAGTGCTCTTACAGGAGAGAGACACTCCCTGTCACCCCAGACAGCAGCAGGGCTGGGATCCTGCCTTCACAAGGGACCCTGTCACCTCACCACCACTCTCCTAGCTGCAGACACCAACCTACCTGGACATATAGTCACGCTTTCTACAAAAATAGCTTCCCTCCAGGAAAAAAAAAAGAGACTGTACAGAGTACACAGCACTCCCACATGACAGTGTTATTGCTTAGTGTGACAGATGGTCAGACACAGGAACTTAAGGCAACAGGAATAAGTGCACTGGGTGGGCCCCTGGGCAGGGGGCCACAGAGATGTGCACAGCCCAGCTGAGCCCCTCAACACCACTCATTTTCTCAGGCAGTCCTCCGTGACGCCCTGGGCAGCCAGCTCTGCCAGCACATTGTCCAGGTAGTTGGGGTCAGGGTAGCCATGGCCACTCAGGTTTGTGTCCATCTCTGTTTTGTGGTGGATCTCATTCCATACCACTGTGTTGCTCTCACCAGTGGTGCTGGAGGTGCCCACTGTGAAAATCAAGCGCCTGTTCCAGGCCACCTTCAGGAGCTCCAGGACCTGGGTGGGGAAAGATGGGAAGGAAAGAAAAAAAACCAAAAAAGTCAAAACTGTCCTTCAGCAGCTAAAGCCATGAAAGCTGCTTGCCAGAAGCTTAACAGCCTAAATCCCTGCTGTATCAGGAGACCAAGGAAACAAGGTCCCTTCCAACACCGATGTATCCCCCTGCCACTTATCTGGTGCCCCAATAGGAAAACCCATCACACAACACCTTACCTTTCTGCCTTTCTCGTTGTCTGGCAGGTAGCAATAGCGAGGAAAGCCTCTTGCTGTGTAAGGCATCCCTGGGTTGGGGTGCTCAGGGCCCTGCAACAGATAAGATGTATTTGGCACTTTCATCCTCAGACAGCAGCAAAATTTGTGATAAGATTTGGGATAAGCAGGAGGATTTGGCAGTCCTATATCAAGGCAGCTCTTCATGTGAAAGCAGCAGAGCACTGCTAATTGTAGGAGGTATCTGACAGGTTCCTATGGGACATGCAACATCATGGGTCCTCCAGGAGGTGCCAGATGCTGGGATACAGGTAAAGCCAGCTCTTCAGATTATGTGAATTCTGGTGGCAGAAAATCCCATACCACAGCTTTTCCACATGGCCTGAGGAAACCCTCAGGCATCTTCGGTGGGCTGCTCAGCAATGGGCTGCCTGCAGGCAGCATGTTGGTGCCCTGTACTTTTATGGGAGGGAGGCCCTCACAGCTTCTGCCAGCAGGCTGCAGCTGTTCCCAGGAGCAAGCCGTGCTCACCTGAATGCCTCTGCTGATGTGGTACACGATCTGGATTGTCCCACAGTCCCTGTGGCCAGGGAGGGATTGAGGGAAAGTGGAGACCTCCATTTTCCCTTTGGGCTGAGTACCAGTTTTTTCTCCATAGATGGTCTTACAGGAGGGGCACTGCAAGCTGCCATCCTGTGGGGAGAGAAGCAGGTGTCAGAGCTCTGCAGTGCATCACCCAGACACAAGGCACATGGGACCTGGTGGAGATGGACTGGCTCAGTACCTTGTTTCCATTGGAGTACATGGCCAGCACACAAAGCATGTGGAAGGAGTGCTGGCAGTTCGTCAGGCGACCGACCATCTCTGGCTTGATTGTTCTGCATTCACAAGCATCACTGTAACCTGAAGGAGAGGCCAGCTTCTCCATGCAGATGATACAGTCCTGGAGTACGAGACAGCAAGGAAAAGGCCACCATGTAGCACCTTACGGAGCAGCTAGACAGCTTTTGTGTACACCCCCACAACCCCTCACCTCATCTGCAGGAGCGCCCTTCACCTCCACCAGGTACTTCTTCACCACTGCTTCTGGGTCAGTTGGTGCTGCTGCACAAGGAGAGAGGAGAAAGACATCAGATACACCATGAGGTATACAGGCACTGCAGGGTGACAGCCAGTAACTGGCCAGGATGCCAAGGAGAAAGGTATGGGTTAGAAAGGAGAGAAAAGGCTGCTCCAGCCAATCCACAGAAACCCTGCAAAAGTTCCCCCTGCCAGGAACAGCTAGTGCTGGGACTGAGTGCTGCAGATGGGAGAATCCACAAGCACAAACCTCTGCGTGCTCAGGTTTCCCATTAAGAGGGTGGGAAATGCCACGTAGCAGTGGATGCTTGTACCCTGTGCAGCACACTCTGGGGAAACCACTTGCAGCTGCTATGCTCTGGGTGCCCCTATCCCAAGTAATGTCAGCCAGGTCCCAGCTGAACTTTCTGTGCAGCTACAATCCAACTCAACCCAAGGACATAGTAGACTCAGTGGGAAAGAATTTTGTCATAGGCTATTAAAGGAGAAAAGGCACTCCCACACCACTCAGCTGACAAGGAACCTTCTCATACCATGAGTAAGACACTGCCAAACCCTGCAGCTGGCCACTTCAGGAGAAACCTAGCTATAAACTGAGCAGCAGACCTTATCTTGAGTACAGCAGAATTAGCCTTGCATCTTCAACACAAAACAGTGGCTTTTCCCTTGAGCTTTCACACACTCAAATCTAGTAAAACACAACGCAAGTCAAAAGATACAGAACAAAAGAGTTTTATAATAGGTGCCCTATCTGCAGTACAAGACATTGACGCTTCCCTGAGCATAACCCTCTTCTGCCAAGGGAGGAGTTTGCTTACCAAAGCACAGCAAGCACATGCCCCATCCCCTCTGAAGTGTTACAGGATTAAGCACCAGACATCACACAAGACCCTGGTCTGGTTAGGGCCAACAGCATCAGCTGTCACTCAGCTCCCAGCCAACCCCTTGCTGGGAACTGCACTGCCTGGCCAGGCCTGGATCCAGCCAGTGGACATCGCACATCTGCACTGCACCCAGCTGGAACTCCTTACCCATCATCAGGCCCATCACAGAGGGCCTCCTCACTCTTCCTGCTCTGCTCCAAGCCTGCTTCTGAGGAGATGAATGATGAGATGCACCAAGGCTGCTCTTCTCTGTCCTGGGGCAGACGAATTCTAACAGAGGGTGGACAGCCACAAGCACCAGTGCTGTTACCCTGGGGCTTGCAAGGAAGGTGTACTCCAACTCTCCCTCAATGAACAGTGGGTTCTATTTTCCAGATAACCACTTCTCATGGTAGAGCCAAACACGATAAAGCAGACAGGAAGGACTGCTCACATGCCAAAGCCAGCATGAAGCTGGCAGAGATGTCAATTGGCACAGACACAGATCAGGCAGGAGACTGATTTCTCTGAATGCCACTAGCAGAGATGGGCAAGATGCAAACAGGAAGAATGCACCTCTTCATCGCAGAGCTAGATCCAGGGCAACGCAAGAGATGAGGCAATGAGCTAACGTGGGTGGAAAGTCATTTCACTAAGGAAGATGGATGAACTGGGTGCTAGACTCTCCAAGATGAAGGCACAGTCATTAAGACAAGTTATTTTCAGATGGGGATTCCCAGCCATTCTGAAACATTTGATATCTGGCAGCGTGAGAAGCAGGAAGGTATGACTGAGCACAAAAAGAGAAAATAAGCCTGTGATGTGAGAGGATGCTCCTCTGAGTGCCGGCGCCAGGCAGGAGATGTGTGATGGCTCAGCCACAGTGGGGCTGAGAGATTACTGCCCTGGAGCCCCTCAGCCAGGAAGGTGCTAACAGGACACACTAAGCATTAAGTCAAACACAGGAACTTGGAAACAGCGGTCTTCCACTTCAGGAGCACGCCAAAATTCCTTGGAAAAGCATTTCCAAAGGCTGCCACAAGAAGAACAGGAAATAAACAGGAGCCTGAGCAAGCCTCCACCTTCCAGCACTCAGGATAAGAGCTCAGCAAAGCCAGAAGCTGCCTCATGGCCTCATCCTGACCTCACGGGGAACACTGTTGTGTCATCCTCTCTGCTGGGACCCTGCTCACATGCAGTGAATCAAGACAGTGTGCCAGCCAGAAACAGTGGCACAGGGATGCCATCTGCCTGAACTGCCTCTGCTTATCCTCAGCTCAGCCCACCACCTCCTGTAGCCAAATCTGCCCCAGCAGAGTGCTCTGTGATGTCCCTGTCCCAGGCTCCAGCTGACAAACACAGCATGGCATTGCTCATGTGTGGCAGTTGGATGTGGGCTCTGGCTGGTAACTGCAAGAGACTGTCACAGGGCAGCAGGAGGCTTCAGCTTCTGCTCTGCCAGTTTTAGAGAGGATGTGTGTGCAGAGCAGGCTGCGACCCACCATAAGTCCATCCTCTTCCTTAATTACTGATCACAGTGACTGTGTTTGCATTCCTGAGGGTCCCGTGCTGCCCACCAGGCTGACCTCAAGTCCTCTATCTTGGCTGGTTTTCAGGTGTCTCTTCAAGGTGACCTACCTTCTCATTTCCTCTGGCTACAGGCTGGAGAGAGCAACGCCAAAAAAATGCACAGACAAGGTGGTACAGACAGCAAGGGAAGCAAGCAGAGCATGTGTCCAACCAGCAGCAGTGCCTGCCCAGCACCTGGCTCAACACCTCAGCTCACCTGCATGACAGATTTAGCAGCTTTAGACCTATTCACCTTGCCGTGGGGTACACTTGCCATGCCCCAGAGCAGAGCAGCAGCCTGCCCAACCAGCAGCTGTTGCACGAGCCACACATTTCCACACCGGAATCACTCACATACTGCACCATTTGCTCTGTGGAAGCATTTGCTTCCAAGCTTTTGTTCTAGCCATCCCCTGGGATCAAAGCCTGCTTAGACTCCATGGTTTTCAAGATTAATAGAGGACTGGTCAATTCTGCTATTGCATTTTCAATGCTGCTTACCACCCGCTGGCTTAACACGGTGCAATTGATCTACCCAGGATGTGAAGGAATGTTTACCATCCTTTCATTTACCAAAAGGAATAATGATTTTCCTTAATGCTTCCCCTTCCTCCCCGTAGATAATAAGCCGCCTGCTGAAGCGAGGGCTTTCCAAAGGCAACATTTCACAGATGTATTTTGAATCCTCACTCAGCAACCAACTACTTGCAGCAGTGACACCTCCTTCCTGTCCCCAGGAGAGCCATACAGTGAGCAGCACACAGGCTCAGACAGGCTGTTTCCAGCAAGTGCCATGCACAGTCACCCAACACCTGTGGCTGGGAGCTGCAGGCTACTACTGGCAGCACGCTGCCTGCCCAGCAGTGGGTTTCCCCCAGACATGCAGCAGTGTTGGCCTGTGCCAGACATCACTGCCAAATAGCAACACCATTAACGAGTCTTGACTAATTAGTGCCTTCGTTAAGCATAACCCAGCTTCCCAGAAAGTTGGACGCAGTTCTGTCAACAACACCTTACCCAGATTAATGTGCAGGTACAGGTTCAGTGTTAAGGCATTTTTCAAAGCACCCCACCAGGGCTGTGAAGCCAAAGCACAGAGACCTCTAGGGCACTTTCTTGTAACAGAGCTAGCTTTGAGATTTGGGACAGTGCCACAGCAAAGGGCAGAGCGTGCCAGCAGGGTAAATACTGCCATGTTTCTGCTGCACCCAAGAGGAAGGACTGGAGCTTGCAGGAGGCAGCAAGAAAGACTCAGCACGAGCACACTGCACCCACCACCATCTATCTTGGTACCAGTTGCTGGCACTCACACTGATGTGCCTGCACAGCTCTTGCTAGAGCTCTTAGGGACAGAAAAATCCGGAGAGGTGTGGAGATGCAGAAATTCAGGGCACAAAATGGACCTGTGTCTGCCTATTATGGCTTCAGGGTTTATAAGAAAGAGAACAAGAATAGTCTGACAAAGTCAAGCTCATTACTGTCACTACTCCTTGGCCATCAGGAGTGTTGCACAGGCACAGCTTGCTCCTGGGGGCACCAAGACCCTCCTCATGCAGCAGTCATGTGCTCAGCACTCTGCAGGTACAGCCTCCTTACCCCCAGCAAAGGACGTCCTGCTTTCTAGCTTACTACATCTTGTTTTGGAACAGAGAGGGGCACCCCCTCCCCCTCGATGAGCACTGGAATCAGCAGAGCTGGCAAAGCATCTCCTCTGCAGCACATCCTGAGCAAAATGGTTGGATTGAATCCTGCTATGCCAGATGGAAGGAGCTGCACTGTGCTCATGTCACAGACACAGTTCCTTCTGCTCACATCCCCTCTCTGCCCCTAAGCTGGAGGTTCCCTGGTCCCACCAGGTGGCATTGCTGAGCCACAGCAGGGAGCTGGCAGTCAGTTCTCCAGAGCAGCACCGGGCACAGCTCCCACAGCTACCCTGTGCCATACCCACAATTCAGATCCCAAAGACCAAGCAGGAGCCTGGCTGCGTGAAGGCAGCACTCAGCAGCCCCTGCCCAACTGTCAGTCATGGTGGAAAGAAACAGCCCAGCAGGCAACATGTGTGTGCTGCTGAGTGGTGCATCAAAACTGATGGAGAAAGGTGCACTGCTGTAGCAGCAGGGCAGCCATGGGACACCTCACAGCACTGCAGCCACCCCTCTACTGAGAAGGAGTGTGAGAAGACCAGGACTGCAGTCACACCTTGCTGCAGCGCACAACAGCTCTGCAATATTAACCATCATTAACCCCATCCACTGCTGCACAGTACATGGGGTGCAGCACAGGGCAAGGGCTGAGGAATGCTGCACCAGTCCTCTGCTCAGTTCTCCTCCTCCAGCTCGTACGTTCACATCTGCTCTTCCCCACTTTTCCCCCCTGCTTTCTCCTCCCCCGCCCACACATCCTACTCCACATGTAGTGCCTCTCATTGCTGCCATTTCCATCTCCTCCCCGCAGTTCTGTACATAACACAGTTCCGCAAGGCATCTCCTTCCACATTAAATGTCTGTTTACTGTCCCCCTTCGGAGGGGGTTTGCCCCCATCTCCCTGCTGAGCTCCCTCACTGCATGTCCTGGCTCTCAGAACCAAACACCAGCAAGCTCCAACACAGCCAGGTGCCTCCCCACCACTGTCATGAGGTTCCATCTGCTCCTGAATGCAGACACCTCCATGCTGGGCACCCATCTCAAGCAGAGAACTCCCTCTGCTTATCTGCAGGGAGAAGCTGGCTGCCCACCCCAGGGCACAATGATCCTTATGGGTCCCTTCCAAATTAGTATATTTTATGACACTCATTCCAGCAGTTCCATGGAAATCACACACCATGGGAACCACACTCCACAACAGATACCTACAGCCTTCAAGACAGAGGATGCAGGATGCCAGTAGCACTGCAGGGCAGGAGTCAAGCCCTGGGGGCTCATCTCAGCAAGGAGCAACCCAGCCCTACTTGCCACCACACAGCCACCAGAAAGGGTTCTACTCCCTTCCATCCCAGACAGAAGTGGAGAAAAACCCATCCCAGTTTGGCCCTGAATACCTACATGACTCAGGAACCTGCTTGGCTGCAGGATCCTCCTCACCTTGTGACTCAGCCATGAGCACAGCTCACAAGGAGACCTTCCCTCAGACAGCACACGGATAAGTGCCAGACCCCAAAGGTTTGGGGGAACCTGCAAAAATCAGTCATGCACAGAGAGCAACTGTGCTGCCCCAGATCTCGTGACTGATGGAAACAAGCAGTGCTTCCACAGGACGGGGTTTGCCTTCTCACCTTATTGTACAGCCTGTCAGAGACCACACACTGCTTCATCCTTGGCAGGATGAGCATCACGAGCCAAAACAGAAGAGCCAACAGGGTTCAGGGGAGAGACAAGAGGAAAAGAGGGAGGTAGAACAAGTGCAGAGAGATAAAGAGGAGGAGATGGAAGCAGATATCAGTTTGAGCAGGAACTACCTTTCTTGGACACTTTCCTCCCCTCCTTAACTGAGCTGTGTTTTTTAGTGGCTTTATGGGTGCTGGCAGCTTGTGGCACACAGGTGAGGTGCACGGGGAGTCCAGCGGCTGACATCAGAATAGCCGTCATGCCTACAGCAGGTACGAGATCCACATGCAGGAGGGAAACAACGGGGAAACACATTCATTAAAAAAAACCTTCAAACTTTCAAAGAAAATAATAAAAAAATAGAACAAAACCAAACCCAGGCCCTTGATTCATCGAACATAAAACAGCTGGCAGGCAGCAGGATGGAGTCAGCACAAAGACAGGATCCAGAGGCCTTTGGAAGGAAGAGCCTGGGCAGCAAACCAAAGCAGGGAAAACGTGGGCATCTTCCAGGCTGGAACTGAACAGGACCTTCCTCTCTGCTTTGGCTTTAGGGCTCTCAGGTATTTTGAGTCTGCTTAACGCAAAGCCCTGGAGGCAGCGCTGACCCTGGGGGGCCTGGTATTGCCTGTACAGCCTAGGCTGAGCACAGACAGAGCTGCCCTGTTCAAACACTTTGAGCCTGGGACTGCTCACCCTCCCTGCCCCAGTCAGCACCAGGACTGCTGCATTCACTGCACACAGATTATTAATGCAGCAACTCATTCACAAGGACAGCCATTCCCTGAAGGTAAGAGCAGCACAGAGCTACAGGACTGATCATGCTGATGAAGTATGATGTTTGCCTGGGAAATTCAAGCCTGTTGAAGGCAGAACATTCCTAAGGTGACACACTGCTTTAAAACTCATGTTCCATACAGCTGCATGGCGTTCTCAAGAAGAGAATTCCCCCTGCCAAAGTCAAAAACCATTCATGGCTGCAGACACAGCAGACAAACCAAAGCCAGCACCTCCCCAGAAGTTACCTCCTACAGCTGCCTGTGCTAAACCACATCCTAATGTAAGGGAAATGCTTGCCAGCATCCCCAGATCTGTGCATAGCTCATGGCCAAAGCTGAAGTTACCAAGACTTCTGTTTTTCAAGCCCATATTCAGCTGAGTTGGGAAGACAGAAAAGCAAATGCATCACTCAGGACAAAATAAGGTGCCAGCCCACACAGGACTGAAGATGGGAGTTACAATGGGAAACACCAACCAAGTGCAAGCAGTAAGGCTACTTCCTGCCTGAAGTACAATAGAAATCCCCTGCACAAAGCCCATGTAAATGCCCCACAAGCAGAACCAGTCCCCATGCAGCCCCAGCCATGTTTTGTACCAGCTTTACATAAGGCTGAAGTACAATAGACATTCCACAACTGTTAAGTCTTCCACGATGCAAGAGTTAGATGCTTTTACTAAACAGCACATAAGGACCAAAGACTTTTAGACAGAAAGCATTTCACAAGATGGGACGAGACACAGTCAGTCATTTGCACAGGACTGCCCAAGGAAGGGCCAGGCTGCCCCATGCACTACATATCCCCCAGCAGACACGGGAACAGGTAATCCCAAGCCAGGAACCCTATTAGGTGCTGCCTTTGCTGAGCCAGCTTTACATAACCCCCCTCCCTCACCCAGGAGCTGCAGGGACAGAGAGGATCTTTGGAGCACAGTGACACTGAGTCAGTGACCTCACCCCACCACCAGCATTGGGCTGTTCTCAGCATGAGCATCAAGGGAACAGCATGAACACCGACTGAACATCACATCCACAGATGTCACAGCTTCCTGCAAGTCACAGACTGCTGCGTGCTCCCAGCCCCACGCTACACCAGCAGTCCTTCAGCCTCCAGAATGCTTTGAGCAACAGCTTAAGCATTCCCCTAACAAAAGCTACTTGCTTTTGGAGGCAGTGAGCAAAGCTGAAGCCCAGCAGCTGCAGAGCTGCCACCTGCTTCACCAGGCAGGTACTTGGGTCTCAGAGGCTGTGAATCTCAAACTGCCTGACCCCACCGGAGCCATGAAATGCCATTTCCCAGCCTGGTGCAAAGGAGGGAAGTGGTTAGACTGTCTCAAACGCTCATTTCTCAGCATTGTGATTACACTGATTGCAGAGGCTGACATTTGATGAGAAGTCCAAAGACCAGCAGGGATTGTCACCACCCACACACATCTGACTGATATGCAAATGCAAAATTAATGCTCTGTTGAGAAGATCAATATGAGTTCGCTAACTAACATGCAGATTCTGCTGAAAAAGAAAAAACAAGATGAAAGCAGAGGCTGGAAAAACTGACTTCAGACTCCATGTCAGAAACCAAGTGAAGAACAAGACACAGAATCCCATCTAAGTTCAGTTACCCACTAACATGGTCCTTCCAGTACCTTGAACAGCTTACCCAAAGTTGTCTACCAGCACTGTGAATCATTGCAAAGCAATTCAGTACTGATTCCAGGAACTCTCATTTCACGAACTGCCAAGGCAACAGCAGGTCCATGTGCACACAGAGCACAGGTTAAGTACGGGACCAGGAGAACTACCCCCAGTTCAGTGCTCTCCCAATAGACAACCTTAAATTGGCAGAAAAGATTGTTTCCTATTTCTACCTTCTGCTGCCCTCACAGAGACGCACGATGAATCCTTTCTTTCTACAGATGCAAACCAAGAGAGCATTCAGAATGGGGTTGCTCCTGTGCTATGTTGTTCTTTTGGCTTATCTCAAACACGACAACAATTCTTCCTTCAGAGTGCTGAGACAAGGCTGGAAATCTCAGCATCCAACAATCCTCCCACAAGCCTGGTGAAAAGAGCAACCAGCAAGTGATCCCAGCCTCATGTGGAAACACGTACGTGCCAAGTGTGTGTGTATGTATATGTGCAAGAAGCACACACACCCCTCCCTCTTTTCTCTTGTTCAAAGCATCTACATGGCCATGAGCACTGTTACAACTCCATGGGGTAAAGTTAATTTTGCTGCAGCTCTGACGACATCCACCAGCTCTTCTCAGCCTCTCATGTAAATAAGGCATTTTTGTAATATCTTGTGCAGAATATTAGCACGGGGAAAAACACCCTTACATAATGCACAGAGCACCAACCAGCTGCTTACTCACTCCCAACCCAGAACACCCAGCCAGTCACAGCTCAAACACCAACACCGTGATTTAACAGTTTGCTGAGACTGATATTTAGGAATTTCTCTGTACTAACCAAACATCAAGAGTGGAAAGAAAGATTAAACGACAGATTTTTCCATGCACCTCAAAACATTAAAGTAGCAGAAAATGAAAAAACATAGAGAACAGGGTCTCAAAGTCAGCTTCATGATTTCTGGAGCCTGGAGCTGCAGTGTTATGAATTCCTCACTAAAATTCCAGGCTCATCACACCAAAGCCCACCTTCTCACTAACAGCAGCAGGATCCCCCATTATCTGCTCATTCAGAACTTCAGATTTCTCTCCTCCCTGGCCCCTCAGAGCATCCCAGGTCTGATCACAGCCATGGACTACAGCGACAGAAGACCCAAAGGAGATGCTTGCCCTGTGGCTGCTTCTGCAGTGACCACAGCCCAGCCTACACCACACTGCACCCTGCAGCCACTCAGACTTCCTGCTTGCTGCCTCCCAGGAATCTGGAGACCTTTCAAATTAAAAGGGACAACTTGCATATGTAGAACAAGGTCACAGTTAACACTATTAACATAGCCTGGATGCAGTAGGGCTTGTCAGTCCTTAGCTGTATTTACCCTTATGTGATTAAGTAACTAATTACAATCAGTGCTAACAGCCAGGGGATGAAACTCAAAGCTCTCACAGCGAGCCCTGTTCACAGGTCATCCTCCCAGACAGAGCGGGAGCTCTGCTCTACACCTCATTTCCACAAAGCCTGATCTATTAACAGGGAGCTGGAGAAGCTACGTGCTGTCAGCGCACCCTGTATTTAACTTTATGTGGTGTCCATTTGGCTGTGGAGATCTACAAGGCACAATCCTCACCAAAGCATTAAAACTGGATGACCAGAAACATCAGTGCTAAGGGATCACCAGGGCAAAATCTGCACTTCCAGCTGGCACTGTCACACTGCAGTCCCCACAGCTGCAGCCAACCAAGTCAGAACACCACCATCAAGTTCTAGCACTCAGACTTCAAGCACTTGCTGAAAGCTATAGAGCTGCCATTTTCAAGGCAACGCCATTTCATGTTTCACAGGCAAATCTACTCTGAAAAGCAGCATTGAAAATTGGCACTTTCATCCTTCTCAAATGCACTTCTTGGGTATATTTAGGATCAGATTCACAGGTTTCAATGATAACAAGCCAGGCTGCATTGTGTTGCCACAGGAGACAGCAACTGATTTAACTTCTGTTTCTTCCTTCCCCTAAGGCAAGTATTACAACCCTTTTTTAGCAAACAACCACCTGAGCTTTTGTAATAAAACCATACAAAATAATTCCATACAGCAGCTTGTGCTACAGCCTTCCTCCTTTAAGGAAGGAACAAAGAAAAAAAAAAAAAACAAACAAGCAACTGCCAGCAGCACACAGCCTGGCCCAGGTGCTCCCCCATAGCTGAAAAATTAGCACCCAAACTCTAAATACACCCACTTGTCCTAATAGCTCACAGCCTGCCTCTAAACTACAATTCAGAAGCAGAGCTTCTTAGACAAGTCCAGAGCTCATCTCTCCTACCCCAAGACCAACTGCACACCAGCTGGCATCCTGCTTTTACATCAGGAAAGTGCTCATCCATGCTAACCAACGTCAAACCCTCACCTCAGCTAGGACAGGAACAAAGCCTTACAACAAGCTCTACTGAGAAAACAATTGCTAAGGTCCAACCTATTCTCTTTCAAGTCTGTTCTTTCTGCTGCTTGGATTTTTGGACTAGAACTTCTTCACTACTAAACAAAAATCAGTTTCCCTAAAGGCTAAAAGGGAAAGTAAGTGCCAGAGGAAGCACCCACTCACATAACGCTAAGAACAAAGCAGATAAAGCAAAACAAGATCATTACCTGCTAAGGCCTGGTTCAGTTTGCTGGGCTTGGACATCTTGACTGGAAGATTTAGAGCACTAGAGAGAACAAAAAAGAGAAAGCTGTAACAGTGCAGATCAGCAGTCAGGTAAGTGAGAGCTAACTAAACCACAGCAGCACACAGCCCTAGATATTTTAACAGGCTTTAATTACCCAGGTGAGCCTCACCTGGGACCCCCCCACCCACCCACCCACACATCCCATTGACCCAGCAGCCATACTTAGGGTACTTTATAAAGCAAGGTTCTGATAGTTGCTTTCTGTCTTTGAGGGTACTATAAAATATATGAACAAGGGGAGAAATACTGAAAGAGGCTCAGAAGAGTTTGGCACTGGCTTTACCTTAGAAGCTAAAAGACAGTGGACATCAAGCAACCCTTTTAGATTCTTAGCTTGCTTTGGTAGCATTTCTCAGTGCTGGCAATAGCACCTTAAGCAGTTTAGGAAATGTGGGTAGTTGTTCAGCTGGCAGCAGGAAATAGAAAGGAAGGCTACAGCATAGAAGCTGAGGGGATTGCTAGGAGCAAGCTGGACTCTAGCTTGAAGTCCACCATGCTGGCACAGAAAAGTCACCTGTGGGCTTTGCCTTAGGTGGCACACAGGCACAACAGCTCATGGGCAGCAGCTGCAGTCACTACACAAGTCATTTAGATGACCACCTCCCCAAACCAACCCGTTACATCTGGCCACCACTTTAGAAAGGCCGTTATCAAGTTCCCAAAGCCACCTTTTGTCTGAGAACCTAGTTCTCTTCAGCTGGGATGCAAAATGTGCTGCTGTAGTCAACACAGCATCACAGGCAGCAGTCCCTCTCTCAGCCCTGCTGAGATCCAGCAGTGACACATGCCTACCTCCCATTCTTGCAGCAGTGACACATCCCTACCTTGCTGTCTCCCTGCCTGCTGAGTTTGGAGCAGGTTCCTGTATGCTCTGAGCCCCTGAGGGAACCCTGGGTCTCAGTGTGGTGTTGGCAGCCTCCAGACCTTTAAAGGGTCCTCCAGAAGTTCCCTTCCTTTTCTGTGTTTTCCCCTCCGTTGCCCCTAATGTTGCAACGTTTTCAAGTGATGCAATCAATTGTTCGCACTGCAGCCCAGTTCAAACCTCTCTGACCACAGTGGAAATCCTCCTTTCAACTTCAAACGGCTCTTAGTCAGTTACTGTGACTCTCTTCACAACTTCTTTCTTCCCCGATTTCGCTCCTTCATCACAGTTCCTTCTCACTTATTTTTCTCTCCCAATGCTCCCCCATCTTCTCCCACCACAAAGCAGCCCATGCAGTGTCCATTCCTGGTCTGTGATACCAAGCAGCTTTGTGCCCAAAGTGGTGCAGCCACCTGGGTGCTTCCATCTCCCCTTCCCCACAGAAAGGAAAAACACAGCAGAGCTGAGGATTCAAGGAAAAGAAAGCCAGAGCTGATCTGGGAGGGGGATGACGAGCACTTTGGGAAGATGGCAGAAGGATTCTTTCTTTTCTTTCCTGTGTTGCAAGGTCCTGTCGAATCACCCAGGAGCCAGAGCTTCTGTGAAGTGAGAAGAGCCCTCAAGATGCACAGTAAAGGCAAAGTGTGTTAGCTTTGATTGCAGGAAGGCTTTAAGCCAACTAAACTGATGACGTAGGAACTAAATTTTTATTTCACATGGACTACAAACACGCAGACTCAGTTTGAAATAGGACATGCTAACCTATCCATGTGAACACAGGGCCAGGGCTGCCACGTGCAGAAACCTGCAGAAATCCCAGACACGAGGCTGATGAAACCAAGGGAAATTCACACTGTGCTGCCTCTGCCACAACGCTGCCTGGGCAGATCTGAAGCTGCAGTGCGTAGGAGGAAGTGTTGCCATGCTAAAAAAGGTGCAGAAACGCAACTCTGAGCTTACGTTGGGCCTGAGGTGGTTTTTTTTTTTTGGGTAAAGAAGGAGGATATTGCTATGGCTGTGTAACACACACATTGTGCCTTGCCTCTCAGTGGGTGTGCCCGTTCCCACACCTCCGCTGCCCAGAGATTCCCAGCTGTTGCCTGCATCACTGAGCCAAAGCTCAGGCTGTGCCTGCAGCAGCTGAAAGTCAGTGCCTGAAATCTCTAAATGCCCTTGTCTGCACCTCCTGAGCACATGGGAAGATCTGGGGCTGCAACACAGGATGCTTCCCAGCATGGCTTCACCCAGGGATGGAAAATTGCTGGAGGCAGTGCTGCCTTCTGTTCTCCACACACAGCCCTTGCCACAGCACACTCCATCTGTGGCTCTCAGTGTAGTCTGCAAGGAGGCTGGATTTGCTATATTTACAGCACGGGAGGAAACTAAGGCACCAAGAAGCAAAATAACCTGCCCACATTTATTTCATACATTAGAGCAGAGCCAAGAATATTAACATCTACTTATGCCTTGGCTTGCTCCAGCCAACGCTCCTCTCTGTTTTCCAGAGACTTTGATCCTCCCGAGAGCATGGGAAAATTAAATCTGCAGCATGCAGTGCCCGAGCTCTACCCTCACCTCCATCCCTGCAGCAAGCAGGTAACATTCCCCTGCTACTGATACCACAAAGGCTGCAATGTGCCCATGCTACCACCAACTGCACTGGGGTGAGCTCTGCCTGTGCACTGGGAATAGCTGTCACTGCCACACAGAGAGCTGGGCAGTTCTTCAGGATGAATTACCCCTTTCTCAGCCCTACAAGAGAGAGGATTTCTTAAGTGGTGCCATTTTTAGTTTCATTTCCTACAAAATTGGGTGCATGTAAATGGGTGTACATAACTGCACTGCCTTTCAGTCTCCAGTAACTTTTGAGCTCAGTTACAGCTCAGCTGCAGCAAGGCAGGAGCTAGACTCCCTGCAAGCTTTGAGTGTCTGCCAGGGATGTGTGCTTCAGGGTAAAAAGCTGTGCAGTGCACACAACACAACCTTTATTAGACACCAGAGAATCCCTCAGTGCCACCACTCCCTTTCCTGCAGCACACACTGCTCTGTCACAGGCAGCACAGCTCCATTTGTTGGTGGATGTTTGTGCAAGCTGCAGTGATGGCTGCAGGGAGGGAGCAGTTGAAGAAAGAATTGCATGGTGCAGCTAAGACAATCAAAGACACAAGCTCTTCCTGGGATAACGAGCACAGCATAATTAGCACCTCATCCTTGCAACCACAAAAGCCTCGCTAGCGATGCAGAGGAACTAACCCACAGAGCTAAGCTGAGGAGAAAGACAGGGAATGCAGTAGATACAATAACTAAGGAATGTTGTGGGCTTAGGAATTAAATGAAATGCTTTGTTAGTCCATGCTACTCCGGTTTCCCTTAATTGGCAGAAATGAGGGTATTTTCTGCTGGAACATGAGCTTCATGAGCCTGGGAACACAACCCAGCCAAGAACAATTACCCCAACCCTGCACTATTTCCAACTCACCACATGGGAAGGAAGGGGAAAAGCCATCCTGGGCTGTCAGCTGGTGTTGAAAGAAGCCCTTTCACATAATGAACTGCAGTAGAAGACAGATTGCCCCATGTGCATTCATCTGTCTGGTCAGGGGAAAGGACAGAGCCCTTGAAAAGGTAATGTCAAATGACTACGAACATCTCTAAGGAGAGAGGTTCAGCGAGTGAACAAGATTTAAGTCCTGCTTAAGATACAAACTTCAAAACTCTCTGCTAATTGCATGGAGCACAGTATGCTTTCTTCGCCCTTCTGATCTCTTATCTACGCCTTTACCTGAGCTGGCATGGACAGGTAAAGCAACTCTGGCAAGTTTGCCTCTAATTGCTCAGATGCTCACGGTGATGCTTGAGATGATTACAGCACAGAGCACATATACTGCTCTACACAATGACCGAAGGAGCAGTCAGACGGCCCTTACACAACCTGCAGTTCAAAGTGACTGCAGCTGGAAGATGATAATACACGCACTGATCATCAGCTCTTGGAAAGAAGACAGGCCATGGAAAACCAGCTTAGAAAATATCCCATGTACAGTGAAAGCTACAAGTATTTTGCTTGGTTTGGGTTTCATAGAGATCAACCCTGCAAGAAGACAGAGGAAAATGCTCCACTTTGTGAAGGAGACTCTGCCTGCTTCAGCCCCAGGGATAGGCTGGGCTAAACAGGAGGGAAGTGGGCAGTATGGTGAGCCCACAGGATGCTGCCTTCCATTCAGCCTGCAGCACCTGCAAGGCTTGAGGAGAACTGAAGCATATTTTGAACTAAAAAGGAATGCTTGTAAGTCTCCTTTGCACTCACTTGGTTATCTCCCTCAAAATGCTACCTTACACTTCCTCATGCCTGCAGTATCTCAACCTGACCACTTTCTCCAGTGGTTCAATGTGGCTTTCCTGGCTGACGGGGATGAAATTTCAAGTGGGAAAAAAGTAAGGGAAAGGAGAAAGTAAACCTCCTTATCCATCAGACACGAGAGGTCTACCTTCTTTTAGGGAGAAGAGCTTAACAAAGAGAGGCTCCTAAACAACAGAGACCTGAGCACAGCAGGTCTGTGGCACACACGCAGCATTTGAAGGTGAGTGTGGGTCTGTACCTGACTCCATTCGATGTGGACAGTCCTGTGCTGGGGCCCACAGCACCTCCAGCCTGGGGTAAAGCCCAGCTGCTCTGTGCATTGAGCCGTGGTGTTGACCTCGCTCCAGACAAAGCGGGTTTGTTATAGGGCACAAAGCCGACGCTGGAAGAACTCACTGATGTCGTCCTACCAGAAACCTGAGGTGCAGCAGAGGAACTGGGGAAGTTTGTCATGGAGTGCCGGAACCGCGTGGTGATGGGGCCAGTCCCACCGTTCAGCCAGCACTGCTGGCACGAGCAACCCGTCCCCGTGTGAAGGGGAGCCAGGGCGGCCGTCACGGGGTATGGATTGTCCACCCGCCTCCGAACACTGCGGCAGAACCTCGTGGTCTTGTTGGTCTGCACTTGAGCCACCAGATCAACCTCATAGTTGTAGCCTAAGGGTCCGAGGTCCACCCGCTGGTGGCTGGAGGCGTGGGCTTGCTCCAGGAACACGCAGACGTTCATCTCATAAGGGAACCAGCCACGTTCATCGTTCTGCCACTCCCAGACAATGCCCTGCTCAGCTGCTGAGTCCCTGGGAAAGAGGTGCCTGCGGACTGCTCGCATCGTCCCTGGTAGGAAAGAGAGGGAAAAAAAAGCACTTTGAGATCAGAGAAGTGGACCTGCTTCACTGATGCTGATCTGCAGTGTTTAACGAAGAGCACTAATAGACTTTCTCATCCCGACAAAGGTGGTTTTGCTCACAGAGCTCAGAGAACACCTTGGAGATCCCTGTCCCCCAGCCAAATCTGATTGAGGGCTGGCAACAGGTTCAAAAGCTGCTGGGAAGAAGGGTGGGAAGGGAGGGAAGGAGGGAGGATGCGGAGACCAACACACCCAGGTGCAAAGGAGCAGCAATCATAGATGCCTCACTGACTTAAAAAAAATTCAGACTGAGGCACAGATCTGGTAAAAACCTCCCACAGCCTCAACAACAGAGTAACTATAGAGACACAGCACCTACAGAAAGTGCTGCTGGGGCTGAAGGCCCATTTCCCTCTGCTGCACAAAGGCCTGGGCAACTCTCCTCCCATGAGAGGAGTCCCATGAGGGCAGGACAAGGCCTTCAGAAAGGGAAGGACAGGCCCAGCTTTTTGCAGTTCCTGACTGCTGCAAGATGTGCACAGAAAACCAGCAAAGTCATTTAGAAGCTGCAGAGAACAGCTGCTCACATAAAGGAAGAGCACTGAAAGCAGACATGCTGTTGTTGCAAGGCTCTTCAACAGCAACAGCAGGAGCTCAAACCCCCCAGAAGCCAGGCTCTCCAAGGAGATCTCGCTCAGTTTTGCTTTTTTAAAGCAAAAAGGAAGTGAGCGACCTAACAGGACAGAAGCTCAAACCCCTGCAAAAATAGGCTCCTGCAGCTGGGCCAGAACTGCTCACAGTGGGAAAAAACCTCGACAGCCCACTACGCTAAGAGAAGCTGGGAATATCCTGGGGCAAGTCTGGGAATGCAAGCAGGTGGTGGGGAACAGGAATGCAAAGAGCTGTTAACACAAAGGAGTTCAGAGAACAGCACCAAGAGGGAAAAAAAACAAAACTAACAAAGCCTTTAAAGCAGTTGCGAGGGCTCTGACCCGGAACTCCAGGAAAGAGGTGGAACAGCACATCAACAAACAAGTATCTGCACTTCAGCCCTGCTGAGAACTGCCCCAGGATGTTCTTGTGGCTCTGTGGGACTCCACATTACCTGCACAAGAGGGCAAACTACACTGCAGCTCTGCCAACAGTGTGGAAGTCGTACCTCTGCTCCCACTGCACTCCCAGGCTTCTTTGTGAGTAGCACTGGTGGTTTCTGCTGAGTGCTTTGGTGGCCAGACCATGAGACCCTGTGAAATTCCATACCTGCCCTGTAGGACAGCTCAGCCAAAAAAACAGAGACTCCTGTGGGATAAGGCTTTGCTCTGGCAAAAGCCAGGGTGGAAGGTGTCAGCAAAACCAAGCTGACCTTCCAAAGCCAGGAATCAGTGTCTGACATGGGAAAGCAGAGAACACAGCCAAGAATATACTCACGCAACTCACTGCTCCCATTCAGCAATCAACTCCTCCTAGGATTTAGAAAGACTGAGTGCACAAATCTATGTTCTCAACAGACAATGGGGAAGATCAGAGCAGAGGGAAGAAGGATGAGATTGGATTGGGACCAATATGGTGAGAGAAGCCCTGCATTTAGAGATGGATGCTGGGAACTTGCTCCCAGCAGAGAGGAGACCAGCACAGGTAAAAGATGCTGAAAAGTAAAGCAGGACACACAGGTAAGAAATCAGCAAGGCAGTCCCTGCTCCAATGGCAGGTCAGAAGCTAAAAGCAGCACAGGGAAGACTTCAGGTGTTTGCAAGTGACATGCAATTTTAAGATCCCCAAACAGCAGTGGTGAGAGAAGATTGTAAGAGTCAGTAACAGGAGCCATGTGCCTCATGGAAAAGGTCCCCTTCCCCCAGGCTGGCAGGGAAGCTGGCATGGAAGCTGGCATTTGTCTCCTGAGTGGGCAAACAGCTGTGGCAGGAGGACAACTCCTGCTGCTGCCTCACATTCACTTCCAGCTAATCTGCCCAAAGCAGCAGCTGAAGCCTGCGGCTAATCCTGCCCACAAGATCCCCCTGCACAGCTGTCAGTCCCTGTTGGTAGAGATGCTAGTCCCATTAACACTGGCTTCCTGTTATTCTCCCTGGCTTCCTTTGAAGAGCTATTTGTCTGTCTAATAGCTAATGAGCAGAATACAACAGCCTATTTTTTGCTCTGTTTAAAGATTTTTCATGGGGATGTTTCCTGCAGAGATTCTTTTTTCCAGCAGATGACAAAGGTCAGCTGGCTGCTTCCTTAGAAAGGTTCGTGTTTAAGGCAGAGCCCTGCAGAGAGAAAGTCTTCCTTAGAAGTGGGCCACAAAAAGGGGATATGAGAGCATTCTCAACAGTCACACAAACAGTGCATAGGAACAGGTACCCATGTAGGGAGGCTCACAGATCAGCATCCCTCTGAATCAGTGGGAAACTCTGCAGGAGAGCTACAAAGTAGAATGAGCCTTTTTGTTGTTAAAAGACCACCACAAATCTCATCCACAGAAAGAGAACATCATGTCATCCAGCATCATTTCCAAAACTATATTGTGCTGTTTCCCCGAGATGACTAAACCCAAATCATCCTGCAACGGACAATACAGCTAGATGCTTTGAGGTCTTTCACAAAAGACTAAAGAGATACAAGACACCTGCACACGGGAAGAAGGATGTCCCAGTTGCACTGGGAGACATCATTCAGCCTCCCACAGGTAATCAACCTCTACAGACTGAGATCTCAACCTCACCCAGCTGGGATGTGTCCTGGCAACAGATGGCATCTTGGTGAGGGAGGGCCTGCTGCCCAGGTGCTGGAAAGAGCACCAGCTCCTGCACAAGTGCAGTGTGAAGAAAACAAGAAACAGCTGCTGGTGCCAGCTCTGGTGGTCTGTGTTGTGTTGCTTGAAGACACAGCCCTCAACAGAGCTTCCAGGCCATGCTGAGCCAATCCTGCCAGTGCTCAAGACACTTTTAGGGAAAACTTATCTCAAGGTCACTGGTAAGCACTGTGAAGTCAGAACAAAAACACGGATGCAGCTGCGATGAGCACTCACCACTCCAACCACTTCCCTTTCCTGCAGGAATTGTCTTGTTGCAGTTGATTCAAGACAGTGCTCATTTCTTGCTTCAGCTGGCAGGAACCCAGCACTGTGCCCAACTTTGCAGCCTGGTGTGAGGCTCAGGCAGTGAGCTAAACATGACTGTGTCCTGTGGCAACGGGAAAGGTGCTGGCAAAGGGGAAACTGATGCACAGAGAATTTTCCATTCATTTAGGGGTGTGTAATGTAGAATCTCTCTGGATTTTCTGGAGATAAGAGCACACGTTCCATCCCTGCTTTCTGAGCTACAGCTGCTCAGCACATCTGGAGCAAAAGAGGGCAGGAACCGTATCAGCACATTCTGAGCTGGTAGCCCCAGTGACCTCAGAAAATCAAGATGAGAATGAAAATTAAACTTCAGCCCTGTAATCAGGAGCAGCCCACCCTTCATCCCTGGGAGGAAGCAAGCAGGCCTGGGACAGCAGCAGTGGGGGACTATTCTGCAGCTGCATTACATTGTTCTGCCAGAAGCAGGAGGCTTTCACAGAGCAGCTTGCACAGGATGGCATGCCAAAGTAGAGCAGCTGGCACACCTGTTGCAGAGAGAACAAGGGATGCAGCCAGGAAGGTTTCAATTGCAAAAAGGCCTTTTTGTGAAGTGGTCTTGAATGGATGCAGGCTGGGGGGGAACAGGCAGAAAGTTTCCAGCTCTGAGGAGTCTAGCTCACAAGCTCTGAGCTCCAGAGGTCTCACGATGAGGTTTCTCTCACCCCCATCTGCCTGGCATAGCCCTGCAGATTCATCAGCCAACACTGCTTTGCTCACATGCCAGGTGGCACACAGCATCAGGAGAGAAGACACAGCACACGACAAGTGACAACAGTGTCCTGCAAAGCACACAAGCAAGCTTACAAAAATGCTGGCATGAAAAGGAAGCTCCCTTACCTGTATCCTGCCGGAACTGTGTCAGGCTTGGGATGTCGATGACGTAGGGGGCCAAGCTAGCATCCGCATGTCCCAAAGAGATGCTGCTGCTGACAAGCCCTGATCCTGAACGCCGTCCCTTCTGCTGAGAGGCCTGAAAACCCTGCTCAATGAACTTGCACACATCTCCTCGGTATGGCCTCCACCGACCAAACTCGTCCTGCCATTCCCACACCACTACTGCCGTGGAGCTGCTGTGCCCTGGGATGGAGACAGGGGCTCCGGGGGGCCCAGCTGAGCTGCCTCCTGCTCCCTGAGCTGCTGCCATGGTCTTCCCAGAGGTCTGGGCACACGGAGATCACAGACAGCAGCTGCACCAGCTGGCTTTACACCATCTTCTGGGGAACCTGCAGGGAGAGACACAGAGCACAGCAGAGCTGAGAATGATGCCCCAGAATCAACACAATTCAAAAGACATAGCACACAAACTCAGCCTTTCACAGAAGATGCTCATTGTGCATTTAGAAGACTATAGAAAAGGGAACACTCTCTGGTTGAGGGCAAATGAGGTACCACCACCTACAACATGCCAATGCAACTTCTTTTGCAAATCTGGAGAAAGAGCTTCCTGAGAAGACTGTGCTTCCAACACCAGACACCACCAGAGTCTGCAAACTTATGCAAAAGTAGCCCAAGGCTGCTGCTGATCTGTATTAAGCTTATCCATCAGCACTGAGCCAAGCTCAGACCTGAGAAGTATGCCAAGCACTGCACCTGTGCACACTGATGACTTAGTTATGCAAGCAATTCCTGAAACTGCACTGCTCTAAATCCAGGGTTACAATGGCAGCTCCATTCTGGCCTCAGATTGTGGGGATTCAAGAATATTCAGAGCAGAAGCTGTGCAGCAAGACAAATGGCATGAGAGATGCGTGATCGCCGCATGATAAACGATCCTGATGGGAGGAAGAGCACATGGCTAGGAACGACTCATGACTCTGACTGGATAAGTGCCTAATGCACAGCTCAGGAGTAGACCAGAGGTGACTTTGTGGAATGTTTTGTTGACATCTAAAGGAGGGCAGGAAAGTTACAAAAGAGAAAGTGGGAATGTATATAAGGGATGCTAGAACCTGCAATAAACAATTTGGATCGTTCACACATCTGAGTCTGTGCCTTCAGACACTGCCTCTGATCACTCCATTTTCATCCAGGATCAGTCCCTTGACTCCTCCTGTGCAGCATTATACACGTACACAAAGCCAGAAGACAATCTTTTATGCATGAAAGTCAGTAAAGCACAGAAATAAATTTGTTAAGTAGGAACAAGTATGGAAGGAGCAGGAGGAACAGAGGGGACAGAGGGAACAGCCTGTGCTGAGGACAGGATCACAGCATGCCTATCTGCAGCTTCTGGGGCTGGAAAACAAGGAATGTCTTAGAATAAGGGGCAGTTTGCATCACTAACAACTCAAGCCAGATGCAGAAAGCCATTAAGAAATGATTTGGGGAAGAACAGAGAATGGGGTAGGAGCCCTAAGACTTCCAGATATGGATATAACGGGCAGCAGCTAAATCCTAACACTCACAGAGCAAAGACAGAACGCAGACAAAAGATCAGCAATGATCTTAGCCTACGAGGAATATAAAACAGCAAACCCAAAGCCATCCAAAAAAACAAAAAAGAATTAGCAGTGATTACAGACAAGTTGTTAGGGAACACAGGCAGAATGAAGATGCTATTAAGACACAGCTATACACTTATGTATAGTTTCAAAGGCAGTGCCCCACATGCTGTCACAAGGCTGCCACAACCCACCTACCTGGCCAGGCACCAGGACCTCCAAGGTGAGGAGGTGGAAAAGGGGGACTCACAGGTGACAGTTCACTTAGAAATGACGACCACTCACTTCACAAAGTGGTGTTGGTTGTGCTAACAGCACTATCAAGTGTTAGAAGCAGGGACACTGATCACACACGGTCATCAAGCTGTGTCCAAGAGGCAGAATACTGATAGCTCACATTCCTGTGCTGCTGTGCTGTTGCAAGGAATTCTGTCCAGACCATCTGGACACGTCTATCTTGTGCCTGAATGCCAGGCAGAGCATTTGGAAATCTCCGTGGCAGTGCTGGTGAACAGCTGGCTACAAGAACACGAGTGTGAGTGAACAAAATTCATTTGGGTTTAAAAATAAAGTCACCTTCTCCCTCCTAAGGTCTCATGTTGTTGATTGCTCACTTCACTCCAGTCAATAAAGAGCTACGAGCTTCCTTCCTGCCAAGCAGAAAAGTTCAGGCCTCCCAAGAGGCAGAAAAGCTGTGGGTGGCTTCCACCAGAGGATGCCATCTGCATGGAGAATGACACTGCTGCCGGATGGGGGAAGAGCCCACGCTCCACAGAGCATCCCATCCATCCTGCTCGCATGGCTTGCTAGCTTAAAAAAGAAACAGAATTATAAAAAAAAAAAAAAAAAAAGAAAATAATCTAGCAAAGAACAGACTCACCCACGTGTCTGCATTTATGAGATGAAAACAACACTTTCCCAGGAATGCAGAAATGACAAATTGCTCTGGGTCACCAACAGCACGCTCTGCTCACAGCAAAAAGCAATCAGTCACAGCAATGCACATAGCTTGGTTATTTTACTGCTCCAAACAGCAAACTCAAACTGTAGGTGTCAAACTCGACACCTGCCTCCACCAGATCATTTTAAGGCAGGTTTCACACCACACATCCACACCCTGCCTGGACTGACTCAGAGCAGGGCTCGGGGATGGTCTGTCCATCCCACGGTGCAGCTGCATACCTGCAGCAGGTGCTCTGAGCCTCAAAATAGAGAGCTGCACCATTTCCCCCCCAAAGTTGTTGCTGACTTTCATATTCATGCAGCCACAAGCAGAGAAAGAACAGAGAAAGGCTTTTTGGAGGGAGTCAGCAGTTTGTTTTTTCCTTCTCTTTTTGAAGCACAGCAGCAGGAGATGAAGAAAAGCAGTGCACTGAGCACCGCATCTTCAACCACCATCAGTATTTGATGCTGAAAACTGGCAGGTGACAAAAGCCTGCTGTCACACCAGGGTGGCAGTGATACTTTGACTCTGGACGTGCCAGCAAAAGCACGCAGACCTGCTGCATGTGAGCACAGCTCTGACATTTGCTTCCCCACTTGAAAGGGGAATTATCTCCTGTGCTGGGACTGCTGGTGCACAGAAGCAGACAGGACTTGGGTGTCCTGCTCCTACAGCCCCACAGCTCTGGATGTGCCACACACCCACCTGCCTGGCAGCACATCGCCTTCAGCTTTTACAACCACCCTGCCAAGCCAAAAGTCACATCAAGAGCTAGGAGTAATGCTTATTTAGCAAACACTCCCAGCTCCACTTAGCAAACCCGCGGCCACCCTGCCCCAAACGATAACAGGAATCTGACTTCTCAAAGCACAAACTTTAAATATTCCAGCCACGCAACTTCTGCTCGGGAAGCTGAATTAAGGTTTGTTTGCTTTGACCTTTAGCACCAGCACAAGTGCTGCAGCGTTGCCAGCCTTCAGCTGGGGACCTCAGTGAGAGTTGGGTGCATTTCAGCGGTGTTTCCCACCACTCAATTCACCCCCTGCTCCTCGAGTCCCATCCAGATCAGTCTGTTTAACAATAGGGGTCAGGACATTAATTTAAGAATCAATGCATCAGTTTAGCAAAACAAACGCATAAGCAATAGTTCTCAAGCTTTCCATTTCAGCTTCAGGGGACGAGCAGTCATGTTTTCCCTCACTAGCTTTGCACTGGGGACAGAACAGAAGGCATCTGTCCTATGTCTCAATGATTTTGCCTCAGTAGAAGTTCTGCATTCACACAAATACCTTTATCTTTTGCTTCAAGCACCCAGGGGCAATTCCCCTCGGGTTCCACACGCGCTGTTTTTAAGACGTGCCTCACTACGACGTAACAAGCAACGGGAATCTTCCAAGACGGGGAACTCGGCCGGCAGCGGGCGAAAGCATTCAGCTACGGAGCCGGCGGCGAACAGAGGGGCAGCGCTACGCGGACACCGCGCTCACACGCACGGAGCGGAGCGGAGCGGCCCGAACGTCCCGCAGCCCCGGCCGCCCGGCACGGCGCAAAGAGCCGGGGCCAAACGCACAGAAATGAGAGCGGCGGCCCGAGCCGCACATAAACCCCTCGGAACCGCACCGCCGCACCAACCTCCGCCGCGTCTCCGCAGCCGACGGGCTCCACGCAGCCGGAAGCCTCACCGCCCGCGGGCTCCGGGGAGGCCCAGGGATAACAGCGGCCCGTCCGACGCGGTGCCGTCCTCACGGCCGCAGAACGGAGCGGCTCCGGCACGGCGCGGCCTCGCTCCCGTTCAGCGTCTGGGCAGCGCCGCCACTTCCCGGCCGCAGGCGGAGGCGGCGAACGCGCATGCGCGGCGCGGGGCGCGATGGGAGCTGTAGTGCGGGGCGGGAGGGGCGGGGATTGGCGTGACGTGAGCGTGTGAGCGTGCGTGCGTGTCCGAGGGTGTGGGGGGGGGGGGGCTGTGTGTGTGTCCGTCCTGCTGTGAGCATGTGTGCGTGTGGCCCCTACTGTGAGCGTGTGTGTGCGTGCACACACCAGGGCTGCCCCTTCCCTGCTGCAGAACCCCGCGCTCGCTCTGGTTCAGCTTCACGTGGTGGCCGATGGCCCAGCTCTCCGATCCCTGGAGATCTCTGCAATTAGCAGCTCCTCCCGTTTCAGCATCACCAGCAAACTCGCTCAGAACACCTTCTAGCCCTACACCCAAATCACTGAAGAGAATGTGGAAGACAGCTGGCCCGAAAACGGAGCTTTGGGGATCCCTGCCAGTGCCGGGCTGGCAGCCCGATGGATCCCCGTCTTCAGAAGCCTTGGGGCCCGGCCCATCAGCCATCTGCTGACCCATCGCGTTACGTTTCTGTCTAGCTGTGTGCTGGATATTTGGTAGAGAAAAGACGAAGGGTGTGAAATAATAAAGCTGTACAGAGATCCAAAAAGATAACAGTGAGTGGTTTCCTTTGGTCAACTAGGTGGGTGAGCTCGTTGAAAAAGGGACTGAAGTTTGTTACATGGTTCCCCTCCTTCATGAAGGGCTGCTGGCTGTGAGCCATGGCCGCGTGCGTTGTCCTTCAGGTGCTGATCAGTAACGCCCAGCAGAATTTTCTCCATCGCTCTACCAGGCACCAAACCGAGACTGACAGGCCTGTGGTTACGCGGTCTCCTTCCCTCGTGTTCTGGAAAACTGGAACGACGTTTGCCAGCTTCCAGTCAACTGCGGCCTCTCCAGATTCCCAAAACAGACGAGAAAGCATTGAGCGAGGCCTCGCAGTGCCATCAGCCAGCTCTCTGAGTCCCCTGGGACAAACGCCATTGGGCCCCGCGGATTTCTGTGCACCCAGGTGGGGCTGCAAATCCCACACGAGCTCACGGCTGGCTGGGAGCTGATCATGACCACAGTCGTGCTCCTCCCACTCATGCCCAGCACTAACGGATCCCGCTGTCTTCAAAGAGCAGCTTCCCAGGGGACCTCGCTAACTAGTTCCCTGAGCAGCCTGAAAGCTGCACGCCCCGTATCCCAGGTTGAGATTCCGGGGGCAGTTTCCTCCAACCATCAAGGATTTTAATTTGGAGTACGCGTGCAGATATTTTAAGGGAGATCTTTCCAGCGGGAGGCTGCAGCTTGTGACATCCAGAAGGACAAAAGTGGCATCGCCGGTGCCTCTGAGTCAGCTCAGCCTCCTTCCTGTGTCATCTTTCCTTTTCTAGATATCCCACAAAGGGCTGGTTTCAGCAGTGGAGGTGAATGCCAGCGCAAGACACTGCTTTGGAGGCACCTCTGTATTCCCGCATGGCGCCCAGCACCACGCGCGCAACAGAGCCCTTCAACTGCACCTTGTTCTGCAGGAAGTTTACTGCATTCCACTTAGTTAAGTTAAATTAGATGTTTATTTTGATAAGGAAGACAATTTAAAGGAACAGTAGTTTGACATATAGAATCATAGGATGGCTTGGGTTGGAAGGGATCCTAAGGATCAAGTTCCAACCCCCCGGCCACAGGCAGGGCCACCATCCTCCAGGTCCGGTCCGGTCCAGGTTGCCCAGAGCTGCCTTCAAGCTGGTCTTGAGCACCTCCAGGAATGGGGTATTCACGGCCTCTCTGGGCAGCAGTCACAATCAGATGCAGCAGTCACAATCAGATGCAGCAGTCACAATCAGATGCAGCAGTCCAGTAAGGAGTTAGGGGTTTGGATGCCAAGATAAATGACTTGGACTATCACAACCCTTTGTCTCAGCTCCCTGCAGTAGCCCGTGGCATCTTCCAGGGTGCTGGAATCTTGGCTGGGCACCCGTCCCTCACTCTTGTAGAGGAAGCATCAGCTCAGCAGGGAAGTGCAGGCAGGAGAGTCGTGGCAGCGTTGATGTTGCGCCCTGCAGTGCTCCGGCACGTCAGCAAACTCTCTGGTGGTGTTTCAACCAGCAAGGCTGTTGTTGTTCAGAGGCTGGCAAGGTGGAGTGGCTGAGGGGCTTCCATGGGCTGTGCAGGCAGCTGAGAGTCGGGGTGCCCAAGGAGCGTCGCAGCCTCTTGTGCTGGAGCCGAGGTGCCAGGAGCTGGGTGCTGTGCGGGGATCACTGCGCCGCGGCTGACACTGAAGGGGCTGTAAGGTGCGCGGAGATGAGCGCAGTGCACATCTCTGTGCCCGTCGTGGCTCCAACGGGGAGGACATCTCCCGAGGACGTAGGGCCACGTGTCTATGGGGACCACGTCCCCGTGCTGCTTTTCTTACCGGTGCCCTCACCACTGCAGCCGCTGCACTCCCACGATTCAACGTCGTCTGCGATGGCAGAGCAGTGCTGGTGGGTGCCGCAGGAACCGCAGGAGCTGCAGAGCAGCATCCTCCAGGGCCTGTGGGAGCGACAGAAGGCAGAGCCGCACGGTCACCGCGGGTCCCAGGGCTGTGGGATGCCAGCCGTGGGGTGGTGCGTGCCACTCCCACTGCACCGGCTGGCACTGAGCTACCAGCGCACAGCTTGTGCCGTGCTGAGCTCAGCATCCTGGCCAGCCTCCATCCCAGCTGGAAGGAGGGGATGAAGGCGCCAGGTCGCCGTGGCTTTGGGGTCAGAGCACACTCACCCCGTGTTCTCAGAATAGTCCCGTCCTATCGGGCACAGGCACAGGCTGGTATCACAGGAGCTGTGCCGCTGGTACAGGTCGTGGAAGGCTCCCTCTTCCACCTCCCAGGCTGCATCCCTGTGGGAGGGAGCCGGGGACAGCTGAGCGAGGTGCAAGGGGAGGTGGTGGGGCGGGGGGGCCGTGCGGTGGCAGGGCGGTGGGCGCTGACCTGTCTGGGATTTTAATGCCAAGGCGAAACATCTCTGCCTGGAAGGCCTGCATGTCCTGGCAGAGCGGGCAGCGGAAGTGGTGCAGGGCAGCGCGCAGAGCTTGGCCCTGGGGAAGGCAGAACGTGAGCTGGGGGTCCGTGCGCGTTGCCCCAAGGCTGGGGATGATGCCAGGGCGGCAGGGTTGGGTGATGATGCTGTTGTGGTCTGGAGGCAATGCCGCCTACCTGGATGCAGTGGCGGTGGAACTGCGCGCTGGTGCAGGAGGGACAGATGAGGGTGGTGTAGCTGGGGCGTCCCTCCACCGCCTCCATGCAGATGGCGCACTGGGGGTGTTCCCGTTGCAGCGGCGTCACGTGCTGCGTCGGCCGGTGCTGCCAGCAGAAGGACCTGCAGGATGGATGCAGGTGGCAGCTCAGCGCCCTGCCCCATTCCTCCTGCGGCCCTGCGGGTGCCCACACTCACCTGTACTCCCCGAAGAACTGGGAGACACAGCCGCGTTCTCTCCCGCAGGGGTAGTGGAAGGTGCGGGAGCACCTGCGGCGATGGCAGCGCACCGAGGCGCCCCGCTTCCGGCAGACGCAGCATTTCTGGGGACAGCAGTGCGGTGCTGGGCGTCAGTGCTGTGCACACACAGGTGAGCCTTGCCCAGCAGAGCACGGTGATCGTCTGGTGGGCCACGTGGCTAGGGACCCTGCAGCACTAATCAGTTCTGATTTGTGCAGCGATGGGTCTTTTTGGACAGCCAGGGCTCTGCTGGAGTCCTCCAGCCACGTGGCACCGAGGTGGGGACACGGCACCCTGTTCACCTTCTGTGCCACGCGCTGCAGCTCCTGCTCGATGTCGGGGAAGAGGAATCCAAAGAATCCTTCATCGTCAGCGCCGCGCTGGTACAGCCCGCTGGCGTGGTACTGCAGGAGGCAACCGGGGACCTGTTACTGCATGTGGGGTGCAGCGGCTGGCATGGGGCTGGGGGCCTGGGGTTGGGGCTCACCAGGCAGTTCTCATGGATGCACAGGCTGTCCTGACGGCACGTCTCTCCATAGATGTCGGGGTCGTGCTCTGTCCGCTGGCACAGCCTGCACCCTGCAGTGGGGACAAGGGCATTATCACCCCAAGCATGTGAGCAGGGTGACACCTGTACATCCGCTGCGGGAATGCTCTGCACTCGCCTTCCTCCTCGGAGACACATTGGTTCATTTCTGGGGGGAACGGCACCCGTTCGGGCCTGGGCTGTGCTGCCGGGTGGCGGGTGGAAGGGCTGGGTTGTGGAGCACTGAGGCGTTGAGACCTCAGCTCCATTCCTGGGCTTTACTTCTGGAGCAAAGCAGTGGTGCTGCTTCCTCGATCCAGAGGTACCCGGGACTGGGGGGACATGGGCGTGCGCTGTGTGAAACAGCCCTGCACATTGTGATGTCACAGTGAGAACGTGAGTGTTGGTGACGCGGTGCCGATGTCACAACGAGTGGAGCTTGGGGTGGGGCTGCGAGTGCCCCCCGGGGGTGCTGGGGGCCCTGAGGGGTGGCTTTGGGATGCCCACGTCTCCCCACGGGGCTGCGCTGGGTGGCTGTCAGCTCCAGCGGGGAGTTGGAGACGCGTCAACTCACATGTCCTGCATGAGTGTGGACTGAAGACGGTGTCGCAAATAAACCACAAAATCCCTAATTTCCTAGTGCAAGAGATTTATTTAGGCACCAGAGCTCCTGAGTCCTCAACAAGCATTTTGACGTGTTCTGCACCATCTCTCCAGCCACGTGGCACCGAGGTGGGGACACGGCGCCCTGTTCACCTTCTGTGCCACGCGCTGCAGCTCCTGCTCGATGTCGGGGAAGAGGAATCCAAAGAATCCTTCATCGTCAGCGCCGCGCTGGTACAGCCCGCTGGCGTGGTACTGCAGGAGGCAACCGGGGACCTGTTACTGCATGTGGGGTGCAGCGGCTGGCATGGGGCTGGGGGCCTGGGGTTGGGGCTCACCAGGCAGTTCTCATGGATGCACAGGCTGTCCTGACGGCACGTCTCTCCATAGATGTCGGGGTCGTGCTCTGTCCGCTGGCACAGCCTGCACCCTGCAGTGGGGACAAGGGCATTATCACCCCAAGCATGTGAGCAGGGTGACACCTGCATGTGGCAGTGGCACATCCGCTGCGGGAATGCTCGGCACTCGCCTTCCTCCTCGGAGATACGTCTCTTCTTTTGGCGGGGGATGGCACCCGTTCGGGCCTTGTCCATGCCCTGGGCCGTGCTGCAGGGTGGAAGGATTGGGCTGTGGTGCACTGAGGCACACTCACCCCCTGTTCAGAGAGTAGTGCTGTCCCACCGGGCAAAGGCAGAGGCTGGCCTCGCAGGAACTGTGCCGCTAGTAGAGCTCGTGGAAGCTTCCCTCTTCTTCCCAATCTGCAGATGCGTTCTCTTCCAGGACCCTGAGAGGCGTGCTGGCTGAGAATTCACGAGCACTGCCCGGTGATTTCCCAGTCCTTGGCTCCCGGCCCCCACTGCTGTGCCACCAATGCCTGCTGGATGCAGCTGCAGGATCCTGGTCAGCAGGCTGAGCCAGCGCATTGTATTGACGCAGGCTGCTTTGGCTTCCTGCAGGGCCAGGACCGCCTGGGGCTGCACGGCACTGATGCCGTCCTCCGGTGTGCTGCATCAGTCGGTAGGACAACTGAGCCGCCCTGTAATTTTTCTGCTGCACACTCTGCCAATATGCGTGAACGTATATGGGTTGGAGACGTTGTGTCTCGGCATCAAAAATATCCACCTTCCAGGTGTGATGGAGGTTGGTGAAGATGCTGGGCTCAGCATGGCACAAGCTGGACTTGTGGCAGTTCAGTGCCACAAGTGCCCACTGGGGTGGGAGTGCGGTTGGAGCACCCCAGGGCTGGCACCTCGCAGCGCAGGGATCCCAGGGACTGGTGGTCCCAGCAAGGCAGGACCCTGAATAGCAAACAGCCCATGGGAAGCTGTGGGCTGTCAGAAGTATGGCTGCCACTTGGCTGAGTGCACAAGCAGGGCTGGCTGTGTGCAGGTGCTCCTGGGGAGTGAAACCATCGCCCATGGGAGCTGGGCTGGGTGATTCCTATGGCTCCTTGCAATTTGGATAGCCTGTCGTCAGCCAGCTCCTCTGTCAGCTCCTCTGCCACAAAGCAGTGATGCTACCAACAACCACAGCATCATACAAACAACACAGCAATCAGACTGCATTATTTGTCCAATAGAAAACTTATGGGGTATTCACGGCCTCTCTGGGCAGCAGTCACAATCAGATGCAGCAGTCCAGTAAGGAGTTAGGGGTTTGGATGCCAAGATAAATGACTTGGACTATCACAACCCTTTGTCTCAGCTCCCTGCAGTAGCCCGTGGCATCTTCCAGGGTGCTGGAATCTTGGCTGGGCACCCGTCCCTCACTCTTGTAGAGGAAGCATCAGCTCAGCAGGGAAGTGCAGGCAGGAGAGTCGTGGCAGCGTTGATGTTGCGCCCTGCAGTGCTCCGGCACGTCAGCAAACTCTCTGGTGGTGTTTCAACCAGCAAGGCTGTTGTTGTTCAGAGGCTGGCAAGGTGGAGTGGCTGAGGGGCTTCCATGGGCTGTGCAGGCAGCTGAGAGTCGGGGTGCCCAAGGAGCGTCGCAGCCTCTTGTGCTGGAGCCGAGGTGCCAGGAGCTGGGTGCTGTGCGGGGATCACTGCGCCGCGGCTGACACTGAAGGGGCTGTAAGGTGCGCGGAGATGAGCGCAGTGCACATCTCTGTGCCCGTCGTGGCTCCAACGGGGAGGACATCTCCCGAGGACGTAGGGCCACGTGTCTATGGGGACCACGACCCCGTGCTGCTTTTCTTACCGGTGCCCTCACCACTGCAGCCGCTGCACTCCCACGATTCGTCGTCGTCTGCGATGGCAGAGCAGTGCTGGTGGGTGCCGCAGGAACCGCAGGAGCTGCAGAGCAGCATCCTCCAGGGCCTGTGGGAGCGACAGAAGGCAGAGCCGCACGGTCACCGCGGGTCCCAGGGCTGTGGGATGCCAGCCGTGGGGTGGTGCGTGCCACTCCCACTGCGCCGGCTGGCACTGAGCTACCAGCGCACAGCTTGTGCCGTGCTGAGCTCAGCATCCTGGCCAGCCTCCATCCCAGCTGGAAGGAGGGAATGAAGGCGCCAGGTCGCCGTGGCTTTGGGGTCAGAGCACACTCATCCCGTGTTCTCGGAATAGTCCCGTCCTATCAGGCACAGGCACAGGCTGGTATCACAGGAGCTGTGCCGCTGGTACAGGTCATGGAAGGCTCCCTCTTCCACCTCCCAGGCTGCATCCCTGTGGGAGGGAGCCGGGGACAGCTGAGCGAGGTGCAAGGGGAGGTGGTGGGGCAGGGGGTGCTGCCCTGTCTGGGATTTTGATGCCGAGGCGAAACATCTCTGCCTGGAAGGCCTGCATGTCCTGGCAGAGCGGGCAGCGGAAGTAGTGCAGGGCAGCGCGCAGAGCTTGGCCCTGGGGAAGGCAGAACGTGAGCTGGGGGTCCGTGCGCGTTGCCCCAAGGCTGGGGATGATGCCAGGGCGGCAGGGTTGGGTGATGATGCTGTTGTGGTCTGGAGGCAATGCCGCCTACCTGGATGCAGTGGCGGTGGAACTGCGCGCTGGTGCAGGAGGGACAGATGAGGGTGGTGTAGCTGGGGCGTCCCTCCACCGCCTCCATGCAGATGGCGCACGGGGGTGTTCCCGTTACAGCGGCTTCACCTGCTGCGTCGGCCGGTGCTGCCAGCAGAAGGACCTGCAGGATGGATGCAGGTGGCAGCTCAGCACCCTGCCCCATTCCTCCTGCGGCCCTGTGTGTGCCCACACCCACCTGTACTCCCCAGAAAACTGGGAGACACAGCCGCGTTCTCTCCCGCAGGGGTAGTGGAAGGTGCGGGAGCACCTGCGGCGATGGCAGCGCACCGAGGCGCCCCGCTTCCGGCAGACGCAGCATTTCTGGGGACAGCAGTGCGGTGCTGGGCGTCAGTGCTGTGCACACACAGGTGAGCCTTGCTCAGCAGAGCACGGTGATCGTCTGGTGGGCCATGTGGCTAGGGACCCTGCAGCACTGATCAGTTCTGATTTGTGCAGCGATGGGTCTTTTTGGACAGCCAGGGCTCTGCTGGAGTCCTCCAGCCACGTGGCACGGGGACCGAGATGGGGACACAGCGCCCTGTTCACCTTCTGTGCCACGCGCTGCAGCTCCTGCTCGATGTCGGGGAAGAGGAATCCAAAGAATCCTTCATCATCAGCGCCGCGCTGGTACAGCCTGCTGGCGTGGTACTGCAGGAGGCAACCGGGGACCTGTTACTGCATGTGGGGTGCAGCGGCTGGCATGGGGCTGGGGGCCTGGGGTTGGGGCTCACCAGGCAGTTCTCATGGATGCACAGGCTGTCCTGACGGCACGTCTCTCCATAGATGTCGGGGTCGTGCTCTGTCCGCTGGCACAGCCTGCACCCTGCAGTGGGGACAAGGGCATTATCACCCCAAGCATGTGAGCAGGGTGACACCTGCATGTGGCAGTGGCACATCCGCTGCGGGAATGCTCGGCACTCGCCTTCCTCCTCGGAGATACGTCTCTTCTTTTGGCGGGGGATGGCACCCGTTCGGGCCTTGTCCATGCCCTGGGCCGTGCTGCAGGGTGGAAGGATTGGGCTGTGGTGCACTGAGGCACACTCACCCCCTGTTCAGAGAGTAGTGCTGTCCCACCGGGCAAAGGCAGAGGCTGGCCTCGCAGGAACTGTGCCGCTAGTAGAGCTCGTGGAAGCTTCCCTCTTCTTCCCAATCTGCAGATGCGTTCTCTTCCAGGACCCTGAGAGGCGTGCTGGCTGAGAATTCACGAGCACTGCCCGGTGATTTCCCAGTCCTTGGCTCCCGGCCCCCACTGCTGTGCCACCAATGCCTGCTGGATGCAGCTGCAGGATCCTGGTCAGCAGGCTGAGCCAGCGCATTGTATTGACGCAGGCTGCTTTGGCTTCCTGCAGGGCCAGGACCGCCTGGGGCTGCACGGCACTGATGCCGTCCTCCGGTGTGCTGCATCAGTCGGTAGGACAACTGAGCCGCCCTGTAATTTTTCTGCTGCACACTCTGCCAATATGCGTGAACGTATATGGGTTGGAGACGTTGTGTCTCGGCATCAAAAATATCCACCTTCCAGGTGTGATGGAGGTTGGTGAAGATGCTGGGCTCAGCATGGCACAAGCTGGACTTGTGGCAGTTCAGTGCCACAAGTGCCCACTGGGGTGGGAGTGCGGTTGGAGCACCCCAGGGCTGGCACCTCGCAGCGCAGGGATCCCAGGGACTGGTGGTCCCAGCAAGGCAGGACCCTGAATAGCAAACAGCCCATGGGAAGCTGTGGGCTGTCAGAAGTATGGCTGCCACTTGGCTGAGTGCACAAGCAGGGCTGGCTGTGTGCAGGTGCTCCTGGGGAGTGAAACCATCGCCCATGGGAGCTGGGCTGGGTGATTCCTATGGCTCCTTGCAATTTGGATAGCCTGTCGTCAGCCAGCTCCTCTGTCAGCTCCTCTGCCACAAAGCAGTGATGCTACCAACAACCACAGCATCATACAAACAACACAGCAATCAGACTGCATTATTTGTCCAATAGAAAACTTATGGGGTATTCACGGCCTCTCTGGGCAGCAGTCACAATCAGATGCAGCAGTCCAGTAAGGAGTTAGGGGTTTGGATGCCAAGATAAATGACTTGGACTATCACAACCCTTTGTCTCAGCTCCCTGCAGTAGCCCGTGGCATCTTCCAGGGTGCTGGAATCTTGGCTGGGCACCCGTCCCTCACTCTTGTAGAGGAAGCATCAGCTCAGCAGGGAAGTGCAGGCAGGAGAGTCGTGGCAGCGTTGATGTTGCGCCCTGCAGTGCTCCGGCACGTCAGCAAACTCTCTGGTGGTGTTTCAACCAGCAAGGCTGTTGTTGTTCAGAGGCTGGCAAGGTGGAGTGGCTGAGGGGCTTCCATGGGCTGTGCAGGCAGCTGAGAGTCGGGGTGCCCAAGGAGCGTCGCAGCCTCTTGTGCTGGAGCCGAGGTGCCAGGAGCTGGGTGCTGTGCGGGGATCACTGCGCCGCGGCTGACACTGAAGGGGCTGTAAGGTGCGCGGAGATGAGCGCAGTGCACATCTCTGTGCCCGTCGTGGCTCCAACGGGGAGGACATCTCCCGAGGACGTAGGGCCACGTGTCTATGGGGACCACGACCCCGTGCTGCTTTTCTTACCGGTGCCCTCACCACTGCAGCCGCTGCACTCCCACGATTCGTCGTCGTCTGCGATGGCAGAGCAGTGCTGGTGGGTGCCGCAGGAACCGCAGGAGCTGCAGAGCAGCATCCTCCAGGGCCTGTGGGAGCGACAGAAGGCAGAGCCGCACGGTCACCGCGGGTCCCAGGGCTGTGGGATGCCAGCCGTGGGGTGGTGCGTGCCACTCCCACTGCGCCGGCTGGCACTGAGCTACCAGCGCACAGCTTGTGCCGTGCTGAGCTCAGCATCCTGGCCAGCCTCCATCCCAGCTGGAAGGAGGGAATGAAGGCGCCAGGTCGCCGTGGCTTTGGGGTCAGAGCACACTCATCCCGTGTTCTCGGAATAGTCCCGTCCTATCAGGCACAGGCACAGGCTGGTATCACAGGAGCTGTGCCGCTGGTACAGGTCATGGAAGGCTCCCTCTTCCACCTCCCAGGCTGCATCCCTGTGGGAGGGAGCCGGGGACAGCTGAGCGAGGTGCAAGGGGAGGTGGTGGGGCAGGGGGTGCTGCCCTGTCTGGGATTTTGATGCCGAGGCGAAACATCTCTGCCTGGAAGGCCTGCATGTCCTGGCAGAGCGGGCAGCGGAAGTAGTGCAGGGCAGCGCGCAGAGCTTGGCCCTGGGGAAGGCAGAACGTGAGCTGGGGGTCCGTGCGCGTTGCCCCAAGGCTGGGGATGATGCCAGGGCGGCAGGGTTGGGTGATGATGCTGTTGTGGTCTGGAGGCAATGCCGCCTACCTGGATGCAGTGGCGGTGGAACTGCGCGCTGGTGCAGGAGGGACAGATGAGGGTGGTGTAGCTGGGGCGTCCCTCCACCGCCTCCATGCAGATGGCGCACGGGGGTGTTCCCGTTACAGCGGCTTCACCTGCTGCGTCGGCCGGTGCTGCCAGCAGAAGGACCTGCAGGATGGATGCAGGTGGCAGCTCAGCACCCTGCCCCATTCCTCCTGCGGCCCTGTGTGTGCCCACACCCACCTGTACTCCCCAGAAAACTGGGAGACACAGCCGCGTTCTCTCCCGCAGGGGTAGTGGAAGGTGCGGGAGCACCTGCGGCGATGGCAGCGCACCGAGGCGCCCCGCTTCCGGCAGACGCAGCATTTCTGGGGACAGCAGTGCGGTGCTGGGCGTCAGTGCTGTGCACACACAGGTGAGCCTTGCTCAGCAGAGCACGGTGATCGTCTGGTGGGCCATGTGGCTAGGGACCCTGCAGCACTGATCAGTTCTGATTTGTGCAGCGATGGGTCTTTTTGGACAGCCAGGGCTCTGCTGGAGTCCTCCAGCCACGTGGCACGGGGACCGAGATGGGGACACAGCGCCCTGTTCACCTTCTGTGCCACGCGCTGCAGCTCCTGCTCGATGTCGGGGAAGAGGAATCCAAAGAATCCTTCATCATCAGCGCCGCGCTGGTACAGCCTGCTGGCGTGGTACTGCAGGAGGCAACCGGGGACCTGTTACTGCATGTGGGGTGCAGCGGCTGGCATGGGGCTGGGGGCCTGGGGTTGGGGCTCACCAGGCAGTTCTCATGGATGCACAGGCTGTCCTGACGGCACGTCTCTCCATAGATGTCGGGGTCGTGCTCTGTCCGCTGGCACAGCCTGCACCCTGCAGTGGGGACAAGGGCATTATCACCCCAAGCATGTGAGCAGGGTGACACCTGCATGTGGCAGTGGCACATCCGCTGCGGGAATGCTCGGCACTCGCCTTCCTCCTCGGAGATACGTCTCTTCTTTTGGCGGGGGATGGCACCCGTTCGGGCCTTGTCCATGCCCTGGGCCGTGCTGCAGGGTGGAAGGATTGGGCTGTGGTGCACTGAGGCACACTCACCCCCTGTTCAGAGAGTAGTGCTGTCCCACCGGGCAAAGGCAGAGGCTGGCCTCGCAGGAACTGTGCCGCTAGTAGAGCTCGTGGAAGCTTCCCTCTTCTTCCCAATCTGCAGATGCGTTCTCTTCCAGGACCCTGAGAGGCGTGCTGGCTGAGAATTCACGAGCACTGCCCGGTGATTTCCCAGTCCTTGGCTCCCGGCCCCCACTGCTGTGCCACCAATGCCTGCTGGATGCAGCTGCAGGATCCTGGTCAGCAGGCTGAGCCAGCGCATTGTATTGACGCAGGCTGCTTTGGCTTCCTGCAGGGCCAGGACCGCCTGGGGCTGCACGGCACTGATGCCGTCCTCCGGTGTGCTGCATCAGTCGGTAGGACAACTGAGCCGCCCTGTAATTTTTCTGCTGCACACTCTGCCAATATGCGTGAACGTATATGGGTTGGAGACGTTGTGTCTCGGCATCAAAAATATCCACCTTCCAGGTGTGATGGAGGTTGGTGAAGATGCTGGGCTCAGCATGGCACAAGCTGGACTTGTGGCAGTTCAGTGCCACAAGTGCCCACTGGGGTGGGAGTGCGGTTGGAGCACCCCAGGGCTGGCACCTCGCAGCGCAGGGATCCCAGGGACTGGTGGTCCCAGCAAGGCAGGACCCTGAATAGCAAACAGCCCATGGGAAGCTGTGGGCTGTCAGAAGTATGGCTGCCACTTGGCTGAGTGCACAAGCAGGGCTGGCTGTGTGCAGGTGCTCCTGGGGAGTGAAACCATCGCCCATGGGAGCTGGGCTGGGTGATTCCTATGGCTCCTTGCAATTTGGATAGCCTGTCGTCAGCCAGCTCCTCTGTCAGCTCCTCTGCCACAAAGCAGTGATGCTACCAACAACCACAGCATCATACAAACAACACAGCAATCAGACTGCATTATTTGTCCAATAGAAAACTTATGGGGTATTCACGGCCTCTCTGGGCAGCAGTCACAATCAGATGCAGCAGTCCAGTAAGGAGTTAGGGGTTTGGATGCCAAGATAAATGACTTGGACTATCACAACCCTTTGTCTCAGCTCCCTGCAGTAGCCCGTGGCAACTTCCAGGGTGCTGGAATCTTGGCTGGGCACCCGTCCCTCACTCTTGTAGAGGAAGCATCAGCTCAGCAGGGAAGTGCAGGCAGGAGAGTCGTGGCAGCGTTGATGTTGCGCCCTGCAGTGCTCCGGCACGTCAGCAAACTCTCTGGTGGTGTTTCAACCAGCAAGGCTGTTGTTGTTCAGAGGCTGGCAAGGTGGAGTGGCTGAGGGGCTTCCATGGGCTGTGCAGGCAGCTGAGAGTCGGGGTGCCCAAGGAGCGTCGCAGCCTCTTGTGCTGGAGCCGAGGTGCCAGGAGCTGGGTGCTGTGCGGGGATCACTGCGCCGCGGCTGACACTGAAGGGGCTGTAAGGTGCGCGGAGATGAGCGCAGTGCACATCTCTGTGCCCGTCGTGGCTCCAACGGGGAGGACATCTCCCGAGGACGTAGGGCCACGTGTCTATGGGGACCACGTCCCCGTGCTGCTTTTCTTACCGGTGCCCTCACCACTGCAGCCGCTGCACTCCCACGATTCAACGTCGTCTGCGATGGCAGAGCAGTGCTGGTGGGTGCCGCAGGAACCGCAGGAGCTGCAGAGCAGCATCCTCCAGGGCCTGTGGGAGCGACAGAAGGCAGAGCCGCACGGTCACCGCGGGTCCCAGGGCTGTGGGATGCCAGCCGTGGGGTGGTGCGTGCCACTCCCACTGCGCCGGCTGGCACTGAGCTACCAGCGCACAGCTTGTGCCGTGCTGAGCTCAGCATCCTGGCCAGCCTCCATCCCAGCTGGAAGGAGGGAATGAAGGCGCCAGGTCGCCGTGGCTTTGGGGTCAGAGCACACTCATCCCGTGTTCTCGGAATAGTCCCGTCCTATCAGGCACAGGCACAGGCTGGTATCACAGGAGCTGTGCCGCTGGTACAGGTCATGGAAGGCTCCCTCTTCCACCTCCCAGGCTGCATCCCTGTGGGAGGGAGCCGGGGACAGCTGAGCGAGGTGCAAGGGGAGGTGGTGGGGCAGGGGGTGCTGCCCTGTCTGGGATTTTGATGCCGAGGCGAAACATCTCTGCCTGGAAGGCCTGCATGTCCTGGCAGAGCGGGCAGCGGAAGTAGTGCAGGGCAGCGCGCAGAGCTTGGCCCTGGGGAAGGCAGAACGTGAGCTGGGGGTCCGTGCGCGTTGCCCCAAGGCTGGGGATGATGCCAGGGCGGCAGGGTTGGGTGATGATGCTGTTGTGGTCTGGAGGCAATGCCGCCTACCTGGATGCAGTGGCGGTGGAACTGCGCGCTGGTGCAGGAGGGACAGATGAGGGTGGTGTAGCTGGGGCGTCCCTCCACCGCCTCCATGCAGATGGCGCACTGGGGGTGTTCCCGTTACAGCGGCTTCACCTGCTGCGTCGGCCGGTGCTGCCAGCAGAAGGACCTGCAGGATGGATGCAGGTGGCAGCTCAGCACCCTGCCCCATTCCTCCTGCGGCCCTGTGTGTGCCCACACCCACCTGTACTCCCCGAAGAACTGGGAGATACAGCCGCGTTCTCTCCCGCAGGGGTAGTGGAAGGTGCGGGAGCACCTGCGGCGATGGCAGCGCACCGAGGCGCCCTGCTTCCGGCAGACGCAGCATTTCTGGGGACAGCAGTGCGGTGCTGGGCGTCAGTGCTGTGCACACACAGGTGAGCCTTGCTCAGCAGAGCACGGTGATCGTCTGGTGGGCCATGTGGCTAGGGACCCTGCAGCACTGATCAGTTCTGATTTGTGCAGCGATGGGTCTTTTTGGACAGCCAGGGCTCTGCTGGAGTCCTCCAGCCACGTGGCACGGGGACCGAGATGGGGACACGGCGCCCTGTTCACCTTCTGTGCCACGCGCTGCAGCTCCTGCTCGATGTCGGGGAAGAGGAATCCAAAGAATCCTTCATCGTCAGCGCCGCGCTGGTACAGCCCGCTGGCGTGGTACTGCAGGAGGCAACCGGGGACCTGTTACTGCATGTGGGGTGCAGCGGCTGGCATGGGGCTGGGGGCCTGGGGTTGGGGCTCACCAGGCAGTTCTCATGGATGCACAGGCTGTCCTGACGGCACGTCTCTCCATAGATGTCGGGGTCGTGCTCTGTCCGCTGGCACAGCCTGCACCCTGCAGTGGGGACAAGGGCATTATCACCCCAAGCATGTGAGCAGGGTGACACCTGCACATCCGCTGCAGGAATGCTCGGCACTCGCCTTCCTCCTCGGAGATACGTCTCTTCTTTTGGCGGGGGATGGCACCCGTTCGGGCCTTGTCCATGCCCTGGGCCGTGCTGCAGGGTGGAAGGATTGGGCTGTGGTGCACTGAGGCACACTCACCCCCTGTTCAGAGAGTAGTGCTGTCCCACCGGGCAAAGGCAGAGGCTGGCCTCGCAGGAACTGTGCCGCTAGTAGAGCTCGTGGAAGCTTCCCTCTTCTTCCCAATCTGCAGATGCGTTCTCTTCCAGGACCCTGAGAGGCGTGCTGGCTGAGAATTCACGAGCACTGCCCGGTGATTTCCCAGTCCTTGGCTCCCGGCCCCCACTGCTGTGCCACCAATGCCTGCTGGATGCAGCTGCAGGATCCTGGTCAGCAGGCTGAGCCAGCGCATTGTATTGATGCAGGCTGCTTTGGCTTCCTGCAGGGCCAGGTGTTGCCTATCGTAGGCGTGGCGACCTGGTTCGGGAACAGCACGGCGACCAATCCGAGGTCGCTCGGTCCATCAGCTCGCTGACACCAACGTGGTGGATGGCAAATGGCGTTTATTGGCGGGAAAAACAGCCTTATATAACCTAGGCACTGAACGCTATTGGCTATCGGGAGAGGGACCCTGTCTTCCCGTACAATGCGATATCTTCCGGGCGCCAGACCCTCACTACCTACATTTCCCCCCTCCCTATGCACAATTAAATTAGGTAAAATATAACAATATATAACAATCTTCAATAGAAAACTTGAATAGAACAATCTTCAATAGAAAACTCGAATAGAAAACATAAGGTGCTCTGAACAAGAACATTCTTATAACAGTTGTTGCTCTACCAACATGATGTTAGCCTTTTTTAATTGGAAGAGAAGGGGGATGGGCTGCGGCCTCAGGCGCGCTCCCCACGGCTGCGCCGCATGAGCTGGATGTCCTTGGGCAATGATGGTGCCCCGAAGAGCCCCACCAGGTAGGCCTCGCTCGCCTACGGCCGGGCTCTGGAAGCGCAGGTCTGTCTTGAAGTCCTGTGTGATCTCACACACCAGGCGCTGGAAAGGCAGCTTGCGGATCAGCAGCTCCGTGGACTTCTGGTAGCGGCGGATCTTGCGCAGCACCACCGTGACGGGCTGGTCACGCCGCCCGTGGCCGACACGCTCTTGCGGGCTGCCTTGGTGGCAACCAGGCCTTTCGCTTCTGCGGGCAGGGTCGAGGAGTCGACTGCTGCCTGGAGGTGATCCAGAAATTGTGTAAAGCTCTCACTTTCATTTTGTCTTATGGTGGACCATGGCGATGGCTTAACGATAACTCTAGAGGCTGTGCGAATAGCGTCTCTGGCCGCACAAGTAGTTGTCATAACTTCATGGGCCCGCAGGCCCAGGGCCTGTGCTTGGGGGGTAATCATTGTTGGGTCTGTACCCATCAGCTGCTGCAGGCTGGAACCATGTAGTAGGTGATCCGCCCCAGTTACTTGAGCTAGTTGTCTTGCACAGTTATCTTCCCATTCTTGTTTAAAAACAAGCATCCCTGCTCCGTCAAAAATTAGTCTACAGGTTTGTTTGATGTCAAATGGGAGCATATCGTCTCCCCCAAAAACACCATCTATAAGGGTGGAGACCATAGATGAGTTAAGCCCTTTATCTGCAATTGCCTTAACAATTGCTTATATATCCCTAGGGTTTATCGGCGAGTGGACCCTCTGTCCCCCATCCATCACCCGGACTGGGAACGCTAGTGTGGCCGATGGGGCCCAGTCGGCGCATGCAATCTTTATTTTCCTCCAGTCTGTAAGAGGGATTTCTCCCCCTCGCGGTTTCTCTTTAATTTGGATGGGAATATTTCGGCTCTTAACTCTGTTCGTATTCATTCCCTCCTCCTCTGAGTTTAAGTCAATTGCGAACCACTCGTCCCAGCTAGTGTCTGATCCGGAGTCAGAGTCCGACTGATCGGCCACTTCCGGTTTCCAGTACCTTTTTGTTAGGCTCCGGCCCCGCCCGCTTCCCTTGCGGGCACGCCGTTCCCTCCCTCTTGGTTCGTCCCGCCCTCCGCCCGGCGGGATGTGCGCCCCACAGTGGCGTTTCTTCAGACGGCCGCTCTGATTGGCTTTCCACCCTTCACTCACGCTTCCTTCACCTTCCCGGTCGCTCCCACCGCCTTTATCTAACACCTCCTCGACGTTCCCGCCAAGGGCGTCCTCCCCCCGCCCTCCCTCCTCTGGCTCGGCGCCATCTTGGGGCGCATAGGGGGGCGGTCTAGCCCAAACTTCCTCGGGCTCCGATTTCTCCGCGGCAGCCCTGGCCTCCTCGATTAACCCATCCCAGAAGGACTTAGCTCGTTTCTGTCCCTCCGCGGGCGGGTCGGGGTTCGACTGAGAGGACATGTAATCGTCATCGTCGGAGGGGTGCAAAGTCCGCGTGGCCGCCCCGGCTCCCAGTCCCGGGGTGGCCAACAAACGGCTCTCCGCCGCCCTCCAGGTCTCCCGCTCCCGCAGGGCCCTGCGCAGGGCCCGCACGACTCTCCCCCACGACTCTAGGCTTCTCCCACAACCCGAGGACATCGTCTCCTCAGTTAACGCTTTAGTGCATCTATCCCACACTTCGGGGTGGATAATATTCACCGGCTGGTCAATGACCCCAATTCGCAAAAGCCTCGCAATAGCGAGAGTAAAATCTTTGGGCTTATAATCGATACCTCACCGCTTATCTAACTGCGATACGACCTTCACAAGGACTTCCATCCTCCTTGTTGGTCCGGGAGCGTCCTCCCCGCCGGGCTGGTCCTGCCGCTCCGGCCGCCGTTCACACGACCAGGCGACAATCCCGGGTTTCGGCACCACTTGTTGCCTATCGTAGGCGTGGCGACCTGGTTCGGGAACGGCACGGCGACCAATCCCAGGTCGCTCGGTCCATCAGCTCGCTGACACCAATGTGCTGGACGGCAAATGGCGTTTATTGGCGGGAAAAACAGCCTTATATAACCTAGGCACTGAACGCTATTGGCTATCGGGAGAGGGACCCTGTCTTCCCGTACAACGCGATATCTTCCGGGCGCCAGACCCTCACTACCTACAGCCAGGACCGCCTGGGGCTGCACGGCACTGATGCCGTCCTCCGGTGTGCTGCATCAGCCGGTAGGACAACTGAGCCGCCCTGTAATTTTTCTTTTTGATGTTACGCCTTCCTCCTCGGAGACACATTGGTTCATTTCTGGGGGGGATGGCACCCGTTCAGGCCTGGGCTGTGCTGCCGGGCGGCGGGTGGAAGGGCTGGGTTGTGGTATCACTGAGGCGTCGAGACCTCAGCTCCATCCCTGGACTTTACCTCTGTAGCAAAGCAGTGGTGCTGCTTCCTCCATCCAGAGGTACCCGGGACTGGGGGGACACGGGCATGAAACAGCCCTGCCGCCGTCCCCGCACAGCGGACATCAGCGCTGCTCCTCCGCTCCCGGCAGGAGCCGCAGCCACCACGAAGGAACAAGGGCTGCCGCCATGGACCCGCAGCCGCCCCGAGAACCGCGGCTGCCGTGAAGGGAGGAGCTGCGCTCCTTCTCTCCACTATAGCACGCCGGGCATCCCAGGGGGCTGCGGAACCCACGGCCTCGCGGACAGGGCCCTCGCGGCGGGCCGCGGACGACCGCAATTTCGGCTCGGAGGCGCGCGAACGACAACGCGAAGCTCTTCTGCAGAGGCACCGCAAGCGAAGCGACGACGAGCGCGGCCGCGAGCCCGCTGCGGAACGGGGCCGGGCCCTGCTAACGAAGCGCTTTCTTCGGCGCCTCGGAGAGAGCGCGGCCACGACCGCGCGCAGCTCAGCGTCCGCACCGCCCCAAGAGCCGCGCGGCACTGACGGAGCGGCCCGGGGCGCGGCGGCGCAGACGCGCTCTGGGCGGGAGGGGCGGAGACGGCGGCCGAAGCCCCGCGGGCGTCCAATCAGCGCCCGGGGCGCGCGGCGAGGGGGCGGGGCCGGGCGGGAAAGCGGGGCGCCGCCATTTTGCGCGGCCGTTTCGCGCGGGCCGGGCTCGCGGGTCGCGCCGCTCTTCTCACCCGGCTTCCCACCCCTTCCCTGCCGCACAGCCCCGCGCTCGCTCCGCCTTCTCCGAATGCTTCGTTAGCAGGGCCGGCCCCGTCGCCCAGCAGGCCCACGCCTTTGCTAGTCTTCCGTCTGCTTTTGATAAAGCCGAAGAAGCGTTTTCTGCTTTCCTTGCGGCCCTTCCGAGATTAAATTCCAGCCCTCCGTGGCCCACCACGAGGCTCCTGCCGTGCTGCCGTCTGCGGGGCTGGTGCTCTCGGGCAGGGACGGGCACCCAGCCTAGAAGGACCTCAGCAGACCCGCATGGTGGGCCCAGGGTGAATCTAATGAGGTTCAGCGCAGCACAGCGCGAGGTTTTGGAGTGGGGCTGGAGCAGTCCGGGGCAGATGTGCAGCCTGGAGGAGGAGGCCTTTGGAACAGCCCTGCAGAGAGGGACCTGGGGGTCCTGGTGCATGAGCAACTGAGCGGGAGCCAGCAGCGTGCTCTTGCAGCTTGGAAAGCAAAAGCTATCTTGGGCTCCATCAGAAGTGGGGTGACAGCAGGGACAGGGAGATGATTATCCCTCTCTACTCCGCCCTCGTGAGGCCCCATCTGGAGTACTGTGTCCAGGTCTGGAGCCCCCAATGCAAGGAAGACAGGGCGCTGTTGGAGAGGGTCCAGAGGAGAGCCACAGAGATGATAGGGGGCTGGAGCACCTCCCCTACGAGGACAGGCTGAGGGAGCAGGGCTTGTCCAGCCTGGAGAAAAGAGGGCTGAGGGAGGGGTGACCTCATTGCAGCTTTCCAGTACCTAAAGGGAGCCCGCAAACAGGAGGGGACTCAACTGCTTGAAAGGGTAGGTAACAGCAGGACAAGGGGGAATGGTTTGAAGTTGAAGGAAGGAAGATTCAGGTTGGGTGTCGGGGATGTTCTTTACCAAGAGAGTGGTGAGGTGCTGGAGCAGGCTGCCCAGAGAGGTTGCGCGTGCCCCATCCCCAGAGGTGTTCAAGGCCAAGTTGAGCGGGGCCCCGGGCAGCCTGGTCCAGTATTAGATATGGAGGTGGTGGCCCTGCCTGCAGCAGGGGGGTAGGAGCTTAATGACTGCTGAGGTCCCTTCCCACCGAAGCCATTCTAGGATTCTATGACGCAGCAAAACAAGACTCATCCCAGCAGGCCGCAGCTCGAGAGTAGAGGGCAGCAGCGTTTCTCAAGTTCAACAAAATATTTTTCTCAGTACGATGCACTCTTTATGATCCTTATCCCACGAAACCCTCTGCCCACCAGTGCTGCTGGGAGATGAAAATGGAAGGTGAGCTGGGGCCAGGCCTTGTACAGAGCAGAGCCCTGCAGCCACCCAGCTCCAGCCCTGCTAGCCCGGGTACCTCTGCAATGAGGAAGCACCAGCAGCACTTTGCTCCAGATGAGCATCCCGTGGACGGAGCTGAGGCCCCGATGCCCCAGGTGGCTGCAGCTCCCTCCCTGCTCCCCGCAGACGCAAAGCAGCGCGTTGTTGAGAAAGAAGGTGAGCACAGAGGATTCGCAAAGGGGATGTGCCTCTGCCAAGTGCTGGCGTTACCCCGCTGCTGTGCTGCGGGTAGCGATGCTACCATCCAGTGGCAGTGCGTGGGCTGAGCCAGAGGGCAGACCAGGACCCTGAGGGGCGTGCTGGCAGGACAGGCTCTGCATTCACAAGCGCTGCCTGGTGACTGCCCAGTCCTTGGCTCCCGGCCCACCCAATGCCCCCTGGATGCAGCTGCAGGATCCCGGTTCCCTCCTGGAGTAAGCTGTCGGCGCAGCTCTGGTGGTGAAGGCTGCTTTGGCTTCCTGCTGGGCCAGGACCGCCTGCGGCTGCACAGCACTCATGCTATCCTCCGATGTGCTGCATCAGCCGGTAGGGCAGCTAAGCTCCGCGCACTGTGCTGTAACGCTTCTGCTGCATGCTCTGCCAACGTGTGAACGTGTAAGGGGGGGAGACACTGTGCCTCGGCATCAAGGTTCTCCACCTTCCAGGTGTGTGGGAGGTCGGTGAAGATGCTGGGCTCGGCATGGCACAAGCTGGACTTGCGGCAGTTCAAGGCCAGCCACTGGGGTGGGGAGTGTGGTGGACCACCCCAGGGCTGGCACCCCGCAGCGCAGGGATCCCAGTGACTGCGGGGCTCTGGCTCCCATCGCTCCCCTGGACCCTGAAGGTTGCTGCTCTGCAGCTCCTGCGGTTCTTATGAGACCCACAAGTGCTGCGCCACCTTCATAGAAGACACCAGTTTTTTGGAGAGCGGCAGCTGCAGTGCTGTGGGCGCTGGTGGGAAGTGCAACACGGCCACAGAGACGTGCGCCTGCACCCTTCTCCGTGCACCTCGCAGCCCCTTCAGTATCACACCCAGCACGGGAATCCCTGCTCAGCAACCCAGCAGCCGGCACCTCGGCTCCAGCGCAAGAGCCAGAGCCAGAGCCCAGCTGTCCGCACACGATGCTCTTCAGGCTGTACGCATATCACTCCCCCCACAAGGCAGGGACGGGCACCCAGCCGGATGGACACGGCCATACCTGACTACAGCAGATGGGCCACAGCCAAGGAGCAGAGCGGCCAAGACGGCTGTGGGGCCCTTCGTGGTGCTGCGGGACGTTGGCACGGTGAGCAGGGCTGGAGCTGGGTGGCTGCAGGGCTCTGCTCTGCACAGTGCTGAGCCCCTGCTGCGCTGCAGCTTTTGTCCCCCAGCTGCTGGGCGGGTGCAGGATTTCAAAGAGCGAGTGCATCATACCAAGACAATCAAGTCAGGATCCCCAAATTTTGCTGAGCTGTGGAAGCCAGGGCTGGGGGTACAACACCACGACTGCAACCCACAGGTGGCTGGGAGGCGATGGCGGTGTGGTTGGGCACATGTGGCTCCTGCCATCTGGACCCAGCACCGCAATGCCGCAACGGTGCTTTTCTCCCTGCAGCGCGGTCACCAAGAAGAAGAGGGAGATATGAGCAGACCTGAAGCACTTCCGGGCGCAGGCACTCCTGCAGCTATCCAGAACAGAAAAGCTGCTCTCCCACCGCTGTGAAGGAAGTGAAAACACAGAGATGGTGCAGAACACGTCCAAATGCTTGTTGAGGACTCAGGAGCTCTGGTGCCTAAATAAATCTCTTGCACTAGGAAATTAGGGATTTTGTGGTTTATTTGCGACACCGTCTTCAGTCCACACTCATGCAGGACATGTGAGTTGACGCGTCTCCAACTCCCCGCTGGAGCTGACAGCCACCCAGCGCAGCCCCGTGGGGAGACGTGGGCATCCCAAAGCCACCCCTCAGGGCCCCCAGCACCCCCGGGGGGCACTCGCAGCCCCACCCCAAGCTCCGCTCGTTGTGACATCGGCACCGCGTCACCAACGCCCACGTTCTCACTGTGACATCACAATGTGCAGGGCTGTTTCACACAGCGCACGCCCGTGTCCCCCCAGTCCCGGGTACCTCTGGATCGAGGAAGCAGCACCACTGCTTTGCTCCAGAAGTAAAGCCCAGGAATGGAGCTGAGGTCTCAACGCCTCAGTGCTCCACAACCCAGCCCTTCCACCCGCCACCCGGCAGCACAGCCCAGGCCCGAACGGGTGCCGTTCCCCCCAGAAATGAACCAATGTGTCTCCGAGGAGGAAGGCGAGTGCAGAGCATTCCCGCAGCGGATGTGCAGGTGTCACCCTGCTCACATGCTTGGGGTGATAATGCCCTTGTCCCCACTGCAGGGTGCAGGCTGTGCCAGCGGACAGAGCACGACCCCGACATCTATGGAGAGACGTGCCGTCAGGACAGCCTGTGCATCCATGAGAACTGCCTGGTGAGCCCCAACCCCAGGCCCCCAGCCCCATGCCAGCCGCTGCACCCCACATGCAGTAACAGGTCCCCGGTTGCCTCCTGCAGTACCACGCCAGCGGGCTGTACCAGCGCGGCGCCGACGATGAAGGATTCTTTGGATTCCTCTTCCCCGACATCGAGCAGGAGCTGCAGCGCGTGGCACAGAAGGTGAACAGGGCGCCGTGTCCCCACCTCGGTCCCCGTGCCACGTGGCTGGAGGACTCCAGCAGAGCCCCCGTTGTCCAAAAAGACCCATCGCTGCACAAATCAGAACTGATCAGTGCTGCAGGGTCCCTAGCCACGTGGCCCACCAGATGATCACCGTGCTCTGCTGGGCAAGGCTCACCTGTGTGTGCACAGCACTGACGCCCAGCACCGCACTGCTGTCCCCAGAAATGCTGCGTCTGCCGGAAGCGGGGCGCCTCGGTGCGCTGCCATCGCCGCAGGTGCTCCCGCACCTTCCACTACCCCTGCGGGAGAGAACGCGGCTGTGTCTCCCAGTTCTTCGGGGAGTACAGGTGAGTGTGGGCACCCGCAGGGCCGCAGGAGGAATGGGGCAGGGCGCTGAGCTGCCACCTGCATCCATCCTGCAGGTCCTTCTGCTGGCAGCACCGGCCAACGCAGCAGGTGACGCCGCTGCAACGGGAACACCCTCAGTGCGCCATCTGCATGGAGGCGGTGGAGGGACGCCCCAGCTACACCACCCTCATCTGTCCCTCCTGCACCAGCGCGCAGTTCCACCGCCACTGCATCCAGGTAGGCGGCATTGCCTCCAGACCACAACAGCATCATCACCCAACCCTGCCGCCCTGGCATCATCCCCAGCCTTGGGGCAACGCGCATGGACCCCCAGCTCACGTTCTGCCTTCCCCAGGGCCAAGCTCTGCGCGCTGCCCTGCACCACTTCCGCTGCCCGCTCTGCCAGGACATGCAGGCCTTCCAGGCAGAGATGTTTCGCCTTGGCATTAAAATCCCAGACAGGTCAGCACCCACCGCCCTGCCACCGCACGGCCCCCCCGCCCCACCACCTCCCCTTGCACCTCGCTCAGCTGTCCCCGGCTCCCTCCCACAGGGATGCAGCCTGGGAGGTGGAAGAGGGAGCCTTCCACGACCTGTACCAGCGGCACAGCTCCTGTGATACCAGCCTCTGCATGTGCCCGATAGGACGGGACTATTCTGAGAACACGGGGTGAGTGTGCTCTGACCCCAAAGCCATGGAGACCTGGCGCCTTCATCCCCTCCTTCCAGCTGGGATGGAGGCTGGCCAGGATGCTGAGCTCAGCACGGCACAAGCTGTGCGCTGGTAGCTCAGTGCCAGCCGGCGCACTGGGAGTGGCACGCACCACCCCACGGCTGGCATCCCACAGCCCTGGGACCCGCGGTGACCGTGCGGCTCTGCCTTCTGTCGCTCCCACAGGCCCTGGAGGATGCTGCTCTGCAGCTCCTGCGGTTCCTGCGGCACCCACCAGCACTGCTCTGCCATCGCAGACGACGTTGAATCGTGGGAGTGCAGCGGCTGCAGTGGTGAGGGCACCGGTAAGAAAAGCAGCACGGGGACGTGGTCCCCATAGACACGTGGCCCTACGTCCTCGGGAGATGTCCTCCCCGTTGGAGCCACGACGGGCACAGAGATGTGCACTGCGCTCATCTCCGCGCACCTTACAGCCCCTTCAGCGTCAGCCGCGGCGCAGTGATCCCCGCACAGCACCCAGCTCCTGGCACCTCGGCTCCAGCACAAGAGGCTGCGACGCTCCTTGGGCGCCCTGACTCTCAGCTGCCTGCACAGCCCATGGAAGCCCCTCAGCCACTCCACCTTGCCAGCCTCTGAACAACAACAGCCTTGCTGGTTGAAACACCACCAGAGAGTTTGCTGACGTGCCGGAGCACTGCAGGGCGCAACATCAACGCTGCCACGACTCTCCTGCCTGCACTTCCCTGCTGAGCTGATGCTTCCTCTACAAGAGTGAGGGACGGGAGCCCAGCCAAGATTCCAGCACCCTGGAAGATGCCACGGGCTACTGCAGGGAGCTGAGACAAAGGGTTGTGATAGTCCAAGTCATTTATCTTGGCATCCAAACCCCTAACTCCTTACTGGACTGCTGCATCTGATTGTGACTGCTGCATCTGATTGTGACTGCTGCATCTGATTGTGACTGCTGCCCAGAGAGGCCGTGAATACCCCATCCCTGGAGGTGCTCAAGACCAGCTTGAAGGCAGCTCTGGGCAACCTGGACCGGACCGGACCTGGAGGATGGTGGCCCTGCCTGTGGCCGGGGGGTTGGAACTTGATCCTTAGGGTCCCTTCCAACCCAAGCCATCCTATGATTCTATATGTCAAACTACTGTTCCTTTAAATTGTCTTCCTTATCAAAATAAACATCTAATTTAACTTAACTAAGTGGAATGCACTAAACTTCCTGCAGAACAAGGTGCAGTTGAAGGGCTCTGTTGCGCGCGTGGTGCTGGGCGCCATGCGGGAATACAGAGGTGCCTCCAAAGCAGTGTCTTGCGCTGGCATTCACCTCCACTGCTGAAACCAGCCCTTGGTGGGATATCTAGAAAAGGAAAGATGACACAGGAAGGAGGCTGAGCTGACTCAAAGGCACCGGCGATGCCACTTTTGTCCTTCTGGATGTCACAAGCTGCAGCCTCCCGCTGGAAAGATCTCCCTTAAAATATCTGCACGCGTACTCCAAATTAACATCCTTGATGGTTGGAGGAAACTGCCCCCGGAATCTCAACCTGGGATACGGGGCGTGCAGCTTTCAGGCTGCTCAGGGAACTAGTTAGCGAGGTCCCCTGGGAAGCTGCTCTTTGAAGACAGCGGGATCCGTTAGTGCTGGGCATGAGTGGGAGGAGCACGACTGTGGTCATGATCAGCTCCCAGCCAGCCGTGAGCTCGTGTGGGATTTGCAGCCCCACCTGGGTGCACAGAAATCCGCGGGGCCCAATGGCGTTTGTCCCAGGGGACTCAGAGAGCTGGCTGATGGCACTGCGAGGCCTCGCTCAATGCTTTCTCATCTGTTTTGGGAATCTGGAGAGGCCGCAGTTGACTGGAAGCTGGCAAACGTCGTTCCAGTTTTCCAGAACACGAGGGAAGGAGACCGCGTCACCACAGGCCTGTCAGTCTCGGTTTGGTGCCTGGTAGAGCGATGGAGAAAATTCTGCTGGGCGTTACTGATCAGCACCTGAAGGACAACGCACGCGGCCATGGCTCACAGCCAGCAGCCCTTCATGAAGGAGGGGAACCATGTAACAAACTCACAGCCCCTTATTCTCAGCCCAGCGCAACAACAAAGGCAACACCAATGCTGCGTATCCCTACTGAAAGGAGAAACACCACAGAAGACGCCTCCGAACTTCAGTCCGTTAAGTAGAATAAGTTTTCTATTGGACAAAACGCAGTCTGATTGCTCTGTTGCTTGCGTGGTGCTGCCATCGCCGCTAGCAGCATCACTGCTTCGCAGCACAGCCGACACAGGAGCTGGCTGACGACAGGCCATCCAAACTGCAAGGACCCGCAGGGATCACCCAGCCCAGCTCCTGGCTCCGCACAGCAGCACCCAGCGGCGGAGACGGCGGCCGAAGCCCCGCGGGTGGGAGGAGTCCCTGCCGATAGCAATGCGATAGGGTGTGCGCGTGTGTGTGCGGGTGTACGCATGATGATGTGCACGTTTGTGACCGTGGGAGTCCGTGTGTGAGCTTGGGGCTGTGAGTGTGTGCAGTTGTGTGTGAGAAGGTGAGGGTGTATGTGTGTGTGCTGTATGTGCACGTGTGAGTGTGTTACACAGGCAGGAAGCCACCTCTCCCGTGTAGCAGTGTCCTGCTGCTTGCACCTCCCACGGACAGCGCTGCATCTGCTATGGGCTGTGGTTGCACCTCCCATGGGCGGGCGTTTCGCTCCCCAGGAGCACCTGCACACAGCCAGCCCTGCCTGTGCACTCAGCCAAGCGGCGCCGTACTTCTGACAGCCCGCAGCTCCCCGTGGGCTGCTCGCTATTCGGGGTCCTGCCTTGCTGGGACCAGCTGCACAGTTCCCCCCCTGCTGCCAGCAGGCTGTCCTTGGGCTGCTCCTTTCCACCCGGCGCAGGTGGGACCTGCAGCACATCAGCCAGGAAGCGGATTACGGGACAAACAAAGGGCGTTTGTCCAGGGCTGGGTTCCTCTCCTGGCACCCCACCTCACCGCAGCCCTGTGCCAGCACTCAGCCTTCTGCGGGCCGCAGTATCCCCGGCTTTGACTCTCAGAGAATGTCTTCAGCTTAACTAGGAGAGCATCCCAGAACTCACGACTGATTCCCGTGTGTTTACCGGGCTTTGCTTTGTGGTTCGAAGGCTGTGCAGCCTTCCAGCCATGGCAGGGAGCCAGGGAGGCTGGAGTTTTGCAAAGTTTGGGCAAAACAGACTTAAAAGACACCTTTGAAACCAGTGTTTGTGAGCAGACTCATTAGAACTCTGCTGCTCCTGCAAAATACAAAGTCAGTGCCTAATTGCTAATTACTGAACCCACAGAAGGCAGTGCCAGCAGATGGGTGTTGGTGCTGTCAGTGACAGCTGTTTTGAAGCCGGCTTTGTGCCAAGGAAAACCCCAAATCCCAGCACTTGGGGGCATGGGCAGCTCTGCAGGAAGGGCAGGACAGGAACATCACTGCCCGTGGGATCAGCTTATCAGAGCCAACAGCACACCCAAGTGCCCATGTTGCTGAAGCTTTGCAAGAGCAGGAAACCACCACATTTTATATGTTCCTCCTATCCAACTGACTTCAAATTTTCTCTCACTTTTATTGCCAGGCTTGTGGTTAAACACACTTGATTGTAAGCCAGGGAGTGTAGCACATAGGGTGAAGGAAAAGGAGGGTTTCCTATGAAGGGGAGGTGGATAAACAGCAATAATCCAGATCTCATGCTTTTGGACACCCTGGAGAGCACCTCCTTGATGCTATCCTCAGAAAAGCAGAGTGCAGCTACCACTGATGCCCTGTGCACTGCGTGCAGCACGGACATGCTGGGGGTACCCAGCAGCACATGGAAAGCATTGTGTGTTTAGGGTCTTGTCCTGCCTGTGTCAGTGGGACAGATCCAGGCAGTGCAGGAGGGGAAGGCAAAGCCGGAATGCCCTCAGCCAGCCCTGGGGAGGTCACAGTGCTCCCAGTGCCAGCTGCCCTGAAACCCGAGCCAGTCCCACCGCCATGTCCCGCTGAGCGGCCCCTTGCTCTCCTTGCTCTCCTCTTCCTCTCCTTCTCCTCCTCCTTCTCAGCCATCCCTGTGCCCAGGCATCCCGCGATGGGGCCAGGCAGCCGTCCTGCCCCACAGCCCTGAGCCTGCAGGGTGACACAGGATGAAGCCAGAAGCTGCTCAGCAGATGGATGGAAGCCTCTTCTCCTCCTTGTTAGCTTTTTTTTCCTGCTGTATCCCTACTGTAATATTCATTGCATCAATTAATTTTCATTTCTTTTTTTAACTAACCAGCCAGCAGTTTTCTTGACTACAAAGGAGAATATTTATTTCTGGGTTTAAATACATCATCTTTATACTGGAAAGAACACAGCAGACAGGTACGTGGATTGATGGAAAACAGTTTTTGCAACAGGGTCAGTCAGGCTGCACCAAATCTCTCTCATGTCCAGATTGAAGGAAGGAGATTTCACAGGTTGCTTGCTGAGATCTGCATTCTTTGGGGTGAAAACAGAGCTGGGACTTTCTGCAGGAGGAAAAGTAGAGATTCACCTTGATAGGTACAGCAGGGACTATGCTCAGCATCTCAGAGATTAATGCTTTCTGGAGTGCTGGGACAACTGGAATGGGAGGCAGGATGGATACAGAGTGCATGTGGGATGGATAGGGGATGGATGTGGGATAAATGTGGGGTGGATGCAGGATGGATGTTGGATGGATGCAGGATGGATGAAGGATGAATGTGAAATGGATGCAGGGTAGATGCAGGATGTGTGTGGAATGGATATGGGAAGGGTGTGGAATACATGTGGGATGGATGCGGAATGGTTATGGGATGGATGTGAGGTGGTTGTGGGTTGGATGCAGGGTGAATGCAGGGCAGATATGGGATGGATGCAGGATGGATGTGGGATTGATGTGGGATGGATATGGGATGGATACAGTGTGGATGTGGGATGGATGTGGGATGCATATGGGATGCAGGAGGGATGCTCACCCACACCAGGGCTGGTGCAGGCAGCATGCTGAGGGGCTGCAGGCCCACGGCAGTGTGCTGGCCGTCTGTCAGCCACTCTCCACCAGAGATCGGGGAGGGCTGGCGGGACAAAAGGCGACATTATTCGGAGCGGAATAAGCATGAATAGAGTATTGAGAAATGCAATGTTAGGGACTAGATTGATTTCCGAGCCCCGTAACTGAGCTGATTGTCTGCTGGCGGGTCTCCTCTGAGTGCTGGGCCGGCAGCAGCCCCATGGTGAGAACAGGGATGTGCAGGGACTGTGTCCTGTGTGGCAGCTCTGTAGGAAGGGGCTGATCCTGCAGCCCCAGGGTGGGGTAAGCCCTCTCACGCCATGGCTGGGTGATGGAAGCAGTGCTGTCACCACCCCATGCTGCCAGCGAGAATCCAGCAGAGCCAGATGTTCACCATTCCAGCAGCAGCTGGTGAAGAGAGCAGCAAATGATGGGGAAATTGCATCTTATTATCTTTAATCTCTTCCTCATTTTCTCCATGCTTGCTTTCCATCTCGTCCCCATGGAGTTTGCATCTCCTCCCACTGACGAATGATGTGATGCTGTGGTGCCAGAGCTGTGTTCCCACACTAATGCCTCTTTTTTTCCAAGGATTAGGAGCAGTGCAGGTCTTAGGGTCCCATAGGTGTTCCAGCTGGGGTGGGAAGTACCGTGGTCATGTTAGTATAGGAGTGGGGTGGGAGCTGGGACTCATTCTTTGTAGAGAAGTTCTGTGATGGAGAGGGCTGGCCATGGGTGACAGCACAGTGACAGCCTGGCAACAGCATCACAGGAGGAGCCATGGGGCTGGCAGCTCAGCTAGGGTGATGGGAGCCTCCCAAAATGTGGGCTGAGACTTTCTGCACGATGAGAAGCACCATCACATCCCAAAAGGCAGCTGCATGGTGTGGCTTGCTGGAGATCTAGGTTTGCTTGGTGGTTTGGGAAGTGCCTGTGCGGGTGGGGGGCCCATTCCCAGCTCTTCCAGAAGGATGAACTCCTCCTGGATGAGGTCAGGATGCTTCTCTCAGCTTTGGAGACATCTCCAGAAGGGGTGGGTGGTGGCACCATGATGCAGCCTTTGGGCTTTCACGCTGGGCAAGATTTGTCCTGCTGCCTCGTGCCTGAGCAGAAGCCCTGTCCAAAGTGACCCCCGTCTCACTATGCAGAAAACACCTCTTGTTCTCAGCAAATCCCAACTGGAGCCATATTTTGGTGTGATTGCTGCCCAGTGGCTAATGCTGGTGTCTGCGTGTTGCAGGGACAGCAAGAGGACCCCAGAGCAGCGATGAGCGCTGGTCCCTGTACGGCATGTGGGGCACTGCCTTCCTCTCTGCTCCTCCTCCTCCTCCTCGGCCCCACTGGTGAGCTCTGCTGTTTCTCTTCATGAATGGACACGGCTAAGTCCTATCAGAGGGCGATTTGTCCTATTTTCGTGGTTTTATTCAGAAATGTGACTTGAAAGGGGCTGTGTTTACCTCAAGGCGGTTCCCTTTGTTCTCTGGGCTTTGTGAGCTGGATCAGAGGGAGCCAGGAGCTCTGTTCTCCAGGATGGCTTTCCTCATTAGTGTGGACAAACTGTGCATATTTTTCAGGTCTCTCTTGACTTTGCTGGAGGATGCTCTGAAATAAAAACTTCAGGGCTTTGATTCTGACTAACGGGCGATGGATATTGAATATTTAACAATGTCCTTCTTATCTGCTGCTTGTTAAAAAGGTTTCAATGTGCTAAAAATCCATACAAGCCAGAATAAATCACTGTTCCAGAAAGGCTACCACCCTTTGGGCTTCCCTGCTGGATTCTGAGATGGCTGCAGGAACACAGCAGCTTCACTGCCCCATCTCACACCCCAGCTCCCACCCCCTCTGCTGCCAAGCATCCTAAGGATCCCCCCCCCCCCCATGTTTTTGGAGCTGCATCTTATGTTTTTTCTGGCTGAGAGTGCTGCAGAAGTGGGTGTTGCCCCGGTGCCTGCACCACTGCAATGTGACAAACGTGAATGCAGGAGGAGGATCTGTGTGGTGCCCTGCAGCAGCCCCTACAGCCCTCCCCACTTCAGGATTGCTCATTTTCACCCTATGGGGTGGCTGCACGCCATCATCTGCATTGATACATAGGAATACACGGCTTGCAAAATGCTGACTGCAATGTGTGTGTGTGGGGAGGGGGGGGGGAGAATGAATTGAGTGGTGCCCGGAGCAGCATTTCCTATCAGGAACCACCAGCAGGCTCTCGTGGCAGGCAGGACCATTTTTCCGGGGCTTGCTGCTGTCACTCACCATGCTCATAATGCAAGCTGCTGGCAGCCAAACAATGGCAGAGAGGAGAGGAGGCAGGAATGAAAGGCTGCTTCTGTCTGGAAGCTAGCAACTCCTCAGCGCGTGCCAGGAGAGCAGCTTGGTTTCATTAAGCTGCTAATGGCCACTCTTGGCACCTCTCTATCACATTCCATCCAAGGATTTGGGGGAGCTGCAGCTCCCCTGTTCCTGCCACCTCCTTCCTTGCATCCTGTGAGACCCAGCCCTTCTTTCTCTGTTTCAGGAACCTCCGAGTCCGTCCCACCGCCGTTCCCAGGTGAGGTTCTTCTCTCTGAGTTGCTCTTCTCCAGGTTTTGCTGTTGAAAAATGTGTCAGAGAGGCAGCGTGTTGGTTCTGAACAAAGAGCAGCAACAAAAAGCTGAACCTCTTTTACAGAAAGGAAATAGAGATTCTTTATTATCCTTATTCTGCTTATGATCAGGCGAGTACAACCTTGCTGCTCCCTGCTAGCTGTCACCATGTCACTCACCACGTCCCCTGAACAATCCCCTTCAGGGCTGCTCACACACCATATTGCCAGCAGCCTGGGACAGCATTTCTATGCCACCACTTCCAACCATGGCCATATTCACTGGGACGTGGTGAGGGGGGTCTGGTCTCTGCTCCCAGGAAACAGCAATAGGATGAGAGGTGATGGCTCTGTGTTGCACCAGGGGAGGCTCTGGTTGGATATTAGGAAATATTTCTTCTCAGCAATAGCATTGCTGCAGTGGCACAGCTGCCCAGGGAGGTGGCGTAGTCTCCAACTCTGGAGGTGTTCCAGAACCATGGAGATGTGGCACTGAGGGCTGTGGTCAGTGAGCATGGTGGGCTGGGGTTGGACGTGGGGATCTGAGAGGTCTTTTCCAATCTCAGTGATTCTGTCATTCTGTGAGATGATCACACCTTCTCACCTGCGTTGTCATATGGATGCCCTATCTCCTATGCCTGATAACACGGTGACAAGGTGACATTGCACCCAGTACAGTGACATAAAGCTGTGTGGGATGTCCATGTCCACTGCTTCCGACCCATGAGCAGCATCCACCACCTGTCACCAAGCCCACCATCAAGCTGACGTGGTGTTAGCTAACATGAGGGCAGAAAGCCAACAGCTTGCCATAGCCAGGACTCACCCATTTGGTACAGAGAGCAGAGGTTTGGTGCAGAATGGCCCCTCCGAAGGTTGTGGGTCCATTGGATGCTGGGTGCTGCCCTCCCAGCAGCGCACTGAAGCTCTGTGCTGGGCCGTCCTTGCAGAACTGCGCCTGGCCAACGGGCCCAGCCGGTGCCAGGGCCGCGTGGAGATCCTCTACAACGGCTCCTGGGGCACAGTGTGTGACGATGACTGGGACATCGTAGATGCCAACGTTGTGTGTCGGCAGCTGGGATGTGGCCATGCCATCGCCCTGCCGGCCCCCATGACCTTCGGCCAGGGGAGCGGGCCCATCTTCTTGGACAACGTGGACTGCAAGGGCCAGGAGGCGGCACTGAGTGAGTGCTGGAGCCACGGATGGGGCATCCACAACTGCTACCACTACGAGGACGTGGCTGTCGTCTGCAATGGTAATAAGGCTTGGTTCCCTCAGGGCCAGCATGCAGCTGGCAGAATATTATTGTTTGTATTAAGTGTATAGTCACAGCAGGGACCCTGTTTACAGCTCGCTTCTGGGAGGGTTTCTGCAGGCAGAAATTGATGCCATCTCTCATTCCCTTTCTAGAGCTCTCCCCCACATCAGCAAGCGAAGGACCGACCAGCAGGACTGCTACAGCCTCGGTGCAGAATGGGGAAGGTGAGCTGCTCATGGCCTGACCCGGCTTGGAGCTCTGCAAGGGGCGAGCAGAGAGCAGCACCCACATCCTGTCACCCATCACCCACCTCTCATCACCCATCCTCCACCATCACCCATCATCTCACCCACCCACCATCCCAGTGTCTCCCCTCCACCAAACAGCCCAGCCGGGCTGGCCAAGAGAAAACCCGCAGAAACTCCACCTTCATGGTCAAATCCTGGTCCAGATATTCCTGCAGGATCCTATAAATTGTGCAGCCCTAAAGCAAATCCTCTTCCAGAAACTTGGGCAGTTTCACTACCATAAGCACATCCAGATCCCACTTCTGTGAGCCGGTGACCTTGAAGGGACAGCAAGACACTTGTCCCCCATCTGCCACCCTCCAGGTGACGGCCGCATCCGGCTGGTGAGTGGAGCAGATGCCTGCCAGGGCCGTGTGGAGATCTTCTACCAGGGGAGCTGGGGCACAGTGTGTGATGACGACTGGGGGCTGAGCGACGCCAGCGTGGTCTGCAAGCAGGTGGGCTGCGGCCAGGCTCTGGAGTACAAAAGCAACGCCTATTTCGGCTACGGCACGGGGCACATCCTGCTGGACAACGTCAACTGTGAGGGCAGCGAGCCCATCCTCTCCGCCTGCTATAGCCTCGGCTGGGGCATCCACAACTGCGGCCACCACGAGGATGCCGGGGTCATCTGCATGGGTAATGGGGCACGAGGATGCACAGAAACAGCCTGCCTGGCCGGGACAGGAGGGAGGGAGTGGAGCCAGGGCTGGGCACGCCACCAGGATTGCCCCCTTCCCTGCATTGCCCAGCCCTGCTATTATCCACTGATTACCATTTATATTGTTAATAATTCCCTTGAACTCCCTCGTTGTGTTGGATAACGAGTGGAGCAGGAAGCGACGGTGTTTTCTTTTCTACTATTTGCTAACAAGGCTGCTGATGGAGAGGAAGGGCTAATTTTCTAAGGATGCCCCCTTCCTCCCCAGACACAGCGTTGGGGCTGGGTGGCAGCACTCAGTGCCCATCAGATGGGGCAGGACTCAGGGAATGCAGCTTTGGGCCTGGTGGTGAGGCTGGCTGCTCACACCCTGCCTCTGCTGCTCAAGGACAGCTGGTGAATATTTGATGTATCAAGCTTCAAAAAAGCACTTGTAGCACTTGCATAGAGCTGGAGAACCTCCATTTACAGGATGTGGACAGTACGAATGGAGGAAGTCCTTTGCAGCATCTGATGCATGGACTCAGATGTGAACGACCCAAATCGTTTATAACAAGTTCTCACATCACTTATATACCTTCACAAGTTTTCTTTTTCTAGCTTTCCCATCCACCCCTACAACTTTCCCCTCCACCTTCACATGTCAACAGAGCATTCTACAAACACCCTTCAACCGTTCATGCAGGCGCTTATCCAATCAGAGATGTTCTTTCTTCTTCTAGAGATGTCCTTGGTTCTCATGCTGTTTGTCTTGCTCCACAGCTGCTGCTCTGAACAGTTTTTCTTGTATTCCCACAGTCCATCATCTGCATCTCCATGTTCATCATCTCCATCTCCTCCACCATCTCCATCTCCTTCCTCACACCACTCCACTCTGCATCCTGGCGTCACAGCTAGAGGGTTATGTGCTTTGCAGCTTCTCCTTGCCTGTCACCCCTGTCCTTCTGTGTCCCTGCAGGTCTGGACACATCCACCATCACATCCTTCACCACCTCCATGGCCCTGGACTATGAAGAGATGCTCACTGCCACAGCCACAGGTACGGTGTTGGCAGCAACCAGTGCCACGCAGGGAGGGCTCTGAGGATCGGCAGCTCTCTGGGCTGTCCCTTCCCATGGGCCAGCCACCACATGGGTCCAGGTGCACCTTGGTGAGGCTCCAGGGCTCTCTTGGGTGACCTTCCCCGTGGCAAGTCCCAGGGAACCTCTTCCACACCACCAGGGGACTTTTCCATGGGGCCACTGTGGTGCTGGCTGCAGCTCAGAGCAGGGGCAGTGGGTGCTGGGGCCAGACACCGAGCACCCATGTGTCCCCATGTCTCAGCAGTGACAGATGGCCACGAGCAGCCCTCGCCTGCGACCGAGGTGGTCACCACTGTGCTCATCACTGCCGAGCTGGAAAGTAAGCATGTGGCTGTCATTAGTGTGGCACAGCCTCGAGCCCAAGGTCCTCCTGTCCCAGCCCCCTCACTGCCCTGTGAACATGACCCCACCTCCTCAGTGCGTAGCCCACCTACCTCAGGGCTTGCCCCACAGCCCCTGGGATCATCCCACGTGTGTGTCCAGTTCTCCCAGGGTCTCCTCCCATCTCCCCATGGCTCCTCACATGATCCCAGTTTGGGGGATTTCATTACATACCCATAGGGATACCTCCTTCATTCCCATGGCTCCCCTTTCATCCTCTCAGGGCTCCCCCCATCCTCCCAAGGGCTCTCCCCATCTCTCCATCCTTCCCCCATCTCCCCAGGACCTGCACCCCCTACCTAGAGGTGTTCCTTCCTCATTCCCAGGGCTCCCCCACGTGCCCGGAGGGTCTCCCTATCTCCCCACGGCTCCCCTCATCCTCGCAGTGACTTTACCCCATATCCATTGGGCTACCTCCCTCATTTCCGCGGCTCCTCCCACGTCTCTAAAGGGCTTCTCCTATAATAGGATCCCAATGGGGACCTCCCGTATCTCCCCATCCTCCCCGCACGCTCCCAGGGCGCTCCTCCCATTCTCCCATCTCCTCCACCCGGCGCTCCCTCCTCCATCCCCGAGCCTCTCCCACCCTCCCAGGGGTTCCCCCAGCCGCTCCCCACCCCTTTTCCCCCCTTCCCCCCTTCCCCCCGCCTTTCCCCCTTTCCCCCCCCGCTCCCGTTTCCCGCAGTGGCTGTGCGGGCGCCCACCCGCAGGTGGCGGCGTGCGGTTGGCGAACGGCAACGGGAGCTGCCGCGGTCGGGTGGAGGTGCGGCACGGCGGGACGTGGGGCACGGTGTGCGACGACGACTGGGACTTCCCCGACGCGCAGGTGGTGTGCCGGCAGCTGGGCTGCGGGCCCGCCGTCTCCGCCACCGTCCTGGGTTCCTTCGGGTACGGCACCGGGCCCGTGCTGCTGGATAACGTTGGGTGCGACGGGCACGAGATGCGCCTGGCCGACTGCTTCCACCTCGGCTGGGGGCAGCACAACTGCGGCCATCACGAGGACGCGGGCGTGGTGTGCCGAGGTGCGTGGTCTGAGCATCGCCCCTCCCGTCCGTTCCGCTGGGCGGTGGTGGGATGTAGGACCGGAGTGTGGTCCCAAGAGGATGGGGTTGCTGGCCCAGGTCCTGGCATGGGCTCCGTTTTGCACAGAGGTTAGGGAAAGGTTCTGCCCCCCAAGGCAATGGGCACAGCCCTGAGCTCAAGGACCTGGGCCACCTCCCCAGGACCTGCACCCCCTACCTAGAGGTGTTCCTTCCTCATTCCCAGTGCTCCCCCACGTGCCTGGAGGGCTCCCCCCATCTCCCCTCATCCTCATAGTGCCTTTACCCCATACCCATTGGGCTACCTCCCTCACACACATAGGGCCTGGGGGGGTCCTGTGTAGAGCCATGGGTTGGACTCGGTGATCTCAGGTTGGATATCAGGAAGAATTTCATCTCCAAAGAACAGTGCTGCAATGGCACTGCTGCCCAGGGCGGTGGTGGGGTCACCATCCCTTGAGGTGCTCCAGAACCATGGAGATGTGGCACTGAGGGATGTGAGCAGTGGGCACAGTGGGGTGGGCTGGGGTTGGACTTGGGGATCTTGGAGGTCTCTTCCAACCTCAGTGACTATGCAGTTGTATGGTTCTGAAAGCCATGTGGGTCCCTCCCACCTTGGGATGCTCTGTGACTCTGACTCAGGGAGGACAGCAGCACTGCAGTGCTGTGGCTGGGTGAAGAAAACACGGGTGCTGTGTCTTCTCTCATGTGCACTCCCCAAGCACACTGCCCACATTTCTCAGCTCCTTTCCCCTGCTAGCCCCATGCCACATGCACAGGGACTCTTAGCTGGGCCTGGGGAGCACAGGATGTCCCTCAATCATCCCCTTCCCTCCCCCTTCCCTGCTGCACCAGGTTTTGATGACTCAGGAGACCACTTCCAAGAAGCCACCGTTGCCACCACTACGTCAGTCCCAACCTATCTGGAGGATGGTGAGCATCCTGTGGGCACGGAGATGGTTTGGATGCAGCTGGGAGAAGCGAGGCTTGCTCTGGCCCAGCCTGGCTGGGATGAGCCCATTCTCCTCCACCCCATCCCAATGTCCCACCACAGGGTTCTTGCGCCTGGTGAACGGCAGCCATCGGTGCGAGGGCCGCGTGGAGATGTTCTACCTGTCCCAGTGGGGCACGGTGTGCGACGACGCCTGGGACCTGCGGGATGCCAAGGTGGTGTGCAGGCAGCTGGGCTGTGGGCATGCTGTGGCAGCGTGGGGGGAAGCACGCTACGGCCCCGGCACCGGTTACATCTTCCTCGACAACCTCAAGTGCAAGGGCAGCGAGTCCTCACTGCTGCACTGCTCTCACATCCGCTGGGACGTCCACAACTGTGACCACTCGGAGGATGCCAGCGTGGTCTGCATCCTCCTATGACCACCCGCCCGCAGAGACCATCCTGGGTATGAGGATTGGGGGAGGGGGGCACACAGAGAGGGGGGTGGGAGGTGGGACGGGAGGGATGTGGGACTCAGAGTGTGGCAGGAGAACAGTGAAGGTTGAAATCAGATGGATTGAGCCATTGACAAGCACGCTCAAATGAGATGTTAAGTGTGCTTCTTGCTTGGAAGCGTGCCTCTCCATCCTGTGAATGTGCTGGCTGACTTCACCCAAATTAGGTGACAGGGTAGAGGTCTGGTCTCAGAGCTGAAGCGTTCCCATTATTTCCTATAAAATAGGCAGAAGGGGGAGGGAGAGGCTTCTACAGGAGGAAACCTAATGAGCCCAGCACCATATGAGGCACCAGAGAATCCACACCATGCGCACTGCTGGGCACAGCCCTTGGGAGCACTACTTGTGCTCCAGTGCAACCCACAGTGACACAGCTGGGCTCAGGCAGGAGTAGTGTCCCCACTTCTCCCCCAGAGCTGCCCCAGGCATTGGGGCCAGGCGTCCTCTGGCTCCCAAAACCCTGCTGAAGCTTTTTCCCCAGAATGCCTGTTGGAGAGCAAAATGAAGTAGCCTTTGTGTGTGTGTGTGTGTGAAATCCAGTTGGCTTCAGCCATTTCATTTAAGAGATGAGGGGAGAAAAATGGATTTTCTGCTGTGAAATTGACTTTAGATTATACCTGGGAAATGTAAAACAGGGCTGAAACCAAACCAGAACATTCCAGCTGCTCTGCGGTGTGTTGCTGCCCTCCTACAATTTGCTTTGCAAAACCCCCTTAATCTAAGTATGAGCCCAAGGAATAAATACGGGGTTTCCATCCCCGCTGCCTGCAACCCAGTCCTGCAGTTCCCATTAATTCCCAACATGCCCACGTTGTCTCCTCTGCTCCTGCTTCTCCTGCAAGCGTAGCCACAGAAAGTTGGGGAGCAGGGTGAGATGGTGCCCTTGCAGCCCCCATATCCCCACCACCCACACCCTGCACCCAGCAACTCTTTGCAGCAAAGCTTCTTTGTCCCTGCAGAGCACGTGGAAGTGCATGCATGGCTCCTCTGCAGCGTGAGGTGCTCTGTTCTGCAACGGGCTGCTCTGTTCTGCAACGTTCTGTGATGGAGCGCTGTTTCCACCTGAGCAGGAGAACCACCCCTTCAGGTCTGCTCAAGGGGTGCACTGGCCACACCGAGGGTCCCAGGGTCTCCCTCCTCCTGTTTCTATGTTTGTACAATTCTTTTGTTAATAATAGGTTTCTTACATGTTTTTGGGGGGTGTTGTTTTGTGAAGAAATAAAACCCCTTTTCAAGCGCGTGTCTCTGCATCCCTCCCTCTAGGGCTCAGTGAGAGCAAATCCATGCCCGGAGCAGTGCTGATTTACACCCTGCTCAGATCCTTCTGGCCGTGGGGAGTGGGGTTGGCTCTGGCTCTGCTCCCGGCTCTTTGGCAGCCCCGCAGGCTGCGGGTTTGCTGCTGGAGTGGGCGGATTGCTGGTGTGCAGCTGCAGTGCTGACAGCCGTAAATTCAGCAGTGCTGCTCACTGAGGGCGGGGGAGCAGAAGGGACCTTATGCAGGGGGTGGAGGTGGGCAGGGAGGCTGCATCCCCAGTCCAGAAGTGTTTTCTGCATCGGAGTCCCTATGACATGTTAACTGCAGCAATGTGCTCTGCTGCAGAGCATGTTGCTCTCTGTGCAGTGGGGAAACTGAGGCACGGAAGCGTTCCCCCAGCAGCACGATGGGATGCAAAGTCTGGATGTCTTATCCCCTCCCTCCTGTCTCCATCCCCACGCAGGACAGCTGGGTGACAGCAGGAAGGATGCAGCCACACCAGCTGGGGGATGGCTACAGGGTTTGCCCCCCAGCAGCATCTAAAGGGACAGAGGGCTCCTTCCTCCCTTCCTGCTGCATCAGCTGCTTTCCCCCCGCCAGCAGCAGCTGCGGCTCTGCATGGGTCGATGCCATCGATTGGTTCCTCCTTCCATCCCCGGAGAGGGGACAGCACGGAGGCCGGTGGGGGAAGAGAATGAATATTTCACGAGGCCCCGGTGAAAAGCTGGGGTTATTTTGGGGCTTGGATTTATGGCCTATTAGGAATAAGGAATGAGTCTGCACTAGGGAGAGGAGACCCATTAATCCAGGCTGAAGGAGCACAAATGAGCAAGGGGAAATGGAGGAGGCTTTAATTATTTTGTCGCGTTCCAGAATAATTCCTTGCTGGGAATGGGGGCACCTCGAGAGCTGCACAAGGCTGGGAGCCCCCTGGGGTGGGGATGGGGACCCAGGGCATGGAATGGGGATCCAGGGCAGGGATAGGGACCCAGAGCAGGGCTGCTGAGTGGGGGTGCTGAGTGCTATTGGGATCACTGCTCAGGCTGGTGCTGGGAGGGACGGGGGTCCAACTGGGGACCAGCACAAGGCCACTCTGGATGCTGCATGAAGTGGAGGAAGCATGCCCTCACAGAGGGAGGTGGATGCAGGGCACCAGGGTGCTCCCATGCCCCCCTAAGGCAATCCATGCACCTGTAACCAGAGGAGCTTGGGTGAGTCACAGTGGGATCCAGCGAGCATCCCTGTGCCCAGCACCCCCTGGGTCACCTTGGGCTGCTCTCCATGCCCCTATCACACCGTCTGCCTGTTTCCCCAGCAGTGGCTGTACCACAGCACTGCACTGCTGATGTGAGGTGGGTGCAGGATGCAGGCATCACCGCGATCCTTGCCGGGCCCCCTGCCCATGCCGTCCTCCTTCCCCACGTCTCACAGTGACGTCAGCCCGGCGCAGCCAGCTGCTATTTTGGGAACTGCAAAGTCACTGGTGCAATTAGCACGCTGCTGAAGGCAGAGCAGCCAAGGGAGGGCTGCGGGATGGCTGCACCCCCTGCTCTTGGTGGGGGGCTGCACAAGGTTGGTGCGGCTCCCCCTCCCCGCCACCTCAAGGACTCCCTCCCACGTTTGCAGATCTCATCCATCATCCCTTCTCTTGCAGTTGTTTTATTTTTTCTCTCCCCCATGGCAGAGCAGTCCCACGTGGGCTGCCGAGCGCCGGCAAAATCCGGCTCTCAGCCGTCCTACAGCCCACACCATCATCACCTTCCCTTGGGGAGAGGCACGGCAGCAACCTTCCCAGCCCCATGTTCCCCTCCTGACCCCATGCAGGGGCCTCTATTTTGGCTCAGCCCCTCCGAGCCGCTGTCCTTGTCCCCAGCGGGCTGTCCCCTTTTGTCACCTTCACCAGGGACACCCGCCAGGCTCTCCCTGCGGGTGACAGCTGCTGTCAGGGTCAGGCTGGGCGCTCTCCTCTCTGCATTGTGCTTTGTCCCCGGGGTGGGGACGTGCCACGTGCGGCTGTCACGGCCCGCTGCACAGCTTCTGCCCTGCAATGAGACTCTGTGCATAGGGACATGGGGACAAGGGGACAGTTGGAGATCTCAGCCCCTTTCCTGGGGGCTGGCTGCTTTTTTGTAGCTCCCTCCTCCCCCCCCTGTGCAGGGTCACAGAAAGAGGGGAAACATGTTGTGCCCACCAGACACCAAAATGGGCAAGCAACCCTGCGATGCTTTAAAAATCCCCAGATTTTCTCGTGTGCTCCCAGCATCATTCACTCCCATCCTCCCCGTGGGGAAAAAAAAAAAAAAAAAAAAAGTAAAAAATCCTTTCCCTAAAGCCTGCAAGAGGCTGAGAGCTGCAGCAAGGAGAGCAGTGCGGCTCTCGGGGGGGTTATGTGGGGCAGGGGCTGGCCCTGGGTATAGGGCAGGTGATGGGAAGTGTACCACCAAAATGGAGTGTGCGTGTGCCCCCCCAATGAGGGGCGTAGGACCGGGGGGGCCGGGTGCGGGGTGAGGCTGTGCTGAGTCACGCTGCAGAGCCGCGCAGCCAGACTGCAGCAAGCAGCTCGCCTGCAGCCTCTGATGGGGACGGCTGTGACAGCCCCGTCCTTCCCCAGCCCACAGCGTGGAGGGGCTGGGGGGGGCAAGGATGGAGCGCTGCCTATGGGGTGATGCTGTGGGAGTGATTGGGGTCCAACTACACCCTGGGTCCTGTCTGTCTCTGTGCTGTTCCATGTGTCACCCTGTAGGGACGGGGCAGCTCTGGGACCCCCACAGGACCCCAACACCCCCTGCATGGGGACATCTGCAGTGCTGCAGGAGAGGTGTCCCCAGGTGTGTGTGAGCAGGTGGATGGCGGGGCTCTGGGGACACACTGCCAGAACAGACTGCAGTCCTGCATGGGGTGATGGCAATGCTTCCTGGCAGGACAAAAGCAAGTCTGCATGACAAAGAGAAACTGAGGCAGAAGCGGGTGCTGGGGGGATGTCCCCAGGTGCTGTCACCTCTCAGGCAGTGCCCTGGGGGCTGAAGGACCTGGTGTCCATCCTGCCTGGTGCTGCCCACGGGCCCTGCAAAGCTCGGGGTGCTTCTGGAGGGACTGAGACAGGCCGGGCTTTTTTTAGGTGCTCCATAAGCGCTGTCTGGGCGGTATTTATATCGGCTCCTTAAATAAGAGCTGACATCCGAGCCCCGTGCGCCTGCTTAATTATTAATGCCCTGCGGGGAGCTGGAGTGCCAGCTGGGTCCCTGCATCCCCGCAGGGTCTGGGGCTGCTCCTACACCCTGTGCCTCCTTGGGTCCTCATCGTCCTCCACCTCCATGCTCCAACCATTCTCCACCTCCATCGTCCACCTCCATTTTCCATCCTCCTGCTCCATCCTCCTTCTCCATCCTCACCTCCACCTGTACCTCCATTCCCCATCTATCTCCATCCCAGCCACCCCACCTCTTTCCCATCCCTCTGATCCCATGCTCTGTCTTCCTGCTGCCTTTCTGCCTCCACTGGGCATCCCACATCCACCACAGGCCCTGACCCAGCTGCTCACAGCCAGCCTCAATTCACAAATGCCACCACCCCTATGATCCCGCATTCAGCAGGGCTGAGCTCAGGATAACTTTTTGGAGCAGCCTGAAGTGAGTTTCTGAGTCAGAGAGGATTTACTGCTTTCCCTCACAGTGTCAGAAGGCATTTGCAGCATATAGCAGAGAAGGAAAGAGAACGCAAGGAGAACTTGTCTTCCAGGCCACGGGAATTAACAAAGTGGCACATCCGAGTGCTCCCGAGCTATTTTAATGCTGTGGGTGGAATGAGGGTTATTGGGTTTTTCAGGGACATCTACAGAACAGACCCACATCCTCTGGGTCTCTGTAAGTTGCCCTGCTGGGATGGTCCACCGGGAGAGCTGCAGAGACATGCACTGCAGATATGTATTATGGCCACTCTGAAGAATTTACAGCATGATGGATGTCGCATCCTGACCTGTGAGGGGAAAGAACATTGTCTGCGCTGTGAAAAGCACTCATTGCTGGGGTGCACCGACGGGAATAAATCAGCACTTGCTCGATCTGGGGCAAACACACAGCCCCCATAAATAGGAGAGCGGTGATCATGAGGGCCAGCTGAGGGCCTGCTGCATTTGCGTGTGCTCCTGGAGGAGCATCATGTGGGGAGGCATTCGCTTCTACGAGGCCTACAGAAATGCACAAAAACAGCCTTCCATGCACACGGTGCTCCCGCACGGCCAGGCTGCAGACCTGGGCCCACCATAGCGGGCAGCCCTAGTGGGCCCTGATGGCGTTTCTGAACAGCCCCGAGCTGAAATACCGCAGGGGATGCCGCCTTCAACGCTTTTTTGCTCCAACGTTATCCCCAGTGACCGAGCCGCGAGGATGAATGTGCCATTATCCGAACGGCGGAATACACGGCTGCTGTCTGCAGGCACTGCCCGACAAACACAGCGTGGCACAATGGGGGCTTTCAGGCCCAGCACCAGCGGTGTCACTGCCCAGCAGCGCCAGCACGGGGCCAGGACGGCTCCCGTTGCAGAGGGACAGCCGCAGGCCCGGGGCTCAGCAGCGGGACGGGCGCAGCGCGAGGCGGCAGCCGCACGGAGCCACGGCTCTGCGGGGGTCACGGCTGCTGGATGGCGGCTGCACCTCCGTACAGCGCTCGCATCCCCGCGCGGGGCGCCTCTGGGACGGGCTGCGAGCCCCCCACGCGCGGCTCCGCCTAAAGGCCCTCCGGGTTTCGGACGGCAGTTCTGCGGCATTTCTGCTCGACGGACGGAGGGGAACGCGGCGGGGCTCCGGGCTGCGAGCCACGAGAACCCGGCAGCGGGCGGGGAGGCGCGGGGACGCACAGGGGCTGCGGGCCGCAACGGGGCGCCGTGCGGGCGGAGGGCGCTGCGGGCGGTGAATCAGCAGCGGGGCGCCGCTCCCGGCAGGGCGGGCCGCAGGGGGGCGGGCCGGGAGGGGGGGGAGGCCATCTTGTGTCGCGCGGCGGGCGGGGCCGCGGCGCCGCGCGGGGAGCGCCGGGAAATGGAGTCCGGAGAGGGGGGGAGGCGCGGGGAGGGCGGCGAGGAGGAGGACTGCGAATCCCGGCGTGCCCCGCGCGGGGGGGAGGGGCGGCGCGGGGCGGGGCGGGGCGGGGCCGCAGGGGGGTTGTGGTGGCCCGCGGCGCGCGCACAGCTCCGGGTGCAGCCGCCGCCGCCGCCGCCGTCACCGCCGCAGCAGCGCCAGGAGCCGCCGCCTCCTCCTCCTTCCTCCTCCTCCTCTTTCCTCCTCCTCCCGCAGCCCGCAGCCTCCGCGCCCTTTCCCCTCCCGGCCCCGCGAAGATGGTGGACCGCGAGCAGCTGGTGCAGAAGGCCCGGCTGGCCGAGCAAGCCGAGCGCTACGACGACATGGCGGCCGCCATGAAGAACGTGAGTGCCCGTTCCCCTCCCCTCCCCCTCTCCTCCGATCCCTGCCGTCGCCCCGCGCCGTCCCTCGGGGCTCGGGCCGTGCAGTGCCGGTGCCCGGGGCGGTTCCGGCTGCGGGCCCTGAGCCCGGAGCTCCGCGCCGGCTCCGCCGCGCCGCCCCGTCCCCGTGCCGTTCCCGTCCGTGCCGTTCTCGTGTCCGCCCGCCTCGTGCTGCGCCCTGCGCGCGTCCTCCGTCCGGCCCCCGGCCGCGTCCCCTCCGTTCTGCATCGCGCCTCAGCCGCGTGTCCCCGCCGCGATCCCATCCCGTTCGTTCACCGCGTGCTGTGCCGTATCTGTGTCCCGTTTCCTTCCCCGTCCGTTATGGGCTCTGCCCCATTTGTAACCCCCCCCCCCGCCCTGATCCCGATCCTTAGCCCGGTCTGTGTTCCCCATCCCCCACCCCATCCCTGCGCTCTTCTACTCTGTGCCGTGCCCTATCTTTGTTCTCTTATCCCTCCTGTGACCCAACCTGTGTCCCCCAGCCCATACCCCATCTATGGGGCCGTGCACCATTTGTGCCACCTCTGCCCCCAAACCCTGTCCCCACCCCCCGTCTGTGTCATCTTTGCCCCAAACCCCATCCTGTACTCCATCCATTGTGCTGTGCACAAGCTCTCATCCTCTGCCCTAATCCGTGCCCCCCAGCCCCCATTCCATTGCCCTCCAGCATGCCCCCTGCTCAGCCGTTTGCCGTACCCATGCCCTACTATGGGAGCTGCCCATGGGGTGCAGCACAGCCCGTGCTTCCCCCTCTCCCAGCCCTATGGGGTGAGGCTGTGGGGCTTTGCTGCCCCGTTGGCCCCCGTGCTGCCGCTCATCCCTTCCCCTGTGTGGCTGCTGTGCCCCTGACCCTGCAGAGCTGAGCCTTTAGCTGCCAGGACTCTGATTTATTCTATTTCTTTTTGCTGCACTTGTTTCGAGATTTATGAATTGAGTCATGTTGTATTCATTTCACGCTCTTAAAATAAAGACTCTGCATATAGCAGGCTGATCTGATTTGTGACACCGAACGCTCCCCTTCAATGCTGACATTTTGACAATATAAGAAGTAAAAAAAAAAAAAAAACCATATCTCTGATCTGATCTTGCAAACAAAGCAATCGTGGGAGGCAGGATCAAGTCATTCCAGAAGATTCTGCATTTGTCATATTGCAGAGAGGCTAGACTGGGTGGAGGGAGGGAGGGGGTGCTTTAAAGGGGAAAACTGTTCTTTATGTTTGTCTCCTTAGTCAGGTCTGAACCTTTAAGAGGAGCTGGGGTGTCCTCCCTTGCTGATGAGGAGGGAATGCTGATCTAGGAGTGTCGCAGTCTGCTGGATGCAGCCCTGTTTGCTGTGTTGCACCATTTTGACAATAACCTTGCATTTATCAAGCAGACAAAATCGTCACAGCCCCAGAGGGAGGGAGGAGATGTCTTTTCAAGAAATGAAATATGGATAATCGAAACCAGATAATAGCATATTAGAGCAGCCGGGCTATTCCACTGCTGCACTATGGATTTTAGACTATTTTCCAATAGCGGCATCTATCCATTTTAAGGCAGAGCCTGCTGTGTGAGCAGCCACGGCCGCTCGCCGCACATGGATCACGCGGCCATTAGCACAAAGCCAGCAGGATATGCCCATGGACTTAACGCAGGGGCTCGTGGCCATATTTCTGCCCTGTGAATTTCCCTAGCCTGCTTACCGGGGATCGGCGGCTAACCCGACGTCGTTGTTAGAGATTATATTTGCATTTTTCCTTTTAGTCTTCCCCGGCCCTGGTGAAACAGTAACCGGGCTTAATGCTGCTTATCAGTCTCCCTGTTGTTCGGCCCTAAGAAAATGACTCCCAGCGGGAGCACCGCCGCCTCCCCCCCAGCAGACAAAAGACAGAGAGCTTTGTTCCTAATTTCTGCACAGCGCTGCCCAAACTCCCGTCTCAGTCCCATGGCACTGGGCATGTCACACTCGGTTATCCCTGATCCTACCCATCCCCCAGCTCTGGGTGTGCAGGAGGCTTGTGACCTCGCACTCATTTCCGTAGCAACGCACGGTGATGTCATGCGCTGGTGCGAGCTGCATTGCACCCAGGTGGTAGCAGAGAGCATGCAGGCTGCATCCAGCCAAGGTAATGCAGGAGCAGGGCTGCCTCCTGCACTGAGAGCTTGCTGTATGCTTGCTGCCTTGGCACGGTGCTTTGAAATGCTGAGCTGCTTCCCTTGAGTCAGGTGTGGTCATCATCTGCATTAGAGGTTGATTTTTCTGCAGCTTGATCTCACCATTGTGTTTTTGTGGTAACCTGGTGGGTCGCTGCACAGCATCCAGCTGTGCCATTTGGCCGCCTCGTTGCTGAATGGCTGTTTGTGATGCTTTTATATACAGAAAGCAGTATGCTGGGGCTCTCGCTGTCTGCTAAATCACCAAATGCTTCTCACTGCAGCAACGGGCTGGGTCACAATAGTTTCTCCTGTGTAAGTTTTAGCTGCAGGTGGTAGCCACAAGTACCAGAAATCAGAGGGGAGATGTTGCTGGGCCATGTGCTGGCCTTGCACGTGTGCGACCTTGACCACGTCCCTTGTGTGCCCTGCATGCAGGGATGAGATCAGCCCTGTTGTGTGCCTGGGCTGCTTCTAGTCCCTGCAGGTCCCCAGGGCAGTGGCTGTGCTTGGCTGCCAAGCATGCTGCTGGTTCATGAGCTGCCAGCAGTGCTGCCATCTTCCTTCTGCCCAGTGCTGGCCCTTGGTTAAAGCCTTTTTGGCTTTGGCTCTGCTAAAAGTTTTGCTGTCCTTATGCTGGGACCCCTGTGGCTCTTGTGTCTTTCATGGGCAGCGTGCAGAAGGTGCATGGCGTAGCTTCTGTGGGAAAGGAGACAACTAAAAAGAATGGGGAGAGGATTATCACATTGCATCCAGATATGGTATAGCGATGGGGCTGTGCACAGAATCCTTCAGCTCACCTGAAGGTTCCCTGCAAGAGGAGTGTGTGGTTGCCTGGCTCTGGGGAACCAAGCTGTGCCCTATGGCTGCATAGCATCAGCTGCAGTGCTGAGTGTGGAGAAGTGAGTCCTGGAGATAGAGCCTGGGCAGCAGCACATTACGTGCACAGCATGCCTTGGTGCAGTGAGTGACCGTGGTGGGTGGAGGAGGAAACCAAGAGTAGAGAACCACAGGACAACCTGTGCAGGCTTCTGCCATGGCTGCTCAGCAGCTGTCATCCTGCAAGTCTTGGGAGCAGGAAGAGAAGGGTGAGATGGAGAGACAACTCCTGGAGGAGTGCTGAGCGACCCATCCAGGAAGGCAGGTGCAGAGTAAGGAGTGTGAGCTGCTTTTGCAGCTCCTCCTGGAGAGTGATATAAAGCTTTGGGGAAACCATTTCCAGCACAAAGATGGAGAGTGTGCTGTTATCTAACAAAGAGTTGCTGCTCTTGCTGTTGCCACTCATGCAAGCATCATGAAGGGTTCCCTGGGGGGCCTGGAGAAGCATCCCAAGTGAGCACTGCTCTCCCTTCTGCAGTCTGAGCGTGTCCCATGGCCCAAGCTGCTTGGCTTTCTGTGCTCTGGGCCTGGAGCAGTGGCAGCCTGAGCAGAATAGACCAAGCACCCAAACCAAGGCTCTCCTTAAACTGCATCATGCCCCTTCCTGACACTTCTAGAGAAATCTAAGCCATGCTGTAGAGTTTGTGTGCTGGGAGCAGGACGTGCCCCTTGTGGAGGGTCCTGGGGCCAAAGGGGGTGGCTCTGATCACAGCCTGCTGTTCTGCTGCTCTCCTGGCCTGGCAGTGGTTTGTGGGCAGCGTTGGCTTTGGTTAAATAGCATCTCAGGAGGTTGTGGTGGTGGGCTGTGCACAGGGCACAGTGCTAACTACCTGCACAAGTTCAGCAGGGCGTTGTGCATGTTAACTGTGCTCACTGACCAGTCTTCAGCAGCCCAAGCTTTTAAAGTTTCTCTTTAAGCTCCTATGCCTTTGTTGCCAAGCTTCATTGATGACCATTTGGGTCTCCCATGGGTTGGCCAAGCACAACAGCTAGGTGTGGATGGAACAGAAAATAGCTCTTGGAAGTCAGTGGTGGAGGCTGTGATGAAAAATGTAGCTGCTGAGCCCTCTGCAGATGCCTTGGGTACATGGAGACTGTAAAGCTATTGGGCAATGCTCTCCAACAGCCCTTTGGTGGCCCTTTGGTGATTGGGGCTTGGCCAGCAGGGCTGTTGTCTGGTGGTAGCCTGGAGGTGCAGAAAGGCTGATGACAGTTGTCTTGCTTGTTTTTCCTTCTTGTTCTGATTTTAAAACTCAGGGACCTCTGGAGCCGAAGCGCTCTATTCTTGGCTTGTCTCATCTGAACTGGATGATGTCATTTGGCATCCCCTTACCCGTCCTCATGAGTGGCTGGGTGGTGCCTGCAAGACAAGGGCTGTACAGGCAGTTCTCTGCTCCTGCCTGCCCTGCTTCCTGCCAGCAGATAATGGATTGCACCACCCATGGGCCTGCAGGATTTGGATTGTGATGAGGTAGTGAGGAAGAAGCATGTTCCCTCACCTTCTGTTGCTGGTAGCAGGAAGATCCTTCATTAATTGAGGTTCCCCATCTTTTCTTTCCTCTGCTCTCTCCCTTTTTCAGTGTGTACTGCTGGATTACTTAAATCAAGTTGTTCTAATTGTGTCTGGGTTGGTCTAGCTGCTAGCAGTCAACTTTGCAGAGCCTCAGACCTGGGGGATGGAGCAGGAGCAGCCTGATGGTTCTGATGTGCTGGAAGCAGTGTGATTGCATCTGAGATGAAGGAAAGTGTTGGTGCACAGGGTGTTGTCTGAGCTGAGTGTTCCAGCTGTACCAGAAAGCTGCTCTCCTGCTTCTCCCAAAAATGCTGAACTGGTCCATTCCAGCCTACCTGTATTCTGGGGATCTGCAGGTGGGGTGGGATGAAGAACTGATTGAATCTTTACTCCAACAGTTATCAGGAAAGATGAGGAGTGCTCGTCACATTTACCATTTTGATTGATGTGTACTTTTAGCTGCAGCTCAGAGATCGAAACTGATTCCCTATCAGCTCTGACTGGAGGATGAAAGAAGCAGCCTGCCTCGTGGTGCAGCTGTAGGGCTGTGGTGGGAAGAGGAGAGCGGGTTTGGGTCCAGAGAGACCTCTGTGGACAGGAACAAATATGGCATTGTGACACATGGACTCTACAGCAAAGGTCTTCGGTTTCCATTCTAAGCAACATTATGTCAAGTAAAGGAATGAATGCGTAAAGATTGTAGGCAAGGGGTGTGTATTGAAGGAAAGAACAAAACCCCAAGGTTTTGTGTCCACTTCCCCATGCTGGAGGAGCCAGCTGCTGCCTGGGAGGTGGCTTTGTCTGAGCTCATGCTTTTCTGCCCGCCTCCACCTCCTGACTGGTGACTGCCAATGAGAAACACACAGTGGAATAACTGCAGGACAAAGCACAGAACAACAGCATTTGCCTTCCCAAGCATTTCTTCACTGTCAGTCTTGATGAGATACAGGCACCATCTTCTGCTTCACCACCAAGCTGTGATGCAGGGCTGCAGCCATCTCGGCGCAGCTGATGCACCTTGATGCTTCTAGGCACTCCTCTGCACCTCAGTGCTCTGCAATACAAGATGGCTTCTTCTGAAGCAATGCTGTTAAGAGCACTTTAGTGCTAACTGACTGGGTCCCTTTTCCCTTCACTGTCCAGTGCTTCTTTAGTTCTTTTTCTCTTGGGTTGGGAAGATAAATAACCTAGTGTGTCCTTGGCTGAAGCCTCTGTCCCTTCTGATAGATTAATTAGTCTGCAGACAAATGGCAATCTGATGTCTGGAAAGCCAAAAAAAAAAAAAATTCCAGTAAAACAGTGGATGTTGAGCTCATCAAATTCTGCTAGCGATGGCTGCTGTGCTGGAAGGCGATAGCTGGAAACCAGTTTTAGTGCCTGCTGTGATGGAGGGGAAGTGACTGCAAATCAGTGGCTGCACTGGTGAAGATATGGTGTTTGTCTTTCAGCCTGTGCGACCTCCGTCTCGTCTTGAGGCTGTTGTTCAGATAAATGGCCACGGGTGCCTTCGTGCTGGCAGTGCTTAGATAAAACGCTGTGCTGCTGCCTCTGCAGCTCTCCATCCCTGGAGCTGTGGGATCTCCTTCCCCTGCAGACATAAAATGGCTTTCTGGGAGCCCAGCCCTGTGCAGCACGGTGCTGCTTGAGCCAGCTGGGCTGTCCTGAGCAGGCACTGACCTGAGCACTGGCACTGCTGGTGTCCAGGAAGGGACCCTCCTGGGACCCACATCACCTCTTGTCCCTGCAGCATGCAGCAATCTCAGCTTTTTCAGCAGCACGTGGGAGGCTTCATAACCTGCACTCAGTCCAGGGCAAGTAGGAAAGGGGAAGGATGGAAACCCAGAAGCAGTGTGCTTCATGCAACGTGGTATTGTCTCTGTCACAGCCAGTGCTGCTAATTCAGCTTTCTCTTGTGTGTTCCTCCCTGTCTGCTTCAGCTAATGAACAGGCTCCCTCCTCCCATTGGAGAACTACGGAAAACGCTGACAAAAAGACTTCCATTTCTGCTCTAAAGGCGTTTCTTCTTTGAAGCAAGAGGCCCTGCTCCTCCCTCCAGAGCGCGGCTGTCAAGATGCAGGATCTCAGCATTGAGACATGGGGTCCTGGCACTGCTGTGGGGCTTTGTGCTCCAAGGAGCTGCACAAAGGCAGCGGGGATGAGCCGTGTGTCCATCCAGCCCTGCTCCATGCCCACTGCTGCTGGCCTTGTGCTGGGGTCAGGCAGCTGGAAACGCAGTGCTGACACAGTGTGTGGTTGCACAGTGTGCATGGAGCCAGTGATCTGCAGCAGCTGCGGAGCATGAAGGAAGACAAAAGAATTTAATAGGGAGAGGAAGTATTAAGGTTTTTATTTTCTGTGCTAGGTTAGATTTAGTGACATCATAAGAATGACCCAGCACGTGCTTGGTTAGGTATTAAACAACCTGAGTTTTGGCCTGCAACTGGCGATCTGGTGACCGGGGGCAGTGCATTAGTTAACGACAGTAGGAGGGTAACCAGAGAACATATCCCTGATGGCATGAGATTCCCTTAAAGTGATCCGCGGATTAGGGATTAGAGGACTTAATGTTTTTCTTTGCTAAAGGAGATGTTGCATGGAGCCAGCCTATGGGCGTTGGAGGCGGCTGCACTTGGACATACGCAAGTCTGCAAGGATTCAAAGTACAAAGCATTCCTTAATTGTTTGCAAATTCCTTCTGATCTTGCTGGATGAGTTGGCTTGCTTGGGACATATCTTTGCTTACGTCTCGGGCAAAGCTTCTTGGCGTGTCAGGGTGCTGCTGATTCCTCTTAAGGTGGATTCAGCACGGCTGTAGGGAAATGCTGGTGAGAAGTCTCAGCCAAAGAGTGAACTAGGTTGCTGACGGACGTCTTGTTTGGACAGTTGTGCTTCTCTGCAGCATCGGGTTTATTAATAGTAGCTGGAGAAGCTGTTGCTGTGCACTGTGCTAACAGCTATGCTTGAAAACTGCTGCAGGAGATCTGCACTTGTAAAAAGGCTAATGCTTAGTATGCGGCAGTGAATGAGGACTTGGGGAGGATTAACAGGCTTTGATTTACACCCAGCTGGGGAACTCGATGGAGCTTTGTCTGTTGATGCTGTCGGGCTTCGTTACGTGGGATGAATTCCTCATTTCCTTGAAGTTGAGAGTTTGGCTTCTTGTGCTTGGCTGTGCCACCTGCCATGAGCTGAACTCAGCGCCCCTCGGGCATCCACAGAGAGCTGGAGGAGGTGGCTGGAGCCCAGTGGTGGTGGTGAAATCCACGGCCAGACTGGGGTAAGTGAAGTGACCCACCTCATAAGGGGAACTATTCCTGTGCTCCAGGAAGCTGGCAGGGCAAAAGCTTGAATTGCCTTTCTTCAAGTTCATTCAAGAAATAACATTATCTTTGCTAGAGGTGTGGAAGATCAAGCCTGAAATCCCTGAAGCAGGGGAGGGCAAAGTACATCTGCAGGGATAATCACCTTACTCACCGATGCGGAAATGAAACCTACAGTGGAGCTGTGCCCGAGTCCACCTGGGCGTTCTGCAAAGTCTCTTGCTTAATCTGGTAAAACACGTTGCAGATCAAAAGACCTAGAGCAAAAAAAAATCTCGTTTGTTTGCCTTTTTTTTTTTTTTTTTGCCTTGATGTGCAATGAGCAGACTTCCCCATAGCATTTAGGAGAAATGAAATGGAGCCCTTAAGAACCGTATGTGCTGGCTACAGGGAGCCCTCTGCCTGGTGTCACCTTCTCCCATTTCATCGTGCTGGCCATGTGAGCAGGAAGGAGACACTTGCCCATAGCTCACTGACTGTCCTCTCAGTATACCTGAGTAGTTCATGGACACAGCACAACACCATCCCTTTCTGGAGCCTGTAGCAGGGTCAGACATCTCATATTGGTGTGGCACCTGAAGCTCTGGGTGGGATGCAGTGATTTGGTGGCAGGTCACTTGCTTCCCAGCAGTGGGGCTGGAGCTGAGCCTGATTAGTGCTCGTAGAAGCTGTGAGGTAAGTCTTTAAGCAGCTAATGCTCCCAGCACCATTACACACCCTCCCTGCCATGGAGCTTGGTTGGTTTATCTAGCTTGTCCCCACTTGTGCACCAGAGTACCTCCAGCATTTGGTTGATTTTATTATTCTGCCATCAACTAGGAGGAAAAAGCACATCTTGTAGAGTCTTACTGCTCTAGGAGTGAGCAGTGCTGGTCCTATGGTTTCTTCAGTTGAAAATCCCATGAGTAGATGGGCTTCTCTTTAAACGCATACAAAAATGCTGCTGGGGAAAAGGGCTGCAGTTATTCTTCAAGAGTTGACACCTGGAGAAGCTCCTCTGTGCAGCCCAGAAAAGCCTCGAGAAACACTGAATTGGCGTTCACCTTCAAAAAGGTGAGCTATTAAAACTTCTGGTGTGCTGCAAGGCCTTATCTGAGCTGCCATGTCAGTGTCATGCTGCTGATTTGGTCTTTTGCTGTGAGCTCATGCAGAAGGTGAGCAACCTGGGTAATGGGAGGCAGGAGAGCAGCGGAGCAGGGTGGTGATCCTGGGCTGCTGCAGAGCTGCTTGCAGAAATGCAAAAGAGGGCAGATGTTGTTGCCAGTCTGCCATGTCTTGGGGAAGGGATAACTTAATATCCTTCTGTTCCTTTTGTAGTTAGCAGGCAAAGGTGCTGGTATCCCATCTGTCAGAGACAGCGTGACGCGCCCGGAGTGCCAGTTCTGAATGCTCAGCTGATGTGGCTTGACTTGCTGCTTTCTCCATCTGTTAGTAGGAAGATTTTAGATAACAGAGGTAGACGGTTTTTCCCAAGATTTTTTAATAGGTGTGAGGCAGCTAGTGGCAACCATGAGCTGTCCTGTGACAAGTTCTCACCTGATTCAAAAACCTGCCTTTCAGTAAGGCCAACAGGAACCAGGGTGAGGAATGTAAGTAGAACTTGAGCTCTAATTCCTTAATGTCTCAAAGTGAATACTAGCCATGGGCGCAGCTCCCTGTGCTGAAGCTTGGTCACAACCTTCCAGTTGTGACCATGTTGGAGAGGAAATTTATACCATCAATCAAGAATGAGTTGAGAAGTGTTGAATGAAAGATGAAACAACTAGACAGCAAAAATAAGGCAAGTTACCAGAAGTCATTGTTCAGGGTCAGGCTGGATGGGCTCTGAGCACCATGATCTAGCTATAGATGTCTGATGGTGATGGTTTGGTGGCATGATGTTTCCAGCCTTAATGATTCTATGTCCCTGTTCATCGCAGGGGAGTTGGACTACATAACCTTTAAGGGTCCCTTCCGACTCTAATGGTTCTGTCAGGTGGCTGGGTTGTCCTCAAGCCAGTGGTCATGACAGGTTGCAGGGTCCAATGCTGTACCTGGAAGCCACGTACAGAGAGCAGAGGGATATGCTCCCTTGTGCCTGCCCTATCTGGAAAGCTGCAAAATAACTGGAGAGGCAAATCTTTGGCACCCAGATGTTTTGCAGTGGGAAAAACTGAGCTGTTAGACCAGACACTGGGACTGCAGCTCTGCAGATAAGGAACTGCAACGAAGCACTGTTATATGCAGAATGGGGACAGCTCAGAGTTGTCTCTGGCTTTCTCACCACACTTCTTTTGTGACCTTTTGCATGTAGAAACTTAAGGTAGGAGTGATCCACATACCTGAAACTTGCATTTTGTCTCACTTAAATCCATCCAAGCAATTAGAAGTAGATCTGCAGGCTCTAAGGACAGTCAGACTCGTGTGCTGTGTGATGAAATTCACTTGGCTTAAGTAGTTGTTGAGCTGCAGAGGCTGATAAATAAATGAGCTCTTGGTTTTCATATGCCTCTCAATTTGCAGACTTTGTCTCAGGTGGTTCAAAGTCACCTTAAATAATAAGGGCTACAGGGCCTGATGAAAGCTCCTGTTAGCTGGAGGAGCATGCAGAGATCCTAATCAGCGTCTGGAGTGCCTCAATAGCATCTGAGATCCAGTTATGCTATGTGTAATAAGCAGTCTGACTTTCCAGACGCTGCCTCTCGATGCACCGTGGGCAGTTTGGAGCTTAATGGCAGAACTGTCCATCGTGCCTCCATGTGCATTCGGCTTTTCATCACCTGGTGATGGAAGCAAGCCCTGTGAGCTTCAAAATGGGAACCAGAATGCCATTATTCATACTGAAAGAGTTGAATGAGATGGCAGAGGGGAACTAGCTTCTGCCCACAGCCTGCGTGTGCATTTCTGGTTTTGTCCAGGGTTGGGGGAGGGGCTGATCTGTGGCCTCGAGTTCCCCAAAACAGAAACGCTCAGAAAATGAGCACTGGGGACAGTGGAGGAGGTCAGAAGGAGAGAGAAGCACTTATGGCACAGCTTCCATTTTAGAAGTATAACGTCAGAGAGGAGGCTGGAAAATGGGTGAGGACCTGAACCTGTGAAGTCTGGTAAGATTCTTGATTTAGATCTGGTTTAACACACGCCTACCATGTGTTGAAGTAGGACAGAGCTTGAGAAAGGCATCTTTCCAACAGCACGGTGGGACAGCTCTTGGGCATCCAAGGAGAAGTTGTTCTTTGCTGAGCTGTGACATTCAGCTGTGGCCCTAAACAAGCCAACAGGCAGTGGGGACAGTTCAGCATGCTCAAGGAAAGTCATTTCTTCAGAAACCAGATGTGGGGAGAGGTGAGGCAGTGAGCATTCCAGTGGTGGGACTTCTGGCCAGAATGTGGGTTTAGAAGCTCGCTGGTCTTCTAAAAAATGAAACAGAAAAGGGGATCTTCAAGCCAGACCTCAGTGTGACTAATAAGCCATGTGTGAGGGAAGATGAGGCGAGTGCTGGGGTTTCTGCAGAAGGATAACATGCTTAATTACATGGTGCAGAAACCGTAGGTAGAACAGAAGCAGCTCAGCCTGGAAGGGGTAACAGCTGGGCTCAGGGCAGGCTTCTCCAGCAAAGGGTTAGAGGGGCTGCGAAGGGAAGAATGGCAGTGAGCATTGTAAACTGCAGTGTCTGACTGTAAATGAACCCTGTGCAGGATCACAGCATAGCAGTAATCGGTGATGGTTCTGAGAAAGGTGAGGTGTGTTGCGGCCAACTGGGGGTTCTCAGTTTGTAGATGTAGACTTTGTAGATGTCTGGTGTCTTCAGAGGCTCAAGATCTCTTCTGGGCAATCAGAAGAGCAAGTGCAGTGCATTATGACGTGGATTAAGCTGTTGGATGTTGATGGTACTCCCCAGGGAAGAAAGCCTGGGTCTATTCAGCTTGCTCTGCTACATGCTTTAAGATAAGGCATTAAAACTAGGTAGCAGCCATAAAGGTGGGCACTTAATCATCAAATGTCAGTGAAAGTCCACGTGTGTGAGGATAAGTGGGTAAAACTAAACTCCATGAGCATCTCTGCTGCGCCTCTGTAGCTGAAGGGTCTGTGTTGCTGAGAATTGATCGCTCCAAACCTACCAGAGTGAGGGGTGAAGTGCAGAATGGAGCCCTGCAATAAGCCTGTGAGCAGACATTCCCTGTGGATCCCAAAGAAACTCACTAATTAGGATGCTTCTGGAAGGAGGGTTCCATGGGACAGCTATGGGCTTTCAGAGACCTCAGACTTCGAATGTAGGGGAGGTGAAGGTTTGTGTATTGGCTCTTCCATGTAAAGCTGAGCCTTCCCCTGGCTGCAATGTGATACTTGAGTGTATGGGGAGCCTGCCAGGGCTTGAGTGTAGCGCTGAGTCACAGCTCACAGCTGCAGCAGAGAAACTGGGAGAACCTTCTGTGGGCTCGTGCTGCCTGCTGAGAGCTCTGCTGCTAAGCACAGGGCTTTGCAGGTCTATAAATCTCCAGACTCAAGCAGCAGAAACCCTAAACTCCCAGTAGGCTTTGTCCAGAGGGGACTGCTGCAGTTGCTGTAGGAAGTTCAACCCTGTAGATGTGTAGGGACACAAAGGGCAAAACGAAGCTTGGTGCTCGCTGGGACTTGCAGTGCAAAGCTGGTCTGTGTGCTGCCAGCCAGGGGAGTAAAACACCAAAGGTATCTTTTCAGTGCATCACTGCAGTGCTGCATCTTGCAGGAAGCCTGGTGCAGCTCCTGGTTACGTGCTTAATGCCTAGAAAGGAGTTACGTGCTTAACAAGGTCCCCTTTCTGCTTTGATAACTTCCCCACCAGCTCCCTGGAGAAATCTTTGCATTCTCCACAGGTGTATGTTCCATCTGTCAGCCTGGTTTTTTGTTGTTTTTTTTTTTTTGAAAGGATTTTGACAGGCGACTTTCTTCTGTAATCCTTAATAGCTTCAAATTTAAAATGTTTATGGCAAAGATAATCCTACGAAACTCCCTGTAGCTTTAATAAATTTGTCCTTCTACAAGACTCCTGGTGGGAGGAGGTAAATCTAATTCTGCAGTATGCTTTCTGTGGTGACGAATATCTGCAGATGTGGCTGTGAGCATATTTAAGATTAATCTGCCCAGACCATGCTTGAAACTCATGTAGTTGGACAGGAGACATCTTGCTGAAAGCCAGCCCTATAACTAGAGTCAAGACAGAAGCCCTACTGGAGGTCCTGGAGGTGTTCAAGAACTGTGGAGATGTGGCATTGAGGGACCATGGTTAGCGGGCATAGTAAGGCTGGGTTGGGGTTGGACTAGATTGTCTTAAAGGTCTTTTCTAATCTTAATGATTTTACTGAGCTGCCACGTCTCTTGTGGTGTAGCAGTCAACATTGGATTGTCTGGATTTCTGATTGGAAGATAAGAGAACATTTTGGGTTCTGACTTCTGGATGTCTCCATTCCCAACTCACCAGAGTGGGGCTGCCTGGATCAAGATCTTGTCTCCATCTCCAAGAATGGAAAACCCTTAAGCTGTAGGGCAGTGGGACACGGTAATTGGGCTCGAGGAGCTTTGAAAGAGGGCTTTCAATTACAATATCTTTACAGTCATGGGGGGCTGTGCACTCACTAACACAGTGCCCATTCCTCTGCTCACTCAGTGATGTTGTGTTGTTCCAGGCTGCCCAGATGAGATTCTGAGCTGAGCCATGCTCCCCTCCCAGCCGGATCCCTCTGCTTCCTGGTTGCCGTCATAACCACGGTTATCTAGTCCTAGAGCAAACCTTGCCCCCATCAGCACTGGTGTGAATGACTCAGTATTTGCAGAAGCCTTTCATGTACAAACTATGACCTCATCCTCATAGGAGTGTCTGCCTGGGTTGGAAGGGTCCCACAGGGATCTCGCAGGTTCTATTCTGTTGGCATCCCTCCAGCGTGGCAGGACACCTTCAGCAGGCAGAGCAGCTGGATTTTGGAATAATTTCTTCTCCAAAAGAGTGGTGATGCGTTGACATTGATGGAGTACCTGTCCCTGGAGGTGTTCAAAAACTATGAAATGTGGCACTGAGGGATGTGGTTAGTGGGCACGGTGGGGTGGGTTGGACTTAGGGATCTGTGAGGTCTTTTCCAACCTTAATGATTCTATGAGTTTTGATTCTATGGCTCCGTCATCTCAGCTGCTCTGTGCTGTGTTGTGTGAGGCAGGGGGAAGTGACACGGTGCATTAACGCTCTTATTGTCAATGAAGAAAATCCCATGTGGGAAGAACATGCTCTTGCCACGTGAGCTTTCAAATCCTTATCTCCATAGATGCCTTAGGCAGCTATAATTTTAACATCTAACGTATTCTTTTGGCATCTCAAAAGAAGATATAATGCTTATGGGAAATGGAAAAGCTGAACGCACTGTAGCTGAATTATCTGTCTTGTTAATCCATTCAACTAGCTTGTAACCCCAGAACATCACCACCCATCTCAGTGCTTCCTCTCATCAGCATCTTCCCTCAGGTGAAATGAAATGCACCTTTTTCCTCGTGGATTTCTGTCATTCTGGAAAACACTGATATTTCTAAGATGGAGGATAACTTGAACAAATCCCAGCCTCTGAGATCATCAAGTCCAACCATCAGCTAGTGGCTCCAATGGACTAGATGGTCAGAGAAGTCATTTCCAACCTTTCTGATTCTGTGAGCTGGCTGGAGGTTGGGCCCCACAGCATGGCCTCCCTGTTGGATGAGTTGGAGTGCCTGCTGACTGTGTAGGGTTTGGGCCGGCTCCGTTCTCCCACTCCTATGGAGAGCACTGCAATACTGAGTTATGATGGGAATGGTGAGTGGCTCCATGGTTAACCCGAGCCTCTTCTCTCTCTTCCTCTCTTGGTACAGGTGACAGAACTGAACGAGCCTCTGTCCAATGAAGAGAGGAACCTCCTGTCCGTCGCCTACAAGAACGTTGTGGGGGCACGGCGCTCGTCCTGGCGAGTCATCAGCAGCATCGAGCAGAAGACCTCTGCTGATGGCAATGAGAAGAAGATCGAAATGGTACGGGCCTACCGCGAGAAAATCGAGAAGGAGTTGGAAGCCGTGTGCCAGGACGTGCTGAGCCTGCTGGACAACTACCTGATCAAGAACTGCAGCGAGACGCAGTACGAGAGCAAAGTCTTCTATCTGAAGATGAAAGGGGACTATTACCGCTACCTGGCCGAGGTGGCCACCGGCGAGAAGAGGGCGACCGTGGTGGAGTCTTCAGAGAAGGCCTACAGCGAGGCTCATGAGATCAGCAAGGAGCACATGCAGCCCACCCACCCCATCCGGCTCGGCCTGGCGCTCAACTACTCCGTTTTCTACTACGAGATCCAGAACGCCCCGGAGCAGGCCTGCCACCTGGCCAAGACGGCGTTCGACGACGCCATCGCTGAGCTGGACACCCTCAACGAGGACTCCTACAAGGACTCAACGCTCATCATGCAGCTCCTCCGCGACAACCTAACGCTCTGGACAAGCGATCAGCAAGATGACGACGGTGGAGAAGGCAACAATTAGACCCCCGGATGGACTGGCAGCCGCACGCTGATGCTAACTACTGCAGTCTTTATTTTTTTCCCACAAGTGGGGGGGTCAGGGGTGGGGGAGGGAACGGGAGGGGACACCTTCCCAGGGAGGCCCCCACAACCTGTCTTTGATTGCCTCTTTGACATTTTTGCCAAAACACCACTAGTGGAAGTCAGGCTGGCTGTGCTGGTATGGAATAGCAGCCTCACTGGCATATGGACTGTTCTGTAGATTATTAATACAAGTGGAGCTGTCTTTAATTTAACTTTATTGCTAGAAATAAAAGGGTTTTAAGATGAATTAACTTGGAATGGAATGGCCCTCGTTTTTAAGAAAAGCTACACAAAAGGAAGTTCTGTGGTTCCAGTAAGGCTTTGTGCGTTTGTTTCCTCAGTTCAAGTGCCGTGTCCGTACCGGAGCGCTCTGCCTGTCAGGGCCTAGCTTCAAATCCCCATGTTGAAAAGGAATAATAATAATAATTTAAAAAATGACTAAAGAGTTTGGGGCTTGTAAAGCCCCGGGATTTAGGCCATTTAATCTTTTTTTGTGAAAGATATTAGGGTAGCTTACAGTATTAACACTAAATTGCAGTTTACAGTATTTCTACATTACAGCCATATGACATCAAGCCTTTGATTGTCTGTTTTCTTTTGCTAGTTCTTTTGGCTTGCCTTCCTGATCAGTCCTCGCCTGTGGACTGGCTTTAGCTATTCTGTGTCGCCCAAGGCAAGAAGACTGCCTGCCCCAGGAACATCAAAAGCTGCTCTAGTTTTCGGTCAACAGCTTAACAGGTGCTTGGCTAGCGGCTGTTTAAACTATTTTAGTCCACAGCAAAAGGTTTAAGAACTTAATTAGGAAAAGGGGGAAGTGTTTAAACTTAAAATGCCACTGAAAAAAAAATAATAAAAAATAATAATAATAAAAAAAAAAAAGAGAATTCAGGTCTGTATGTCATGTACTGTGTTTGGTATTTCAAAGACCATCCTGATTTAAGGTGCCACAGCTGCTTCCTCAGGGATTGCACTGCCATTTCACTCTGCCTGACTTTCTCCCACTGTACCATGAGGTTTGTCAGCAGATCTCAGGCACCCGGGCTCCCTTGTTTGTCACCAGGGAAGCCAGGTGCAATTTCTTTCTCCTGGGGAAGCTTGTGGTGTAATGAGTGAACTTCAGGAGCTTAGAAACTAATTTGGTAGAGAAATCCTCAAGGGAAGAGCTACAATCATAGACATTTCTATCAAGCATCGGGAGCCCAGGAACTTAGTTCTCTTCTTAACAAAACCTTTTCCAAATCTCTTATCCGGCAGGGGGTGGGAGACGGCCATCTGAGTTGCTTAGCAGGTGAGATTTACCCCATTTTGAGTGAATTTTGTTACCTAACTGTTGGAAGTTCACTGCTGCCCCACGGAGCTTCCGGCCCAGAGCTGTGTGCTTTCCCCATCCCACAGCGGGGCGGAGCGGTGCGGCGATGCCACGGCCCCACAGCTGCTCCTTGGGGTGCCTTCGTAGAGCCGTGCCCGGGCTGACAGCCTGCGGCAGCGCCATGGGCTGGAGGATCTGTGTAGCCTTCTTCCCTCCCCTCGGTTTTCCCCTTGGTGTCCAGTGAGCAGTGTTGTCCCGGCTGTATAATTTGGAAGTGATTTACTGGAATTACAAAACCTGTTGGTTTTTTTTTTGTTGTTGTTTTCCTTTCCGGCTTTGGCTCTGGCTGCTTTAGGAAACTTGCGCAGGAGAGATGGCACGAGAGGGCTCAAAGGGGAGTGGGGTCAGGGATTGATTTTTAAGCAGCTTGAATGGTTTCTTTCATTTTTTAAGAAATGCACTTGCCTATGATACTGTCTCTCCAGTGAAATGATTACTGCTCCATTACTCTATTGATACAATATTGTGCATGCTAGTGTCGTATTTCTATACAGTAGCTTGAAATTTATTAACTTATACTGTAGATGTTATGTATTCCTATGACAAAATAGTCTTCAAAAATTTTTTAAAGTTTTTTAATTTATTTTTCTTTTGGGGGTAAAGTTTGCTCTACCAAATAGTGATCGTAACAAACTGATCTGTTATGGATGTTGCTATAGTGACATGCAATTATATATGATTTTGTTTTTAAAAAGGAAAAAAAAGCAAAAGAAAACACCAGTGTTAGCTTAATCTTAATGTCTGGTGTTCGTCATGGTGAAATTATAACTATTACAGTGTAGGAGAACAATGACTGTGTTCTTTGAATGAGCCTTTGTTTGTGCTTTTTGTCATGTTATGCAGTGAACTATTTTTAAGGTCTAATCAGTGATTATTTTTCCAACTCCGTGTTTCTGTAAGGAATTATTTCACACACGGACCATTCTTAGCAGTTTTCCTCAGTGATGGAATATCATGAATGTGAGTCATTATGTAGCCGTCGTACATTGAGCAAAATAAACTTACAGATCTGACGTCAGCGCTGCTTAATTCTGTTGCGTCTCTCGAGTTCCTGGGGGCTGGAGGGTGGCTTGGATCCACCTCTTCCCAACCATTGGCATCCACTTCTTCCCCACCCTTGGCCTTGGGGACCTCCTGGTGTCCCCAGCTTGGCATCCCCTTCCCACCCTTGGCCTTGGGGCCTTCCTGATGTCCCTTCCCAGCTGTTGGCATCCACTTCTTCCTAACCATGTTGGTGTCCTCCTTTCTTCCCAACCAATGTTGGTATCTCCTCCCCAACTGTTATCATCCCCAACCACTGATGTCCCCTTCCCACCCTTGGCTTTGGGGACCTTGTGCTGTCCTTTCCCCTGGCCCAAGGTTTGGCCAATACATGCTCAGGGCTGGGGAACCCATGGTGCTAATCTCTGTGCCTTTGTGCGTGGCCACGCTCTGCCTGTCCCTGCCTCACTGCCTCCCGGCAGCTTTTTCCACTCAGCACGGTGTGCGCTGACTCACTCTGTAAAAATAATCCCCTCCCTTGGAAACCATACACCCAAAGTGGGTGTTGTTGACTCGCCCACGGCCAGGCTGTGCTGCTGCCTCCCCACCTGTGCCCAGCCCTGGGGCATGGCACAGCACTGCTGTGCTGATAAAGGTGCCTGGGGCTGGGACAGCACACGGTGCCACCTCCAGGTGTGGTGCCACCCTGCTGCACTGGGTGACGTGTATTTATTCCCCACCTGTGCAGAAAGCCGAGATGCCCATTGCTGATCCCTAGGGCTGGCGCTGCTCTCGCTATGGCAACTGTCTCCATCACTGGTTTCTGTGGCCACCCATCCCATAATGTTACACGCATACCCTGAGGGGTCCCAGTGTTCTGGGGGGGCTGGGCTGACAGAGGAGCCCCACGGCTGTAGGATTCTTCCCCGGTCATTGCCTGCCTCCGGGATGACTCAGGGGGGATTAGGGGGATTTGTAGGAGCAGGAACACGGCTGCCGGCAGCCTGGCCATGTAGGGCCAGCCCTGACCCTTGCATGGAGGTATGGGCACAGGAGGGGTGTGGGGATCCTGACACTGTGCCTGGCCCCTTGAGCTGGGGCTGGAGGTGTGCAAAGCCCTATCTGCCCAATTCATCCCAATGGGGTGAAAGGAAGGAGCATAATGGGGTGGAGGCTGTGCATCCCAGAAGGAATTGTGAATGGGGGCATGCTGCTGGCTTGGGAGTCCTGTTCTGACCTCCTGAGCTTCTGCCCAAGCTTCCCTGCAAGCTGCAGGGGGTGCCTGTTTTACAGAATGTAGAGACCCAGGGTGTACTAGGATGGGGATACGCAGCAGGTTGGATATATGAGATGTTGAGATCTGGGGTGGTGATGCTCAGAGCTTTGGAGAAGAGGAATGCTGAGATGTTGAGACCCAAAGTGCTGAGATCTGAGGTTTTAGGGACCTGGGATGGAGGAGGAATGGGATGCTGAAATCTGGGAGATGGGAGACCTGGAATTTTGGGGACCCTGGATACTGGTCGCAGTGGTGTTGGAGATCCAGGATGTTGTGACCTTGAGTGTAGTTGAGTAGTCCTATTGAGACAGGACTCTGGAGACCCAAGGTGCCAGATCCCAGGACATGGAGACCAGGACATTAACCTTGAGATGTTGGAGACTAGAGTGCTGAAACCCAGGGTGTGGGGAGCAGGGACATGGCCCTGCATGGAGCCAGCAGTTGGACTCAGTGATCCTTATGGATCTCTTCCAACACAGGATATGAATCTATGATCCTACGGCTCTGGAGACCTGGGATGTCCAGAGCGGGGTATGGGGTGTGAGACATGACATGTAGGCTGTAGGATGTGGCCAGCAGACACAGGATTCTTCCATCACTTTTATTCCCATCATTTTTTTCTTTTCCTTCACGTTTATTCAAGGCACTGGGGTGATGGGTGAGTACCAAATAAAAAATACAAAGGGGGGCAGGAGCTGGGGGCAGGCGTGTCGGGTGCGTGGCAGGGACAGCAGTGGGGCCTCCTCCTACTTCTTGGCTGGTTCTTCCTTCTTGGCCTCGACGGTGACAGGGATGGTGATCTCAGATGACTGGATGGCCGGTTTGGGCAGCGGAGCTTCCACTGTCAGCATCCCATCGGGGGACAGTGAGGAGCGCACGGCTGTGGCTTCCACGCCAGGGGGGAGGCTGCGGGGAAAGGGGAGAGGTCAGAAAATCCCCAAATTTCTGTGTGTCTCCCAGTGGGACCAATGACAACCCCAGCGTGTGTGAGCTGGGGATGGGCAGGTTGTGTGTCCCCTCTCTCCCCAGCCCGTACTTACGTGTATTTGCGGGTGAAGCACCTGGAGATGAAGCCGTGCTCATCCTGTTTCTCCTCGTGCTTGCCTGGAAGGAATAAACAACAAAGGGTTGGTGCCCATTGGGTCTCCACAGGGTTTGCCTTTCCCTGCCCCATCAGCAATGGGATGGGAGCACTCCTGCTTGCCCTACGTGCAGCCCTGAGACACCTGTGTCCCTGCAGGAGAAGCCCCTAAATTTAAGGGCAGAAAACAGACGGTGATGGTGGACCCTACCCACCTCCAGTGCCTTTGTTTCAGCTCCCTGCTGTGCTGGACACATTGCTGGCCCCGTGCCATGGGGTCTGTGTTTCATCACAGCATCCCTTGCTGAGCCCCCTCCCAGGCATGCAGGGATGCTCAGGGTGCAGTGGGGCCTGGCTCTGCCCCATGGCACTGACACCTCTGTCCCTATGGGGCACAGATCACATCCCTACGGTGGGCTGCACACAATAGCACTTGGGGCTGGGAACTGTGCACCCAGCACACTGTGTACACTGTGAGTCATCCCTGGAATGCACTTGTAACCCTATGCCTTCTCTGTTAGTTTATCATTTTCTCTTTTTTTTTTTTTCCTTTTCTCTCTTTTCCTTTTCCACTTACCTTTCCTTTTCCTTTTTCCCTTTTTCCTCTCCTCTCTTCTCCTCCCTCTTTCCCTTTTTCATTCCTCTCCCATTCTTTTTCATTTTCCTTTTCATTTCCTTCCCTATTTCCTTTCCCTTTCCCTTTTTCCTTTCCCTTTCCCTTTCTTTCCCTCCCCTTTTCTTTTCTTTCCCTTTCCCTTTCCATCCCTATTTCCCTTTTCCCTCTTTCTTATTTCCCTTTTTCCTTCTCCCTTTTCCCTTTTTTCTTTTTCCCTTCCCCATTTTCCGTTTCCCATTTCCCTTTTCCTTTTCTCTTTTCCCATTTCCCCTTTCCCTTTTCCTTTTTGCCTTTTCCTTTTGCCTTTTCCCTTCCACCTTTCCCATACTCTTTCTTTCCCCTTCCCTTTCCCCTTTCCCATCTTGCTCCATTTTCACTGCACACCCCAACCACGAACACGTCCGCTCAACCACCCCACGTCCGCTGTACTCTCCATGTACCCCCATCACCCCACCCCCAGACCCACCGGTGATCTCCACGATGTTATCCTTAGTCTTCACCACCAGCTCTTCGGGAGCAAAGTGGTTGACATCCAGGGTGACCTTCCAGCTGTCGGCGCTCTGCCGGATCTCGGAGATGCCGCTGCTCAGCTGCCGGCTCAGCGCGCGGCTGTAGGGCGACCCAGGGGCGGGCAGCAAGGCGCTCTCACTGGGCAGCAGACGGAAATATCCGGGCCAGGCGCTGCCACTGGGCCACTTGTACCAGTCCTCAGGGATGTGCGGCATCCCGAAGGACTGGTCGAAGAGGCGGCTGCCATGGTACCAGTCACGGAAAGGCTCCCAGCTGGGGCTGCTGAGGAAGGTGAAGGGCACGCGGCGCTCGGCCATGGTGTGCAGGGCGGTGGTGTGGAGCGGCTGTAGGGCCTTATGAACACGTCCCGATGGTTATTTTTAGCCGGCAGGCGCAGCTGGCTATTAATGGAAATCGCAGCGGGGCCCGGGAAGGAACCAGAAGCTTTCTCTGGCCCTGCGCAGCCGCAAGCCCCGGCTGCCCGCCCCGCACGGCTCCTTGGCGCTGATGGATGGGAGCTGGATGGCTCCCAGCCTGCCCTCCCCTTCCCGTCAACAGTCCTTGGGATGCGCAGTGCTGGGGGGATGAGTCAGAGCGGGAGCCCGAGCTCGGCCCTGCGCCCGCTGCGTCACTGCCACGCTAGAAACTTCTGGAGCCCACCAGAAATGCGGAACCCCAAGGCCCGCATGGGTCGGGGTGAGGGGTCCTAGGGCCTGGGAGTGGGATTTGCAGGGCTGATGGGGGACAGAGGGGCCAATGGGGGTTATAGGGCTTGGTGGGGGTCAGCAGGGCCCATTGCGGCTGATGGAGGTCAGGAGGACCGACGGAGGCTGTAGAGCTTGGTGGGGGTCAGTGGGGAATCATACGAACCGATGTGGACTGCTGGGATTTATTAGGGTCCAGTGGGACCAGCAGGGATCGATGGTGCTGTTGGTGGCTGATGGGGGCAGTGGGGACTGATGAAGCTGTTGCCAGTTGTTGGGGATGTTGGGACCGTTAGGGGCTGAGCTCTGGCCTTGGGCTGTCTGTCCATCCCTTCCCGGCTCCTGCAGTGTGCAGGCTTTGCTTTTAAGAGCCAGCACAGCCGGGAGATGGCTATAGCTGAGCCCTGATGTGCTCAGCACAGGGATGTGAGAGCCCTCCCTGTGGGGTGCTTGGCACAGATGGGGATACAGGAAGGATAGGAAAGGGATCCTTCAGCAGGGGGAGCTCGGGATGTGCCCCCAGCCCCAGCAGCACCTGCTGAGCCCTTTGTCGGGGGCCAGGGTGGGGGAGAGCCCTGTGTTGTCTGGGAAACGAGACTGGAAAGGGATCAAAGCAGCTGAGCTGCAGAGCGGGAGGCGTGGGGCCACATCCTGCCAGGGGCTGGGGTGGGAGGGAGGGATGCAAAGAAACTGCTCCATGCCCCGCAGCATCATTTACAATATATACTGTATATTTTATTATAATTGAACCAGCTCACTGAATCTACAGCTGTACTCACAATCCAGAAAAAGAGAGCGCGCGAGAGAGAGGAAAATACTGAAGTATTTCTACAGAGTATTTTGTTCCAGTTGGCTCCCTCCGCGGCAGGAGACAGAGACTGTAAAAGAGGAAGACTGGAAATTTTCCCTGATGTGCTGTCCTGTCCGGGGCTCTGTCACTGTGGGAGCTGTGGCCATGGGGCAGGGATGGGGACTGGGTTTGGGATGGGGATGGGGGATTGGAATGGGGACGGAGATTGGAGTGGAGTCAGGGATGGGGATTAGGATTGGAGATTGAGATGGGGACTGGAATTGGAGTGGGGTCAGGGATGGGAATTGGGATTGGGATTGGGATGGGGATTGGGATTGGAAGGAGATGGGAATTAGGATTGGGATGGGGACCACCCCGGAGAATGCCTCCGAGCATCCCACTGCAGGGGGAGGGCAATGCAGAGTGCCTGAAGTGCGTGGCCGTGGTCAGAGCCCCCCAACCCACCAGCACTAAAGGGGCATTACTGGACTCAAAGGGACGCCCCAGATCTGTGGTGCCCTTGGAGCAGGGACAAAGCCCCGATCCCATTGCAGCGCTGTGGGTTAATCCCAGCAGCTGTGCTCCCATCCCACCGGGCTCAGTGCTTCATCCTCCTCCAACCAGGCGGAAAACACATGATCCATGTGGATTAAACACCAACAGTGGGGCCAGGGGGATGCCCCCAGGAAGGGCCTTTTTTTTTTTTTTTTTGGAATATCAGCACAATGCTGTGGAATTGGGGCTGTCAGCAAAGCGGGCGTGTGGGCCCCATCCTTTATCTCTTTAAAGCTCCAGGGAGGACTGCAGGGATGCTCCGGCCCCAGGGCACAGCGAACCCACTGCCATACCATGGTGCCAGTGCAGCATCCTCCAGGAGAGAAGCCACAGCCATCCCCCGGGATGGCTGCAGTTCTTGGGGAAAGTGGCACCATAAAGCCATCTGGGTCAGGAACTGAAGCAGGAGGTGGCCAGGGCACCCAGCTGGGGTCCCAGTGCTCAGAGGGAGCACCATGTGTCCAGGGATGCCCAAAGCAATGGGGGTGCAGGAGGCACCTTGGTGAGGCCACCCCACAAGCACTGTGAGACACATCCCAAAACACACCTTTTTCACCCCAAATCCAGACCTGACAGCATTTGTTCTTCAGGGGCAGGAGATGCAAAGCCCTGGAGGGGAGGGGGGGGAATCCCAGCCCATTCCTTGGGCCCATAGCCCCATGCGGGATGGGCACTGGGGATGTGGCGATGCTTTGTTCATCGGTGGCTCTGTGGTGCCCAGGGCTGTTGGGGCCCCAGGATAGTTCGTGTCACCTCTGTCCCCAGGGGTGCCCACAGGGACACAAGTCAGTGAGATGCTGCAGTTCCTTTAGGGCCACATCGCACACTCCAGCTAGGCATGGGTTGGGGAAAGGTGCTCAAAAAGTCCCAAATACCCCCAAAAAGCACCGCTGGATGGAGCACCCCCCCAGCTATGTCGATGTGATTTGTTCCCTCGCTCTGTGCTCGCCCACCCTGTCCCCCCAAAATAAGCCACCCCCCACCCCATCTCCCAACCCCCAAATACCCTCCAGGATCAGGGTCACCCCCGCCCGCTTGGTCCATCCTTGGCAATCCCCTGTTCCTGGGGTGGGATGGAGGCTCCTGGTTGGGGCGGGGGGTCTCAGAAGCCGGCGCTCTCGGAGCTGCTGCGGCTGTTGTAGCTGGGGCTGCGGCTGGGGGGGCTGCGCGAGCGGCTGGGGGGGCTGCGAGTCCGGCTGCGGCTGCGGCTGGTGCTGTAGGTGTCGTAGCTGCGGCTGCGGCTGCGGCTGTACGAGTAGGTGCTCAGCGAGCTGGAGGACGAGGGGCTGGGGCGGTAGTAGGGGATGGGACGCTTGCGAGCGCTGCGGAGGGAAAAGGGAAACTGAGTCACAGTGCTGGTGTGGGTTAGGGGAGGGATGGGGGGCAATAGCCCAACCTCCACCTCAATGCGCTTTGGGTGGCTGCAGGGTGGCAGTACCCAGTCCCACATCCCCTTCCTCTCCCCTTTTCGCCCCGGGTGTTAGTCCTGGATTAGGCAGCGCCGAGGACAGAAAGTGAGCGGGTTAATGTGGCTTTTGTGTTTTCCCAGCCACCAAAGAGTGAAAGCTGCTGAAAAAGAGATGTTAGGGATTAGCCAGCACCAGGCTGCCCGAGCTTCGACCCGCACCGGCTCCTATGGGGCAGTGACATCCGGAGCAGTGCGTGGTGCTGAGCCCAGAGCCCTGCAGGTCCCCGCAACTGGAAGGGACACAGCAGTTTGTTCCTTGCCCCTCGTCCCATCCCTACACAGCAGTGAGCAGTGTTAGTGGGACCGGAGAGAGACGCACAGATTGGAGCGGTCTGGGAGGAAGAGGAGAAGGAAGGGGAGAGGTTACCCTGGCAGCCAGGCAGGCGGCGATGCTCTCCGAGAGGAACCTTGGGATGAAATGGAAAAGGAGACATTGGCATCACTGAGGGAGGAGGAAGGGCACGGGAGGTAATACGTGGTGCCATGAAGATGTCATCTGCTGGGCCACATACCGGCAGCCCTGCAGCTCTGGGGAATTTTGGCTGTGGGGTGGGGGTGACATGGCCAGGGCAGCAGAGCTGGCTGATATGGGCAATATTTCTCTTGTTCTGTCTTACGACTTCAGCCCAGTGCAGGAGAAATCAGAATCCTCCCATAGTGAGCAAGAGCCGGTGGCTGAAAATCCAGCCAGCGCCATGCTCAGACCCTGATAGCAAGGGAGACAAATAGGTCAGAAACGAGGTAATCTCAGCTCAGCACCACTAATGCCGCCAGCACTGCATGCTAACGAGGTGCTATATATGCATGCAGTGTTTTGTCTGGCACTAAATATTGCCTGTCTTAGAGCCTGGCATTCTGAGTCAATAGGATCTCAAGGAGGAGAAAACTGCATTTAGAGGACAGGAGACAAATGGACTTCTTGCTGGAATATACACACAGAGTAAAATTATTCTTATTTTCTGCCTGTAAATGGGAAGAGACCAGAAGACTATAGTACTGGAGGCACTCTAGTTATCCATCTGGGCCAGCCTGATTCGCTCTTCATTCATCCTTAAGGTTATGTATCTATCCTTACAGATGTTTGTCCATCTACCTGTCCATCCATCCTTTCACCCATCCATTCTTCTGTACATGTATCCATCCATTCATGCAGCCTTTCACCAAGCCAATCCAAGCATTCATCCATCCATCTATCCATCCTCTCTTTCTTTCTTCTTCTCTTCCTTCCTTCCTTCTGTTTAACCATCCATCCATCTTAGAAGCATTCAAAGCCAGGCTGGATGGGGCTTTGAGCAACTGGTTCTAGAGGGAGGTGTCCCTGCCTCTATCAGGGGGGTTGGAACTAGATGATCATAAAGGTCCCTTCCAACCCAAACCATTCTATGATTCTATGATCTTTCCTTTCTTCCTTCCATCTATCCATCCATACAATCACTTAACCATCCACCCATCCAACCATCCATCCCTCCAACCATCCGTCCACTCACCCACACAACCATTCATCCATCCGTCCATCTAACCACCCACCCACCCTTTGGGGCTGTCTGGGAGCACAGTCTGGACACAGACCGTACACAGACTTCATGCTGGGACCCACCTGGTGATCCTTCTGGGCTCCATGAAGCTGGGGGAGTCACGTCTCCTCTTCCTGATTGGGGAGTAGCTTCGGGAGCGGCGCCGGGCTCGAGCAGGGTCTGGGTCACTGTGGCGTGTTCGAGGCTCATTGTCTTTCTCTCTACACCAACACAAGGAGGAGCATTAGAGGCACGTGCAACACAGGACCTGTGTGGGATACTGGGACAGCCCATGCATGGCAGGTAAAGCCTCTCCCCAAACCCTGGAGGGCTGGAACCCATTCTTGGGTGTGGGTGCTCTCTGAAGGCTGTCCTAAGAGACGGGACATGGAAGCCATGCACATACCCAGCAGCACAGGAGCCTGAGTGGTCCCCAGGCTCTGCTTGCCACCACTGCCCATCCTTCACACCCCAAGCCGGCCGTGCCCCCCAGCTGACCTGCTGGCAGTTTTCTTCTGTGAGGGAGAGCGGCTGCGGCTGCGTGCTGCCCGCTTGTCCCGCGAGCGGGAGCGGGACTTGGAGAGGGAAGCGCTGGAGCTCCAGGAGGTGCTGCGGTGCCCCGTGCTGTGTGAGGGGCTCTTCCTCCGCTCCGAGGCTCCATGACGAGAGTGCTTCGCCGATGACTCCGAGCTGCTGTTGGGACGGCCCCGGTGGTGCCTCTCCTTCACCCTGCGAGGGGCAGAGGGGATAATGTCACACGAATGTTTTCACCATGGCTCCTTTCCTTCTGCAACCTTTGGACTGTCCCCTGTGAGTCCGTAAGGGAGCAGAAGCATCCATGTGGATCCCAAACCACCCTGATTATCATGGAATTGTTGTATTGTTTGAGTTGGAAGGGACCCTTAAAGGCCATCTGGTCCCACTCCCTGCTGCTAGAATTACAGGATATCCTGAGTTGGAAGGGGCTCGTAAAGATCATCGAGTTCAACTCTTGGCTCCACACAGGACCACCCAAAATCAAACCATATGTCTGAGAGCATTGTCCAAAAGCTCCTCAAGCTCCAGCAGCTCACAGCCATGACCCCTGCCCTGGGGAGCCTGTTCCAGTGCCTGACCACCCTCTTGGTGAAGAACCTTTTCCTGGCATCCAACCTGATGTCCCAAGATCCCACAGAGCCATCTGGACACTATGGGGCTTACCCATCCCTGCTGAAATCACTCTCCAACAGCACACCAACCCAGTGGCCACCCACCCTAGTCTTGGAGCACATCCCGCACCTGGATAGCATCAGGACACCCCAGATACCCATGCCTCCGATGTAGTGGCGCCCAGAGAGCTCTTACTTCTTAGTGTGGGCACCGTGGGTCCTGTCGGGGCTGAGCGGGTGTGAGCACACCGAGCCCTCCGAGTCGCTGCTGTAGCCAGTGGGGCTGAGCCCCGTTGGAGCCGGCAGGCGGGGGACCTGACCGCGGTGTCGGGGCGGCGATGCGGAGCGGGAGCGGTGCCGGTGGCCGTGCTTGGCTCGCTCCAGTGAGGGCGAGTGGGCGCCATGACGGCCACCCCGGGTGCGAGGGGACGGCGGATCCGTCCTGCCGCGAGGCCGTGGAGAAGGGGACGGCGAGGCCGGCCTCTGGCAGGGGGAAGAGAGACAGAGAGAATGGGGACAGGCAGAGGGGAGAGGAGAAGAAAGAAGGAGAAAGCTGTCTTTAGTGGGGCGCGCCGGGCCGGGGCTTGGTGCACAACGTCAACGCACATCGCATTAAGGCAGGCTACACAGATGCTACCCTGCACCTTCCTCAGCCTCTCGCCCTCAACAACGTGGGTCATGCAAACCTCCGCATGCAAAACGCAAAAAAATAATAATAATAATCAACGAAAAAACGAAGAAACAAAGAGGGGTTGGGTAGGGGAGACGAAAAAAATCCAAGAAACCCAAAGTCATTGGGGAGGGAGAATTCAAAGGGAAAGAAACGACCCCCCGGACACCTGGAGAGAAAGCAACCCCAGCGCCCGCCCACCCCGACCAAGAGAGGTGGAAGGAAAAGGGGAGGAAAACCCAAAAGAACTGAGGAAAATGAGAAAAAAAGAAAAGATGAGAGGAGAGGGGTGAAAGGGGTAGAATAAGTCAGAGTGAGCTGAGGGACAGTGGGGGGAACAAAAGAGGTGAGGGGCCGGGCGGGTGCGGGGTGGGAGGACTGCTCACACAGAGGCATGCACATATATAGAGGTCTATATGTTTATATATGCGTAGGTTTATAGATAGTAAGGTTTTCAGCTTAAAACAAATCAAGAAACGAGGAAGACGGCACAGAGCAACAATGGAGGGCAAGGCAGGGAGTTGGGGGGTGAGGGAAGAGAAGGGAAAAAGAAACCAAAAGAAAGAAGAAAACATTGAAATCAAAGGAAAACCAAACCAAAACTTCACAAATGTCATCGTTACTGAGATAAATGAATGTCTCTGAACTCTTCCTGGGATACGCATTGATCTGTTAGCTGTGACTCTGCAGGGAACTGCTAAGTCCTCATCAGCACTCAACACAGACTTTGATTTCTGCTTCCTTTTTTTTTTTTTTCCATTATATGCTTTTTTTTTTTTTTTTTTTTTTTTTTTAAGTCCCTCTTGGTTAACATCCACTTACCAAAAAAGTGGCATTTCCTCCTTTAGTAGGTAAGGTATGAAGAGAAGGGAAAAGCGGGGCAATATAAGTGCATCATTAGATTCACAAAAATGCAAGAGAGAAAGAAAGAGAGAGAGGAGGAGAGACAGAGACAAAGAGAGGAGAGAAATAAACCAAAACAACTCCCTTCACTACGCTCCAAAATCGGGCCTGGGGGACCCATCCTGACTACCCAGCAGTGACATGGGGCCACCAGCGTGGTGACCACCCCAATCGAACCAGGCTGAAGGTCACAGGCTATGGGGGAGGTTTTGGGGGAGTCTCCCCCATTCCATCAGCCCCTGATGCCCATGAAGGGTAAATTCTGTGTGATCTGATGGGGCTTAAGGGGATTTGGGAGGTGTCACTGTGCTCGGGGCGGCTGTTGACCTCATTTCTCCACCATCCCCTTTGCCTCAAATGTAGTAAATCCTAAATGCTACTTTTCTCCCCCAAAAGAGAAGTGGATGATGTACCGTGGGAAGATGCTGCCAAAAGGACATGCTGCTGTTGGCACATCCCCATCACACTCTCGTTCCTATGGACAAGTGTTCCAAGGCAGCCCCTGCAGACTCTACAATCGCAGAGCCCAGAGCAAAACAAGGAGGGTGGTTTGGTGCATTTTTAGCAATTGCTTCAATAATTGGCTGCTGCTGTCATTGCTCCAGCAAGGGGGAAAAGTGGCAGCAGGGATGGATGCCCCACCATCGGCACCCACATAGGGATCAGACCGTGGCTGCACCCCAGCCCCACATACAAGGAAAAATCCAAGTGGAGAAGAAGAGAGAGAAAGACAGAGTGAAGGGACCTCCTCCCAAGTGTGGCATTCCCGCATTTGCCATCCATGCTATGGGGATATGGGGTCCACATCCAAAACATGGAAAAAGGGATGGGGAGGGCAGAAGGGGCTTCTATTGGAAGAAAAAAAAATAAGGATGATCCAAATAAACCCTTTGCAAAGGTCCAGTTCCAAAGGGAAAACACCTCCCGGGTACTTGTTGTGGGCATGGAAGATCTCAGAAGATCTCCGCAGCCCCCAGTGCTCTCCCCAGGTCCCTTCAGCTCACTGCCACAACAGCCCCAGGAGGGGCAAAAACATCCAATCTCCCCCAATTTCTCACTTGCTGGCCCTTCCTCCCTCCCCATCCTGTAGCCCAAAATGCCCATAGCCCCATAAATCCTTCTCACACACTGGGATGTGCCTACTTCTCTTTGCCTCTACTTCTGCTAATTACACTCGATCTTGTTATCCAGCCCCTAAGGAAGCATGGGGGAACTCAGCCCGACCCAACGTGACTGTACCATTTGTGGGAACAAACACAAACTCGGAGGGCTAAAACACACAGAAATGCATTCTACCAACAGAACGAGGAAAAGAGAAAAGGCAGAAAGAAAGAAAAATATTACATGGACAGGGCAAAAAAATAATAAAAAAGAACGTAAGAGAAGAGCATGGCTTTGCAGCTAACTGGGGAAAACCATACAAATTGAAAAAAAATCATATATAGCCACCAAAAAGAGACAAAATGAAAAAGAGAAAAAGAGAGAAAGAAAGGAAGAAAGAGAAAGAAAGTAAGAAAGAAAGAGAAAATAACATTAAATCAAGCTACGGTGCTTTTCAACAGGCTCATCTGCAGAAGTGAACGTGCAGAGGTGGACGAAATACCTACCTTCTGAATTGGCAGTGACAGGAATGCAATAATAAAAAAGAAAACAATAATCTCCACATTTGGAGTGCAGAATGGGAAAAAGACAATGACTCTTTAGTAATGTGATTTAGACCCCTTTGCTAATCAAGTTTGCTTTCTTAGAGTTTTTAATATATAATTGGTCTTGTTTGCATCTTTTTTTTTTTTCCATTTTGCTTAATTGGAAAGCCTGTGGCTTTCGCAGACGCAGCGGGTTTGCCGGCTTTGTGTGTAACCCAGCCCCTAGACAGCAACACTGCGATTCGGTCCGAAAAGTGGCTGCTGGTCACGACCAAATCCCAAACAACATGCAAGGGGAGCGGATGGAGCAGGACGTGTGGAGGCCGGGAGGGCTCTCTCAGCACCGGCCCAAAGAAAACCAGAGAGAAATCAGTTACAGAGAGTGTGTGCAGGTGAGAGAGCAAGGTGAGGAGGAGGAGGAGGGAGAGATGGGGAGGAAGGACAAATGCGAGAAGGATGGGGAGGCAGCTGGAGGCAAGGATGGATGGAGATGGGACAGGGAATTTAAAAGGGAAGTCAACATTGCACAGCACCCTGCCTTGATCGGGGAGCCTGTGGTACTGGGCTGAATCGATGAGGAGAATCGACTGGGAGATGAGGAAAAATGGGCTGAATCGAGTGGTTTTGGAGAGACTGGGGAAGGCTGGGTGCTCAGCCCTGCTGCTGCTGCTACTTGGAAGGATGCTTGGGATGCTCTGATGCTTGGGGTGCTCGGGATGCAGTATGGCAGCATCACGGCATGGTATGGCCGGGAGGGGGTCAAGGGTAGGTGGACATCGCGGCCCCAATGGCCCCATCCTGCTGGGGTTACAACGTGGGGCGGAGACCCCCGTCAGCACCACGGACAGCTGCCGGAAGGCAGCGAGGCCACAGCCGATTCATGGGGGCCAAAGGCAACTCATGGCTGCTCGGTTATCTTCCCTTTTAAAGTCCTCGTTCAAAATATAGAGAATGGAGGTACAATGTTCAACGGCTGTCGATATTTTAGAAAACACATCTGTTGGCTTTTGTTTTGTTTTGTTTTTGGGGGTTTTGTTTGTTTGTTTTTTTCTTCTCCACATTAATACACACAAAAGCAAAAAATTCTAGAACAACACGACGACGACAGGGGAAAATAAAATAAGAGATATATATATTGTTTGCATTTCTGTACATTATGAAGGAAAAGAAAATAAATCATGATAAAGGAAACTAAAACAAGGGGGGAAAAAAGCATGGTTTCATTGCCCTTCCCTCCCCCTCTTCCCTGCTTCTGCTGAGCAAGAAATGGAATTGTATATTACCGTTTGGGTTTTTTTCAAATGGGAGGCTAAAGAAAAACACAGATGGGATTAAAAAGAAAAGAAAAAAAAAAAAGAAAACAAAAACAGAGAGAGAAAGAGAGAGAGAAAGAGAGAAAAGTTGTCGGAGAAAAGTCCCCTCTAGAGCTGGGGAGCCAAGGGAACTCATGGGCAATGCGAGATGCCCGGGGTGGGGGCTCTTTGGCACCCAGACTCCAAACAGCAAAGAAGAAGGTAGAGAGGTGCTCCATTACTCGTTAAACTGGGGCTGGTCCCCTCATCCCATTGTGGGGACAAGCCCCCAGCACAGCTGGGTTTTGCTGGGACTCTCGGTATTGCTGGGGACTATTGGACCTGCTATCACCCATCATGGAGACCCTGGATGCCCAAAAACTTAGCGCTCAGCCCCAAGCCCCACTCCATGACCTCTCCTGGCCTTACAGCAGTCCCCAGTTTGGGCACATAGAGTGGTGCTGGAAACTTGCATTTGGATGGGCTGCAGGTGGCATGGAAATAACACTTCCATTTTTACCCACTTTTTGGCCATCTGTGAGCACTCTACTCCCAACCGTGGCCCTGCTGAGCCACAGAGGACACCTCAGGGTGTGACATCCACAGTGTGGCCATAAAGGGGGACCTGGTGCTGGGGATCCTGCCCAAGGAGATGGACCAGCACCCCAGGGTTGGGGGAACATGTCTACACAGGGACAGGGACAGCCAGCACTGTGTCCCCATCAGTCTGTCCGTCATTGAGATGGGGAAGGAGGGAAGAGGAGAGCCAGGGTGAGGGATTCCTGCAAAGGGAGAAGGAAGAGGAGGAGAGGGCAGCAAACCATGGTGCAAGAAAAGCCTACGTACATCCGTTGGCTCCTCGAGTGCAGGGCCATGGCTGTGGCGGCCATTCTGGGCGCTGCCCTTGTGCCCGTTCTGGTGCGGTGAGGCCGAACGGCGCGGTGAGGAGGAGGACGGGCTGCGGCTGGAGCGGGCGCTGTTGCCCTTGGGGCCATCCTCACGATGCTTGGGGCTTAGCCTGTGGGGCACGGCGCGCTCAGCAAGGCGGATAGCACATCCTCACCCACGTGCCAGCATAACAGTGGCACTCAACACTGGGTTGGGATCATGGTGCAAGAACAAAAAACAGGGCAAGAAATCGGGTTTTGTGCTTTTCCCTAATTGAGATTTTCACTTTGACTCCCCACTGCTGCCCTTCCAACCCTTTACAACATCCTGTAAGGTGCTTCAGCACCTGCTCCTCTCCTGTCCCCACAGAGCTCCCTACCATGGGAACACTATGCCCAAGGGTGCTCCTACCTGCTGGGGGATTTGGAGTTGCTGTAGTCGGAGGAGAGCGAAGCGCTGTGCGAGCTGCAGCTGCTGCGCCGGTGTGACCGCCAGGCTGGCGATGCACTGCGGGACCTGCGGGGATGACAGCCAGGGCTGATGGGCAGGATGAGCCCCTGCACTGGGCACTCATGCAGTGTTGAGGGGCATGCATCTGCCAGCCACCCGCTCACAGCACCTCACCTCTTGCGCTCTTTGTTTTTCTCTTTCCTCTTGTTTTTGGGGCTGCGGGACCTGTGGGGAGGGCAGAAAAGTAAAAGGGCAGAGATGGGATGCAGGGACTTCCCCAAACCCAGCAGCATCTGGTTGCGATGGGTCACTGCGCTGAGGCCTGGCCAGTGCACACCCAGAGTATACGGTGGTCCCTTGTCATCTCCAGGGTGACAATCAGTGTTGGGGTGAGGGGGACAGTATGAGTGGTAGTGGTGTGGCTCCCGGCAGCCTTCACCCTCACCTGTGTCTTCTCTTCTTCCGAGAGCCTGACTCAGACCTGAGGATGAAGAGGAAGCAGAGATGAAGGAGACATGTGGAGTTAGCTGACAGGGAGCAAGGGACAGGTAGCCCCTGGGGGTGATGTAGATGAGGACTCAGGAACCACTGGGATGGCTCTCCTGGCCATGGGGAGGTAACAGCCCATGGTTTGGGGAACATTCTGTCCCATGAAGGGACACCCAACTCTGCACAAGTTGCCACCTTATTGCCACCAACCCTCCCCAAAGCCACCAACCAGCCTGGGCGTCCCCAACCCTGGAGGAGACATGTCCATCTCACCTGTCACGTCTGTGCTTCTTTCCGGTCTTCTTTTTCTTCTCCTTGCGGATCGGGGAAGAGCTGTCACAGCTGCAGGGAGGAAAGTGGTGTCCATGGAGTGGGACCCAAACCCCATCCCTGTGACCCAGGGGAGCCCCATCCCCACCACCCATCAGCATCTCATTTCCCTGCACAGCCCCTGGGATGCACAAATATTGCAAGGAAATTATTTCTTCAGGGGACAGAAAAGAGCATTTGGCAGAAAGGTTCTGGTTCACCCTGCAGCCAGGGCAGGAAGATCCCGCTGTGTCCCATTGCCACCTCGTGGGCTTCACTGCCTCCAGCAGGAGACAAGAGCAGCTGATTGCCATGGGGATTTGGGAAAGGGACACTCACCTGCGCTCTGAACCGGGTTTCCTCTTTTTGCTGCCGCAGGGAAGGCAGAAAAGAAAGGGTTATTTAAGGACAGCATCCTCCCACTGTGCCAGGAAATATAAAATGGGAAGGGGACCAAATTCTGCCCGGTGCCACACTCAAATTCTTCCCATTTTCATTGAGCCCAACACTGCTAATCAACGTTGGGGTGAGCAACCAGGACTTAGGGTGCATCGGCACGGGGACCAAAGGTTCTTAGGTGCCCTCTGGCTCCACTGAAGCTGAGAAGAGTTGAGCAGGGAATAGTACACAGGATTGAAGCCTCCCTGTCTGGGGGACAATGCAGGGACAAGTGAGGACTCACCGGCTCCGGCGGTGACCCGATTTCTTTTTCTTTTTCTTCTTGGGTGGTGGGGAGGTGGAGCTGCTCGACCGTCTTTTCATCCTGCAGGAAAGGGTTGAGGTGAGAAAAGAAAACCATCCACCATGCCACGGCCAATATCACTGTGTCCATCACACCCTGACCTCAGTGCCCCCGAGCTTGGTGTGGCTGTGCCAACAAGAGTGTCAGAAGATAATACATGCACTTCAGACGGGGACATGAGCTGCTCCCACACCAACCGCTGCCACCTCCCACTGGGGACACCCCCAAAGCCCCCTGCCCAGACCTGTACTCGCGGTGGCTGCTGTCATCGCGGTAGCACTCGGCTGAGCAGTCACACTGCAGCAGGCAGCCCTCGTCGCACTCGGGGTACTGTGCTGTGTACTCCTCCCCATCCAGCCCGTGGTGGTGGTTTTCTATCACTCTGGCAAAGGAGAAAACGCAGGAAATTTGGGAGACTGGCAGTGGGGCTGAATCGAGGCTGGGGGAGAGTACAGCAGCGTGCTGGCACTGCTGCTGGCACATGGGGTCAAGGAGACCTGGCTCTGTCACCACCTCTTGAATGACCTTGGATATTAGGAAAGATTTATTCTCAGAAAGGGCTGTGATGCAGTGGCATGGGCTGCCCAGAAAGGTGGGAGTGTCACCATCCCTGAAGGTGTTCCAGAACCGTGGAGATGTGGCACTGAGGGATGTGGTCAGTGGGCATGGTGGGATGGGTTGGGGTTGGACTCGGGGTCTGAGAGGTCGTCTATAACCTTAATGATTCTATGGTTCTACGGCCACTCGATGCCTGGCACTTCCATGAGTATCATCATCACACAGTAGAGGTCTTTGTGGGGTCCTCCTACAGTGCCTGTCTCTACAGTATGTTAGCACCAGGATGCACAGGGACATCCCCAGGGCCAGAACACCACCTCCCTGTCTTCGTCATCACTCAGAATCCCTTTGCTGCCTCACGAGGCAGAGTGGGGGCTGAGCGGGCGCTGCTGGTGGGGTCAGCTCAGGTCGGTGGCGGGGGCTGGATTAGGATGAGTAGAGCTGGTGGAAGACCAGGGATTATCTGCCATCGGCAGGAGCTGTCTGGGATGATCCGGACTTGGGGGCCAGAGCCTGACCTGTCATGGGCTTGGCACAGGAGGTGATGGGTGATGTTCCCCAGGTCAGACAGGGTGAGGGAGGAGGGGACATCAGGCTCAAAGCCACTGAGGTCTCCTCTTCCTCTTCAGCAGCTTCATCAGCATTAATTTTTCTGCTGCCATGGAAACGGACAGGAGGTTGCCATTGACTACCGGGGCTGTGGGCTGGACTCAGCAAGCAGGGGGGGCCATGCCCATCTCCCCTGGCTGCCCCCATCTCATGCGGCTCTTGCTCTGCTGTCAGCCCCAAAGCCCCTGGGGACATCAAGGGAAAGGCACCCACTCCCCTAAGGAGCGGTGCTGGGAACAGTGAGGAGGTGGGGCAGGGGATGAGCTCCTGAGCCCAAAATGCTGCCAATGTGCCCAGAGGCTTGGTGACAGTCACTGGGAAAGGAAGGCAAAGCAGGAAAATCACGTCCAAGAGCCCTGAGGGAACATTTCCTTAGCAACAGCACTGCTGGGGATGGCAGCCCATGGTTCATCACCACATCCACACCAGCACCCCTCTGTCTGCTGAGGAACATGGTTCAGATCAGGGACATCCTTGGAGACACCTGCAGACAAGCTGGACCAGGCCCTGAACGCCTGACTGAGCTGTAAATGTCCCTGTTCATTGAAGAGGAATGAGACCAGACAACCTTTAAGGGTTCCTTCCATCTCAAATGATTCTGTGAGTCTATGACTGCATCTTGGAAAGGAACAGGGCAATCAAGGAAACTCCAGGTGCTCTGGAGGAAACCACACTGGTTGGTGCCATCATCAAATGAACCTGGGCTCTTTCCACCCAGAGAATATTTTGCAATAGGAATCAGACTTCTTAGCTGATGTCCCAACCTAGATTCCTCCCCATGTCCCAGTCTGGAGGCTGGCAGCAAAGGAAGTCAGTGGAGGAGTGAAGTCCTTTGTCTTTTGACCCAACTATTCCATGACAATGCTTTTCAAACAACAACCAAACCATGGAAAGGACGAAGAAAAAAAGGGAGCTGCACAAACTGAGTTAACTCTTGCTGAACTTTCTGCTTGATGGGCAGAAGTGTGGCACCACAGGCAGTGCTGGACCACGTGCTGCACACCACAGCCTGCTGCCAGCACATTGCCCATCAGCTGTGCTCAGCAGCTCGGGACCAGCTCGTGCTGCTCCAGTTACACCTCCTCTCCTGACACACGCCTGCATTTCTTTTTAAGCCTACCAGTCTGTCCATCAAGCAGTCCCTCTGCCAGGAGCAGGCTGTGCATGCACAGACAGGAGCTGGGAGGGCGCAGACAGCAAGCTGGGGCTCAGGTGGTCGTGGCTCTGCTTGGTGCCTCAGTTTCCCCTGGGGATTTCTGCAGAAAATGCTGAGCTTTTGCATGTATTTTGAAAAGAGAGCAGCTGGTTCAGAAATACGGACCAGGGAGGTGTTGGAACAAGACCAGCACACAAGGTAAGTGCTGAGAGCTCTCCCAGGTCATTGCAAAGGCGGTGAGTGTTTATTAAAGCACTGGTATACCTTCAAGCAGTGCAGAGGTTTGGCACCCAAGCCATCCTTCAGCAGGGACTTCCACAAGTCATATCCCCATCGCACAGAGCACCACCTCCTTGGAATCTATCTGTGCTTCTCTCCTCCCAGCACCTCCTGGCTGTGCACTCCTTGCAATCTCTTGCTTTGAGACCTTCCAAATCAGCACTATTATTTATAGCCCATGGGCTAATCTAATGCTTACCCTTCCAAAGCAAGCCTGCAATCAGGGAAAGGTGACAGGCACTCTGGGGTACCCTTGACACACCTCTGGCTTCGCCACGCGCTCATTAAAACACCAGCCCTAATGAGATGGACAGCCTCTCCTGGGAAGATGCCCTGGAGATGACTTGTGCCCCGCAGGCAAAGGCCACTTGTTAACATGCCAATAAGACTCTCAGCTGCCTGAGCGACCCTGGCAGGTTGGTTTACCCCATGCCTTGGTTTTCCCACCTGCCTGGAGAAAGACCCAGATGGTCTCTGGGATGGGGATGGGTATGCGCACCCCAAATGGGGTTGGGCACAGCTGAGCCCAGGTCCTGTTTGGTGGCTGCTGGCAGAGGAAGTCTGTCCTCAACACAGTGGCTTCCCTGCCTCCCCCTCGCCCTGATTTCCTGACCCTAATGAAGCATTAATATTCAGTGGACCTGCAGCATCTATTCCTGTCCCAAGTGACCTGGTTTCCAGGCTGATAGATGGTGCGCGCCAGGCCAGCCATGCTGTCTGGGCCATTAAGCATCACACCAATAAATCAGCATGAAACCGGGGCAGATCCTTGTGAGGAGGTTTTACCCAGACAGAGAAGCTGTGTTTTCAGCCCTGGAGAGAGCAGGAGAAGCAACCAACACAGCAGGAGTGGGCAATGGTGAGGCATGGGCTGAACATCATATAGGATCAAATTGGTGCTTTGCTCTGCTCCAGTGACTTCAGTGATGTTTGTGGGCAGGCAGAGGCAGGGCATGAGTGGCTGGACTCGCACACACAGCCTGGTGAACACCAAACTTGCAGCTTGCTCTCCACCACTGGCTGGAAAGGTGAGTGAGTGGCCAGTCTTTCTATGCTTTGGTTTCATCATCTGAAATAGGAACATTGCAATAATGGCATCTGTATAGAGCCCCCAATGGATGATAAACAATTGGGGAGAGAGAACCTCTCTAGCGGTAGTATCCCACCTCAGAGAGGCAAAATCTGCCTCCAGCCAACCAGCTAATCAATTAGCCAATGAACCAATTGTCTAACCATCCATCCATCCAACAATCTAGCCCCATACACCCTCTGTATCCATTCACCTATCCAACTATCCCCATATATCCATCCATCCATCCTCAGTGACGATCTGGGATACGTCTCCCTGGGACAGAAACATGTAGGACATAGATGGGCAGACTCAGAGCTGCCTCACTTACATTTGGCGCCCGTGCTGGTCTTCCCTGGTGAGCACGCCCTCCTTCTCCATCAACATCTGCCGAAAGGTCCCCACTTTCTGCCGGATCTCCTCCTCTGAGTACCTGGATGTGCAGAGATGTAGTCAGAGCCGGCACAATTATGGCATTGGCTCCCCAGGGACTGTGTGCCCCCATAGGCTGAGACAGGAGCAGGGTGAATGGCCACAAGGGCAAACATGGCAGGGACATGCTGATGACCTCACATACCCTTACAAGTGGCACGTGGCCTGAGGGGCTGGGAAGGAGAGGTGGCATTGTGATGGTCAGCAGGGCCTGGAGGACAGCAGGACCCTCCTCCTGGTGCTATGCACTCTCTCAATCCTGCATTCCCTCCCCAAGCAGCGCTCAGCAGAGGAAAAGAGGAGGACAACGATGAGGACACCTTGCGTCCTTGTAGCCGGTGAGGCCAGGTCCCTCCTCCATCCCTACATGAGCCTCCCTTGCTTGTCCCCACACTGTGCTGCGTCCCAGCAGCCAAGCCAGCACTGCGCTAACGCCGAACGCTGACTCAGGCCACTGCAGGGTTATTAACGAGAGACACTAATCACTTTGTCCCTGGCATCTGCAAACAGCCGCGGCAAAGCACAGCACTCCAGCCGTGCCAGAGACACTGGAGGATCAGTGACAGTGGACAGTTCTATACTGCATCCTGCATTGGCATGAAGGCACCAGAGCATCCCCTGGACCCAAACCTGAAGGTTCTGTGCTGAACTGGAGAAAATCACCTTGCTCCCAGCAATTTCCCCGGGAGAGGGAGGCATGGGGCAGCACCTGGACCACATCCTGCAGTCGGGTGCACAGCTCAACCATAATGAAAGAGGAATTAATATTAATGAGCTCATTTGCACTGAAATGGACTCATTAATACTCCAACCAGACAGGGCTTCCCAGCAGGAGGGTGGTGAACCAGGCAGCTCTGGTTGTTTCCTGTGCCTTGCACCCCATCAAGGCTGGGAGACCCCTAAACAGGGCAGCATCCCCAGAATGCTGCTCTGCACCTCACCAGCTGCATCATGGATACTCACCCTGCAGCATGGGGAACCTGAGGTTTGGCTGCAGAGCAGCTGCTTTTAACCCTAGCAGAGGGTGGGGTTTTTTTTTTGCCTTGAATGCAGAGAATGGGGTGGAGAAGGGAGGAGAAATTGCTGACAGTTCTTATCCAGAGAAGAAATCCAACCACCAGCCAGAAGGAACCCTGCGGGCAGTCTGGAGTGGGCAGCAGTCAGAGCCGGACAGGAGGAGCCATCCGCATGGAAGGAATGCTCAAATGCCCAAAAACCCTTCTCTGCTATCACAGCACCCGGTCCCACTGGGCCCTGCCCTTGGAGATCAATCCCCCGAGGAAGAAACCCCCCCAGAGCACTTCCCCTGCAGCCCCCGGGGGAGCTCCACGCAGAGGGGGATTAACCAGGTTGGCCAAGATTACGGCTGTAATTATGTTATCATTTCAGTGTATCACCGTTATTAATAGCCTTAATAACAGCAAAGGCAATTACAGCAATAACAACAGTACTGATCACAGTACTGTTACTACCCGCTGCAGTAATACTACTACTAATAGTGAGAATCCTAGTAGGGCACGGGAACCCAAAAGGAGGACCCGGGCTCCCCAAGGTGCCAGGTCAGCCTTATTTATTTCCATAATGACAAATTAGGCATAATCATTATTCCAGCCTGTGTGAGACAATTTAATTCTAGGTCACAGTTGTGCTCTTAATGAAAGCCTTGGCGAAGCCTCCTCTCAATCCATTTTCCCTCTCCCCAGCTGATCCCAGTCCCCGTCTCCCTGCGTGTGCTGAAGCATTTGCTCCATCAATCAGGCTTCAGTCCCAAAACAGAGTGAAAAGAGAGCAGGGACAAACTGAAGCACTGCAATTGCCTCACATGGGGCTAAACACAACTTCTCTGCTTCTTTTCCCCACCCCATGCTTATTTTCTATTTAGGGACATGGCCTGGTGGGCATGGTGATGATGGGTAAACAGTTGGACTTAGTGATCTTAGAAATCTTTTCCAACCTTAATGGCTCCACGATTGTAAGAGAATGGGCTAACCTGCCCAAACACAAATTCCCTTCCAGCTGTGGACCTCTGCCACTTCAGAAGGAGAAGTCAACAGGGGTCCCATGTCATGGCTTACCCCACACGTCAGCCCACCACTCACCCTTGCTCTTCCATCATCTCCTGCAGCTCCATGCACTTCAGCTCCACCCGCCGCTTGCGTTCGTGGTCCAGGATCTCACGGTGAGCCTTCTTCACCAGGCTGGGCTCCACCAGCCTCACCTCCTCCTCTGCCTTGTGCCACGTGCCCGAGGCACCGGGCTGCGAGAAGCCATTGGAGGCCTCTTGGGGCGACGGCACGTTGGCCCCATTGTTGTAGAGAGCCATGGTGGAGCGGGTGGCACGCAGCACCTGGTGGGAATAAAGAGCTGTGGGTCACCACCAGTGCTGTGCAATCACCCACCCATGGTGTGGGACTGAGCACGGGAGCCAGCAGAGCGCTCTGATTGCCCCGAGGTGCCCGGGCAAAGCGCTGGAAGCAGCAGCAGGGACAGACATCCTTGTGCTCTCCGAGCACCTCTCTGCATTATTAAAGCCTATTGATTCCTACGTCTGAAACACAAGGAAACCAGCATGGTTACAGCAGGATCTCTATGGAAATGTCACCCTTGGGCCAACACGCATTTACCCACCCATGCCAGCTTGGGCTCCTCTTCCTCAACAGCTCTGCCTTTCTCTCATTAGGGACAAGAACTCAGAAATGATGGAAGCTTCCACTGGGAACAGTTTTTCCACCAAAGGGCTCCTTCCATGGGGGAGAGAGGAGGAAGAAGCGGATGCTTTCTGCAGCAGCAGCCTCTGCTCGCTTCCTCCAGTGGGAATTCATTTTATCCTTAGCCCAGCAGCGGGGAAATTCATTGCTGCAAAACCTTGAGAATGCACTGAATGTGTCGCTGGGCTGATAGAGGAAGGAATGCGTGTACAGAGAGAGGAGATAAATGGGCTGCCAGAGCTACAGATAAGGACTATGGGGTGGTGGAGGCTGGACCCATTGGGAAATGTACCCAACGGGAGATAACCCTGAGTGGGGATGGAGCTCAGTGTCTTTGCAGAGCCCTTAGTGCTGATGTTGAGTGCTGGTTTGCAAAGGCTGATTGCAGGGCCCCTCTGAGGTGGTGGGAGAGGGGCTGGGACTCCTCTGTCCACAGACATTACTGGACATTCTCGGTGTGGGGGGATGGGGGCAGGAGACTGGGGATGCTCAGCTGGTGTCGATGCCCCCTCCCTGGATTGCTAGAAGCCCTTTCCAGGCAGCTGAGGAGAAGGGGCTGGGGGTGGCAGGGAGGGAAGTGCTCAGAAGTGAGTAATATTCCCCATAATAGCTAATAACGGCAATCCTGCCTCAGTGACGGCACAGGCAGGAAAACAAAGGAAGATAAAAAACTACCCGCAAACACCGTCCTGCTATAAATAGCAAAGCAGAGCCACCAGCAAAAGCCCTGGATGGGAAATGAAGAAAGTCCTGTGCCTATGGGGACAATGGGGACAATGCACTGGGGCAAATGGAGTCCCCAGGAGGATGGGCTAGGTCTGCACTCCTTTGTCCCAAAGAGACCTCCAGCAACACCCTGTGCAAGGGACAGCTTGGGGACATGCTGCAGGAGGGCAGTCATCACCTCCACAACCTCCAGTCATCAGCCACTGACAGAGCAGGGATGGCCTGGCTGTGCTGGACCAAGGCCTGGAGTGGAGGCAGCACCTTGGCCTCATTCCAAGCCTCCATTCTCAACATCATCCCCATCCCCACCTCACTCCCAAGCGTCCATCCCCATCCTCAACGCTATCCCCATCCTAAATCCCAGCTTCATCTGCAGCCTCCATCTCCATCCTCAACAACATCCTCCATCCCAATCTTCATCCCCATACTCTTTAGCATCCTTCATTCCTCATCCCCATCCTCAAACCCACCCACATCCTCATCCACAGCCTCCATCCTCACCCTCAACACCATCCCCATCTCCATTCCCACTGGCCTGACCCAAAAGCCAGCAGTTTCCTGCCTGGCTCGCTGCTATCCACAATAATAAACAGGATGGTTAAATATTTCATTATCTGCAGTAATTACCCACAAATCATCAAGTGCTGGCAGCCAGAGACCCGGCTGCCTCGCAGAGAGAGCAGGCACTGTTCCCATGGGCTCGTAGGAACGCGTTGCAGGACACAGTGCTGGCATCCATCCCACCACCAGAGCCATTCCCCCAGCACCAAAGCACTGGGGAAACTCCCGAGAAAATTTGTCTCTTCTCCTTTCCCCCAGGGAGGGAAGCACAGCAGCGGAGCCCCCTGCCTGGCCGCTAATTAAAGCCGCCTCCGGTCGGTGCTCAATTAATTCTCACCACATCCAGCTGCACCAGACAGGGCAATGGCGAGTGCCTGTGTGCTGGGGAAGGGGGCATGGGATGCAGCAGGGACGGGGACACCCGAGGACACACTGACACTTCTGCAAGCAGCGAGCGGCCAATGCTGAGCATTGAAAAGGCAAAAATCCCTTTGATGTGGCTTTGGCTGGCCCAGGGTCTCCCAGGGGGTGGCATGACACTGTGACTGGCATCACTGCTCTTCTTCTAAAGAGCAGCGAGCAATTTTCCCCTTTAAAATTTCCACCTTGTTTACAAGAGGAAAGCAGTCCTGGAAGGGGGGGGGGATGAAGCCTTCGTCTGTTGCTGGCAGCTTGTGCCAAGCAGATAAAAATTGGAAGGAAAAAAATCCCACCTGCTTTTGGAAACGTTGAGAGATGCCCATCACCATCCCCATGTTGTGTCTTCCATCCTGTATTTTCCACCTCCATCTTCATCACTATCCTCCATTTTCATCCTCATCCTTCATCTTCATTTCCACCCTCCATCCCCATCCCTTCTTCCATCTCCATGCTACATCCTCATGCTCCAGCCTTTATCCTTATCATGCATCCCCACCTCCCCATCTTCATCTCCATTCTCATGCTCCAACCTCCAGCCCCATCCACCATTCTCTGTCCCCATCTCCATCCCCTTCCACCATCCCCTGCCCTGTGCTGCTCCCAGGCACTCACACACCAAGCTCCCCAGTGCTCAGTCCCACAAGAGATCACAGTGCAGCCAAGCAGAAGACCTCTCACTCAAACCCTGCCCCACTCAGGCTACCAGTCTCACTCCATGCCTCAGTTTCCTTATCCACAGTGCCAACCACCACATCTCACTGTGCTGGCTCCAGCACTGTCCTCTGGATCTCATCAGGGTGTGCAACCAGCACACAGCAGAAATAATAATCCCATCCCCAAAGAGTTTTCTGCCTTGTTACAGGCTGCTAATTGTCCATTATTTGTAGATGGCCAGTGGAAGACCTCCTCCAGGCCATGCACGAGCACACATCACAACACCAAACGCCATAATACAGCAGCCTTTCCTAAATACCTGGCCAGCATTACAAGGAGGAAGAGTTTTGGGTTGCTGCCTTTAATTGGGCCGACCTTCCCAGGCGCTGCCTCCCAGCAGCCCTAGTGCCAAAAACCATGAGTCAGACCTCCAAAAAGGGGAGAAAGAAAAGAATAAAAGAACAAAATCAGCTTGAAAAGCCTCACCAGTTGGGACTTGTTAGCACTGAGCCACCAGGACCCTGCAGAGCCACCACAAGGCTGGGGTTGTGCAGTCACCAGCATGGCACCACAGGATATCAGTTGGCTGCATCCATGTGGCTCAGACATCGTGATGCCATCCCTGTAGCCTGGTGGGACAAGCAGCCGTGGAATGTTGCTTGGACACTGCCTTCTGCATGCTAAAATCTGGCAATTTTCATATTTTAAAGCAAATAACAAAGAATATCTATCTAAAACATGGTGGTAGGACTAGATGATCTTAGTGGTCTTTTCCAACCTGAATGATTCTATGATAAAATACACACATGATGCCCCAGCGCATGGGGAAGCCCCATTGAACACCCACTGCCTCACACCATGCAGGGTCATCCCTGGGTGATCTAGGAGTGCTTCATCACAGCTAACGACGCAACGCGGTGCGCCGGGGCTCACGGGCTGGGCGAGGGCTTGCTGCTGCTTGTGCATCCATAGGCGTGAGCATAAATCTATATGTTTTAAATAGATGAGGCTGGCAGAGAAGCTAAACAGTTACCAAGCAACTGGGCTCCTTCCTGGCGTGCCGATGGACGGATGGGGCTCCAGGGGGCATGGAGTGGGGCAGGACCCCACGGGAGGGCACGTGTGGGGTCGATGGCACGTGGAGTTAGGGCATGGGCAGGAGATGCTCCAGAGATACCTTCCCAATGGTGATGGGGAGGCTCCAGATACAGGGGTCATGGTGTGGGGCAAACAAGCAGACATGTCCCCCCCCACGTTTCTCCCCCCCCCCCCCCCCGACGCAGTGCCCGTTGTGTAACGGGAGGAGCTATTCCGGGGCTGAGCGCATTATATAAGCCGTGGGCCACCTGGCCGGGAGAAGATGCGAGCTGGGGATGGGAGGGAAGGGCTTTGGGGATGAGAGGGAAGGGGAAGGGCTTTGGGGATGGCAGGGCCCCACAGCAGGATTCAGCTCCCACAGCAGGATTCAGCTCCCACGCATCAAAAGTGGGGCAGGGAAGGGGCAGCTGGGGATGTCTGGGGATTTCCTCAAGACAAGAGTGGGAAAAGCCCATGCTGCAGCCCAGCTGCTGCTTCCCACCCCATACAGAGCTCGGGGGCACTGCACACCCCACAGAGGAAGTACTGAAGTGCTCCATGCCCTTCCCAGGAAGCAAAGCACCCCGAGAACACCATGCTGGGGGGCAGCCCTATACCCGGGGTAAGGCAGCACCTCCTTGGGGATGGGGACAAATCCTGCCCAAGGCGGGCAGCTGGGTGCCCCATATGATCACCCAAAAGAGAATGAAGGACAAATGTTGCCCTAAAAACTGCCCAGTATTGGCTCCCTCACCACTACCGTATTCCTCTGCTGTGTAGGAAACAAGGCTGCTACCATCCCTGCAAAGCCACCGCCACAGCAGGGGATGAAGAAAGCTAAGGGTGGTGGCCCAGGAACAGCTCTCAGGTGCCCAGGAACAGAAGGAACAGTCAGATTTGTATAAAGCCCTGGTAGATAGGACACGTGGGTGGCAAGGGGCTGGAAAACAGCTACCAAGGAGACACCAGGGGTTAGCACGGAGTTACCAAGAAGTCACCAAAGTGCTAGTAAGGGGCTAGCAAGGAGTTACCAAGGAGCTAGCAACATGCTTGCTCCCCACTCAGTGCACCCAAGAATGGCCACACAGATCAGCAGCGCTTGCACCCTGCGCATTGCCCTCCAACCCAAGGCTCTCCAAAGCCACAGCACTCTGCACATCTCAACATGGACTCTCTGTGCAGGCATGGCCAAGCAAAGGAACAGCTCCCACCTGAGCCACAACCCAAAATTCCCACAGCCGGAACCTCCTTTCTAGAGGAGAAGGAGAGATTCAAGCATGTGTTCCTTCAAAGAACCTGGGCTAGAGCAGTACAAATCACTTCACTAAAACCTTGTACTCCTCACTCGCTGTCAAGTTTTGCACCTTTTTCCTCCACACAGCAGCCAATGCTCTCACTCAGTTTACCCAATGCTGTTCCCTTCCCCAGCTGAGCTCTGGGCTAAGGCTTTGGAGCCATCTGTGCATTCTCCTCACTGTAGACCCCCATACCCCACCATACTCTGGGCTCTGGCTGCCGTTGGGACCTTCCCATCTCCTCAGTCCACGGCGCAGAGAAGCAGGGTACTCCCAACAAACGCCTGCCCAGCCCCAATGCCTGCTCCTTGCAGGGTCCCTCCACCCCACAGGAACCCACAGCCCCCCAACAGTCATTTGAGGTCTCCAATCCCCCAACACTCCAGAGATGCTCACAGACCCCCCACCGCTCCCCCGTTCCCTTGGGATATCCCCGTGCCCCTCACTCCCCGTGCCCCGCTGCCCCCCAGCCCTTCCCCGCTCCCATTGCCCCCTACATCTCCCCCCAGCCCCTCTCCCTGCGCCTCCCCCCCCTCCCCCCCACACACACCGCTCGGTGCCGCCCCAGGAGCCAGGCCCGAGCCCGGCCATGCTGCGCTCACCTCTCCCCGCCGCTCCCGTCCCCGCCGCCCCGCTCAGCCCGGCCCGGTGCCCTGCTGCCGCTCTCTGGGCCCGGCCCGGCTCGGTCCTGTTCGGCCCGGCGCGGCACGGCCCCTCCCGGCGCGTCCCCTCCTGAAGTGCTGGACAGCTCCGCGCCACAGAGCCGCCCGCCGGGCCAGCGCGCCGCCGGCACCGGATCACAGCGCCCCCTGCTGGCCGGAGGGCGCCTCGGCGGACTGCGCACAGCCCCACCCCCAACCTCCCCCCAACGGAGCCTCCCGTCGCCCCCACCCCGGCACCCCAAAGCCCCACATCCTTCTCCCATGGTCTTTGAACCTCGCTTCCCTACCACCCGATATCCCATCCCCTCTCGTATCCCACCCCACTCACTGTCCTACATCCTATCCCATAACTCACCTCCTGTATCCTTTCTTATCACCCATTCTGTCTCATCCCAACCTATATCCCACCTCAAAGCCCATCCTATTCTGTCCCATGACACATCCCTTCTCATCCCATATCCCATCTCATCCTTTATCCTATATCCTCTCATATCACGTTCTATCCCACATCCCATTTCATCAAATTGCCAATTCCATATTTCTTCTCCTCCCATATTTCTTTCCACATCCCAGATCCCACATATACCACACTATATGCCATTCTTAATTCCAACCTGTATCCCATTCACTTCACATCCCATCCCACCCCATGCCTTACCTCATATCCCAACCCATCACAGTAGGAATCTTGCTAAACAACCTAAAACCACCCACTATGGTCATGACAAGGGACAGGCTGCTACTTCCCCCCCAAACTCCCCCAGTGCCACCCCAAAACCCCTATGCATGGCTTTGGCAAGGGATGAGATGCCCAAACCAATCCTAAAGCACCTGGCACAGGGAAGAAAAGGTCAGCCTGTCCCCAGATGGCCCCAGTCCACCCCAACTGCACAGATGTGCGATGGCTCTTGGCCGTGTACACACATGCAGACAGACATTCATATGCGTGAAGACACATGCATACACAGGCAGATGCATGCACACATATATATGGACATGTACAGAATTGCACATGAATGCAGGTACACAGATTTGCACAGACATGCACATAGACACACATGCACATGTGTGCACACAGGCAGACACACACATATACATGCAGATATGCATGCAGACATGCACCTGCATGCACACATATGCATACACGCAGACTTGCATGCACATGCATAAGCCCACATGCAAACATGAGTACATGTGGACACACACACACACACTTGCACAACAGACTGCAGATGCCATGCACACCACAGCCCAGGGCAGCCTATCCCAGCCCTACAACCACTGTTGGAGCCACAGAGGGCAATTTGGGGCAGGAAAACAAGTGCACCCTGCATCCCCAGCCTGCTCTTATGGGGCTCTACTCTATGCTTCCTCCTTTCTGCACCACATGGGGCATGAGGAGGGGCTGCATGGTGAGAAAAGCCCCCAACATGTTTTTTGGTGCCCCTCCTTTTTCAGTAGCAAAAAGGGAAGCAGCCAATGCAGGGAACACCCCACAACCCTCAGGGTGAGCACACATCACTGCTCTCCTTCCAACACCTGCAGTGCTGAATAACACATTGGGGCTGGGAAACAAAGAGGATGGCAGCAAAAGCAATGTGGGGAGACCCTACATAGGGCTGTGCATGGGGGCAAGAGAGCTTCTGCAGCGTCCTGGGGGTTGGGGGGGATTGGGCTCTGCAGTACGGGGAGAACAAAAGGAGATGTGTGAGGAGGGGGGAGAAGGGACTGTAATTGCTGCAGAGCAGAAGGCAGAGCTTGCTGCAGCTGGGGGGGGAGGGGGGGCGGAAGGAAAGCAGCACTTGAAAGGAACTGAGAGTTCGGGAAGGAAAAAGATGATAAATAATTAAAGGAGATCAAATGAGGCGGCAGAGGAACGGGCCTAATTGTGGAGCTCACACTGCAGCTCAGCCCCATCCCCATGCATGAGGAGGGGCTCAGCATCCCCCAACAGCAGCAGGAGAGGAAAAGCCAAACGTGCAAAAAAGCCAAGGGTAGACCATGCAAGGATGGGTGTAGCAGGGGACGGGGCACCACGAGCACACCAACCTTCCTACCTAGCACTCAGCCCCCAGCAGGAGCCCTGCATGCTGATCTCGCTGCCTTATCCGCCATCTGTTCCAGAAAAGAGCAGTCCCTTCTGTGCCCTTTATTAACGGGTTTCCCCACAAATGCAAACAAACCCACCCTGTCTCAGTGCTGTGCTCCAAGTCTGCTTGGAGGCAGTGATTCAGCGGTGCCCACGACCATGCAGGAGAACAGGGGGAGTACAAGGGGCCTCTGCAAGGCTGGAACCACAGCAGTCCTGCACACACTCTAACCCGTTGGCGTCACTCTTCCAACCCCTTTCCTCTCCGTTCACCTCCCCATGAGCTGAAGATGCTGCACCTAAAGCACAGAGCCCAGCCCAGGCAGCTTCCCCAAGGCTGAGTTTGCTCCCAAGTGCTTCCCACTGTTGTTGCCCTGTTTTTCCTAAATATCACTGCACTCCCAGCCCTGCCCGAAGACAAGCAGCTGCTGCCATCTCCCGGAGCATCCCTGGGGACAGGGGAGGCTTAGGGCCACCACACACCAGCTTAGGGACGGATGTTCCAAAAGGATTAAAGCTCCTTATGGACACGGATATGGCACAGCACTTATTCCCACCCATCTGCCCTTAAAATTCACCCTCTATGTGAGATTGCAAGCCGGGTTCACATAGGGACAGGTGCCAGCACCCCACCCTGATGCAGGGAAGCAATAAACGGGGGTGAGGGATGCCAGCCTGCAGTCTCCTCCTGGGGTCTTTCAACCCAAAGCCCCCCAGGACCAAGGCAAGGAAATAGCAAAGCAATACACTTCACCACCAGCTTTCCTCCCTGTTTTATTCTCCTGCTGCACTCCATCCTGTTACCACAGCAGCGTGGAAGCAGCAGGTGGGATGGGGTGACCTGACACCTGGCCATCTGGAACTGCTTTAGTCATTCCTCTCAATGTGCATCTCCCTGCACCTTGACCACTGTGTTACCCACTCAGTGTCAGGCCAGAGGTCAGCACGATGGGTAGCTACAAAAGTTAATTCACCTCCAGCCCATGTCCTCCTGCTGGTATCTCACTGCAGAAACCACAGCTCTGTCACTGAACCCACCGCCACTTCCCATTTCTCACTTGGAACACAATGCCCAGATCTGTCACTCCTCTGCATCCTTCCCTGCCCCCCTCATCATGATCTCTAGTTCTTTAATTCTATTAATACCATCTAATAACTACTTTGTTCCAAGCCTGCTGAGTAACGAGTGCCGACGCTTCCAGTTCATTACTATTTATGCAAAGATACCAGGACTTCATACATCACATTTCTGCAGGTAGGAGGGACAAGGACTGCATTTGCTGTCCTCACTCTGCCTACACATTCCACAGAGCAGGGACAGAGCCAAGTACTTCATTCCACAAGTGTCAGAAGAGTTGGAATACAGAAAGCAGGAGGAAACAAAGGCAGTGACCAAACAGCACCTATTGCCTTTGTCTACCTTTGCACTCCCAGCTCACCCAGAGGTGCTGGGCTTCGGTGCTTCCTTCAGCTCATCAAAACAGAGCCTGTTCAACTTGGAATTCAACCTACGTGGATTAGAGCAATTCAAAGCAATAGGGTAAGCAGCCCCCAGAGCACAGAGGAAGATTGAATTAATAGCTTCCTTCATTAAAGCTTACCTTCAAAGAACTCGGCAACAGAGCTTGTCATCACCATTTTCTTGCAGACATTTATTTTTATATTCACAAGAGGATGAATGTAAAAGAAATCTATGTAGATGCTAAATCAAGGCTTTAGTTCTAACTAGAGAAAAGTCACTCTCAGCATTTTAATTATTTTCTTACAGCAGGACTGACATTTAAATCACTGTGCTTTTAGTAACCCTTTAAAAGTCAAATTACGTAAGAGATCCCAGCACCTCAAGGTAACGGAAGTAATATGCCAACCTCCTGAAAACCCAACTATTTGGATCACTGATCAGATTCCTTTTGCAGGCCTCTGCAGCCTGTCTTAATCTTCTTTGATCACTTCTGTTTTCCCAACTGTAGCGATGAAACAGCAGCCCAGGATAAAGCTAAAGCAACAGCACAGCTGAGAGCTCAGAGGAGCTGCATGGCATGTAACCAGGCACCAGGATAGAGAAGGCCACGTAGAACACGTCCCTACCAGGCTGCAGAAGCTCAAAGGTAGTTCCTGTTGCAGCACGGTGCTGGTGTTGCTCAATTTCCCCACTTAGCTCTTCAGACAAAAGCTTCAGAGGACTGAAATGCCACCCTTAATTCAAAAGGCAGTTTGTTTTGCAACTTCCATAAACCACTGACAGTACACAGGGGGGTGTAAAGCAGTCTGAGCGTGAGCAAGCTTTGTAAGCTAGACCACCTCCTCTTGTTTATCATCCCTGTCCAGACAACAGAGTGCCATCCAGTAAGATCTCATGATCTGGGGAGGAAATGCATGACTATTTTTGACACTAAATGTAATTTTAGGTTCCTTAGCCCTGAAGTGCCTATCACGGTCAGTCTGTACTACCACCTTTCCTTCTGCAAAGGAACCACTGACCCTCTTTACTGGGATCACTCATTTACTAAATCTAGCAATTGGCTTACCCATTTTAAGAAGTTATTATCACTGATAACCTTTTAGAGACCTGCAGCTTCTACCTTCAAAAGACAAACACATTAAGATGATTCCACCTGGTACACTGAAAAAATGAGGCCATTTTATTGATGATCAGGCTTTGCTTTGACGACAATCGTTAAGCTAATACAGACAGACTTCAATCAAAGCATGAGCTTTGAATCAGAAGTCGTAAAGTGACATGATGCCTTAATAAATTAAGGAAGTTGCAATTCCTCTCCATCAACTCTTCACTTGAAGTTCTTTGCAAAATCCTCTCCTTTCTTAATAGAAGCCTTCAGCTCAGCCATGGCCTCAGCAACCATCTTCTCTTCAAAGGGGGTGATCTTGCCAATGCCTAGGTTCTTCTCAATTCCATTTTTCTGAGGGAAAGAGGATTTAAGGATTCATTGAATGATCTGGAGAACAATTTAACAGTTCTGATTATTTAATATCCAGCTAAGGTGGGGACCCACCCTAGGACCTCTGTCATCTCTTCTGCCTGCCAAGCCTGTGCTTCCTTGCAAGGCTGTGAAGCTCCTTGTTTGTAGCAGCTTCTACAGCATTCACAAACTTCTCACTCACTTTTCATTTGGGTATAAATATTGATACATATATCCAAACTCTTCCCCTTCATACTCTTCTAAATGCATCCCTTCCCCAATTATCCGTCAGGACAAAATACATTTGCATCCCAGCAGCCACATCAGGACTGCAGCATCCTTGGTTATCATTTTGCACAGAGGGCATGAACAACTGTTCCTTCAGAGCTCAATAGAGGTCCTGAAATCAATCCATTAATCCTAATCCATGCCATGGTTCTGCATGCACCACAATTTATGAGAGATTTCTTTGCAGCAGAGCAAGCTGAGAAGACCAGGCTGGTTAACTATATGAAAGCTCTCCATAAACAGGCACAAACTCTTACATGTATGTTTGGCTGTTATCTATAGAGATACTTAGCACTAGGCTGAATTGAAATTAGTGAATAAAAGCCACTAAATCTAAAGACTAGCTCAGTAACTGCTGTTTCTAAGCTCCATCATTTAAAGCACGTACTCCCAGTAGCAGAGGTGTAGAGAAGTATGGGCTCTCCGTCTCCTCCGAGCGAACAAAGGAACATTCAATAACTCCTTCCTTTCCATTCATGGCATCCACCAGAGAGAACACAAACCGAGCGCCAGCATAGGCCATGGATAAGGTGGCTGATCCTGCAAAAGTTAAATCACTTTTAGAACAGGTCACATTTAAATTCAATACTTGTTTTAGTATCAAAAGCTTCCACACTGCTGAGTTTGCAGAGCTTGGCTTCAAGCTCACAGATAGTTTGATAAAGCAACAGCTATGTGCTACACAGCTGAGCAGATTTTATAAGAAACAGCTTAATTAGAGAGAGAAGATGACTTTTAAATACCATACATGTTCAGGGCCCCGCTGATTTTTATACTTACCTACATACTGAGCTATTTCTAGTACCACAGTTAAGATAGACCCTGACATAGTCAGAACTGTAATCAGCTATTCCTAACTCTGCAGAGTTGCAGATAAGATTAAGCTGAAGAAAACTGCATCCATTCAGCTGGACAAAAATTACTTGGAAGCTGTAGCCAAGAACCAACCTGCTCCTGCTTTAGCTTTGACAACTTCAGTGCCAGCTTCTTGAATTCTCCCTGTAAGCTTTTCCAGTTGATCCTGAGGGAAGTCCACTTTTGGTGTGCACTAGATTGGAAAAAAAAAGTTGCTATCAAATACCAGGACCTCTCCATATTCACAAGGCCACTCATGTGATACTTTTTGCACCACCACAGTTGTTACGAGCAGTTCTTGAGCAGGAAAATCAGCTACCCCAGCTCACAGATTGTGTGACAGACTGGCCAGCAGCTGCAGGCATTCACTAAGGCTTCTGGCTGTTGCATGAACTGTAACGGTAAGCTAGTCATGCCTGGTTTACTCAAGGACAAACTGCAGCCTGGCAGCAAAGCCAAGGCTTGATTACTTGCTACCATGTAGTCCTTTGCATAGACAGATGCCCTCCAAGCATGTACCAGCACTAAGGAATTTCAAAAAGCCACATGATAAATATTTGGGTCACCGTGGCATTATGGAAGTCAAGAGCCTTATGGAGGATCCAGTCTGCAAGCAGTATTTAGGAAGTTAGTGAACCTTCAAATACAGCTACACAAGTCTGTTAAGCACAGCTGCTGCTGTCCTGATTGACTGACTGAACACCCTCTCAGCATTCAGCTGCGCTAAAGCCCTTGCTCTTATTCCCTAAGACTGTCCTTCTGTGAAGGGTATTTTATTCCTCACTTACAGCAAAGCTTTTTGTCCTTGCTCCACTGACAGCTCCTTAGCCACGTCCTACCCGTCTCATTCAGCTGCAGCCTGCTTTAGGACTGTAATTCATTTTGGATTAGATGTATGAAGGGAATCTCTCTCTACCAATCATTTCTGAAGCAGGCCTCTCCACACAACTTGAGCTCTGCCTACTCATTTCAATACTGGATGTTGAAAAAGTGATTCCAGTCCCTTATTTCAAAAGCACTTTCATTATCCTGCTGAAGAAAAGCATTTACTCCATGCAACAGCCATCACAAAAAATGAGTGACAAAATAAAACACTGCCAAGAAATCTGAAAACATGCTACACCTCAGTTCTTAATCCAGAGCTACTGTAGGGAAAAAAGACTGATGCTAGTCAAGCCACTCAGAGAAGTTCAGAAGCAGTTCTTTGCCTCTGAGTATCTTGCATCTCATCTCAGAATAAGATGAGCCACAGGAGCAGGAAGGACTGTCCCTGCTGTAACTCAGCACGCTCCATGCCACCACAAAGGCACTTGAAATCAACTCTAACACAGTGAGGAGGAACATCACACAGAGCTAATGCCACACACAGCAGTTAATATGACCTACCTGGGAGATCAGAGGGATGATGGTCTTCCCTGCATGGCCACCAATAACTGGAACGCTTACTCGAGCAGGATCTAAACCCTAAAGGAAACATAAAACTTTCCAGTTTCTGAGACATACAGAGAAGAAAAAACATTTAAAACCACCACATTTTTTCTGCTCTCAGTATCCTGACATCCAGAAATTTCAGAGGCAGCTACACTGCAAGGGCAGTGCTAATCAATACAGTCAAACTCCAAGTTACTCATTCTGATAACTTTAGACAGTCACAGAATAATACCAATGCAAGTTCAGATAAATAGCAGCAAAGGTATAAACTCCACCAGGGCTATTAAGAGCAGTGAAGCCTTCACACTGTTTGATACTACACAGAGAATATCCTACAAGGTGCAGCACAGACAACATGACTTGCAAAGATATACTGCAAACCTCTCTCCTCCGGTTGCACCAGCAGGGCTGAAAGTGCCAAGAGAATGAGGGCAAACATGCAGCTCACTCACAGGGGAGATTTACGAAAGGAAAGGTCAAAGTCTCTTGAAGTAGGTTTTATAAGAAACCCTATCCCCAGGCTCCTCTGCAGGGAATCATTGCTTTCAGCTCCAGCTCCGCATAAATCTGAGCTACTTTACCTCTATACTGTGATGTTTAGAAACATTTTTGGTAGAACTGATGACAGAAGCATACAATATCCTTTCCCCAGCATTCATCATTACAGCCTACCTTTAGCTCAGCCACAAAAGTATTCGCTCTGACAATGTCCAGTGTTGTTACACCAAAGATTCTGTTAGGATTATACACACCGTGCTTCTTGAAAATCTCTGAAGTTATGGGTATGGTTGAATTTACCTGCAGGCAAAAACATGCAAGTGTTCATTGAAAACAGGAGCATAACAAAACCAATGCATGAAATGAACAGGAGAGTAAAGAAACATCATATTTCCAACTTTAAGTCACCTGTAATAAGCTAATTCTTAACAGTAAGAACAACTTACAGGCAGGCCGGAACAAGTGTTTTATTTTAAACAACCACTGAGACAGTAACGATAGCAGTATGTATTATAACCAGTCATACAGAAGCTTTTACATACAAATTTAATCTGACTTTGTTATATTTCAAGAACAATCTGTTGACAGAGCCAGGCTTTTAGTTTTTCTTCTCGTTTTCCTGCAAATATTCCATAAACCTTAAAGACGCTGGTCAAAACTAGCATGAACTTACAGATTATTTCAGATTATCTCAGTATTCTCAGATTGGATTTTCTTTTCTAGATTTTGAAGGTCTCCAGAAAATGCTTACCGGGTTGGAAATAATACAGATCATGGCTTCTGGACAATGCTTTGCACAGGCAGTTGTTAAAGTAGCAACAATGCTAGCATTGGTGTTGAACAGGTCATCACGGGTCATACCTAAAACATATCCAGTAAATATTTTCAGTTACCTGTAGCCTATTCATCCCTCTCTGAAGTCACCTCCACAACCACAGCTGGAACATTAACTGATCATACAAAATATTGCTAGCTGCAGGGCTGCCACCATGGAAAATGCAGGATTAGGATGAGAAATGAATTAAAGCCTGGACTTTTGTTACATTCCCAACAGTATACTAACAAAAATAGAAATAGAACAGATCAGAGCTACTAAAAAGGCAATCATTCAGAGATGCTCAGGGACATTATACAATTAACGCAGAACAAACAGACTATTCTATTCTGCTAAGAAAGGAAACAATGAAGCAGTTTTTGAACATGGTATCGCTCTGGGCAAAAAATATTAGGGGAGACTCAGGGTTAATTGCAATTAGAAGTCTTTGCACTTTCAAAAGAACCCCAGAAATCAGTGTTTCTCCGCATCTTACAAGTAACAATCTAAGACAGTGACTAACTGAGGCACCACAAGCTCTAGGTCAGTGTCATTTACAGACCACTTACACCCCAAGGCAACCAAAAAGTTTCCATAAAGCAGCACCACAGCCTCCTGGAATGTACTGCAGTTCTGCAGAGATGCACTTCAGTGAAGCCCTAGGGCTTTTTATCATGGAGAACATACCTGGTTTCCTAGGGACTCCTGCAGGAATCACTACAACATCACAGCCCTTCAAACATTCTGGCAATTGCTCAGGTCCCAGGAAACCTGGAATGGAAGATTTTAGACATTGTGTTTTCACCAGTTTTTAAGTAACTGAGAGTCTGAAGAACGAAATTATGCCTAAAGACATCTAATTTTGAATTTAGTTTTCAATTCACACTCAGAAGCAAAGCAGTAAGATTATGGATGGATGGATCTGATTTGATGCTCTGGCTTTCAAAGCCCACAAAATAAGTGGGATAAGAATCACACATTTGTACGTTTCACATGCAGCCAGTTGCTCCCATTATGTATACATAACCTAAGATCCTAGCTGACTCAGTGCCCCCAAAAGAACTGCAGATAGGCACATTCAAGTAAAGCATAACCTTTCAGTGATCTTCAAATAAAATGAAGATCAGCAAATGAAGTATTCTTTGATTTCATCAAAAATTGATTGCTACCTCTGAAGAAAACAAGCACATGCAATGAACACAGATGTCCCAGGAGAATTAAGGCTATTTATAGTCAAGATTTTAAATTCAATACTCAGGCTTTTTCCTGATATGACTTTATTGAATGTTTCCTGCCAGCTATTATGAATTCTCTTCCAACTGTGCAACCACAGACTATTTCTCATCTCTATACATGCCAATCTAATCAGCTAAGCCTTATAATTAGTCACACACCACTTGAGAAAGAAACTACTTCAGCTAGGCTTTACTAGGCTTCAGGATGATGTGAAGACTCCCCTTCACATGAAGAACAACAACAGGCACTGCCAAACATTGCACACACCTGAGGGGATCCTTCAAACAAGCTCAGCATGCACAAAGTCTACCCACAGCCACTCACCATACCTTTAACATTCGCTCTTGTCTCGATGTGACTCAGGTCAGCTGCAACACCAGGAGTGTGTGCGATATCATAAAGGCTGAGCCTGCTCACCAGAGGGCTGTTCTTCAGGAGAAGGGAGAGAGGCTGCCCAATCCCTCCTGATGCTCCCAGCACTGCCACCTTGGCATTGTTCTGAAGGAAAAATAAGAAAACGTGCTGGTGAGTTGTTTGGCTCGTTAATGCAGAAGTGACCTTGGGGATTTCACCATGCTTTCTTTACTTTTAGTTCTGTTTCTCAATTTCTTTACCAAGCACTACGCAAATTTGCTTGCCTAAGCCCACAGAAAGCTATCACCACAACAGCTTCCCAAAGATCCTTGAGATTTGCTGGTTGAACAAGGATGAAAGTGTTCTTTATGATCTGAAGCTCACACAGAAAGCAGCATTAGGCAGAGCACTGAGAGGACCATTCTTCTTCAGCTGCAGACTTTTGTTTAATACCTGCTCCTGTGGACATCCAGCTCATTCAGAGCAAAATGTGTGTTGTAATTTTTCCAGTTTTCAAAGCTATTATTAAAAAAAAAAAAAGCCTTCCCATTTGGAAAACAATCAATACATTTAATGGACTACAGTAAATGTAACAGCTATTGTACATACGTGAAGAAAATGTCTATGCCTGAAATAAAATCGTACCTGCAACTGCCTCAAAATTGAGCCCTGAGAACATTAAATTACAAACTTATAGCTCTGATTAAATGTAGCTGACAAGCAAGCAAAAACCAACCCTGCTCTGTTGCCCTGTGAACCAACTGTACCCAGATGTGCTCTCTGGAAGAAAGCTGTTTCTTTTGATGGCCCCCCTGTGCCCGCAACGTAATGAAAGCTATTTTAAAAGATCAGAAAAATTGTGAACTGTAATGTTCTGCCAAACTGATGGAGGAGCAGAGGCTACAGCAGAAATGGAACATGCTAATGGCATTCTGTATCACTGTCCTACCAGATAAAGCTATAATTGCTCTAAGTTCACCGCAGGAACAGCTTAATTATTAGCTTAATAATAATTCACAGCATAATAAATAATCTACCTACAAGCTAGATCAATTTGCACTCAGCTCAGCATCCTTGCTACTGCAACAAATACAATTTAGCACAAAACTCTTCAAAGGAAAGCAAAGTCTAGCATTAGTCACTGCTGCACCCCGTGTTTACGACTGAGCTGATACCCTAAGATCAAAATCTCATTGCTAATGAATATAATTCCTATTAAATTACACAATCCTCTCTCACAAAGCCTGTCTTTAGAGCTGTGGTAGCCATCCTGCACACACCACAGGAAAACTGCTTCACTTAAAAGGCAGAGCTCTACGCCTATCCCTCCCTACCCAGCACAAAGCAGTACCCCCTGGTACCTAGAGGTCAGCACCCACACACAACGGACCAGAGATTACCCCCAACACGAAAGGCCCCCAGGTACCACGAAGCGATGCGTGTGAAGCCCTGGCTCCACGCGAGCTCATCCCAGAAATCAAACCACGCATCTGACAGAGCTATCCGAGCACTTCTAGGACCCGGCACGCCACGGATCACCGTTACCACCTGCTCAGCCCTGCTCCAGGAAGATGCAGGCAGCACTCCGCCGGGCCCAGCCCGCACACAGCCCCCCTCAGCTTCACCTCAGCGCCCCACGGGCTGCCCATCGCCCTGAGGCCGCTTCTCCCTGCCGGAAAGCCGGCTCCCAGCAGGCACCCAACGCCTCGGATCCCGTCTCACCCCCGACGCTCGTACCTGGGCACTGGTGGCCAGGCCGCGGCTCAGGACGGCGGCGGGACGTGCGAGGCGGGACAGCATGGCGGCGGCTGTGACTCCAACGACCTCCACTGCGCCGCGCATGCGCCGGCCGGCTACAGATCTCGCGAGAACAGATCTCGCGCGAATTCCTCTCACACTGCTTCCTTCCCCTCCCCCCTCCGTGCTGCCGAGGAAGTCTCGCGAGATTTGCAGAGCGGTGTCGCTCTATAGCAACGAGGCGGTTTGCGCGGGCCGGGTTTGCGTTGCCATAGCAACAAGGGCGAAGCGGTCCGGGCCTGGTGCGAGGCATGGCGGGGGTGATGCTCTGCGAACCCACCGAGCTCTACAACATCCTCAACCAGCACCGTCGCTTCCCCAGGCTGTCCGAGCCCAACTACCTCATCCTGCTGGGTGAGCCCGTGGAGCACAGCGGGGTGGCTGGCAGGAGCGGGGCTGTTTTCCTCAGGAATGGGGCCTGTGAGCGTTGGTGGAGGGATTTCTCACCAGCCATGAGGCCTTGCTGTTGGGGCATTTCTGCTGCCCTTTTTCCATGGAGCAGCACTGCTTGTTGTTCCTTTGTCCTTCACACAGAGCAGAAAGCAGCAGTGTGTGGCACTTATTGCCACAGTGAGAAGCAATGAGCTTTCTGCCTATGGAAATTCTGGCTTAAATTGCATCTTCCCCTCTCTGAACTGCTCCAGGGATGGGCTCCACCTTCCCAGAGGTGGCAGTGCTGACAGACAGCCCTTGGCCATCATTAAGCATTTGTATCCTTCACAGTGCCAGCACCCCCAGATGGAGCCATGTGTTGCAGTGTGTTTAGGTTGGCAATCAGTGTGGGAGCAGGGTGGAGGTCCCCACAGTTCCCCTTACAGCCTCCCCAGATCTGTGAGCGTGGCAGCACTGTGGCTGTGGACATCCCCTGGTGCTATACATGTTCAGACTCACGTCAGTGTTGGGGTTTGTTTTATCCATTTGGAAAGTCTCGCTTGCAAAGAAACAGAATCTCGTGTTATGCTGGTGCTTGAATTCTCACCAAACAAATTAAGAGCAGGATTCTACCATATAAATGTCAGATAAGCCAATTGCTTTGTTTTGGTTGAGTGGTGGTGGTGATGTTTTTTTTCAGATGCCCGCACTCTTCGTGAGTACAATGAAAGCCACATCATTACAGCACACAGGATTGAACAGGTGAGGTGGGACTACACTTTGTGTAAACCATCTCTGGATTTAGCAATTAAGCAGTAACACAGAACTGGTTTAGAAACCAAGGGAGTTGTCCTCACCTCTCCCCAGCCTGTTCCAGCTGTGTTCCTGCCACTGGGGGGATGTGTTCTGTCACAAAGACAGAAAAACTGGCCTCAGTAGCCCAAAGAATTGGCATGCTGAAGTTGTATAGCAGGAAAAATATTGCACAAGAACTGACATAGTGTTGGCTTGTTTCATAAAGGGCAGCGTAGGCATCTCTACCGCTGCAGCTGATGAAGCAATCTGAAGTGGTTTGTGTGATTTCTGAATTCTACCCAGGTCTTTCAGAATAAAGTGCAGTTGCAGCCCCAAATCCGTTCATTGTGTCAATTGTGCCATAAGAAAAGTGTGATGTTGTACTACTGATGGAATTCTTCTGTGATTTTTTTTTTTTCAGAGCCCTACAGGGCAGTATCTGGTGCCAGATTCTGAGGAACTGGCATGTGTCAGATACTGCGTGGTGTATGACTCTATGACCAGCTCTTTGGACTTCTATGACTCTGAGGAAGAGGAAAAAGAGAAAGGTACACTGCCTTGTACACAGCCAGGTACACTGGCTCATGTCAGTCAAAACCTCACAGCAAGATGGGTATTTTTCCCCCTCCTCATTTACTTCTTAGAGCTTACTGGACAAAGTGCAAATTTACCCAGTTTTATTTGGAAAAAAATGAACATTTGTGCTACGCCTTTGTTATTTAACTGTGTTGCATATGTTCTTAAACGTAAAGCATGATTTTATTTCAAAGATTTCTGGCAGGCCTGGTTTCCTATGTGTGATCCCTTTGAAGTTCTTTGTTGCATGTATGGAATAAATTTTTTTTTTTTTCTTCTACATCTACTGAAATTGGGCTTGTCCAACAATTGCCTTTCAGGAAGCAATGGTTCTTCAGAGACTGAACACTCTGAGTCAAGTTCCTCATGTTCACAGAGTGAGTACTTCCTTCTTTGAGATTACAAAGCACCTTTATCCTATTTAAGAGGACCTAGCTTTAGCAGGGGTGCTGATGTGATTGAAGTTCACTGCGAAATGCAAAGAGCTGGAAACTTTTTCATGTAGTTGTTCAGCCTTCCTTGACCCATGTGGAAATGTTTAATTGTAACACATCCTGTAGTAAGATGTTCCACAAGGGAAGGTGTGAAGAAACAAAAGCAAGCTTCTGTTTTGCTGATCTGTTTCTAAAGTGGGCATAGTTACAGGCAACTTGGATCTCACGTAGAAGAAGGGGGAGGAACCATCTTGTGTAATTACTGAGGGGAGTGTTTGAAACACTTCTTCAGAAGTTGTTCAAGATTCCTCCTTTGTTCACCTTGGCTAAAGCAGACTAAAGAAAAGGGAATCCATACAACTAAAATTAGATTTATACTTAAATATTTCCCTAATATGGGAAGTTATTGCAAGTATTTCCCAAAGAATAGCGGGGAGAAAACAAAAGCATTATCTGGTCCTACAACAGAAACCAGGAGAGGAATAAAAGATCAGCACTAGAGGTGAACAGTAGCATTCCTTGTTACTGTTCTCAAGCAACAGTTAAATAAGCCCAGCTTTTAACAAGGCTTTTTACAGCCCATAAGATGAAATGAAAAGGAGCTTACTGTGAGTGTCAGTGGGCCAGGTTTAGCCTGCAGTGCTACTGGAGGCACACCAAACCTGCCCCAGCAAATTGCTTTTTGCTCTCACTAGATGCTGAGGAAGGAACTGCTGCCCAACATGCCAGAAGCTTGCAGCAGTTCACCCGCCATCCAGTGCTTGTCCTGAGGGGAGGATACAAACGTTTCTCAGCTTGCTATCATTTCCTGAGGACTCAGAAGATATTGTGGATGCCTCAGGTGAGACTAACTTGCAAGTAGAAGACGTGAGTCTTCATATTCAACTGATGATGATTAATGAATTCAAGCTGGATGGTGCTGTAAACTTGATACCAGAGTAATTTCAAAGAAAGGAATTAAATATAATTTGAGTTACTGGGCTTGCCCCAGGTGTCGCCACAAGTTCTTCTGCAGCCACACTTTGCCTTTTTTTTCTTCCTCTATTGCATGAAAATACAGCTCATGAAACTACCAGGGAAGCTTTCTCTGATAACCCCAAAGTTGGCCTACTGGAGAATCCAGATAACTAAGCAAACAGTAGCAAACAATGACAAAGAAGGCAGGTTCCAGTTTACTCTCTTTCATATGTGGTTATCTGAGCTGTTATCTAGTCAGTGTTTTCAGACAGAGGTATGATATCTATCAAACACTGTGTTTCATGTCTATAAAGCCTTTTGTCTGGAAGGTTCACAAAGCAAGCTCTCTGTTTAAGCTGTTGTTCTCCATTGCTTCAAATTATTGAGCTGTTTGGTTCTGGTGTAGCATTACTGAGTATTAATTATGGATGTAGAAGCACCGTCAGCTACTTGTGTATTTTTATTGTCAGCCCTTATGCTGCACAAAGCAGAAATAGCTGCAGACTTGTGCTGTGCCACTACATTGCACCTGCAGCTCTGCAGGTGGCGGATGACTTCATTTAGCTTTGTGAACAACAACCAGGGAAAACTTCAAATGAGTCTGTTACGCTGCTTGAGACATTTGCAAAGAATGTATTCTTCCACTTGTTTAGTTAGGATTTGTTTCGAGTAATGCCTCAATGAAAACATTTTTGTTAATTATTCTTAGTAAGTCTAGCAAATACTTCAACACTTTAGAAAATCCAGGTGATTGAACGAATCATTACACTTGAATGCGTCACGGGCTGTTGACTAAATGTGTGTTCATTTTTGCACGACTTCTGTTTAAGAACTCACCAAGTTGAAAGGAGGAAATGTACTCTAAACTGAACCCACAGTTTCTCTCCTTGCAGGAACTCGACAACTTCCAGCCATACCCTGTAGAAATACTGTCTGGAAAGTTATATATGGGCAATTTCAAGCAGGCCTGCGACCAACAAATTCAGAAAGATTTGAAGATCAAAGCACAAGTCAACATTTCTGAACAGCCTGCAACACTGTATGTTGTTCAGGGTATATTCTTCCCAATATCTGTGCCTGTGAAAAAAAGTGAGGTAGCACAGGAGTGAGTGCCTGTACACTTTGAAGGAAAACTGTTTTTTTTTCACAGCATATTCGAGTGCTATTTCACACTTAGTTCTGTGATCTCTATCTGCATAGCACCAATGCTTTCCTTCAGCCATCTGCCATGACATGGATGGACTGGGTGAGAGAAGGACTGGGAGCCCTTGGCATTTCCAGTCTGTCATGCTTTCATGTGTCAGTTTTCACGTTTGTCCCATTAGTTCTCTGTGTTGAGTTCTCTGAGCTTCTGGAAGGAGGAGGATGCTGTGGAATAAAACAGCTGAAGTGAATGAAGCGGGGATCTTTGCTGACATAACTGCCAACACACATGCTGCAAAGGCATGCTTGCTTTCGGTTTATCTGTTTCCATATAGCTGTCAGATAAAGGAAGCTGTAGCATAAAGTTAAGGCATCAGTACTAGTACCATGTAGAATGGAAAATCAGTAATTAAACTGGTTCTGCATTACAAGTGCCTTATTGTTTTACCATAACGATTCCCTATCATAATGTTAGTAATGAGAATGATGAAAAACTCACACATGTAACAGCAAACAAAATTATCAGCTTGCCTCCAACACACAATTTTTTCCCCATAGTTGCTTTGCTGGTAATGCTACATACTCTTTTTACAGGTTGGCAGAAGAAGGCAAATACCTCCATATATCTGTTCCAGATTCGCCTGAAGCAGATCTTTTTTCTTCCTTTTCTACAATTTGTCATTTCATTGGTGAGTTGTTTCTGATTTGGAATTCCTGATCTCTCAGTCACTCTAGGATATTAAAATGGAGTGACTGTAATTCACTCCAATAGGAAGCTCAGACATGCAGGTCATAATCTTTGAAGATCAGTGTACTCCCAAACTAGTCCACACCCTAATGGATACCAGAGCTGCCTCAGTAACCAGAGTGATGGACAGAGACAAGATTTTAGATGGTATCTGATACTGATGTTCCTACTTATTTTAAAGAATAGTCACTCAGCAATAGTAGAGAGCTTTGCAGTAGGTGTGAGAGGGCTTTGCTGTAGGATGTCTACCAGAGCTGCATAGGAGTCCCCCTGTTCCTCTGTTTTTAAATACAACCCTCTGATTTTCACCAGCCCAAATCTTCAACCACCAAAGTTTTAGCTGAACAGGAGTGCGACACACATGGGAGAACTTACTGCAAAATGTTCTGAATCCTTGGGACTGGTGGGATTGACAGTGCAGACTCACCATAAAGCCTAGGGCAATTTTAAGTTTGGACAGCATAAACCTGCCTTCAGGTCATTGTATCAGAGAGGGCAAGAAAAAATGTACCAGCTCGGCACCTGCAACAGCACAGCAGACACAGTTCCTGCAGCCTTATCCTATGATGGGGTTCAACAGCACCTTCATCTTCTAGCACGCTTAAAAAATAGCATCTGCCACAGACTAAAGCCCTGCTCTACTAGGTCATGCAGACCTAGAAGCAGATCAGTCTGTTCCTACAGACAGTATAATTCAAATACAAAATAAGAAGTAACAACTGAACAAAAAGAGACAAGGAAATGATATCTGCAGAGGATATAATTCTGTAGTCCTACACTGAATTTCATGACTTGCATGACATTGAAACCTGAATGTTGATCTCCACTTACATATCCTTCATCATGCCTCAAGTTTTCTTTTTGCAGCAGTATTTCAGAAGTCTCTTTCTTACATCAGTATGTGGAAGCTTCCAAAACTCTTAAAGTTTGTTAGCTGTGCATATTGTGAAAGAGCATACTGTTTATTTGATAAGTTTTTAGTAGATTACTTTAACTGGAACGGTTATGGGTGAACACTAAAGCTCTCCACAAACCCTAAGAGAGAGGTGTGGGTATTGTCATGCTTGGAGTCTGTTGGAGTGAGGCCATTTCTGTTCGTGGGCCTTACCTTATGATAGAAAACTCTGTTTTAGTGCTTGAAAAAAAACCCAACAGCTTCTTGACAACAGTAGAAGCAGCTTTGCCCTACAAATTCTACAGTGCACTTGCTGATATTCCAAAAACACATCATGCTATCTATTCTGGAGAGGGAAGGAAAGCATTAAAAGAGATATTAATAAATTATAGAGCTGTTTATGCATAGGTGGCAGAGTTGATGTGGGGAGCAGTGAGTGACAGCATCCTTAGCCAAGTGTGCTTTGCTTTTGTAGAAAAGGAGTTTGCTGATCTTCATAATTTTCACTGTAAGTCATCCACATCATCATAAAAACAGTGCCCTGTCTGGTGTGCATTGCTAATCCCCACAGAACCATAGAATTGCTGAGTTTGGAAAAGACCTCTAAGATCATCCAGTCCAACCATCCACCTACCACCACTACAGCCCACTGACCACATCCCTAAACACTACATCTACCCTTAAACACCTCCCGGGCAGTGACTCCCCCCCAAATCCTTGGGCAGCCCATTTCAATGCCTGCCCACTCTTTCTGAGAGGAAATTCTTCTTAATATCCAACCTAAAGTTCTCCTGCTGCAGCTTGAGGCCATTCCCTCTTGTCCTATTGCTGTTACGTGGAAGAAGAGGCTGACCCCCACCTCACCACAACCTCATTTCAGGCAGGTGTAGAGAGCAAGGAATAAGGGATTTGCAGTCTGAGTCCCTGTCAGTTTGAGAGCTGATTCCTCCAGCCTGAGTGCAGAACAGTTAGGTTTGCATTCAACAGAAATTTTGTCATCTTTAAACCTATCTGAAAGAGTTTGAGTTGCTGATGTGATGCTGATGACAGCTGATTGGTGATGGCAGGCCATTTTTCGCCGCAGTTATCTGACATGAAATTGACACTGATCTGTCATGAAGCACTGACTGGTCATTGTCATTTGGTTCTGGTCCTCAAAGCTCCTTTTTAACTCAGTGGGGTTTTAAGAAAGGCAGATGCTTAAAGAAACAAGAGCTGGCAGTGCACATCTGTTCCTATCAGGGTTAATGATGATTCCTGTCTCTCAGGCTACTAGCCTGCCAGTTTTCACTGAATTAGAACTTGACAGTACAATTGGAAATTTGATTTCCCAGATCACCAATTTGTGATTGGTGTTTCTTTATGCAGACACCCAGCTGGATCTCGGAGCAGTGCTGGTGTTCTCTAGCCTGGGGATAAGCCGGAGCAGCACAGTAACCATGGCCTATCTTATGCATTCCTTCCAGTTTTCCCTGAAGGTACATCACTGTCATCCTTCCCACAGATACTGGCTGAATCTGCAGTTTATTTCTGCTCCTGAAGCCTCATTACTGTAGTAATGAGAAAGAATTTATCCATGTATTCATGCAGAATACCCACCTGATAATGTAAGAGATTCTATTACATCTGTTGGATCTTCCTGGTGTCATTAAGGAGGTGGCATAGGTGTGATTTTGGATTTGTGAGTCCTTGCCTGGCACCTGTGATGTTCTTGTATTTCCCTGCTTAATAGGGAAATCCAGACCCACAGGGTATGAAAATACGGCAGTGGTTACAGATCTTGGCTCTCCTACTCTGAGAAAAAGAGTATCTGGAAGCTATTAAGTTAGTCCCATTTCCCAATACCATAGGGTTAAAGGGCAATTCATACCCCAGTGTTTGCAGAGCTCTGATTTACCACTGTGCTCATCGGCACCGACTTTGTCTGAAACTATTTTATTTCCCCAGAAACAATCCCCTCCCACAGACATTACCATAAAGAAATCTGGAACAGGATAATACTAGCCCACAAGGGATGTACAGGTTAAAAGAACAGTACATCTTGTTCCAGAGCTCTGAATAACATAAGAAAAATAACAAAGGAAGGCTGAAAATGACCCTGAGGTGTGGAAAGACTAGTGGCCTCTCCCCAAAAGCCAGGCCATTTTTCCCTTTGCATACAACACATGGGCACAGTGCTGTTGTAGGCAATGGCTTGTGGTGCCTGCTTAGCACAGACCAGACTTCTTCCCTATGAAAACCAAAAGGTTTCTCCTTAAAAATCTTGTCCTTTTTTGTGTGACCTCCTTTGGAAGCTGGAAAGGACTGACTCACACCTCACTGAAGCTGGGCCTGTATCTAATCATTTAATTGATTTTGTGCAAACATTTGCAACATAAGAGGAAATCTCTTACCATCAGTGTGTGCCAAAGTGTAATTTCAGGCTGAATGTGCCAGCCAGGCAGCAGACACTGCTTGGTCTTTGCCAGTAATGCTGGGTGTGATTGCTCCAGCTCATTGATAACTGTTCCCTTTCTCCTGCATGCTGAGTTACCAGAGGCATTTGCAACAGCAGTGTGAAAGTCAAAGGCTGGTCCTTGCAGTTTCTCTCAGTACTAGCAGGTTGGTCCCAACGCTTTGCCAAGTGCAGTGGTGTCCTGGAGCTGGCCTGGGCCAAGCTTTCCTGCAGGACTGCCCTGTCAGACTGGTTTGTTTCTTACAGGCAAAAGCAGTACAACAGATTCCTGTGTGATCCTTCACCCAATCTAGGCTAACATGTCCAAAAATGTCCCAAGGCAGAGATATCTCATGAGAAACACAGATTTGGGGTGTGTGCCCCCTTATTCTGTTAGTGATTGATACATCTGTGGAGTTCGGGGGAAGCACAGACATGCAGAACACAGGCACAGAGGAGTAAATACTGGAAGATCAGAGCCTGCAGAATTGCTGAGATTAGAAAAACAAATTCATGGAATGCTATCTTGTAACCTTTGGTCTCATTGCGCTTAAGCAATTCTCTGATTGCTGGGGGGACTTTCAGAAGCAGGAAGATGAGCACTACTGGGGAAATCCAGGGGTGTAGCAAGAGTAAAGCGGTGTAACGCTGGTGGAGTTGCCCTGCATGTAGCACAGTCCCTAGCTGATTCCATGGAACTAGCAGATCATTAAGATGGCTGTAATTAACATGGTGGGATAACTGGAGTTTAATAGCTGCTTTGCCACATCAAGGTGCAGTAGTTCAGAAACATGATAACCTTTGTCCCTCATGTGTAAATAGCTGATACACTGCTGTTCTGCTTATCATCCATGAAAGAATTAGCTTTTTGGAGGAGAAAATCCAGGACTGCATTTCTCCATTGGTGTAAAACAATGCAAGATACATGCCAGCTAACGAGAGAAGGCTGAGCTGTCCTCATGCTCAGGAAAGCAAGATGAAAAGATGAAAGGCTTCCTGCATGTTCACATCTGGATTCCATCTGTCCATAGTTTGACAGTCAGAGACTTGTCTGCCAAAGTCCATCCCAGGGAGCAAACACAAAGCTATTTTGTTCCCAAGCAGAGCTGCTTGGTGCAAATACAAGAAATTCATTTTCAGCTTTTATTTCTAACACTTCTTTGCTTTCTCTTTTCAGAAAGCTTGGGACTACGTTCTGAAATGCAAGATGAATATGAGACCACACCGGGGCTTTGTGAAACAGCTTTCAGACTGGGAGGCTCGAATCTATGGGACCACCATCACTGATGTCTCTGAACCCAATTACTGAGCGCAGGAAAGGATGCTTCTTTGTCTGCCCCCTGCCTCATCTGTAGAAAGTGAACTCAACTCTGTTGACAAAGCTGTTAACATAGATGAACTGTTTTTATCTTTAGCTTTAATAAATGAAGTCCATAATTGGAGCTGTTAGGGATGCTGGTGAGGGTGTGGGCTTGGGGAGAGCAAGGCCTGCAGGGTATGGCCCACTGAGCAGTTTGCCTCTCCTGTAAGTTAGGGGGCTTGTGACCACATTAATGGGCATTCTCTCTGCCCCAGCTAGGGAGGTTGTTGGGGTTCTCTCTGAAAAGATTTGTAGAATCACTAAGATTGGAAAAGACCTCTAAGATATCAGTCCAACTGTCCACCTACCACCAGTACTGCCCACATCCCTCAGTGCCACATCCCCACGGTTCTGGAACATCTCCAGGGATGGTGAACCCCCTCCATGTACAGCTGTGCCACTGCAGCACTGCTCTTTGGAGAATAAAGTGTTCCTCATATCCAACCTGAGTGTCCCTGGTGCAACCTGAGGCCATTCCCTCTTGTCCTACTGAAAAAGTTCACTGACCCATGGCCTTGGGTGGCAGATGTAGAGTGTGGGCTTGCAGCCCAGAGGCACACAGCATTTCCCCATTTTCAGGTGTGCTTTTGCTCACCCAATAACCTGACTTTGCCCAGCAGATGAATTTGAAGCCCCAAACTCAAGTCCGTATCACCCTCAGCCCTGCAGCACTACAAATTCCTTGCACTGATAGCAGAAAACAAAACAAAACAAAACACCCTTGGCCTCTCCTTGAACAAAATCTATCACTGCGTGTTTAGGTTGGCAGCACCAAAACTCCACAATGCCAGGCTGTCCACTGCCCCTCCATCCTGTCCTTGAGCAGCGCAGGGCCGGCATGGCATAGCATGGCATGGCGTAGCGTGGCATGGCATAGCATAGCATGGCATAGCATAGCATGGTATGGCATAGCATAGCATGGCATAGCATAGCATGGCATAGCATAGCATGGTATGGCATAGCATAGCATGGCATAGCATAGCATGGCATGGCATAGCATAGCATGGCATAGCATAGCATGGCATAGCATAGCATAGCATAGCATAGCATAGCATGGCGCGGCATGGCTGGCATGGCATAGCATGGCATGGCATAACATAACATGGCATGGGATGGCATGGGATGGCATGGCATAGCATGGCATGGCATAGCATGGCATGGCGTGGCATGGTGTGGCATGGCATGGCATGGCATGGCATGGCATGGCATAGCATAGCATGGCATAGCATAGCATAACATAGCATGATATGGCATAGCATAACATGGCATGGGATGGCATTGTATAGCATGGCATGGCATGGCGTAGCATAGCATAGCATGGCGTGGCATGGCTGGCATGTCATAGCATGGCATAGCATGGCATGGCATAGCATAGCATGGCATGGGATGGCATGGCATGGGATGGCATGGCATGGCATGGCATGGCACGGCATGGCATGGCATGGGATGGCAAGGGATGGCATGGCACGGCATAGCATGGCATGGCATGGCATGGCATGGCATAGCATAGCACGGCACAGCACGGAGCCGCCCCGTGCTGTGTCCGCCTCGCGGGGGCGTGCCCGGAAGCAGCAGCGCAGTGCCGGGGCCGTTCGCCGCCTCCTCCGTCCGTCTGTCCCTCCTTCCTTCCCTCCCGCTGCCACCGCCATGGCTTCGGTCGCCGAATGCCTGCGGGAGTGGGAGGAGCTGCAGGACGGCTTCCAGCGCATCCAGGTACCGGGGCCGGGGGCTGCACGAGGGGGGGCTGCTCAGGGCTCGGTGCCCGACCGTGGAGCGCGGGGCTGCGGGGCTGTTGGGCGGGCGTGGCGTGGGGAAGCTGCGGGTCTGTTGGCACGGAGAGCCGCCCGAGCGGGGCGGGAGGATGCTGCTGGTCGCGGGGGGGGACGCTGAGCTGAACCAGCCGGCCGCCCTCCGTCCGTCCGTCCGTCCGTCCCCGCAGGAACGGGTCGGGGTGCGCCGTGTAATCCCCGCGAGTGAGTGGGCAGGCATCAGCGCGGCCAGGGTCACCCGAGGGAAAGCTCGGCTGACCGGCTTCGCTCACAGCTCTTCCCTCTGCCCCTCCACCCCCGCGGGATGGGGCGAAGCGGATGCTGTTGCGGACTCAGCACAGCTGTGCCCAGATCTGGGGCAAGGGCGGCTCTGAGAAACGCGCTCTTGCTCCATAGGGGCCGGTCTGTGCATCCCGAAATCCCCGGGCTGGGACGCAAGGAGCTCCCACGGAGCACTTGGCCCAAACCCGGCTTGCTCGTGGCCGACCCCGGCGTGCCAGGAGCTCCTCTGGGAGCAGGGAAGGGTTTTCTGAGTGCAGACATCCCGCCCGAGGTCGGGCTGTTAGTCACCGTGGGGTGATCTGGGTCCATCCCCACCTCACTGCTGGACACGTAAGGGAGAACGTGTTTTTTTCCTCCTCTGTGTCTCGGTTTCACCTTTCTCCTTTGGGAAAGGCTTTGACATCTGCTGATAAAGTCCCCGATAAAAACTGCGGAGGCTGAAAGGAGCGCGCAGCAAGGTCTAGTCCAAGGGTTGTTGCAAACAGCGCTTCATTCCTTGGTGGCTCTGGGGCTGCCTGTGGTCGAGGTGAGGTTGTTTTTCAGCTGACGGGACCAGAAGGAGCATTGACATAGCACGGTCTCTCCTTTCCCTTCTAAATATAGCAGAAGAATGGCATCTAGTGTCACCCAGGTGCGGTTGGGTTACGGTGGCACACGGGGCCACCGGCATCCCCCAGGGTGAGCTGTGGGCAGCAGGCACAGAGCTCTGCTCTCTGGCCCATGTGGGGCCAGCAGCAAAACCACCTCTGGGTTCAGCCCCCAGCTGTACCCCAGTCCAGCACTGTGTGGGTCTTTCATGGTGTCACAACTGGAGAGCAAAGCTGTGGGTGCCACAGCTCTGAGCACGAGGCAGCCGAGCACCCAGCCTGCTGCTGGATGTGCCATGCAGAACGCATCTTTACAGTGGGTAATGCACTCAGAGCTGGGAATGGGCTCCCCAAACACAGCTGGTTGTCCACTGCGTTGTCTGACCGCTGCTGTATTCCCCACCCTGATGTGCACTGAAGTTACAGATGCAGCTGCATCGTTTCCATACATCGCACTCCTGGTTTTCTACTTAAAGATATTTCCATGCAGCAGCACAGAGGCTGTTGCTGTTCTGTTTTGCTGCAGTTCCTCACTGAGCTCAGAGCACCATGGTTCTCGGGGTGTTCTTGTGGGACAGGCATGCACTGAGTGCCCTGTGCACTGCTGGAGTGTGTACCTGCAGCACACACTGCTCTCATTTGCAGGATAACCACAAGCTGTACAAGCAGAAGCTAGAGGAGCTGACCAAGCTGCAGGATGGGATCTCCAGCTGCATCACACGGCAGAAGAAGCGGCTGAAGGAGCTGTCTCTGTCCCTCAAGAAGTAAGTTGGGGTGCTGGGAGGGACGAGCTGCGAGGGCAGGGTTGTTGGACACAACTCAGGGCAGCACAGATGTTAGCAAAAGGCTGCTGAGATCTGGGTGTACCCTGGCACATCTTCCTCAGCTTTGCTTTCCCAAATTGTGCTTTTGAAGTCTTGCCTGTGTTTTCTGGTGATGGGATGAGCTTACCGTCCTCCCTGTGCTTTCCCTCCCACTCTCCTCTCCCCGGCATCTCCTCAGCCTGCCCCGCAGATGGAACTCTCCTCCAGTTTGCCGTTGCTGTCCTTGGGGTGCCCTTGTCCCAGGCACAGCACTGTATCAAGTGCCAGCACGTGCTCGTGCCGTGACAGAGCCGATCCTGATGCCAGTGCTGTGCTTTCTCCCCAGATGCAAGACCCACGTGAGTCCCGAACAGCGAGAGTCCATCCAGGAGATCCAGAGCCTGATCAAAGAGAGACAGAATGTTTTCTTCGAGATGGAGGCCTATCTGCCAAAGAAGAACGGGTGAGAGGTGCCCCATGTTTGCACGAGGACGGTTTCTTTGCCAGGAGCAGGCAGCACAGCTGGGGTTTGTAGGTGCTAGGGTCCTCTTAAATGAAACCCTATGACATGCAGCACCAAGTCCCAGCAGCTGCAATGCCACGAGGCACAGCCCCATGGTCACCTGCAGGTGCCTGGGCAGCAGCCAGCCCAACTCTCTGCATGGCGTCCTCCTGCTGCCCTTGAGCAGCTCCTGGTGGAAAATGTCTGGGCAGGGGATGTGGTGCCTGTCAGCAGCACGGGATGTGTTAGGAAAGGTGATAGTTGTGCCTGGCCCGGTACACAGGCAGCTTTGTGCAGTCTCCCACCTGAACACCTCTGCTCTCTCCCCAGGTTGTACCTGAGTCTGGTGCTTGGGAATGTGAACGTCACACTGCTCAGCAAGCAGGCTAAGTACGACCCTGCGGCACCGCCATCGCGTGTGTGGGGAGGCTTGGGGTTTTCTTGTCACCGGGGAGTTCTAGATCTGCCCAGGCTGAGCTGCAGCCTGTGAGTGCAGTATATGCAGGCATGTGGCTGGCTTTACCCACTTGGCGCAGATCCCTTGCCAGGTCTGTCCATTTCTCCCTTTCCTGGAAGCAGTCCTCAGTCCCTGCTTAGCTCCTGTGACCAGGCTGGGACAAACCACTGGCTGTAATGAATTAAATGGGATCCACCACCAAAGGTGTGCCTGAGTTTCCCCTGTGTTTGAGACTTCAGGAGAGACCCAGCTGTGGGGAAGCACTGGCTATGGCAGCCAATGCTGACCGCCCCCATGCTGGGACACTCAAAGTGAGAAGTGCTGAACAGTGAGCCCCAGACCCTGCTGTCTTGTTCCATGGGCTCTCCATGAAATGCACCAATTTCTGCTCAGCTTCCTGGAGTCCCTTGGGCCACCTCCCCAGCTGGCGTGGCTGTGGAATGATGCAATGCTGCCCTGTGGTTTACTCTCCTCTCAGAAGTGTTTGGGGGACAAGGATTTCCTTAGCTCTTGCAAGAGGTTCCCAAAAGGGCATCCCTTTTGTCCAACCTAGTGAGAGGGGAGGATGCAGCCTGCCAGAGCCACCTTGCTCCAAGTCTGTCCTTGTACACCCCTGCAGGTTTGCTTATAAAGACGAGTACGAGAAGTTCAAGCTCTACCTCACCATCATCCTGCTCATTGTGTCCTTTTCCTGTCGGTTCCTTCTAAACTCCAGGTGAGTCTACTTGGGGTGCTGGGAAGAGTTGTCCTCCCAGAGTCCCTGTATTCATCTCCGGTCCTGAAGAGCCCAGAGCAACACCAAAGCTCAAAAGATGGAGCTGAACAGGAGGTCCCAAAAAAGGGACTGACTGCCCCAACCTTGTAGCTCTGCCCCTGCCCTGGGGACATGGTGGCCTCCCATGGATGAGCATCCTGCAGGGATGTTGTCTCCCTGCTGTCTTTTCACCCTGCTTTGTTTGCCAGGGTGACAGATTCTGCCTTTAACTTCCTCCTGGTGTGGTACTACTGCACGCTGACCATCCGGGAGAGCATCCTGATCAACAACGGATCCAAGTGAGTCTCTTGTGTTTTGGTGTGGGCACTTAGTTCTCTGTGGGCTGAGATTGTGCACCCATCACACAGCACTGTGCTTCCCAGGGATGCAGCTGACACCTCCTACTCAGGGTGTGTAACAAACCTTCATAATTAGCCCCCATACAGTAATTAGCTGTGGTTTTGAGCAGCTGTTGGGGAGGGAGGGCTGAATGAACTCATTGTGTGGAGGTGGTGCAGAAGGTGCGGTGCCCCGGGTACCACCTGGGCTGGAGGCGCTGGGTCCTGCTCCATGCATGTCCCTTTCGTAACCACCTCTGCTCCTTGCCTTGCCCTGGGAGCTGCTAGGTGGCTGGCACTTGGCTGGCTCTGCTTTCCTGCGGTGCATTTGGATCCCAATTCATGACCCCTTGCCTGTGTCTGTCTTCCAGAATCAAGGGCTGGTGGGTTTTCCATCACTACATCTCCACGTTCCTCTCAGGTGTCATGCTGACTTGGTAAGTCTGCATCCTCAGCTCCTGCATGTAGGGACCTGGCCTGCCTGTGCCATGCCAGCCTGGCTGATGGGGCCTTTGCTCTCTGTGCCCTAACCCACAGCTGTATTCCTCCCCATGAGCATTATGGTATAATGCTCAGCTCCATGCTTCCTCAGCAGGCCCAAGCACCCCAAACCAAAGCAGCCACCAGCACCTCAGCGAGGCAGGCAGCACAGCCCGGGTCTCTGTTGGGAAACACTGTTCCCAGTGTGTTGCAATTCTTGTCCAAGAGCTGTGCAGTGTTTTCCTGACCCCTGTCCTGCCAACCTCCTACTGCCTGCCTTCCCAAGCTGGGCAGATAGTGTTCTGTGAGACGCTGACACCGAGGGTCTGTGCTGTGGTCCCCCTGTTCTGCTGGGAGCTGGCAGCGGTGCTGTGAACTCAGCTGTGGGGCAGGCAGGGTTGGCAGCATCTCCTCACTCCCACACACCCCTATCAGTGTCCTCTCTCCGCAGGCCAGATGGGCTCATGTACCAGATGTTCAGGAACCAGTTCCTCTCCTTCTCCATGTACCAAAGTAAGTGCTGCCATGCCTGCTGGGCCAGGACCTGCCTGCTGTGGCCAGGCGTGCTGTGCTGCCCAGCTCTGCAGTGGAGAACTGACTGTGGATACTCACAGCCCACTGGGGTTTTCCCTAAGCTCTTCTCCTGCCTTCTGCCTCCCGGGGGCCAGGAAAAGCTCTATGCACAGGCAACTCGAAGCTGAGCTGGTGCTGAGCCCGCAGGCTGGTGCCTCCTGCCCTCATCCACTCTCTTTGCAGGCTTCGTGCAGTTCCTCCAATACTACTACCAGAGCGGGTGCTTGTACCGGCTCCGAGCACTGGGTGAGAGGCACAACATGGACCTCACTGTGGGTAAGCCAGGATCTTCCCTGAGGTTGTCCTGGTCCAGCTGGACATGCTGTCACCTCTGCTCCTGACAGCAACTCCCCTCCCAGGGCCAGGCTGGTGCTAGGCTAAGCGGGTGCTGTGTTCCTGTTAGAAGCAATGGTGGTAGTTATTTTTGTTCCAAGACTGGTCTGACTGTGGTTTATGAGTGGTGGCATCAGAAAAGATGCCACAAACCTAGCCAGCATCCCCCCAGTACAGCCTCTGCAGCCCAGCACTGGCTGAGGGCAGCCCCGTGGGAGCAGCTTCCTCCAAGGATACCCACTCTAGACCCCAGGGATAGGAAACCTGCCGCAGTCCTCCCACACTCCCTGCCCTGTAGTGCCCTGCAGGGCCTCAGCCAGACATGGGATGGCCACTGAACCTCCCTGCCCTGGCCTTTGGAGCTCAGCTCTGTCCTGGCCCCCATGAGCATGTTCTCAGCAAACCTTCATCCTTTGCAGAGGGCTTCCAGTCCTGGATGTGGAGAGGCCTCACCTTCCTGCTTCCTTTCCTCTTCTTTGGACAGGTGAGTGCACCAACCCTCCTGGGGACACGTGGGAGGCCTGGGGTGGGACTGAGCCATACCATTCCTCACTGTGCCCTGCAGCCTGGGCTGCTGCAGGCACACGGTACAGGTGCCAGAGGCTGAGCCTCCTCTTCTTCCCCCAGAGCACCCACCTCTGACTTAGCTAGTGAGATGTGGAGCTGGTAGTGCTGCCAAGTGCTTGAGCGCTGTGTAAATACAGCAGAGGGGCTCTGACAACCCTTCTTAAACCCTTCTGAACTTCAGCTCTTAGCTGCTATGGAAGATCCAATTCCACCACTTAGGCTGATGCTCACTCCATGCCCATGTGGGGTTTCATGGCTGCGCAGAGGCAGGCTGGCCTCATGCGAGGGAGCAGCCAGCTGAGCATCAGCATAAGGGTGAGCCTTTGACAATCCCTAAGTCTCCTTTCTCCTGCAGTTCTGGCAGCTCTACAATGCTGTCACCCTGTTCCGGATGCTGCAGCACCCAGAGTGCAAGGAGTGGCAGGTAGGGGTGGCTCATGGGTGGCTGCGTGGGGAGGGGTGTCCATCCCTGCTGCCTCACAGCTCCGTGGCTCCCGCAGGTTCTCATGTGCGGCCTCCCCTTCTTCGTCCTCTTCCTCGGGAACTTCTTCACCACCCTTCGTGTTGTGCACCAGAAGTTTCAGAACCAGAGCAAAGACACAAAGCGGAACTGAAGAGGAGCAGCACGGGGGCCAGGACTGTTTCTCCCTGCTGGCTCCATCCCATTCCCATCTCCTTGCCTCGATGCCGTCCAGACTCTGGTGTCTCACCCATTCTGTGCAAGCCTGGATGCAGGACAGAGCTGGGGGCTTGCATGTGAATAGAGAACGTGTTCTCTGTGGTGCTGAATCTGTGCCTGTGTCACTCAGCAGGCAGCAGGAGCACCCTGCAACACTGCCTCAGGGCAGAACAGGGGGCCTGGGGCCCTGAAGCCACATACAGGAATGCTGCCCTTGCAGCCCCCTACAGCAGGGAGGCTGAAGACTGCACACATGTGCTGCTCTTTGGGATGGAGCACTCTGAGTTCCTCCTCACCCTTCAATGTGAAGAGGGGCTGAGCAGGCAGAGCTGTGGGCACAGGAGTGGGAACACTGCGAACCTGAGAACCAGGCTTCACAGCTCCCTGGCCTTGCATCTCCAGAGGATGCATATGCAAAAATAATAAAGGGAAGGTACTTCCTTGGTTCGTTGGGGTCTTGGAACAGAGCACAGGCATTGTTCTGCACTCAGGCAGTCTGGCAGTGGGCTGTCATTGCAGGGGGGAGGGATGAAAGTCGTTTCCAGCTGCTCCGCACCTGCCTGGGGTGAAGCGCAGTTGATTGGGGCATGACAGTAATGGGAGGGCTGAGCAAAGCCACGCTATTGGCTGATGCTGCAGAAAGAGCAGCAGCACACAGCCCAATGCAGTGTCCCTAAAGCCCTCTGCTACTGCAGAGAACTCCTGAAACAACCAGTGTTGTGTCACCTCACTTGGCAGCCCCTGTGTGCTCTCCCCATCTCCTTGGCAGGGGAAAGGTTGGAGGTGGCAGCTATTGCTTCTCCTACCTCCCTCTTTCCTCCATTGGACCAGGGGGAAGACAGATGGGCTAACAGCAAACTACAGAAACAATGTTTTTATTCCAAGGGCAAGTATATTTAAATAATTTACAGTCATTGGACAGCCTGAAAGGTTTTTTTTTTTTTCTCCCATGATTAAAATCACAAAGATATTGAAACAAAAACAGTATTTAAAAAAAAAAAATGAGCGTACACAGCTTGACAGAGGGGCTGGGAACAGGGGAGCTGCCGGCTGCAGGGCCCAAGGGAGCCAGCAGGACCCTGCAGCTGTGACCCCAGACTGGGCTGTAGGGAGGGGAGAGGAGCTGCCCCCTGCCCTGCTGAGTGCTGGAATACAGGAGGGCTGCAGGGAAATAGGGGGGGTGCCTGCAGGTCCTGGCTGGGTGCAGGCTGTGCCTTTTCCTCAGGAAGTAACCTGTAGTCATTTAGTGACAGCACAGGGCATAGGAGCTAGCCCTAGAGAGGGTCGAACAGTAGGAGAGGGATGAGAGCAGATCACTGCCCCACAGAGCCCTCGCACCAAACCTGCCAGGTTCCTCCACCCCCGCTGCCATCCCCAGCCTGCAGGGCACAGGGGTGGTCCGTAGTTCCAGAACGAGGTGCCAGGAAATAAGGCAACACCCCGTGTTCAGAAAAGACCCCAGAGCTCCCCCAGGGCCCATCCATCCCTCCTGCCCCACATCCCCAGGGCAAACACTGGGGACAAAGCCTCGGCCACCCCCTGTCCCTCCACCTGTCCCCTTCCACCACCCGGGGTGCACAGCCCACCCTGGGGGCAGAGGAGGGGTTGGGGTGACAGTGGGGTAGCTGGAGGCTGGGGACAACGCAGTCACCCACAGGAACAGCGGGTGGGAGGGCACCTCCTGCATTTTCTCCCTGGCCCCACCATCCTCTCTCTTAGCTCCACACATCCAAAGAGTACCGGCCCTTAGTCATCAGTTTCTTTACATAGTCCACGGCCTGAGTCTGATTCATGTTCCCATACTCAGCCACGATCTCATAGAAAGTGTTCTGTACGTCCCGGGCCATGTTGCGGGCATCCCTGGAAAGAAGAGGACTGTGAGTGAGGTGATAACACACAGCAAATAAGAGCTGGCTGTCCCTGAACATGTGGATGGGGCAGTTTGCCCAGCCCAGCCCATTTATCTGGCTGCTCACTGTCCCACTGAAAAAAAGAGCGAGCAAGCAGGTAAATGGGGGCACACTCATTTTTCAAAACATTTATCCTAAAGTCCCTTCCTTGCCCCAGGACTTACCCACACACGTAGATATGAGCATTTCCATCATTCACCAGCTTCCAGATGTGTTCCTTGTTCTTCTTTATTAAGTGCTGGACATAAACCTGGCAAGAAACAATGGGCTGTGTCACAGGCCCAGGGTGGGAAGCCAAGCCCATGCCCATAGACCCCCCCATCCCACACAGCAGCAGAGGAGTTGGGTGCTCCTTTGACTGCCATGGGCCTCCTCAAGCAGCAGGGCTGGCTGTCCCCAGTCCTCAAAGCCTTATTTACCCCCACCATCACTACTTGATCCTTGTGTTTCCCTTCCAACTCAGGATACTCCGTGATTTTAGGGGAGTGATGCTGGGCAACGGGAGCAAGTGTGTGAGAGACAAGAGAGGTACCTTCTCAGCCTGGTCCCTGGAGAAGGCAACGTTGAGCTGGGTGAGGACGCCCTCCTGCTTGAAACGGGCCAGCTCCTGGCGGTACAGGTAGTCCTCCTGCTCATGGCGACAGCCGTAGTACAGCACCGTCTCACCCACCTCCTTGCCTGCGGTCACAAAGCACCCATCAGCCCCTTGCAGCCCCCTGGCCCTCCTGCCCTCTCTCCACCTTCCCCTGTCCTGCTCACCCAGCCCAGGGCTGGCAGAGCTGTTGCTTCTGTTTATGAGAAGCTCAAGGCTGATCCCAAGATAGCTACGTGCTTTAGAAATGAGTCCAAGTGACCTGCCTGTGCCTTTCTGGAGAGGTGGCAGAAGTCAGAGAAATAGCTTCGATCTACCTGCCCTCCAAGTGCCCCCTGTGACCAGCAAACAAGGACAAAGTCTCCTTGTGCTGGGACAAAATACGCTGCCCTTCATCTCCAGTCATCTCCCCAACCCATTTGATGCAGGCAGCACAAGCTGCACCCAATGGAGGCACCGACCAGCCCAGCAGGGCATCCCTCAGTGCCCAGGGGGGTTTTTGGGTTCTCACCTTGCTCCTTCAGCCAGGCCCGCTCCTGTATGAAGCCAATGAAGGGGGCTATGCCTGTGCCCGGCCCGATCATGATGACAGGTGTGCTGGGTTTGAAGGGCAGGCGGAACTGCGACTTCCGGACATACATGGGCACCAGGGAGTTCCTCCCATTCTCGTTGGGCACCTTGTTCTTCAGCCAGTTGGTGGCCACCCCTTTGTTGAGCCGTCCTGTCTTGGTCTCGTACTCCACCGTCACAGCGCAGATGTGGATAGAGTTGGGGTGAACCTGCAGGAAGGGGATGTCAGTGCAAGGCAGAGGGAGCCCCGGCTTCCCAGGCTGGTTGCTATGTAGGACAGAAAAAAATTTCCCTCTCCAGAAGCTGGGATAACCCAGAGCAAATTCCCAAAGTCCTGTCAATGTCAGAGCAAGGAGAATGTGGCACCACGGAGCTGAAGCTAAATGGCTTTCTCAGCATCCTTTGTGCTGCATGCTCACCTTGGAGGAGGAAGCAATGGAGTAGTAGCGGGCCTGCAGACGAGGCAGGAGCTCACACAAGTGGTCGATGGGGGGACGCAGCGAGGGCATGTCCTGCAGGATGGCCAGGATGTTCCTCCGGGCCTCCACCACCCAGCTGAGGTAGAGAGCCTGCGGACAAGGAGGGCACACCCATGACTTCTCTACAAAACCACAAACACCCCACAGCTCTGACCATGGCACAGTGCCTCCCCTGAGGGCATCCCCCAGACCCAGCTCAACCCGCAGCTTTGCTGGGGAGGCTGCAGCTCACACCTTCCCCTCAGCAGTGGATGATGCCATCTTTCGGAGCTGCTCCTGCTCCCCAGTGTCCGTGGCATATTGGGCCAGCTCATAGAGCACGTTGGTGCGGGGCGGGTTGGTGATGTCCAGGTAGTACGTCAGGGCTGTACGGTAGGAGGTGGGGCAGGGGAACGGGTGTTTCTTGTTGGATTCCTCTGGAGGAGAAGAGAGAAAGAAAGAAGGATGTCAGCAACTGCTTGCTGTTATGTTAGATTTCAGCCATGGACATTTGGGAAAGCGAAGTACCATCAGTCAAGGCTGGAGACATTCAGTTTAGCAAACTAAGAGCAAGTAAGGGGCAGGAATGATTGTGTGAGGTCAGGCAGCCCACGACACTACACAGGAGTCTACAGCCTCTAGCAGAGCATTACAGTCATTTACTCTTTGGAAATAAGAAGCCAGCTCTTGGACTTCTGGGCCAGCAGCTCTGATGCCTCAAGTCAGGCATTGCTGTTTCAGGAGTAACACAAGCAGCAGCTGCAGCCTCCCTCCTGCCACAGGCCAGCTCTGCTGGGAACACTGCCCAAGAAAAGCTCTTTGTATCAGCACTGAAAAGTGCTCTCTTCTGGCATCTCAGTCCCCAAGTCTGTACATCTTCCAGGGACTGAAAAACAGCGTTTCAGACTCAAAAGCTCCTATTGAGCTCTGGAGCTGCTGCAGCAGAGGGATGCTCTGGTGGGCTGCTGCTCTGTAATTAGGAGAACGCTGTTACATAATTTGTTGTTAAATGGGCACACCAAACATTTCACAACTGATCCACTTCAGCTGGCTTGCAGCAAACAGGCTCTATGCCACTACTGCAAACCACATTTAGAGTGGCCATGGGGTGTCTCTGCCTGCAGGTGTCCTACAGGACCTGAGGGTGATCTGACTCTTGCTGTAGTGGGAAGCCCAGAGGCTATGGCAGAAGGAGAGCTGCTGATGTGCATGGGTGATCCATACTCACCATCCAAATTGTTTAGTGACATGACTGTATCCAGATCCGTGCCCAGAATCTCGCCAAACTGATTCACCAGAGATGTGTCATTGGCTGGATAAACAGCCACGTGGTCCCCAGACTCATACCTGGTACAAGAACAGGAGGAGAAGAGATGAAATACAGGCTCTACTTCTTGTCCATGTCATGCCTGAGCTGCTCAGCCGGAGGACAAGCAGGCTGCTGGTTAGTAAGACAGCACCGAGACCTGAGCTGCTACACAGCACCTGCAGGATCAGGGACCCCAAAGAGACAGCAGTCAAGGTAGTAAGGAACCATCAGATGCTTTTTTTCCTTTTCTACGTGGGAGCCCCAAAAATAACAGTTTTCCCAGAACCTACCTGATTTTGGAATTGGAGATATCCAGCTCCAGGTGCATAAGGTGTCGCTCCCCACCCTCATTCAGCTTACGGTTCTCTGTAACCACAGCCAGGAAGGGGTTCTTGGCATCAAATGGCCTGGAAGGAAAGAAGGCCCCTCTGGGTTACTCTCCTCCAAGCTCACAGTACTGCTTTCATCTAAATATGTTCCTTCTGTCTCCAGAGCAGGGTCCCACTATTAGACCACAGGGCCATTCTGGCTCATGTTTCAAAGCACACCACAGCACAAAACTTATGCTGCTGCTGCCCACACTTGACAGAGAAAACAATCATTTTCCTTCTAAGTACAGCCCAGCAGCCAACAGCTCCTACCCTATTATGAACAAGTGATGCAACAGCGGATTAGAGGGAGTGTCACCTCTCAAAATGGTATTTCAGGTTGTAATTCATTTACACAATTAATCTCCCCACAGAAATACCGCAAGCAATCATCACACATTAACCACTCCAGGGAAGGAAAGGTTCTGACTGACCTTAGGACAAATGCTGCACACTTACCAGCCAAACAGTGTAGGTGAACACAGCCAACCCCTCAAACACTAATGACTCATTAACTGTGGAACCCCTGAGAGTTCCAAGGGACATCTGAACCCATTTCTCTTGGGCAGATGTCTGCCATGTGGCTGTTTTGCCAAGACGACACTGCCTGCATGGCTTGTGTAGTTAGAAACATCAAGAATGCCATTGGCCAAAGCCTGGCCCAAAGACACCCTGCCAGGGCAGTCTGGCACTTACGGCTTCTGGTTCTCGTAGCTCTTGAGACGGCCCATCTCCCCAGTGTACACCTTGTTCATGTTCACATCTGTGTGCACCACCAGCTCATACTGGCGGATGCTGGAAGAGAAAAGGGGACAGAAGAGAGGAAAAGTCAAATTGGAAATAACAAAGGTACAATTGGAATCATCATCTGCTTTACTGGGTTTGCTGCAGTTTAAACAAATGACACTTCTGCCCTTCACACCTCTTAACACAGCAGGAAGCAGGGCAGTAATGCTCAGTGCCCAAACCAAGAATTATCAACTCTGCTGGGAGCACTGCAAATCCGTGTGTGCACTCAAGCTTGGAAGAAGCAACAGCTTGCAGGAAAGAGGACAGCAGCTCAGGCCTGATGGCACAGCTGCCACTCAGACATGGCCAATCTTTCTGGCACCCAGAAGAAAATGCTCCCATACTCACCTGGATTCCTCTCCTGTAGCTTCCACCCCAAAGTGCTCACACACTGCTGGCCAGAACTGCTCTCTCCAAGTGATGAAGTCTTCTTCCAGGCTAGATGAGGAGAAAGGGAGTTTTAATATTCCTGCTCAAGAGGAAGCAGAGGGATGTTTCCAGAAGAGCCAACTGAGATCCCTATGGACTTCCTCCTTCACCATGGGAAAAGGCATCTGCCCATGGACCCAGTAAGTTCTGTTACCTCTATATGCTCACACATCACCAAAAGAGCATCTTCAGAGCATTGAGCATGAGGAAGGGAATTCCTGCTACACCTCCCTTGACAGTCACAGAAGGCTGTAACTCAGGCTCAGTGTCTTTGCCCATCTCAGCCACCCCTTGCCCATTCCTGATATTAGGTCACCTTCCAGATTCCAAATTTGAAAAGTTTATTTTCCTAAATTCAGAGTCTCACACACAGGGTAGATCCCTCTAATTAGATCTCGCCATCCTTGGAGGCAAAACCACAGATTAATGTAATTCCTGAAGTTAAGCTTCTGCCAAGATGTTGTTCAGGTAAGTACAAACAATTGTTCTTGGACTATGAGTTGGAAAACTGCTGCATTCTACCATAAAATGAACAGCTCACAAGGAGATGGAGCTTATCTCATCTGCAGGGATGAGAGGGTTTCTCCATCCAGGCAGGGATATCAGTCGAGCTGCAGAAGTGCAAAGGCAGAAGAGGCTGTGAAACCTCTGAAATAAACAGTTATGGTCATTTAAAGCTGATGTTGGATTTCAGCAAGGTATACGGGGTAAATGTGACTAATTTATGTGAGAGAGCAGATGCACTCGGGGACATGGCAACCACCATAAGTAGCCATAAGGAGTCTTAGCAGTAGAGCCAACACCTTGCCAGGGACCCTTCCATGTTGCTACAGCCAGCTCAGAGCAACCCTTCAAGCCAAGCTACTCACTTGCCATCATCATCTCCCAGTCCAAGCTCAAAGATGCGCTGGGCTCCAAGCTCCTCCAATCTCTTGTCCACATATTTCCCCATGGCATTGAAGTGCTCGTAAGTCTTGTTCCCCAACCCAAAGACCTGGAAGAGAACACTGATAGTCATGGAGAAGCAGGGACTGGATTTCCTCCATCAGACAGCATCCTCTGTCCCTCCCCTCCCACAAAATGCCCAGCAAGTGCTTACAAACTGCTTCTTACAGAGCAGCATAACATCTCCAGCAGTGCATTTTCCTTTCGTTTGCAATTGTGATGCTGCCTAAGGAATTTGGCTGGCGTTTAGGTGAGGTGGCTGCATCTCAGCCAATTATTCAGCTCAGCACAGAAAAAGAGCCACACACTCCTCCAAGTGATTTAATTTGTGAGAGAGGATCTAGCCAAGGACTGTTCAATTAGCTCCTGAACAACAGCAGCAGCCTGTAACTCATTTACAGACCTTATATTCAATGTCTGTTGGGCTGTTTGGGCAAGACATCGCCAGCAAACTCTTGTGATTTAGGTAGTGGAGAGAGCTCACTGACAGCCACATTTAAAGCACTTAGATATATGTTTGCAAATATCTGTGCAGCTTGGAGAGGAAGACAATAAGGACTATATTCAGAACAGTCACAGAAGGCATAGACATCATGTTGCGTTTTTACCCAAGCCATGTGCAAGCACAGTGGAAGGTTTTTGACTTTCTTGCCCAAATACAGCATAAACTGGAATTAAACCACTTACTGCAAAGCGGAGACCTGACAGGTCAGCATCAGCCTCCTGCAGCCAGTCGTAGAAGTCTTGGGCATTGTCCGTAGGATCACCCTCACCATACGTGGCCATGCAGAACACAGCCAAGGACTTGTCAATCTCAGAGAGGCGACTCAGGTCCGACTACAACCAAAGCAAAGAATAAATCCTCAATGTGATCACGCAACGTGATTATTGAGCAAGCCTACGCCTACACTGCAGCTACACCCCTGGTGCACAGAACAGCACCACATCATGTCAAACAACTGCTTACAAAAGGGGTTGGGGAAAGGCCAAACCCATCTGAAATGGTAAGGAAAATAGAGCTAACTATACCACTGGATTGCAAAGTTAGTACTTCTGCTCCACCAGAAAAGTGATGGGATTTTCCATTCAGGCTTAAGGGACCAGGATTAATGTTCCATCTGAAGAATAATACAATATCAATCCCTCTGTGCAAGACTGCAGCAGTATGGTACCAATGCTAACTGCAGAAGGGACACAGAGAAAGTTTCATGCTGCCAGCAGATGACTTGTAAATCCCAAGCACTCCAGGCTACATTCCTTTTTCAGCCACATTGCAGAGTTCACCCCAAACCCATAGACTGACAAGGACCAAGACCCCTCTGCAACTCTGAGTATGACCTAATTTCATTTCCTCCTCTAAGTGAGACTACTAAAAGGGCAACAGACCCTTGGCCATATCCTGAGGCTGTGTTCATGGCTAAATTACCAAGTCATACTCCTCTGGATCTGCTGCCATGCCACGGAGACCATAGCGGTGAGCGTCTTTGGAGAGGCGATTGGCAAATTCCTCTGCTGTACCCGTCTGGGAACCATAGAAAACCACTATGTTTCGCCCCTGGAGAGAAGAAAAATAAACTGTTAAATGACAATTACTCATTTGGCAAACATACAGAGCAAGCACATCTTATCAAAATGGAAAAGACTGGGATCAGGAGTCCTGGACTGAAGCTTAAAGGCAACTCGGAGCCTGCATTTGTACAGGACTTCACACCAGGCTAAGCTGTTAATAGGAATATGATCCGTGTCAATCTCAGGGAGGCGACTCAGGTCAATCTAAAATTACAGCAAAGAATAAACTTTCAAGGTTTATTCTCAGCCTCAAAGCTACAAAGTGACTCCAGAAGGCAGGAAACTCCCTGGACAAGACAGACTTGCCAAAACTTTGGGAAAGTGTCTGAGTACAGGAGCTCCTGCTCCACAGCAAGCCAGTCACTTTGAAGTAAAATGGAAAATATATCCAGCCCTTACATTTTCCCCTGCTTCCTCTTGCACCCAGTCCAGCAGAGTCCAATCTGCCAGGTCTGTGTACAATTCCCATTCCAGAGTGAGCCTGGTTTGGGAATCAACCACAAAGATGAACAACTGCCAGCCAATGATTTCAAAGTCTCTGCCCTTTCCATCCGGACTTTGATCTCCTATTACACTTCTTTTTTTTCTTGCATCAAATTGTCAATTTAATTTTTTCTCTCTAAGAACAATGTTCAGGCAGAGACTGCTGTGAGCTATTCCTGCCTCCCACACAGACTGCCTCTGGATCCAAGTCAGTCCCACTGCTGACAGCTAACAGTCTCCAGAGGATAAAGGGAACGACATGAGCTCTGTCACCCTCCCAGCACCTAGAGCAAGCAGCTTACCGTCTTCTTCATCTTCTCAATGAAGCTGCTATCTCTTGCTGGGGATGATCTGAAAGACAGAAGAAACCTCTTTTCAGATGAGTACATTCATTCTGTAAGGTTAGAGAGAAACAAATGGGGGAAAAAGCAGCCCCTGGGCTGTGTCAGATCTCAGCAGGGCTACCAAAGTGGTGAGATTCCCCATCAGCCACTGATATTTAGCCTGTCCCAGGGATATCCAGCGCTCAGCTGCAGGATGGCTGCTCTAGGACAGACACAGAGCAGGGGAAAAGCCAGCTGCCAGCCTTACCACCTTCAGGAAAGCATGCTGCAGGCAAAGCCCAGGAACTCAGCCCTGGGCAGCAGGAAACTTTCACTCTGAAAACTAAAAAACTGCTGGTTATGAGAACCTCGCAGTACAGCACGATTTCAGATAACTCTCAGAAGCCAAGCCATGGTGTGAGATGGGGAGAACACCCTGCCTCTACTCCTCTGTGGTGGGCAGGCTTTGGTTCTGAGCCATGCCTCAGGGGAGGATTCTCCAAGTGTGAAGTAAGACAAGGCTAAAAACCAGCTGTTCTGATCTCAAAACAGACCCTGCAGAGCAGATGGGCACACAGAGCTCAGTGGTGGATCAGTTTCTGGCAACACGAATGCTGCCCTCTGAGGTCCCACAGGGTTAATTTCCACACTGGGGTTTCTGTCTCCAGCACAGAGGTACTTGCTTTGTTGCAAGTAAGTGGCTTTTCTCATGCTTGAAAGTGGGAAAAACCACGGCAGTCAGAAACATGCAGGCAGAGATTCACAGCACTATGGATACCCTATTATTTAGGAAGCCAAGAGAGCTTAACTATCCTAAATGCACTCGTGGGCTTTTAGTGTCACACCATGAAAGCAATGTAACCCTGCTGACAAGTGGGCCCTCTGGGAACCCCATAAGCAGACACAGCTCCAGCTATGGACAGATTAGACACTGGGGTCTCTTCAAGGCAGGCAAACAAGTGCCAGGAGCTCACTTGCTGTCTTCCCTTCTGAAGCTTTGGTAGCAGGGAAGAGAGGAACGTGGGACCCGTTCCCATTCCTCTTTCACAATGGAAGAATGCAAGGCTGGGTCTCCTGTGGGAAGAGAGAAGCCTCCAGGCAAAAAACAAATGGTTTTGGCTCGGGCCCATGCGAGAATGTGCAGAGCTCACTAACAGTTTCCTAAACCCTGCAGCCCAGAGGGAGGGATCTGTGCGGACGTGCGGAGACATCTGCAGAGTGCACACACACAGCAGCAGGGTGGGGGCATCCAACCCAAGCACCCCTTTCTACCCAAACTTCCTAAGGAGCTCCACAACCAGACCTGGTAGCTCTGAGCAGTTATATCCCCAAGCACCATGTATGAAAGACGGAGCAAACCCTATCCAAAAAAGACACTCACAGAGGCTGTGCTCACAGGAGAGTGCTGCTTTGTGCCCCTATTTGCCCCCTCCATGGCTGTGTCTTCATTTGTACCCTGCTGGGAACAGGGGCACTGCAAGCACCTTTCACAGAGCAATCCCAGCCCTGCCCCTGCCAGAACCCAGGCTCTGCAGAGCTGCCCCCACATGTCCCAAAGCCCACAGGACTCTCACTTCACTTCTGGCTCCCATGTGAATCTCTTTCGTTTACTGCCCTCTGGAAATGAGATCCAATTAAAATAGCTGTTGGGTCAACTGCTAACCAGAATGCTTTTAAAGGAAGAAAAAATAAGTTTTAAATCCTTTCAGTAAGTTTCCTTTAAAGGAGAAGAGGGCACACATGGAGCTAGTCCACTTTCAAAGGAGGCAACCTCACATTGAAGAGTTGTGGTGAAGAACAGACTGTGGCTCAGACATAGAAGAAATGAGTCTGGCTTCTGTTAAAAAAAAGAAAAACAAAAAAACAAAGCCACAGAATTCCCTGAAACTGTTTCATCAGGATGGCTTCAAAATCTGAGCTGTAAAATGCAGAAATACTGAAGACAGAAATGGCACTGATTTTCATTGTTCAGCCAGGAGAAGTTAGGAGAGAAAGCACATTTTCAGCAGTGACCACTCTTACGGTTTAACATAGCTCACGGTTGTGTTTATTATAGAAAAAGTGATGGGTGGAAGAAAGGAGATTAACTCCTTTGTTGAAGCAAGTGTACAGAGACTGCCCACCCTCGCTGAGAGCCCAGAGCACAAACAAGTCCCAAGGCGCTCTCACTTTGATTTCAGAAGGAAAAGGGAGGAGTGGAGGAAATCACAGGCAGCTCAACATTATTGAAGTCTGAAGAAAAGGTGAAACAGAAAGCTCCCACACCTGCCTTACCTACCGAAAACAAATGCACATCCAGAAGCAAGAATGCAGCTCGGCTGCTGCACAGAAACTGCTCTCACCCAAGCACCCACGCTGGGGACCTCCTTCACAGCAGCCTGCCTCCAAGCAGAGTCTCTCCCTGCTTCCTCCTCCTGCTCTGAGTCTTTCCCTTTGCCCGCTGGGCAGTTCACTCACCTGGACACAGCCGCCTCTTCTCCTGGCACCGAGTACACACATCCCATGGTCAGGGCAGGGAAAAGGCAAACAAAGAGTCCCAGGGCAGCTCTCTCTGTCTGCAAGGGGAGGTGTGGGGGAAGGATCTAACTTAGCTCTGGAGAAACATGCACACAGGCCTTTCCATTCTGCTCCTTCTGGGCATTGAAGCCAAGCGTCAGCCTTTTGTTAAGTAGAAGAGAGCCAGCACAAAAGGTCCCAGTCAGGGTCATAGCAGAAGTGGTGCAGTGCGTTCAGCTCCTGGTCGTGAGGCTTTGGAAGTTACACAGCAAATCCACACAGTCCTGAGACACTGCAACATCTGGCAGCAGTAGCAGAAAGGAATTAGGAGTCAAGAATGAAACCTCCCAGGATTCTCCGCAGCACACGTCCCTCTCCCATCCGCGTGGAGCAGGATGCAAAGCCCTCCCCCAGCCTTGTTACCCTGGAAACTGTTTATATCACAGTTGTTTTTATATATATTCTTTAAAAGAAAAAAAAAAGTCAGTGCTGTAGCTGAATGAAACGATTCCAGACACTGCGAGTAATGTCACGGGTAACTATGGCAGTGCCATTATGGAGGCAGCTCAAAGGAGTTCTCATCAGGATCCTATTAAATTAAATTAGAGATGGTCTCTCTCTAACACACACGCAGGCAGCTGAGAGCTAATCAGGCTGAGAAGCTGGAGCAATTCCTGTGACAGGAAGCCCTACAAGCACCAGAGAATGAGTCTCTCTATAGCTGCGGAATAGAGATAAGCCTATTTGTGCCCCAAACAATGTTAAAGACGGGGAGGGGGAGGAGAAGGGTGGGCTGACACCAAGCGTAGCTATCAGTGTCTCGCCTGTGTCTCCCCAGGGTAACAATTCCTGTACAATTCCGGAGCAGGGACACAAGGGAGGGCAGAAATCTGTGATTGAGAAACACACAAAGATGGCATGGGTGGAGAAAAAGTAATGAGGGCACTTCTCAGTAATGTCACCAAGTACAGTTGCCCTCGCCATGGCTGCACGGAGATCGAGGGCTGCTCTCTCTAATGACATCTGCAGAGCAGGCGGCCAGGAACACTCCAGTGGTTTCAATTAAAACTGAAAACAGTCAAAATGCAAAAAACCCTCAGATGGCAGCATCCCGGGCTGCCCTGTGGGTATTTCACAGCACAAGTAGATTTAGTGTTGCATGCAGAAACATCTACATATGCTGAATCCCTTCTCCGGGAGCTTCAGGCAAGAGAAGAGCTCTGCTCCACCATAAGTGGAAGGGAGCAGTGAATGCTGCAGCTTAACCCAGAGACATACCGACAGGGTGAGAGCAGGACTGCTCCCAGCACATGTGAGCAGGCAGGGCCACAAAAAGCGAGGGCAGATGAGATGCCATCCAGAAGAGAGTACTTTGATTGTGGACATCATCTGCAACAATCAGCAGCAATTCCAGCAGTGCAATTCCAGCATCTTCCTTGGAGATACAGCTGTACTGACTTTGCTTGATAGAGGCACGCTGCTCAGCAGCAACTCCAGGAGGGCACCGAGGTGTCAGAGCCGAGTTCAGGTTGGAAACTATGTTTGAACTGTCATACTTTGGAAGGAAACCCAGCAGTAGCCTTCAAGTCACGTGAACTACTTTTCAAACATTCTGCTCTCCAGTCTTTCACAGTTGAAGCTGAAGTTAGGAGCTACAGAAAACACCACCAAGTACTGCCAGATAAAGCAGTTCAGGACAGCCTGGCAAGTCAAGGCACAGCTGCAAGGAAAGTGCTGAAGAAAAGCAGCATCTCTTAAGGCCAAGGCTCTCCACTGCAGCTGCAAAGGGCTCTGTCTCCATGGCCAGCTTCCCCCATGCTTGCTATACAGCCAACCCAGGGCAACAGTGGACAGCATGATCTTCTATATTGCTGATTTGCTTGTTCAATAGCAAGGAAACTCCACCCCAGGCTCTAAGATGACAGAGGGAAGGAAATCCAAGGCTGAGCAAGGTTATTTTTCCCCCCTTGTTTCCCTCACATTTCCAGGCATCCCATAAAATAACACTGCAACAGCAGCAGGAAGTTGCTGTCTCCGACCAGAGGATAAATGTGCCACGAGCCACAGCCCGGGCTTATGGGTCCAAGCTCCCCTCAGCTTACCACAATGACCACAGCTTAGTTCTTATCACAACACAGCCATGCTCATTACAATCTCCAGAGGATATCCACACGCACTAACACAAGTAGCTCTCAGGCACAAGAGGGAACCATTTGACTGATTCAACAAAATCAGGTGTCCCAGGCCTGCATTCAGAGAGCTCTGCCTTGCAGCTGCCTTGATCTAGCCAGAGGGGAAACGAGGAGACCAAACCTGTTCCTTTTCAACTACATATTGAATTCCAGCACAAACACTGAAAGACAAGCCTTGAGAACTGGAAGCAGCACAACTCAGTAAGTAAATACAGAGGTATAGAAGAGATACAAGGCCCACAGTCACTTGCTGTGTTTCACTTTGCTTATATTTACACATAGGGTTCTAGAAGCATCTACCCCATGCTGAAATGCCTTGGTCTATCACCAAATGTCCTCTTCTGACCAGCCTGTGGAGAGTTCCTGCCTCTTTCCACATTTGACTGCGAGTCCTACTCTGTTGCTCAAGTGAATACTTTCAAATGAAGTACTGAGAAGAATTTCATACCAGAGCAGCACCCTTTAAGTGCCTCATGGAGAAAACCACTTCATGAAGGGCATCTCACCACTGCAACTATGTGCAAAAATCTTGAGCCTAGTGTGAACATCCAAGCATCACGATCCACTTTGCCCCCCTAGCCAGCACGGCCACACAACCTGCAGTGCACCCAGCATTACAAACACAGAAGATTCACCTTAGTCACAAGGTTATCTTCTGTGAAGGCCTACTACTGTAAAAGCACAGAGTTGGCTTTCTATCTGCAGTAAATGCATGTGCACAGAGAACGGATCCCAGGTAGGAAAAGTATTGCACAGCTCCAGCTCCTGAGGTTTCTGCTGCAGAGTTTCACACCCGTACTTACTGCTCTCACCCACACAGGGCCCACTGCACCAAGAGGAAATAGCAGAAATAGGATCAAAAGCCCAGAAGAAAGCTGATGGGACAGACAAGGAACTAAACACCTCCACCAATGCAGCTCACTCCTGGCTCTCGAAGAAAGGGAGGAACAAGGACATCTCTTGAAATCCAGTCTCCTGCTGCAGAGACCAGGTATCAAAGCCAAACACATTTCACAAGAGCTGCCAAGCAGTTCATGTCCAGGAACTACCTTCCAGCTCCCAAGGCCCTGTTTCTTCACTTTATTACTATGAATAGATGAGATTTCCTAAATCGATTTTCTCTTTCTCCAGACTTATCTATGACTTATCTTCAAATGCAGAGAATAGCCAAAGCAATCCCTAAGCATTTTGAAGTGCAGCCAAGGGCTTTTAAAGTCTTTTCTTGCCTTGCTTGGCAAGACAAGTTATTGATACAGGCCACAGCACAGCATAAGAGAACTGCAGCCTGGCTCTTCCACAGGGATTTCTGCATGGTGAGGCAAACATACCTCAAAAGAAACCTGAGGGGACAGAAAGGCACTTTGGGACCAAGGCTCTGCATCTGGAGACATCAAAGGAACCCCTTCAGAGAGCTTTCAAGGACCCACTGGCAGCACAAGATCCTCCCACCCTTCTGACGGGAGGAATCTCATGCCATCACTTGGGAAAAATCACCTGTCCTCTGGCAAGGTCAAACCAATTTTTTGGATGGCAATCCAAGAGAACTACTAACAGGAGGTTTTTCCCTTCTGCCTTCTCCAGCAGTTCCTACAGTAGGTTGCAAGCCTTGGTGGCAACTCTGTGAGGTCAGGGCACAATGAGAAATGCAACAACTTGCATTGAGTGAAAGGCTGGTGATGGAAACCCCACCTAAACGTCCTCACACACAGAAATCAGTCTTCCTGCTCCTAGAAGTCTGTGACTGTAACCTCCAAGGAGGACCCAGCTGGTGCAAGTGCTCAAGGAAAACCAAACAGGGAAGGAAAAGCAAGAGTGTCTTTGTGGTCAGAAAATCATAAGGAAGAATGAAAGTCACCCTCACCCCACACTACCTGAGCTGGTACTTACACTGTTTGGATTTTGGGGAGATCAGGGATTTCCTCCTTTTTCTTGCGGAAGAAGAACCAGTAAGTAAAAAGCCCAGTGATGAGTGAGATGAGAAACACATCAGTCATGCTGAAGAAAGAGTCTTGTGCAGTGCTTTCAGGAGGGGAGACTGTTGATTCCACGCCAGCATCCCCCATGATGGTCAGAGATACTGGAAGGAAAGAAAAACAGATGAACATCAGCAATCACACACAACCACAGAAAAACTGAAGAGCATTAAGGACCACTCAGAACACGACTTTCCATTATACACTTAATCCTAGGAACACGTGGTAGCCCAACAGCTCCCAGAAATTTTGAGACATTCCATCATACTCTGCAAGATCTCTTCCTTCCTCGGTATCTCACTATATCTCACTACCCTGCCAAGCTTATCCCTTCCCACTGCATCCATGCTGATCTATTGGCAGTTAACTTCTGCTCATCCCCAGTCAGCAACATTGGAGCAGCCCCATGTTTCAGCCAGGGAGCCCAGGTTGACTGCTGAGCAAGGTTCAGCAGGGACACATGGCCAGCCTTTAGCAGACCTTTACCCATCACACAGCCCACAGGGTGCTTGCTGGTGGGGGAAGACACCACTCTTTCACACACTGCTCCAGATCTGTCTCTCCCTCCAAGGAGACGCAATGCTCCTGATTTACTGCAGCACTCACACACTGCAAAGCAGGACTGTGGTGCAGTACTTCTGCAAGCATCCCCACACCATGTCATTACAGCAGCAAAATGGTGAATACTTCTGATTTACTATCCATCCCCACATAGACCCCATCCCTTTGTACCCCTGTCTTCTTTATCAACTCCACTCCCTGCCCTTGTTTAACTTGTTTCCTTGAATTACGAGTTCGCCAGTGGGAAATTGAGCAGAATTTAAGTGATTTGGCCATGGCCATACTCAAGGTCTGTGGTAGAGCAAGGACACGTACCTAGCCTTCAAGTCCCTGCCTACCCAATGGCCTCTGTCCATTCCACAGGAGCCACCCATCGCTCCCTCCCTCCCAAACGCTGCCAAACTCTGAACTCTCCTGACCGCAATTCAGATTGAAAGATTACCTCCCCAGTGCACAAGGGCACACTCTGTCCAGGCAAACAGATAATTAACTCAAAACCTGATTCATAAGGGCAAAGTGACTCTTCTTGCACTTAGGCATCATGCCAGCCCAGGAGACCATGGACATTTGAACCTGCACACAGAAGAGTGACTCAGAGCTGTGGGGTTGCCACTGGAGTGAGGACATGTTGAGGCCATGTCCTGTGGCAAAGCTGGAAGAGAAACAGCAAGCTGGGATGAGAAGTTGACTTAAGTTTAAACTCTGCTCGTGGTTTATTCAAATCTAAGTCCAGGTTTTCACAACAGCTCATCCTTTTCTCCCAACAGCACTCACGTAACACCTAGGGTTTGCTTCATTCTCCGGCCCACGTTGTTGCTTGTTTTGAGCCTACTGAGGGAGCATGCAGCTCCAGAGATCACGGAGTACAGCACAGGGAGAAGTCACAGCCACCCAGCAGCCATCACAGGTGGGTTGCTGGGCATTTCTGCAGGTCAGCAAGCTCTCAGCTCCACAGGAAGCTTCATTTAGTGAAGAGCTTGGCAATTGACTACTAGAAAAGGCACTAAAACCACTGCAGAACCCACATTTGCTGCTGGACTCTCAGAGATGACACTAAGCAGGGAGTAGGAAGAAAAACATTAGCAATGCAGTGCAGACAAGCAAAGTGCTTGCTCCCCTCATCAGGTCACCCTGTCCTCCCTCCCTCGTAGAGAGGCTTTCCATCTCCAAATCTCAGAGCCAAGCAGGCGATGGGTGTTATTTCTGTGTAACTGTAGACTAAACTGTTAAGTAAAGCCTCTGCAACCAGAGCTCTGCTGCCAACAACACACAGCTCCCAGCAGAGCCCTTCCTCTCATCTCTGTTGGTTCCAGTAAACTCCTGATGGGGATTTACTGCAGGAGATGGTCTGAGAGAAGGCATTGGCGTGAGGAAAAGCACTGCTAGTTCGTTGTCTCCACTCCTGATGAAACCTCAGAGGAAGCTATTGAAAAAAACGAGGTTGATGGAGACGATGCTAAGCTGGCTTGGGGCAGGAGCTGCAGCCCTCCCTCCTAAGCACCAAATCCAGCACTTGCAGCAGCGAAGCCCTTGGAAATCTTTCTTGCAACAAGCACAGCAGCCATGTAACTGCCTGCCAACCAGCTGCACATGGAGGAAAGTTTCTAGCCAGACATCTCCAGCAAGCATGGGGTTGGAAGCATACAGGCTGTGTGTGCCTGGCCCCCAGCAACCCCACCCTCTAGCTCAGATAACTCAGCACAGATATTCACCAGCATCCCAGGACTTTGCTTCCAACAGCTATGAGGTGCAGTGCCTTGGAAGGAGGCATCCTCAGGAGTGCAGCTTTCAGGAATGCAGTGCAGACAGGAAGGGGAGGAAGCCAGACTATCTCCTGGCCTTCACCGAGCTGCAGCTCTCCAGCACTTCAAAGGTGAACCCTACAGCTGCAGCAACAGCTGGACCACCCCCTGCTCACTGCTCACTCACAGCCCGAAGGAAGAGCACCAGTTCTAGAAGCTCAGGGCACAGGAGCTAGAGTTGGTCTGGTCTCATCTCATCATTTGCAAGTCCCCATGGCAAAAAGGTTCTGTACTGAGCTCTGACCCTGGAAGGAAACACCACTGTTCTCTAGTGATGGAACCACAAGAAACACTAATTCTGATGCTTGGTTCCATTTGGTCCTGGATATTATCATTTATTCAAGTCAGCTACAGATTTTTCTTTTTTCTCTCCCTATCCCTAGGAAACAGATGCAACAAAAGAAACACAAAGGATGTGGGATTAAACTTCACACTTCTTTTTTAAAAAGCTTGTCATAACTCAGAACTACTGATTTAACTCCCTCCACCTGACACAGGAAGATTATTTCTCAATTTATCTCAGACTCAACCTAGCTGGCTAGGTTGCAATTACCTTCCAGAAGCTGACAGCAATTCACCAGCTAATACACATCCTTCTCAAACCTCCAGTGAAGGAAAAACTGACTCTCATTTCAGAGTTAGCTGCCCTGGAAATCCCAGTCTCTGGGAAGATCCTACTAGAATCAAATCAGCTTCCTACAAGGGAGAACAAAATTTATGATGGAGAAGTAAAAGTTCCCCTTATATCAGCTTCAAGGGTAGCTATTTTATCCTCAATGTTTATTGTACCTTCAGTCAAGATAACAATCAAGATAAGGCAGACATCCAACTCCCCACCTCCCCCCTCGTTTTTTAATATCAGCCGTGCCTACATTTCTTGATCCTCGTCTATGCACGCAGTATCTGTGAAAAGCAATCAGTCTCAGCCACAATGTAAGGTATCTACATAGAAAAGTCACAACATTTTGAAAGACTGCAATCAAGCAGCACTATTTCAGCACAGCTTTTCAGCCTCTCAGTGCAGCTTCTAAACCTAGGATGTGCACGATACAACAGCTCACAATCATTACAATCACCGGGGGCATCTCTGCATATCTCCATGCTGCTAAAGTGATGCATCTCTTTTCATGTTAAAGAATTTTATTTCTAATTCTAAGTGGTCAGCAACCCAAACAGATCTGTTATTCTCCCTTTATTGTGCACAGCTCAATAGTTGGTGGCAGTATTAGATGCTACAGATGCACCCAAAAGCATGCTGCAGCCCTCAGCTCCAACTGGCAGGCAGAACATCAAGTACATATATAGCAGGGGGCTAAAAGGTCTCCCTTCCCCCAAAATACAAGGAGGTTTCTGAGAGTCACAGATTGCTTGTAGTACAATAATATAGTGACCAATAACCCTTGGCTCTGAAGTTAAGTTGATGACTTGTGCAGGAAGTTGGCTCTTCACAAAAGTAATCTTTTATCTATATGATGTTTGTGCTTTTTCAAGCATCCCAGGATGATTTGCTTTCCTGGCCCACAACTGCAGCCTGTGAACCCAAGCTCTGAGCTCAACTCTCCTCTGACGTGCACTGTCAGAAGCAGGACATGACAAACTGACATCAGTCCCACTGGCCTGAGTTGGGAAGAAGCAGACTGCTGACAAGGCACAACCCCAGGCTGCTCTCCACCTCAGTTCCCACAGCCAACCCTCTGCCCAAGGCCAAGATTCCACCAGCCAGTTGATTACAGCCTGTAGCACCAACAAGCCCACAAGTTCAGCCTGACACAGAGGAAGGCTCCTCCTGATCCGTACACTCATGCAATGATAAGCACAAGCCCATCTCCCACATCACTGAGCCTATTGAGGCAGCCAGCTGAACTTGTTAAAGAATTTTTCAAACCAAACGGAGCAGCATCAGTGCACTCTGAACACGTGGAGATAAAATAAACATGGGAAGCTCTATTTCATTATACGTGCACTCTAAATCTGCAGTGACTGAATCAGAGGAGTCATCAAGCAACAAATGATGCGGTATCACTGGGCAATAAATACCTAACGCTCACACTGATGCTCCTGGTGCCAGGCACCATGCAGAGGGAGCTCAGCAGGGACCAGGCAGCTCAGCCTTCAGAGTCCAGGACATCTCAGATAGCTGCTGGCAAGGGCACCAAAGAACTGGTCTAAAGCCAAACCATGGCCTGCAGGAGCAAACTGCACGCCTTGCAGCTGTACAGCCATGTGGCCAGCATGAACCAGAGCACTACATCCTTCTCTGCTCACTGGAACATTCCCATCAAGCAAGGACGCTTACCAGACTGCTTTTCTGTTTCTTATCACTGGAAATCTCTCCAAGTCAGTACCAAAACGAACTGTAACACACACTCAAAGATCTCCCAGTTCTTTCAGACTGTCTTTCTCCATGTCAGGCTCCCAGCAAAAGCCCTGCGTAGCTGTGCCAGGGAAGAGAACAAAGGAGTGTGCTGGTGGAAACAGCCTGGCAGAGCACTTCTCTTGCTTTCTGCAGCCACATGACGACCCTTGTGCCACTGACTCAACACATACTTTGCATTATTAGAAAAAGCAGAAATACAGCTGTCATTATTACTAGAGCTGGAAGGTCTGAATGGGGGTGAGGGGGGTTGTCAGTGTCATCACAAGATATAAGGAAGCCGTGAGCCTTCGCACACAGTTGGATGGAAAAGAAGGAAGGAACTTGCTTATAAGCAGGAATGAAGTCATGTGGCAGGGAAAGGGTTGTCTGCTTTCACCCACTGAAGATACAAGATAAGCAGGTTACTGAAGTGCCAGAAAGAAATCCCAGACTTAAGCCCACAAGAAAGGAGTGCCAGCAGCAACAGGAACAGAGCAGGTTTGTGGTGGAGATGGTATTGCTGCCCATGCACTGAGTCCCGCTGCAGAGACAACTTCCCTGTGTGCTGGTGCATAGTATTAGGCCAGAAGACCTTTGGGGCAAACTGCTTCCCTCACTGCAACAGTTTGGTCAGCCACATGGGGCTGATTCTCACCACTGCCTGAGAAACCAAGGCTCCCTATCCCTACCATTTTCATATCACTTCCAAACCCCATCACATCCTACAACTTGCCATTCCCCACCATCAGCTCAAGGGTGCAAGGCAGCAGCCCCAAGCTAAAGAGAGGACCTCAAGGAGAGTAAGAAACGTATACAATCAAAGCTTTTTTTTTTTTTGTGAAACAGAACAAATTACTCTTGCTGTGCAAGGTCGAATCCAACCAAACCTTGACATACCAGCTCAGACATCAGAATTTCTATTTTCAGAATGGGACAGATGCAGAATGTGCATCAGTCAAACTGGAGCTTGAAACACTGCATATTTGAGCTTTCACTGTTACAGTAGGATTTTTCTAGCCAATAGCTCTTATTCAAGGACAGCAGAGCAGCTGTAAAAGCAAGGAGAACAACAGGAGAGGGTTTACTGAGGCAGAAAGCAACTCTGCTCTAGGGGTATGCCAAGGTGTGGCTATGCAGTGAGTCCAGGACACTGAACCAGAGGATTTAAGGCATTATCCAACACAAGAATGAAATCAAACTTGTCTTAACAACACAACCTGGTATTACTGAATTTGCACACTACCCTTCACCAGGAAATAGCCTGTCTCTCAGCCTTTAAACACCGGGCATTTCACTGGCTCAAACACTCAAACACCCACTTTTGCACAGATTAACGTGAGCCAGCAAGCAAGCATTCAGGATTGCAGGACAAACAGAACCTGAGAAGGGCGTGTAAACTGAACCCCTCTGCTAACTAATGCTGTTCCCCAGCTTTCCTTCCTAGAGAGGGACAAATTCAGAGCATCCTGCCACACAGGCATACTATGAAAAGAGAACAAAGATCTCAAAACCACCAACATTTAGAAGCTGGGGAAAGACCACAGGAGCTGTAGATCAACCTTCTGCCAATTGCCATAGTTTCTTCTCACTCAGAACAGCTGCTCAGAGGGTTGTGCTGCAAATTCTTAGGAGTGAGCCTTTCGCGCACGTATTTTGCATGGTTCAGGTCCTGAATGCTGAAGATATTTTCATGCTCAGGAGGTTGCTAATAAACACCATATTCCCTTCTGAAGCTGCTATACCCAATGCTGCTAAAGCTGCAGTGAAAACTCCTCCACTGGCCACTTGCTGACTGTGTGCCTGCATTCAATGGGCGCGTGTGACAAGCTGTGATGTTACCTGCAGGCACTTACGGGGAGCTGAGCACCACAGGGCTGGTAGCTGCAGACTTTCGTCTCTTCCACCAAGAAGAGTTTAGATGGCAAAAGTCTCTAACACTTTTCTCAGTCAGAAGTCTTCCTTTGAAGCGAGCAGCTGGAAGAGAGTCAGAGATCCAGCACAAGCTTAAGAACTGTGAACAGCTCTGTCTGGAACAGTATGTTTTGGGGGGGGTTATTTATTTACTTAAAGAAAACCTTGTGGTATTTGTACAGAACCAGAACACTTTGTCTTATAAGGTAGCTTTCCCCAGAGGATGTGGAAGCATTTCAAATATTTTGCACCTGTGTTCTGCATTGCTGTAAGGGAAGGAGGTGTTACCACATGATCCTTGCATGTGGCTGATAGCAGTGTGGCCACATGGAAACTCACTGTGAAAGCTGTCCCCCAGACTGCAGAAGCAGGCTGTACATCTGGCTGATCCATGAGGGCGCACAGTCCCCCAACGAACCTCCCTGTCTCTGTGGGTGAGGCACTCCAAGCTGAACACCTTAGAAACACAGGCAACTCCTGAGCTCAGTTCCCTGCAGTCACACACAACTGTGTGCAGGCTGGCAGTGCCAGCAGACCCTGGAACATCAGTTCTGTAACCCAAAGCTGACATCCTCATGCCAAAAAGGGACATCAGACCACAGAACAGCAGACAAGACAAGCAGGGAGTAAATAGGGTCACAGGCTGAATGGTTGAACTCAAGTTATAAAACTCACAACCTTCCAACTGCACGCTCCCATTCTAGTATGGTCAACATAAACAGAAGATACTTGACACGCAGTTTTTCTTTCCCTTTGTAAGATTAGCTGCTCCTCTTACCTCAAGTATGTATGCACACAGCCCTGTTACACAACCACAGCTTGCACAATCCTCGCAGGCATTTTATCAGCTTGCTCCTCCAAAGCTTCAAGTTAGTCAGAATCAAGAGATGCTAGCAATGACCTGCGAAAGCAAGTCAGTAGATACATTCCACAAATAACTGTGCAGCAACATCCAGTGTACTTGCCAGTGCCACTAAGATTGATCTAAGAACACCCTAAACAGGTAACTAAGCGTCCACAGAAGACTTGCACACGTACTGACAGAGCCAGATTTTCCAAGGAGAAGAATCCAACCCCAGCTTGAACTCTGAACCTACTCAACTCCTAGTTCATACAGGAAGAATGGAAAGGGAAATTAATCAGTAATTCTACTTTATTCTTTGCAAAGCAATAACTAGAGGCACAGAAGTGGCCAATAGCAAGCAGGAATGCTACAATAGTCTGTCACTGTAGATCACATTCAGCTACCCTTTGGACTTGTGGCCTTAGAAAAACCAGAGATAGGAGCACTCCTCTTCCACTCTTTGTGGACTCTGTAAATGACAAGTAGCACATAATTGACTTGAACTGCAGAAAGAGATAACAAACAGCTTGTAATTGGAGAGAAGCAGCAAGAGATTATGAGCAGCCTGTAATTATTTGTCCTGTTATATGAAATTTCAAACTCCACAAAAAACAATCTTGGCAGGCATGCACCAGCCTCTATGGTGCTCATGACTCACTCAACAATAGCATGTATATAGTACACTTGGATCAAATGATCACACTGGGAAAGCAACTTATGTAAGTTCTAAGAATTGCACTTTTAAAGGTAGGAGAGCTCACGTCAGGCAACAGAACAAAGTTCAGTGTCAGTAGAGGTAATTGCCAAATCGTTTTCTTTTATGTGAGAGAAAAGAGATGGGGAGGAGATGGTCAGAGCACAGATCTGAGCAGGGAAGTCTCTTGCCCAGTCCTTCAGGACGGAGCAAACATTATCTCTGCTGTGTCTCAACAACCAAATATGAGAGTAAAGATCAAAGGGGATTTCAGTCCATGTGTGGCTCCACGTGCTGCTTTTATTGCAGGTGAACTGCGTAAAGAAACCATCACTCCCCAGCTCTTGGCCTGTCAGCTCCTGCTGTCAGTCATCCACTCCAAACCCCAGTGCATGCACAGATACTCCACCTGTGACACTCAAAAGAAACAGATTACCTTGCACCTGCTGTTCTGCAAGCAAACACTGATGGGACCGACGAGCTCCAACACGAAGGGCAGCAAGCAGCAGGGAACACTTCCTTCAAGACAAGATGAGGAGTGTTGGTCAGACAGCCCCGTCGAGCTTCTCCAGCTGCCTGCAAGAAAGAAATAAATAAAAGTTGTAGAAACCACCTCCTTGCTCAACTCAGACTAGGCACCACCCCAGCAATTATTGATTGAAAAGGAGGCAACTGCAAAGTGATGACATTGCAAGAGATTTTCCTGTCAGTTAAGGCAGAACTCTAATTAACAGTGTTAATCCAGATGTGTGACACTAGCTCCACCTTTCTGCCCACTCTTTTCCTTACTCTTTCAATGTAAAAGCCTTGGAGAGTAAGTGAAAGTGTTCAGTTGCCACCTTTTTTCCTGCAGTGCTTGTTTCCTCCCTCCTTTCCCACCATCATAGGAAAGTGTTTTGCAAACACCTCTTTCTGCACTTTCACATCCACGTGCAACACACAGGACTCCTCCAGCACAGCCCCAAACCTGGGGGCTGTATGCTGTGCACACCCGGATTCAGAGCAATCAACCCAACAGAACATGCACTGAGACAACACTAGGTTCTCCAGGAGCAGCCTAACTCACCAGCCCTTGCCCAGCAAACACCAGTTTCCTCACTTGCAGCAGACAAGTGTGCTTTGTGTGTGCACAGCTCATCACAGTTGATGAAAGATCTACAGGGAAAGTAAATGACAGCACCCTCCTTTCTAATTAGCAAAAGAGATGGCATGCACTGCTCCTCACTGCAGGCCACACAAAGCCTAAAGTAGTGCAAAGGGAGAGATGCCTTCATCGATATGAGCATCGTTTTACTTTCCAAATTTAGAAGCAGAGACCTGATCCATCTTTGTGCTCTTCTGACTTCTCAACAGGATGCTACTGCTTCTTAGAAACAGCTGTAAAAGCCAAAACCCGTTTCAGTTTCCCAGACCCATTCAGACTAAGCAGAAGAACTCTTCATGCATTCCACCAAGCGTTATCTTTTGCCTTTATGTCCTGGGGACCGAAGCACACTCCAACAAGCAAGGAGACTTCCTAAGAACCACCTCCAGTTTGATGGCTGATGCCCAACGAACACCAGAGCCAGGCATCTTCACCCCTCCTGCTTTCACAACCCCAGACACGAGACTTCCCATTATTTCCTTCTGTCAGCACGTTCCCTAGGGGATAACTTCACCCCTCGTGCAGTTCAGCAGCCCGGCACTGGTTGGGTCGTTACGGCCCTCGCAGCCCTGCTGCGTTCTGGATGTCCCCACCGTCCGGGCTGGGCGCAGCTCCGGGCTGCCTCCCCGCCCTCTGAGTAAAAAACCCCTCAGCGCCCAACCTCCCCCCCCCGTTCAGTTTACAGCCATCCCCTCTCGTCCTATCGCAGCCGCAGGCAGAAAAGCAGCAGCGCAGCCCCGCACGCCGCAGCGCTCTCGGCGGGACCCAGGATCACAACGCAGCCCCCCATCGCAGGGCCTCACACCCCCCGGCCCCCCCGCACCACGGCCCCGTTCACCTCAGCCATCCCGTAACCGAGCCCCGCTCACCTCCGACCCCCCCGCCCCCAAACAGCCCCCCTCTCTCGCCCCAGTCCCGGCACGCCGCCCGCCCCGCCGTACCCTCGCCCGCCCCGTTCCCGTGCCGTCTGACGCTGGCGGTGCCCGCAGCCCGGCGCGGCCGGCACGTAGGGCGGCGCGCACCACTGCGAGCTCAGAGCGGGGGGAGCCGTGAGCCGCCCCCGCCTCCCGCCAATGGGCTGCGAGCGCGCGCGGCGCGGACACCCCTCACCGCCCACCCCCCCGCTTCTCCCCGAGGTTGGTACGGTCCCAGCGCGCCTCTCGCTGGGGAAGCCTTAAAGGGACAGAGCAGCGGGGAGGGTGGGTGCGCGGCTCGAAGGTCGCGGGGTGGTTCGAGGTCGGGGGAAGGATGAGGGTGGGCGCGGCAGCCACGCTGCACATGGACAGAGGTACAGACATACAGACAGATGGACACGTAGGTACGGCCATATAACCATGGATATAGGGATGCTGACACATGGTTATAGAGATACAGATAGACATACCTAGGGATGGGGATACAGAGATATATACAGGTGCATGGGCAGATATATAGACAGACAGAGACACACAGACATACACAGGCATATAAGCAGGCGTATAGATAGACACGCAGGTGCATAGACAGGCAGATATGGGTGCACAGATTTAATGTGCAATTTAACCACAAACCATGCTCTTAGCCCTTTGCCAAAGCCCGTGCTTGCACAAGAAATGTCCCTGGCAGGAGAGATTTCACAACCTGACCCCCAAGACCTGGCCTGCAGCACCACCGCTGCTCTGCTCTTTTCGTAAAGCCGCACAACAGCCATAAACACTGCTGGGCTGAAGCCCCAAAGCAAGGATGCACGAGAGGCACAGAGGGGTCCTGGGGGGATTTTGCTCCAGCAAAGCACAAAGGCCCCACTAGAGCATGACAACAGCGGTCACGGTGGTGCCTTTCACACCCCATGAACCGGCCAAAGGTTAGGGCACGACATTCAGTCTCTCTCCTCTGCAAAGCCCAGCTGGCGCTGCCCAGCTCCTCCTGGCTCCCCTCCCCTGGCTGCAAGAGGTGCAGGCAGCACAGTGCTGGCACATCAAGTCCATGGTCCCACTGCTATCACCACGTTGACACTCACACCAGAGTCAATAACGCCCACAGAGAAGGCACAAAGTCCATATGGGTGAGCAGGGGGCACCCGAGGGGTCAGAAGAGGTGCAGGGAGAGGCACTGACCTGAAAAGCCCGCTTCCAGCTGAGCAGAGAGCATACATGGGCACAGCTAGCATGGTCACACAGATCTGGATAACTGCACACACTGGCTTTGCCAGAGAGAAATGAGCGACTGGGAAGCACAGAAATAAGAGAAATATTGACCTATTTGCATGGTGACAGACAGTGATATCACCAACTCAGCTGGCTTGTGCTCTTTCAGGCTGGAGTCACTTTGTGCCCTGCTTCCAGGACAGAATCAATCCTGATCTTTGAAGAAGTGCCAGCTGTACTGGGAATGCACTGGAGGTACAGAAGAACAAACCTTTGGAGACAGTATGTTCTCTAGGACAGCCTGGAGTTCTATTGATTTTTTGTCACTATTTTTTCCCCCCTCTCTTTTTTAAGAATAACTTCAATTCTTTATCTCCCCTCCAAGGAAGGGAGTTGGTACTGCAATTTGTGATCCATAACATTGCTGTGAGCTCAGACAAATGTCAAGGCTGGATGAGCAGATGACTTCTGCCTCCCTCTCCTGAGTTTCAATTCCTCCTTTCAGCTTTCAGACACAGTTGCACATCCCATCCTGTCCCTCTTCTCTCTCCATTCCCTTTTGAACCCACTGCCAGCCCTAAGGAGCTGGGACTTGGTTGAACTCCACAGCTGGAAAAGCAGGAGGTCCTCCTCTGATTTATACAACAGCGTTTAACTGTCACAGCTGCACTCAGGAAAGGCAGGGAACAGACTGTTAGAAATCATCCATATCTTTCAAAATGTCTGTCTGAAGGCCACTGAACATTTCAAATGCCAAGTGGGCCCCAGGACAGTTGCACAGTTGGACTCAGAGCAGCCCAAGGGTCACAGTGGTAGTTGCAGTGATCAAAGACCAAGTGACATGCCAAGATCTTCAGGAAACTGACAGCAGGGCTCGTATCAGAAGGAAAAACCCCCAAATTGTGGTTTTGCCCCCATTCTTCTAGGATGTCCCTCCCACAAGGCTGCAGTGGGCACCTGCACCCAGCACAGAGGGGTTAAGGGCTGGTCCCTGCTGCCTCCTGCATGGGCAGGGCCCACCTTCATTCCTGTAAGGAGATCTTCTGTCTTCTCCCCTCACCTATCAGACAGGGCTGTTCTTGCTGCCTGCAGTGACAAAGCAGTGACTCTTGGAGGCCAACATTTACTTCTTACCACTTAATGCATGCCATGAAACTACTCACTGGAAACTGCCATCCTTTTGATGGTTCTGCAACTGGTAAGAGTTGAAACAAATCAACTGTTAAAAGTCAGTAAATAAAGATAACCAGTTTCCATGCCCACAGGCATTTTCCAATGTGCATGCCCCTGTCACCAGCCTATCACACAGACTGCACCCAGCTGTTCCCATGGGACTGAGATCATCCAGAGGCTCCAGCTCTCTCCACTTGAAAGCAAACCAGGACATGTGGCAGTTTGTCTTCCAGATTGTATTTCAAGCTTTCAGTTTGATCGTACACATTTACCACTGCAAACAGTCCTCATCACTCTAGTGTATTTTCTGCATGGTGATAAAATTCACAAGATCTCATGAGGAGGAAAATCAAGGCACCAGAGAGGTATATCAACATTTAAATGATTATCTCTAGCAGTCCTTTCCTGGTATTGAAAACATCCTTTTAAGTTCCAAACAAGAGCCTCATCCTGTTCGTGCTGCACACAAAACACTTAACAATGAAATTGTTGTTAGCAGTTCAGGAAAAATGGGACTGTAAAACCAAGTCCATCTGTCAACCCAGGAAGGAGTGAAACAATCAGGAGTGGGATGGAGCTGACCACCAACTCCAGGCATCCCACCACAAGCCTGTTCCCAAATTATTACATCTTCCTTCTGAAAGCCTCTGCCCCACTTCTGTCTCTGCAAGCAGCTTCTTACTATCATGAATCTGAGATTCAAACCCTCTCCCTTCTCTTTGGCCTTCCCCCAAAGCAAGTCCCTGTGAAACCACACATACCTGTGGCAGTTTTCCCAAAAGAGCTGCTGGAGAAGGTCTGTACAGCAACATGTGACTTCTTCAGACACTGAAGAGGGGGAAAGGTGAGAGAGAGGCACATATGTGCTTTGGCACATGCATCAGTAATGCTGTTTCCAACCCTGGCTCCCTGGTACACAGGAAGAGCCCTGTGTCTATTGTAGGGGACAGGCTAGGCATGTTCAAAACATTTCCAAGGGCAGAAATGTCCCTCTGTGTTTCACATAACTTTTTTGGGGGGAGGGAAGGGGGAAGAAAACTTTAAGTAATGAGTCAACTGCAATAGCTGAGATCCTGCTTGATTCACAATCACAGAAACAGGAGATTCCTCCTAGGCATGGCACAGTAAAGCCACAACAAAGTGGGAAATAAAGCTCTGGCTTTCCAAGTGCTACCACCTAAAATAAACTTCTGCTACTACCACAGTCACCAAACAGTGCACTCTGCTCTGAATCCCATGCTGAAAACTCCTCTTTCCCATATACCTTTCCACCATCTCTAAAGAAAACCCAGAGTGATTGTGCTAATATTGGTGGGTGACACATCAAAAGATGAAAAATGTGAACATCCCCAATGGGACAGCTACATCCCAGGTAATTCTTATAACCCACTTTTAAAGTCCCTCTCAGCTTCCTGGATTTATGCATATTTGCTGCACAAATGGCCAAAATCCCTTACTAAAGACTCTTTCACTACTTCTTATGCATTCGAGGCTGCCTTACTGACAAGTGCAGGGGTGATCTAGCTGTAAACATCCCTGTTCATTGCAGGGGAGTTGGATTGCATGACTTTTAAGAGTCCCTTCCAACTCAAATGATTATTAGTGCTGTGAAGGCTGAGCTAGTGTGGAACTATCAGAAATAACAATGTGTTGTTGAGTGCAGACTACATTTCAGTATTTAAGAGATGTTTTTTTGAGGGTTTTGGGGGACAGAAAAAGGTGCTCTTTATTCTGTTCTCCTCGTCCCAGCCCTGCCTTAATAAGCCCCCTTCAATCCATACACTCAGTGAAGAAGTCACTATGAAATAGACTTCTTCACTCAAATGCTAACTTATAAACTAAGGCTTCCATGCTTCCACCCTCTTTTGTGTCCTAACTACATCACACATGCAAACAAGATAGGAAGCTAAGAGACTTGACGTAGATGGGATGTTTCCTTATCTCTGCAGCATGGCTCAATCCCAGATTAGTCCAGTGTTTTGACTATCAGCTTCCATCTTACCTTGAATTGGAGGACAGAGGCTCTGTAACTATAGTTACTGTGTGGATAAAGAAGGCTGCTAAAAACTACAATGAGAAAAGTATTCAATAGAATTAGAAATGTGGAGAGGCAATCCAGTCTCTTTCCCTCCACAGTGCTAAAAAAAGTATCAAAATTAAAAAGAAATAGAATTAAAGTTAGGTAGTCACCCCAGAGACAGCAACAGTGCCAGCAATTGCTGCTCTGTGAGCATCACATCATCTTCCATGCTGCTTTCTGGAGGATCAGTACACCTGAACTTTTGAAAATTCAGCTGGAACAGGAGCTGCTGAGGCTCCTGGATCCCCTGATGCTTGCTGAACTCCAGCCAGGAGGTCCAGGCTGACAGGTGCCTGTGGACCAGTCACGCACACACGCTGTGGCACAGAGAACTTGCTTGTCTGGCAGCATTGTCCAGGCGAGGATCCAGTGTGGGACTGAATGTAGCACCCTGCAGAGGCACCTCTGGCTTGGTAGGGGGAAGAAACAAGGCTGTATCTTGCATAGCTGTGCTGAGATCCCACATGTCCCAAAGCATGGCCAAATCCTGGTGTGCAGCTGTCCTGAAACCCCTGGCTCTGGACACCAGGGTGCTGCACCTGGGAGGCTGGAAGAGCTGAAGGTGAAGAGCAGTAGTAGCTTTGGGTGGGGTACGTGCCAGGCAGCGGGGTAATCCTGGACAGAAGAAAACAGAAGGCTATACTGTGTTCAAAACTGTCACTACCTAATTAGTGCTGGAAGTGCCCAGGGGGTTGATTTCCTCCTGACCGATGCTCAGAAAGGTCACAGCAATTCATCAGAGATTCTCTATTACAAGTAGCATTTGAGTAAAAATAGGTTTACTAATTACCCAGGACAGATATGCTTACACCAAACCCACTCTAATTCCACACCCACAGAACGAGGAGAGTTTTAGCCTTAAGTCTCTTCATGCAAGAAACATGCCAGCCAAACCACAAAATGCTTTTACAATTTCCATAGTCATCCTCTCTGCCTTCCACTGAACCTAAGTTATTAATCAGGAGAAGTCACAGCTGCCAAGTGTTATTTATCAAGAAGGCCTTTGGTAGAAGTAGCAGCCCAGGGTAGAGAGCAAAAGAGAAGGAGGAGAGAGAGTTGCAAATAAAATGAATCATTCAGAAGCAAGGTCTATAAACAGCCCTTGCCAGCAGAAGGCATGACTCATCCCACCAAAAACACACCAAGTGAAAATCTCACCCAGGAGCCAAAGCCTTGGGAACTTTCAGAGCCCGTGGTGTGTTGCACACACTCAGCCCATGCACATCACTAAGATGAGTGCAGAGAATCAAGACAATATTCACAAAGATCATGTGAGTACCAGGAAAAATGAGAAACTAGCTCATGCTGGGTTTGGGGACTTGAGTTTATTTTCCCTGTACTTCATTTGTGGCCATAAGCCTGGTGGAAAAGAGTAAACCTCCCAGAAACGCCCCCTGTCTGATGGCAAGTTGGTGTCTGAAGTCTTATTAATTAAAAAAAAAAAAAAAAAGAACAAAACAAACAAACACACACATATAGAGCTCATATTTGGTTATAAGAATCAAAATAGTAATTAATTAAGCTCCAGGAACAAGTATAGAACTTGTGCTTAAGGTACAAAGACATGCAAATTTAGCTGCAGAAATGGAAACATCCTAGAAACACCTTCCCACACCCTGCTTGATAATCAAATGTTTATGCAAATACCTTTGAGCCAGAACAGTCTCACCTAAAGAAAGCAGGTTCAGGCAGAGCTGCGCACACCAGCAGAAGCATTAGGCTGATGTCGACACAGGCTCAGCATATGGTGAGAAACTCCCTCCTCCCTAAAGCAGTACTAAAACAGAGAGAGTAGACATGCTCCTGGATTTGCCTGGCTTCCCCTGCAAGCACTCATGCAGAGTTTGATTGCTTCTGGGCACATTCTTCCTACCAGCAAGGTTTTGTTTCATGGTTTTCCCTCAGGTGAGGGGAAATGTAAGCACCTGGAAACGCTTCCAGTTCAAAGAATGCTTTACAATAAACTGATGGCTTAAACAAAATGTGCAACTTAACCCATAGCAGAAAACCATCCTGTCTCTGTGAAACTGAAATGACATCTCAGGGTAGGGAAAAATTTGACCTCAACATCTGAGGTTTTTTTTAGAATTTGCATGAGTTCTCATTGCTTGTGACATAATCATTCCTGAATGTCAACTCCAGTGCTATGGTTTCTTTTCATTAAAGCAACTTTGCCCCAATAAAGAAAACATACATTGAAAGGTCTACTGTGTGACATCTTTAACTTATAATGTGCTGCTCCTACATAGGTTTGGATATGACAAACGTCCCAACATTGCTGGGAGGTGAAGCTGTGCAAAGACTGACAAAGATCACACCCCAGAGAGCAATTCAGCCAGAAACAAGCACCAGAAGTCCTGTTATGACAGAACTACACAACGTAGCTTTCATGTCAGTGGAGTTGCAATACATTTAACTCGACTCAGTTTCCAGTGAAAGAGCAGATTGAGTTAATGTGTGATAATATATTAGTCACAGCAATATCACCAGCAACATCGATGTCCCACATTCCTGTTTTTAACGTCCCATATAGGAACATGACAGGCACAATAAAGATTTTAAAAGTGATATAATGCCACCTCATGCCTCAAAAATCTTCCACAAGATATTTCATAGGAGCTCCAGTACTTACTTGCTGCTCTCAGTGGCTCTTCTCTCCGCTGAGGACCCCGGGATGTATTTTAGCCCTGGTATTCTCTTTAGCACACTGAAAGGAAACTTCTGATCCAGCTTAGAGGCCACTGACTCTGGAAGATCCAAGCAGAAACAGTAGCCAAGACCATCTGAAGTCAGCAGCACGTCAAGGAGGATCACTGACAAAATGCACTCATTTCTTGCACTGCAACTTACCACCACGCTACAAACTAGTTTCCCTGGAGAATTCTTCCGGTTCTAGCTAGTGCCATCCTTTCAGACCATCACCCTTCTCATCTCCATTTTCTTTGCATACGTTAAAGCCACAATAGAAGTAGAAGCATGGGATGAGAAAGAAATGCAGAACTGGGTGTGATGAGAAAAAGAGCCCAGGAAATATCATAAAGTCAATGCATCTTGACCACAAGAACTGCACCACACTCTCTCCTCCTATGCTGGTTTAGGGCTACATGTTCAGAAAGGATACAGGCTTTCCCAACTAGGAGCCCACACAGATTGCTCAGGAGAGAAGAGTGGGGGATAAACCACACCACAAAGAGCAGAAACCACGGCACCAGCACCACTGGAACTCTAAATCCAAGGAAGTGAGCCCGCTTCATTCGTGAGCGGGTGGTTGAGACACCCAGTGTAGCAAAAGCTACAGGCATGAATCCTTTGGCATCTTCCACTTCTGACACCATCGAGACAACAGTTTCAAGTAAGAGGTACAGGAGGCCAGTCAGGATGGCAAACACAATGGTGAAGAAGCAGTGCTTCACAGTGCCAACGTTCTTCTCAAAGCTGCCAGCAAAATACCAGATGACAATGGCACCACAGGTCAAGGATATCAGGTCTTCATAGACAAAAATGTAGGTAACTAACCTGTGAACTGAGCATGCCAGCATGTTAGAAAGGCAGAGACAGCAATGAATTTGTTCTAACCCACTACAATTACAAGTTTAAGCAGAGGGAGACAGCCTGCAAGATTCATCAACTTTTTTTTTTTTTTAATTTATCCTGTTGCACAAAAGAGGGAACTTGAGGCCTTTAAAACCACGAGTAAGGAACCAAAGACAGCTAAAACATGAGCTATCTTGGGTACTGCAGGCAGATGGACTGACTTGCTGCTTGCTGGGATGGTGCCTGGAAAAAAGCATCTAGCTTCTATAGTAAATATCAGCCTCATTGGAAGGCAGAAGGCATAAAAATGACTGCTACAGTTTAACTCTGACTTTGCTCTGTTGCTTTAGCTACTGCAGTAAAAATAATTAAAAAAAAAACACTTCTTAAACAGCCAGCAGAGAGATTTCTCTCATAAGTAAAAACGTTTGGAGATTATCAGCTGGTAGCAACACCCTGAGGCCCTTTGGTTATCAGTTCTGGGCATGCCAAGCAGCTCCCAAAGCCCTCCTGCCAACTGCAGGGTAAACACAGGAGAGACCATCGCTTGGCACAACCTGACAGCCCCAGGCAGGCAGGCACACATCAACTCAGCACGCCACACTGCTGGAAGGAACCACTGCAGCGAGCAGGAATTAATGATCAACTCCTTCAGGAAACAGCACAGGGAGAGGAGAGAGCAACCAGCCAAGCTCTTAGCAGCGCGCCCCCTACTACGCCCAGAGCCACAGACATAGGGAAGCACGGGGAACTGGGAGAGGAGCGCTGCGGGGCTGTGAGGGCCCGGCGGCGCGGCATGGCAGAAAGCACCGCGGAGGACGGCCACCTGGGCTGGGCGCAGGCACCGCTCACCTTCCCCGGCTCGCAGGGCGGCGGGCCGCAGGGCACCGGGGTGGGCGGCGAGGGAACCCCGCAGCAGGCCGGGCCCGGAGGCGCCAAGCGACAGCAGCAGCGTGAGAGCGCCGCCAGCCAGAGGGCGGCCACACCTCGCCGCCATGCCGCTGCGCGCCGCCCCACTTCCGGCCGCCGCCGGAAGGCCTTCACCGTTGCCATGGCGACGCGAAGCGCTGCGGTACCCCGTTACCATGGCGACAGCCTTTTTTTAACTTTTTTTTTTTTTCTTTTTTCTTTTTTTCTTTTCTATTTTGGTCAGCAGAGGACAGTGCCATCTCACGAAGTTTCATACTGTTGGAGCTGTCGGATGAGGGGAATGCTCAGGGAACAAGGGACAATCTCTTTTCCCAACTCCAGCTTTTTGGGGGGAGCAAAGAAAGCACAGTGCAGGGGCTTCCGCTCCGAGCCTGCTGTGAGCTGTCAGGAACCCCTGACCTCCCATCAGGCAATAAAAACATTAACTTATTGTCTCAGTGCCATTTCCAGTGATCACAGAACCACAGGACGGCTTGGGTTGGAAGGGACACCAGGGATCATCAATTCCAATTCCAACCCTCTGCCACAGGCAGGGCCACCATCATCCAGATCTGGTATTAGCCCAGGGTGCCCAGGGCTCTGTCCAAGTTGGTCTTGAACACTTCCAGGGATGGGGCATCCAACGACACAAACACTTCAATTGCTTTGGAACTAGAGATTCAGAGGTTCTACACAGAGCAACTCTTTTTTAAATTAATAATTCCAGTCACCACTCGCTTTGCAGAAACTTATTTCAGGCCATGACAGCGGGATTTAGAAACAGCCCAACTCAGCCATCAATCCATTCCGCTGCAGTCAAATCGCTTTAATTTCTGTCCATCCCTGATGAAACCTCATTTCTGAAGCAACATCTCCTTCCTCATAAACCCCCAGATCACAATCTCTTCTTTCAGAAAGCTGCTCCCCGAACCAACACGTGGCTTTCTAGAACACTGGGCGCTCCGCCAACATGGCTTTCCTTTAGGAAACCCTATTACCTGAAACACACCGACAGCCCTGCCCCTTCGGCTGGGATCCGGCCGCTCCCAGAGTCCCTCGGTCTCCCCCCGCCGCCACGAAGTGGTGCCGTCCAAGCGCGCCCTGCTCCCCCCGCCGCTCACGGATCCCAGCGCGGCTCCCCCCGCCCCCCCCCCACGTTGGTACCGCCCCCGCCCAGCTCCCCGCTGCCCCCCCCGCGCCGCCGCGCGAATGGAACGCGCCGCGCTCGCTGATTGGCTGCCGGGCCCCGCAGTCTGCGCGAGCTGCGGGTGCCTCACTGTGCGCGCGGCCGGCGCTGCGCTCGGTCCCGGCTAACTTCGTTGCTCGCTCCCGCCGCTCGCTCCCGTCCCGCAGCGCAACGCCCGGCAGCGGCCATGGCTTCGGGTAGGTGCTCCCGAACGCGCGGTGCGGGGAGGGGACGGCGGCTTTTCCCCACGTTGGGACGGCGCGGGCGGCCGCTGGGGGAGGAGGCCGCGTCGGGGGGGCAGGGAACGGGGCGCCCCCCCTCCCCGCACGCACCGCCCGCCGCGCGCGCCTCCGCCGGCGGGGAGGGGGAGGGGACCACGCCCCCCTAATGGCGGCCGAGGCCACGCCCCCTCCGCCGAGGCCACGCCCCCTCCCGAGAGACCCCAGCTGCGGACGGGCCAGGCCACGCCCCTTTTCATTCGAGGGCGGGGTCTGTGCGGCCACGCCCCCTGGGGCAGGGGTCTGCCCTCGGTGTGGGGCCCTGCTGTGGATTGTGCAGCCCACCTCCAGGCTGGGATGTGACCTGTCCCCCTTGAATTGTGTATCCCCAGCATGGGATGCGATACTTCCCCCAGACTGTGCATCCCCTGCATGAGATGTGATCCCCATAACCCCAGACTGTACACCCCCAGCATGGGATGTGATCCCCATAACCCCAGATTGTGCACCCCCAGCATGGGATGTGATTCCTCTTGTTTTGGATCTTGCCCCTTCTGAGCATAGAATGTGACTCTCCGCTTGAATCATGCACCTCCGGCACGGGATGTGATTCCTTCTCCCTTTGGGTCTTGTCCCTTCCATCCATAGGATATCCTTCTGCTCTCCCCCCGCTTTGCATTGTGCACCCCACAGCATGGGATTTGCCCCACCTCTTGTTGCTGTGCATCGTGCAGCATGGGGTGCAACCCTCCCCTTGGGCTGTGCCCCCACCAGCATGGGCTGTGCCTTCCTGCCCTCCCCGAGCTTGTGCCCCATAACTGCTGCCCATGCCCCCTAGCTTTTCCCTGGGGTTTCTGCCAGCAGGCTGTGGTGCCATTTCTTCACCTTGTTGGATGTGAGGTCCCATTTTGATCCCAGCAGCAAAAGCCCTGGGGAGGGAGCATTCCTTTCTGTCCCTCCTGCACAGGATGGACATGCCTCTAGCCCTCAGTTGTCAGGGTTGAGCTGTTGTAGTGTGGTCTGCTGGCATGTACGTGAATGTCAGAGTAAGAGAAAACCAAGCAAGCCGTGCCAAAGGGCTCCCAGTGCAAGGGGCAGTGCATTGCAATGAGAAGAAAACACATTCAAAGGTGTGAGCCTTTGAGACCACAAATTCTTCTGCCAAATGAATGAAGTTTGGCAGTGAACTAAACACCCTTTTTTCCAGACCTCAGGTAGGTACCAGCCAAGCACCTGACGTGTCTCCTCGTTACTTCGTGGTGAGATTCTTTTTCTCTTGAGGATGCTGTACAAGCTGCTTCTTCCTTATGTGAAACCATCTCATAGAACAACTTCAGTTCTGAGGCATGCAGTGCATATTCTTTTTTAAGAGGTATATGGCTCCAGAGCAGTACTGTAAGCTACATCCCACTTCACTCACAGGGAATTTTTCCATTAGCTGTTTCTACATTCAGAAGAAGTCCCTGCACATCCAGGACTTTCCAGAATTAACTCTGTTGTTTCCAAAAACTAACATCCCTGCTGAGCCCACCAAAGGAAATCAATCAGAAGGCTGTAGACTTAGCAGTCCAAGAAGGGATAATCAGCACGGAGAAAAAATGTATAAATAAAGGAAATTCCCCTGATTCAAGATGTTCATATTTTACAGGCTCCTTATCTGGTTTCTTTTAGTCCTTTCCCAAATTGTTGTGGCTTGGCAGGAGTTTCTGAGGGAGAAACGGAGGTCAAATGTAATTCTTGTGCTTATAGGTAATTACATCCTCGCTCAAGAATTCTTTCTGTAACAACCATTGATATTCTTTTATTTAATTGACTGAATTAATGCTGTTGTGGGGTAACCTGACAGGTGACTGAGCACCACGTGATCATTTGCTCACTCCCCCCTTTCCCAGTGGGATGGGGGAGAGAATGGAGAACAACAGAGTAGAATTTGTGGATTGAGATAAAGCTATTTACTAAGATAGAGAAAAGAAAAGGATAATAATTATGACAAATATAGATATAAACGTATATAACAAGTGATATGCAAGCAGTTGTGCCCAGCTGGCCCCCCATCAGCAGAAGAGAGTGAGATGAACTCCCACCCTGTTCAAAACTCCTTCTGCTTGATGTCATGGGATGGAATACACCTTTGGCCAGTTTCAGTCAGCTCTCCCAGTTTTTTCCCCTTCTCCCAGCTCTTTGGGCCCTTTGCTTCCAATGGCCGTTGCTCTGTATAGCCCTACTTAGCAGCAGCTATGAACATTGGTGTGTTATCAGCATCATTTTTCTCCTAAAACCAAAACACAGCATCATAGGAGGCACTCTGAAGAAAACAGTTCCATCCCAGCTGAAACCAAGACAAACCGTGTGCAAAACTCGTAGCAAAACAATCATTTTAAAATGCTATAGCCTATTGAACAATAAGCTTTGTTATCATTCAAATGGAAATAATGTAAAAGATGTGACCTTTGCCTTGTTAAAAACGATAAACATTTGCTTTTTGTTATGAAAAAGCAACAAAATATTTGTGTAGGGGTGCAAAATGATGAGAATGTGTCACATCTGGGTGAAAACACTGAGATGTGAAATCAGATATTGCAGCTCTCGTTGGGTTCTGCTGAGTGCTTCTCTTGCAGTATGCAGTGCGATGCTTTCTGGTGCCTTGTGGAGATGCTTTGCAATTAAAACCCCTTGCTTTGCATCTGAATAGCTGAGGTGACATCCTGATCTTGGCTGAGTGCCTGAGTTTAAGTGTAAGTACTGGCAGGAACAGATTTATAGCCAGATGAGGGAGGTGTGAGGAACAGATTTGGAGCGATTTGGTGTATGTTTGCTGTTTGTTTATAGTTTATGGCATTTCTTCTGCGCTGTAACTCACTCTCAGTTTCAGCTTTTTAGTCAGTTCCTGGAGTAGAGGTTATATACATAGAAACAGATGGGGAAAACAGAGATCGGGGATGAAGGCAGAAATTCTGATAGCTGTTTTTAGACCACGGTGCTGCGATGTTTGTGCAAGTTCTTGGGGTAACTTAAAGAGAAGAATTGCAAGGCATTCCCCAGAGGGATGGTACTGCTGAGGCTGCAGGGAGACCAGGGCTTGGGGTTTGGTGCAAGGTGGAAGATAGAAGTTTCAAGTGTAAGTGGCAAGAGTTGGGGTGGCATTGGAAAGGTCTGAAGCTGATGGAGCAAGGTATGCTGTGCTGTTTGTGCTGGAAGAACAGGGCTTTCCCCTCCCTCTTAGCCAGGGAGACCCATCTTTCTGCAGTTAACAAGACATAATAATGTGGTAAGCTGACTTAATGTGAAGACAGAGCATCCTGTTTAAGAACTGAATTCCAGCGTAGTAGGCTTTCCTAGAGTTAGTAAGGCTTGTTGTAGCACTCACAGCTTTTATAAACTAGATGCTCTACTTTAATACAAGTCAAACAATTTCAGTGATGTTCCTGATGGTGTAAGTTTCCTTTTTTGTTTCGTTTGTTTTCCTTGAAGTTGTATTTTGAAATACCCATCCAATGTAATTGTCTTTCAGGAGTCAATTTCCACGATAACTGATGTTTCCATTACTGGGAAATAATCTGCATTATACCTATCTGGGCAGCTTGTGTGTGAATGGATTTGTTCTTGCACGGTCAATAAGGGAACTATTGTGGTTCTTCATCCCTGATTTACATCTCCAAGTTCCACCTCCTTGCTTTTGTGGTACCTTAAAATGGGGTTCAGTAGGACCGACCTACTTAGCTTTGCTGGATTAATTAAGCAGCTGCTTTCTGTTCATTGATGATGGGACCACACTCGATAGCCATTAGCAAGGGTTGTAGAGTCCTGGCTGTTGAGGAGGAACGTGGAAACGCGAAGATGGAATCCAGGCTCTTCCAAAAGAGAAGCTATGGGTCCTGCACATGCTGTGCTTGTGTGTGCATGGCCTCTTGTCTGAGGATGAGGAAGAAGCTGCCTGGTTCTACTGGGAGAGTGATCCCCTTGTTCACTGCACCTGCACCTTCCTGCCTCTCCCCAGACTTCTTCCTTTCATATCAGGTCAAGGAACCAGACACCCATTAGAAATTCTCAATATGGCTGCCTTCTTTTCTAGATTCTGGAAGTTACGGTCAGTCTGGAGGCCAGCAGAGGTATGGATATTTTTTTCTTGTTTTTCTTTTTTTTTTTTTTCCCTGTTAGCAATTAAATATGCCAAATAAAAGGTCATTTAGGATTTCCAGCAAGATTCTGCAATCTTTGCTTCAACACTATTCAGCATTGATACATTCTGCACGTTACAGTTGCAGGAAGCTTGGGACCAGATTTCTTTCATTAAGAAATCTTAAAAAATAGGACAAAAAGCTGGTATTCACCCAGGGAAGACAATAAGGAGATGTAATCTGAAATGTCACGAATATAGAGATACGTTTTTTGTAAGACTGCCTTAAGCTGTTCCCTGAAATGTTAATCAGTTTATAGACACACAGGTGATGGCCATATAACCATTTTCCCAGTATAGGGATTTTTTAAAAAGGCAAAAAAACTGTGAAAACTGTTAATAATTTTATGATATAAGAACTGTATGTTTGGGGTACGTGGTGTACTTTAGTCAGCAAAACAAAAGTGTTCCTAGAGAAGTGTAAAAATCATGGATAACACTGCGTTTATCTGAGTTTCTTGGTAGTTTATCAAACAACAGTAAGTCCAACTTTCACGTGCTTTAAATTTACACTTGAAACAGAGCAGACATTAAAATAAGCTCTTATGGCTCTGACATCCGAGCATGGTAACCATTCGTTTACTGATGTGTTTCTAACATGCCTACAACTGGAGGATTTTCAAAACAACACCCAAAACACTTTCCAGCCTACATGGACAGCACTATAAATATTTTCTAACTGCATTTTTTCTTTTACAGCTATTCATCCTATGGCAACCAGAGCAATCAAAGTTATGGACAAACACAGGTAAGCTTGAAAAACGTTTTTCTAAGTTGGTGTATAAACATTGTTCCTGGGTTGCACTGTCTGGGCTGGGAAGGAATCTCTTCTCAGCTGTACTTGGTGTTTGCAGTTGTGTCTGGCAAAGGAAAACTGTACTGTACTTACCTGCTGTGGGGTTTATGTTTCTTTTAAATATGTGCTCCGAATTACAGGGATATTCTGGTTATGGGCAGAGTGGAGACAATTCCTCCTACGGACAGAGCTATGGAAACTATCATGGGAACTATGGACAAAATCAAACAGGTTTGGGTATCTTGTTACATTCATTGTCAGTAACTAAAAGGTGAATATTTACTAAAAGATTTCTTCCTCAATTCCAAGGTTACGGACAAGATTCCCATGGCTATGATGACGAGTCCAGTTATGATAATCAGAATCAGAGCTCATACAACCAGCAGTCTTACAGCAACCAGGGGCAGCAGAAAGGGTCATCTAGAGGGTAAGAAAGCTGAGATTACATTGCCTGTTTAAAGTCCTGTCTAGGAGTTGTGTATTCTTAACTAGAGCTATAACAAGTTTTGTGCTATAGCTGTCAAAATAAAAAACAAGAAAACAAATGACAAATGTCTAATAATTTACAGTTTTAAGACCTTTTCAATGCCTCAAAGAATAGGAAGTAGGGAAAGCATATTTCTTTAGATAAGAATAGATGTGTTGTCCTGAAGCCACGGTATAGGGGAAGAGAAATTATAGAAAGTCTTTGGATAGTGACCTCAACAAATAATGGATTTGGTAGAGAGTGTTCTGATGAAGAAAAAGTTGGGTCGGTTATTTGTCTATTCATGTTTTTTTTTTTGACATAAAGTTACAGTAACCTTACAGTTCTTAGATTTGCAGATATCTTCTATGGCTTGGGATGTCTTTTCTTGCTGGAAAGAAGCGGAAAGGACTCAGAAATACCATTTAAGAGATATATATTTTTCCAACCAAATTGGATTCTCAAACCATGCTTTTATATTCTCATCAATCGACTTAAATGTCCATATGCACTCTGCAATCATAGATTCAGTGCTTCACACTGTCATAAATGTATTTCATTTGTTAGATGTAGTTGTACTCATGTGCAGGAGGGTTAATAATACAACTTTGAAAGTATTCTTTCAGCCCAACCCCATAAGAACTTGAAAAGCAGCCTGGTGCTAAAATACTTTATTGTCTTATTTGCAAACTCTGTGCATTTACTCCAAGGTTACTTCTTACAGTCAGTCTTTAACGAGAGTCATGTTATCTATTAAAAATGCATTGTACATATAAAGCCCCATTCTTGTGTTCAGAGTCCAAGAATTCTGACTTTGTTTTGCAAGCTTATTAAATTGTCTAGGCTTCAGAAAACCTGTACTTGGTTTCTGTTTTTGTAGTTATTATTGCAAAGCATCTTAATATAGACAAGTAAGGTTTTAAGCTGTCTGAACTTCAGGTGCTGCCACTCAGAGTGTCACTGAAAGGACGGCAGGTACATGGTTCAGTTTTGGTTGTCTGTGTACGGTTGTAACAAGTCAGGAGAAAGTGGGATATTAAAAACGACGATAATTTTGGAATGGATGATCACATAATTAAGTACTTAGTCGGATGGGATAGTTAGAGATTGATTGGCTGAGTTTTTGAAAATCTAGTGGAAACTTCTTGTAGAAGTTTCTGTTTCCTGTGGATTTTCTTGGTTTGTTTGCTTTTTGGGGAGTGAGTAAGATTGAGAAGGACTGGAGAGTGGCAAACGTAGTGCCTCATCTTTTGAAAAAGGGTGTGAGAAGTGATGAGGACGAGAAGAAAGGGTGACGAAAGTGATTAATCTCAATTACTCAAAAGACAATACATTTAAGCCACATCTAAGTACCTAGGGGGAAGACAAAAGGATGAGTAACAGTCAGTGTTTCCTAGATGCAATTATTTCTCATAAATGTACGTAATTTCTTGCTATGACAGGTAACCCCACTGGAACAATAGTTCTCTTGCATACCTAGTTTTTTGAAATGCTTTTCCTTCTACCTTGTGTGAATTAGTAAGTAGCCTTGGGCTTATGTGGTAGAGGTGAAGTTTCGTTGTGGTTGCTATATATTTGATTAAATGATGGAGTTGGAGAAGAGTTATGGATGATTCCTGCTCAGAATGTAGGGACACGTTCAGTTATAATATCAAAGAGATGATGATTCTGATCAAAGTTTTTGATAAAAGTTAGTGAGGTACTATAGATAGATGACATTTGAGTGGGAAGGATTACAGGAATTTTTGAGGACATCACAAGAGTTAGAAAAGTGCTTGGCAAAATGGCAGAACATCCAGAAATACACAGGGTGCAGTTCAGTGAGTGCAAAGTTTTGGGGTTTTATGTGTGCTGGAAATATCAGCTGCACAATACAGCATGAGCAGGGAGTATCTTCTCACTGTGTTGTTGTATAGAGATGGATTTGGCATTTAGTGGGTCACGGGCTATGTATCAGCTATTGTCATGCTACTGGGGAGAAGGGAGAAAGCCAGCCTTATTCTGGGATATGTAAGGGGAGCACTGCTGATAATTACTCTTTGGGAGGAAGTTGAGGATGTCTTGGAGGTGATGGCAATGTACATTTTTCTGCCTCAGTTTTACTTAAAGTCAGATATATCCCAACAGAGATTAGATGAGACATACAGTGTTTTCGTATCACTGGGAGGTAACTGTGACCAGGGAATTTCAGCAATGTCATGTATTTTCCACAATTACTTTGCTCTCTGTTCTGTGAACGTTTAGCTATTAATACAAATTCTGTTTATTTTAAGTGGAAGAGGCTCATATGAACAAAAGTCAAACTATGGTCAGCACCAAAGTTCTTATGACCAGCAGTCAAGCTATGGACAAAACCAAGACTCTTATGACCAGCAGTCAAGCTCATATGACCAGCAGTCGGGCTACGGCCACCAGGGCTCATATGACCAGCAGTCGGGCTATGGCCACCAGAGCTCATATGACCAAAAGTCAGGCTATAACCAGCACCAGAGCTCGTATGGCCATTCTCAGCAATCCTACCAGTCTCAGAAGGGAAGCTATAGCCACAACAGCCAAGGTAAAATTAACAGATTGAATTAAATATTGGTTGGTAACATTGAACGCAAGCACTGTGAAATAGATGGATTTCCTTCCACGGACAGTTGATCTGATGAATGGTTAAAGCTCTTCTTCCACGTTGATATTATGTGGGAATGTTTTACGTGTTAAGACTTTCAGTGCATTACGCAGGAATGAAAAAACATTGGGGCCCTCAAATTGTTGTGGTTGTACTTGTTGGAGACAGCCTTGCAGAGTTTGTGTCCACTGAGTCCCACAAGGTCTGGATGGGATTTTCTTCCAAGCTGTTTTGCACCTTTTTCCTATATGAAAGTCTGGATGAGTCATGAAGAGCTTTTGTAGTTTGCATTCCAACTTCATGCTGCTTCTGTAAATTCTGAGATAGATGGAAATGAGAAGTTTGAGACAGACCATTTTCTGCAAAATCTTGGCTCAAGCAGCAGGGCCCACACTTGTTATCCTTGTTCTGTCTTCTGTGATCTCTTTTGCAAAATGAGAAGGCTGTGTGGGAAGTAGAATGAAAAGTATATTTTAGATGATATGTCATTAATGTTAGAGAAATGTAGTGTTTATTTTAAAATTGAAGTACAGAGTGCTTACTTTCCAAGATACCACACAGCACTGGAGGCTGAGGGAGATAAGTGGAGCAAAATCAAACTTTGCTCTGTTACTTCCTGGGCTAGATAATGGAAGTGGGATATTTAGGAGTTGCCATTCATATCTGGAAAGCAGCAGACTTGAAGAAAAAGAAAATGTAGAGCAGGAATTTTCACTGCACCGCAGTTTGAACTGTAGTTTGCTCATCTTTTGTCTTTTTTTCTTCCTTCAGATGACCGTCGGGAAAAGAGCAGGTATGGAGAAGATAATAGAGGATATGGCGGGTCACAGGGAGGAGGTAGAGGGGGATATGACATGGATGGAAGAGGTCATATGTCTGGATATAGGTAAGTGATCTCATTCCAGTGCCTGCAGTTCTTTCCCCTTTGGCCTTATTATTTAGCTGTTTTAAAGTTTCTTTATGATTTGCCTATAGATTTAGATTTCAAAAAGTGAAAGGTAGTTGGTTTCTAAAATCAATCCTTTCTGCACTACAAAGAGATGCATTTTGCTCAGGTAAAGCTTTTACATTCAGACAGATTGAGACCGAAGCGTTTGATTGTTATGACACATAGCTGCATCTTATTTACATTAGCTGCAATAAAAGAGCTGCCAGAACCCATCACTTGAAATAAGATATTTAAAACCTGTGAAAATCCTTTCTGAATGAGAAAACCAACAGTCACGCTCTGAGACAGTTCTATAAATTTCATAGCTAAGGCAGCTAACCTTTGACAAGGAAGTATTGTGACTTTGATGACAGATCATTATATTAGAGTAGGCTAATTATCTTTCAGCTTCCTAAATACAATTTTAATCAAAAGTTTAACTTTTTTTTTCTTTTTTTTTTTTTTCCCAGTTTTAAGCTTCCATTAAAATAGATTTTATTATTGGTTTAGCTGTCATCTAAATCCATTTACTTCAGGTAAATTCTAAATACCTACACAGAAGGTTGCTTTCCATTGCCTTTGACCCTGTTTCTGTCAAGAAAATATATGCACATGCTTAATTTTGTGCTTGTTGATGATTTCATTCATAGGTCTGAGAGACTGGGACCTTTGCTTTAGATCTCATCGAATTAGCCAAATAGCATTGCTATTTCTTAATGAACAGTCACAACTGGCTGTTTTATGTACCTTCTTGATGGTTGGGGTATGTAGAATGCTCACTGATGCAAACTAAGAATAGAGAGGTTTCCAGTGAGCTTGGAAGCATTGCTTGCCAACATCACTTACCCTTAAATAGTCTGCAGAATTCAGAGTTATTGCATAAACTCCAGATAAAGAACTTTAATAATGCACTGCTGTTCATTTGAGCTGATAAAGTTTAAAGAAAGAAATTCAACAATGTGGTAAGACTTGGTTATTTTTTAAAGTATCTCTTTTTAATCCATATTTAAAGTTTTCCTGATTCTGGGGTGGTCCCAGATTGTACTTTATGGCTGTTTTGATATAGATGGACCTCTCCTAATCAGGCATGGTAACATGGTTAGGAACATATTAGTTTCTTAATAGTAGTTTCTTAATATTAAAATGTGCTGGGTTTCTATATAACATGAACTTAACTAGCTAAATAATTTGAGTTCATTCACAGCTGGAAGTGAACTTTTTTAAAACCTATTTTTATATGTAAATGAGGGCTTTTCATACTCCTTTGATATAATCTGTTTAAAATAAAATAAAATAAAGAATTACTGGAGCCCTTTCCAATGTGGGAAATGAATGTGAGCTTCAAAAAACATTCGTTTGGTACACTTCATCACTTTGAAACAAACTCCTGTCCTTGTGAGATAAGAGAAATGGATGTCTGTGAAGATGGAGCCCCTTGCCATAGTTTTCCAAAACGTAAGAAAAATTTTCTGTGCGCATCCACGTGGATAATGATACATCACTGCACTTCAGAGCCCAAAGAGGGGAAAGAATGAAGGTGAATGGGAGGAAGGGGGGAAATTGTGTTGAGGTGGGAAGGCGTTAGGATGTGTATTGTGAAGTCTGTCTGCTTCCAATCAGTGATGCAGACTGTAGTGCCTTTTGCAGTGAAGATTTTTCTGAAACTGCAGTGCCATAAATACTTCCTCAGTCTTTCTGCATAATTATAGCTGGGGATTCTCCTTCTGACACGTTTTAGCAAAGTCACGTGTTTATTGGAAAAGAATAAAAGGTTAAATTAAATAGCAAGCCATATGATCAGCGGGGGGAAAGAAGTTCAGGTAAGAAGTCATGTTTAATCCTGTTGAAATGTGGGGTGTCAGGGTAGTTTTTGGTTTTGTTTGCTCGGGTTTCTTTATTCTAACTAAAAGCAGCTTGTGTAGGAGCGTCGTGTCCATCTGCAATAACTAGGTAATACTTTAAGTTTTTCCTTTGATCACGTTTAAATGCTTAAATTCCATAGCCATCAGGAAATACCAATCTAACAATTTTGTCTGCAGAAATATTTGTGCTGCTGTAATAATGCAGGCTTTGGTTTTTATAATGATTAGAAAATAACGTGTAAATGAATTTTAGCAGCATCTAGTTCTTGTTTCATGACACTGTGAGGAAAAAAATATAGTTCCTAATTTGAGATGGTAGCAAAGAAATCCCTTTTGTGTTAGATGTTAATAAAAAAACTCCTCATCTTTCCTGGCAGTGCAAAGCAGGGAGATCTTGTTGCAGCTTGTTGTTCATCAGTAAGCACTGCCCAGTGCTTGGTGTTCTTACAGCTGCATTGCCTCATCTGTTCCATGGTGGTGGGTGATGAAGGCATCCTGCTCACAGTGTCCTTGCTGACACAGTGCTGTCCTGTGCAGTGATAAAGGTGTTTTTGGCTGCAGTGTTATTTTCTAGCAGGATTATTGCTGGCCCCATGGCCTGTTACCTACCTGCAGCAGTCTGGCAGTGCAGAAGGTGATTCTGGAGTATTTGGGGTAAAATCAAATCAGCATTTGTAAATTCTGAGAGCTTTCATTTCTACGAGTGTCCTTTGTAAAGTATTCTAAAACATAGCTGGTAACATTCAGGTGTGAATCATTATTCTGAAAACTAGAATGATCCAAATATGTACAGTAGGGAATGCTCATTTTTCTGTTGTGCTTGTGCAGAGCTGTACAGCACAGAGTTGTACAGTACTACAGTACTGATGATCTCAATAAATGATATTTTGGCTAATAGCAGAACCTTTTTTTTAACCTGTAATAGTAGAGCCTCATCTTTGAGCTCCTGTGGTTAGAGAGCAGGTACAGCAGGTCTTGGGAATGAAGAATTTCACTCAGTTGAGCAGCCATACCCACACTGCCCCTCATTTTTAGACTCTGCACTGAATGGGAGAGAGAAGCTCTGCCTGTGCTCATGCACTGTGTTGGTGAAATTAAACACATGCAGTGTAGAGCTCTGTTCAGCATAGATTTTTTTTCTCTTTGAGATTGAAAGCTGCTACGCTATAAGCAAAAAGTTAATTATGCAACTTAATTGCTGTGCCAGCTAGTGTGAGTAGGAATTGGCTTGTTGGGATATCAAGAAACTACAACGTGATGCAAATGATTCTTGGAACAGAGTGGTTTGTGTTCAGATTAATATTTACCTTGAAATGTATATGCTTGAGCTTAGCTTTGTATGGAATTTGGAGAAACATGAGCAGAGTCAGTAAATTTGGGCAGCAGAAAAGCCATCTGTCAGTGACATCATGGGTGCACCAGGCATTTACTTCTTGTATGGAAAAACACATTCTTACATGTAACTCCCACACTCTTGATGAGACATAGATACGTGTTGGGAGCTGAAATTGGGTTCCTGAATTTAGTTTCACTTCTGCCAGTATCTTCCCATGTTTTGAGTGTATTTCTTGTCTGCATGGCATTGTGCTCCCCATGTAACTGAGCCTCTAATGTAAAGGTATTCCCAGCTGAAGTAAGCAGTGCTCAGAGGAACCTCATTCACACTCAAGTAGGTGATGTCTAAATGTGGCCAAATACAGGAGAAAAGGACAATGAGTTTTTCATAGCAGTGAGTTTGATCACCATGCAGATGTAATGTATGCTTTCTGGCTGCTTGCAGTTCAGTCTCAGTTTCTTATGTTATGTATGTTGGTGACATTGCTGAATCTTGGCAACCTGTTGGTGACCCTCATGTAGGATGTTCAGACCTCAAACTGCATCTGGCCACACGTCTGTTTGGTCTGTGTGCAAGGCTGAGGAAGCAATGGACTGAAATGCTAAAATGAAATATTCCACGTGTCCTCTGATGTGAGTTTGGGAGCTAGCTCAGTTGCTGAGGCTGAGGTTTATGTTTCTGGTCTCAGTGAAGGGTAATGTGAGACTGGAAGTAGCTTCTCACAGTCAGCCCCCATCTATAACTCCTGAACACCTTGGGTAGCTCTGCCTGCCAATCCCAGGAGTGTGACACACTGCAGCTTTATTAACTGGGGACTTACAAATTGGGGAAAACAAGGGAAGCATTCATCTGTCATCAAAGGTATCTGCCACTGAACAGATGTGGGTGTGGGTTGGGTCAGGCAGGTTGGATTAAGCAGAAGATAATGGGCTGAAGCACATGTGAGCAAAAGCATATTTCAACAGACATCAGTTAACAATGATTGGGAAGTTCTGAATTGCCCTAAAGCTCAGCCCAGAGATGCAGAGTTAGTGCATGGCAAAGTTAGGTGTCTTCCAGTGTGTTTTGTGTACCCAGCTCCATCACTTCTCAGAATCACACTGCACACATTTTTCCCCTGACATCTCAAGTGAAGTCCTCATGTCTGATATTGGCTGTATTGGTCGTGGACTTACTTTCTGCATGGGTTTAGATTGTTGGATTAGTATTAAGATACTGCATCTCCAGTTCCTACAAGCACAAACACACTTTAAAAACTGAGGGTTTCTTTTCATGCACGTAATTGGAAAACAGCTCTCTGTTTCAGATCTCCCTTCTAACCTTTGAACGTTGCTGTGTGTCATCTCTTAACGTGGTCTGCGTTTTGTGCCACAGGTTTCAGAATGAATGAACTAAAAGTTGCCAGGCTCTGCTTTTGAAGCTCACATGCACACACCCCCAGTAGTGCCAAGTGCTCGCAGTGCAGCAGGTCCCTGCTCAGCCTTCTCAGAGAATGGCTGGTGCTGCTGCTTGCCCCAGTGGACAATCATCAAACAGCTTAGGCTGGAGGGGACCTAAAATGTATATAAATATATAAATGCATAACAGCAGGTTAATTACCTTTAGCTCTTCTTATTCATAGGAAAGTACTGAAGTACCAATTATTCCAAAGCAGCAATTACATCTGCAATTAAACCCCGTTAACTTTCATGAAAATAATGGTTCTGTTTTAAAACCCGGTTTTTAATAGCAGTTATTTTGGCTTGTGGGATGGGAGGAAGTGTTGAAACAAAGGTATGTCTGTGGGCTACTTTTAAATGACTGTTCAGGACTCCTCTTCTTCAGTGCAGCATCCAGGGTGATTCACTTTCATGTGTTTAAATCTTTGAACGTGAATGGTCAGAGAGCAGAACGTTGAGATGGTGCTTTAGCTGCTAGACAGTAACTCTCATTAACTGTAGATGGAGCCTTGGGCTCAGCACATAGAGATTTAAGGAAGAAATCATTTCTTCAATTTTTCCTCTGCAGTGGTGGTGACCGTGGTGGCTTCAAAAATTATGGTGGTAAGTGCCGAGTATCCAAAAATGTTTCAGTGGAAATTCTTTATAAATCTAAAAGCCACCAATCTCTTGTTACTGTCTCGTAGAAGCATTGTAGTGTTTTGGTGAGGCTGGTGTGTTGGTCAGTTTTAATAGCCAACCCTTTAGCAGTAAGCTAGATTTCTGCTTTGTCAAACTGCATGAAAGAATTTGTGGAGACAGTGATGTTCACTAGATTTTAATTTTTTTATATTATTTTTTTTTTAATTATTTTTGTTTCTTACAAATACTTCTTAGAAAGGTACCAGAGGGGAACAAACCAACAGCTCAGTAAAGTGCTCGGTGATCTGACAACCAGCATTTGCAAGCTAACACCAGCATAGCATCAGTGTGGCAACTGCCACACACTGCAAGTTAAAGAGCACAGTAACGTCCAGACACCTTCTGTTGAACGTTTTAATCTAAATGCCTCTAAATCTCTGGTTAATGCTTTAGATCTTAGATGCATTGCATACATGCTTTAAATATTTTCTTGTCTCTAAAAAAAAAAAAAGAAAAAAAAGAAGTTGCTTGAAAACGTTTTGCTAAAAATAGTCTTTCTCTTTTTTTATTTTTTTTTTCTTCTTTTTTTGAACCTCTTTCATAGGTCAGAGAGATTATGGACAGAGATCAGACGCTGGTAAGAAAACAAGCAGTGGGTGGGATTGGATTGTTGCTCATAGGTCATTGCTTTTTAAAAGTATGTCTGCAAACATGGATGTGGCTGCAGTTCCCATGGCTCCAAGGTGACTTAGCTGCAGCTTGTCTTCATTGAGAGAAATGTCTTCTCCTTTAGAGCATGTGAATTTTGGGGTGGATTTGAGTTGCCTCAAATAAAAACATGTGGATGAAGCATGAATCGAGTTGAGCCAAGCGACTGCCCTTGCTGCTGTAAATTTGTATTATTTAAAACATGCATTTCTTGGGAGGGTGTGACGTCCTGGCTGCATGGCAAACAGCTGGGCATGCACTGCTGAAGTTGATGGCATTGACCTCAGTATCATGCTCTCATCTTTTGTCTCACACGAGTTATCCTTGGGCTATAAGTGTCTGCTACTGGGAAGAGTGGACTTCAGCTTAAAATATTTCTTCTGTTGCTAACACGAAGATGTATGGTAACTGTAGCTTATTTTTAATAGATTCAGAGTCTGACAACTCTGACAACAACACCATCTTTGTGCAAGGACTTGGAGAGGATGTTTCAACAGATCAAGTGGCAGACTACTTCAAACAAATAGGCATTATAAAGGTATGTGAAGTGAGAAATCTCTGGTAAGGAGGAAGAGAACGTGGAGTTGGTGTGTTGGAGGTGTAATGGATATTGTCTGAGGCAGCTGTTTGCTGTGGCTCCCCAGAAGTTAGAGATAATATTTCCATCTGGGTAGTGACAGCTTATTTGAAATAAGCCAGCTTGCTGGTGACATTCAGGTTGCTTTGTGTCTCTTTCAGTTTTTTAGTCTGTCACTAACTCCATATCTGTTATGCCATCTTGATATTTCAGCAAGTGTGCTTCTGTGTTCCTATGGCTGTCACTTCTGCTTCTGCAGCTGCGAACTGGGGCTTCCTGCTCTTAACATCAATGTTTGTGAAAAACAGGCCCCTCATCACTTCATGGAGAACAGCCATTAAGTGTCTTTCCATCAAAAGCATCTTTCTGCAAGCTAGCTCCGAGAGCTGTCAGTGTTTTTACTGACACCTGTTACAGCTAATGCTCTGAACTGACTCTACCAGTATTTCTCCTTTGCTAAGTACACAACCTTTCTTTCCAGACCAACAAAAAGACTGGCAAGCCTATGATAAATCTGTACACAGATAAGGATACTGGCAAACCAAAGGGAGAAGCAACGGTATCTTTTGATGACCCTCCTTCTGCCAAAGCAGCCATTGACTGGTTTGACGGTGCGTGAGATTAATTACCTCTTCTTTTGTTATTAGTGTTGTGGGTGGCACTTTCAGGTTTTGGCAGGGGTTATGGCAACGTTGTGCCAACTGCTTTGCATGTATGTTGTGGAGAATTACAGTACATATTGTTTTTAAATCATGGGTTCAACAGTGGAAAAGAGCAGATCCCAACAATACGCTGATCTAAAATTCAGATTTGGGACTTGAATTATAGTATGTAGAAGTCTGTCATGGCACACTATTTTGCTGATAAAATAAGATTTTACTTTTGTTTTGGAGGGTAAAGCAAATATAACTATGTTAGGTGCCCATACAGCTTGCTGTCTGGTAACCTTGCATCTATGAAGAAGAGACCTTGTATTTAAAATGTCATGCCTTCCCTTACTTGGGAATATTTCATTTTTGCTCTGGCTCTTACACTGTACAAAAGTCTTATCTTTTGGTTTATGTGAAAATTATTAAGTAGAGTTTGTCATCTCACGTTTTGAACGTGCATTCTAAACTAAAGCATTCACTCCATGCTGCCTGCATCTTAAAGGCTTTTTAGTCAGTCTGCATTTGCACATCACTTCTGTTCTCTTGAACTTGCTGCTGTGTTGTTGGGAGCTCTATTAATTTTTCTCTCTGTTTTAACACAGGAAAAGAATTCAATGGCAATGTTATCAAAGTTTCTTTTGCAACTAGAAGACCTGAATTCATGAGAGGAGGTGGAGGTGGTGGACGTCGAGGTGGGACTAAAATCTGTAAAATCCTTCATTTTGTGTAGTGAAGTGCTTTTTAACTGCCAATAGTTTGTAAAGAGAATTGACTTTGTAGAAGTGATTTCTCAAAGCATTTGAGTCTTTGGGATTCTGGCAGTAAGTAAGAAGTATTGAACCAACTTAAGTAAAACTGAGACCTGTAAGCTTTTATGCACTGCATAGAACTTGTGCTCCTTTTCAAGTGGAAAATCTCCAGATCGTGTCTCACTATTCCTTACAAAGAAGTGATGATGACTTTGAGGATCTACAGGTTCCACACAGATAGATGTGAATTAGCAGTAGTGCTGGCTTTTAACTATATAGTCTTCAGATACTCTGATGTTTCCAGATAGTATTAAGCAAGAGAAGTTATTCATCTGCTGCTGACTTAGAGAAGCAGTTGGATGCCCGACTCCTTTAATTAAATAGATGTTAATTTCCCTGGCTCTCTACATAATACAGTTTTATCAGTAGCCTACTGGATATAAATTACCATTTGACTAGAAGCATGTTTTGTTTTGTGGCTGTCAACAAATTTGCATTCTTAAATTTTGAACCTGATGAAAAATTCTCAGTTGGGAAAAAAAAGTTCTTGGTCTTTTTGATGCAGCACGAGCTGTGTGTTGTCCCTGTGGTTGTGTCAGATGGATCCTGGCATTAATCCACACAGGGTTTGCTTTGTTCTGTGACTGAGTCAGGCCATATGTAGATGATACAATTATACACTGTTACATTTTTATGGAAATTTATTAAAGCACGTAGTGGTTTATATAATTACCATTGGCCATTCAAGGTGATCAGGTTTTCTTTTATTGCTGAAAAAGAATTTATAATAAATATGTGTTGGAGCAAATTCTTCTAGCCACCACATGCTACTTTTGTTTTTTTTCCCATGTCTCCTAAGTTCTAAATCTGTCCATGAAAGCATGTGTACTTCAGCTCTGCACATTAACCTCTGCTGAGATTTGGCAGTGACTGAAATTTCTGTTGCCGTTTTGCCCAAATCTTCAGTTATCTTGTACCTAGTAGCAAATGCAGCATCAGAAAAGTAATTCTTGAAGGCTGAATGTTACAGGGGTCCAGTTGTTTGCCTGCCTGCTCTTCCTTCACAGTTCCCACTGTGGCTTTCCTAGTGATTAATGTCAATACAGAGATTGCCTACCTACTCTTTCTTCCACATGGAAGGTCTGTCTGTCACTTTTTGAAGCCAGTGGCAGTCCTTAATAAATGCTTCTCATGTATAAGTCTTAGGCGCTTCTCCTCCTTTATTCTGATTATAATTTTGTTTACAGGTTCACGAGGTGGATATGGAAGAGGTGGGGGCTTCCAGGGTAGAAGTGGGGAACCCAAAAATGGTGATTGGGTTTGTCCTAACCCGTAAGTGTCATTTTAATTGGGTGGTGGTGTTTCACGTGAGCCCTCTGAGTTTCTTAGCAGCTAAGTCTGGGAAATCCTTGTCCTTCCTAGGTCCTGTGGTAACATGAACTTCGCTCGCAGGAACTCCTGCAACCAATGTGGTGAGCCCAGACCAGAGGATTCACGTCCATCAGGAGGAGGTGCGTAAAAAGATCCCTGAAAGCTGCTGCATCTCCTCTGAAGTGTAAAAGCTGTTAATGACGTCCTCAGCTTTCTGAAAAACCTGACGGATGTGTTGGTTTGCATTTTCCTCCAGATTTCCGTGGGAGAGGTGGCTATGGAGGAGAAAGGGGGTATCGAGGACGTGGTGGCAGAGGTGGCGATCGAGGAGGAGGCTATGGGGGTAAAATGGGAGGAAGGTAAGCAACCTCTTTACCCCTGCTCAGTTGTGTAATACCAACTAGAGATAAGAGCTTCAGAAGTGAATAAGTCAGTTTGCCTACTGGGTGTGTTTTGTGAGCATTGTTGGTTAAAGGTATCTATAAGCAGAAGACGACACAGAAGTAGCTGTAGAGATGTTTGACTGAGAGGACTATTTTTTATGTGCTTCAGAGATTCCTTGTGACTTTTTCTTTCCCTTTCAGGAATGATTTCAGAAATGATCAACGTAACAGACCATACTGAAGACCACTGTGAATGTTTTGTTTGTCTTCTTGACCCGTTGGATAGTGAAATTGCCAGAGTTTTGCCTGCCGCTTCACCCATGGCCTCTTCAGATAGTTGAACTGAGTGAAACTAGATTTTTATTTTGGTGGGAGGGACTGGGGCAGTTTGGGAGGATTTTTTTTATGCGAGACATGGAAATTTAATCCTGATTTCAACTTTCTCCTCTTTTCTTCCCTTCCATACCTCTTCAACAGGCCCTAAGAAGGAAAAGGATAAACTGTAAAATATTGCCAAAATACAAAGTGTTTTGTAATACAACAATAAATGCTGATTGTTTTATTTGTGAAATCTTACCGTTTCCCAGTTCATTCAGTTGTATGTCCTTCTTCACACACCCCCTGTCTTCCAGTGGTGTGACCTAAATGGGATCTTGTTTTTAATGAAGTGTCATTAATGAGGTGCTGCTTTCACTTGAAAACCTGCAGTTAAGTCAGTCGCTTGTTTGCTTTACACACCCTTTGTCCCAGATTGACAGACCTGTCCCCTCCTCTGTTCCCATTTTGCTGTGATACTGAAGTCCTGCTCTGCTTGAGCTAGGATGCCTGCTTTGGTGTGCCCTGCAGCTTTCCTGAGGAGCAGGCAGATGGCAGTGTGCTCTCGTTCCTCCAGGAGCTTGTCACATCCAAGCAGCAGCTCCAAAACCAAGGTGGAAGGGCTTCAAAAAACAAACAAAAAAGGTAACTTGCTATGTATTACTCTACATTTTAATTGCTGTTTTTGAAATGTGGGTGATAGCAAACAAGTGTTAGATGCTGCAGTTTAATCTCTGAGAAAGGACGTGGACGACGTCCAGGTAGGCACATTGTAAACGTTTGGAATTCAGCATTTAAGCCAAGGTTTGAAGAGAGGATTCTCACTGCTTGCACTGGGTCACTCTGCACTCTGCATATTTTTAGGGTCTGTATCTATAATCCATATAATGAGGCACACAGCTGTGCAATCTCAGTGGCCTCCCAGCCATCTTGGTCAGAGCTCACTAAGAACTAGAACAAAAATAGGTTTTGTTAATGTCTGTGACCCAGCTTCCTAGCTTGGGGTACAGTCTATAAATGTAACCACCCTGCAGCAGGCATGGCATGGGCCCACATTCCCCTGGGGGCAAGTGATGGTGGTTGGAAAGCTGCCACTTCTAACACTGGGGGCAGCAGTTCTCAACAGCTCTAGCTCTATTTAAGACTTTCTAAAGCTCCAAACTTGCTTTTTCCCCCAGGCTAAGAGCACAGTCATTACCAGCTGGATTACTCAGCAGAGCAGCATTCAAGTAAGAAACTGCTGGAGCTCTCACCACCTTCCCAGCCTGGCAGTGATGCTGAATGTTTGCTTTGTTTGTGATCAGTTCTACGCTGGGGCAAGACAACCTGTGTTCTTACATGCTTTTTAAGACCGTGAAAACATCTTTGCCAGCAGCTGTTTTGTCTTACAAGTCAGACAGGGAAGGGGCGGTGCTGGTTTCCTGGCACTTGTGGTTTTCAGTTGGTGTAGAGAGTGAAATTAATGTGGGAGCCCTGGGAAGACATGGTCTGTGAAGATATAAACCCAGATGATGGTTTAACCATGTCATTGCTGCCAGCTCTTTGCTAAATCCTGCAGCACTGCAGATTTTCTCATCAACTACCTAAAGTTCAGCAGGGTGAGTGTGAGGTAAACAAGCTCCCTGTTGCTTTTTTGGCATGCCAGCAGCCAAATTGAAAATAAAGGGCACATCTCACAAATGCTACAGTGAATTTCTCCCCAAAAGGTGCTGGGAGAAATTTGAGAGGTGATTCCCATCGAGGGAGCAGTTGGGTTGGGAGCTGCCTTCATCTCTGTCTATGATATAGCTTGCAGTATATTTTTTTAATGCTGTGCAGTTTTAGTTTTGGAAATCAGTCCTGTATGGAATGCTGGCAGTTTATTTATAAAAACACATCTCACCCTTGCCAAGCTCAACAATGACTTTATGGAGCAAAGCCTAGTGGGAGGATGCCAATGCAGAAGAGGCATACAGTCGTTACAGAGCTGAAACACAGCAAAAAGAGCTAAGTGATGTCAGGGGGAGCAAAATAAGCTTGGGGTTTTGGGTTGGGGTTACTCTGTGTAACCTAGAAATGAGAATTCCCATTTCCAGGGTAGCACAGAGCTCGTGGGACACTGCCTCTAGCAGATGGTGTTGCTGGGGAAATTGCTTTGGCAAAAAGGCTGGGAAGAGCGAGCTGTCCTTCCACGCCTGTTGTCTAATGTGACATCTGATGGAACTTGGGTGGTGCACCCATCCCAAAGAGGAGACTTTGGAGAAGAGCTGTGGTTCGGGGGAGGCAGATGGAGTTTCACCTACAGTTTTTGTGCATGGTGTTGGTTGGAGAGGAGTAACGCTGTTGCTATTCGCTTATCAGTTACGGTAAACACTGTTGCTGCTCAGCTGTATGGGTGCCTTCCAACACTGTTTCGTAACTCTGGTTCATGGGCAGTGATTCATGGGGCTCAGCACTGCAGCTGAGTTTCGGAGCCGGCAGCCTTGGTGCTGTGCCAACCGCATCCGCTGCTCCCCACCACGACCAGGTGAGTGCTGCTGCCTTGCTGATACCCAGCGAGGGGTGGGGAGAGGACTGACAGCAGGCACCATCCCTGTGCTGTGTGCCATGACCTGCTGGGCCCCAGTCCCCAGTTTTTCCCACCCCGTGCCACCACCCATCGTGAGCGAGGACTGATGCAGCAGCACCAGGTGCCCCCAGCCCTTCCCTGCACTACAAGCAGCCACGGCGCTTCCTGCTGCTGCTGGGTCCAAGCCAGACTTCCTCCTCACCCCTATTCTTAAGGGGAACAGCAGATGGACCGGTCGCTTCCTAGAGACGAGCCAAACACGGCTGCGTTTGCAGACAGAGCTGCTCTTGTTTGGAAAGGAAGCGCAGCTCCGACCTGCGCCCGCTGTTTGTGCCCCTCTCCCCATCGCTCAGCCCCCTGTTCTTCCTCCCATCCCACTGACAGTCTCTCCCCATTCCTTATCATCCCGCGTTGCACCGATCCCTTTGTTTTGGACCCCCTCCACCCCTCCTGTGCTGCCCCAAGTTGCCCAGGGCCCTGCGGGTACCACTGCTCCTGGAGCTTTGGGGGCCGGACAGAAAGAGGGGCTGTGGGCTTTACAGGAGGCGTGTAGTCGGACCTGGCACGGAAACAAAGCAGCCCTAAGTCACATCCTATTATTTTTCCGAACCAAACATCCTTTCGCTTTGCTTAAATGAGAGCAAAATAACGCGGGGAGCAAACAGAGGGGCCGAATCCATCGGAGAAGGGCAGCGGTTGGAGACAGCTGGAGGAAAACGCAGCTCCCAGTGCGCGAGAGGGGGGCGGAGGGGCACCCAACCCTGCACCCACCTCTTCGCCCCGCAGCCCCGGGGCACGCTCGGCACACGCGGGCGGAGCTCAGTCCCCGGGCGGGGCAGCGGGAGGAGCGGCGGAGCGCGGAGCGGCGCGGTGCGGTGCGGTGCGGCCATGGGGCTGCGGGCGGCGCTGGGAGTGCTGCTGCTGGTGGCGGCCGTGCGGGGCGCCGCGGTGCGGGGCGAGCGGCGGCGAGCGGAGGTAGGAGAGCGGTGCGGGGAATGAATGGGGCGGGCGGGGAGCGGGGATGAGCGAGCGTGGAGGGGTTGGGGTGCTGGGACGTGGCGGGGTTTGGCTTCTCTGTAAGCGGGACGTCGGCTTGCTGTCCCTTTTGGGAGCTGAAATTGTCGCTGAACATCAGACGTTGTGTTTGATGTCACAAAGTTGGTGGGTTTTTTTAATTATTATTGCTTTTAGTATGGTAAAAGTTAGCAACAAAGGGCTGTGGAAGCCTAGAGGTGAAAATGTCCACTCGGGTTGTGTTTTCATTGCGCTCGTTTTCATTACAATCACAGCTGAAGTTGGGATGTTTAACTGGAAACATATTTACGTTCATCATCTCCTTATCTGCAGGCGCTCGGCAGCACGCAGCCCGGCAGATTTAAAGGGGGATTTAGGCTGAGTATAAGGAAGAAGTTGTTTCCAATACAGGCAGTGAGGCACAGACTGCTCACAGCTCCATCCCTGCAGACCCTTGGGGCAGGCTGGAGGGCTGTGAGCACTGATGGAGCTGTGAGTGTCCCTGTGCACTGCAGGCACTGGGACCAGATGGCCTCTGGTGCTCCCTTCCAACTCCAACCATTCTGTGATTCTATGTGTGATGCTCCTGCTCCCATCCTGCTGATGGCAAAGATGGTATCCCCAGATCCATCAGGCCCGTGCTAACCTATGAGGTCAGCCCCCACCCTTCCACTGGGAGGACAGCCCAGCTCTCTATCTATCTCCCCTCTTGCATATCTCTGTGAATGTGTATGTAACTTTATATATACATTTACACACTCAAACAAAGAGCTGTGAGGATTGTGCCTCAGGGGCTGCGAATGCAGACAGGAATGCATTTAGGAGAGCAGAGGGAGGTGGAGGCTTCAGAACCTTTAACATCCCCACCATCCTGGCAGGCAGCGATCTGTGCATACTTGTGCCATAACCCAATGGTGCCAACACCCAACGGTGCCAAAACTCAGTGGTGCTGGCTCCAGCTCTCACTGTATCTGCAGGGAACAAAAGCAGGGAAGCTGCCCCAGCTCTAGCTGGTGCCAAAGTGATGTGGAATGGAGCTGGGGATGCTCAGCCCGTGCTGGCTCACGGGATGTTGTTGGCTGCATTGTGCCCAGGGGAGACCACAGTTGTTGCAAGCAGCCCTGCAGGCAGGGGAAGATGCTCGTCTGAGTGTTCTTGGTACTTCAATGGTGGAAAGGGGCCAGGAATGGAGCATCTGCTGGGGGGGCTGTCTGGGGCCTGTTGTTGTCCCAGTCCCAAGGAGGGAGGTCTGGCTGCGTGCCGCTGGCTGCCTGCCACCCGGGATGCCTGCAGTCAGGGCAAGGTGTTTCCTTGCCTGTGGCTCTCAGCTGATTTCCAGGGCTGTATGGGAGGGCTGTGTGCCTGGAAGGGCCCCTCCATCCCCTGCAGCCCCACAGTGATCCCGGCAGTCAGACCTTCCTCTCCTTGTTTCCCTCCTGGTGCAGACAGGGAGCTGGGCATATTTCATGGCTCTTGGCTTCCTGCTGGTTTTTTTTTTTTTCCATTGTATGGAAAAGAGCCATTCCCTGCTGGGGGCAGGAGGGGCTGAATGCTGCAGGTCCTGGGCATCAAATGGTCCCAAACTGTCTAACTGTCACAGCCAGAGGCAATCTAGAGAGTGACAATAATGAGCGACATGGGAACATTTTGGTGGTGAACATTTTGGTGATGCTTAGGAACAGCTGCTGTGGTGGCTGTTCTCTTATTGCCATGCACCCAGCCTTACCCAGATGGGTTTTCAAGTATTCATGAGCTCATGGTGGAGAAAAATCATTTTCATGCTTCAAGAATGGGATTACAGGATAGGAACCAGCTTCCAGTTGTCATGTTTTAGTGTGGTGATGCAGTGGCACAGCTGCACAGGGAGGTGGTGGGGTCACCATCCCTGGAGGTGTTCCAGGACCATGTGGATGTGGCACTGAGGGATGTGGGCAGTGAGCATGGTGGGGTGGCTTGGACTTGGAAATCTTCGAGGTCCTTTCTAACCTTAATGACTCCATGAAAAGTTGTAGGAAAAACATGGGCAGTGCAGGGCAGTTGAGACCCAAAACATTCTCCTCGGGGTCCTCACAGTGCATCCACATCCCCACGTGCAGGGATGTGCGTGGCCAAGCAACCACTTTCCCTTTTAATTCCCCATCCCCTTAATGCAGTGCCTTCTCACTAACAGGATGCGGGGAGGCGGCTCTGCCTGTCCCTGTGGGATGGGGGAGACGGGTGTGGAACATTCCTGGAAAAATCACTGCTAAACCTCTCAGAAAGCTGGGAGCAGCCAGGGCACGGGGAAATGCTTGTTTTCTTTGAAATTCAGTTTATGTGCTGGAGCAAGTTCAGCCTGACGATTTCCATCCTTTACAATGGACGATAAGGAGAAGAATGGCTTGGCAGAGCCGACTGCCCCATGTGTGTCCCTGCTCAGCTGCACATCCTGCCTGGGGATGGGGATGGGGATGGGGATGGGGGTGTTGATGGGGAAGGGATGGAGTTGGGGATGGGATGGAGTTGGGGATGGGATGAGGATGAGATGGGATGGGATTAGGAATGAGATGTTGATGGGGATGGGTTGTTGGTGGAGATGGAGATGGGATAGTGATGAATCGGGGATGAAGTGGGATGGGGATGGCCTGCAGCCTTGGGACTGGCCCTGCTCAGCCTGGCCCTGCTGAAGTCTGCATTGTGGCCATTGTTGCAAATATTGCATTGAGTTGCTGGTGGTTGGAGATGGGTTGTGGGTCTGGTAGCCCCTGGTGTGGATGGCACCATGCAGTCTGCCTCTATGGGGCCACAGCCAAGTACCCAAGGTCTGTCAAAAATGAGTAAAAGGCACATGAAGCTGTGCAAGTGCATGGACTCATATCATGGGAATCATCAAGGTCTAATGAAGCAATAGACAGGAATTTCTGGGTTTGCTACGCTCTCTCCCACCACATCTTTATCCCTACACGAGTGAACACACCCTGAACCCACCCCATGTCTGTCCCCCATCCCATTTCTGTCCCCACAGCTGTTCCTGCAGAAATATGGCTACCTGGGAGCACCGCAGCCAGGCCAGCTCAGCCCTGTGGAGTTCACAGCAGCACTGAGGTAGGAACCTTTGCTTTAACACCAGCTGAGTGCATCTCCCCCAGGCTGTGTGGGAGCTGTGTGCCCCAGGCGATGCGTTTTGCAGCTCAGGGCTCTCTCTCTGCCAGATACTGAAGCACGAGCTGCAGAGAAACACGACTCATTGGCGCAGTATTATTTACCTTTTATGGCCTGCTGTCCCCATTACAATGTCAGCAGCGAGGCTGAGGTTTGGAGATCTCAGAGTGTTTGGGATTTGGCATTATCTCCCGGATGCACTCCTGCCAGCGGGGCACAAAACTGGCACGGAGTGGAAGATCTGGCTGGGCTCCAGGCATCGCTATCGGGAAACGCAGGGTTTTAACATCTCCCTTCCTTTGTAGGGATTTCCAGCGTGTGAGCCACCTCCCTCCCAGCGGGGTGCTGGATGTCCCCACGCTGCGGCAGATGGGCCGTCCTCGCTGCGGGACGGGCGATGGGGAGAGCCGCCCCACGGCCCCGCGCCGCAGGCGTTCCATGCAGCACGGTGAGCACTGGGGTCTGGGCTGGGGCTGCTGGGCTGGTGCATGGATAGCATGGTTCCTAGAGAGCAGGAGGGCTGGGAGCAGCCATGCATATAGGATATGGGAAAAACGAGGGTGAGACTAAGGCAGGGCTCTGTGCCTTGTCAGCTCCTTTGCTCATAGCACGGCTGGATGAAGCCAAGGACGGGATGCAGCTCAGTTCTGTGCTTTCCATCCTGAGCTTGTGGCACCCAAAAGTTCCTTCATGGGGGTAGCAAAAGGCATTCAGCTGCTCAGCTCGCTGCTGCAGGGATGGCAGCAGACTGGGGCCTGGAGCAGTGCTGATGGGACAAAGGGGGGGACAGGGTGTCCGGCGCCGGGCAGGAAGGCACATGGCTTTGTGCTAAGCTGGCTGTTTATCTGCCTTGGAGCAGGAAGCCACAGCTGAGCCAGCAAAAGCCTTTGTCAAGCAGCATGCTGCCAGCCACTGCGGGATACCTCAGCCGGGTCACCGGCCCCAGCTGCAGCGCTGGGATGTGCACAGCAGGATGTCCCCAGCTGGGCTTTGTTCTGGGCACCTTGCTGGGCTTTAATATCCACTGGAGCTGTCGGTCCTGGTCCCTGGGATGCCATATGTCCTGCTGCAGGAGTGCTCTGCATGCAGGGTCAGGTGGGACGCTGGGTGTCATCTCAGAGCTGTGCCCATCCAGCCACCAAGGAGCAGCAAGGGACTGTGCATGTCCCATGGGTCACATCTGCGTGGAACAACCAAAAATTATGGCAAAGAGGCATTTCTCCCCAGGCTTTGTTTTTCTGTCCCAACTTCATGAGACAGGTGCATAGGAGGTGGTGGTCATTGTATGTACCCAAACCAGCACCAGTGTATGGTTAACCCTATTGCCCTGCCTCAGAGCAGCTGGGCACTGAGCCTGCCCCAGACCTCACCCAGCTGTCCTGGGCTGCAGAGGGGGATATTGGCACCATCTTGATTTGCTGTAAGGAGTTCTTGTGTGTTTGCAGAGCATTACCATTGTGTGTCTGCAGAGCACTGTGTAACCCCATCCTTCCCCTTTCCCACACATCTGGAGCAGGGCAGCTGCTGCAGCTCCGTCGCTGTTCCCACTCCTCAGCACTGGCTCCAGCACCCACATATTCCCAGTGCAGCTCCATGGCTTCTTTCCCACTCCTGTTCGCCCCCAGCCAGATGTGAGCATCCTCCCTAATTATTTTCCCCTTCGTGCCTTTGTTTTCACTCCCTGGAAACCAGACCTTGGAGTGGGCACTGATCCAATGAGTTGAGGTCTGGATTTGCGACAAGGCAAGGCAAGGGCTCCAACTGAGTGCCCCAGCTCCTGTCCCAGGCAAGGTCTGGCCTGCTACCTGGACCAGCATCTGGTGGTGGCCCCATCAGAACCGGCTCAGATCCTGAGCAGTGCCCATCCTGCAGGCAGCAAGTGGCACAAGAGGCACCTGACGTACCGCGTGGTGAACTGGCCCCCCTACCTGCCGCAGCACGAGGTGCGCCTGGCTGTCAGGGCTGCCTTTGAGCTCTGGAGCAATGTCTCCTCGCTGGTGTTTTGGGAAGCACGGGATGGCCCGGCTGACATCCGCCTGACCTTCTTCCACGGGGACCACAACGATGGGCTCAACAACGCCTTCGATGGGCCAGGTGCTGGTCGCTCCCTCCTCGTAAGCTTCTCTTCTACAATGGGGGCTCTTCCTGTCTGGGGATTTTTGGGGTGGAGGTGGTGTTTCCTAGTACCCAGCAGCTTGAATGAAGGTGGTTTGGGGTCCTGAGTCCCAGTCCTGCAGCTGTAGGTCTCCTAGGAGGTGGTTGAGTTGATCATGTTTGAAGCATGGTGATGGCCTTCAAGGAGCCCTCCCACCATGCTCTTGCCACATCCCTTCCAGACGTGGTTTGGGTTTCACACAGTGCGTGAAATCATAGAATCATTAGGGTTGGAAAAGGCCTCTCAGATCCCCACATCCAACCCCAACCCGCTCCTACCATGCTCACTCATGGTGAGTCCCTCAGTGCCACATCTCCACGGCTCTGGAACACCTCCAGGGATGGTAACTTCCCCACCTCCCTGCGCAGCTGTGCCAATGCATCACAGTTCCTTTGGAGAAGAGTTTCCTAGCGCCCTACCTGAACATCCCCTGGCACAACTTGAGTCCATCACCTCTCATTCTATCACTGTTACTTGGAAGCAAAGCCAACTCCCACCTTGCCACAACCTCCTTTCAGAGCATTGTAGAGGGTGGAAAGGTCCCTTCTGAGCTTTCCCTTCTCCAGACTGAACCCTCCCATTTCCTCAGCCGCTCCCCGTATGATTTGTGCTCCAGAACCTTCACAGCTTTGCTGCCTGTCTTTGGCATCAATGTCTTTCTTGTAGTAGAGACCAATTCTCAAGGAAAGCCATTTTCCCTCTGGGAAGCCCCTCGAAGACCTAAAAGTGAAGCCTATTGAAGCAACCCAGAGCTGTTTTGTCCCCAGGGGGGGCCCTGGCCCACGCCTTCTTCCCCCGACGTGGAGAAGCCCACTTCGACAGCGCCGAGCGCTGGTCCCTGCACAGTGGCAAAGGTCGCAACCTCTTTGTGGTAGTGGCACACGAGGTGGGGCACACACTGGGGCTGGAGCACTCGCCCACCAAGAGTGCCCTCATGTCACCCTACTACAAGAAGCTCGGCAAGGACTTTGTTCTCAACTGGGATGACATCTTGGCCATCCAGAACCTGTATGGTGAGCATCGACTGGGTGCTACTTGAGATGGTCTTTGGGGTGGAGGGCGAGAAACAGAGGTGGGAGTATGTCTGTGCCACTGTTACTGAGGGCAATAGGAACCAGACTGGGATGCATCAAATGTTTGATGCCCTCTGATGGCTTGCCAGCCTTGTGCTCCTGCTTCCGTGCCCTACTCCGTGACTCTCACCTTGCTCTGTCTCAGGAAAGCCCTCGAGGGGCTTGGCCATCCAGCTGCCAGGAAGCGTCTTCACTCACTTCCAGGACTGGAGTGAGGACCTGTATGGTGAGGAACATCAACGGCGGAGCCTCAGCACCTACTACTGCCACTCCTTCTTCGATGCCATAACTGCTGGTGTGTGGCCACAAGCCCTCTCCCCAAACACTCCCAACCTGTCCAGCAGCCTCTCCTCACTTAATAACATTCCCAGAATGATGGGAAGAGTGGGCTGGGCTGGGCTGGGCTGGGGTGAGATGGGATGGGATGGGATGGGATGGGATGGGATGGGATGGGATGGGATGGGATGGGATGGGATGTCCTCAACTCCATATGGATATCCCACAGGAGTTGGAGGGATAAGAGGTGATGATCAGTGGGACAGTGCTGGGTTTGGGATGTGGCACCAAGCTTCTCATCCTCATCATCTCTTCTGCCCTGCAGACACAGAACACAACCTGTATATCTTCAAGGGCAGCCACTTCTGGGTAGTGTCAGCCAGTGGCAACACCAGCCAGCCTCAACCCTTGCACGTGCGCTGGCCAGGGCTGCCTGCTGGTATCGATGCCTGTGCCTACTCCCCATTCAGCCACAGGTTCTACTTCTTCAAAGGTCAGTGAGATGCAGGTTGTGTTGATTGGTCTGTCCGGGTCTGCCACCTGCATCCCAGCCTGATGCTGTGCCAAGGGGCTGGGACGTCGCTGAGTCCCATGAATCATAGAATCAAAATCATTAAGGTTGGAAAGATCAATAAGATCATCCAGTCCAACCATCGACCCATGGCTGTGACCACTCTAGATCATGTCCGTTCGTGTGACATCTACCCATGGGTGCAGGCTCCAGGATGCTGTGGTCACAAATTAGCTTTGCATCAACCCCCACTGCCCCATGCCTCAGTTTCCCTATTAGCCCAGTCCAGAGAGCAGCATTCCCTGGATTTGAAAACTAAAGCAGACTCATTTTTAGGAGAAAATATTCTTCAAAAATGTGCAGCTGCAAGGAGATGGGCTGAGCACTGCGTTCTCATGGTTTGTGCCTTGTCTTTGGTGCCTTGCTGCCATCTGTAACTGCCTGTGGCACAGCTGTCAGGGCAGAGGAAGGTCAGCCCAGGCAGCCGGGACACTGAGGTCAGCCTGAACTTGTCATGGAAACCACTCACAAGCTCGCCAGAAAGGGACTTTGTTGTTGCAGCTGGGGGAGAGCCAGAAGCCCCTCTGCAGGGCCAGACCCAGGAGCAGAAAGGAGCTTTTGTCTATCTGCATGTCTCTGCAGGGATGGCCCCAGCTGCAGCGGGCATATCTGGGGCTGCTGTGAATTTCTGTAATAGTCTGGGTTGTCTCAGCACAGGAGGGATGTGAGTGATATCTGTCCTGCTGTACAAAACCTTTCGTCCCCATCCCTCCTTGCAGAAGCGTGGCTTAGGCACCAAGAGAGCCCAGTTTGCCTCTGTGCTCTGGAGCTGCTTCTTCCCTTCCCAACATGTGGGAAAGCCCAATAGGGACATGCCCAGGGCCAGGTCATCTCTGGGATGGGTGGAATCCATAGGCTGTGAAAACCAAGTGGTAATACGCAATACAGGAGATGGCCTCAAGTTGCACCAAGGGAGGTTTAAGTTCAGTGTAAGGAAAACTTTATTCACAGAGAGGGTTGTGCAGCACTGGAACAGACTGTCCAGCAATGTGTTTGAGTCCCCATTCCTGGAGGTAATTAAGGAATGCGTAGATGGGGATGTGGTTTAGTGGTAGACTTGTCAGTACCTGGTTAGCAGTTGGCCTTGATGACCTTAGGGGTCCTTTCCAACCACAGTGCATCTCTGATCCGGGCTTATATGGTCACTGAGCCTCTCTCTTCTCCATCCCAGGTGGCCGATGCTGGAACTACCGTGGCTCCACCTTGATGCCTGGCTTCCCCCAGAAGTGCAGCGCCCACGGCCTGCCCCGCCACCCCGACACAGCCCTCTACTTCCAGCAGCTCCGGCGCCTGGTGCTCTTCAAAGGAGCCAAATACTTCGTGCTGAGCGAGGAGACCCTCACCCTGGAGCCCTACTACCCCCGCAGCCTGCGAGACTGGGACGGTGTACCCCCTGGCACAACAGGGGCCGTGGTGCACCGCGATGGCTTCCTCTACTTCTTTCGGGATGACCGCTATTGGCGGTTCAACCAAGCCAAGCTGCAGGTGGTGGCCAATGGCAAGTGGGCTGCCGAGCTGCCGTGGATGGGCTGCTGGGATGCCAATGGTGGGCACATCCTCTTCTGAGCCAACACTAAACAACGCCGGGACAAAATGTTGGCTGAGCCCATCCCACTGCCTGATCCAAGGGGTCCGCTGGTCCCCAGGCCCAACAGCATGGACAACAGTGATGAGGCTGGGATGGAAGGTCCCATATCGCCAGGTGGGCTGTGATTCAGCCATAAGAACACCTATGAGCCATGGAGACTGCAAATGTAACATTTCTGTTAACTTTCAGGATTTTTTTTCAAGCCAGGACTGTTTTTTGTAATCCTTTCTTGTTTTTCCATGATCAGGCAGAGAACTGCCTTACTGATGGGTGCTCTGGTGCTTCAGTGGTTTTAAACGAGCAACTGAGACTGTTTTTTTGGTTAAAACAAGAAGAGATTTTTGGACATAACCATAGGTTTATGTCTCTATAAACATGGGTTTACTGTCCTTCAGGTGGCATCTGGGGCCTTGCTGCCCCATGCCTGGGGCCGATGGAATGCAGACCCCAGGACAAGCCCAGCTCTGAGTGCACTCTGAACAAAATGGTGTGGTTTTGAGGAGGAGGTCGAGATCTTTGGTGAAGGAACAGGGGAAAGGAGGAGCTGTGAGGCAGTACAGAGGGGCTGGAGGGCAGCAGCGGATGGGCAGGGTGGATTCTCTACTGTCTAATAAGGGTTATGCTCCCTTCGTGAGCATGGCAAGTGTTCCCTTCTCTGTCTCTCTGCAATAGTATTGAGTTCTGTACACCCTTCAGTCCTGTTCTGATTTGAGATCTTGGAGCCTTTGGGTTTGTTTTCTATGATATTTGTGAATGAACCCTTCCTGCGCAGACATGGGGCAAGCACTCAGCTCAAAATCTCAGGGGATTTTTTGGTGTTGCCAAAGACGAGGCTGCAGTGTTTCATTTTGAATAAGACAGTAATAACACAACATCACTTGCAGCTTTCCAGGGGCCTGGAGACCTGAAGGTGAATAAAATGAACCTCCGGATTCACAGTGCTGGCATTCCCCTCTGTTTTCATGTCAGGCTGTTGTATTTTTAAAAAAAAATCCCATCCCATGATTTCCAAAAGGTCTGTACTGAAAATGGGGATGGAGTGGGCATTGCTTGGTTTGTCCATGCAGGAGGGTTGGGGCTGCTTTCTGCACTGATCTCCTCCAAAAGAAAGCGAGTGATGTGTGCTCCCCTTGTTTGCTTTCCTTCATGCCACGACACGCTGAGGCATCCCACACATGCTGCCCACTGGCCGGGTGCTGTTTTGTCTGTGGCTGTGTGTTGCAATGTTTGCAGAGCTGTATGTCACTCCGGCTGCAGCTCCTGCACCCCATAAGGTGTGGGGTGAGGGGTTGGACACGCACCTCGAGCTGTGTCACCATCCCCTCAGTGTCACAAGGCTCCTTTTCTCCTCCTGGGCTTCTTGTAGGACATGCCAGGCGCCTGCCACACATTCCACAGCCCAGGGAAATAGCTGGGATTCTTGCATTTCCTCCCCCAAAATGACACCAGGCTCGTGCAGAGGAACATCAGCAGGGAGAGGACGGTGCCCCCGGCAGCAAGGACCCCCCAAGCTCACCAGAGCCTCTTCCAACCCCACGCTGCAAGCACATTGCTGGCAGATTTCCTTTTGCAAACCCTCATTTTGTTGAAGCCTATGAAGGGCAGCAGATTCCCGTGGTGCCCACTCACTGCCGTGCCCATGGTTGTTTCCCTACAGCCCCAACGCTTGGAGCTGTGCCACTCATGGAGGAGCTCAGCTTCTTGCTCACGGAGCACAGAGCAAGAAACCCCAAAGGAACACATGCGAATGAACCCCTCCTCATGATTATTTTTTTTTTACAGAACAAGGCTTGGGGCGATTTGCAGGTGGGCCTTCGGGTCACCACCTGCAGCACAGGTGGGTGTGAGGGTGGTGAGAAGGGGGGCAACTCCCCTCTGCTTTTGGGGTTCTGAGTGGGTTGGGGTGCTGAGGGGCTGCCCTCTATCCCTAGGGACCATGGGGAACAAATCCACCCGACGGGGTACAAAGGAGGAGCAGTGCTCCTGGAGGAGGAGTGGGTGCTGAAGGGTTAACAGGGAGTGTTTGCAGCCAGTCCCTTATCACCAAGGAGAAGAGAACAGCTCTTGGGAAGGAAACAAAACACCCACTGCCCAGGAGGGCAATTTCTGCTGCCCCACAGCCCTGGACCCCAGCAGTGCTCCGGCACCCCGCTGTCACCCTCCTAGTGGCACAGAGCATGCGGTGAGTGGGGTGGGGAGGTGGGCTGGGGCATCTTCTCACATCCCCACCTGTTTCCCCTTGCTTCCTCCCAGTTTGGGGACGCCGGGAGCTGCGGTGCGGAGCATCCGTCCCTATGGGTCCAGCCAGCAGTACCTGTATGCCATGAAGGAGGACTTGGCTGAGTGGCTGAAGGAGCTCTATGGGCTGGATATTGAGGTGGACACCTTCCTGGAGGTGCTGGAGACGGGGGCTGTGCTCTGCTCCCACGCCAACCACATTACCCGTGTGGCTGAGGACTTTGCCCACACCTGTCCCAGTGCAGCCCAGCACCTCCACCTGCCCACCATCGGTGTCAGCTGCAATCCAGGAGCACAGCCAGGCACCTTCCAGGCCAGGGACAACATCTCCAACTTCATCCATTGGTGCAGGAAGGAGATGGATATCAACGGTAAGACCCAATGCTCCAGCAGCACCAAGATGTGGTGTGCATCCTGGCATCACTCTCTGTGATTTCCTGTGTCCTCAAAGCTGGTGCCACCCCAGCATCGGGATCTCTGCACCAAGCTGGGCTTGAACAAGCTTCTCTGGGCTCAACAGTTGGGGTTGGGACTAAAAAGGGCATGTGCCATGCATGGCCATCATGGCCATAAGGACACCAGAAGTCATCCTGGCTCTGAGCAGAGGGTCTGTCCCCCTGTCCCCACTGACAGCAGTGCCACAGGCATGGAGAAAAATGCCCACAGCTCACTCAGCCAGTGGGGTGGGGCTCTGGGACACCATAAAACATCATGGTAAGCATGGACACATCTTTGTATGTAGATGCTCAAGGGGGAGGTTTTTCCTCTATGAATTTAACCCAACACTTTTTTGGGCTCTGCCATATTCCTACAATCTATGGGATGGCACAGCAAGGTGGGCACAGATGGTGCTCTGGGAAATAACATCCCTTTGGGAAGAACTTTGTAGAATCATAGAATCACAAAATCTTTAAGGTTGGAAAATACCTCTAAGATCACTCAGTCCAGCTGTCTGCCTACCACCAATACTGCCCACTAACCACGTCCCTCAGTGTCACATCTACGTGTTTCAACTCCTCTCCATCTGTGCTCTTGTCCTCTTTGCACCCCTGCCCTGCCCCAGACGTCCTGATGTTTGAGACGGAGGACCTGGTGCTGAGGAAGAACGAGAAGAACTTTGTGCTGTGCCTGCTAGAGCTGGCACGCCGTGCTGCCCGTTTTGGCATGTGTGCCCCCACCTTGGTGCAGATGGAAGAGGAGATCGAGGAGGAGCTCCGCCAGGAGATGGACCTGCCTCCTACAGTCAGCCCCCTGCCCCGTCCCCACAGGAAGACCCAGGACCTCCACAACCTTGACCAGATGGTATGGAGGTGGGAATGGGGATTGGGATGGGAGGATGGGGTTGGAGATGATGAAGAGGTGGTGATGGGGTCGATGGAGACAGTGGGGGTTGGGGTTAGGATGATGGGAATGATCAAGATGTGGATCTTGGGGAGATGGGAATGTGGGTACAGTGAGGAGGATGGTGATGGAAATTTGGGGATGGGGATGATGGGGATGATGGAGATGATGGGGATGATGGGGATGATGGGGATGGCCACCTTTATAATCAATGAATATACAGATGTTGTAATTATGAAATAAACAAGAGAGTTTGGCTAAGCATGTTATTATACCAAAAAGAGAATAGATAGAGTGCTTATCCTTGTCCTGGGCTCTCTGTAAAACTCCAAAGGAGGGATCTCCAGAAAGAGATCCTTCCCCACTGGTGGGTCTAGGAGAGGTGCAGCCAGGCTTCACCCCTTCCAGCAGCACAGCTGAATTGCCTTCACCTGTGCTCCCAGGGCTGAGCTCACCTCAGATGCTCAGTCAGAGGTTCAGGCTGTGATGCAGCAGTTCCCATACACCACCCCATGAGCCTTGGTGCAAACCCATCCCTACTGCCTGCAGGTCCAGCACCTGGTGAGCCGCTGTACCTGTCCTGTCCAGTTCCCCATGATCAAAGTATCAGAAGGGAAATACCGTGTGGGTGACTCTGACACCCTCATCTTCGTTCGGGTGAGTCTGCTGCATCTCATGCATGCGGGGCACAGGCACAGGAGTCTTACTTTGCTCCCATCAAGCCTCTTCCCTATATTCATCTGCCAAATGGGGCCAACGTGGGCTTTTTGAGCATTACCCAATGAAGTGTGGGATCAGTGAAAGTTGGGTTCCCACAGGGCCATCCTGACTCTCCCTGGGGTGACAAAACAAGCAGTGGGATCTGAGACCCCCGTGCCTCAGTGGTGTGGGGTGAAGCAGGGCTGACGCTGTGTGTCTTTGAGTGCAGATCCTGAGGCAGCACGTCATGGTGCGGGTCGGGGGCGGCTGGGACACTCTGGAGCACTACTTGGACAAGCACGACCCGTGCCGCTGCACCTCGATCTGTGAGTGCCTGCACCCCCAGCCCTGGCTGTGATGGTGGAAAGGGAGAAGGGTGCATTGTCTCTGCTTTTGGGGGCTCTGTTGATTCTTTCCGGGCATTTGTTGGTTCCTTTGGGGGTTTTGTCGGTGCTCTTGGGGGTGCTTGTTGGTGCTTTTTGGGGTGTTTGTCACTGCTTTTGGGGTGTTTGCAGGGGCAGGAGATCTAATCCTGACGCTTCTCTGAGTAATCTCTGCTTTAGGTGAATGGCTCTTGTTGGGTGGTTCTGGTGGCCGCTAGAGGTCATAGCAGACTTTTGGGAGGAGAGGGACCACTGCAAGGCCAAAATCCCTTTTGCGTGGAACTCAGCTCTGCAGGAGCGCCTCATGCTAACCAACGCAGGGAGGAAGGCTCTGGGCTCCGTGGGGCTGCGGCCTGCAATGGGGAGGGTCCCCACTGAGCTCTGTCCTTCCCCGCAGCCCACAAACAGCTCTCCAGGACCAGACCCTCCCAGCAGCCGGTGCAGCACGAGGTGCAGCTCTGTGCAGCCCCTCCAGACCCCGGCCACACTCACCCCACTCTGCTGGTCAGTCGCTCACAGAGCCCACTGCCCCCCGTCACCTGGGCACCCCACAGCCACCGCCACCACCCCTGGACCCCCACCACCCCCAGCCCCTGCCAGGAGCCAGCACAGCCCCGGAGGGTCCCTTCGTGCAGGTGAGGCACTGAGTGGCTTTGTACCCTAAATTGCCTCTTTTTGTAGTGCTTTTTTTCTCCCATCTCTGTACCTGGTGTGGGGTTGGATGTGAGGTCTCTCTCCTCTTCGGGCTCTCTCTGATTGCAGGACACCAACACTGAGGTCACCTGCTCGAACCATCTCCCCTGGGCATAGGGCTGCACAGCGGGCACCCACCCCATCCCAGGACACTGTGGGGACCCCCAAGAAGCCACATGGGAACCGCCCAAAGTCAGCAGCACAGAGCAGGGGCACAGCCCCCAGTGCCCACCTGGCACCACCACGTCCCAAAAGCACTCAGCAAGGAGGTGGCTCATCTGGAGCAGCTTCCAGGCATGTAGGGGTCCCCACCACTGCGACACCCCGAGCCCACAGCCCCATCAAAACCTGTGTCCCCAGTCTGCAGCAGGATGCCCACAGAGCAGTGCAGAGCAGGAAAAGCCCCAAGGAAGGGAACCAGAGAGCCCTTGGACGTAGCCATCCATCTTCACACCCAAATTCCCCGAGTCAACCTCCAAAGCAGGACAGCAACATTAAAACTCAGAAGAAAACCAGCTCAGCCATCTGCCGGCCCCCCACCCCTCTGACCCATTTTGCAAATGGATGTGAGAGTTGTGCTGCTGGGGAGAGTCCCCAGTGTCCAACCCCGAGCCCAATGCCCAGGGACACTGACAGCCCCGCAGTGCCAGGGAGGGTCTGCAGCCACAGCACTGAAGTTTCAGGGCTGCGGGGGTCCTGGGGGCACTCTCAGCCCCCTGACTACGGGAAGGTGCTGGAGGAGCTCACCAGCAACCGGCAGCCCCTGCGTCCTGTGGGGATGGGCAACAGAGTGTCCTCAAAGCCCTCAACCACACAGTGTGCCAATATTCCAGCCGGGGGGTCCATGGAAGGGCCAGTCGTGGGGGACCAGACCCCGCAGAGCACTGTGCCCAAAGCCCGGCGGTGCCTGAAGAAACCTGAGCGTGTGCCCTCCATCTACAAGCTGAAGCTGCGGCCCAAAGTGCGTCCCCGGCGGGACCACCGGCCCGGGAAGGGTCCTTCACGCATCCCCACCCCGCTGGGGCAGCGCCTGCCCCGTACCCGTGGCCAGCATCGCCCCACAGCCCCCCCAAAGCCCCCACAGCCCAGGGATGCCAAGCCCTCATTGAGTGACAGTAGTGCGTGGCTCACTGAGGATGATGAGGAGGCATGGGTCTGAGACATGTTTGGGTCAGGGATGGACCTACCCACTGTCAGAGCTGCAATGCCAAGGTTGCGATGATGATCCCCTTATCTGGCACTCAACCAAAACAATTACCCCACTCTTCAGTCTTCCCCATCTGCATAATGGAACCAACGATGCTCATGCCTCACCCAAAGCCCCACCCAACCCCATGAGCTGCTCAGGGCAGGGGGACACATTTTCGGCCATTGGCAAACCTCTGTGTTGGCATTTCCATGGCTGGGGGCTGTTCCAGCAAGAATGGAGCCCATAGAGTTGGTCACCGCCCCACCAAGGCAATGGCCATTGGTGCTCATACAGTAGAGTTCTCCAAGAGCCTTCTGTACCAGTGGCTCTTCTGGGTGGGTGATGGAAGAAGACCCAGAGGGTTTTGGGGCTGTGGTGGAGCTGCAGGGTCCGGCGCTGTGAGCAAGGAGCAGCGAGGCAAGTACAGAACAAAGGGGACAGACCTGATTTTAATTGGGTTCCAAATAAAGGGGCGCAGGGTGGTGTGGATGCCTGGGGATCTCCAATAAGAAGTCCATGGGGAAGAGAATGCCATGTCCAGGCACCACGATGCTCACCGAAGTGGGAGGAGAGGAGGAGCATCCTCATCAGCACTGCACCCAGCCCCATGTCACCACTTGGTCACCATGTACTGGGGCAGAAAATGGCATTTTCCTTCCTGCTTCCCTTGGGGACAGCTGGGGACATCCCCAGCCCCCAGGATGGGAGCGGGTTGTTTCTGCAGTAGGCATAGATCCAGGTAGGAAACCCACGGCGATGGCTGGCGAGTGGTAACACTTCATACTAAGGGTTTGTTTATGGGGAGGACAGTGGAGCTCCATTACTGCTGTGGATGGGGATGTCCTGGCCCCTGTTGGCTGCCAGCCCCCTGCCCATGTTTTTGGGGAGTGGGGTAATGCTGCCAAAGCGGTGAGAGTCATTATTACTGATACAACTTTTCTGTCTATAAAATACAATATAATATAACAATTATATTTATAACTTTTTTTTTTCTTCAAAATACTAAATAGATGCTATAAAAACCTGTAACTAATTGTGCTATAAACTGCAGGCTACAGGGTTGTAACAAACAATGTATTGGCTTGGTCACTGATATGTGTGTGTTGGAGCACTGTATAAATGCTTTATTAGTGGCATTTACCAAGGAGTTTCCTTCTCAAACCATTTGGAGGAATAAAGCCAGTGAGAGGCTGAAATATAGGTCGTGTGCACTGACAAACCCCAAAGAGATGCACAGAGGGTTTGCTGTGGGGGTGATGGGAGCTGCTGCCTTCCTCGGCCACACTCATCCTCTCCCCCAGCTCTTGGCCATAGGCTCCCTCCTGCCAACTTTCCTGATTTTGGTTTTTCTGTATTTTGTTTTGGGAGGCAAGGGGATGGGTTTTGGTTCCCAAGGTGGCTGCTAGGAGTGGGGACCAGTGGTGGGGACATGGGGACCAATGGCAGGGATAGAGTGGGGGCCGATGGCAGAGATGCAGGGCTGCATTGAATGCCATGGATTGGAGCTCGGTGAGGAGGACTCTTAATAGAAAGTGTTACCAGGATAGCAGTGAAGCTCCTGGGAAGTAAAAGCTGTCAGTGGGAGGAGATAGTGGGTTTTGGTTGGTTCCTGCTTTAGTGTCCCCAATCCACAGAGGGACAACCCACAGATCCCTGTGCCATTTGTGCCCCAGCAACCACTGTGCCAGGCTCCAGGACAGATGCGGATAACCCAACAGTGGGAGCAAGTCAAAAGATTAACTCGAAACAAAGAAAGAAAGAAAGAAAGGAAAAGAAAGAAAGAAAAGAAAAAAGAGGCTCACTTTCCCATTAGGAGTGTGCATAGAATGAAGGAAAAAAAGGATGGAAATGCACCTCCAGCTCCCTATTGCTTCAGAGACCGCCTTTGCATGGGAACCATCTCCATTTGGATGGATGGATGGATGGATCGATGGATGGATGGATGGATGGATGGATGGATCGATGGATGGATGGATGGATGCCACCTTCCCCTGGGGGAGGCCCTGCTGGGGCCAAATCCAGCCTGGATCTGTATTTGAGATGCTGAGCTGTGCCCAGCATTCATGGCAGCAGCTTTGCCCCTGAAACCAAGGGTATGTCCGGCACAGCCTCTGTGGGGTTGGGGCATATGGGGAGAGGATGAGCTTGGAGGAAAGGAAGCTGGTAGGAGTGGAAAGAGCACTTTTGGGGAAGGAGAATCAAACTGGACTGCCCAGGATGGGCACAGAGCAGCAGGAGCCCATGGAGGCGATGCAGTGAGAAACCCTAATGTGGGGACGTGAGGTCTGTGGGACAGTGTGGCTGCCCGCAAGCAGCTCTGTTGTGCAGAGAAGCAGAGCCCATTGGGACTCAATGGACAACTGTGGCATCTCCACCCTGGTCCAACCCAACAGTGGTCACTGCGTCCCCAAAAGTCATCGTAGGGAAGAGACAACTGAGGTGTCCCCAGTACGGCATCACCCCAATGGAAACGGGTGTCCTGTGGGGGCACAGTGGCACGGGGGGGCTCACATGATGGTGCATCGGTTCCTGCGCAGGGCCCCCTGGAAGCGAATGGTGGTGTGGACGTGCTTGCAGCGGGCGCAGCCCACACTCTTCAGGAGCTCACTGAAGAGCAGCAGGATGTGCCAGTTGTACTTGGCCGAGCACTCGATGTAGCCGCACTTCCACGTCTTCTTCACCAGGTTGGAGACGTTCCAGCGCGGGATCACCCGGCCCCGCTGCAGGTCCCGCTTGTTGCCCACGATGATGATGGGAGTCTCCGAGGTGCCGATGACCCTGGGATGGGTGGGAGGGCAGCACCACGCGGCCATGGACTGCTCCCATCCATCCCATCCGTCCCAAAGTGGCACCAATAAAGCCACGTCCCACCATCACCCTGTCCTCCATCATGGGCTGCCTCCTACCATGTCCCCTTGTCTCTCTTCTTGGCCACCCACTCAGGTATGATCCACACTACTCCAAGCTGCTTTCCCAGCCCTGTCCACCTTTGAGTCCTTTTCCTGTTGTAACACAGCTCTCCATCGTCCCATCCCTACAGCCCCACCAGCAGCATGCACCCACCAGCAAATGGCCCCTACCTTGTTTCCAGGATCTGCTGGCGGATGGTTTTGATGTACTCGAAGCTGTCAAAGCAACAGATGTCATAGACCAGGATGTAGGCATGGACGCTCCGGAGCCCCCTGCAACACACGTCTGCCCACTCCTGCAAGGTGCAGAGGAGGATCAATCCTGGCGTGCCCCACAGAATGCCTGCATCCCTTTGGGACCAGACATGTTTGCAGGAGGAAAGGAGTTTGTAGGATCCACCACTGGGCATTCTACATGTACGTGGGACTCCTGACCAAGAGTGTTGTGTTGTGCATTTCACACTTTCCATCCCCAAATCCCCACCCCCCATCTCACCTCTGCCCTGCCATGTCCCTGTTATTCCTTTTCATTAACCCAGGGGAAAGATAATGGGATTTGCCAGGCCGCAGGGTTAATTGAGTACGTGAGCATCATCTGCCATGTCAATCAATGACCCTCTGCTATTCTGGTCCATCTCCCACTGACCTTCCATTTCCTGCACATTATGTGTAATTTTTAAACCTCCCTGAGCCCCTCACCTTCTGCCCCATGGCTTTGGGGCAGCAGTGCAGGGACTTGTGACCCATCGTGATGTAATTATACCAATTAAAAATCCAACAGCCTGGCCCCAGCGGAGGTACAGCCTTCAAATCCCTTTTTTCCCATATTAACCTACAAGGATGGGTCAGTGTTGATGGCTGAGCTCAGGGCACCGCCAGGACAAATCCAGTGGCGAGGGCTGTGCTGGGATGGAACCGGGGTTAACCATGAGCCCAAGGGTTAGAGAGGAAAATGGACCTGATGGGCTGAGGGTTGGACTAGATGATCTTAGTGGACTTTTCCGACCTTAATGACTCTATGATTCTGTGAAAATGGCTCTCTCCCAAAGGGGATGTATGGCCAGGCTTAGAGGAACCATAGTTACGCACAGCGCAACCCTGACCCCATGGCAGCACTGGGCAATGGGTGCGTGGTGCGTTGGGTGCTGGACATCCACGTGTGTTGGTTCCATCAGCCCTTCACTCAGGGACAACAGATGGGACCCCATCCCTCAGCGTTGGCCATCATTTGGGGCTGAAAATTTACCAAAGAACCGACACTTTATCCCAACCTCAGCATGATCCTCAGCTTTTAGGAAGCGAACCCTCGGAGCAGGAGGCCCCACTCCGTGCCCCTACCTGCAGGGTGTTGACGGGGAAGGCGGGGATGGGCGGAAAATCCATGATCTGCAGGTCGTGCACGTGGCCGTTCATGACGACGGCGGGCAGGTAGACGCGGCGGGCCGTGGTGGGCACACAGACCTCGCTGAACTCGTTGTAGAGGAACTGCCGGACTATGGCACTCTTGCCCACACCCTGGGCTCCCAGCACGGCGATCTTGAAGGTTGCCACCATACCGCCGGCCGCCGGCCGCTGCCCCAGTGCTGCTCCCGCGGCGCCGACGCTGCATATTCCCGTGCAGGGGGGCTCAGCCCCATTCAGGATGCATTTCCCCGCTGGGACAGCACATCACTGCGGGGCCAAGGAGAAGGCTATCATGTCCCAAACCCCGTGACATAGGGACATTTCTGATGGGGACGGCCACCGGCTGCTCTATGCCCTGAGCTGGGGAATCCATCTCCCCGATTTGGACAGCTGGAATTGCCTTTTGCTGAAGGGGGGATTGCTCAGTGCCTGCTAGTGACAGCTTTAATGTTTAATTTCAGGCTTTGAGCGCTTCAGCAATTAACTTGATGGAGGCTAATTTCCCAGCCAGCTGACAGGGCGAGCTGCGGGCACACGTGGTGGGGGCCCCAAGGCAATGGTTTGGGCACAGAAATGCAGAAATGGGGTCAGAGGATTCCCAGCACCCACTGGCACTGAGGTCCCAACCAGCTGCAATGGGAATAGCAATGTCAGTAGGATGGGTCCCACTGCATCTCCCATCCCTGGGAGCCACTCCTGCTGTATCCCAATGCATGGATGCTTTTCCCAGTTGGTGATGCTCTCTCTGCTTTCCCTAAAAAACATCCCCAAGGTGCAGGGCATGGTCCCTGGGCTGTCAGAGGCTCCAGCAGCCCCATTTCACCCTGAGTGATGGTGATATTTGCCCCAGGGAGAGTGTGGCTATGGCCGTCCCCATTGCAGGGACCCAGCAGGGCCTGATGCATCCCAGGGACAGGGACTCACCCTGCTGGGGCCTGGCTTTGACGGCAGAAAGCAGTGTCATGGCCAGGCCACCCTGCTGTCCCCATACCCCTTTCTCCCCCTGGACCCACTGGGGCCAGGGGTGGTGGAGTCCTGCAGCCCCATAGGATGTCAAGGGGACACGGGGTACCCCGAACTGCTGGGCAATGCCATGCCACCACCCCCAGCATCCCCCGAACCCTGTTCCCATCCCAAGTGGAGCCACACACAGGGATCGCTGCCCCGTGGGCCCTAGGGATGAGATTTCTCCCAAGGCACAGGTAGCTGCCCCGATGGCAGCAGCAGCATTTAGGGCCACACAAGGAAACTGAGGCCTGGACGGGGACATAGCGGGGACGGAGCTCAGCAGGGTGAGACCCCCGGTGCGGGGCAGGCTGCAGGGCATCGTGACCTTGTGCCCCCCCTCCCCAGTTTGCTGCCCGTGGGGCCTCATCCCACTCCCCGCAGCGATGCTCCGAGGCAGCACCACATCCCTGCCCCCCCAGACCGCGGAGGTCGGGGCCGACCTGAGGAAGGAGCACAACGCGGGGGTACCGAGGCGGGGGATGCGGGCACCGCGCAAATCCACCGCCTTGAGGGGAAAAGGGGGGGAGAGCGGCCGAGCCGTGCCGCTCAACTTCAGCTGGGTACCCCCTCGTTGAACTTCTCCCCTTCCCACCAGCACCGCTCCCGTCCCCTCCCCATCCCCGCTCCCCTCCGTTACCTCGCAGCAGCGGCGGTGCCCCGGGCCGGCGTTGTCCCGGCGGGCGGAGGAGCCATGCGGCGAACCCGGTGCGGGGCGGGCGGCCCCGCTGCAGTGAGTGCCCGGCACGGCCCCCGCCCGGCGAGGGGCTGCGGGGGAAGCGGGGCTGGAAGGAGGGAGGGAGGGAAGGATGGAGGGAGGTAGAGCCTCCTCTGGGGATGGAGCGCGGGGAGCGATGCGAGGAATGCCCGAGCGATGAGGAGGCGGCAGCGCCCGGAGATATGCGGGGAGGGAGGGAGGCAGCGCAGGGAGACGATGCGGGGAATGCCCGGAGCGCGCTGCGGGGAGCCGGGAAGGACGCGGCTTCTCCTGGGGCTCTGGGAGGTGCTGATGGGAAAAGACCCACCCATGTGCCCCCGGTGCGGCAGCGGCTCAGCCCTCCCCGCTCCCGTCTCCCCCATCCCACGCTGTAAGACCCCGGCTCGGCTCACCCCGCGGCTCCCGGGCGCATCGCATCCCCCCGGGGACGGACGTCTCCATCGCAGAGCTTTGGGACACCTCGCAACGAGCATTTATCGATGGCGAGGGAGAGGATGGCTGCATCTCCGGGAAGCGGGGTCGGAATCACACACCTCAAAGCAGAACCCGAACCTCTCTCCGCTCTTCACGGAGCGCTGGGACATCCCCACGGGTCTGGCTGTCACCCCGCGGGTCGGCAGAGCTCGAACACCGACGGTGCCGTGGCCAGGCCCCCCCCCAGCCCCGCTGACACCTCTGGTTGGGAAAGCATCAGATGGGGTGAGCTTGGTATAAATGAAAGCACTCGGCCATCGCAGCCCCCATCCTTCCCAGGGAGAAAACGGGATACCGGCCACAGCCCTACAGCTGGGAGCACAGGGACGGCCTTTGTGCTGAGCCCAGCGCATCCCCCATTGCCCCCAAGCTTTTTAGGATTCGGGGTTTGTTTCCCTGATGCTCACAGCCGGGGAAACACTCAGTGTCTCTGCGCTGCCCACCTCCCACCCACCACCCCCGGGCATCGCTTCCCGGCACCGCAAAGAGCGCTGCTGGGAAGGGGCCGGGATCGCGGCTGCGATGAACTCGCCCGCACAATCCAGGCTTCAGCCTCGGGGATATTTTTAGCAGTTCCCTCCGCGGCGCTCTTCACTCGTGGTTTTATTTGTGAAATTTAATATACGGTGGCCTTTGGGGGGGTTGGGAGGAGGGAAGTAGGGTTGGCCCTGCATCTATCCCCGGCCCGGCTGCAGGGATGGATGCAGACCCAAAATCAGCCATCAAAGGGCACAGTGGGGTTGGGCTCATCTTCAGCTGCAGCACCCACCCTATGGCCCTGCAGCAGCTCTGAGCCCGAAGCCACCCATGTCACCGTGATCCCAGTGCCACAGGCTAACAGGAGCAGTGAACAAATCCAGTTTGCAAGGACCGGCACGGGCCAGGGTTGGTGTGTCCCCGTTTATGGGCATGAGCCTGCCTGCAAATCCAGAGCAGCTGGAAAGACCGATTTCTCCCCACGGAGCCCCCAACAGAGCCACGGGGAGGGATGAACCCTTCCCTCTGCTGTAGGATGCAATGGGATGGGGCAGCTCTGGACATCTTACAGCCACTTCAGGTCCTGACCCAGAGCTGGGCAGAGGAGAAGCACAGAGCAGCACTCTTCCTGCTCCCTGAGGTCATTCCTGATCCTTCCAACCTGGCCACCTGGGGCTGGCTGCCAGCACCATGGGTTGGCAACCCACTCTGCCCCAAGATAAAGCCCTCTGCAAGATGCCAGCACGGGTTAAGAGCACTCCAATGCACCACTGATGCACGTGGGAAAAGCAGGTCAGGGCACACACAGCCCCTCAGGGAGGGTGAGATGGGGACATCCATCCTCCTCTCATCCTCCACTGGGCCACTGTCACGCAGTCAGTGGAGGATCAGCCCTAGGAATGCTTGGTCCATACTCTGTGCAAGCCCCAGGAACAGCCTCAGAGATCTGTGCTGTAGAAAAGAAGTGGTTGGTGCAGGACAAGGGGCTCCCGAGGAGCCCAATCACCACCAACCCGAGCAGCCCCCATCCCCACAGCCACAGCACAGCCACAGCCTTGTGGAAATGAGTTTATTGACACAGACGCCAGGTAAAGCCTGAAGAGCAACACAGCTACTTGGTGAGCAAAGCAACCGAGGGGCACAGCAGGAGGAGGGCTCAGAAACGCGGGGACACCCATGTGCCCGAAACGCTGGGAAGAAATGTGGTACAGGAAGGGGTGCTGAGCATCCCCTCCCATGTCGAAGCTCCTCCAGCTGTGTGGTGTAAGGCTGAGCTCATTCCTCACCCTCTGCTGTCTTCTCCCTGCCCCAGCACTCAGTGCCACCGGTGCTTTGTTAATTGCTCTAATAATGATTTCCGCAGTGGCCCTGCAGGGCTTGGAGCAATCACCTCCCAGCACACACAGGCACTGTGTTACTCCAGCTCTGCCCCACTTTTTCCCCAACCAGAACGCAGGGACAGAGCCTTCCATGCCCTGCCAGGTGCTCCTCCTCTCTGTACTGAGGCTCAGGTTGGGGGGAGATGAATGGGGCTTTTTGAGCTCTTCCCAGCATCAGACTCTTGGCTGCAGGTGACACCCGAGCCCTGATGAACCACCTTCCACAATAAAACATTTACTGACCTTGAACATGGCATCTAAATGATGGGGGCTGCTATACGTCAGAGCTTTGCTTGCTGGGGAAGAGATGGCATCAAAGCATGCTGGGGAGGGCAGATCTGCCCTGGTTATAGGCTTTGCTGAATGAAGCAGGACAAGCGATGGATGGCGCAAGGCATGCACAAGGCTTTGCATTCACTGCTGGGGCTGCAGCACTCACTGGCTGCAATGTGGTGAGTGCACAGCTGTGAATGGGAAAGGGAAGGGTTCCCAGCCCAAAGGGTGGGTGGGAGAAGAGAGGCCAGGGGCTGCAGGCAGGGACTGAGAGAGCCTCAGTGCCACGTGCCTTGGGGCTGCTAACAGAAGAAATGCTTTTGAGGTGTGCTCAGCTCAGCAAGCGCAAGCACTGCCAAGCCCAAATTGGTCTGTTATGCTACCATGCAAATGGGGAAAACCACCTGGCCCCAATGCACAGCATCAGGATCCTGCCAGGGCCCACAGACATCAGATGCCTGCAGTCCTGCTGGGATGCACAGCACTGGGTGCAGGGGCACAGCTCAAGGGCTGGGCGAGGAAGAGGAGGAGCTGCAGATGGTGAGGACACAGAGAATACAGCCTGTGCTTTTGCTCTAGTAGTGAGCTCGTTCTCCTCATTTTGTCCTCCACTGCCCATTACCCATCTGTCCACAGCCCCTCCCCATGCACGAGGAGTCTCCTTCCCTAGATCAGCAGCTCACAGGGCAGGGAGATGATGGATGGAGTTAAACACCACAGGGAGCAGAGCTGAGGCCGCCAGCACAACCCAATAAAAAACCCTCGCTGCATTTAGGGCCACTCTGCCCCACAGGTGCAGCACATGGCTCTGTTCCTCAGTCAGCCCACAGCCATCCCTGAAGGGTGCCCACCACCACTTCCACAGATTCACTGTCCCTTTTAAAGCCAATTACAGATAAGAAAAAAAAACAAAAAATGTATAAAAATATAAAATAAAGTGCAGTGTATGTTTTCGACCATTTTGCCTTGTTTTAATAAGCTGTGGGTTGGGTTTTTCTATGTTTTTTTTTCTTTCTTTTCCAGTGAGCAGTATTTTACAAAATCAGAACTACACCTAAAGCCATTTAGAAAACACTGACATTGGCACAAAATGGAGAAGCCCACGAGAACGGACAAGTGAGGGGCGAAGGGGATGGGGAGGGGAGGAGGGGGGTTGAAGCAGTGGTTACAAACTCCATGGACGCTAAAAATATCAAAGGGGTTTGTTCCCTATCATCGTTAGCATGTGGATACTAATTGCTACCTTGTTTAATCAGTGCCTTGGACTGAAATCCTACACATGAATACAGCTGCTTCCAGTTTAAGGGTGCTTTTCCCCACGCCAGCAGTGGAGGAGGACCCAGGGACCATTTCTCTGCCCTCCTGCAGGGTGAGGCACAGGCAGAGCTCCATCAGTTCTTCAGGATGGCATCGTAGGCCTGGTAGATGTACTGGGACACCTCGGGAGCACGGCATTTCAGAGAAAGCTGAGGGCAGGAGGAGAGCAGAGGTTAGCGGTGGTACAGGGATGGCACCTCCTGACCTACGGCACAGGGTGGACAAAGTTTATGCTGCTTTATGCAGCAGGGGAGGCTCAGGTTGGGTATCAGGAAACATTTCTTCTCTGAAAGAGTGGTGATGCAGTGGCACAGCTGCCCAGGGATGGGGGGAGGGAGGGTGGGTGTTGTCCAGAATCATGGAGATGTGGCACTGAGGGATGTGGGCATGGTGGGGTGCAGTGGGGTTGGATGTCGGGGTCTAAGAGGTCTTTTCCAACCTTAGTCACTCTATGATCCAGAATAGTTCTGGATTTTGCTTCCTTCACCATCAAAACCAAACTGCTTTCTCAGCGCTTGTCACAAGCAGGAGGAAGCACACGAAAGCAAACGCCCACGTGGGGTTCCCAAATTCCTTACCAAACACAGACAGCACTGTAGGCATGAGCGAAGGGGACAGGCTGGTCTGAGCTCTGTAACAGTGATTTGCTGTCACACTGTAAATCACAGCCCTATGCCTGAGGGCATGTCTGCATGCTCAGTCCTTACAGACTGAAACTTGGACACTGCCCATCTCTGAAGCAAGGACTGGGCCAGGATCAGCAGAATGGTGTCAATCCTCTTGGTGAAGCATTTCCCATCACTTGCTTTCACCCTACAGCTCCCCAGCCCGGAACATCTTCCAACAGGAGAGACACATTCTAACAATGGGAAGCTGAGAATGTGAGCAGTCAAAGGGAACGGCCGCAGGGGTACACGACACAAGGCAGCCAGCAATTTCATAGTGGTGATGAGTTGATAGTTGGACTAGATATCAGTGGTCTTTTCCAGCCTTAATGATTCTATGATTCCCACCAGCCACTGGCTGTTGCCAGCAGGAGCCTGGAGTCTCTGATGCCCAGACAGCCAGCTCTGCTGTGGAGCCAGTTGGGCATCAATTGCTGCTTGTTTGCTGGGGGGAGGGGGGGGGAAAAGGGTGTCCTGGCAATGCTTTCTTGCTAACGTCTCTTGGCTGTATCTCTAGGTAACCTTGGCAAATAAACAGTCATTGCTGAGTGGGCATTATCCCAGCTCACTGGTAACAGAGCAGCACAATTCTGTTGTATCTCACTTCCTGCAGTTCAGTGGGAATTCTGCTCCCCTACACAAATGAACGGGATCTGCCTCAATACCAACTGAGCTGGGAGGATCCCAGCATGTGCCACATCCCTGTGGTCTCACCGTGTAATTGGGATTGCCTGGCTGGATGCGAAGCTCAGCCAGGATCCAGATGCCATTGGTGAGCTTGAGGGACTGATAAAGCATGTCCTGACCCTCCACGTTCCTCTTGGCAATGGTGTAGACGTTGTTGTTCTGCAGTTTGCTGGAGACAGTGTCTGCAGAGAAAAAAAGAAAGAAGAATGCATGTTAGCTCAGACATGTCTGTGGAGACAGCAGAGCCTGGAGCAGCTTCTTCAGCACAGGGCTGTGACAGTTTTAACACACTGTATGGCCTTGGCTCTGTCAGGAGGTGTGAGATTTCACCTGCAGAACTGTATGGAGGCAACCGTGATGCAAATTACTTCCATGGGACTTCTGGAGAAGCAAGAGCAGAAGAAAACATGCAGAACAGGAATACCAAATGCAGCAGCTTCTAGCTGCCCAGGGGCTTCTTGGTGTAGGGCAGGGCGACCCTCAGCCCTTGGATGTCAGCAAGAGAAGCACACTGCATGCTGGGGTGGAAGGCTCAGGGTGGTATCCATACCCCAGGCTGCACCCCTGTGCCCACTGGCTGCAGAGTGGCTGCATGCAGGTCAGGGAGGGTTCCAGCATCCAGCTACTCAGACACATTCAGATTTAGGTTCTCTCTCTTCCCCAGTTACTATGGAAACTGGCAGATATAAGTACCTAATGAGATCCTTTGCTTAAAAATCCTTATTCCTTCTGTCGCCTTCTCCCACCCTCTGCTCCTGCTCTCTACAACAAACTCACCCTGAGCAGGGGCAGTGTGGAGCTGCCCTCACTGACCTCAGAAACACCCCAAAGAGTGCCTGAAATCCTACCAAAAGTCATCCCATTTCAGCCAGCCACCCAGAGCAACGATGTGCTCACCCAGCACCTCCTGCCCCCTCCTCCAGCCCTGATCTGGGGGGAGCTGGGAGCCATTCCTTTTGCCTCCAGTTCGCGGGTCCCCATCCCTCCTGTGCTAGGCGAGCATAAGAATTTGGGATTTTGGAGATCAGGCAAGTTGCTAAGCAACAGTGCCAGGCTGTGCAGGCTGCAGACAGGGCCGCTAATGCCATCTGACAGCACAGCCCTTACAGGCAGGGAGCTGCTGGGAGCAGAGCTGCTGAGTTCCCAACATGAGCACAGCACTCAGCAGAGCCCTGGCCAGTGCCTGGCATGGGCAGGAACCACACACACACCTCCCTGCTCCTGCAGTGCCCAGTGACTGCAGACCAGCACCCCGTGATGCAGGATGGCATCCAGAGGAGAGCACGTAGCTCAGTATCACCATGCATTTCCACTGCATGCCACAAGCACAGGCTCCTTAATAAATGACAACCAGGCTGCTAGGTTTGTGCATACAGAAATAAACATCAGGCAAACCTGCATGTGATTGTGTCCCTGTTTGTTCCAACAAGAAAATGCAATTTCTCTCAGTTCCAGCATTAGTACATTACTTGGGGAAAGCTGAGATGACCGCTGCATACCAATAAAGCCACGTTCAGCTCCAAACACTGAAGATTTCATTTCACACCAAAGTTACCAGAACTGCTGAACAGCACAGCAACTAATTATCCCTGTTTAATGGCATTCAATCTCCACGTGCAAGTCAGCCTGTGCTCCTTCACTTGGTGCTTGAGTAAGCAAATTTTAAAAAAAGAAAACCATCCAGCTAATCTGATGGGGCACAGCCCAGCTTAGTGTAGCAGTCCTTTACCATTCCATCCAGCTCAGCACGTCAAAAAGCAGCATAAAGGCAGCAAATGGAGCCTTGGTGCAGGGAAAGCCTCAGTGGGTCCAGCTGTGCCCAGAGCAACCAGATTGCTGGGTCTATTTCCAGCATGGCTGACACAAACACCACTAAATCTGGCACAGTGCATGCAGGATGTGGTAGTGATCAGTAGTGAGAATGGGGTGGAAGGCTTTCAGCCCCATGGCCCTCCCCATACACTCTGGTGGCAGGCTCCATGGGCACCGTGGAGCTTTTAGTGCTGGGTACCTGGCATTTTGTTTAAAACAAAACAATTAGGTTAGCACTCGATTCGAAGAGCTGAGAACACAGCACTGTAACCATGACCTTCTGTTTTCATTGCAAGCTACATCTCAGAATATAGTTTTCTCCATAGCACTATCATAATCTCTTCCTAAATAGGCAGACGTGTGAAGCACAGCTCTGATCAATTCAAGATGTGCAGCGCATCACAAGTACAGCCCAGCTCTGAGACACAGCTCCAAAGACACTCCTCTGTGGCCACATGGCCCCAAAGACAGCCCCAGGGCTGTGCTGGCTCCCACTGCTGGGAACCACGATGGCTGGAAAAGACCTCTATGATCCTCAAGTCCAACTCCAACCCACTGCCACTGTGCCCACTGATCACACCTCCATGATTCTAAAACACCAACAGAGATGGGGACCCCACCACCATCTCTCTGTGCAGCTGTACCACTGCATCACCAGACTTTCTGAGAAGAAAGTTTTCCCAATACCCAGCCTGATGCTGGGGATAAGAGCAGCAAGCTGTTCTCATTCAGGTCCCTGGCACCTCACCTTCAGTTCAGCTGGTGGCACGGGGAGCTGCCACCTGAGCAGTCAAGGTTTTCCAGCTGCTCTGTGCCACAGCACGGGGTGAGCTGCCAAAGATGCAGCCTTTCCTGCTATCCCTGCTGCAAAGCATCAAAGCTCCAGCCAGCCCTGCTTGGCTTGCACTGCAGACACAGAAGTCTTTTACCCACAGTGGCCTCAGAGCAGACAAACACAGGAGCATCTCCACTTGTATGCTAGTCTCTATTTGAAGGAACAAAAAAAGAAATCCAGGAAAAGCCTACAGTTTGCACGTGAGGGGCTGTAAGGTGTCTGCTGTGCAGTGACAGCCAGCCCTGCATGGCACAGTTCCCCCAAACCCTGGTGGCAACTCAGGTGACTGCCTGTGTTCTGTTTCGGCACTTCCCATGAGAAAGTCCTTGGAACATGGACCACTCTCCCCCACAAGGATCAAGCCTGCAAAGACTGCAACACCTCAGTGTCAATGCCAGAAGTCACCATCTCAGATTTCAGATGCAAGGAGCAGGGCATGGCCACAGCAGAGGCAGCACTGCAGTGCAGGAGAGGCCGTGCCAAGCACAGTGGAGCAGAGGGAGGGCTGGAGGAGGAGCAGAGGTTGTTCTCAGCTGAAACCCCCACAGTGAAATCAAGTCAAAAGGTTCAACAGCTGCTACTTTTTTTTTTCCTCTTTCGTATGCTCAATCTTTTACATTCTGAAATAGTAATAATTACGAGCACAAAGAGATCCATGGTTTCTTTCTGCAATTGAAGCAAGAGGGTGCTCATTGTGTAATGGCAGAGACGAGAGAATAAAAAGGTTACGGGGTTTAGCATCAATAGGGACACTCTTTCCTATGAAACATAGCAGCTTTGGGTAAAAACACTTGGCTCCTGTCCAGAACCTCTTGACTGGGAGCAAAGCTGCTAAGCTGGCCACATTCCACCTGCTACACTCCATCCTTCAGCAGTAGTAAGGTCAGACCTATGAGGTCTGCACACTAGCTCTTCTCTCACGTGTCCTGCCCTCCACAGTGGCAGTATGTAAGATCACTCTTACACAACAGAAAGTAGAAAGACGCTGAAAGGAAGAGACCAACCCAGGATGAAAGGCAGGGCTGTGTGGCACTGCCTGGTACACACAGCAGCAGGATGGGATTAAGGGCAGCTCTCAAAAAGGTGCTGGGCTCCATTGATAGGAGCAGCTTTACAGAGAAGCAAAGCTGTAAAGAGAAAACAAGAACACAAGATGCAGAATGAAAGGAAGAAGCAGAGAGGTGAAACTGAAGACTGGATTTCAGATGTCTTTTTATGGACCCTGCTAAACTTTTTGACCAGGATCCAGGGTTTACAGGCTGTTGTGTTCTTAAGTGCTACCCACACACACTGCTCTTTGTAAAGTGATGACCATTGAACACCAAAAGGTGCTGCCTCAAGGCTCTCAGCATGGCACAATTAACCTACTCACCAGCATTCAGGTGGCAGTCTTTAATCTGGAACTGCAGCTCGTTTTCATTTGGAATGTCTTTCCAAGTTGCGAGGAAGACCTGGCGTTCTGCAAACAAGACAGACCATCAGCACATGCAGAATTATAGCATTAATTAGAACACCACACAACGATGCAAGGTAGAGACACAGGAGACCTCTGGATCACATCTGGTCCTGGTGTGGTCAGATCCAGGATTTGTTTCTATGATAATCCCAGTCTCACTGTAAAAGCAGCAAAATGGTGGTGGTTCTTGGATGTCCCCAAACTAAAGACAGCCTTAAAAACCAAGACCAGGTGGGATTTGACAGGGAGACCCACAAATTTAAGAATTATGTTACAGTGCAAGTTAAGATGCTCTTTACAAGCCAACCCAAACAATGTAATCAAGGGAACAGGAATGTAAGAGTTAAAATTGAGGCAAATCCCACACTCATTTGAGTGAACCAAACCCCAAAGAATTAAAACAACAACAAAAAAACACCAGAAATCAGTTTCAAAGCAAACAGATCCACTCCTTGTCTGACGGAGGCTCAGAGGAGAGGATGTAGGATGCAGCTACTGAGCTGCAGAGCTGTGGGGACAAGCCATCCAACCACTGCTGATCAATCAGGCTGCTGGGATACGCTGGCACAAAGATCACGGGCAGGCACACGTGGATCTCAGCCATGGCACAGCTGTGCCCAGCTGGATGCTGTAGGGCTCAGGAAGGTCGAGCATGGCCCTAAAAGCACTCACTCACCCATTTTGCCATCCTCCACAAAAAGCACGTTGAGAGGAATTAGGCAGCTGAAGTAAAAGACATCAATGTTGTTTTTCACAGCTACCTGTTGTAGAAGAAACGGTGGTTAAAGCATCAGTATTTGTCTGGAAGTCCAAAGGGGTCCCATGGCTCTGCAAGGTCCATCGCCTGCTCACGCTCTCACTGCTCTCCTAGCAAAGGTCAGCTCTGAGCATGAGACTGCCTGGAGAGATGCTGCTGTGCTGCTGGGAAATTTCAGACAAAGATCATTCCCACCCCTCCATGCCCTCTCCATTTTCACTAAAAGCTGCTCAATCTTCTGCAGGCATTTCACCACAATGCTTCATAGCCAACTGCACTGACAGGTCCCAGACAGCAACTCTGCTCTTTTCTACTCCTGCTCAGCCACCCCGTCCCCTCACTTCTTCCATCCTCAGTATAAGTTTGTCTACAGTGGCCATAGACAGCTACTATTATGCCTGCCACGTTGCATGTGAGCTTCTCCATCACTCCTCTTTTTCCATCTGACATTTACAATTCCCCCCCATCTCCAAAGCCCTACATATCCCCTAAGCTTTAATCCCAGCTCTCAGCCATGTCTGTGCTTGCAGGCTCCTTGCTTAATCATGTTTTAGGAAGCCTGAAGCTGCTCTACTCTGTATATTCCTCGTAGCATCTCCCACCAGGCACACAGAATGTGCTGCATTCATTCCTGGAAGAAAATTCTGACATGGAGCAATCAGGGCAGGTGGAAAAAAAAGAGGATAATTTGACAAAAGACTTAACTCTCATGTCGTTAAACACCACCAGTCAGGGAGATGCACCACATTGCCTCTTATCACACAAGGTTGCCACATCACTGATGCATCTCTGCCAACACTGAGAGCAACCTCACTTCCAATTCTCCCCAGGCAGGCGGAGAGCTGACAGTATAGCAGGAGCAAATGGGAGGTCTGAGAAAGTGCCCTGTCATAATATAGCATGGAAAATGTAGCTCTGGGCCCCAATTTCTATGCCTCTCATGCTATCCTCACATCATCCTGCACTGCAATAGCTTGTCACAGGAGTACAGCTCAGCAGACAGAGAGCTGGAATTGAGGTTGTGTGGTGTGCACTGACTTCCAGGAGCTTCCTTTGAAAAAGAAGTTCTCCAGCTTTTCACCCAGCTGAAACACAAACCCAACCACACTGACTGCCGAGCCAAAGAAATAGATTTGCTGCTATACAGACTTATGCCAAGACAAACTCCAGTCACATTAAATAATACAGACATCAGTGTTGTGTTGGGAAGATCTACTGTCTGTAGTAGAAGGTCGAGAAAGACGCCCTTAAGTATCTGCAAGAATAGCTGTAGGTAGATGAGGAGAGGAATAAAACAGAATTCCAACAAGTCAGCTAATCAGACATAGGATAAGTGGTCAGAGACGAGCATTCCCAACGGAATCATTCAGCAGTTGGGTCCCAGCAGTGCAAAGAGAAGCAGGAAGGTGAATGAGAGTCCATGGGGGTTTGTACTTTCAGCCATCATTAAAGGTAGCAGCTTGTATTTAATTCCCATAGTGCACGCTGGCTTATGTGGAATTAGTTTAAAGCCCACTAAAATTATGGTGCAATCTCAAATAAAAATATATTGAAGGGCCCTCTGTAAGATGCAGCTGTCACGTGCTCTGGCTGTCAGCGTCATACTTGGGATTTTGAGCATCTAATTCTGGTGATGGAGGCACTGAGAGCAGGAGGGAGTGAGGAGGATTGGCAGACAGACCTCAGGGATTCACCTCTGCAAAATGGGATTAGGAATACTGGGTGAGCCAGCTGAAAATGCACCTAATTGCAGGAAGGAGGCTGGGGAAGGACCACGTGGCCATTCGAGATGCTGCACTTGGGCAGAGCAGCTCCGGAGATGAGCCAGAAGAGGGAAAATTCAGGCTAATGTCTGGGAAAAACTGATAGTGAGAACGATGAAGCAGCACTAAATCCTCCTGAGGAAGACAAAAGCTTCAGCACTTGGAGTATTTAAAATTAGCCTCGACACAGCTCTATGAGGCAGTGCTATGAAACAAGGCGTAGCAGGGTCTGCACTGCGTGACCCAAGATCTTCCCAACTCTGATTTCATGATTAATTGCCTTGTCTTAAAACAACAGAGACTACTCCGCCTTTGCAGCTAATTGTTGTTGCCATACAACAGCAGTTTCTTACAAGAAGGGCTGGAAAGCAGCGCCTTCTCTCCAGTCACAGTTCTGGAGGCACGCACCAAATTAATATGCTAACCCTGTCCCTGCAGCTCCAAAAATGCTATAAAAAGGTATGTGCTGACCTGCTTCTCAACTCTGCAGAAACACACTGAGTAAGCTGCTTTGCTATACTCTGGAGAGCTGCACAATTAAGACACTGTGAAGTGTAATTTTTCCCAGCAATGCACAGCAAGCTTCACTTCAGCCTTCCCCCAAACTGCTCTGTTGGGCTCAGCAATGACATCACACTGCAAGCATCTGTAATGATGCAGAAATCAGCTGTTACGTGTCATTTTTGCAAGCAGGATAGAAAACAATACGCTGTCCCCAGACATAGCACTGGGACAGATGGGGGAGCATTTCCAGCCTAGCTGCCATCACACAACACGGTACACTTTGCTCCTTTGGTGGGAGCCTGAGACAATCACTGACATTTGAAGCGATACCAGCAGCTGAGACGTCTCTGCAGGTTTTTCATGCTTGAAAGCAACCTCCACTTGCGTTCAATACATTCTCCAGTCCAGACTAACTCTGCCTGGGGCTCCGCAGCTTTAACCTGTCGGTCTGCACATGAGCTACTAAATCTTTAACAAGACCTCCAGCCTCAGACATTTGAGAGTTTAAACAGAAGCATTTTAAATCAAAACATCTTTCCATCTGCCATCTTTTCTGAAAAGAGAAAAAAAATAAATGACCAGCCTGTGAATTGAGTCAAGCAGACCGCAAAGCTTCAGAGGGATAAAAGTCAAGAAGGTGACAGATTTTCATGTGATGCTTCGTTGCTGAAAGTGTCTGACCCACTGAAGATGGGAAGAGGGCTCCCAATTACTTACGTCTTGTTTGAGACCATCTAACTGGACAAGTATCCTCCAGAACACACTGCTCAACTTGCAGCATGAGCACCCTGCTGACGTCCTTCCCTGCAGCACAACCCTCTGATGGCCAACATATGGCAGCGAGGGGAAGAGCCACCTCCTAAGAACAATGCTACATCACTGCTTCACTAGCGCAGGTTGCTGATGCTTTAAATTCCAGACTTGAGCGTAAGAACCAACTTTCAACGTCAAGTCTGAAAGTAACACAGATGCTTTCCATCAGCAGCAAGTACACAACATACCCACTTGGAATCCCATTAGCAGCTACACTAAATTAAGGACTGCCTTCCAATTTGGTTTTGCTTTAGAGCCTGGTAACAGCCAAACTGTTAAGGCGAGAACTCTCCTCTGCAGAGTCTTCTACCTCTGCCAGCACAAGGTCATGGCGTGTTCTCTGACAGCCTGCTGCTCTGGCTGTCAGATGCCTTCAGGGAGTGTGAGCTGTTTCCCTTCATTGTGTTTGACAGGTCGGCTGCTCGGGATCTAGAGGAGCTTGGCAGCAGGCTGGATGCTCTACCTACAGCTAGGCTAGAAGCTGGCTGCAGACATCGAGCTGCAATGGGAGTGTTACTGCAGAACCCTTTTGGAGGCTCTCTTCCATGCTGGAATACGACTCTTACCAGTTAAGGCCATTCAGAAAAAGAGTAAATAAATCCAGGCAACAAGCCCAAAAAACCACCTTCCACTTCCAACTACACAAGGCCATAGATGGTGGTTGAGGCAGTGGGCTTGACACAGATCTCCCAGGCAGATACGTAACTTATAAGCAGGCTCCAAATCAATAGCATCCACTGCCTGGACTCACACCAATTCTCAGAGGAAAGGTGAAACTGTGAAATCTGTTTCCAAGTGCTGTATTTGTGACCCAGGATACATTAACACTTCTCATGAATGAGCTCGAACAGCTCTACAGCGCAAGCGAGGAGCAGTGATGAGATAGAGCAGAACTGTACATGGAAGGGCTTAAGTGTGATCTGGTGCATTAACCTGCCTGATCTCCTCTCAACAAGGAAGCTGCACCTTTATCTACCTGTACAGAAATAATGTTTTGCCAAAGTCATTGGAGCTAAAAAATATTCCTCACCTCACACTGCTCAGGAGAAGTCTGCATTTCCAAGTATCACTTTCCAGGAAGAAATGCAGCTGGCAGATCCCTCCCTTCCCATGCTCGTCAGTCCAGTCCAAATCACTTTATGGGCATTTCAGAAAACCAAAGCCATGCTTCTTTCAGTTGTGTGCTCAGCAGCTGCAACGAACATCCCAGGCAGCTGACAGCAGGTGATGTAGGGGAAAGCAATGCACTGACTGGCAATTCTGAATGCTTACCCAAAGAGAAAGGCAGTGCTCCAGGCCCAGACTGTCAATTCATGCAGCTTGTTTTTGATTGCTCTGACTCCTGCAGTTACCACCTCACAGAAGAAACAATCAGGTTTGTGACATGACAGGCCAAGCTTGTCCCTGAAACTCAGCAGGCTGGCTCCATTTCACCCATTTCCAGGATAAGGGGAGCAATTTTTGTGTACACAAATGATCAGATTGAGCGTTCTGATGATTTCACAGCATTTCACAGCCCTTGAATGGCCATTTATTAGGAACTGCAATAACACAGGAAGGCTCTCATTTCCCTATTTCAAATTTTACTTCAAGAAGTATCTGAAAAGAATAAAGACTTTTCACTATGAAAAATCCCACTTCAGAACCCATTGTCCTCTTTGAGAGCTCAGGTTCACACAGCAATCTATATGACCACCAGCAGCCCAGCTGGCAAAGGAGCCAAGGCAATCAAGCATGGTGAGGCTCAATCAACACTTGCACACCTTTTGTGTGACTGCTGTGTTCAGCCCAACTTGGGCTTTATCCATTGAATAATTCACTACTTGACTGAGTGTTGAATCTAAGGCTTCAACTCAACAGGTCAAGGAAATTATCATCACTCAGTCAGGATAGGAGGGAGCGCAGTGCTATTCATTATCACAAGTTGGAAGACAACCAGCAAACAGACTGTTCAGTTGGGAATCATCATATTTTACCTAAGTAAGCCTCTGAAAATATTAGCCTTCTTGTAAAAAAAGGCATTTTGTTAACTTGTCAAATATTTCAGCTTCTTTCCTTGATTACAAGTGCTAAGATTAAACCAGCTGTATTGGCTGAAGGATTAGAAATGGTAATAAAAATAACCTTAACAAGACTCGAATTCATTCCTTCTGAAATAGTTGCCTAAGGAATGCACAGCTAGCCTTTGAAGTTCCTAATTAACATAACAAAAAGCTGGATGTTATCAGTTTGGTTACCTCAGGAGTTATTTGTTTTGGTACTAAAACAAGCCCCACCACAACAGGAGATGAAGGTAAGGTCCTCAGGTTCAAACCAGCTCTGAATTCTACAGCTCAGGAAAAAAAAAAAAACATGCATTAAGCAAGTTCAGCTTGATGAGTGTTTTTGGTTCTTCAATGAATACAGGATTGGAGAATACAAACATCCTGTGTTGTGCTATAAATTGTTCCCTAAGTAGGTCACCAAAATGATTTCTGACTGTTTCAAGACAGATAATTTCTACATGAGCTCACAAAACAAAACCAGAGCCTTGGCTGTCAGGGCAATGACAGATCTCCATCAAACCCACTACTGTCAGGAAAGTAAGGGGAGTGCTCTTTTTAACTTGGCATCTGCTATCATGATTCAACTCCTTGCAGAGAAATATACTATTACTCCATATGGCAGCTTCCCCAATTGTAAAAGGGCAGCCAACTTCTATGGCAATGAGAGAGCTAGCAAATTAGTATCTAAGTCTGGCACTGATGAAGATCTGCTGTCCCAATATAAGGTAGTTGGAGGTTTCCTTGCATGTTTTCTCTTTGCTTTGTTCTAGCAGAAGAGAATACAAGAAACAGCGTTCTGATTCCTTTAGAGATTTAATAGCCCAGATACTTCACTTCCTTCCTGATCAAAGTAGCAGCAACTTGAGAATGCCTCACTGAGAGCATCTCCAGTGCTATGCAGGCAGATCAGGACCATCATCACCTCCTAGAGCTCCAAGCTGCCTTCAGTGCAGGTGGTGACTTTACACCATCCAACCCGAATGCAGAGGTCCAACCTGTGACCTAGATGCAGAGGGAACCCAGCTCTTCCACAGGGCAGAAGAGCCCTCTGTGTAAGGCAAGCACATGCAAGTCACTTACTGTCCACACGCTCCCCCAATCGCATGACTGAGCTCAGAGCCCAAGTGTAGGACTGTTCATTTGAGTGCCAGAGAAGCTATTTCAAGCTGTTTGCCCAAAGACTCATCAATAAGTCATAAGCCCCAGAAAGGAATTCAAGGGAAAGGAAAAAACAGTTGCTCAGGCAGAATAAATAGTAACTTTCATTGCATTCTCTTAATCTAAAAAGAGAATAAGCTGTTTTAAAATAATCCCCTCTATGGATTGCTACGTTATAGGAATCCAACCCAGTTCCCACCTCCTGTAGACACGACATAAACAAAACATGCTACAATGCAATTAACTGCACCCTGCTGCTGCTACAGCAGCCTGAGCAAGACCTCTGAGGCATGCCAGAACTGATGCAGACCACCTCAAGTCCAGACCAGGGGGGGAATAACTCCTAAAGGCAGCCCAAATTGATGTAAAAGAGTCTCCTATGGAACACTATTCCCAGTGCACACAGAACAGCCTCATTAATGAAATACCCACTGCTTACATTACTTCTGGGACACATCTAGTTTGCCTTAAATTCATCTATCTGGGGCCAAGGATGTGCCTCTGTAGGTCAGCCTGGTAGTTAAGAGCACTAGAGAAACCCTAATTTACTAATTGCTCAGCAGTTGTTATCCCGCCCACAATTCCTTTTGTTGCCTCAGTTCCTACTGATAGTTCTCTTTACCTGCAGCACCACAGCAAAGCTTTCTCTGTTCAGACTAACTCCAGTTTCTAAGCCCAACCAAACTTTGCAATCTGTTTACACAAGTGCCTTGCTGGAGCAGAACAAGGTACAAGCAGTGGCTCTGAGGCATCTGAAAAGGCAAGTCACAAAATCCCAGAAGTCTCTTTCAGATGAAGGAATAGGAAAAAAGATTTGACCAGGCTCATGGCCAACATTCACACAATCTTCTGGCTCTACCTGGTTGCCCTATTTGTGTGGAGCTTGGTTACCACATAGCATTGGGCCAAAGGATAGGGGATGAGCAGCTGCAGATCCCCCCCTGCCCAGGAGACAATCCTTACCTGGAGGTTGTTCAGAGGCTCCATTTTCATGACTGGTCCCAGGGTGTTGAGGGGCAGAGAGACATCAATACTTTGGTTTGGCATCAGAGGGGTGTGAATGGCCAATGGAGTGCTTGGGATGACCCCAAAGCTGGGCAAGAGAAAAACAGAGATGATGACAGAAGCACTGCATTGCTGGAGAAAGTCTATGAGGAAGAAATACCAGAGGTGCAGAAGTGCTGTCCCAACACTATTCCCTTTTTGCCAAGCACGAGCTGGCTCACTTCTTCCTGAGCTGCCCTTGCTGTTATTCCAGGAAAAGGAGCACAGCTGACAACAAGCACCATGGCAGATACTCAAAGCAGTGCAAAGCAAAGGAAAACCAATCTTGTGGTCTCCCAGACAGCATGCACCTTGCCCAGAGGATCCACATCTGGAAACAGTTCAACCACCTGCATGGCATCAGTCAAGCTCAGACTGCAGGTTCTCTGTATGGCTGTTAACCATTGGAAGCTATAGAAGAAGGAACTGAAGCCAATGCCAAACAAATAACATAACCAAGGAGGAACATGTGGTTTACAACAGAGCACTGTAGAACAAATGAATCAACGCAGCCAGCTGTCTGGTCCCAAATGACAGCATCTGGACTTAATCCTGGCTCTACTGCTGGTTTGAGTTGAGGCTCCTTCAGCTGGGGACACACATCACCATACAGCAAATCTTTACTTGCCTCTTCAGTCCAAGCTGCATTTAATTCCACAGACACCTCAACTTAGAACAGAAGAGGGAAAGTAGCTAACATTTAACATAAGGCTTTTGTACAATCTGACATCACAGACTCTTTTCAAAGGCAAACAGAAGTGCAGACATACAGGACACTTGCTTCTTTTTCTGATACCAGCAGATGCACTGTTCTTGGTTTTACTTTGTTTTCAGCTCTAGGAAGCTCAGAAGAGAATGCTTTCAGTGAGGACCCAGCCACGACAAGTGTCTTCTGCAGCCATTTCACCTTGGGAGATATAAGCCCTGGTGTTTTCCCTTATTCTTTGAGAGGAAAGAAAGCTGCATTTTCTTCTAAGTGGCTGTGATATTACAGCACACTAGAGGTCTAGCTGTTTGTTTTTATCCCCTATCTTTTATCCCAGGACTGCAGTGAACGCAATTAGTAGCAGCAGGAAAGGGAGAAATGCAATAGAAACTGCCCAATCATAAGCCTTAATGTTTACACCCAAAGAGACAGCTCACTGCAGTTCTTTCCAATGCACCAGGCAGAGTGGAAAGCAGTGACAGGAGAACAGCATTTGTAGAAGAGTAAACAGTAGTAGAAAAAATACAGAGCATGTGTTGATAAGATGCAAAAGGAGAAACTGCTGTTTTACTGTACAGTATTTAAACTTCTTACATCCTTGAGAAGTACCATGTAGGTGTGGTTAGAACACAGCTTGATGTACAGGGAAAAATCAAAAGCAAAATGCCTCTTTTTTTTTTTTTAAAGACCAATCTGCACAAAACATTTGCATATAGCAGTTTAGAAAAACTCTTCAGAAAACATAGCAGTCCTGGGAGAACATTTACTGACTTACTTAGCATAATGTCTTTTATAAGTAAATACTATTCATCCCAAGAAATCCCAAATTTGCAAGGCTAACGATGATATTTAAAGAGATGGATCCAGCAGATCTTAGTTACAGAAAACCCTTTTCCTGTGAAGGGCTCCTAAGGAACCAGCAAAGCATCTCAGTCAAAAGATCCTCTTTGCAGTCTTGATGAGAACCATCCTGGACCTAGGCTCACAACCTAGAAGAAAGCAGCTGCATGCCCTGTGACCAGAAAGGGTATTTTTGGGAAGACAGTGGGGAGGCACCACCACGTCCCATCTTTTGGCTGGGATGCGTTTCTGAGAACAAACTGTATGTTCTAAGCACTCAATTGGCTGCTCCTGGCAAAAATCATTTCGCTGCCAATTACAGGGAAAACACGTGCAATAAGCTCTTACTTTGCAACTTCTCCACTGACAAATAGCTTTATTAATGAGACCTGCACTTCCAGACAGTCTGAGGGGCAGCATAGCAATTAAGTCAGGAGGTAAAGGCATTAGGGATCAGTATTTGTGCAGCTCAGATGCTTGTCTGTTTATTCTCTCACTTTCCTCAGGGCACTTACTAGCTATAAAACCACTTACCTGCCTAACAACACAAAAGGTGGCTTTAAAACTCTGGAGAGATTAAACAGGGCAGATGCTGCTTCAAGTCAGGAGAACGATGGGACTGTCTGCTGCCTGTTTCCTTAATGGAGGCAGCAGTGCCAGCACAACTGAACACCACCACACCAGTGTGTATTCTCAGCTCTCATACAATGGCAGTGTAATGGAGAGTAGTAGCTCTCCAGTAGACAGACTCCTTTCATAAGAACATGCAATTTAAAAAAATTTTTTTTTTAAGACAGCAGATGGAGCATATTGGTTTCTTACCTGTTCTTGTTGAACTGAATGGCAAAGTCAGTCATGTGCTGCAAAGCCTTATTGGTGAAGTTCATCTCCATGTAGATGTGTCCCTGTCTATGACTGAATGTGCCTGAGATCTCCAGCCCTTTAGCTTTCACTGCAGGCAACCAAACCTGAAACACAAGAGATTTCAGAAAATTTGAGCAGTTCAAAAAGAAATACTCCACTCAGAACTACTGGGATCTTTTGTACTTGGTCTTATATGCTATATGACCTGCAAGCAGATAAGGACCAACAGCTTTGAGCATGCTTTGCAGTAGCCCAAGATTCTAGATCCCATAGGGTAATTTTAGTTTATTCAACCACTGGCTATTTAATGAGTGCAAATGTTTGTTTACTCCCTTTGAGGCATAAAAGGACCAACCCTGAGCTCCCCATGGCTGCTCTGCAGCCCGCTACCAGAACCACACTCTGTTGCTAATGAACTCTCCAGACTAAGCATCTGCAATCTCTGCCTAATAGAGCATTTATCTGCATTACACTGTGGAGTGCTCATCCCTAGTATGTGATTTTTATCTGCAGTGTCATGTTCAATTCCTCCAAATAAACGAGTCTTCTAGGAAAATTGTAGCAAATGGTATCCTGCCCTCATTTTCCCGGGGAAGCTTGCTGGGAAGTAGGTCTCCAACAAAACTGGGATTCTCACAGTTTCTATGGGCCATTCTTTAGAGTAATACTGTCACAGGCAAAATGAAGGAACAAAAAACTAGAGCTCTGTGACTAATGTCATCTCCAACAAACCACCGCTCTGCCCAGGAAAAGCAAAGACATCCCTAAGGGGACAAAATTGAACCCAAGGTGCTCTACTAGCACTACAGACCAACAAAGGGGACGTGAGCAGCCTCAGTCCCTACAGCCTAAGGGAGGGCAACATACTGAGGTTGTTCTCTTTCCTTACGTACAGACTTGGGAGCCACATATCCTCCAGGAGCCATGCCTATACCAGAAGAGAGCTCAAAGAGATCGTTGAGTCCACTGCTCACCACGGCTGGGGTGGGTGAAGGGGCAAAAGTGGCTGGCACAGAAGAGGGAATGTAGGTCTGCCCCACCTGGATGGGTTAGAAAGAACAGGTAACAATTAACATCACATACGAAGAACACCACTTAATAAAGCATGAACTTGGGCAATATCCTACATATTTTAAAGCCATTTGCAGCTTCCCCACTGAATTATCAATAGTACTAAATAATGCATTTGAACTCCAAAGCTCTTGGCAACTAATCCCTATGTTCAGCTGTCACCTCAACCATGCAATAGCTTTCACATCATTTTTATAGTTCCAGTTATCTACTCCCAACATAAAGAAATCTTTCTTCCTCATTGCTCCATCCTAAAAAGACAGTGAGCTTTACAGATCTATGCTACACAAGCCCAGGAAAAAGACAAGATGCTTCAAATCTTCCTCCAATTATAACATTCCTCAGGAATCTGCAAGATTTTGCATATCCAGAGATAGCAAGGAAGTCAAAACCACATTACATACTCCCACCCAAAGCCAGAGCTCCGCTTTCTTAGCACTGTGGTTCAAAAGATTCACTATATGAAGCAGAATCAGTGGTCTCTGCCCACCAGGGGACACCATGTCTACAAGAAGGGCAATCCTTTCCCCCAGGACTTAACATGAGGTCCCAATTCCTAGTGGGACTTGAGTCACACTCAAGTCAAGTTTCCAAGTTCTCTTACTTAGAGGAAGAAGAATTAAGTGCTTGAGGATAGGATTCACCACAGTTATCAGCCCAGGAACAAGCAGAATGACCAAGGCATGCAGCAAGAAATACTTGTGACGGGTCTGAAATCTCACTTCTGTGCTGTGCTTGGGAACCTACCTGAGATGTGGCTTCTCAACCAACACTTTGGACAAGGAGGAGGGATGGATTTATGGAGCTGGGTGGTTGGTTTGTGCTGGCTCAGGAAGGCAGAAACCTGGATTTGTAGGGGTGATCTGCAGAGCAAATAGCTCCCACGTTCCAGAGCACAAACCACGCCACAGGCTGTCCTCTGCCCTCATGGTAAAGTTAGACAGGAACACAAGATTCACAGGGAAAGAAGGAGAGAGAATGACTGCAGCCACAAGCAGTATCTCAAGGGTCCTCCTTCCAGAACTGAGCACATTTTTTCTCATTTTCTTTGCACTGCTAGGAGGAGGGACTGGAGCTTGCTCCAGGAGGTTGCATTTGACCATGGGTTGGAGGCACGCTCCCTCCTGCCTGCTGTGTTCTCTTGTCATTTTGCATCATTTTCCCATGCTTTCCTAAAAGAAGCTGGTATTTATTTGAAGCTAAGAGTGCTTTGAAGCAGCCTGGAAGTATCCTGGGCTCAAGGCACTAGGACAGAAAAGGAAGCCAGTGACAGGCAGAGCACAGCACTGGCCACACGTGGTAGGAAAGCTCAGAGCATTTCTACTGAGTCCTGATGTTCCGAGAGAAGTCACACATGGCTTTTGGGAGGAGGAAAGCATGGAGCTGCTCAGGTCAGACAAGGCTGTGGTGCGCTGGGTTAGGGTTAGAGCTGTGTGAGCAGAGCAGTAAGCAGCCTTGGCCTTCCAGCTTTAAGGATAGGGTACTGCCATGTTAATGCTGGTGCTCAAGCAGAAAGCTCTGAGAAAGAAGAGCTAAGCAAAGTCAGCAGCTCTGACCCCAGTGGCTCTTAAGAGCCCAGGTGGCGGCAACATCAGTTGGGACCTGTAGGTTTGGCTGCAGTTGTCCATTTGCAAACATCTTCAGGGCTTTAAGCATCTTCCCGCACACAGTGGGTAAGGGTGTAGTTAAAAACCCCTTGGGCTTTGAGCAGCTTTTTTAACTGGGGAAAAAAATGGAATGGCACTTACTGCCGGACTTCCTCCAATGCCCCCGCCAAGGTCACTGCCAAGCTGAAAGAGAGAAGGAGAGAGAGGAGAGACAGACAGAGGTCATTAGAGCCAGTGTCAGAGGGCCGGAGCAGAGCTCCCACCCGCACTGTTGCTGTGTACAGGACAGACAGAAATGCAATGCTGGGAAAGCATAGTGAACAGAGGGGCTTCAGGACTGTTCTGCAAGCAGAGCTAGCTGGAAATCTACCTTCAGACACATATTGCAGCAAGCAGCGTTTTCCTGGTTAACAAAACCAAAATTCATCCCCTCTCACGCCTGTCATCCACGCAACAGCCTGCGCAGTTCTTCCCTTCTCGTGCATCAATGCTTTCCCTTCAACCCACAGCTCTACAAAACCCAGTGGGGTAACTGTGAAATGGAATAAAAATAAAACTGACAGGAAGCTTGCTTCCTGAAAGCTGTGGTTTTCTAGAGAATAGCCACAAATGACAGAAAAAACACAACAGGTCTCAGGGACATCTCTCCTCAATTGCTTTTCTTTTTTTTTTCCCCAATAGCTGGGAACAAAGAGAAAGGGCTGTAGCTGCTATTACAGAAGCCCAGCTCGATGGGCTTTGGTTTCCCTTTGAAGACTGCTGCCCCTCTCTCGGAGAGGACAAAACCAGCTTGGTGATCTAATGGGCTGTTGGAATAGCACAGAGACCTCACTGTGCACTGGGATATTTTGGTAATGCTGTCTGCCAAGCTACACAGACACATTTGGAAGCAACTGAAATAGCTACTTTACATCCTCCATAAACACCATATCCTCTCTGAAGCCCTTCTTCCAGGCCAACCTGCAGCTGTCCTACCATGAACACTCTTTAAAAAAAACACCTGGGCCACGTTCTCAGTGATGAACTCCATTTTTCACACATGCACACCACTGCATACACAGATCTGTAGCAGCTGTTGCCTACAGAGACATCTTCCAGACTTATCCAAGGATTTTGCATGAGACCATGGTATTTCTTGCCAAGTGCAGTTTTTGTTACGTCTGGACACGGATCATGTTCCAACACCATGCAAGAGGAGGAAGAGGGGGAAAGGGCTGGACTGGAAGCCAGAGCAGCATGGCTTGCCCCACAGATAGCTTTGCTCTTCCATTTCATCAGGGTGTCCACAAGATTTGGGGTGGCTGCTTGTTTTAAAAGAGCTTTTGACAAACTGGGCCATCAAAGGGCTCCAGTCTGCTGTTCAAACATACACTGATGGCAGAAAACACTGGGAAAAAAAAGTGAAACAGCATAAAGCAGAAACTTCCAGGCTCAGTGTGCTTTGAGGCAAAAACGCTCCAACCCTTTTCCTTCTGCACTAAAAGCCTGGAAACTCAGTTTTGCTCCAGGCTCTGCAGGCTGTTCTCTAGGATCTCATGGCAATGCATTTTACACTGGTCAAGAGACACCGTAAAGCTTTGTACTTATACCTCAGAGCACAGATAAAAAGGATAAAACACCCTGAGAACAGCAGCAGAGATTACCAGCACCAAAACACACATAAAAGCTGATGAATCCCTGCGCTATTTCAGATTCCCTTTCCATCCCCTGACATCTCCTTCCTTCCCCTGCTCCCCATAGGAGCCACGTGAAGCACTTTTAGCTGCTGTGAGGTGTTAGAGGAGCACAAATCATGCACAATTTGTCTTTTATTCAGAAGTCTTAATAGTTTCTTTCCTTCCCCTGAGTCTCAGCTTATCCCTACTGGAGGTCACAGCAGAAGTTTATCAGAGGTCCTTCATCTTCTCTAACACTTCTCCATAGCCACATGCTGCACAAGTCCCACTTCCCTTTGCTTGCTTAAGGGATGACAGATAAGAACGAGTGATTCCAAAGTCAAGAGAAGCACAGAAAGCCAGCCAGAGGATTCAAATCCAATTAATACCAAGCTTATAAAACAGCACTGATTACACTGTCAGGTCTTACTGGAGCAGCCTGGCAGAGCAGAGCTGCGTTCTGCAGGCTGCTCTTAAGCCAAGCCATGTTGTAGATGAATAGATCAGATCATTTACACCTTGTTACTGGCTCACTGAGGAGTAATAAATGCAATGATTACACCTCATCTCTATTCAGTCTTCAGCACAATGAACTTCACACTCTATGCTGACAGGCAGCGAAGTCCAGAGGAAAAAAAGTAGTAAATAATCCAGTTCATTTCCAGGTATTGCTGTATGCATGGAGGATTTCTGGTACTGTTTGAGGCAGGAGAAAGACTGGTTTATCAAGCAGCAAGCGTTTCACAAAGGGTATTATGGAAATGACTGAATAATTCAGCATAATTGAGCAAGGATGTTAACTGTTCTACCACTTCCTACTGCACTCACAAGGGGAACTCGACCTCAAAGAAACCCATACACTGAGCCTGTGAGTGCTCACTGCAACGGAGGGAAGCAGTGCCATATCAGGGTTCCTCAAGCTAGCTGCCAACCTCCACTCTTCCCTAACGTCAGGCCTCAGAGCTAACTTCACTCCAGACTCCAACGACACTGAAGACCGTAACAGTGACGTGAGTGAGAGGGAAGGAGGAGGACAGAGGGAACAGGAACCAATTACCCACGGAGCGTCCTCTCCCATCTGTGGTGACAGGCAGGGTGCAGAAGGGAAGGAGCAGCTATTAGTCAGGCACAAAGCACTGCTGAACCGATTCCCAAGGGCTGGCAGCTCTGCTTAACCATTTCTATTCATCGGGAGGAGAGGACTGCAATAGTGCTTCTGTAAGCCCTGGAGGAGGATTGCTGCTCTGTGCCAGGATGGCAAAGTCAGCGGGCAGCTTGCAGCCCTACAAAACCCCAATCCTAAACCCAAGTTGGCAAGCTTGCCTCCTGCTAAAGAGCACAAAGCTTCTGTCCGTGACAATAAGCAGGGGACTAGCACAGAGCCTTGGCCAGCAGGCACACAAAGCCCTTCCAACAGGGCATATTCTGTAGTACCACCACAACTCCACAAACCATCGTGCACAACAGCATCCGAGCAGCCTCGAGGGCCAGCCCTGTGACACCAGGACAGCACCAGCACCTTTACTCCACGTTGGCTGACTCAGATGGTGCCGTGGCTGTTCTGCGGTTAGAGAGCATCTACCCAGCAACTCCAGCTCATACAGACAGTTACGCTGACTTATGAAGTGCAGCACTGCTGGAGTTACTGCATCAGGAGGGTTTATTTGCATCTTAACAGTAGCTTGTAATGAAGTGGCTCTGCTGAAGTGTTCATGTGATCCAGAGGGGTTGCGATCACTTCTGCAATAGGATGTGAGCTATCTGAAGCTCCAAAAAAAATAACAGGGGAGGGTGGAGCCACAGGCAGACATTGCACCTCCCATGGCACAGGGACCAGTGCATCCGCACTGCAGACAGACCTTTGGGAGCAGCTATGTGTTTCATGGAGTCATAATTCACGGGTTAAAAGGAGACAATCACTGCCTCCTCGCTCCTCTGCTCTCCAAACCAAGCGTTAAGCTCCAGGAGCTGAGCGTGCACTCAGTCACATCACAGCAAAGAATACAAGGCATTCACTGAACAAAAAATAAGTCATGGAGTGCATCTTCTGAACTGCTGCTGGGCTGCAGATAGATCTCTCATTGCACACACAGCTGTGGTTCATTCAGACATTTTCAGTACCTTGCATGCTGCCTCTTGTCTGCTTTCTTGCAGAGCAGGACCAAGCTGCATCAAAGGTGGTAGAGCACCAACCACTCTGCCAATATCTCAGCCACCAGTTTCAGAAGCACTTGCTGCTAATGCTTTGCCTTGCAGAATGGCTTCCATCAACAAATAAAACTAAGTATTAAGCATTTATATTTTCTAACACGTAAAAAAGCAACTCTCCAAGGTCTAGTAGTAATAAATTGAATAGCTTTCAGTAAGACTTGAATAAGCAACCCACCAGAAGAGCTCCTTTTCCATATTAGCAGTGCTCCAGCAAGGGACATGTGCCCTTTTTCAGAAATCCTCACAGATGTCCATTGGAGCTGACCCAACCAGAACAGCCTGGATGAAAGGCTCAGTTCACTGTGAGAGGCTGAGGACCATACTGGGAAAGCAATGCATCCACTGTATATAGATAGACAGTGGGTCTGACCTGATATGGCCATGCTGCAGTTCCAGGAGAAGGTAAATGAAACAACTTTCCTAAGACCGTAGAACCATTAAGGCTGGAAAAGACCACTAAGATCAAGTCCAACAACAATCCACTCCCACTATGCCAATGTCCCCAAGTGCCACATCTCTACGGTTCTCAAACACCTCCAGGGATGGAGACTCCACCACCTCCCTGTATTAATGCATCACTGTTCTTTCTGGGAAAAAAATTTTCCTAATATCCGACCTGAATCTCCCCTGACGTAACTTAAAGCATCACCTCATGTCCTGTTACTGTTACCTAGGAGTAGAGGCCGACCCCCACCTCACCACAACCTCTTCCAGGCAGTTGTAGAGCGATACGGTCACGCAGAAGATCAAACCTCCAATATCCAACCTGACTGCAGGGTTATTACAGCTCCACCTAGAATGGCCCAAAATTATTGAGGCAGCCCAGGTATTACAGAAAAAAACTATGGTTATCCAATGTTTATCAAATAGCTTTACAATTTAGGACATAACTCAATCTCAGGAGCTGCCAGCTTTGAATCAATAATATTCTTGTAGATGAGCGGTTAGAGTATTAAATAAAATCCTTACATAACAGACAATCCAAACCTGTCCATTCCTACAGATTTACTGCTCCGTCTCCAAGCTCCAAGCCAGCCCCTTTGGCTCCTTGCCATGGTGGCCAGCTCCTGCTAAGTACTCAGCTCACTGCATGACATGCCATGCAGCACAGCTCTTGTGCCCGCTGGTTTTCAGAGCAAATGAGCACATGAAAAAGCTTGAAGACAAAATGACCTTGGCTCATCGCAGTGCTGATGGGTGACTGCTATCCTATAAAGGGCTGCATCAAGAGTACGCTGGGAGCTGGAGTGCTGCCTGCAGTCTGCATGAAGCACAGCCATTGGGATGGGCTTCAAGGAGACAGAGCATCACAATCCATATCTCCACATCCTTCAATCTGCTGTCTAAGAGCTGGAGATCTCAAGCAGCTTCGTAACAGTGGGCTTGCTCAAAGTTGTGCAGGAAAGAAAGCAAAGCAGAGGAAAAACAAGAACTGTGCAGGGTTGACAAGGGCACAACCTGGAACACACTCAGTGCTGGCTCTGCTTGCTACAGAACAGCACTCTCTCTCCAAAATTTGCGTAGCCAGTCTGGTTATAAGCAAAGCATATCTTGTTCTTGTACTGAAGGCACATTTTTTTCTTCTTTTTTAAATTGTTAACACATGCTCAGCATCTGTGCGTGCACAATATGCACACTACATTTAATACCAATTATAGGACTCACTATGGAGATAAAGAATGAGGTGTTCACTAAAGAAACTAACCTATCAAGCAGCTGGTTGGTCATGGGGACAAGAACCTAGAGTCCTGAGAAAAAAGCAAACAAGATGAACTTGCTGTTTACCCAGTGTTACAGCATGCAGTCTCCATTCACATGCCTGCAAGACAAAACCCTACAGTTTGAGGAGCAGAAACGCAGAATGATATTTGCAGTGGAAGTTAATGCTTCTGTTGACCTTCCTGAGTCAGACTTGTTGGGACTTTGGCATCTGAAGACAGACGCCTTCTCTGAAGAAAAGGAGGAATGATGAAATATACAAGATCTGCAACAAGTATCCAAGAGTTCAACACATGACACTGAGTGAATGTGACAAACTGGCTGTGAGCCCGCAGCAGCTCCATCCAGACCTTCAGCTGCCTTTGCGACACTCGCAGTACTGACGCAATCTCACCATCGCTGGAGAGACCATGATTTCATGCACATCCCAGGCAGTTTTCTTCCACTGTAACACAGTGGCTTATTTAGGCTTTCTTGCAAGGAACAAGCATGGCTTAGAATTGCTCTGCTCTTATGTATCACCCGATGCGTGCCCCCAACTCAGACTATGGTGTGAGCACCATTTTATTCAATGGTATTCCTTTGTCTCCTCTCAGGTCACCTGAGATCCAAAAAGGATCTTCTCATGATGAGCAGAAAACTGAGACTGACAGCAGAGGTGACAAACTCCATCACTGGGAATCTTAAAAATAACTCTACACAAAGTCCTGTTGGGAAAACACAACTGATCATGGCTTAGATCAGCATCCTTCCATGCTTGGTTCCAGTACTGTTCTTTAAGATGGTAAGAGGGATAGGAAAAGAAGGGCCAAAGGAGCACACACACAGGACAGCATCTGCCATCCACAACCAATGGGTCCTTGTGCTGCAGCAGAGTCATCCCAAATTGAAATAAACTTTCTGGTTTGGGCAAGGAGATGCCTCACATTGCTCCATGCAAGGGAGTGGGCACTGTGTTCGGTCTTCCAAACACATCTGGAAAAATCTTCAGGAGTAATGCAACACTGATAAAGATGAAAGAATTTATTTCAGGCTCCAGCACCCCTCACTGACTGCTGCACGAGCAGCTCAGGTGCCCACCATCCCTGGTTCCTGGCCATTTTTATTTCCAAGAGAAGGACAAAGAGCTCAGCTTTCTTCAAGGTGACACCTGAGGACACCCACCCCACTCACCCCATGCACAAGGCAGGCATTCTGAGCTCTCTTTTGGGGCTGTACAAACCTGGTCTAATATCAGGCTAAGATCCAAGTGTAGATTCCCTTGGCTAGTCAAGCAGCACAGAGATGCTGCCTAGCAATTTTGTTAGCACTGGGCTGGGAGAACTCAGCTTGGTGTTTTTTAAACACATGTCCACAGCAATAAACAAAGACACAGATTATATTCACTTGCCCACAAACCAAGCTTATTAGGGAACAAAAAGCCAGGGAAAAACAGATATATCAGGGCAGGATTCACTTATACATGCAAAGGATAAGGAGAAAACAGGACGTGATCCAACAGCTTTGCAATAAAAAGCATTCTGGGGGAAAAAACATTCAGGCTTTTTTTTTCCAGTGCTGTCCCCATCTAATAACAAAGCTATGACAGCGCTGGCACACAACCCCAGGCACTGCACTGTCCAGAAACAGTCACTTTGGTAGATCACATCCCCCAGCCCCATCAATTTCCTTAAAGCTTGGGAAAAACATGAAGTAAAAGCCTATCATGTCAACTAACAGCTCCTCTGCCAAAGTGGGTCAACTGAATTAAGCCCATTAATGCCAGCTGATAGAGAAACCTTTTTTCAAAACCAAGCTGTAGTGTTTCTGCTGCATTCACTTGTCTTTGATACTGAGAAACAATGGGTTACAAGAGGTAGCTTGGGGGACAGAACAGACAAATTTAACTCCTAGTTTTTCTCTGCAATGCATTAATACAAATAAAAATGCCATAATTTTTTAGTGGCACTTGTCACAATGCAAGGCAAGGGCTGCAAAGGTCACTATCCTGTGCTGCCTGCATTCCCAGCAACATCAGATGCAAGTTTCCTTCCCTAATCTTCAACCCCTAGGAGAAAAGAACATTCCCAAGATGCTGTGTAGATGGCACAGAGACCAAAGTACACCTGACTTCCGTGAACACCAATGCCATTATGGGGTAGATTGCTTCCAGTTCATTAGCTCATGAAACATCAGAGCTGGAGGTGTGCTTAACATCTGCTTTAATCCGATTGCTGAAGCTTACAAAGAATCTTGGGCAAAAAGGAATTTGTTGCATCAGGGTTCATCCAGCTGTCTCCCACTTCTTATTCAGAGCTTGACTCGGAACTGAAAGTGCATCTGAACCCAGTGCACAGTTAATCCAACCCAGCTCACTGGAAGCCAAACCTCACACAAGACAAATCCACTGCAGGACTGAAAGCCACGCAGTTGTGCTCACTGAGGTAGTTTTACTAAGGTTACATGGTGCAAACACAGCTAGCTTGCTTCTCACCACACTGGTAAGCCAGCAGGCTGCTACAGGAGCCGTGCTCCACTGTCCCAGGCTGTGATTACACTGACCACCTCCCCCTGCCTGGCTGCCACTCATCTCCTCTCCACTATAGCTGTTACCTGCTAATAGATTCTCTCATTGCAGCTTATTCCCAACTCACACCACAGAGCACATACAACACATGATTATTTATACTCTGAGACCTGACCCTTTTAGATGTCTGAATACCTCCTCATGGCTGCTGGAACAAGGGGAGGACTAGGCAGAGTGCTTCCCTACAACCTAACTGCAATTAAGATGTTACTGATACTGAACCATGACAATCTAGAGAATATACAAATGGGGTGACCAAGGGCTATGGCTGATAGCCTTGGGAGTTTGGCACTGAAATTCAGCGGGGTGGGGAACTGGGTGGACTTTAAAAGGGAATCTACTTTAATTACAAAAGACTGAGACACTTTAAAACAATTTTAAAACAACTTAGTTTTTCCTCTGCGGACAGAAAAAGCTTGAGAAACAAACATACTTGCTGACCATGAGGATTCTACTGCATGCAGCAACACTCATTTTACAGCAGGAAAAACCTACTGAAAATTGGTACAAGAGCACCACTTCAATCCTCTTGGAATTACAGGTCTCAGCACTGGGAGCTTAAGGATCCAAGCATTACAAGCACAAGTGATCAAAGCCTTGCAGAGATAAGCACAAGCTCCACTTATTTCACACGGGCTGAATGTAAAGAGCGTGCTGCTTACCAAGCTGTCCAACCCTCCTCCCAGGAGGTCCACAGCACCCATCTGCATGGAGGACACCTGGGGAACGTTGACAGGGGGTCCCAGGTCCAGGTTGAGCAGGTCACCCAGCAGGTCGCCCTGCGATGGGATGACCTGTGGCTGCTCCAGGTTTGTTGTGGCTGTTGTCCCCACAGGGCTGTCTCCTGCATCAGTGCTGCGGGCAGGAGGAACAAGAAGAGAGATGTTAAGTCGCCTTTGGTCTCTACCTTCTGACTTCCAGCATGGTGAAAACGCATCTAGAGGTGGGCTCACAAGCAGAAGCCAGTTAAAGGATGATCCTGGCCATCTGTCTAACCACTGCCATGTACAAGATGTGTTACAGCAAGATGTTATTTAGCACATCAAGTCCTTGAGCTCGAGGACCTGCCATGCATTGTACATGGGCTTTAATTCAGAAAAGGGAATTTAAGTGTGAAATGTTGCCTACTTGCAAAATCCCAGACCTCTCCAAAATCATGAGTCTTACATACTAAACACACTACAGCACTGAAAACAAACATTTGCCAACTCAGAAAAAGCCCACAGAGATGATTTTTAGCCCAGTGGGCCTGGAGAACTACATGTAAACCTGGGGAAAAAAAAAATAGTTTCTTCTAAGACCTAACATTGATTTAACCCTCATGCCTTTACCCCAACTAGTGCTAACCCAGGCACTCCCCACAGATCTGGATTTATCTCCTTCCACTGACCAGCACCAAGCTCCACTATTTTCTAATTAAATATCTCAATTTAGAATTGGTATTTCCCTTCCACCACCAATTTCTTTTTCTCTGCATTAGCAGACATGTTAATTACTAGACGTGCTTCTTACACAGATTCTGAAGTTTCTCACCATAAGCGGTCTGGCTACACTTTATATTCATTTGCCACAGGATTTAACGAGGGGAAAAATACTGAGCCTCATGGCAGCTCCCAGACAGCTCACTGCAACATATTTCTCTTTAAACCCAGAGACTCTAATATTTTAGATAATCTCAAACCCACTGTGTCCTGCTGCCAGCAGTAACTGACAGCATTATTGCCAGCTTGCACCACTGCAGATGCAGCCAGCAGGTAACTGCACAGCAGTGCTGTGGGAATTAATGCACTGGCAAGGTGCTGAACACTGCAGCTCTTCTGTAAGGACTGCAGCTCCTGACTTTGAGAAGCCACGATCCTCTTCCTTATCCCTGTTCAGTTATTGAGGGGAAGCTTTAGCTACACAGTGTAAGCCTCTACCAACTCCAGTGCCAGGAGAAAAAGATGCAGCATAAGGAGTGCTGAATGAATGACCCACCAGGCAGTGACAGAGAGGGCTGAAAGCTTCTTTGCATTAGAAGCTTTAGATGCCTAATAGTACCAATATTAGCTGTGCTTTCTGCTTTTGCCTTCAGCAGGGAGACTTGGAGTACACTGAGCAGCTAGCTAAAACAGTTCTGAAGAGTGGTTACTGTGCTCCACTCCCACCCCCAACCTGAGAACGGGAAGGAACAGCATGTATGAGCAGAGGCACATTACGAGCCGGCAGCACACACACTTGGTTTGTTCCCAGTATGTAATTTCTTTAGCATTACACCTCTTCAACACTTACTCATCCTTCTGTCGATGGAGTAAAGCAATCCCTTCAAGGTCTTATTTAACTGCAGCTGCCCAACCGCCCAACGAGAAATTAGGAAAGGATAAAGCTAAGGCTATGTGTGTATTAGAAGCAAAATCCCAAGCCTTCTATTTTCTGTACAAAATGGATCTCTGTAAAGAGATTTGCATAGGCAGCTGCTCAGTCTGAAGGAGAACCTCAATCTCTAGTGGACAAGTGAACAACAGGCAGAAAGGCTGGTAACAAGGGAGACTAAAGCCACCCACATTCAGCTCATTTTTACCACTAGGGTAAATCAAGTAAGAGAGGGAACACTATTTGCATTTATCTGACTGGTAGACCTGTGTTTGCTCGTCCTGGGTCAGTGCAGCCAGACTTGATTTCATAGGCAGGGAGAAAGCATTCTGCTTCCCAAAGCTCATCATATTACATAAATAGCTTTAGTTGCTAAGAATAGCAGAGAAGTGGGATCAGAAAATAGAAAAGGAGCAGCACTGCACACTGATTTATCAGTGAAACGGCAAAAAATAGCACTCCAAATGTCACTTTGTGAACATTATTAAAAGGTAAGCCTGGATGCTCTGTCTCCTGCTGTAAAGCACACTTACATTTGTAATTAATACCATTAGCAAATAGCAGTGCTTACCTGAACAAGGAACCATGGGAACAGGGTCAACAGCAACACCAGCACAGCCTGGGACTGCTGGAATGCTGCTCTTGCAGATCTAACCCACTTCCAGGACTGTCATTAGAAGGAAGCATTAAAGCTCCAGATTATAAGCTCCTATACAATCAATAAAAACTGGAGTGCTTTAGCAGACCCTCATATCTTCTGTAATGTTTGCTTGGAAGAAACAACTAGCCTGCCCATTATCACCTCAGCTTACCTTCCATGGTGAATTGGCAAGTGCTTGCGGTGAATACCATGGCTCCCTTCCACAAAAGCATTGGGCGGCTTGTGGTACACAGAAGCCAAAGACCCAATATGGCAAATCAGCTCATCCAGCAGAGTGGGTTCAATCAGATCAGTCTCCTCAGAGATCAGTGGCTTTTCTGATAAGACCACTTCTTTGGCAGTCACTGGGTCCGTGGAAAGAAGGCGCCAATAGATGTAGCCACGGTCCCGCAGGTCTGGGTTGTCAGAATCCTGAGACAAAGCAATGCATCCAGTCACAGGTCTAATGGGCACTAATGCCTGCAATCACTTCATTTTTTTTTTTCCTAGTGATTCTCATGAATTAAAAAAACATCCATTTTAGTAGTGACAGTCACCAATGAATTGAAACAACTGTCACATACTAAGAGTAAATATACTGTACTTTGTATTGTAACAGAAGGATTCAGGATTCCTAGAATTATATGACTTACCCAAGGGCATTCATTGGAGAAAGAAAACAAACAGCAGAGCTACAGATCTTAATAAGCATCATTCTCCAAAACAAAAGAGATGTTACTTATCCTGCCTTTTAGTTATCTAATGGGGTATGGGAAGATAATGATATATGGTTAAGATACCTCATTGGTTCTCTAGCTGTCAATAACACCCTTGTTTTAGTGCAGATAATTCTGCCTTTGCATGAATTAATTTCTCTCCTTTACAAACAGCTTTGCCCAGAGCAGTAAGCAAGAGGTGAGAGCTGGTAGCTAATGTTCTAGGGATATGGAGGTGATGGGGCTTATGCTGTAGTGTAACATGTTTGAACTGCTCACTCAAGAGAGAGATGGGATTTTTAATCTCCATACCAGTAGAATAACAGAATAAATGCAACTGGTTTTTATTCCTTTAAAATTCTGTTAACACATCCTACAGCTCATTAGCCTCCCTCCTTGTTATTTCTTTTCTTCTCCTGTGATCTCACTCAGTGCTGCTGACCTGCTATAACCTTCTCCTCTGCCCTCTGTCTCGAGGCATATAGAGACACATAGCAGAACCTCTATTTGTAATAAGGCTGAGCATGGTAAACTTCTTTGGCTCACAAGGACCTGGATACAATGTCTGGGTCAACTGAAAGGTTTCTCTGCAGTGCTGTTTTTCAGTTTGACAGAGGAGTCATGAACTCTTTTCACCTACTGTCCTTTGCAATTCCTACAGGAATGTCCTCATCCTGCCTGCAGCATGCAGTTCAAGATCAGACAAGGTCTCTGCAAGGGCTGACATGAAAGACCACTTGCTCCTATCGACTTTCAGGCACATACAGACTCAAGATCGACTGTTTCTTCCTATAGCCAGGTAAACAGACCTGAATCTTTGATAAATCTATTGAACAGGTGGCTTGAATTTTTCCTTTCCTTGTTCCTTTCCAATTCTCCACTCTCCAGGGTCTGCATGCACACCTGCAGTGCATACCAACAAACCCATAGCTTAGTTACCCACCTGTGTCAGATGGACAACAGCAATGATGGTGCAGAAGGTCAGTGCCATCTGTTAGATTAAGAACTTGCTAGGAACCTTGATCACTGCTACACATCTCTTTCCCATCCCCAGCTGCTTCATTGCTATTTTTGCCAGTGTTGGCTGGATTAAGCTGACTTCTGCTACAATCACACCTGCAGTTTGCTGTGCCGACAATACCCTGAGAGGCACTCAAAGTGCAACAATACCTAAGCTGGGGAAAGAAGCACACGTGTAATTACTCTCCCACTCAAGTGAAAAAACAGCATCTCTACCTAGAAATGAGACCTTGAAGCATAAGGCTTTTTAGTGTTTTACAGCCAGTTATCCTACGTTGACTTATTATTCATGTGAAATACAAGAAGCCAGACTGAATCAACATTTGTGACAAACAGAGAAAAAACAGACGCCTATTGTAGTCCTAGGGTGCCATTAAGTATTTTGTGACTCAGCAGAGTGGGTTTTAACACTTAGTACCTTTCTTCTGTTGGCTTAGACAAATGGTACACCTGGCCCCTTGCCCATCCCTCCCCGAAGAAGAGCTCAGAGTCTCCTAACAGCAGATTTTGAATGCTCTTAAGCAAAGATCAGGCTGGATTTCTTACCCCTTCCAAATCCAGCACTCCAAAAAGCATGAGCAGAAGTGTAAATTATGGCCATGACTGCTTGCAACAAACAAAACCAAAAGGCCAGTGGTGAATGCTATGGAGCAGAAAACCTGGAGTCAATTGTCCCTCATTCATAGCAGTTGAGGACAGTTTTCATCAGTTGGTATAGTAGGTCTGAAAAGTAAATCTTTTTTTGGGGCGCTCCATTGTAGTGCTGCCCTAGTCATTAGAGCCACAGAGCAGTAAGAAGTCCACTTTGAGTTTTGCTTACTTCTGTCACCAGAATCTCTGCTTCTGTCCTCCAGAACTACACAGCACTTCTGCCTGCCAGCTCAAGCCCAGAACTACCTGCAGTGATCTGTGCTCAAAACAGCTCCTCATGCATAATGAATCTGGGATCTTAACCCACTGCTACAGTCTCCAACAAAGCTGCCACATTGGCTGACGGTATCCAAGTACAAAGGAAAAAACCTAAATCTTATTTCTTTCTTTTTACAGCACTGCTTGAACTCTGCGGTTCACAGAACAAAGTCTTTGCCTGGTCCTTTCCATCTGTCATTGATGCAGATGTTTTAACTGCAAGCCAACTTCAAGAAAGCATTCTGTTTTTTTTCAAAACTCTACCCTGTCCCTAACATTTCATTTGCTGGGGAATGGGGAGTGATTTAGGATGAAGTAAGAGCTAAGAAGCAGACAGATGATGCCAGATGGCATGGTAACAGGCACAGAGCAGCTCTTAAATGGATTTAAACCCCTCCCCGTGGGAAGAGAGGAGAACATGCTTGAACTCTATACACCAGCCCAGCTGATCAGTCTAGCAGATGGGACACGCTGGATTGCAGACCAGCAAAGGGTCTGGAGGACTTTGGTTCACTGTGCATCTTGGCTCACCTGTGTGGCTAGGCTGAGGACCTGCTGAACCAGCTCCTGTGTCTCAGAAGGCTTTTTTAAGAACAGCTTCACTATAGCAGTCAGAAGGGTGAGCTGCACCTAGGAGAAAGGAACACAACAGAAAGATCAGTCACCTTTGCTTTAAAGTATCCCAAGTCTCAACATCCTTTACTAGCATGATGTAATGTTACAAAGCATGGAATTTCATTTTCTGCCAGGGAAATCCAGTAAAGTCAAACTCCTGCCTATTGCAAAACACATTGCAAATAAGATTCTGATCAGAACACTGAGGTTCACGTCATGTTTTGATGCATCTCATCACTATTCTTCTGTGCATCCTGGTCCTTAGTCAGGCTATTCCCCAAGAAGTATCCAACATGCAGGAAGTTTTGTCTTATCCTTCCACAAAAAAAATACATTTAGGAGACAGAAAAGCTGCAGAGTCCCAAGGGTTTTGCTTTAGGTAAAATTTAACCTTTTATTGGAAGCTGTTTTTCTGACCACTGCAGTAACATTTACAGTCAGTCCCACACACACACTACAGGAAACACTACAGATAAGATGTATAACACAGTTTGTACCTGAGTACTTTCGTCATGAAAGCCCTCCAGAAAACTCTCCAACAGTTCATCTGCATTGTCAATTCGTTCTGCATATTCACCCACTATCCAGATCATGGCAGCTCTGGCATCTGGTTCATCCAGGGAATCTAGGTTCTCGCACAAGGTGGCAATAATGCTTTCATACCTGATTTATCAGAGTACACGTGAATTACCAGGGTGAACTCGACTTGTGTTTACTTCATTTCAGCCCACAATTCTGCAGAGAATCCAGTACTGAATTACAATTTTGTGTATTTCTATACAGCATGAAACAAGCAGCATTTTCAATCAATTGAGGATATTCCCAGGGTTTTTCCTTCTCCAATCTGAGTGCCAGGACCTCACAGGATCCTCAAGGGCTATGCAGTTTCTTTAATCAGCAAGGCCACCCAGAAGTGGTACTCAAGACAAAGCCACCTCCCCTTCCAGTTTGCTAAAGGGAACATTTGATCTAAATGTCCAAATGTTCAAAATGAGTCTGTATCAGATCCTGCAGCCTTCCTACTATCTTCAGACTAGCAACTCTAGAATCGGATATTACACCCCCCAAAGGCTTTGCTATAAAACAGACAATACCCCACACTAATTATTTAGCTTCCCCTGTTCCCATGCGTGGGTATCCCTGCTGTAAGTACACAATCTATCTTCTAACTGACAGCAGAAATTGCCAGAAAGACCCACAGATGTCTTGTATTACTTTTTAGGTGATCGTGAAACTTCTGCTGAAAGACACTGCTGCACTGTTTTACAGCTGAAGAAACAAAACCTTATTGCATGAAGGCATAAAATAAGCTGGGCACTACCCAAGCCAGAGAGAACATCTGATGGAGAAAGCTAGTTCAATTTCAACCTGTCAAGCTGGTGTCTTGTCTACAGCTGACATCTGCATCACGTCAGCAGCTAGGACCAGAACAGACACTGCTTTTCAGAAAGACAGCCACCCGGGCTCAGTGTTCTGCTAAGCTCTGCTGAGTGGGTTTTGCCTTGCTGTACTGTGGTGCTAGCAGACAAAGCCCTGCAATACTTCCATACTTGTTTGGGTACTTGCGGAAGATGTCCCTGATGACCACAATGGCCTCCTGGACGACGTAGTTGACCTTGGTCTGAATGAGGTCTAGCAGTGTGCTCACACAGCGCTCTGCAGATTGCTGGAAGAACAGAACAAGACAAAACAAGATGAAGAAATATTTCTCTCACAGCACATGCTGAGAAACCTGGAATGCATGTGGAAAAGGGCCAATAGGGGAAAAATAAAAGTGCTATAGCTACCAACTCAGTATGCGTGTCCAAAAAAACCTGCAAGGTGACAGCAGTCTACTAACCAGGAAATTTAGGTTGCTGGACAGTGGAGATACCAACCCACTCAAACTCCTGAGTTCTCTGGGACTTGCTAAGAAAGCAATCAGGGCTGGAGGACTTCTGACAGTAACTGCTGGAAGATGTCTGGGGAATCTAGAGGGTGGCAGATTAAACCATGCACCAAATACACTGCGAAATCAAAGCAAAAAGCAGCTCAGATCAGCATCAGGTGCACTGCTTTGGGGGTGAAGTCGCCAGCACCTTGTGAAGAGACAGCTGTAAACAGAAATAGAGCTGCTGCCAATGCAGATTTCACATTAAGCAGTTCATAACTCCCAGCCACAGACCACAGGATAATAAGGGCTGGTCAGTGGCACACTTCAGGAATCAGAATTGGAATTAGAGGCAATAAATTCAGGGAGGTCTGCTCCCAAGTAGCACAAGCACAAGGCAGGACAACAGAGGAGCAACAAACTCCAGCACCAGAGAGTCTGAAACAGGGACAATGATTTGGCTATTAGCAGAAGCCTCATTACACAGCTGGTGATTAATGTGAGAAGCAGACTGCTCATGACACTGCCTAGGCAGTTGCCATCAGAACATTCATAAAGCATTCAGGATGGAGACAAATAACGTAGGGCACAAACAATAGCACTGTAGGTGGATTTTTCAGTTCAAGTGATCTAATAGCCCCCTGTGCTTTTCCAGCACTTGAAGGCTGGGAAGAGAAGGAGAAGCAAAATGGCATTTAAGTAAGTTGCTTTTGAGAATGGGTGACCAAGAACAACCCTGACAACACGCACAGCTAAATTCAGGACAAGCAAAGACCAAAACCTCATCTTTTGCCCTGTGACTAAAGCAGTGCTATCTTACAAATACAGTGAACATGAGCAAACAGTGACAATGTCAGCATGGGGATCAGCCAGGGAGACACCTTATAAAACAGCATTTGCTCTGCCTTCATGGGAATCCCACTCCTTACAAGCTGGATGCCACAAACCTTGCCATTTCATCTCTTACCAGTTTCCCCAAAACTGTCACAAGCCATTATAATAGCTGACCTTAAGGACACTTGGGGTGAACCTGTCCTTACCCAACTCCCCTCTCTGGTACCTACAGCACCAGCTGCTGTTTGCAACTTCAGCAGCGCAGCGCTGTCTGGTTCTACACCTAGCACAGTTCCATGAGTCAAATATTTCAAGGAAAAGCAAATCATAGCTTGTTTTTCTCTTCTCTAGGCGCTTCGAAGCATGAAATTTTTCTAGGAAGAGTGTAACATTCACTTTGAAATACATACTATTGATTTTTAGCCCAAGAGTCCCTTGGAAAGCAAGTTGTCATGTGGGCATACGCACAGAGCAGCTCTCAAGTCCCCATAACAAAACACAGCCCTGCTCACCCCATCCTTTGTAAACACACTGGTGTGTGAAGGTGGATGTTCCCAGGGATTGCAGTGCTCTGCAAACTGATGAAAGAGTGCTCTGAAAAGAACAGTTCTCAAGTTGGCACAGGGAAGGACAACCAACTAGTATCCAATTTGCTGTGGTAACCAAAAGCCCACCAGATTACAGTCATAAGCCTCAAAGATTTCCAAGAGCTCATCTGCTGGCAAAATCTCCTGGAACCAAGACAAATCCCCCTCTAACACAGCTTCTGCTGCTTCTCTTTTGCTCCAGAGGGCTCACCCTTTGTACAACATCTACAACAGTTCCTTTTCTTCAGAGGCTTAAGAAGAAGAGGAGCAGTGCTGCATTTCCAATCCAGCTAAGATCAGACAGCTTCTTCATCCAGTGATGTCAGCAGAGCACACCACAGATACCTTCAACTCACGCTATTAAGACCAACAGTATGTTGTAGGTATACCCAAAGCTAACTCTGACCCTAACTGGTCTATCCACACAAAACATGTTTGTTCTGACATCCCCCAAACCAATGTGATGACTTAGAGTGGGCAATATCCCCTAACCTTGCTGTACAGGATGTGTATTGCTTACACTTCCAAAATAAACACTACTTCTGCTCTCAGCACTATGCATTGCAACACAACAAGGGTATTGCCATACTTGCTCAGCAGACAAATTTATTTTACTGTCTTATTCTTCTAGGAGAGATAATTGGACGAAAGGTAGGATCCTTGAAGGCAGAGGTGAGCTTCCCTGCGAATACTCATTCATCAACAGCTCCTGCTGCCTGTGCCCTGTGTCAAAAAGCAGACTTCTAAGCCTTGGGAGCTTAGACACCAGTGGCTGAAAAAATGCTCTTCCATTAGTCATAACTCACAGAACAAACAGCCTCTAGTAAACACAAATGCACTGAGGACAGAGATTAACCTAGAGATGAGGACATGCAATGAGTTGTTCTGTGTTTGCCCTCTTAAGTCTGGCTCTCGTTAGAGGAGTAAACAGACCTCATCTTTAGCACTAGTAATTTCAAAGGACTGCTGCTAAAAAACAAGGTTAACATTACTTGCTGAGAGCTTCACAATTATATAGTCGGAGGGTCACTGCAAATTTGTTGATCCGTGGAATATTATTGTTATTATTGGCCCTTTGCAAATTGAATGCATGGCATCAGGGATGGAAACAAAAAGCGTCAAGGACAAGAGTGAAAAAGGGTAAAAACTTCTAAGAGCATCACAATGGTGTCAGAATACATCACCTTCCATCTGAAACCAGGACAGACACAGGGCCAAGTCCCAGTGAGAAAGTCCCTGCTGAGAAGTAAGGTGAGCTTGCCCTGCCCAGCACAAGCATCCCAACAGGAAGGCTGCCACCAGCTCCTTTTAACTTCTCAGTAGCATTTCCTACTGTCACTACTGTGGCTTCTTCCAGACAGCTTCCTGCCTGCAGGCAACACGGAGGGAGCACTCAGTGTTCTGAGCTGCAGAATTGAACCTGTGATCACCTGCTCAGTTGGTCCCACTTAAAAGAAAGCCCTCTGCAGTGATAAACCTCTAGAAGCTGAAGGGAAGAAGAGAAAGCTGAGTGGGAAGAGGCAGTAAATCTCTCAAAGGGACAAAGTCAGTGTCCTCTTTATGTAGGCTACCAGTAGTTTAACTGAAATGAGGGACACCTGTGCTCTGACACTGTACTCAGCCAGGCATGATGAGGTTTTTATTTAAACCTGCTGCTGCTCAGTGCTCATGGGAACATGCTTTAGCACGAGCTAAATGAGCTCAGCTGAAATTAGACCACTTATGTGACATTTGGCACTCGTTTATCAGTTAAGTGGAAAGTATCAACACCACAGCATAAGACATCCCTCTCTTTGCAGCCGTTCTGAGCTCCTGTCAGGCATACTCGATTTATTTACAGGCAAATTAGCAGGAACAGCATTAATAAAAAATCTATTATGAGCATTTTGGTGAAGAGGATGTTTCAAACTGTTGTTCTGGATAACTGCAAAGACTCTTGGGAAAGTATCTGGATAAGCAGCTAGGCTCCAAATGAAGCCACCAACTACAGAGACCTTCAGAACTAGACGGAGTAACTCCATGTTTGTGCAAGCTGTTCTTCAGCACTGACTCCATAACAAGACTCTGTAACTCTGTGTTCTATCCAGCTGAAACGTGGGGGGAACATAAAACATTTAACACTGAGTTCCTCTGCATTCAATCTCTTTTCCTACCCCTTTTTAAAGGTCAGGTCACAGTGATTAAAGGAGGACCTTGTGAATAAGCAGCCACTGTTCTACTGAAGCCAGCACAGTAACATACTCCATCTATGACCATTTTGCTGCCTGCTCTGCTTGCAGGCTGAGGACTGAGAGAAGCAGATCCCCTCTTGTGATATAGTCACCCAGAGCTCATAACCCTGCTGCTCTGCTGAGGCCATACCCACAGGCATGGTGGATCCACATCAATTGATCACCAACATAGGAGCAAAGAAGTCTCGTGTGCTGTGAGAATGAGTCAAAGCAGCCTGATATTGGTTCTGGAGTCAGAGGCATGGAAAACCTGAAGCCTCAGGTACTTGCCTCAACCTTGATGGCACAGCGTCCAATAGCTCGAACAGCCTTGCGAACAAAGTCAACATCCACCTCAGTAGCATATTCCTTCAGCTCAGCCAGGACCTGCAAAGAAAGCACACCAAAGTGAACACCTGTCTGACAAGGGATGCCACCCAGACACCAGAACACAAGCAGGATGCGTTCTTCCACAGCCAACCGCGCACATCCAAAGCTAACACCGTCAAACCCTGATACCAATCTCTACCTCTGAAACCAATGCTGTCAGGAGGAAATATGGCTTGGATTAGCAGGCAGACTTGATTCAGGGTGGCTGAAGCCAAAAGATGGCTCCAAGTTCCCCCTGACAAACAGCTGGGGGCAAAATCAGCTCTGCTAAACAACCATTGCAATTCCCCTTACACTGAAGATACAGTGACACTGGGTTGACACACCACACACAGATTTTATGTAGTTTATTGTACTTATTGCACTACATTCACTGCATGCAAAGCTCTTATTTTTTCTCTTTCCTTTTCTGCATGGAAATGAACCCATGCATCCTTACTGGGTCAAAGAAGAGAAAGGGATTCAAAGACATCATGGAACAGACTCATAAAAGGACCAGTAACAATATAAAGATTTGTCTCTTCTAAAGATTTATGCTTCTATTTCAGTTATTTTGCTAATGGAAACTGAACAAGGGCTTACACCAAGACCCACTTGCATCTTACAGCAAAAAGCTACTTTACCTAAAAACAAGAAATCTTAAAAAAACACCCCATGCAACCTATCTGCTCTCAAAATCTCACATTTCAGTTTCTCATGTCACACATGACATCATGGTGATGTCAAAAAGAGATGACAAAGGAGAAGTGAGGCAGCACAAAGCGAGACGGTTGTTTGAAAAATCTGTAGTCAATGCCAACTGCTCAGAACAGTGACAAGATAAAGAAGCCTTGAAGGGCCAGACTGCAGACAAATAAATCTACAAGAAGAAGACAGGACATCTGTGTTTTGAAGTCCTATTATTTCCTTGGATGATCTACGTTGCGCAGCACTTAGCACTCAGGTTTAGTAGTCTGTGCTTTCCAAATATTGCCTGAATCTGAGAACCTCATGCAATCTGTTGCCTCATACAGCAGACATGGAGACTGGGCGTCTCAACAAGCTGCACAGGGAAGAAGGGAGCAGAAGGTTGCTCTCAGTGGGTCTCATTTCAGTGTGCATTTCTGACAAAGCTTGAGCTGTTTTTAGGAATGCCTCTTGAGAACCAGGAAGGATTTATTTACTTCTCTGCAGATCCCAGATTGAGACGCTGTCCTCTAGACACCACTGCCTCTCATCCAGACAGCCTGCATTATCTAAACACCAGGCATTAAGTCTGGTGTGGAGCCTACATTCTCGTGGAAACTGCTTTTTAAAATGTTTTCCACATAGCCAGCACAAGAGGGGCATGGAATTACCTTGCTCTGTTCAAAACAAACACACACCAGCCAAACAAAAACCAAACAGACAAGGAGAACACACAGTGGAGACAGCTGCTTAAAAACGTCACATTAAATGAAGCTGCTCTTTGATAATTAGGATAGGACAATAATAGCATTAACCAGAGGCATTAATCATTCTGCATCAGCATTAGGCCTTGTGACCAGAGTGGCACTCAAGAACACTTACTTTATTTAAGGGCTTTGGATTAAACTACATTAAATTCAAAGAGAATCTAAACTAGAAAGCAGTTTCAATTCAGCTTAGCTTTAGCTTTCCCATTCTGCAAGCAAGTTAAGCAAGATGAAGGTTATTTTAGCTCTAAAGAGTGCCTATGCAAGGGTGTAACTATTTAACTAATACACTTGAAATTCACACTTCAGTAATGTTTGACCTTTCTGAATGCCTCCATTAAAGGCACACCTCTCTCACTGGAAACAAGCCTCTCATTCTAACCTCAGCTCTAGCAGTGACTCATTGACAGGAGCTTTTCACCCAGAATCATAATCTGTAAAATGATCTACCTAATTGTCACAACGCTTGGTACCTCCACTGAAATTATGAGGGAAACTCCAATTCTTCCCTGCAAAGAGCATAGGGAAAGTGATGCCTAACAGCAGGACAACATGAGTGATAGTTGCACGCTCTCTCTCAGGGACCAGAGGGTTTCTTCCATGCCCAGAACATGTGCAGGATTCTGCTAGAACTTGCTGAGCTGACCTGGGCAATGTTTGCTTGAGAAGCCAGGCGGATCATGATGTCCAGTTTCTCCAGCTTGACGTAGATCGGGTCGTTGTACTTCACAAAGAACACCTTGATTTCCTGCTTCAGGATTTCAGGCCTGAAGGGAACATAACATTGTTTCACCCAAAACTGGTCAAAACAACAGGCTCCATTCTAACTGGAATATCTAACCACATCTACATCTCACCTCCTCCATTTGAACTGCTGAGCCAAGCACTGTGCACAGTGCTGTTATGCACTGATGTGTATATCAGTGTCATCAGTGAAAGATCTTTATGTAGATCCCACCGACAAATTCATTTCCTGCTTTCACTTCCAAATACCTGTGCCACTGCACAGTAACTCTGCCATGCACACACAATCACAAAGTGCTGTCCCACCTTTCCAGTAAGGATAAGCAGTATTCAAGCAAGTGGGAGTAAATTGGTGGAAAAAACACAGCTGTACATCAGTATGTTATCAGCTTGGTTCTTCCACAATGAAGGAACGAATAAGATAAAGCACACTGAGTTTCTACAGGTCACTATGACCCGTGCAGTTACACTCTCCTCCCTGCATGCAATCTGATTTACAGTCTGGTGGGAGGGAACTTCTTGGTGCACTTAAAATGCAGTGAAGAGAAAAAGACAGGTAACAAAGTACTGTGTGACACTGGTATCACGAGTGCTCTGCAACGACACAACTTATGTAAGCTACCAGAGTCACAAGACTGTTTAATCCATCCCTTGAGGGGGCTGAACCTGAATTAAAGACAGTTCTGCGTGTATGGAAATAGCAGAAGGTAAGCAGATGTCCTCCCACATCCAGTAACTAAGATTTTTACCTTTTCTGCACAATCAAGTTGATGTTCCTCAGGGCGACATACTGGACTTCAGGCTCTCCAGACAGCAAGGTAACCAGTGGAGGAGCAAGCTTCTTCAGCAGCATGTTGTAATAGTCTGAGTCCTTGGGGAGAAGCTCCAGGAACTTCATCAGAACTTTCACTGCTGACAGCACCACTGCTGAGTTGGCATGGGACAGCCGAGGAGTCACCCGCTCACAAATACTGGGGACAGAGGAGGGGTTCACATTTAATCCAGAAATCTCAAAATATTTCAGATCTTACCTGAATTCTGGAGAATGCACACAGCTAAAGACACCTTCCTTAAACGCTTCTACTTGGTTTTGTTTACAAAGAATAGGCAGACAGCCTTGCTTTCCTGAACACAGCAGGAAGCAAAGAAGAATGACTTCTTTCACAGCTTCAAGTTTCTCTCCTGCTACACTATTGGCTTTTTCTGCCTTGGTCTCGTGGTATTCTCTCCAATTTCTGTAATCTCATCTGTCACTTACAAAACAACTTTAACAAAACCACTACCCGAAAAACACCTTAGCCCCCATATAATCATTCAGAGGTGATACGTGCTTCAAGCTTGCTTTAGGGAAGATTTCTGCCATTACAACAATTTGGTTCTAAAAGACCAGTCTCTGTAACTCTGAAGAAACAGGAAAAAAGTGACCTAAATATCTTCCCAAGTCTCAACTTCCACACTTGCCTTGGTGGATCCTATATTCAACAGCATCCTAAACAACCCATCCCAAGCAGAAAGGAAGTTTGGGTTCATATGGTCTTTCTGACAGCATCTGTTAAGTTTCTTCCCACCCCCTCCTGCACACTGCTAACCCAGAACAATCTTATTCCCATCTGTGCCTCCCTGAAGTTTCTCTCTCTAAAAGATTTGCTTTCAACCACCCTGGAAGGGAGGCAATAAAGCTAAGGGAAGAGTGCAGGAGGATGAAATAAGACAAGGGTAAATCTTAGATGCCACTGCCCAAGATCACCTGTAAAGCCAAAGCCTCTTCAGCTTGCTGTGCCTCAGCTTCCCCATGTGCAGGGGGAGTGACAGCAGCCTTGCTGTAAAGGAGAACACTATAAAAGCAGGTGCTGCCATTCTTCAATCTGAAATAAGACAGACCCTAAGCATCAAGCTGCACAGAAAGGAGTCATTACTGCCCATCCAGTTTTGTACAGTGCTCTGGCAGAATTAAGAATAAGGAACTCAGGCATGTTCACAGCTGCTCAAACGAGTGGTGCCTCTACGACAAAGCCGGGATAATGCTGGCCTGACACTCTGGAGATCTCTGCAGGTTGCTAGCACTCATTAATATCTGCTTCCTGGCACAAAATCTTAGAGCACAAAGAGGAGGGAGGTGGAAAAAGCAGTAAGACTACTGGCAGAAATTTTTTATTGGTTATCTCTTGTGCTTCAAAAAGAAGAGTCACCAAAGAAATACAGCAAATCAGAGCAAGTCTGACTAAATTTTGTTTATGGGCTTATGCCCCTTCCTTCCCCTCCACCCAACTTTTAACACGGAATACATCAGGTCTCAGAATTTCCCTACACCAAGTAATTGTCCTTTCTGGTTCCTTATTGTCTTTTATTGTCTTGAGTATGAAATCTGACTTTGTGATTTCAAACACAGACCAGGAAGAGGCTTGAAGCACACTACATACACCTATAGTTATTAGAGTTAAAAGTAGAAGCAAAAAGGAGAATTTGAAGTTGTTTCTTAACTTTTAGTTCTACCACAGACTAAATTTTAGTTGGAAAAAATACTACGGAAGCCCTCAAACATACGTGGAAAAAAAGAGCATCAAGGAACAGGAATTGGTTCTGCCATGGGAAGTGGCAGGTCACCAGCAATAGCCCAAACCCCCCAAGTTCACCTCCCTTTTAAACTTCTACATCAAGACTTGTTTGTACTGTTTGAGATTTAGAACACACAGTCCTATTATTTAAAAGCCTTTCTCACAGAGGTGACAAAGCCAGAAGTCTGCAAGTGCTCTGCTACCAAATCACCTTAAGCAGCCCACGTGTGAGCAGGATCAAACGTACCTTTGAGCTTCACGATCGTCCTTGGGGTTGTAGTTGGACAAGCAGTCTAGGATGAAGATCTGCCCCCACTCTGTGCATTCATTTAAAGCTGTCAGCAGCTTGTTGATGTTCTGAGGGTTCAGATCCAGCAGGTTGCTGTTGGGATGCGACTCGCTGATTTCTGACAAAGCAGCAACAGCATTTGCTACCACCTGGGAGAAGAGGAGACAAGGAGATGCATTCTTTGCTACTGTGTCTTCAGTGGCTTGACGGGGATTAATTTGGGTTTAGCACAGGTTACACATGGGAAACCTGGAAATCCTGGCATGTGTTAGCAGCTGCAGCCATCACAGTCATCACAGCCTTCAGGGACCCAGTACAACCTTACAAACAATTCTGAGAACCCAAAGCCCGACTTTAACCTTACCCTATGCTGAAATTTTGAGTCTCTTAGGGAAGAAGAGAAAGAACAGCAGCACAGCTGGAGAGGGCTACTGACAAATACAGGATATATGAGAAGTCAACACAGGTGCAAAGAGCATTTTGCTAAAGAAATTACAACCTGAAAGTGTTTTTGTCTATGATAGACAGAAATTAAAGTTGTCTCTGGAAAAAATAAGGACCTGGGACCAGGACTTCACCAGAGACATTATTCTAGAGGGAACCAACAATGGCATCAGAGAGTGCCCACATGGATCAGTGAGAGAATCTCACCCACAGGCCCCAGGGCTCCTTGTGGCAAGCCCCCATAAGCATCATCTCTCTCCCCCTGTTCCCATCAGGTCCTCAACTGGAGTTGGATTCAATGATCCTAATGGGTCCCTTTCCACTAAGGACATTCTCTTTATGACACAGTCAGGGTCTCAAAGCCTCTAATTAGTGAACTCATTCAGGAATGGATGTTTCTTGCCTAGTACTCCCTTGGCGGCTCTGTAACATATGGCTTAGCCCAGTCCAAGAGATGGGAAGATTTTTCTATTTCCTTCAAAATTTAACATGAAACCAGAAGAGATTTAAACCCAAGTTTGACACAAAATCAGAATGCCCTATGAAGAGGTGCTTTGAGGACTTACTACAACGTATACAATGTCACCCCAACTCAATTGAGCAAATCTGCTTGAACAGGGCCTTACAACATTACTTTGTGGGATTACAGTTGAAGAAACATCTTATTAAAACCCTTGCATTTCTTTAGATGATTAAAGAGGGTTTTGATGCAGTACACCGAAAACAAGAACAGCACAACCACAAAATTCTGTGCATTGCTCCCATCACTGCTTGTCATTAAAGCAGCGTATTCCAAAGTCATTGCAAAAGCACAGCAATGCTGATTGCTTTGCATTTCACACCTAGAGGTCAGAGATTCCGATCCAAGGTTTGATGAATTTCATTAGCTGAGTGAGCCTTCCATCACCAAAACCATTAGCAATCAGAACTGCTGCCTTCCTATACTGTTTTAATGAGCTACTTATTAAGATGTGCTGCTTATTTGTCACATTATTTAATTTGCCTAATTCCTGAATGGTTAATGTGACACAGCATAAAACCGATGCAGAAGACCATTTTAATTTCATTACAGTTTGGAAATTTTCAAGTGAAGACAAATCATAAAAGCAACTTAGAAGTTCAAAACTGTTACAAGAAAACACTTATAAAATGAAACGGAGGAAAAAAATAAAAAGGAAGTGACAGAACCAAAGCACTGCAGAAAGGTACCTGTCAGCTGTGCTATGGAAGAGGGCTGTGCTTTGGCAAATGAACTCAAACTGCCAGGCATTGACTTCTTGCAGTAATTAGTCCGTGTGGATATCCTCAGCCCTGGGGCAAGAACAAGTGAAAGCAGCTGTGCTGAAGCGTCCTCCCTTACAGAAGAAGCCATGTTTATCACCCTGAGTTTGCCACAGGCAGAGGATACCCAGAAAACTCCAACTCAGAGAGTGCTATGAGCGAGGGCTTGTTTGCTTTTAGGATCTTTTGGAAAATGGTTTTTAAGTTGAGGGAGGAAGGATTTAGGTTGGATGTCAGGGGGAAGTTCTTTACTATGAGAGCGGTGAGGTGCTGGAACAGCTGCCCAGAGAGGTTGTGGATGCCCCATCCCTGGAGATGTTCAAGGCCAGGCTGGATGGGGCCCTGGGCATCCTGGTCTAATAATAAATGGTGACACTGGTGGCCCTACATGTGGCAGGGGAGTTGGAGACTCATGATCACTGAGGTCCCTTCCAACCCTGGCCATTCTGTGATTCTGTGATTTTGGGGCTCTTTTCAGTAACTAGCATGGAAGCATAAGTGCTGAAATCCACAGAAGGCTGAGGATGGGACACTAAATGGCCAAACCACCAGATGAAGCAGGTCAGGTTTTCATCAGAAGCAGCCATAGGTGTGAGCATCAGATGGTAACCTGCTGCCCATGCTCTGATCTGCATCACAAAAAGGACTGGAAGGGGCTGTGAAACACAGGCAGCAGCTCAGCTCTGCCGAGCTGGCTGGGATACAGTCTCATAGTGTGCAACTACAGCTGGTCCTCACCTTCTATCTAAGCAGAGCAGCGCTGCTGTCAGCTTGGTGACACAAAGATAAATGAACCTAAAGAGGAGATGGAAGGGGATGGGGAATATTTTCAATAAACTTTAAGCAATGCTGATTCAAAAAAAAAAAGTAATTGCTGGCGATTCATACTGAACATATTGATGTGTTATAGTATGCCAACAAAAATAATTAGCATCTTCAAGGCTTTTTACACAGCCGCAGCACAGTTGAAATGAAAACAGATTTCGGAAACGGGTCCAACATAAACATTGGTTCAAGTACGCCTGCTCACCTCTCCTCATTGCTGCTGCCCTGGATGCACGATGACACAAGAACCCAGAGCAAAGCAAGCCAGAGCTGCACAGTTCCATCCCAGTGCACAGCTCCCATCTTGCCCACAGCTCTCACCAAGTGATGGTTCAGGCAACACCTAAACTGAAATGCTGCCCACAGCATGGGGTTCTGGCCACTACTGGGGAGTTACGGATCTCTATCAGCTTCAGCAGCACTTGGCTAAAGGAAATCCACAACTTCAAGGCTGAACTTGCGTTCAACTTGGTTGATTCTTCTTCCTTGGCACAGCAATATGAGATAATGAAGTCCATCTGCTGAACAAGTGCAAGGTACAAAGTGATAAAACAAATTACACAATAGTTTCACCTTGAAACTAAATAGTAATTATGGTATTGGGGAACATACTGAAAGTAAAACTTCACATGTGGTGTAGAACTGTAAGATCAGATCATAGAATCAGAGATGTTTCACAGCAAATGCCACAGCTCAGCCGAGCAGAAAAAGCAAGCCATGGGCTTCTCCAGCAAGCCACTGCTCTCTGCTTTTAAAAACACATAGCCAGCTCCAAGCAGTGAGAAACCAGCTGAGAGCTGAAGGACTTATTTCACCAACTAAAAGCAAACTAAAAGGCCAAACTAACATCTAGCGTGGGCTTTTGGTTCTCAGAAGTAAGGACAGCTCGCTACTCACAGACAGGTGAATCCAAACAAAGAACACAAATAGCTTTTCAAAGCTTTAACTTGTAATTTAACTTCATTTTTGTATGCAAATGTATCATAACAAGTCTGAGACAATGATTAATGGTGTAAGCACTGTAAAGAAGTATTTTCTAAAAAAACAAAAAGTTAAAAAAAAAAAGCCTGAACAAATATGCTGTGTGTTATATAAGGCCATATATGTGAGGATGTGCACAGCAAAACGATGTGCAATTAACCACAGCTCACAGATCCCAACCAATGAAAATCAGCCTAAAAAATAACCAGAAAGTACAAATGAAGAGCAGACTGGAGATTAAACAGTAATGACCATCATCATCTGAGGTCCCTGCCTTGCTAATTTAAAATCAATCCACCCGGGGTATATGTCAACACTATTCAAATGCAGTCACAGCTACATCCCTTTAGAGCACAGTTGAGCCGAATGACAATAAATTTGCTTTCTGGCTGGAATTTCCTGACAAATTTAGACTTGGAGAAGTGTCATTGGTACCAGGATAACTAAATCTCGCAGACTCTTATTAAAAAATAAACCCTACGCTTAAAACTGTGCTACAGATTTAACGAGAACTCCACATTTTTAAACCCACCTACAGACAACCCCCACCTCTGTAGCCCCAGAGCCTGGCTCCGACCTGCGGGGAGCTGCAGAGCTCAGAGCTCTGCTTTGCCAGTTATTCCTTCTGGCAGCTCAAACCTTCAGCTCGGAGCAAATGGTATAAAATACATCAACAAGGAGGGAAGGGGGTGGGTGAAAATCCGAGTGTCTGCCTGTCAGCCCACACGGAAAAGCTCTGCAGGGGGTGGGGGGACAGGAGGGAAGCTGGGTGGATCTAGAACGCCAAACAGTCAAAGCAATCAGATTATTGTGCTGGCATCCCAGGCTAATTGGAAATCAAACCAAGTGTGTAATGTAGTTAATGAAATACAACATTCTGCTGCTTAATGGGAACCTCTGGCGCACCATCCCATTAAAATGAGGAAGAAATGAAAAAAAAGGAGGAAAACAAAGGGCTCAAAAAAGATGCAGAGGGAAGAGCAGCCTTCCCCACCTCGCTGGAGGCTCCCAGCCTCGAGACAGCCAGGCACCACGTGATGTTTTTGAGAACGCAGAGAGGTGCTGACATTTTCCAGCAGTACACTGAGCGTGCATGGTGTGCTCGTGCCACTGAGCACGGCCTTCCAGCAGGGTGGTGGGGGCATCTGCATACATAGACAAGCTCTTTCCTCTAAGAGCCAGACACCCCAACTCTGTTTATATCACATTTTTTTCATCTACAAGCCCCCTTTAAGTTAGCATCCCTAGAAATGGTTCAAGACCATCTCAAATGGCCTAAGTAAATCAGAAAGCCTATTTAAATGCTTCACATAATTAACACATGTAACGTGCATATTGCTTCACGTTAAAATCCTGGGAGACTAACACATCCTCAGTCCACATATAGTCTTCGAAAATAACAGCTCACCTGCACAGGGCTCTGAGTAAGGCATTCGTCTTCCACTACTTCCATTCTACACGGCTGTACTTCAGTACCTGAAGCTCTGGAACCATGCTGCTGGACAAGGAATCAGTTCCTGACCAGAGAACTGCAAATTGCCTGGGTGGCGTGGGAAAGACCTCCTGCTTGCTTTTTGCAAGTGGGATGGATTTTTCAGAGGTGGCAATGGCAGGGAAGGCAAAGTGTTATCCTCCCCACAATCAGCTCGTCCTCAGTGGTTTTTATGCTTCACTGCTCTTACGAGGCATTGCAGAAAAAGAGCACTTTGTAGCAGACTGAACACTGCTCCTGCTCTCTGGTCCTTGCAGCATCAGGATCCATTAGCTGTAAGACAGGAAACCATGCTTCCCCAAGAACCCCAAAGATCAAGCACCTATCACATACCAGGAACAGTTCTTTCACAGGCTTTTTTAAGGCCCTTTGCAACTTCCCTTGCAGAGGCTCTCACTGGCACCATCCAGTGGCAAACAGGGCTCTCTCACCCCAGCAGCCTATTTAGAAGAGAGCCCACCAGCCAAAACCTTATTTAGCCCTAACAGTGGGAGGACTGGTGGGTAGCAAAGCAACACAGCTACAGAGTTTTGTGACAAGCAGTGCTGGTCAGTAGAAGTCTCTGTTCTGACTGAAAGTGTGACATCTAGGCACAAGCCAACAAAATTCCCCAGCACTCAAATTGATATTAGAGATCCTGGGATGATCTATTGGGCAAGACTAACACTTGGGAAATTAGACACACACTGGCAGCAGTAATTGGAAGGAAACAGGTCTCCGATGGATGAATTTGTCAATTAAGGTTTATAAATGAGGGGTTTTGTAAGGACAGACTCCTGGGAGTCGTGGAAATCCATGCATTACTGTACGAATGCACTGCATCTCTGCCAGACTGAAAACGTTCAGAAGGAAGGGAAAAAACACAGCTTCCACAGAATCCACCCCAAATCAGCATCCCTCAGCCTACCCAAAAAATCAAATCCTGCATAGAGGCCCACAGTTCCCTCAGATATCTTCCAGGTGACAACCTGAACAACTGGCTGCTCAGTCAGCCTGATCCAGCCTTAAACCCCAACCTAAAGCTCTGCCATCATTGCAGAGTGGCAGCCCTCCCCTCTCCCCCAGTTTAAGTCTTTGCAGCCTGACTGCTGCAACGCAGCCACACAAGCAAAGCAGGCTTCTGAACTCCCTGCTCATCTCCCACGTTGCCTCTTTCAAGCATCCCACCACACACATTAACATACCCCTATTTATACACGCTCCTCTGCAGCCACAGCCCTTCTGCAAAGAAAGTTCTCAGCTTCTCAGATAGATAGAAAAGTAACTGGCAGGAGTGCCCTACAAAGAGCCCTATGAAGATGATGTTGTACGAGACCAGACCCACAAAGTCCTGTTGGGACTGAGAGGACCACCAGCAGTTTCTTGATATTATTACACAAGGAGGAACAACATTCCTGTACAACATACAGCAGAGGGCAGCCCAGGAGGTAAAGCTGCTTCTGAACAGTCCCATACCCCAGGATACAGCCTCAGACAGACAAACAGCTTGCCAGCAACTAATGAAGAGAAAGTGACGAACTTCTTCATCCATAATGCCATACTGGAAGCCCATATGTATACTTCAGGTTCTGTTTGGCAGAGAAGAAACCTGTGGAGCTTGCAGTCACAGCAGGAGAGACAAGAAAGCACTGTGATACAGATCAATGGGCTTTCAGTCTAGTCTGTGAGCTATGGAAACTCAATACTGCTAGAGGTGATTCTGACTAAATCAAGATTAACCTCACATCTGCTCATTATCTGGGCTCAAGAGACCCTCTTCTCAGCACAGGTTACTAAAAACAAATGCAAAAAGGCACAACAAAAGAGTAACTCCGTTCCACACGCTTGGTGTCCTTGCTAAGCATGTTGTTACATGATCTGTTTACTCCACATTGATTCCCAACACTTCTTCCAATAAACCTGGATCTATAGGTGGCATAAAACATGACACATTGTTGAACAGCACGTAAGTGGCATGTCTATACAGCCCATGAAAACACAAGGAGCAGAACAGCCACACGTGTGGAAGCTGCCATCCAGAGCAGCACAGTGACAAAGCAGAACAGGAGAAAGAAATGCTACAAGGAATTAAAAACCCAATAGCACCCATAAGAGAACTGAGAGAAGGTGACACCAACCAAACTGGAGTCTTGTGGCTAACACAGATTGACAAGGAAATGATCCCATGGGTTATGAGCTATCCTAGAAGGCCAGAAGCAATCAAAAAGAGAAAGGCTGTTCCATTCAAATATTAGAAGACCAGTAAGGCTTATGATGGATTTCCCCTTATGCTTTTCTGCTAATATTTACATTCCCAAGGAAAACCAAGAAGCACAGTGATAAAAGCCAGAAGGAAACTAGTTACAAAACAAGGTGTACAGCCATGCACAGATTCAGTTCTGCTTTGAGCTGCTGCCATCTCGTGGCCTTGCTCTCCATCACCAGGACTGGGGGTATGCAATGTTCTCATAGCAATCAGTCGGATGCAATTCACAAGTGTCAGAACACAGGATGAGGATAAAGGAAAAATGGTGGTCCTCTGAATGATTTCAGAGTGTCTCTGGCCATCTCAGACACATAGGAGACCAATCTCTCACCTCCTGCAGCCAGCCTCTAGCTTCATATTCATCCAGGCCTGGTTCTGCTGAGCTTCTCACAAGGAAATGCTGAGCACTGAAGACAAAGTGTTTGCCTTGGTACACATCTGGGAAGAAGTGAGGGTTCCTCTACAGAGGGAAATTTCAGCAGAACCCCAAGCAACAAAGGGCAGCTCAAGGCAATTTAGATCTGCCTGCAAAATGAGATTAATGGCTCCATCCACCAAACTTCTGCAGTGTAACCACCTGGTAACTGAAGCACGTCCTTGTATGTGCTATTGGCCCACTGCCCACGGAAAGAAAGACATCAGCTGAAACACAGTAAGCCACCAACCCATCTGGTACCCTGCCATATGTATCCATAGCCATCTAGATGCAATTAGAAAGCTGAATTAATTTACCCAGGAAAAACTGCAAAGATACCACAGTGAGACCACAGAAGCAGCTGGAGAACTACTGCATTCAGGTGCTGGTCCTTCAACCACAGATAAAGCTCCTCCAGAAGCATGCAGTCCTGCACCTCCTCAAGGAACAAAGGCCAGATCCCGACAGCAATAAGCCCAGTTAAGGAGAAATGCACCCTGGCTACACACCCTCAGCTACACTTCAACAGAATTCACAGCAATGCCCTGAAACCCCCCAACCCCTTTTTGCTATGATATCATGACAATAAGTTACCAGTTCTAAAAATACCAAGAAAAACAGTTCTGACAAGGTCACTTCCAGCTTCACACTGGACACCTTTACAATGAGGGTGATGTGAGAGAGAGAAGCATGCACCCCGATTTCCACACAATTACAAGGCCATCAGCAAGCCACAGATGGAGTTGTTATTCAGCACAGCACCCAGCTTGAACAGATAGTGCTTGCTCACATGCTGGAGGCAGCCAATTACAAAGTCACACCAAACCCTTCTCAAAGACTATTTTTCAACATGGGGATTTTTCAACTCCTGCTCAAAATCATCATTTTTCAGAACAGAGAGCAAGTGTGGATTTCCTGTCTAAAACTCATTCTGCTCCATTGAATGCCTAATGTGTCCATTTCCACAAGTCATTACAAGAAGAGAAGCATTTATATTAATAAAACCATGAATGAGTTTAGGTAAGTTGCAATGAATGAGATGCACCATTTGCAGAAGAATGTGCCACAAGGATAGATGTATCTGTACCACTCTTAACTAATCTTTCTTTTTGATATCTGACATTTTGCTTTTTTAAACTAAATGGGAACTTTCAGGCTCTGTAATCAGCTTAGATGGTGCATTAAGTCAGCACTTATAGGAGTCCAAAAGCAGACAAAAATCTCTCCGTATGCACCCTTAAAAGCAAGAATATAATGCTTAATCTGCCTAGGAAAGCATGACACTGAGTGCCAGCCACATGACGCTCTTGAAGCCTGCAGATCTGAAAACACACCCTTTCCTCTTCATCACCACCACTCCTGCAAACTGCATTCTCCTGACATGGACACAGCTTCAGGATGAGCAGGTAAGTGTGACACGATGCAGGTTCTGTGACCCTGTAGGGTTTCAGCCAAGGTAAAGCTGCAAAGATTTTTCCATCCCAGCTCATCTTTGTTACCCAGACAGAGCTCTTAAGTTTAAATTAATCATGTTTTATTAGGCATCTCTGTGCTACTTTGGTGGCTTATTTTGCAAATGGAGCATGAACTACTCTTTGGTACTTCCACCCTTCTCTCCATTCATTTCAGTCAGTATTAATGTGCTTTTAAAATAGATACTGGTTCTCTCCTAACAGCCTATGGCTCACTTACCAAAACAGATCACTCTATAGAGAAGAAAACACAGCAAGGGCAAACAAACCTTATTTATTTCTCCTGAAGTACTGCATCTATTCAAGCCTAAGCTCCTCAACTCACATTCACAAGGCTAGAATCAGCAGAAGAAAATCAGAGAGTTGGAAATCAGGCTAGGAGAAGTAGGTTATATCCCTGCTCACAGTACACTCCATCACTGCCAGCGAACTAGTGAAGGTCAGGAGCCAGTATTTAAGTGGAACTAAAGCAGCCCAACCAAGTACTTTCAGAGGCTGTAAGGCACTCTCAACATCCCATTTATAAAAAGCAGGTGTTCTCCTTGTGGTTCAAAATTACTCAGGCAGAGGGAGCACCTCCAAGTAGTCATGGGTATGCACACAGAAGCCTAGCATAATAAATTCAAGGAGGGAAGAAAAGGGAACAGCTCAAAAGAGGCTGTAGCAATAGGTGCTTCTATCTTCTGGTTGGCACCACTGCTCACTGATTTATGCCTGTAAAAGCCAGGTACGTTCAGTTTCAGCATTACTAAAAAGCCATAAGAAATGTACTCACAGCCCTCACTCCCTGCTAAAGGGTCAGTACCTCATCACCCATCCTTGACCTATCCAGGGCTGCCCAATGATAGTTACCCCAGGGCAGCAATTTGCTTTATGTGGTTTGAATCATGCACCACAGAATATGTTGGTATATCCATAATAATCATGCAACATGACATCTTTAAGAATAGGTCCATCAAATCTGTGTTCTGTAAGAGCTAAAAAAGAAAAAACCCACTATATTTTGATTAAAAAGTAACAGCGGAATATGATGAAGAGTCCATTTCCACATCAAGCATCTGTGAAAATACAGTTTAGAAGGTATGTTACCCTGTGAAATTCTTGGTCTTGACCTCTACCTCTGCTCTGACAACTCATTTAACTGTATGAAAAACACAATGAACTTCCTTCCCTCGTTACAGGCCTGGAGATTTATCTGCATTAGTGAGTGAATTCATTCGCCCTCCTCACTGCAGAAGGCAATGGTTACGAGCTGTAGCCATGGTAGGAACATCAGAAAAAGTATTTCTCACCCTGCTCTTCTGAGTCATCAGACCATAAGTTAAACTTTTGCTGCAGCACTCAAGATAGACAAAAAAGGCAAAAGCCCAAACAGGCATTTACTATTTTCTCAAGCAGTAAGCATTCCCTAATCAACACATTCCTCACGATGCACCAACTGCAATTAGAAGCCTTCACATTCCTGACTGTCTGCCTGTTTCCAATTCAGGCAATGCACTGCAAGGATATATACATTACCATGGGATTCGAGTCTGCAATCAGGTCACGCAGAGAATCCAGAAATCCCTGGTCCTCCACCATCTGGGCATTGATGTCATGCAGCTTCGCCACGCAGACAGCTGCAGTCTTACGAACATAAGGGTCTTCATCCTTCAGACATTTGCGAAGAGGCTCACACAAGTACTCTGTGATCTTGTCCACCCTGATACATCCCATGGTACGGACGGCCAGAGCACGGATGAGAGGGTTTGGGTCTTCACAGTCCTGCAAAGGGAAAGAACACACAGTCACCAGTTCTGCAGTAATCATTACTAATATCTTCCCCGCAGCCAGAATCACGCTGTTCTTATTTCAAACAAAAGGCATCCTCTTGGATTATGTGTTCAAAAAGGCAATTAATTCAGACTGATGATAAAAGGTAGAACAGATTCATAGAAATGTTCTATACCATCACAGAACATTTTCAGGCTATGATAGTTTCCAAAACAGTAACACTGTGATCTGTGTCCCTTAGTTCTCCCCAGACAAAGCTTCCCTCAACACAGCAGCCAAACCAAGAACACAGCTATGCTGGAAAGGAACCTCTCACCATCCAAAGGCTAGCCACAGGCTGCTTGCAGACAAAATACAGTTTCCAGTCTAAAGGAACCAAAGAATATAATGGGAGAAGTAGCCAGTTATACAATGTGACAGTTATTGAGGTCTATTTCTCACAGGCCAACAGTTCTAGACACAAGCAATACAGGAAGAACCAAAGGTGACACCAGAGGTGTTTTTCTGATGAGATGATTATACTTCAAAGCCACATAATTTATCCACACAATCATTCTAAAAATTCAGTAGGTTTTAAAACTAAACTCTTCATCTACTCCCCCACTCTATCTACATCTCTGAGCAACCCTGTTCAAGCTATAACAGGGTGGATGCAAAATGATCTACAAGAAGCACTATGCACATCTCTCTCTCTCACTGTTTTCACATCCTATAGCTGAAACACATCTGAATGCATCCACTTCAGAGTGACATCTCTTACCAGAGCGTTCACCACTTTGAACTGTGAACTGCATGTGAATCACTGAGCTCAGGTGTACAAGTGCCAGCATTTTCACTACACTAACGCCTGTCCCTCAGCTTACCAAAAAGGACATCAGACATTTCTCTGCCTGGAAAAGCAAAGCACTGGGAAACATTGGCTGTATGTGTTAATCTGTTTTAACTGCGTTACACTTCAGAGAGGACAGACAACAAAATTCTTTCCAAGAGCCTGTACATGGAGATAGGGATGTCATCCTGGGCAGAGCAGAGCTGCTCTCAGCCTTGCTCTTCTCACCTCTTCCAGCATCACACACCATACTAGAAACTCACAATATGATCACATCCCCTGGTTTCTGGGATTTTGTAATGCTTTAAGAGGAGTTTCAAACTTTTTCTAAGAGCCAGGTTTTAACTTACATAACATGGGACTGAAATAACACTTCCTAGATAAGGAGAGGCAACTTGACAACAGAATTAAAAGCAACACTGCAATCACACTGTTATTTTCCACTGAACTGTCTCTCATTTTCACCAGAGAACAGATTTCCACAAGGCACACTGCTGAGGCATTCAAAGAACTAGGTATATGTATGACAGAGCTACTACAAAGGCTGGAAGATGAAGAATATATGTTCTGTTACCAGTGACAGAAGGTGGCCTGTAACAACGCTTAGCAAAATGATAAAAGCAGCTTTTCCTGGAGCTTGCTCTCTCATAACCACTTTCAGTACACTTAAGTCATCTTCTCTGCAGTAAGTAGAGGCAGCAAGAGAAGAACAGGACCCAGATCTGCTGGATTCAGCCTGCCAATTCCTTATTTCCAGCTCCTCTATACACACAGTTTTAAACCAGAGACTCCAGTACAAAAGCAGAGGTAAACAACAGCTCAGAAAGGCTAATGGACAAAGAAGACATGGTGGCAATCTCTCTGCTGGGCCATTTTCTGGTGAGCCATGGGAACAAGTTACCTTCACAAAGCTGTTGACAGCCATAATGGCCATGTCTGGCTGACTTTTGGCGTAGTTCATCAGGTACAGATACACCAGCTTCTTCAACTCCAGGTTGTCAGTCTGCATGCAGTTCACAACATCAGGAAAGAGCGAGCTGGACAGATAAGAGTGAAACAAGAATTGAGAAAAAGAGCAAGATTACTGAATACACAAAGAGATAGTGACAATATCAAAGAAGCTAAGAAAATTGGAGTTCAATTCCAATTGTTGTGCAGTCTAATGACAGGTCACTTTCCTTCTGTAGTAATTGGACACATCAATACGATGGGAAAGGTGTTATGACAAAGGTGTGATGACAAAAGGACCAGCACTATAAAGGAAGGGAAGAAAATTGCTCACCTTTATCAGAAGATTCTAGCAGGGGAAAGCTTCACCAAGGAGGGATCTCCAGAAAGCCTTCCCCAGTGACAATCAACCCTTGCATGAGGTCTAAGAGAAGTGCAGCCAGGCTCCACTCCTTCCAGTCTCACAGCTGAATTGCCTTCACCTGTGCTCCCAGGGCTGACCTGGTCTTTTCCCCAGGTGCTCAATCAATGGTTCAGGCCATGACCCAGCAGTCCCCATACACTCTCTAATCAGTTTGCAATCAATTTTGTAATACTTTGATCACTTAATCACACCTGGAACATGTGAAAATTCATGCAATTTCTTTAAAGAATTTTAATTGGAGAGTTCAACCAATAGGAAACTTCACCATGTCAGGCCTAGAAATTAACCAGCAACAAAAACAGATGCTTAAAAATGTTGTGGTAGTGTAGGGCACTTACAAAGAACCTGCCAAATTTCAGCCTAGCAAAACCTTACATGATTAGGAGATTAAACACTGATAAGCTGAATGTCACTCAAATATCAAGCATCTCTAAACAGCCCTGCATAGGAAAGCAGAAAACTACACAAGGACATCTGCAGCTCTCCAGTATGCTGTAAAGATCTAAAGCTGAAGGTCAAGCGTTGTGGGGAAAAACATTACTTTTCTTCCATTATAGTTTATGTGTTCCTCCATTCTATGATGAAGTCATGATTCTAAATTTGCCACCTTATCTCAATTTCCGTGGCAACAGATCCTACTGTCACGAATCCAGGACTACTGTGACTTTACAGCAGATTCCAGTAGCAAGGGAAGCCAGAAAAGCAAGCATTCAACTCAAGCAAGTCTCTCTGGTTGCCTCAAAGAGGGAGAGAAGCACTGAATCAGCACATCAGATGGTAAATGCCCATGCTGGGGTTTGGACTAGATGATATTTAGAGTTCTCTTCCAACCCTAACCATTCTATGATTCTATACCCTATGGCAACCATGATGAAATCTCAATGGTCATCTTTTAAAACCACTCATTTTAAAGTGTGTTGTAAATTTATGCTACGACAAGTAATGATAGAGGAATGTGCCCAGTACACCCAAGGGAGGCCCAGCAGAACCAGAAATGGTACAAGCGGAAGAAATTTACTTTTACCTGACATCCTTCCCCACAGTCATGGCTGCAATAACCTTCTTTACAGCTTCTTTCCTTTTCTCCTTCTTTTCATTATTGAGTTCAGCCTTCAGTTCAAAAATCTCTCCTGGAAGAAAACAGAAAGGATTGAGCCTTCTTGGAGAAGAAAAAGGTCTGGCTTTTGAGGCAGCATGAAGGTGACTTTTTATTCTTCTGGCCTGTTGTTCCTCTAAAACCAGTACAGGAGCACGTAGAAACTGTCCGATTTTATGGAGAACACAGTCCAAGAGGCAGCAAAGCTGCAATGCTCAGAGTGATATGGGCTATACCTTGCTAGCAGAAAGCAGTTAACGAGAATCACTGCATGTTGCTCCCACTTCCAGAGCATTAAATCACATCTCTGTAGTACATGTTTCTCAGAGGCAGCCATTATATAACTAGGATGAAAAGATGTCTGGTGACACCAGACTCCCACTAACAAAAGCAGCAAGCAACAACAGCTTCTGTAGTCAACATAGCAGCCTTTTTCACGATAAGAATTTCTCCAGATATTGCTGCATGGAAAGTCAGTTCAGGTTGGATCACGAGAACAGCAAAGCAAGTTTGCAAAGTACAGAAGGAGCTTATCAGGCCTCCTCCAGACACAGCAAGAGCTGCAGGAGGGATAAGGCTCCTTGGTGACAGACAGTTCCCCAGGAAGGAGCAGTATTACGCCAGAAACCACAGGCTGAGAAGGACACACTCCTTACAAACACCAAAATGTCTTCGGTAAAACACATCCTGTCCCCTAACTCTCAATTCTTACGCACTGATACCACTTTGTCAGAGCAGCAGTTCCCATTACAGAAGATGACTAAGATGGACTTCAAGAAAATAAGAAGTTCCCGTTCTGAAGAACAGAGTGCAGTGACCACTGCCTCCTGTCCGAGGAAGCAACGTGGGCATCCCTCACACAGCTCATGCCTTGAGTGGTGCTCAGCAGCAGCAGCAGCTCGCTCACCAGAGCTCAGTACAGCTTGGCCTCCTGCAGTCATCTCAGACACATTTGGCTGACACTTTAGGACTGAACTTACAGGCAGAGCTGCTCCTTAGAAAGGAGCAAACTGCATTTGCTTAATTTATGTTTCATTAAGCTTCAGAATGAGCTCATAAATAGATCAACGCTGTCGATTTTTCACCGGCAAGCATTCATTAGAAACATTCAGCCATCCTGAAAAGGAGAGATTGATATGAACCATTTTCTACATCTCTGGGAGAGGCGATGAGCAACATCAGGCTTAAATCACAGCCAGCAAGAGCTAGGATAAACAGTGCTTTGTTTAAGAACTAGTTCAGGGAAAAAAAAAAAAAAGAAATCTGTCTGGGGTTGTTCCAGCAAAGCAAGCAGGTAGATGGGTATAACAGCCCCAAGAACCCTTTCCAGTCTTCAGCTGCTGCTGCTTCTCCTGAGGAGAGGTGACCACAGCACATATGGTAAAGCCAAGGGAATGTCAAATGCAGCACATGGAAAACAAATGTATTTCACTGCAGGTCTGGAGGATGTAGCAATGAGAAATCCCCACTATTTATGTGTCAGCTTTAGGCAAAGATGTATGCATCCACCTTAAATATTAACCTTTCTCAATCACCATAATCCTGTGATGCCCAACTGAACAGCCATCCTCAGTCCTGAACTTGTTAGCCCATAACTAAATCATTGTTTTTGATCATAATTGCACTCAAATCCTAATGTGTCATTCTCTGATGCTCAAAAAAGCATTAATATGGGTCAATTAACACACCACAGATCTGCATATTACATCAGTTTTGTCTTTTGTCACCGTGTGACCTACTTCTGAAGTTTCTCTCTGGACAATTAAGATGAGAAACAGGGACAGAGCTACAAGAAAAGCACGAGTTCTTCTGCATGCAGTTAAAAAAACCATGTAAAAATAGCCCCTCGCCACCTCCAATCCACCATCCCCACTTAACACCAACCTTTTTTATTGGTCGTGAAGTATTTGGAGTCCGTCATGGCTCCAGTTCCTTAAGACACCTGAAAAGAATAATGTAAGAGTCAGACAGGACAGGGAGCTGACAACAGGCTGAAAAGAAAAGCCTCTACCTTTCAACTCTCCCAAGCTTGAAATCGTTATCTTTCTCTGCCAAGATCTCCCACCCCACCTCTGACACTCACATGAGGTTATTATTTCAGTGCATGTCTGTGGACTGCACTCAAAAATGCTGCTGGGCCGGCAAATGCTTCACAGACAGTGGTCCCACCAGCACTTCCCTGCTCCTCAGAACCAAATTAGCAATACATTACATTACAGGGATCGCCCAAACATATGTGCAGATCCATCATTTCATTCCCGCAATTGCCAGCTCTGTGACAAACACAACTCAAACAATTCTCAAGTACAGACTGACAAACAAGCATAGGAGTGGGCAGATCTACTGTTTTTGATGAAACAGTCTGCATGGGTGCTAAGAATCCATGACCCTAGAAACAACCAAAACATACTTTCTCCTATTTCCCCACCATCCTTTTCTACCTATTTTTCAATCCCTCTCCTCTTAAATGTACCTTTTTGACTTAAATGTGACCAGCAAAATCAGCAAGTAATTTTTCCCCTAAATGCAGCCTGTCTGCTTCCATACTGCTCACGTTGTGCTGGCTCAGCACCAAGAGGACAAGCCCAAGACCCTGCCCAGCTCTGCAACCAGCCTGCTGTTTCTTAACACTTTCCTTCCTCATCCCTTAACCAATCCCATTCACCACCAGCATCTTCTTTTTCCCCCTCCCACAACTGCCATCACCCTTAACATGGCACACAGCATGGTGAGGCAGAGCAGTCATTACTTCGTCCAAGCAGATAAGCAACCTGCTGCCCCATCGCGATACCTCTTGTAACCACAAACTCAGCCCAGGTTCAGCAACTCTGTTGCTTACAGAGTCCCTGGAACTGCAGCCCAGCTCTAAAGAGCACTTAAGTGTTTTTCTCTACAAGAGCACTTGGCAGGATGCCACGCAGAAGGCACTGAGCATCACCATGCTGTTCTCGGTTGCATTATATGTGGATCTGTCAACCTGGGACACATCTCTCAGCTGAGCTGGTCCGATGTTGCTTTAACAGTGATCAAAAGAGCAGATTATAGAGAAAATCCAGGAGAAAAAAAAACACACCACCACCACATACATCAACCCAGTTATATAAAGCCACACATAGGAAAAAACCCTCACTGGATTTTGATAATGACCTTTAAATCCCAAAGCAGGACATTCGGCTGTTTTTTCTGACCTCAGATCACATTTGGAAACATGAAGAATGATAAAACCACTCGGGCCCAGATAAGGTCAAGCACAGCACCTGCCTTCATCACCTGCCTTCACCACCTCCGTTCAAACAGACAGAAATTAGACTTAGCTCAATAAGCAGCAAACTGCCATACTCAGGAAAAACAGCTCTCTTCCAGCAGAGCACACAGATTTTGTGCCTCATCTATGGCAGAGCTGCTTCACACGTTGTTAAGAGACAGCTTGCTAGCAGTGCTGAATCTGTCTCATATACCAAGACAACTCCACATGGTTTACAGCAAATTTCAGCTGAAGGCCAAATCAAAACAGCCCAGCATTACAAATAGCCATGTTTTTAAATAACTCAAGAAAACGCGAGCTCCTTGTACACAAACCTAAATCCGGAAAGACTAAAGAACATACAACAATGTCACAAATAGCCCTGTATTTTTAGGGAAAATCTAAAGCTGGTCACCCTTTCCTTACTAGATCCATGCTCAACCCCCACCTGCTAAAGCAGAAACAGCCACAAGGCAATTGAGCTGCAAGAGGCTCCTGTTCCTCACAGGACACATAGAGGAATTTCTCCAGAAGTTCTGGCAATGCTTAATGCTGCTCACAGCAGTGCGACATTTAAACATGACAGACCCAGTGAAAAACAAACCGGCAGCACAGAGGCAGTACTGCCTGAGCACTCTGCCCACCTGGCACATGCCAACCTCTGTGGGCAGCGGGAACCCAGTCCACACACCCAGCACCTCCCACAGCTCTCCCAATGCCCTCCAGCTGCAGGAGCAGCCCTAGACCTCCCAGCAGCTCTCTCTGCTAATTCCCATTCCTGCTTCCTTTCCAGTCCTACAGCCTCAAGCCCTACCCAGTGCCCCCAGCATTCATCAGCCCCTTCAAGGCCCCTCCCAGTACCTTGGCCTCCCAGGCCTCCTGCCCAGGTATGCTGTGACCCCCACCTGCTCCCAGTGCCCCACCTGTAATCACTACCCAATCCCAGTGTCTCCCCCGTGCCACCACCCCCTCCTAGTAACACCTCCCAACATTTCCTCCCCACTCCACCCAAACACCCCTCCCCATATCCCTCCAGCGCCCCCCACCCTCTCCCCAAACCCCTTCTCAGCATCTCATTAGTGCCCCCACCCACTCCCAGTATCTCACCAGTAATACCCTCAGCTGCTCCCAGCACTCCCCCAGCTGCTCCCAGCACCCACCAGCGATCCCAGTACCTTACCCCAGAACCCCATTCTCACATCCCCTCCCAGTACCTCACCACTGCCTCCCACCCTCTCCCCAACCCCCCTCCCAGTACCTCACCAGTGCCTCCCAACTCCTCCCAGTACCCCACCCGTCTCCCTCCAACCTCCCCCAATGCTCCCGTCCCACGTCCCGGCACCACTCACGCTGGGACGGACGAACGGACGGACACACCGCTGCGGGGCGGGGGCGGTGGCAGAACCGGAACCGGAAGCGAAGGGAGCAACCGGGAGGACTCGCGAGGAGCGAGAAGAAAACTCCCCCCGCCTAGAGCGGCCGCGCCCTCCACCATAGAGGGGCGAGGGAAGGAGGCGGAGCGCCGCCCGCTCGGCCTCCGCACCGGGGTGGGAGTCGCAGCGCCCCCTTGCGGCGGGGCGGGGCGGGCGGCATGGCGGAGCTGGGCGCCCACCTGACGGCCGAGGCGGCCGGTGATGACCGGCCCTCCATCTTCGAGGCGGTGGCTCAGGACAGTCTGATGGCGGCCGTGAAGCCCGCCCTGCTGCATCTGGTCAAGGTAAGGGCCTGAAGGGAGGGTGCTCAGGACAGTAAACCCACCAGGCCTCACCTCCGCTGCCTCTCAGCACAGCTGCCCAGGGACCGGCGGGAGTCTGACCCGGAGGTGTTCCAGACCGTGGAGATGTGGCACTGAGGGATGTGGTCACTGGGCTGCTGGGCTGGGGTTGGATCTGGGGAGCTGAAAGGCCTCTTACAACCTTAATGATTCTGTGATTCTCATAAGCTAGCAGAGCAGCTTTGGCATAACTCGCAGCGCTCCCGGATCCATCCCTGCTGTGTCTCTTTCATTGCAGGTGCTTGCTGAGTCTAATCCTGGCCGGTACGGCCTCCTCTGGCGCAGGTTTGATGAGATCTATGTCCTTCTGGATTTTCTGCTCCAGCAGCACTACCTGGCCAGGTGCAGTGCCTCCTTTTCTGAGAACTTTTATAGCTTGAAGAGGATACCGACAGGAGATTGCAAACAGCAACCTTTGGCTACTGCTGGCCTGCCAAAGAAGCAGCACTGGAAGTCTCTGCTGTTGCTGATTCTCATTCCTTACCTAAAAGGAAAGCTAGAGAAGCTCGTGTCCAGCCTTAGGGAAGAGGATGAGTACTCCATCCATCCTCCATCATCCTCCTGGAAGCGTTTTTACCGAGCCTTTCTAGCCGCCTACCCCTTTGTAAACATGGCCTGGGAGGGCTGGTTTCTGATCCAGCAGTTGTGCTACATCCTTGGGAAGGCTCAGCATCATTCCCCCTTGCTGCGGCTGGCTGGCGTTCGCCTGGTGAGATTGACTGCAGAGGATATCCAGGCCCTGGAGAAGAAACTGCCTGTAGCAGCCTCGAGTCAAACACACAGGTATGTCAGCAGCTGCATTCCAGAGTGTTATTGACCTTCAAGATTAAGTTTCCTTCTCTCAAAACACGCTCCAGAAGGAATATAAGTACTGAAAATATGGAAACAGGTAGCAGGGATTAGCTTCACAGGATTGAGTGGTAATAAAATTGATTGGTTTTTTTGTTTTTTTTTTTAACATTCTAACCTCCATTCTATTCTGTTGTTACCTACATGTTCCTAACAAGGAAAGTTGTCTGCACAATTCTGCTAAAAGGATTCTGCTACTAGATTTTTGTGAGCTGCAACTAAGACATAAGCATACTTAATGTTCTGTAAAACGTTGATCCATGAGTGAAATGATCTGTGGTCCCAGCCCCTTCAATCCAAACTCTTCTAATTTAGTTGGCGCATGACCCGAAGCTTTCTTAGTGTACAAAGATCTGAGAAAAACATCCTAGCAGATACTTTTTTACCAACACGAGTTACGATGATGTCACAGCTTAGTGTTAAGCTGTATAAAGCAATTCTTTTCTCCCCAGCTCTTTGTCAGTTTGCAGATGGACTAATGCACAGCACTAATTATTTCTCCATATCTTCTCTCCCTGCTGCAGCATTAAAACACAAGTGCAGTCAGCAGTGAGGAAAGCTTTGGGTGGCATCGCCTTCTCGCTGTCCACCGGCCTGTCTGTATGTGTGTTCTTCCTCCAGTTCCTGGACTGGTGGTACTCCTCTGAAAACCAAGAAACTATCAAGTCTCTGACAGCGCTCCCTACTCCTCCACCCCCTGTGCATCTCGACCACGGGGTGGGCTCAGCTCTCTTACCCAAACTGAAGACAGAGTGCCCTCTGTGCCGCAAAGTCCGAGTCAATGCCACAGCCCTGTCCACGTCTGGTTTTGTGTTTTGCTACCGTTGTGTGTATAATTATGTGAAGACTCACCAGCGCTGCCCAATCACAGGCTATGCCACAGAGCTCCAGCACCTTGTCAAACTGTACTCTCCTGAGAGCTGAAAGAGCTGCGCTGTGCTTCAGAGATCTCTGAGGATAGTGGCTGGGTGTTCAGTGCGGTGCTGCACTGCTGGGCAGCTGAACGCTGCTCTGTGACTCCCTCAAAAGAAGGGGAGAAAGTAACGATGGAAAGGGGCTCCAGGTTTGAGCTGCACGTGGAGGTCTGTTCCTACTCACCTCTGAATAATGTCCTTAATTCCCACAACAGTTCTAAATTAAAACCTCTGACTTTTTAGGAACAAGAGTTGAAATGTAAGCAGGGATAGAAGAGGGAGGACACCTTTTCTCCACAAGGGAGAGAAATGACAAACCAACTTAAAGCAGCAGCTGTGCCAATTGATTAATTGTTAAATAAGTCTCTGATTCTGTTATTACCTGCTTTTATAAAGCAAAATTCTTTCTTGATTGAGAATCCAAATAAATTTTTGATGATTGGAAAAAGCTTGCTGGCGGTTCATCTTTGCAGATGAGGGTTGTGGGTACAAGATTAGTGTTTCATGTGCTAAGAATCTTTAATGTCTAGGTTTGAATTAACTATTATTTTGAAACTTTAGGACATTTTTGGATGCCCCGTCCCTGGAGGTGTTCAAGGTCAGGTTGGATGGGGCCCTGGGCAGCCTGGCCTGGTATAAAATGGGGAGGTTGGTGGCCCTGCATATGGCAGGGGGGTTGGAGATTCATGATCCTTGAGGTCCCTTCCAACCCTGGCCATTCTGTGATTCTGTGACATGAAGCAAAACTCGCTGCACAAATTACATGGGCAAATTCTGCACCATCCTTCCTGCACAGAATCACCCACATCTGAGCCTCACAGGTCTGAACAGCTGTAATTACTCTTTTGAATGTTAAATAGCTCTTCAATGCCTATCTGACTAACGGGCATTGAGCCCACAGCAGTGACAGGCTAGCAGTTACCTGGTAGATGTTTAACGTTCCTGCAGGTCGCTGAAAAATACCAACTTGAATTTGACTGCTTCTGACTGGCCTGTCCTTAACAGACAAATTAATATCTGTTCAGGTTTGTTGCTTTAAAACAAAGCTGTGAAACTAACGTGAATCACATTAACATTACATTTTATCTGCTTTTCCACTGTGTTAGAAATGTCATAAGGTCTAAACACAGACAAGAAATTTATTTGTAAAGGACCACCAGCTTTATTAAACCAACCTTTGAGCTTACATATTAACTGAGGTTACAACCAAAGCACCCTCAGTGCATAATATTATTAATACAATTACATCAACATTAACAGTGAACACAATAAAGCAGAACTATTCTGAGAACTATTCTGATGCTAGAAAAACTGTGAGAGCTCTCTAACTCTACCAAGCACCGACACTTCTCCACAAGCAGAGAGAAATGAATATAAAGGTGGCACCAAAACCTGGAAGAGAATAGAAAACTGCATTAGAGTGTCTTTTCTTGTACTTGTTTGATTAGCTCAGCCTTTTCTCCTCCCCGAAAGGGCTGCACTTCATCCCTCTGCAGTCCCATGGATTCAGATCAGTACAGCCCATCACTAATTCCTAACTACTGAATCAGGTGTCAATGAAAAGTTGCTGTGTTTTCAAAAATAGAAATTAAAACCCCCTCAGCACCTACCAGGCATTCTGGGTGTCACTTTTTCTGGGTACCTTAGGTACCTAAGAACCCAGGTAATCTTTTAGAGGTTCTCACGACATCAGAGAAGTCAGTAATTTTCTTTCTGAAAATCCACATGTAGTAAAAACCATCTCCAATGAAGAGCTACATCAGGCATATTCTTTCTCTAATAGCTGCATTTCAATATCCTCAGCCCTACCAGAAGAGAAGCAGCTGAATGACTTCTTCACCAGCTCGTCTCCATCTCACACCCAACAGACAGCATGAGAGCAGAGCATCAGGGCCACTCCTGACAACAGAACTCACTTCTAAAAATGCTGTTCACTGCATCAATGCCAGCAATCACTAGATGATAACAGGGCTGAAACAACTGCTAATGAGTTCTTTACCAGAAAAAAATGTCAAACTCCATTTTACAGAGTCTACATTGCATTTACAAGCGCAGAGGATGCAGAAGCTGTAGCACCTGGAGGTCTGAAAGCCATGTCACACATAGGAGAAAAGCTAAGAAACCTCTCTCACTGCAAGTTCCGTACTAAATCTGGTATTGCAGCAAGATACACAAATCCAAACAGCTATTTGCACAACCTAGTTTTCAAAACAATACTTTTTCTACTACTAAAAAAAAAAAAAAACACTATGAATTTTTTTTCCTCACTATTTTTTTGAATTTCAAGCAGCAGCAAACTGCTCTAGAAGAGCTTAGCCTAAATAAGCTCAGAGAGAAGATTACGTGATCACGCCCTGGTCAGAGCAAAGACAAAAAGTCTCAGCAATACCAGTTCAGAGAATACTTCACTCATCATTGCTTTGGGCAAATCTGTTTCCATTCAACAAGAAATTTGCTCCTAGGCCAGAAATTAGGACAGAAAAGTTCTAGTTCCAGGTGCTTGTTTGCTTCTAGAAAAGAAGAAAGGAAGAAAAACAAACAAACAAAACCAAAGCACCATCATGTCTGTCCAACGCTTGACGTAATGATTGAACACCTAATGAAGGGTTGTGGCTGGCCCAGGGAGCACAAATTGCACCTATCCTCCCCACGTGACCAGAAGGGGTGGACCTGGGTAGTGTATATAAGAGCCAGCCAAAGAAAGGAGAACATCTTTTGGACTTAGACTGCTGTTTGAGGAGGAGTGCTGCATAGCCAGAGAGCCCCTTCACTAGCTGGGTGAGTTGACTTCTCTTCTGTATATAACTGTTGGTCTACCTGCTTGTTATTTATACTCAGCTCCCTGACATAGCAGTGCTGTAGAGATGGTACTTTGTGCCATCAGTGTGCTGGCTTTCACTCCTTCATAGAGCTTGTGTGTTCAGCTGCATGTGTGACAAAGCCAAATTAGAAATGGAGAAGGAAAAGCTCTCCACTTCTTCTTCCTAAACACTGCTGCTCAACCAGCATGTCTCCTGCTGCACACAAAGACCCCTTTTATTGCTGTCCCTTTTACTGCTGCTCCATTGGCTTCAAACTTAATTAAAACTCCGCCTCACAAACAGGAGTGCAACAGGCAGAAGGAACTGGCTTGTGTTACTCATCCACAGGTGCAGCATCTTCTATCTCCTTAGCAGTGCTTACTCTTACAGTTAAGAGGCTAAAGCATGCTTTGCAGGTAAGATACAGTAACCACGAGCTGAGGTGCCAGGAAGGCGCAGCACCAGGCTGAACAGCGGATGAAAACCCTGCCACAGAACCCCGCAGCAGCCTTCCAAGGGCCCCCAGGCCTACCTTAATCCGACCCTCCCCCCCAAGCCACCCATCTGCACTGCAGCTCCCATCTCCTCCGCGCACTCATCCCTACCAGCCAGGCCCTGATCCCTTCCCCTGAGTCCCCCGATCGCCTCCCAAGCCCCGCACCCCCCCTGCAGCCCTTCCTTCCTCCGCTTCCCTCAGCGCCCCGCTCACCCGGACCCCACGCGCCCAGCAGGAACTCACCGCCTTGTCCCGCCCCCCGCCGGCTCACATCCAATGGCAACACGCGGTTCTACTCACTGACTCGGGCGCTCGCCAATAGGAAGGTGAGGCTCCGACGAGAGCGTTTCCCGCCTTGCGCGGTTGAGGTGCTGTGAGGCCGTTGCGTAGCAAGTTTTTCTTTGGAAATGGGAACAATGAGATTTTGTATTCCTTTGAATAAGAACAGGAAAATAACAACTGCAAAAAATAATAATTAAAAAAAATTATCCCATCAGCCCAATAGAAAGTGCTTTGAAAGGAAAAGCATGCCCGTGACTTGGTACAATAGTTAAACTGACAGTTGCTCGCTTGTGATTTCTTCCTGTACCTCAAGGGGCTGTGAGGAAGGAGACGGGACAAGGGGAAGTGGCTTCCATTTAACAGAGAGGAGGCTGAGACTGGATGTAAGGGAAGAGACAGATGGTGGCTTGTGGATATTAGGCAAGCTTTCTGTTTTGGAAGTGGTAGAAACTCCCTGCTGCTGTGCAGTGCTGCTGCTCTGGGCGATGCAGGCTGCTGGCACTCTGAACAGGGCAAGCAGCATGGGGAAAGCACAAAATCTCCCATAAACCAAAGGTTGGGACCCATTTGGGGGAACAAATGATTATAATTTGTTTAATCTCTCCTCTCTGTATTTGCTGTTTGGAGAGTAGCTGCTGGTTAAGCTGATGTTTTTTTGGGGAGCATTTGGAAGTGTGATGTTTTGATATTAATGGTAAGCAGTTTTTTTTTTTAACAATTGTTCCAGGCACAAAATGGCTCTTGAAGACAATGAACTGCAGCAGCTGGTCCGGGTTGATGCGGCAACGCAGTATCCTGAATTAGTTTTGTGTGTTGGAAAAATAACTTTTGGTGAGAAAGCAAGAAAAAAGATGCCGAAAAATTCAAAACAAGATCAAAAACACATCCTTGCCTCTGCAGTGTGTGCCCTGCTAAACTCTGGAGGAGGTGTGGTAAAAGCAGAGATAGAAAATGAAAACTACGACTTACAGAGAGATGAGATCGGACTGGATTTACAAGATATTTTCCGTTCTCTTCTTTTATTTCCGGACTTGACAAAATACCTGGACTTTGAACAGCAGGATAATAACCTTTTGATTTTTATTAAAACATGGAACAGCGAAAAGATATCCTCAACCTCTAGTTCTGTGAAGCCACGTATCTGTAGCCTCAGTAGTGGGTTGTATACAAGAAGTGGTGCTTCTCTTTCCCACATGACCCCTACTGAAGCTTTGTTTTTCCTTGAAGAAAAGCAAAATAATGCTAGGACAGAAGGTAGCACACAAGCACCTGCTAAAAAAAAGACAATGGCTGCTGAAGAAGACATGCATATTGTAAATAACACTGTTGCTGAATTGTTTAAGAGGGACCATCTGCAGTGTGGAGAGACATTGAATTTCACAGAGTCAGGGAACATAGAATTTAAGCACTTTTCCACTGAAAAATTTTTAACTCGTGTTAAAGAGATATTACCTCAGTACATCTCTGGATTTGCAAATGCGTGTGGCGGGTATTTATGGATTGGTGTGGATGATAACAGGGTCGTACAGGGATTCAAAAGTGATGATAAAGACCTTGAAAAATTAAGAAACCTAATTGATTCTGTTCATCAGGAAAAACTAACCATATTCCATTTCTGCAAAAGTGGATGTGAACATCAGATGAGGTGTGAATACAAAATCTTCGAAGTGTATAACGAGGCTGTAGAGCACTGTGGCTATGTCTGTGCTGTGAAGGTTGAACCATTTACTTGTGCAGTGTTTTCAGAAGATCCACAGTCATGGCTGTTCGACGGAGGCACTGTCAGGAGACTGAAAGCAAATGAATGGGCTGCGTGGATGATCTCTGCTGATCCAGGTCCATAAGACTCAGAATAATCTACTTCTGATTTTGGTATTTCCTTCGGTTTTCTTTAGGTTGGATTTGGTCCAAAATGTCTCGGTCCTCCTGCCTTTTAGGATCTTTCCCTAGTGTTGCTACCAGCCTGGCAGGCAGAAAGCTGTAGACAGATTGTTCATTGGCCAGTTCTTGGGCAATGAAAGGAGCATCACTAATACAGCTAGAGATTACAACAGAAGTGAAAGAGATAAGAAGACCAAGAACAACTCCATGATCTGTAACTGGAGTCTATTCACTGCTAATCAGCTGTTGTCCACCCCTGTTTATTTATCACATTTGCTATTTTAAATAAGAATAAAAGGTTTAAAACCAGCGTGAGGATGGTTTGTACACCTTGCATTAAGGGGCAGCAACAGCTCGTGCTATATCATATTTTATTTCTCTTTTCCAGATCTATCAGAATTTTCTGAGACCTTTAAGCTAGAGCTCAGTGTGACAGGGGGGCCACCCTGTGCCAAGTCAGTTTACTCACACCAGGGCCTTGACAACCTGGATGATCTTTGTGAGCAACTGTTTCCAGGTAGGTATACGCATTGCTTTCACTGACTGATAGGTCTACAAGATGAATCCCAAGGATGTGATCAAGGAGTTTGAAGAAAGTATTTAAACAGGTGAGGGAGATGGAAATGGTTTGCAGATCTGATGGCAACATTGCATCCAAAAATTGGTGCCCCTTCCCCAAGGACTGATATCTTCCAGATACTGACATGTATACATGATGGAGCTCAGCTAGCTGAACATCTCTGGGGACAGAGCATGGCTGTGCCAATTTTTCACAGTCTACTGAGAAGTGGGAAGGATAGTAGGGTAAGTTCACTTGGAATCAGCCCAAAATATGTAAAATGACAGGGCCTGGGAAGAGAAGAATTTCTGTGGCCTTGCAAGATCAGCCAGGTGCCCAGGGGCTTTTCTACTGAGCTGTTTGTTAACCTGTCTGCTGGGCTGGTTTACCTAAGCTTGGCAGGAATAAGCTGGCCATGTGCTGGCATCTTTAGTAAAAGAACTGTGACCTGGGTAGGAAATGTAAATACTGCATCATCAGATAACTCAGTATTAAAAAAAAAAAAAAAAAATCTAGAAACACATGAAAAGGGCTTTCAGGCAGCTAGGATCTGTATCTGTGGACTTCCACCAGTATTAATCCTCTCAGCATCATTTTAGAGGGCTGGATTTTTATACTTTATATTAACACCAAGTATTTCTTGTGCTCTGCATTGATAGTGAAAACCCACAGCCTAACATATGCTCCAGAAAAACTCATTAAAGATCTCTTCCAAGAGCATCAAGGGCTGAAGAGTTTAATGGATGAACAGTTGAAGGATGTTTTTGAAGGAGTTGTGATATTTTCCAGAAGCTGGGCTGTTGAGGTTGGCTTGTCAGAAAACCAAGGCATAATCTGTGATGTTCTCCTAGTAGCCAAGGGTAGGCCACCTATCCTCTATACAGTATGTAAACACATCTCTGAGGACTTATTTCACCACTCAAGACGCACAGCCTGGAGGCTGAAGGAGAAATTAGTCAACACTGGAGGTTATACTCACAAATTGTGTGTAATACCAAAGCTACTGACTTTGCCTCTCAGCTTTAACTATGGAGAAGAACGGGATCTGAATGTTCAAAAACTGTATCCTCAGAACTACGGCTTAATCAACAGTGTCAACTTGAAAAACCTCTTGCATTCTCTCATCATAGTTTTGCTGAATTTCAAATCTTTCTTGAGTGACTCTGTTGGCTTTGAATTTTTGAACCTCTTGACCATTGAACAATACCAGCTACTGTCAGAAAATCTCCACAAAACTAAGAAGCTGTATGTTTATGGTCTACCGGGAACAGGAAAAACTGTTGTGGCCCTCAAAGTCATAGAGAAAATAAGAAATATGTTTAAATGCAAACAACAGGAGGTTCTTTACATATGTGAGAACAAACCTCTGAAAGATCTTGTGAGGTAAGTCTTTACTCCTGTTATTTACTCCTGTTATTTTTTCAGTATGTTATTTGACCAACACTTTTTAAAATAGCTGAGTACCGATTAGATCTGGTGTGCTAGGTGTCCATCACCACTGCAGTTTTTGATATATGTATTTGGAATGTATTTTTAGTAAGGTTCATTTTTTTTCTCTTGACATCCCTAGTATCTAGTATTAAGTGTGATTAAAATACCATTGGCGTTATTTTGTTCTGATCAAGTATAACTAGTAGTTTACCGTGCGCAGAGACTGTTTTAAATCCACTTGCATTTCTTCTGCAGAAAGAAGAACATCTGCCAAGCTGTGACAAGAGTTGCCTTTTTGAAGAACAGCTATAGTTATGTGAAGCACATAATAATTGATGAAGCACAGAATTTCCGAAATGAGAATGGTGATTGGTACCAAAAGGCATTGGATTTGACTTCATCACCAGAGCTCTCTGAGCCTGGCTTTCTGTGGATTTTCTTGGACTACTTGCAGACAACTCACTGCTTCTCCACTGGTCTTCCAGAACCAAGACAGCATGATCCTGTGGAGATGCTAACCAAGGTGGTTCGTAATGCTAACAGTATCTATTGCTATCTAAAGAACACAATGGAAGAGATTGTAGAGAATCCTACTGTAGGTATTCCACAAGCACGTTTACGGAGGTTGTTAGATTCAGCCACATGTGCTCATGGTGTCAAAGGCTTCTTTGAAGAAGTATATATGACAGACAGAAATGAAATAGCAGAGTATGTGGCAAAGCATTGTCATAATTATCTTAAAAGTGGTTACTCTGAGAAAGATATAGCAATTCTGTGCTACAACAGTGACGAAGTATTGGCATACAGTGAAATACTGAGAAAAGAATTGAGGAAGTCAAATATATTACCAAGAAAAATGAATGAAGGGCTAGAGGAGTACACTATTCTAGACAGCTTCCGTCGTTTCTCTGGCTTAGAAAGAATGATTGTGTTTGCTATTATTCCTTATCCCCTTCCCACACAACATGAAGTTTTAAATAATATATTAGTATCTGTAGCATCCAGAGCTAATTTAAATATGCACTTATTACGTGAGCACTGGGACATGGAAAAAGCTCACTACTATACCAATAGTACTGCTCAGAAAAAAACTACTGGACAGCTCAGGCATCCAGAATTAAAAGCCTTTTTTTATTTAAAAAAAAAAATAAATTCAACTCAGATGCCCAGGGATGTAGAAAATGAAGCCTTCTATCCATATTTGAACTAATATACACAGAAATAGCATTTACGAGATACCTTCCCACTCAACTTTAGCAAGTCACTATGGGTTAGAACCACCTAGTTGTAACAGCTTTGCGTTACTGACCTTAGGTATCAGTAGCACTTCTGTCTTGGTTTCAAACATGCCAGTGAGGCAAAACTCTGTTAAATGCAAAGTCCTTTCAAAGAAACGATCTAAAATTCCTAAAACTGGATATCTAAAATTGAAGGCTGGTTGAAGACAAGCCATGGACCTTCATATTGTTTTCCACTACAGAATGGCCTGCGGCTCAGCTGGTTGGAAGAAGAGTCTATTACAATCCCTTTATGATTACAAGACACCAATGATTATATTAGATATAGTTAAAATAAGACATAGTTACCATCTAGAATCAGCCTTGAAGTAAATCTGCCTCCAGACTGTCAAACCTATTAGCTCAAACATTCTTGCTTCTTTTACTTCTGGAAGCTGGAGGTATCTTCCTTTTTCCCTTAGTCATTAGCTAGGGAAGACTATCTGCATGATTCCTATCTTGTCTTCCACATGTCAATCACTTAATCATGCCATGCTTATCACAGGATTGTCACTAACATTTACTATGATCAGAAATATTTTAATGTACTTTCAGATCACTGCAGAATATCATATTTACTGTGCACTTAGATTTCTGTTCTCCTGCTGCAGACTAAAGCAAGGGTCTCTTATTTATGTTATGCATAGCATGCACAGAGAATCTATGCAGATTGCAGATATTTATACAATAAAATTGTAACATGATTGCCAACTGGTGGCTTCTTCATTCATCAGATATTTTCAGTATTCCCTGTTGGGCCCTCTGTATGTTCCTGGTGTGAACCTCAGCTTATCTCATTAGCGCTGCCTCTTCATCTAGCTGATTTTCACATCTTTGCACATTCATTTGAGTGTTGTTAGATATTCTGAAATGGTGTGATTTAGTTTGTGCCACAAACTGATTACTCTAGATTGCTCTGTATATTGGAACTTTGCAACTGAGTATTGCCCTCGACCATTCATTTGCTTGATTAAAACAAAGCAGCAAAGATTCTACATGGAGCAAAGTAGTGAATTTATTAAGAGTTCATCCACTGCCCTCACACACTAGCACACTGCTTAAAGCCATTTAAAAATACAAAGAAAAGCATGCAATTTATTTTCTGACCACGGGATGGGAGGCAATTAAACCCGGTGCTATCGTGGTACTAGGAGCTGTGAATGGTTGCAGAACTGAATGGAGGCAATGAATGGACTTACACCATTTTGAGCTCAGATGATGCTTTCTAAATTTCCGATGCAAATGCCCCCTTTTCCAAACACCAATCCCTCAAAACTCTCCCCAAGCTCTATTCCTTGCCTTGGCAATGGGGTTAAGTTTTCTTCATGGCTCTGTTCTTCACATTTCTCAGTAAGTTTTTTCCCCACCCAGCCCTTTTCGGCACTTTCCATTTCCTCATGCTCGAGAGAGAGGTTTGATCAGCCCATAATCCATGCACTTTGTGAGACAATCACGCGCTGCGTTAATTACATGCTGCTTCTTGGGGTCATCTTCTTGCTTGCCAACAAATGTCAGGATCTCCAGGAGCTCTGACTCCACCAGTTTCTTTGCCAGCTCTTTGCTGGCACTGATTAAATTGAAAGCGATGACCAGTCCACGGTGCTGCACTTCCATGTTATCATGCAAGCAGAGCCTCTGCAGGATTTCAAGCCACTGGGTGGTCTTCAAGGAAGGGAAATGTTGTTAGTACTGATCTGAAGAATACCTGAACCTAAACCAAGTTTTAAGGGCGTAATATTGCATTCCTAAACTTGCTTGACAGCTTATATGCTGGGCTTTACTTGAAGAATAGCTATAGATTAATGGTTTCATCTCTAAGATGAAGCCTTGAAAGCTGGCTTAACAAAAAACAAAAGTTGCTTTACTTTCTGTGGGATGAACAAGGAGCATGCACACTAAGTTCCTCACTGGACAACTGATGGACTATATCTTCCTTAAGAGAAGCATTCAAGATTATGCCTACACTGTTGGTAATTAGGCTTATGGTCTTACCACTTCAGTCATCTTTGAGCAGAGTTTCTTTTGTGCTGCTGTAAGCATGGCCAGGGCTCCTGCTGCTGCTTTCTGGACCTTTTCATCATCCTCACCACACAGTAACACCACCAGCTTCAGCCGGTCATTTCCATCAGCCACAAACCGCTCTTGAACCTGAAAAAAAGTCACAGAATCCAGGGACAACGCAGTGTGAGTGCATCATCAAGGTGGCTCAGGAGCTGCTGCACGCAGCCAGACCTGAGATGCAGTTACCTCCTTGCTGACCACCAGGTTGCACATGCATTCCGTGGCTGCCTGTCGGAGTTGGTCATGATTCTCAAACATATAGTTTTCAATGTCTGGCAGTGCCCCTTCCTTGACTATTTTCATCCTTTGTTGAAGAAGAATCAAAACACATCATGAGATGTGATAATCATAGAATGGTTGGAGTTCAAAGGGACTCCCAAAAGTCATCTGGTCCCACTGCTGCAGTGCACAGGGACACTCACAGCTCAGTCACTACTCAGAGTCCTCCAGCCTGACCCTGGGGGTCTGCAGGGACTGGCATCAGCCCTACTCTCAGCAGCCTATGTGGTGCCTCACTGCCCTCAAAGTAAAAACTTCTTCATTACATCCAACCTAAATCTGCCCTACGTTAGTTTGAAACCATTTTCTCTTGTCCTATAATCAACACTAACTGCAGACAGATGAGAGACATGGGGGGCTTGAAATAAATCTGCCCACAGCACTAGGACTCATGATATATGGTTTATTTCTTACCTAATGCAAATTGAATTCAGACTGTTTTTCCTCTTTCCAGAGGAAAAACACTTCTTACTGGATATTTTATGAATCTTTTTGTTCAGAGACCTTTGTAGCTCTGCCAAAGGCAGCTCGAATTAACCACTCTTCCCAGTTCTATGAGAAAAGCACTGAAGTAAAATTCGGATTCACTCCTGATAAAGCAGCTGGGCAACAAAGAAGCCCAGAAAGCAGCAGCACTCACCTAAGCTTATCACTTCTTCCTGAAAAATTAGTGAGTCCCAGGAGAGCTTCATAGTTCTGGAGGCCATCTCTCTCAGTGTTCAGCAAGCTGACAAGGGGCCTCACCACCTCATACACCTGAGAACAAGAGGTATCACTACTTTTCCAGCTCTCAGATATTGGTGATTTTCATTTGAAAAAAGAAAAGTAACAAAACAAGTAGTTTCTCACCTCTTTTTTATTTTAAAACTTACCCTCTCTCCTGGGAACGCTATGTCTGGATTGGAGATAGCAGCAATTTTTGCCAGGGCATGAGAAGCTTTTATCTTGCCAACATCTGTGCCTTCCACAGCCAGGGGTATCAGGGCCTAACACACAGGAAAGCATTAAATGCCATCTCCCCTCACTGCAGGATCCCAACAGACATTTAATGTACGTCAGGCTGGGCTGCAGGTAGAAGAGGAATCACCTTTCCACCACCTTGAGCAACAATGGTCCCACGGTCCTTGGGGTCATCACATAACGCGAGGAACACCCTGCAAAAACACAGCATCGCTCACTGGAACAGCAGTAACCCACCTCCCTCACGGGACAGGACAAAGGTTTTGCAATTAACTCTATCCCAGGCAAAGCCCAGCAGCCCAGCAGGCACCTGGCAATGAGCTCCTTGCTCTGGTCTGTCAGTATGGCACTGTCAGCTTTCACCATGCAGGCCAAGGCTGAGACAACGCCAGCTTTTAGCAGCCGCTTCACTCGCTTCACAACAAAATCCTTCTTGTCCTGCAGAAGGGAGGATATGGCAAAGGGATTAGCCCCTAGCAGCTGCCATCCTGCTGGGGAGCAAAGCAGTTTCAGCCTGATAGGCTGGGAACCAAGAGACCTGGTGGCTGTAACAATGAATAGACCAAAGAAAATCATCACAGAATGGACTGGGAAGGGACCTTCAATATCACATAGTTCCAAGCCCCATGGGCTCGTTGCCCCCTACCAGCTCATCTGCCCAGGACTTAGGCATCTCCTGGGATGGGGCACCCAGCTCTCTGGACAGCCTGTTCATTGCATCACCCCCCTCTGAGTATGGAACTTTCATCTAACATCTAAAATCTTCAGACCTGAGCACCTCCTGGCCACATGCACCCTACCTTGGGATGCTCCTCAGGCACATGCTGCTTGGAGAATTTGGCCAGTTGCACCAGCTCTGGGACCAGCTCCTTTGTATCGTAGCTGTTGGTGCAGTTCACCAGCGCAGAAGCCACAGAATACAGGATAGTCTTGTCACTTGTCTGCACAGAGAAATAAAAGTCCTAGTTGAAATGCTCATTGGCTTAACCCCAGGTGAGGGAAAAACTGAAGTTTATGGTCGAACAGGACACAGTCCCATCAGATGGTGTCAGAACCTTGATGCCTTTGGTTTTCATGTGGTAACACCTATTACAGTTGCTGGCAGTAAAGGTTAAGAGCAAACTTCTGCTCTTATCTGTTGATAACAAGTTTTGGGTATCTCAGCAGCACATACAAAACTGAACTTCTAAACTAGAGGTGAGGGTTTGGGGTCAGAATTGCTCCTGCTTAGGGAGGTAGTGTTACTCTGGAGAGCCTGATGCTACAAGAGGGATGAGAGAACAATGCAAGGGGTAGAACCTTGGCTAACTCAAACATAGCTTGCAGGGCTTGCTCATCTTCTACAAAGTCATCTTTCACGTCTGCATCAAGGGTCAGATATGCCAGTCCTTCCACAGCCCACTTCCTGGTGCGGGCATCAATGCTGGTGTTGCGCAACCACCTGGAAGAGAGAAATCTGCATTTATCTCAGGAGCCAGGACTGATTTCTTTGGAAAGAGAGGAAGGAAGAACAAACGTGCTGAGAACATTTTAGGCTTGAGCCTGCATTTGGGTTCTACTACAACTCCCTATGGGTCCCTCAGGACAAGAACTTTTCTTTCAATAGGACAAGAGGGAACAGCCTCAAATTGCTCCAGGGGAGGTTTTCAGGTTGGATATTGGGGAAAACTTCAAAAGAGTGGTAATGCAGTGGCACAGGCTGCCTGGGAAGGTGGAGGAGTCACCATCCGTGGAGGTATTCAAGAACTGTGGAGATGTGGCACTGAGGGATGTGGGCATGGTGGGATGAGTTAGGTTTGAACTTAGGGATCTTAGAGGTCCTCTCCAACCCTAATGATTCTTTGATTCTATGATTCTCCCTGCAGGCATTTCTGCAGCAGGGAATGAAGCCAGGGAGGAGCACGTTATGTTTTGCAAAGTTGGGAATAACAGAACTAAAGCCAAGATACAACTCACTTTCGGCACTGCCTGGCAAGCTTCTCTGTGGAGCCCTCAGCAAATTGCCGCAGCCCATAGTCTGTCCCTCCTGCTGAGCCCAGCTTGCAAAGACCCTGAGGAGGAATTGAATAATTCATTAATCCTCTAGTGTTTCTCCCCAGAGCCAGCCTAATCCAGTGTTTGAAGTCAAGTCTAAGAGGAAACATCCAAAAACCCAGTAGACTTTTCAGTTTGTAGCACAGAAAATTCAAATGTTGTGGCTTTATTGGATGTCTTTAGTGGAAAATTAAGCAGTTTTGCCCTCAAGGTTACCAGTAATACCTGTGCTTTTTCTGGTCTGCATCTTCCTTTGTAAGGAAAGCACCAAAAGCCATCCCTAAGCTGTGGTGAGCGACCCCAGCACTTCCTCCCCAGCACTTCCTCCCTCTCCCAAACCCAGGGTTAAGGAGGTGACAAAGGGGCTGGCATCCTTACCACTAGGGCTCGGATTTTGATCTTCTCATTCTTGGTCTTCTTGTAGATCTCCTTCAGGAGTGTTATTCCATTAGAGATGATGAAAGTGGCCCGGCTCAGCTTGGTGGAAGCGTGGATGAGGGCTTCCACAGCCACCAGCTGGTCGATCTCCCTCTCGGACCCACACAGGGCAACCATCATCTCCATCACCCCCTTCATGCCAAGCAGCTTGTTGCCCAAGTCAAAGGGCCCTTGCAGAACTCCAGACACCATCTGGATGGCGTGGAGTGTCTTGTCCATGTTCTGTGGGTCGATTTTGCTCCTGCATGGGACAGACAGAGTCACCATACAGTTGTTGCTCACTGTTCTCATTCCCTTGAGTAGCTCCTTGTGGGGTAGAAATTAGTGAGCAGTTTTGTTTCAAGAGGATAGGAATTTTTGGGTGGTGTGAAGCCAGGAAGTGGACTCAGTGATACCTGTGTGTCACTTCCAACTTGGGATATTCTATGATTTCTCTGCTGGGCTGAGCACCATTAGCAAAATATATAGGTATTTGGGATATGGCAAAGCACAAATTCATGCAAAGATTGTAATCCACCTGGTAGGAGTACATGAGGTTCCATGCTCAAAGATCCTGCAGGATTTCAGGCAAATCCTTAACTCCAAAGGCCTCAGTTTGGCATCTAAGAAAGCCCCACGGCTTCCTTTAGCCCTGCAATGAGCCAACCCCACTCACTTGATGTACTCCTCGCAGATCACACGGTAGTTGTCACGCTCAGGGTCGCAGCGCAGGTCATCGTAGAGCTTATTGAGGAGGATGGAGGCAGTCAGCTGGGTGTTCTCTGTCAGCGGAAGGCAGCCAGGCATCTCAGGAATCTGACCCACTACTTTTAATATCTTTTTTAAGCCTGGAAACAATGAAGTGATATGGCTGCTAGAGGACAGGCCCTCTAGCACAGCTATGCTCTGTGCTAGAGGGCCTGTCCAAAACTCAGTATGCTGTTTGCTGGGTTTTTGCAATGAAACAGCCAACTGAGTTGCCAGTTACTTTATAGCCTAATCACATCATCTTTAGAAATTATCAAGAGATTTACTGAAAAGAACCTTCTGCTCATGGGTTTGTAGCATTGAGCAGCTCCCAAGTTAGAGCAGGGATGAAAGAAAGGACTCACCATTGTCAATGACAAAAGTGGTCCTGCTGTTGTCATGGTCCTTTGGGTCCTTCCTTGGTATGTTCTTGTTGAGGAGGTTGAGAGCTCGGTCTCGTCCCTGCCCAGATACATTCTTACTGACCAACATATCCAGCAAACGCATCGTGATCATCTTCAAGTCTTTTTTAGTATCTATACAGAAGCAAGGCAGCAGCAGCCAGTTAGGAGAAGTTTTCTCTGAAAGCTGGTGAACTCAGTGAAAACCAGTCAGAGCCATTGGCTGCAATATTGGTACTGAAGTTAGAGGAGCATCTCCCTTGCTTCTCCAACAAGAGCAAGGACTGCCATTACCTAGCACCAGAGACTCTTCTTTGCCATGGTGCTCCTCCTTGCCCTGCCCCAGCAAGCAGTCAGTGATGGTCTGCAGGAGGTTGCAGACAGCCAGCGAGATCTCCTCATTGTCCACCGACATCCACGTGCAGATGCTGTCAATGCCCAGGTAATGAAGGATGGCAGTGGCCTGGCCCCAAAAGGAGAGAGCAGAGCTGTTAGCAAAGGGCATGAGCGCATTGTGAACAGCTGTGATTTTTCACTCTCCAGGTACAAGGCAACAGCAGTGAACATCCCAAACTGCTCACCCGAGCCTTGTGTCCTGTGCACATGCCCGAAAGCGTCCTCACGGCTGCTAGGACCAGCTCAGCATTTTTGGTTTCTATCAGCTGCAGCAGCAAGCTGACCCCATTGTTCTGGAAAATCCTCTCAGCGCCTGCTTCCTCCCGGCCCAGGACTATGAGGTTGTTGGCAGCCTGGGTGGGAGAGAGAGGAGAGGTCAGCAGCACAGCCTCCAGAACACCTCTGGGATATGTTTGGGATCGCCAGCTCTGATCCCAAGCATCTCCTCCAGGTGCACCTGGAGGTCAGGTTTGATCCTCCCTATAAAAAAAGTGAGTCAGCACCTAGAGGGAAACACAGGGAAGGTGGCAGAGATGGACAGGTTGGATCCCAGTTTGGGTACTTTGGGGCCCACCTTCCCTGAGCACAGGAGTGATGCCAGATTCTCACCCTCTCTCGCTTCTCTTTCTCACTGTTCTCATCCAGAAGGATTTCAAACATCTTCTGCACCCGCATGTCCGTGGAGAACTGAATGCGCAGCTGTGCCAACACAAACCAAGAAGCAATTTTCCTTTAGCACTTCAAGACAACCACAGTCCCCAAATGGCAGACAGCAAGCTGGATAACAACATGGGCATCACTTCCCAGAAAGCAGGTATGATTGCCCAGCTCACCCCAATAAAATCATGACTCATTATGGTTGCAAAAGACCACAAAGACCATCTAGTCAAACCCCAACCCATTCCCGCTATCTCCACAAAGCCACTGAATCATGGAATCATTAAGGTTGGAAAAGACCTCTAAGATCATAAAACCCAACCTCAACCCATCCCCACCATTTCCCTCAGTGCCACATCTCCAGGTCCATAGCCCAGTACTGCTCGCCAGGATTTACCTTCTCCTGGATGTCAGCCCCCAGGCGCCTCAGGGTCTCCTGGAAGTTCTTGTTGCGGGGCTCCATGGTAGCGCATTTCTGAGCATCTTTGAATGCTTGGTCCAATTTTCCCAATTTTTCCAGAGCTTGGCTGCGCCGGTACAAAGCTTTGATATCCGAAGAATTGATGTCAATAGCTGGGAAAGGGATCCAAAGATCAGGGCATCAAAGTCTGCTTCTTGAAAATCCCCCATGTAAATTGTCATCTGCTTCAGGTTGGATATTAGGAACAAATTCTTCTCATAAAGAGCAGTGATGCATTGGCACAGGCTGCCCAGGGAGTGGTGGAGTCACCTCCCCTAGAGGTGTTCCAGAAAAGGGTCAATGTCACACTGAGGGACATGGTGTAGAACAATCACAGCCAAGGGTGGAAGGTTGGACTGGATGATCTTAGAGGTCTTTTCAGCTTCGATCCTATTATATACAGTGACTGCATTTCCTGGACACATAGATATTGTTATCTCAGAGTGAACTGGTACCAAACCAGCAATGATGCACCAAACTGGTGCATCTCCTTTCCTACCTTCTCCAGCACTTGTGTGTTAGGGGACACCAAACCACGAGAACACAGTGCCCCAAAAGCAGATACAAGAGTGGGCTGGAGCAGATGAACACAAACACAGCCTCTCCTTACCTCTAGATGCATCCGAGGCTGCCTTGGCATATTCCTCCTGCAAAACCAGAGGAGCAGAACAATTCATCAGCAGTGGGACAATGGAGCGTGACCCCATTGCTGGTGCAACTCAAGCTCTGTTCTCACTAACAGGGCACCCTGGTGAAAGCAATAGGAGCCTACAGAAGGCAGGAAGGGAGCTTTGGGTACCATCTCACTGGTGATGGAAGGAAACGAGGACGTCTGGTATGGCTAAGACAACAACAGTCTGCAGGCAGCAATGGAAAAGCCTGCAGCTCTTTGGGGTTGGGACCACTGCTGAGCTAAACCAGCATGCTCAGCCCTATGGGGATGGGACCTAAAGCTTTCCTCACCTTTTTCAGGAAGCAGGCTGCCCGGTTGCGGTACAGCACGGCCTGCAGTGCCCTGTCCTTGTTGAGCTTCATGGCCTTTGTGTAGCTCTCAGCAGCTCTCTCATAGTCGCTGGCTTGAAAATATTTGTTGCCCTCCTCCTTCAGTTGGATGGGATCCTCCATCTGGAGAGCAGAGGGAAAAAAAAAAACACACATTTTAGGCTGCTTGAGAGTTTTAAGGAAAAACATGAAATTTGTGCCCCTTCTGTTTTGGGCTGCCTGTTGAATACCCCTGAACAAAAGCACCTTACCAGTCTGAAGTGCTCAGAAAACCAAACTGCTCCTTGAGGCTGTGGCTTCTCAGCAGTAGACCTCCACCGCTGTAGATCTGTAGTGACCAATGAATAGAAATAAAATAACAAAAAAAGAGCTCAGAAAGTCTGGAGTGTCCAGACGGCTTGGGAAAGAGCTCACCTCCCACTCCAAGTTTGGGCAAGAGCTGGCAGCTCCTGCTGTATGTCACTGTCACCTGTCACCACTGCCTGTCCCCTGTGCTATATAGGGCTGGAGGCCACCGCCAGCCAGCGTGTGGGGGGACACTGTGTGTAAGGGCACACAGCTCTGGGCACAAAGAGGGGATGCTGCTCTCCCACCCACTGGGTGGATCCCTGTTACCCATGACCTGCAGAGCTGCACGGGGAATGGAGTGGGAATGGGAGGGCTTTGTGCCATAAACAAATCAGTTCACACGGCTGACCCCCGTCCTAGTGCTCAGCGCCTTGTCCCTTTCTATTTAGGGAGGCATGAGACAGCTGCACAGGGACAAGTGACTCTGTCTGGCAGTTGCCAGTGCCTTCCAGAACAGCCGTAGAGAGAAAGCACCAGAACCCCCTTCACTGCTTTCAGTAGGGGCAGCTTCCCCTTGCCAGTGCTCACAGCCCAGCTTCCAGAGCCCCAGGTGAGCCACGTTTCATACCAAAACGGTGGCTTCATCCCTTATTCCATGCAGCTGAGTGGGTGCTGGGGGCCCTCTGGAGGATGAGAAAGCAAAAGGAAATTTTTCCTGAGGAAATTCAAGTGTCAGGCAGAGACAGAGAGAATCAGCTTTTGGGTTTTCCCACGCGTCCCTTTTGGGGACAGCAAAGAGCCTCCCAGTGCACTCTCATCTTCCACCACACAAACCCACCTGTGCACCCCAGTAGCTCAGTCCAAAAGCCAGCCCTAAGCAGTCACCATCTCTGGTATTTCCAGCCACTTGCTCACATCAGGTCATGGGAAGAGCCAGCCAGCTCTGTGGGACCACCACCTCCCAGGGAGCATCAAGGCAACCTCCAGCAGCCCTGGGGCAATGGCAGGGCTCAGAGGTGCTGAGCTGGGTGCACGATGCCTAAGGCTTCAGCTTTGCTCTGGGACATGATTTGTGGTGGATTGTTAGAGTTAGGGTAGTGTGGTTAGGTTGTGGTTGGACTTGATGACCTTGAAGGTCTTTTCCAACCTGAGCTATGCTATAATTATGTGATTACTGAAGAACATCTACTGTACCATATTGTTCCCTATCCTACCCTACACTTTTGATTCCAATATTTATAGTCTCTGGAGCATTGCTGGCACCTGCACTGATGGCCATTTGGACCAAGCTGGTGAGTGGCATCCACTACAGTCAGAGACCAGCTCCCAGCTGTGATTCCCTTCCTATTGCTGTCCAGAAGCAGGATCACGAATTTTGGAAGCATCCTTCGGGGTGAGCAGACCGCTAGGGGGGGTGCAGAGCCCGGCAGCCCTTCCGCAGCCCGCAGGAAGCAGGAAGGGGGTTGGTATGGGACGAGGTTCGGTACCGGTGGCATTTTAGGGACCCCTCGGCTACCCGTAGGTGCGGGCTCTGCGTGGCTCTGCGTGGCTCTGAGCGTTCCCGGACACGCGTGGGGCTGCTGGGGAGGGCTCGCCCCGTGGGCACGGTGATGACTGCGTGTTTTGGGGACGGGGTGGCACTAAAGGGACTCACTTGGGATCACGCAGCATCACTGAGGCGTGGGCGGCCCCATGGGGATGCTGCAGGATGCATGTCCCCATGGTGCACCGCGGTATCCCCGTGTACACTATGGTACCCCGTGGGTGCCCATCCCATTTCCCCACAGGTTTCTCTGCTTCCATCCCTGCAGCGCTCCATCCCGCGGTGCCGGGGCCATGGTGGTCCTGCGGGCCGGGCTGTGCCCTGGTCTCACCGAAGAGATGATCCAACTCCTCAGGGCAAACAACATCAGAACTGGTAACTTGGTGGGGGATGTTGGTTCCTGCCCCTTTGGGGTATCATCACATGTTCCACCCTTCTTGTTTCTGTGTCATTTGTAGTGGTGGACTTTGTGTCATCAGATCTGGAGGATGTTGCCCAGAACTGTTCCCTGTCTTACAAGGTATCGGGTTATCCCTGAATCCTCCCTAAACTGGGCACTCACAGCTCCCTGCTTGGGTGGGCTTTTCTGGGGGACCTTCTGGGGGCACGTTGAGCTGTGGGCTTCCTTAGTCCCTTCACAAACTGTCCAACAGGCACTGGTGGCTGTGCGCCGTGTGCTGCTGGCCCAGTTCTCAGCCTTCCCTACCAATGGAGCAGACCTCTATGAGGAGCTCAAGAGCTCCACTGCCATCCTGCCGACCGGCAGCTCCAGGTGGGTTCCCAGTGAGCTGTGACGTGGTGATGCCCCCCGTGTGCTCAGTGTTGTCCTATTTGTCTCCAGCAGTTGTCACCAACCCCAGCCTGGCTGTGCCCATTGAGAGCAGAGGTGACTTTTCATGTCCTGTGGCTGTGAAGTCAGCTGGTGTCTGTCCCCTGAGGGATGACACTGCTGTTGTTGTCCTTGCAAGAGCCTGCACATCTCTTGGAATTGGCTGTATGTCTCAGTTCTAGACTAGAGAATGTGCTGCCCTCAGCCTTCCCCTTGAGAAGAGAGTTATGGATCTGGAAGGGTTTGGAGTGATGATTTCCCAAGGCTGGGCAAGGAGATGACTTGCTCTTTGTTGCCTAGGCTTATTTCTCTTTTTCCAATCTCCTTGTTGGCTTGTTACAGTGGGAATGCAGAGAAACTGCAGATGTTCAAACCTGGCTCCCAGGCTCTTTCCCATCTCAGCATGATCCTCTTGCACTGCAAAGCTGCTGCAGCCCACGGTGTATGGAGAGTCAGGGCTGGAGAGTGGGAGCAGAGCCCAGGGCTTCTGCCTTTGGGAAGTTGATAGGTTCTGGTACGTGGAAGCACTGTCCCCATTTTGTGGGATGCACATTAAGCATCCTGTCTTGTGCTCACCCCACAGCTTGGACCAGCTGCTGGACGCAGGGCTGTACACTGGGGAGGTGACAGAGCTGGCAGGAGCACCAGGCAGTGGGAAAACACAGGTGAGTGGGGCAGGGGGTGACCTGGCCTGGGGCCGGGGACACCGAGGGCTCTCGCTGTGCCACGGGTGGGCAGCTGATGACTGGTCCATACTGTTCCAGGTGTGCCTCAGCATCGCGGCCAGTGTGTCCCTTGGCCTCAGGCAGCACGTTGTCTTCCTCGACTCCACAGGGGGGTTCACCGCCTCCCGCCTCTACCAGATGCTCCAGGCCCGGGTGGAGGACAAGGAGGAGCAGGTGAGTTATGTGTTTTTCCTGCTTGTGTGGGCATCAGCGCACCGTTGTCTTCATGGACTCTGCTGGGCCCATTCCTACTGAGGCTGGGTGCTATTTTTAGGGGAGAATGGGAGAGCCTGATTCAGTCCCTCACCCATTGCTCCTTGAGCTTGCTCTGCTGTGCTGCTGCCATCATTGCTATGGGGACAACAGTGTTCATGGGGTGGTGTAAATATCGGAGAAATGAAGGCCCCTGGCTCTGTGGCATGGGCAGGAGGGATGTGGGCATGCTGTGCATGCAGTGCAGGTTTCAGAATGACACTGACATGTATCACAGCTGGAGGCCCTGCAGCGGGTGCAGGTGGTCCGTGTGTTTGACGTCTATGAGATGCTGCGTGCCCTGCATGAGGTGCGGGACTGCCTCTCCCAACAGGTAAGGCCTCCAAGTTCCTCTCCTTGACAAGTGTCACCCCATCCCAGGGATATCCAAGCCTCAGTGCAGCTTTTAACACCTCCAAAAAGTGTTGCTCAGTACTGCATGGTTGATTTTGTTCTGCAGGTGGAGAGTTCGGCGGGGCCGCTCAAGGCAGTGCTCATTGATTCAGTGTCAGCCGTGCTGTCCCCGCTGCTGGGTGGCCGGCAGTCAGAGGGTGAGCTTGCTCTGTGGGGGGGGGAGGGGGCGATGGCAATGTGCTGGAAATGATGTGAAGGTGCTTATGAACACTGTATCTAAGGCTCACACAAGTCCAGCATCAGATTGGGCTGGTGGGGGTGGGTCAATGGTTGGACTTGATCTTCTTAGAGGTCTTCCAACCTGAGTGATTCTATGATTCTATCTCTGGGCTGCTCCCTCTATTCGGGTTGAGCCCCCAACCCACCAACACCTGCTCTACCTCCAGGCTTGGCCATCATGATGCAACTGGCCCGGGAGCTGAAGACATTGGCCAAGGAGTTCAGCGTGGCGGTGGTGGTGAGTGCTGCTGTCTGTCAGCCTTCCTGCCATGGCAGGGAGCCCTGGTTTGGGAGCCCCTGGTGCAGCTGTTTGGGCTGATTGGTTGGAGGGGATGGCATGGTGACACTGAGGGGAAGGAAGAGCTTCACCAAGTGACTACTTAGCCATCATCTCCTGGTGACCTCAGGTGTTTCACTGAGTTTCACAGCCTGTGTGTGTACGTGGCAGGTGACCAACCAGGTGACAAGGGACAGCAGCACCGGCGCTCTCAAGTCAGCACTTGGCCGCTCCTGGAGCTTCGTGCCCAGCACCCGTGTGCTGCTGCAGGGCAGAGCAGCGCCGTGGGAGGAGGGCACTGCTCCACTCACTGCCTGCTTGGCCAAGTCACCGCGCCAGGTGGGCTCTGGCTATGGAAAAGGGAGGTGTGGGTGTGGGTGTGGAGCAGTGGGATGCAGAGTCAGCCCCCACAGGGGGACACACTTCAATGGGAGAGGGGCAGATGTGTGCTATTGAGAAAGGCACCTGCTGCCAGCAGCCTGAGCTCTCGAGTTTATTCTGCTAAATAAGAAGCACTGCTTGCAACCTGGGTCAGTGCGTCCCCATGCCCATCTCACTGTCAGGGTGCTCGGACCTGCAGAGATGTGATCCTGTGCTGAGTAATGGCAATAACGGTGCACCTGGGGTCTTATTAGAGCAAAGTGTGCTAAATTGCATTTGTTCATCAGACCCAGATAAAATGAGGGCATTGGCAGAAAGAAGTCCTCAAGGGGCTGGGGCTGGGGGCTGCTGGGGGCTGCTTGGGGCAGGTGCAGCTTGTGCAGGCTTAGCAGAGTTGAGCTCTTCTGTTTCCTGCTGCAGCCAACAGGGATGCAGGTGCAGCTGGATATTGACAGCGATTGTGTGCAGGAACAGAGGCCAGTGACACCCACACCATGACCCTGATGGGGACAGAAAAGCAAATGTCAAGGTCTGGGAGAGCTGTAAAAAAAACCCATGCAGATGCTGAGCAAAGACTGCCTCTGAGTCCCACAGCACAGAACAGCTCCTGTTCTGCCCTGTGAGAAATTTTGCATGGGGTTTCCTGGAGAGCTCTCTTGGCACACGTGTGGTTGGCACGGGGTAGGCAGGTCCCCTCCTCTGCCACCAGTGGGACTGTAACATCCTTGGCAGTGGCTTGGGATCACAACCTTGCAGTGGTTTTGTTCCCACCTCATAACTGCTGCCTTGGGCAGCCCATGATGCTTTTGGTTGAGAAATAAAGGTGTTGCACACTTACAGTCCAAGGCTGCGATTCAATGCATGGCAACTTCTGCTCAGCTTCAGATTTCTCAGTAGTGCTTAGCATAGGTGGGGTGAGTTAGTGAGCAGGGATGCAATGGACACTGGATGTGACCCCATCAATTTGACATCACTGCAGCGTTTTGGAGCACTGTTGTGCCGCATGAAGACTGAAATGCATTTTAAACTTACATTTTTGTGCTTCTCTGGGATTTCCATGCCTGGGGCTGGTTATGTTGGGGCAGTTTTCCTGTCTGCAAGAACTCACAGAATGATTCTTATGAGCAGGAGGGCTGTACAGAGCCATGTCTGGAGCAGAGGGGTTTTCCATCTGCCTCCTTCCCCTAAATCATGGGAGGTTGCAGTCATCAGCCCCACGTGATGCTGGGTTTGGGAAATGCTCCTTCTGTACTTTGTCACTGTGGGCTGTCATGGGATGGTGACTCAAAGGGAGGGGAAGGGGAAGGGAACGACGTTGCACTGCTCCAAAGCTCCTGGCACAGCTTGAGACTTTCATCTGCTTGCAGTCTGCTTTGTGCCCTGCTGGGGCAAGGCGTGCAGGGTGTGGGGTTTCGTGCTGTGGTCCCGAATTCGTGGTGATGATGCTGTGGGTTGTGTGTGCCATTTGGCATGGGCACAACGATGGCTTCAGGTGACAGCAGTCTGTTACCTGTGCTGGAAAATCTCAGCTTCTCACTCAGGTTGCTTTGCCCTAAATTCGCATAATAAAAGTAGGTCAAAAAGAGTTTCTGACCTAAAAATCCTAATTCAGCCTTTCTCCCTGTGCTCAGCCAGGCAGTCAGTCCTGGGGTCAGCGCTTGGCTGTGCCACTGCAGGTGGGGATGTCCCTGTTCTGAGCCCCATTACCTGCACTGGCTGCGGGGCTGTAGGGTGGAGTGTTTGCCCTAGATGTGTGTACAACACGTACGTTTGGATACTTTTATGTGTGTATATATGTATTATCTGTATATGTGTGCATATATCTATTTGGGTATGTGCCTGTCTGCACACATACAGGGGCACAGATGGGTATATGTTTTTGTATGCTCTGATCCAGTGGTTAGCATCCATGTCCGTTCAGTACAAGGAAGACAGGGAGCTGTTGGAGAGTCCAGAGGAGAGCCACAGAGATGGTCAGGGGGCTGGAGCACCTCCCCTATGAAGACAGGCTGAGGGAGCTGGGCTTGTTCAGCTTGGAGAAAAGAGGGCTGAGGGGTGACCTCACTGCAGCTTTCCAGTACCTAAAGGGAGCCCGCAAACAGGAGGGGAATCAACTCTTTGAAAGGGTAGATAACAGCAGGACCAAGGGGAAATGGTTTTTAAGTTGAGGGAGGGAAGATTTAGGTTGGATGTCAGGGGGAAGTTCTTTACTATGATTGTGGTGAGGTGCTGGAACAGCTGCCCAGAGGTTGTGGATGCCCCATCCCTGGAGGTGTTCAAGGCCAGGCTGGATGGGGCCCTGGGCAGCCTGGGCTGGTATTAAATGGGGAGGTTGGTGGCCCTGCATGTGGTGGGGGGTTGGAGATTCATGATCCTTGAGTCCCTTCCAACCCTGGCCATTCTGTGATTCTGTGATAGGGGATTGGAATTGGGTGGTCTTTAGGTTCCTTCCAAGCCATTCCGCGAGCCTTTGAGTAAATATATGTTATCACGGACTGGGGACCTGGCTCCAAGGCAGCACACAGTCACACCGCGATGTCCCCGCGGCTGTCCCCGTCCCAACCCCGCGTTGCCCTGCCGGGGTCTCGAACCCTCGGTCCTGCAATTATGAATCCCCTCTCGGCCGCTTGATGGCGCCAGGGAGACCTCCGTGCCGCAGGGGGGCGGGCCCTGCGGGGGCGCGCAGCCCGCCGCTCTGGCCGCCTTCTCTATGGTCGGCCGCGGCGCACAGTTGCCATAGCGCCGCCGCCGCGCGGAGCGCAGCGCTCGGGGAGGAGCCGCGGCCTGGGCCGGCACGGGGCCCGGCGCGGGACGGGGCGCCGAGGGACAGGTGAGGCGGCGGGGCTCGGGGGGCCGCTCGGAGCGGAGAGGGAAGCCGCGGGGGAGCGGTGCGTGGGTGTCGGAGCGCCGGCCCGGCTTCCCCGCTCGGGGTTGAGGGGCGCGGATCCCCTCGCTGAGGTCCTCCGAGGGCTGCGGGCCCGGCGCAGGGAGACCCGAAGCCGGGAGCTGCCGGGGGCAGCGCCTTCCTGCGGGGTGAGGGCGGCCCTCGGCTCCTTCCCGGCCGTTCCGCCCGCGGGGCGGTGACACCTGCCGGCCCTCCGTGGGATGTGAGCGGCGGGCTGCTGCCTGCGGAGATCGCTGTGACATCGGCGCGGTGTGTGAGCCTTACGGCTCTCCCTTAAGGTGCGTTCGGGGCGATTGCGGCTTGCCGGGACGTAGGAGTGTTTTCTTTGTGTCTCCTCCTCCTGGCCCGGCTGCGGTGCTGCGTGAGGGCAGTGCGGGGCTTTGCAGCGCTTCTCCCTTGTTCCCAGTTTGCGTGCAGAACTTCCCGTGCTCTCGTTCTTGGAGCAGTCCTTGCAGCGCCGGGTTGGGCTCGGGGATGGTTGTGGGTCCTTTCCAGTTGGTCATCACTGTGATTCTTTTTCGGTTCTCCCTTTGGTTAGGATGGGTGACGGCAGGTGCTGCAGGAGTTGCCCTGTTTTGTGTGTGACAATGTAGCAGGTTGTGCTTAAAAGCTGTCAGCCTCATATTTTAAATTAAGCGATGCTTAAGGCATGTAGGTGGCGATGTGAAAGAAGAAACAGTATTTTCCCCTTGTTGTCGTTTCCACTCCCACCTGCGTTTTTGTAGGGCTGGGAGGGGGAACATGAAGCTGTGGCTCCGGATGGTTTCTAGGTCCTGTCACACTCCATTGCACCATGCTATCTCTTTAACCCATTTTGCATTCACAGTGGTTGGGAGGAAGTTCTCTTCATTCTCAGGGACCTTTGCTTCTCTAAGCATAATTATGTTCAGCAGAACAGTTGGGTCTAATGAATCCAAATGACTTGCTCAGGCTATTGTTGAGTTTTCTATTAGCGACAATTCTCTCTGCTTGCATGAACCCTGCTGCAGCTCCCCAGCTGTAGCCCTCTGCAGTGTGGGCGTCCCCCTGGCTGGTAGCAATTGGGCTTAATTAAAAGCTGATTGCCATCACACTGGTGTTCGTGGATAAGTGCTTAACAGCTCAGGTTTCTTTAATAGCTTTAAAGCCATAATTTAGATGCAAACTCTTCAGTCAGGCTAGAGCATGGATCTCCTGTGCTACACATAGAGGGGTTATTAAAAGCGGTGCTTCAGGCTTTACAGCAGCTTTGGGAAGTGGGCAGGCTGCTCATCAGTTGCAGTGATCTGTTCCTGCTGTCCTTGCTGACTCACCTGGGGCTGCACCTGATGCACAGCTGTGGTCTGCATCCTCACCTCCAGCCAGGGGAAATGCTGTGCTGTGCCCGTTGGCTTTGCTGGAATACATGGAGGAAAAGAAACCTTTTGTTAGGTGTAGGTTTCCTTTCTGTCTCAGAGTGCACTGTTGTATGCATATAGGGTGTCTTGGAGAGTCTGCTCTCTAAAGCCTTTCAAAGGCCCTGAGGAGTATAGAGCTTGATCCAGAGATCAGAAATGAGCAACTCCTGTGCCTTTGAACCAGCTGCTTTGGGATGGAAGGGGGTGAGAGATTCCTGTTTGGAGGAGAGGCAGGAGGTGTGTGCGCATCTCTTAGTGAGGTGAACTGGTCAGGAACTGCCCCTAAGCTGGATGAGAGGAGCTGCAGGTGTGTAATAATGAGCATGGGGAACCTGGTGCTTCTCTGTAGTCTGAGCTGGGAAGGAGCATGGCATGAACTTGCTTCCTGCAAACCCCCTGTGCCCTAGCACCTGTTTGTATCCTCCATATTGTGCTGGTTTTCCTCTGCTTCCCAGTGAAGGTCGTGGCAAGAAGGCAGATTAGTGCTTTGAGCTCACACCAGCTGGCACTCAGGAGCCTGAAGGCTCTGCAGGATGAGTGACTGTGCTCTCCATCTCACAGGTGGGGGGAGAGCTGGAGTGGGAGAATTGCACTGCCCTGAATTGATGTCAGAAGCAGCACTTGTCTGCAAGCTGGGTTCTGTCACCAGATGGTGCATCCTTCTGAAAGTGGTTATTCAGTCTTCAGAGAACACTGCCAGGTTGAAAAACCACAGTTTTCTGTAAGAGACAGAGCATGGCTGTCAGATTGTGATCTTACATTTTCGTTTTCCCTTCTTTCTTAGAGCTGAGAGCTCATTACAACTTCTTAAAGCCCTCCTTGGCTTTCTAGATCTATGTTCCCATGAGGTGCTACTTGCCTTAAAAAGAGTTGTTGCTTTCTGAGGGGCTGCTTATTCTTCTCTGTATCTGTATCAGCTCTGAATTCTTCACATTAGTGGTCCTTGATGTCACTTGAGCCTCAAGTAGGCTTTGTGCTCCAGCAAAAAAAAACCCTCAGAATAAGATTGTATTGTACTTCCATGTTGACTCTAATATTAATATCAGCTTTCTATTCTTTTCCTCTTGACACGTTTCCATATTCAGAATGCTGTGGGAGATCTTTGAAGGATGTTGGTAAGCAGTGCCTTTGTGGAATCTTTTCCTTCAGTCTCCAGACTGATGCTAAGAGAGCACATGGGGCTGGAACTGCTGCTGGGGAGCTGCTGTGCTGCAGGGAGATCCCCTCTCCATAGACTGCCAGGCTGCATTTCATAAGGTCCATTTTAAAGAGGACTAAACTCATCAGATGAAATGCTTTCCTTTCTAGATCCTTGCATATGATAACTCTGAGGACAAACAGGCCCTTGGTTTCCAGAACAGATTTCAAAATGGCAAATTATTCCCCCAAAGAAACGCTTCCTCTGTTTAGATTAACAAAATAATTTTCCTTCTTGGATCCTTGAGCCCCTTCCTTTACACGCCTGCCTGCTGAGGCGGCTGAGATGTCAGGCTTGATAGATTATCAGAGCTGTTTTTCAGTAGTTAAACAATAATGAAACTGTTGTGCTGTCGCGGGGGAACACTGTGCTCTGTGTGCGGACTTCGTCCTGGAGAAAGTTTCAATTGTTCCATGCAGGGCTGTTCTGAAATGCAGCTTCTGTGGCTGCTCGCACAGCTGTCCAAACTGCGGGCTGCCTTGCGGCCGTCACACGAGCATTACCAAATAGTTTGGAAACAGTTTATTTTTCAGATTCCATATAAAGTGTGGATTTCCTGGTCCCTTTTGAGTGTATAATAAAAAAAATGGGAGTTGAAGGCGGTGTTTATAAAGGTGCTCAGGGAGCACAGGACTCGAGTTTCTCCCAGCTGATGCTTGTGTTACTCACGCTGTCTGTTTCTCAGCACGGGGCTTAGTGGTTCCTGTGTGTATTTCTGTGTGGGTTACTCAGATGCAGCCTCTGGTTGTGTCTCTCTCCATGCACAGCCTCCCAGGTGAGATGTGTAATCTCCTGTGCAGGAGAAATGTGAGAAGGAGGTGATGCACTGTCAGTAAAAATAGACCCAAAGCCCTCAACCTCCTTTTCACTGGCCTTCTTGCTCTTTTCCTGGTGCTTATCATAGCATCACAGAACAGTTGGAGTTGGAAGGGACCCCCAGGGGCCATTTGGTCCCAGTGCCTGCAGTGCACAGGGGCACCCACAGCTCCATCAGCGCTCACAGCCCTCCAGCCTGACCCTGGGGGTGTGCAGGGATGGACACCATCACTTTCAGAGCAGCCTGTGCAGTGTCTCACTGCACTTACCATTCTTGGTACCAGCTTCTCTGAGCTTAAGACAGCTTTTTTGCAGTTGAAATTCTCATTTCAGTTATTTCCTACTTCACTCAGAATGACATCCCTGAAAAGAATTGAGATGTTTAGCTTGCTGCTGGCGTCTCCACGCTGAATTGCAGTGCCTACAAAATGTGCATAGGGAATGCAGCTGGAATTCCAAGCACCAGTAAATGTCTGCTTGTACACAGCAAAGCAGTGCAGTTAAAGCAAAGCACTTGCAGCGTTTCTTGTCTGCCCTGGGAGACAGCTACAACCTGCGGGGAGGTTCATCTGATAGCAGTGCTGATATCATCTCTGAACCTTTCCTTGGTGAAAACCTATTTAAAGAGCTTCAGACTGCATATTTTAGAGATACGAAATAACTTAATAGGGTTGTATGGGTTTTAGTTTCAATTCACTTTTTTGCTACGTTAGATGTTATTTCTGTCACACTTTTAAACAGTGTATTCAGCAGTGGACAATGAAGTCTTTTCATACCACAAAATACAGTCCAAACCCAAGCCTGGTTCATGAAAACCTGGCTTTGTGCAGTGAGGTAAGGTGATCATCCTTGGAACCAGTCCTGTCTCCTCGCTGGGTTTTCAAGCTGTGTAACTTGGGAAGGTAATGCTATGGGAGTCTGAGCTTGTTCCTAGGTTTGGGATGGGACTCTTGATAATACAAGGTAAGGCTTTTATTGCTCTGCTTGGGTAACAGATGCAAGCTTGAAATTTGATCTGGAATGCGTGGCTGTAGTTCCTAAATTTCTGCCAATTAAAACCAAACATGAAGAAAAGGATACCAGCTCTTCCTGTCTGCTTGGTCCATCAGCTTGAATCCTCATTATGGAGGAAACAGCATGCAAGTGTTTAGCAAACCTTCTGAGCTATAAACAAAGCGTAAGGAGGTCCAAGTACATATTGACTGTCAGCATTTCTTCCCAGGCTTTCTTCTGCAAGCTGTGGTGTTTCTCTGAAAATATCTAACAACAGTGTGGACATAGCAATGTCTTGAAGAAATAATGTTAATTTGAGTTCCATTAACTGCATTGTGTTGGGGGAACTGAGGCACAGAGCACTGAAGTGACCACATGCAAAGGTCATCTGCAGTGGAGCTGAAAACTGAAACCAGGAATCCTCGCCCCTAGTTGTCCCTTGTTATTTATTCAGTGACTAATCTGAAAGCAGTTTCCTAACGGAGGCTGTTGAACTTCAGGTCCTATTTTTCCTTAAGTAACAATAAGTGCTGTCTGATTTTGTGTGTAATAAAAAATGGGGCAGTTCCCAAGTCCAAAAGTTCAGCAGCAAAAGAAGGGCTCAGGATGGGAGCAGGAGATGTGTGCTGGGGCTGGAATGCTGGGAATGATGCTTGGGATCTGGGAGCAGGAGTGAGGATGTTTGGGTTTGTTTATTTTAAGTACTCTTTGTTAATAGGCAGTGTGAAGGCACTAGGCGGCATAATATCTTCTTCCATAATAGTTGGTGTTTTCTTAATGCCCTGACACCAGCTTCTAGTCTGATACAAAAGTCTGATCTCTTGCTTTACAAACAAGCCTGGAATGGATAAAAGTGCTCCTCCCAGTTTCAGAGAAGCAAAATGGAAATAGGATAATGTTTGTGTGCTGCAAAGGCTGGGGGGGGGGGAGGGGGGGAATGCAAGAAAACTCCAAACCAAAGTAAACTTAAAAACAAAACAAAGGCCCCACAGCTGGAGTGGAGCAGACTTGTTGGTTTATAAAACTGAGTGATCTTTGGAGCACTGACTCAGGATGTCTGAATGTCTGGGCTTGCCAAGAGCCACGAGCTGAAATGTGGACCAAGTCTGCTGGTGCCATATGTGGGAGATTTCCTCTTGGTGACAAAAGTTTGGGGTCTGAAGGATGTGAGTTCTTAAAGGCTGATTGAGCTTTTATTACTTAATATCTTCTCAGTCTTTTCTGTATATTTTCTACAGGTAGGATCCAACAACCACTTCAACAATCCTGACTCTGCTCTGGTCAGTGTGAATTCCAGCTGTGCCTTAGCAGTGTGCTGCCCTGTGTCTGCTGGCAGTTTGCACAGATGCTTCAAGTGTTTGGCCCAGGGCTTTAATATTCTGCTGTAATATGTAAGTGGAGATGTAACAAAGGAAGACAGCTTTCTTTTTTTTTTGGTCATGAATTTAGCTGCAGGGTAGAGAAACAATTTCTTGTATGCAAGTGGTCTGTGCTGATAGCATAGGTGAGATCCCCTGTGAGGTCTACCAGCATCTCCATGGGATGTTTTCCCTTCAGTCTATCAAACCAGTGGGCAGTATAGCTGCTGGGTTTATTTAGGTGTGTTTCAGTTTGAACAAAGCAAGATTTCAATCCCCAATGGTTTGGGGTTACGAATGCTTAATGTTCCTCAGAGGTTGAGGCTGAAGGAAGAAGAGAGCCACAGTTCCTTGGCCACTACCCTTGTTTGGTTGACAGCTTGGGAACCTTTCTGCCCTAGAAGCAGGTCCTGCAGGCGGTTGGAGATGGGCTGCTTTACATCATCCTTCCTGTTGACTGCTGTAAGTAGTTCCTCTTAGTTCTGCTGGCAGACAAGGGTGGTGAGGCTTGCACTTTCCCTCAGTTTTCAAGCTCTTATACAGGGCTGCATGTAAGTTTCGGTTTCAAATGCTTCAGTGCTAAATGAAGGCTGTTTGGCACAGGAATATTGTTAATATCTATGAAAATGCTGTAAGAGAGGAACTTCAAAGTGTCTCCCAAGCTTTCACCTTTACCAGCTTACCACAAATGAGGGTGGGTATTTCTCTCATTGCCTGCAGATGAGGTGACTAAGCCATAAAACTGATTTTTGGGTTTCAGCATTTCCTTTGTTGTCTCAATAGCAATACTTGTATTCAGTTTTCTTGCTTCTCAGTGCTGCAGAATACCCTGTGCCCTCCTTTCTTTAATTGCCAGCAAACTCAGATATTCTAGTGAGCTAGAGAACAGGGCTTTCACACTATGCCAGCTGTGATCATAGAGCCATTCAGGTTGGAAAGGAGCTCTCAACTCCCACCTCACCCCACTGTGCCCCCTGACCACATCTCCATGGCTCTGGAACACCTCCAGGGATGGTGACCACCCCCCCCCCCCACGTGTGCCCCTCACTGCTCTTCTGGAGAAGTCTTTCCTAATATCCAACCTGAAAACGTGGCATTTTTCCTATCTCAGCACCTGGTTTGGATTTGAATTCAGGTTAATTTGGAATAAGTATAGCTGAGAAATGAGTAAGTGATGTTTGTACTTGTTGTGATATGCCTAAATTACATACATTCATCTTTTTCAGCTTAGGCAAATAAAAACAGTATTTTTTCTGGCTGCAGCTGAACAGGTGAGAGGTTGCCTGCCAGTCTGCACAGATCTCTGCTGCTATTTTACTGCACAATCATTCATCTCACATGTATGGGTTCCTTGGGTTTTTTATCTTTTCTACTACAGGTTTGTGGAGCAAGGGGGAAGGAGTGGGCTTTGTGTGTTGGGAGTTCTGAGGCTGGTTTCTGGTTTCTAAAAAAAGATGTAAAGTGCACTGCTTAAATAATAAATCTCAGACTTCCCCTGAGAGGTGGTTTAGGAGGCTTCCAACTGGCACTGTAGCTCATCAGTGAGCACTCCTGATCCTGGGTGTCTGAGACAGAGGTAGCAGGCCTTGAGAGCATTGATGCCAATTACAATCCCAATTTCAGACAAACCTAATGTAGTTCTGAATGCTAATACAGAACCACCTCCAAGAGAAGCTCAGCTGTTGGATGAGTAAAACTGCAAGGCTTGAGATTGTGCTTAAAGCTTTCTATTTTGGGAGCAGCTACTGCAAGTACTTCATCTCTCCAAATCTTTGTACCTGATGCCTGAAGTGGGACAGGGAATTTGAGTGCTCCTCACAGTGGTTTATGGTGAGATGCATCTTGCTTGCTGTGCACCCATCCTGCTAAAGTAAGCTGGAGGAGCTCTGCCTGGGGTGATGCCTTGTTCTCCCATCAGCCTCCCCTGTACTGCTGTGCTTCATTCCAAAGATTAACTGTTATGAGCACATCACTCACTGAGTCAAAATGGAAGGTGATGGCCCAAGAGTTTCAATAGACATAGCTTGATGCCTTTTTATTTCAAGTGGGAGTTTCAGTGTTATGATGAAGATGCACACAATGTGCAATTCTCTCCTCCTCTTTCTTCTCCACCCCTGTGTTGCCCCCTCCCAGAGGAGCATCACGAAAGCCATGCAGTGATGTTTAGCTTTTTCCTTGTTGGAAACTGAGGTCATTCAAACCTCTTCCTCTGAACCCACGCAGTTATTTTAAGTTTTCAGATTTTTATTTAGCAATTAATTGCTATATATTGTCACTACAGTTTTGGCAGCCTGAGAAAAACAGCTGCATGAAATGAAATCCAAGAAAGACTTGTGACGCTGTAAATGAAAAGAGGAAAAACTAATAGAGCACAAGCCAGCATCAATTTTGTCCTACCATAAAAAGTACCGATTGAAATAGTATGCAGCGATCTTGGCTTTCTGGGCTGTTGACTGCTGCACTTCTGGCAGAGCTTCCGCTTTTGCTTTCACTTCTGCATGTTGGATAAAAACTACAGACGCAGGTACATGCACACGGGGTGCCAGGCAGGTATGGTAACAAAATGGAATACTTTGGAATCTTAACTTTTCCAGAATTTTCTTTCTTCTCTTTCTGACTTGGTTTGTGCTATCTATTGCAGCTGGCCTCATCTCAGATGTGCATGTTGAGCTCATGTAAGAGTGCACCATGTTTTGTGTTGGAAGGGAGACAGGCTGTCAGATCCACTCCTCTCTCCAAATAATTTGAGGCAAAGGAATTTAAGACAAGATAGGTGAGACAAAATCTGGTCTACAAGTAGTCAGTAACATGGTGTTAAGTGCTGGGTTTTGTGCTAACTTTCTGATGGAATGTCACTGACTTTTTGCAAGGGCAAAAGCAGGCTGTTATTGCACTGCCATCTTGGTAGATGTCTAGAAATCTAATTAGAGTTAATAGCAAGAAGAACAGTTATCTAAATGTTTTTCAATATGTGCAGTGTGACTTTAGGTCAAAATAAATACTTTAATTGAAATAATACACAACCCAGGTATCAGTTCCTTTTAAAACAAAACAGGATTTCCAAAGTCCTCATTTGGGAGTTGGGTGAAGTCATCTGGCGCAGCCTGTGCTGTGGAGCAGGACAGCAGGTGGGTGCTGTGCAGTTTGGGTGCACACCTCTGAGCTGGGGGACTTTGGAACAGTCTTCCTGTGCAGTGCTGCAGAAATCCCTCAGCTTGCTAAGAGCATGCTTCCAGTTTCCCAAGGAAAAGGTTTCAGAGAGGTGCTGGAAGTGCAGGTCCTTGTGCTGTAGCAGTGTTGGGGGTTTGCTGATGGCCGTGAGTGCTCACACCTTCAAGCTTCTAACAGACAGAACAGCAGCAAGTGTGGGGCACAGTCTGCTTGCAAACTGTAGCACAAGTGCTGATAGGCATTGCTGAAGCTACAGAGTATTCCTGAACTGCCACCTGTATTTTTTTCATGATTTGAGATCTCTAATTTTTAACTTTCTTTTTAAGCAATTTTTCTAAGTGCTTACACTGCAGATGATTCACTCCGTTGTAAACTAAGTGGATAGCAATATAAAAGGGTCTCTGTCTGCACAGTGGTGTCCCTTGTGCAGTGTAACTAGAAAATACTTTGTTTTACTGTTGGAAGCAGTGATAGCTGAGCACAGCCACGTTTCAGCAGTGGAGCAGTGCTGGGCTTCTCTCTGGCTCCTTCCTGCACAGTTCCATGCCCTGCCCCTATGGGTTGCACTGTTTCCTTTCTGCTCTGTGGTGAATGGATGTCACTTCCTTGATAAAGATGCTGGTGTGCAGCCAAATTGCCTTCCTCTGGGCTCGTGTGCTCTGAGGAGCAGCCCTGAGCTGTGCTCCTTCCTCAGCTGAGTGCAATGAGATGAGTGCCTCCTGCTTCCCCTGCAGCAGCCTTCCTACCTGCTCCACTGAGCTGCAGGAGTGTGGCTGTGGCTGTTGGAGGAGCTGAAGATGGATTACCCAAAAGCACGAGCTATGCTACCAGCCATGAGCCCTCTGCATCCTATGGGGAAGGTGTGGGCTGTGTGCAGGCACAGCAGATGGGCTCCTTGGTGTGCAGAAGCTACCATGAAATAACCTGGATGTTTGCTTCTGAGCTCACTGCAGACTGGCTGGAGTGCTGCATCCTCTTTGTTGCTGGCTTTCTTAGGCTGCCATCCAAGTGGCTGGTCAGAGCAATCGCGTTTGTCTTCATAAAGACTGTCAGTATAGCAGACTTGAATGAGCAGAGATGAGCAACATTGAGTCTTCCTAGAACAAAATGTCAGCCTCTTCATCCAAGCTGTTGTGTTTCTAGCAGTGATACAGTTCTGGTATTTATGTGGTTTTGCAACACAGGCATGTTGTCACACTGGGCACATGTGGACTTGTGCCTTTGCTCATAGATAGAACTTCTCAATTTGTAGGTAAAAAAACAAATGTGCTCAAAGCTGTTGTCCCAACACTGAATGAGGTAGCTGTGCTTCCCCCTAGCTGGATGGGGCTGGCTCCTGCTCTCCTGTTTCCTCTCCTCTGTGCTGTTTCAGGCTCCACTTCTACAGATGCTGTGCTCAGAGGACAGCCTGCCTGCTTGCCTCTTGTAAATGCTGCCTTTGACTTTCCCTTCTGTCCCAGCATATGGTTTCTCCCATTCATTGTAATCCAGGTCTGTGTGCCTGTGACACAGACTGATAGACTGAGTAAATGTCACTTGATAACAGGGCTGCAGAATAACCTGCTCAAGTAAATGCTAATTTGTGCCCAAGGAAGCAGTGACTTCACTTTTCAAGTGGTAGGTTATTAGTGGAGCTAATTTTAGCAGCACATTATCAGTGAAGGCTTAGCCAGTGTTGTTTGTTTTTTTTAATGAGCCATTACAGTCTGCTTTTAATGAGGCACCAACTGGTTAACTTGTTAAACTTCAGCCATTGCAAAACAGGCTTCGTGAAAGTGTTGAATTTTATGGGGGATACAGCATGGAATAATAACATAAAAATCACAATTTAAAAATGCTGGAGGAAGAGATGGATATTTCCAAGTCACAGTGACCTGCTGGGCTTTCTGAACACATCTGAGCAGCCAAGCTGCTCTTTGTTTTGCATCTCCCTCCCTTTTTGGCACCCTTCTCTGTTTGCAGTAACTTCAAGGGTCGCTGGTGGCTGCAGGACTCCTGGGAGGAGGAAGACTTGCTGGGACTTCTGCTCACGTGGGAGCGAAATCAGCTGTTGAGGCAGTGCTGTTCCTTTTGATCCCTTCACTCGAGTGTCTCCTTGGTACCACTGTGCTCCTTTTCCTACATTCCTGAGCAGCCAAGCACACTCACAGAGAGCTTTATTTAATGGAGCCAAAAGCTCAAAGATTGTGAGAAATGTTGGCTTTGTTTGCTCGGGTCCCTTATAGTTTGCACTCTTGTAAAAGTTCCCTTTCTTTTCCTATTCAAACATCAAGCCATAGAGCTGGAGTTCACCTTTTGGTAGAAACCCATGATGCATGTGTAATAAATCCTGCATGTAGACAGACTGCTGCTCCAGCCAGGAAGGTGTTGGCATTAATACTGCATATAGAGTAAGAGAGATGGTGAGAGCTTGACTTAAAATACTAGAAGTGAATGTAGAAACCCAGGCATGCATTATGAATACCATCTCTGATAGTGTATGGGATGGAAACTTGAATATCAGTGATGTTTCCTCTGGGATGAAGTAGTGCTTGCAGGTCCATACAGAGCTCACAGATGTGTAGAGCTGGTTGCCACGTGGGTGGCTGTGTCTGCATGCCCAGGCAAGGCTGGTTTTAATCCTGTACCCCCACCCTTGGTTCTCACAGGTCCTGCAGGTGCATGGTTCAGGGCAGCCTGGCTGCCTGCAGTTACCTGCTGCTTGCCTTGCAGTTCAGCTTGCGCTTTCCCAAAGGCATTATCTGCTGTCATCCTGCAGCTGCATGAGTGAAACATCTGTTTTCTGCCATTGGCCTCTGTGAGTGCTGTATCCAGGAATAACGAAGACTGCTGCTGTCAGTGCTGCCTGCAGTGTCGACTTGCTGGCATAGCTAACATCTTTTCCTTGAGTTGCTGGAGAATTGGTCCTGTGGCTGTCACACATCTCTGCAGTGACTTCAGTGGAGCATCTGTCAGTGCAAGCCCTGCATGCAGGCAGACTTATTCACAGAGGTTTGTAAGTGATTAAAACCTGCCATACACTACTGCAGGCTGCAGCTGTGTGCCTGTCTGTGTTGTGTGAGCAGCTGTCGTGTTTCCATGTGCTCCCATAATGATGGAAAGTGTCTTTGGGAAAAGACCCACAGATCAGAGGCAGCCTGGTCAGTGGCTGTTGTCAGCCTTTCTGTTTCCCAGCAATGACACAAATCAGCTGAATGTGGAGCTGTCTTACTCCATCCTGCTTTGTGCACTCCCTTGTTTTTCTTCCTGACGTTTGACGTGTTGCAGTGTTCCGGAGTGAATTAGTGGGCTTGTTAGGAAAACAAAGTGTTGGGGGTGGGCAGTAGCATTTGTGTGTTGTGCTCTCGTGGGTGGCCTCTGGTTTGTGGGGGTCTTTGAAGCAGGAGGAGCGTTTGCCTGTGCTGCTGCAGGGCCTGGAGATGCTTGTTTCTCTGTGCAGGGATCTCTCCTGTGGTTTAGATTTGCAGTTCGTAGGAACAAGTCTCCAACAGCACCACTGAAAACACAAACTCAGTGCTTTTGCATGATGTTGGAGTGTGTTACTGCCAGAGAAGGGCTGATTGCTTGAATATCAGTGTGCGGAAACTAACTTTATGATATCTGAAGTGTGTGTTTTGATTGCAGTGCAGAGCTCATGCAAATGAATGATGTGTTATTGCTGTTCACGGAATGTCTCTGTGTATTTATCAAGCAGTAATTACCTCTGCTTATCCAGGATGACAGTGGTGGCATGTAGAAATGAGCACCAAGCTGACACTGCAGCACTGCTGTTGGTGCCTGCAGGCCTGTGTGGCACTGAGAGCCTGCACTGCTCTCATTCATTCTCCTGTATGGTTGTAAACAACTGCATTTAAGCTCGTCTTCCAACACTGCAGTGTTAGGCCAGGGGCTGCAGGGCAAAGGCAGAAGTGCAGAGGAGGCAGTTTGTGCTCTGTTTAGCAGAACGTGGTGACATGTGGTGTGTGCTCTGAAATGCCCAGATGGATTCTAATTCCTCTCTAACTCCCAAAGGAAATTGCCAGCAGTGTTTCTGGAATACTTCTCCATGGGTGGTCTAAGAAGGCAAAGCTGCGTTTTGTACTGGCCTGTAGGGATTTTAGGTTGTGTGTACATGTCAGTATTTGGCTTGCAAGAGAACAAACAAGTAATTGTGTACAACTGTTTTCCCAAATAAGTTAGTGGAAGTTAATCTCTGATTTTTCTCAAGTTACTGATGCTTGCTTGCTTTTTCCCTTTCAGTTACTATGTGGGCAAGCTGCTGTAACTGGTTCTGCCTGGATGGCTCACCTGAGGAGATGCAGGTGCCGCAGGGAGCCCGTGCCCAAGCCTACTCCAACCCTGGGTACAGCTCCTTCCCATCACCCACAGCTTCTGAGCAGAGCTGCAAAGCGTGCGGGCTGCACTTCGACAGCTCCTCGAGGAAGGTGAGTTGTAAGAGTTTTCCACAGTGCCATTGGTTTAAGGGAAAGGTCAGTTTGCAGTGTGCCCTGTGTCTCCCCCTTAACTACAAAGAGCCAACATGAAGAGAAATGAGTGTTCACTGGGGGCATCTGATTTGAGGATACCATATGGAAAAGGACAGCTTGTCTTTGCTTGTGTCTTCTTGTCATTCTTTGGCAACTAGCTGACATTGTTAAAGATGGTGTAACCTCCATCTTGGCTTTCCTAGCTGTAATCACTTAGAGGAGCATTACATTCAACATTAACTTTTAATTTGCTCCTTAAAAAGAAAAAAAAACCCATTGTACTGAGAAGCATTGTTGTTTATCTCTGCTTTCATTAAAGGAAAATCCATGCATCTCTTCCAAGCTACTATTGCAAACTAAAAGTCATAAAGGTTTTTTGAAGCTGTGTTGCATTGCTGAAGCTTGGTGCCAAAAAAAAACCCTAATTCATTTAATCTTGTTTGTAAACCTAATTTGTGAGCATACTGATGCCGAAATAATTGTTGCCACAAGGTCTTTTAATTAGACAGCAAATGCTGCCACGGATATTACTGGGGTGTGGTGCTATAGTGCTGCTTGAAAAAGCTTTGAGTAAAGAAAGCTGTTCACAGTCCAAACTCTGCCTCATCGTGTGATCTATTTGTTCATGGAGGCAAATAGCAGAGAAGTGGTAAGTCCTGGTCCAGCTGTTGCTTTCTACTCTTAGAACAGGGATGCTGAGAAACTTTCACACTGGGAAGTGCTCCAGAAATCATTACAGCTTGAAATCTGGGGGTGTTCCTCTTGTTTGTACTCTCAGGCTTTTCCCTGACATTGGGCAGTCTCTGAGTCAGCTGGGAACAGTGCAAGCACTGCACGTGGCTGTCGTAGTGCTGTCTGTATGCTGTCCTGTTCCTGTGGTTTGTCCTGTGGGACAGCCCAGTACAGTGTGTGCTTCTGTCTCAGCTGCTCCCATTCTGTGCTATACGTGAAAATGTGTGAGGCTTACATTTGGCATTGTGAAGGGGGGTTCCTAAGCCCTGGGCCACTTCTGCCACGCTGGCTACTGGGCTGGATCTCAGGGGCTGACTGGAGCTGGATTGCTGCAGGTGGTGATGCAGAACAGCTGCAGGAAGGCTGCTCCAAATGGGGGTTTGACATAAGAACTGTATACACAACTTAGAGGAAAAACTGACATATTTGTAAGCTGTCTTAATTCTTCTGTTGATATGGACCAAACCACATATGAAGTCTCTCTGATGCAACAAGACCACAGAAAACTGTGTTTTGTCCCAGGAGAGGCAGTACTTCTGAACTCCAGTATCCAGCTAATCCTTGTGCTGGAATATGATGAGTAAAATATGAATTCCTTATGCATTGCAGACCACGTGGATAACTTAAACAATGATTTAAACTTAGTTAAAAAGGCAGAATGATGATATTTCAAGTACTTGAATTTGAATCAAAACTATCTTTAATTTTCATGTAGCATGGCACCTACTGAAAGGAGTGGGGTAGGGAGCATGTGAGCAAAGCATGTACTTGTAAGATGCTTTTAAGTAACTACTGGAGCATCATTAAAAGATGTAAAATGTAATTGTGGAAGCACAGGCTGGGACGGCTTCCCCTTAAAATGGAGAGCAGTGGGAGCTGATGGTCAGAGACCTGGTTGTGTTTTGACTTCTTGAGTGCATGATAGATAACTGGGGCTGGCTGTGGCATTGCTGTTTGGAAAAAGCACGGTGCATAATGCTTTGTACTGCACTCATAGCTGTGATATCTGGGCACAGAGTCACAGTTTGGGGCTGGAAGGTCCTTGGCCATAGAGTGTGTTCCTTTGCAAGTCAGTGTGGGAGTTTGAGCATGGGGGAGGCTCCTTCCAGCTGGAAGCAAGCATGGTGTGTATTCGTATGTTTGGTTGTTTGGTTTTTTCCCCCCTCAGTTCTCCGGATGGCTGTCCTGCAGAGGGTGGGTTGCTGGGAGAGGGAAGTGCTGTCTGTGTGGTTACTTTCCATTCACTGGCCTTCCTGCAGTGCTTGTTCTCCCACTCCAGCACAACCAGAAGGCTCTGTCTCTACCCTGAAACTTCTGAGTAACTGCATTGCTCCTGCAATCCCAAGGTTAAAAAAAGTCAGTTAAAAGCTTCTAAAATGTATTTTTCATAATGACCAAGCTACAGAACGCTTCTCAGAACTGGATAAGTGGAGATGCCCTTCCTGCCTTATTTGTGACTGAAGGCCTCTTTTACTTGTCATTCCTCCAGGGAAAAGCAATTCTGAGATGAGTTTCAGGTTTGTGTGACTGGAGATTCCCTCTGTGCAGAAGTTGCCTTTGGTGGTAAATCTGTGGGTTGGCACTGTGGGGCTGCCAGGCTGCAGAGGGGTTCAGGAGGAGCTTCTGTCAGCAGGAGCTGTGTTACACCTTGTAACACAGGGCATGCATCTGCTTTCTTTGAACTGTGATGTTAGAAGTGTTCTGGAATCACTAAGAGCAATTCATGAAACTTTTTTTCCACTCATTTTCTATTTGTCACTCCCCCTCAAGTCTTCATGGGCATTTTTCCTTGCAGCGCTCCAAAGGGTGAGGGTGCTCTGAGCCATAAACAGAAGGGAGAAAGCTGTTTCTCCATCCCAAGCAGCTGTAGAAATAAAGGGTGTAAATCATAAAGCCCAGAGCTCGGGTGGTGAGGCTAATGGTCTCTATGAAGTGCATTTTTACAATTGCTATTGGAAGATGCAGGGTTTGACTTCCCCAAGTGTTGATCAGTTTTTTCAGATGTCAGTGTGGATGGTGAGTGGTTGGAGCTCCTGGAAATTGAGCCCTGGGTGATGACATCAGAGCAGTGGGAAATGCATGCATTAAACAACAGAACTTGATCTGAAAAGCTTTTAAACATCTGAGGCTTAATATTTCCAAAAGCTCCAATGCTTTCTGCCTAGCACTAATATCCGCACACTGTGCATATCATAGAAAATAAGTTGCTTTTGTTGCATAAGAGTTGAATTCTGTTGTCTATCAGTGTAGGCCTTGCTGTCTCCTTTTCCTCTTACAGTGAAAACATTCATGACTGTGGTGAAGTGGATAGGAAGAAAGGGTGGGAGGCAGTTGCCCATAGGAAGTGAGCAATGGAGATGTGTTTTAAGCAGTTCTCTCTCATGCTGGAGCCTTCCTAATGCACAGAGTGGTGTTTTATAGGCAGTGCACAGCTGGCTGGGCTTTACTTAGCAGTCAACTGCCTTGCAGGTATCTTGTGATTTCATCCGTGGCCTCAACTGGATGAACAGGTCTGGGTGAACATGGATGAATGTGGTGCAGAGTTATTTCAGAATGAATTCTTTCCTGGGCAGGTCTCTGGTGTGAGCAGTGCTTTTCTATGAACTGTGAGGATTCCAGCTGTCTGCTCTTAGCAGCAGTCCTTCTCATCTGGGAGCATCCATACATACTTGGTGCCACTTATCAGTGAGAAGGGTCTGATGGTGCTCTGATGGGGGTACAGCTCGCTATGGCTTCCAGGGGCCACTGCTGCGGTTGCTGTGCTGCTGTTTCAGGGCATGGCGGGTTTGTTTGATTCTGTTCCCTTCTTTGCCAGCATATCTGTTTGGACTGTAAGAAGAACTTCTGCACATCCTGTTCAAGCCAGCCTGAAGGCGGCCCCCTGCTCTGCCACCTCTGTCAGCGCGTCCGAGCCACAGCTTTCCAGCGGGAGGAGCTGATCAAGATGAAGGTGAAGGATCTGCGAGATTACCTGGCGCTCCGTGAGATCTCCACCGAGCTGTGCCGTGAGAAGGAGGACCTGGTGTTCCTGGTTCTTGGCCACCAGCCAGCGCTTAGCCAGGAGGAACAGATGAGAACAAACCCGTTTCATACTAGTGCCTCTGGACAGCAAGACTTTGTGATTCTCCCACCACCCAGCACAGCCTCTCCTACCTCACATGACACATCCCCAGTGTCTGCAGATCCCATCTCAAGCTCACTAGCTCAGGAACACCAAGAGGTACAGTCTCCAATCAGAAGCATCTTTTGCAGAATGGTCCATCTCTATTTTAAGATGCTGCACAAGGTTTTCCAAGTAGGCAGTGTGCTGTGGAAGTTTAACATTAAAGATATCTGCTTAAAAAGCAGGTGCATGGATCTGTCTCTGTGCTGATGTTGACAACTTCGACAACCATTTAATCTAATATTACATACAGTGGTTATTGTTCTTTGAGTGCAAGCACAGTCCAAAGCAATCCTGCATCTGGAAGTGTGGGGAAAGTGCTGTGAGATGGGCAGGGTTTTAGTGTCACCTGCACCCAGATCAATAGAAGACAAAGCCCCAGCTCTGTTGCTAGTCTCCTGTTTATGATGAATGTTGTTGTTCTGATGAACCTTGTAAAGGTTTGCTTTTTTTTAATTGATTTTTTTCTGTTTGTCTTTCTGCTATCTTGCCTGGGAAGTTTACACAGTGTTTGACATCTGCTCCTGGTCCTGTTACATAAGTTAATGGGCATATTTACTTCCTGTAGACCAGAGCAGTGAAAGTTGATGTACTATCTACCTTGTGCTTCCTCAGCAGATATTTCTAGTACAAAAAAAATCCCAAAATGATTTAAAACAAAAAAAACACCCACAAGTATTTAAAGGGCCTTCTCATTTTCCAGTTTCGTGGATGTTTTGAATCCCATTTTCTTTAACCTTTGTACTCTGTACCCTTACTGCCCTGTAATACATTTCAGCTTCCTTTCTTGACTCACAGGACATCCTGCTACAGTTCAGGTCCTCTTTTTGTTGATATTCTTATTTTGTTTTGTAAACATTAGCAAGTCACCGCTTCCCTAAGTAGGATGGTAACATTACAGCCTCACTTGTCAGCAGGGAAACCAGAGGGGAATGACAGCTGAGGGGCAGCCAGCTGCAATTACACTGCAGTTCCTTTCACTTTATTAGATGATCAGAGCAACTGCCCCTTCTTTCTCCATCGTTGTTTCTGCTGGTCCTCCACTTAGTATCTCCTATTTTTCTGATCAGAACAAGCTGAGGAGGTATTTCTGTACCTGTAGTCTTTGAGTAGTTTTTCAGACGTGGTCTTAAGAAGAGACCTGCACTGATACCTGGTGTGCATTGTGCTGCACAGGAAGTACTTCTGCCAGCATCCTAGTTTTTCACTTGTGCTGCCATTTGTCAGTCCAGTGGGTGTGTGTGGGGGTGTTGCAGTTATGCTGAACTGTAAAGCTAACTTCCCTCTGGACAAGCAGAAATATGGTGTTGGTGAAAGCTTTATTTCCTCTTTTAGGGAATTGGGTTTGTGCCTCCAAGCCAAGTTGGTATGACAGGAGTTGAGAATGCAGCAGAAGCACCAACAGAGGAGGAGACACAGGTTTGTGTCTTAGAATGAGACAAAGAACACCAGGTTTCCCAGGTTGTATTTGCCACCACAGAACCACTACTACAGAGAGATGGGTGGCTAAACACAGCAATTTGGACTGAACACCCCCAGACCCTCCCAGCCCCTTTCTTTAGCATCATCCTGTCCTTCACTTACAGAACTGGTGTCATGTGGATGCTATCACCATAGGAAAGATTCGTTTCCATCCTAGGATTTGTATTTTTGATAAGTTCCCACTGTCTGAAAGTTCATTTAAATTATAATGCTAGGTGTTGAGAGCAAGAATCATTCCAAGTTTTTTCCCTTTCAGTCTACTGACTCAGAAGATAACCTGGTGCAGGGGAGGAAGGCTTCTCTTTCTGATCTAACAAGCATTGGAGACATCAGTGAGTTGTCTGTGCGACAGCTGAAGGAAATTCTTGCTCGCAACTTTGTCAACTACAAAGGCTGCTGTGAAAAGTGGGAGCTGTTGGAGAGGGTGACTCGGCTTTATAAAGAGAAAGACCTTCAGCATCTAGGTAAGAAACTTAGCAAGTGTGTAGTGTTTTCCTTTTCTACAGACAGTTGCAGAAGGGAGTAAATTCTATCTAACACTACTTCTTGCAAGTGAGAATAGAGGTTTAAGTTCTAGTATACACATCATAGTGAAAGTAGCTCAACTACTGATCAGTTTCTAAGTGTTAATGAGCAGGGCATTGTGCTAGCCATGGAGAGTGACTTCTCTGTAGTAGCAGTAAGGGAGAACCAGCTCAGGATTTCATATAGCTGTGGCAGATTGTGCATGTTGCTGCATCACCCACAGATCAGCTGATCACAGCTGCTTTCATCACTTGACTCATGGTAACAGGCAGAGTGAGCAGGAAGGTGCCTCACCATAAACCACTGAGATGCAGCTGCTCTGTTGAGAGCAGGCGTGTGGTCAGCAATTGGCTCCCACTGCTGAACTGCTGTGGTTACCTGGACTTTGGTTTCATTCATGTTATCACAAAAGGGATCTTCCTTGTGCTCTCTGCACAGCTGACTGATGAGAAGACAGTGGTGTGTGCTGAAAGAGTGTATCTGACTTGACTTTCAGGTCCTGGTGTGCAGTTTCTGGTAATTAAAAACCAAAACCACAAAACAAAAAACACCATATACTTATAAATTATTTGAAGTAGAAGCATAATAGCAGTGTCATATTTTGCTGCGTTTTGTGCTTTTGAAGGAATGTATCCTTTCCCTCTGATTACTGCTACCTGTTCGTGTGCATGTGCTCAGCTGTGCTCGGCAATATGGGTAGATTGTTTAACACCAGAGAAATTGGCACAAGGGGCTGCTGAAACTGCAGTGATAGTACTGCTTGAGGAACTTTCTTCCCAGTTTTTCTTATTCCCACAAAATAATTTTCTCTCTTCATGTTGCAGTTTCTGACACCGATGATCAAACTGGTAAGTAATATATTCTGTATGTTGCTTCATTTGTGTCATTGCTAAGAATCTCAGTGCTACCCCCTCCATTTCTATTGTGCAGAAAACACTGTAAAAGCTAAAGCTTCCTACTTTCCTGCTGATGGGAGCAGCTATATACCCATATGAATATAGATGCAAAGGGGATTTCTTAAATCTTCAATGTGTGAATATATCAAAGCTGTGGGATAAATGCAACTTACAGACTGCACAGTGACATGCCTTTGCTCTCTTGTTTACCTAGGTGGTGCTGGGCTTCCTGGTGTGGAGGAAAACCTCTGCAAAATCTGCATGGACTTACCTATAGACTGTGTCCTGCTTGAGTGTGGCCACATGGTCACCTGCACCAAGTGTGGAAAGCGAATGAGTGAGTGTCCCATATGTAGGCAGTATGTGATAAGGGCTGTCCATGTCTTTAAGTCCTAAGTATGCATATGGGAGACTGGTGATGCCTTAAAGCCTCATCTTTTTTTAGAGAGAGGGGTGCTTGCTACAGAAAGTTAGATCAGAGATTAAGATACCGGCCCTGCTGGAAGTAAGGGAAGGATGAAGCCTGGGGAATTGCCTACTCAAGCCATGCTTGCCTGTGCTCTTTCCACCATATTGTTTTACACCACAGTGCCTGGACTCCCTGGAGCTTATTGTCAGCAGCAGACAAATAATTAGCAACCTCCATTCTAGAGTAACTGGATCCACAGGTGGGACAAATGGATGCCTAGCTTTTTACCATAGATCCTGAATGTTCCTACTTCTCACTGAATATAAAACACAGTAGACTGTGGTCTCAAAGTGACACATTTTGCTGCTATTGAATGTTGACTTCACTGTTGTGTTGGACAACACACCCATGACAGCTTAGTTTTCAAGGAATAAAATCCTAGGTTTTTTTTTTCCCCTAAACTTTTTTTTGCTTGCAGGACAGGCAGATTGCCTCCAATTTCCATCTTCAGAATAAGCTTAATTCTAGCCTAGTAGGGTTATAGAGAAAATGTATTGTTTTATTTGTAGATGGACTCTGGATTACTGAAAAAAAATAATGGGTAGTGAAAGAATACGGGACATACAGCTTTACCTTGTCTGGTGTTCATTGTTTGTGCCAGCAGGACAGGGACATATAGTCTGCTGCTGTTGATTTGTTTGACTTTGTAGGTTTCCTTACAATACAGGTCAGCAGTCAGTTCATGTGATTAAGGAGCTAAGAATTCACAGCTTGAGTATTTTAGATTTTGTGAGCTAGACTAAGACTTCTATTGCTACACAATCATAGTTAAGTGTAGGTGATGTTAGAAGAGAGACTGGAAAGAAACTTTATCTCCCTTGAATCAATAAAATGAGAAGTGATCATCATTGCAGAAGCTTCTGTTTACTACAGTCCTGCTGCATTAAGACTGCTTGCATAAGTATGTATTTTGTGATTGTTCTGCTTGTGAGGGTGGATAAGGTCTGTGGTGTGACAGGTGACAATCACAAGCCCTTGGAGCTGTCCTTGTGAAGAGTTTGTTCTCTTGGAGGCCTTGCTAGAGAGAACAGATGGGCATGCAGTGGCCTGCAAGGGCTGGTCTATTGGGCTCAAAAGTTTCAGAATTTTGATGCCTTGTTTTCTGCCACTGTAGGACTGCATACTTGTTCCAAGTAACTTCTGAACTTGAGTACCTTCTGCTGCAGGTTTTTCCTCCCCAACTTTCCCTTTGATCCATGTGATAAAACTAAATCTCTGTGTGGGTGTCAAGAGTGGAATAGGATGAAACAAGTCTGACTTAAATCTTCTGGAGTGGAAATGCAGTTACAGAGGTATCATTAAAGCCATCTTACTATCTGTTGAAGCAATGTTAGATAACAGCAAATCAAACTTCTGCAATATTTAACATGCAATCTTTAATGCTGCATGAGTGGCAACACCCTCAGCTGGCAGAGAACAGAGGGGCTCTGCTTTATAGGTGGGGATTATGGATGTAAGATGAAGGCATCCATCATGCCACAGCTAACAACCTATATACTGCTGAGGTAGCCTCTGAACTTCCTGATTTAAAAAAAAAAAAGGACAGCTGTTGAGTCTTATTCAACTAAAATGGTGAGTTTTCTAATACTTGGCTTGAGGTTTAACAGCTTCCAGCATGAGAACTGATGCAATTCAATGCATCATGCTTAAAAAAAAAAAGTGCAGGTAGGCATTGACTATTTACTCTTCAGGAGATTCACAGGGAAATCTTTAAGAGATACAGAGAATACACAAAACTTTGAACAGTCTCATTAGTAAATTCACTGTGAGAATTCATGTCATTTTTCAATAACTCAGGACTGGGGGTATTTAACAAGAAAATTCCCCTGGGGGCAGATCTGCTTTTACAGGGTAGATTTTCTATGGCAAATATATCAAGCTGCAAATCAATGGCAGAAATTCTATGAATGAGAAGAGGTACCCAGCTGAAGCCTGAAATGTGCTTTCTGAAGGGAAAAGCACCTTTTTCTGGACTATGCTGTTTTGCTTGTGTTAGATCAAAACCTGAAAAAATTGTTTAATCCAAAGGAATATAGTGATCTGAACTAATAAAGTAAATGGAAATATTTATGTGCTTTATGTACACTGTACATAGTTTAAATATTTTAAAGTTAATATTCTACTTGAAATGGCATGTTATTCTCTATTAAATCTTCTCGGTACTATGACAGTTAAACTTACTAGTTTTGGTACAGAAGTTTGGTTTATAATTTTATAATAAAGTTGAAATGTGATTTAGTTAACCTTGTTTTCTGACTCTGTTGCCAGCAGCCCAGGACAAAGCAGGGAGCCTACAGCTACTTAACCAGAAAAAGTTTGGGATATCAGGTGCTTACATATCACAGTATCACAAGGTGAGGTACAAGGTCTTGTCAAAGGAAAAAGAAAAAAACTTCCTAGCAGCATCTTCCCTTTGTGAACTGTGAAGAGGGAAAGCACACTTTAAGAGGATGGATGATGGGATAATGCTGCAGTAACCACTGTAATGGAAACTCACCTGGTGCCTACTCTTAGTGTGAAACCTACACAAGTGCAAACTGCTGCTAGTTAACATTCAAAGGTCTGTAAAGAGACAGAAAAAAACAGAACTCAAACCATCCCAAGGACATATCAGTGGTGTAGACTAGCCTACAGCAACATTATCCTGGCTCTACAGCCTATAGTTCCAGATGTGGTGGTCTGAAAATAAGCTTTGGAAAAGAAGTCCTGACAGCAAAGGAGAAACTGCTTCCATTTTTTTATTTATTTATAAAAATACCCAAACTTTTAAAAACCCATTGAGATGAAACCAGCACCTAGATAAGTGTTGGTCTACACTATGGGCAGAAAGACAGAGACAGCAGTGACCTCCTTCTGAGAGCTATTTTAATTCATTCCATATAGCTGCTATGGATTGTTGTAGCTACTTCTGCTGGACTTGGGCAAGATATCTCTATCCAGATCCCCACGAAGAAGTCTCACCCTTTTCTTCCACCTACCTACTTCTCAGCTGTTCCCCTCAGGGAGTTCCTGAAGTGTAGCAGTGTTAAGAGCAGTCAGCTGCCCTGCCTGCTAGCATGGGGCCACCAGTCTCCGTTTCCGAATGCATTCCCAGATCCATTTGGGAGACACCCGCTTAGCACCAGGATTCTCATCCATGTCCCCAATAACATGTGTTGCTGAGGCTGTGTCATACTCTGACACGAGATCACCATCATATGCTATGAAGTAGCGTCGGATTTTGTTGAAGTCCTTCACAGAGGGTGACAAGTAGAGCTTCACACCAGTGAATATGTCCAGCAGCAGCTGTATAGCGTGGAAGAGAAGCAAAGGTTGGTTAAAAAAAGTAAAAATTACCCTATGTATAAAATACCCTAGAATTGCACGTTAGGCTGCATCACATCACACTAAAGAGTAACGCTGATACAGCTTCTCTGAACAGCAGATGCTAAAACAGAGCAGTGCCCCCAGCTAAGGGAACTCCAGCAGTAGCCCTTGCAAGTGCTGCCTTTAGTGCTGATGTGGTCAGGTGAACATGGTCTTAATGCCTTTGCCTTTACAAGCTGATGCTTCCTAGTTGAAGTGGGAGACTATAATTGCCCTGGGAGTGGACTTGCTGTTTACATCAAGTAGCAAACAGCTCCTCCAGTCTTATCAGTAAATTATAGCTCAGCAATTTTTAATCCACTTGTCCTTTCTAGCTCATTGTGCAGTAAAGCGTACAATTCCTTTACAGCTCTCATCTCTTCTATATGCAGCCACTCAGCAATCACAATGCATTGCCTCTGAAGAGCAGGGCATTGTTGGCTGCTGAATAGAGAGCCTTTAGCATGACAAACCTAGTAAGGTCAACTCTGCTGGTATGTAAAATGCTGCAGAAATCTGCTTTCTCTACAGAAGCCTCATCATCACTATTTCTGGCCTTAGATTTCCTTTTAATTTAGGATGCTGCTGTGGAAACGTTTTGAAGGCTTCCCCCATGGAAGGTAGAAGTGGACAATACGCCTCCACTTCTTCCTCACTCCTGAGTGGTTGCTGCTTAACTGTCCATACCTTCTTTCCATTGTCTTCTATCTCAGATGCTTTTCGCTTCTCTCCTCGTTTCTCCTCTGGCTTCTGAGGGGATTCAGTGACTGCTTTGGTGCCTAAAAACAAAAAGGTCTCACTGTGCTCTTGTCTACATACCAGCTGTATATTAAAAGCAAGCAGAGAAAAGTGAGGATAAGAAGAGGTAAAAGGCTTTCCCAACCTGTTCTGGAAAATCTGTGTATTAGAACATAACTGATAAGATGCTTTCTACCACTAATGGCCCAGGGCATGTTCCTACCTTTCTCTCCAGCTGACTACATAGCTCAGCTTTCCTCCTTGCTGTCACCACACCACCTTTCTGGGATTGCTCAGGAGTTTGCTACAAGTTATTCTGCAGTGCATGTCTTTGCAGTCTACTATCTGGGAATCTCCTCCAGGTACCTCACCCTATATATGCATGAACTTAAGCCAAATAAAATTAAATGGTGGTTCATGACAAAAATATCTAACTGAAGGGCATGTAGCTGCAGGAACAGGAGCAGCAGGTTTGCTTCTCAGACCAGCCTTACACATTCTGTTAAGAACCATGATTAAAGACAAAAAGGAACTGCAAGTCCCAGAGAAATTACATCATAATTGAGACACCAACACAAACCAAGGGTTGAAACCAGCTTTGCCCACTAACCAAAACATGTTTATAAAAGCAATGCTCAGGAGGCAAAGAACACATCGTGAGGTTCTCCTCCCTGGTGAGGGGTCTTACCTTCTGGTTTCTTGGCTTTAGCAGGGGACTTGTTAGGGGGAGTTTTAGTAATCTTGTGTGGTGTGGAAGACCTGGAATTTCCCTCGTTCTCTCCACTGCTGCCAGCTGTGGACTCCTCCTCCTCCCCAGCAACAACACTGAACTCAGCCTTTTCTTTGGAGAGTTGGTACAGCTCCTGTCCAAGCAGAAACAAAGCATTCCCTTAAGCCACAGTGAAACCTGATCAGAGCCATGAGCAGTAATGCATGTGCTCCTCTCATTTTCTATCCCCACCCCATGAAGTGTTTGCTCATACATATTTTCTTCCTGCACCTTTTTGCCACCATTTTTCTGTCAGCTGTATTCAAGCTCTCTGCTTTCTACCCAGCTGCTTGACATTAAGGGAAGCCATACATTAACATCATCTACCAGTGAGCAAATCTGACTAACTCCTCAGAGTCTGGATCTCTGGACTGAAAGATGGCCAACACCCAACATTCTGCATGAGAGTATTTTACCTCTCTCCCCCCTACCTGCACAGCGAGCCAGAAAGATTGCTGGACAGCAGAGGGACTGAATCACTCCTTTCTTCGATGGCATAACAAGCACTTACATCTGCTGTCAGTATCCCTGTAGGCAGTGCGAAGACAGCCCAAATGACAATGACTAGACTGAGAACAGAGCACATCAACAGCTGACTTACTGCTTGGGGTGGCAACAGGCCAACTGGTTTCTATCACTAAAGGAGGCATAGAAGCTGCGTAGGGTGGTGCAGCCCTGGGAGCTGGGCAGGCTGCCATTTGGCCCCTGTGTCATGGAACCAGGCCAGGCTACCCTTAGTCACTTCCCAGATGCCTCACACAATCTCAGCAATTAATGGGAAACCAAATGACCATAAACACTTAAGAGAATTAAGGTCAGATCTTTCAGGAAGGAAATTGCTCACCATGAAGGCAGTTACAAGAGCTGATAGAACTATCTGCCAGCAAACTTTCCCGGAAGCACACAACAACAGCTCGTGAGACTCAAGAGAAAAAAAGGAGACCCATGAAAAAATTAGGATTGACATCAAAATAGTCCAGGAAACAGCCTGAGCCTAGAATAAATGGAATACAAAACGTGCCACTGGAGGAGCTAGTCAGCAAGTGTCCTCAGTGCTTATCCTATCAGAATTTGTATTTTTAAATATAGGCTGCTGTCAGAAGTTATTTGCAAGCATGCTGCAGAGAAGCAAGCCATGTTAACTCACCTTCAGCTGCGGGAGGTTGGTGGCTGTCTTCCAGTCTTTGTCATCTCGAATGCGAGTGCAGCGAGGGAAGCGAATGGAGATCCCATCTGCAGTGTGGGCTTCAGCTTTGGAGAACTCAGCCCCTGTAATCTCCCACACTGGAGCTTTCTAAACACAGCAGTGAGGAAGGAAGCCATGTCACATTGTTGTGTCCTCTCATGAACTAACCTTAATGCATCTGTGTTCCTCTACTTCTACAACAACATCTTGCTCCCATCACAGCACAAGAGAGTTCCAAGTATACCTCCTAGTCACCTTAATTAGGAAAGCTTCTATTTATTTTTTATTCCAGTGAATCAAGAGATCTTCCATTAATACATATTCCTAATTTCTTTTTATCCTATCACACATAAATGGCACAAAACATACTGGTAAATATAGCATAACAACAACTTCTGGGTTACAACTGTTTCAACTGACTTAACTGTGCTCTAACTGCTTCTTTTAAGTAAGTTCACTTCTGGGAGGGATTTAACATAAAAACGTTTCCTAGAGGCGCTGCAGGTGTGATTGCCTCATGAAGCTCTTAGTCTCAAATGCACCTGCAAGATTCAGAGATAAAAACTCATGCTTAAATTCCTCTCCCAAGCATGAAAACTAATTTTGTAACAGGGATAATCTATACAATTATATAAGAAATAGGTTGCTGTATCGGGGCTGGAAAACATTTAATGACAGCACTTACCTTTGGATCTGGGACAATGAAGTCTGGGTAGTAGATTTTGTTTATTTTCAGCCAGCTTGGAATTTTACTAGGATCCTATTAAGAGCACAAAAACAAGATAACACTTATGATCATGCATGAATCTAATCCTACAAAGGAGGCTGCTGAAAAATAATGTAGTAGTAAATTGGCAAATATGTATTTAATTGCCTTGGTATGGATTAAACTTGCTGTAACCTGCAGTGCACCGATTTCTCCTCTAGAGAATCACAAAAGATTACCTGCAACACAGCTGTTACCTGTTGTCATGCCATACATAACACCACTATGTTCCTCAATTATAATCCATATGAAATCACACATTTTTAAGATTCTATAACCTGGATGCCAGTGGCCTTCAGGATCTCAAGTAAATATTAAAGTTCAGCTGTTTATATGCTACGTCTTGAAAAATACCGCTTTGCACTTTCATTTATGTCCCACGAAGTTCAGCATTTCAGGCTATCTAGCAACAAGAGCACATCCCGACATGCATTTCTCACCTACAGCCCCATCTAGTGACTGCCTTCACCAATTGCAACATGCCAAGAAAAAAAACGTTCTGCTTCTCCCAATAAAACTGTCTCGGCAGGAACCAGATGGTGCCCGGCTTCCTGCTCAGTGTTTTGAGTACAAATCTCAAGCAGTGTCCCATCGTTAGGAGATGGCCACACCCACCCCTCAGTTCTCACAGATAGGTTTATAGAGAATTTACCCGATTTAACTCTAATTGAGCCACTGTTCTTCCTGGCAGAGCGCTTGAATTCTGTATTTAACCAACACACAGCTCAGCAGGAAGAAGCTTTTACCAAGTCCTATGCTGAGCATTCCTCTGCCTCCCTGCCATAGCCCACCTCACCTTGCTGATCTTCACCATATCCAGCTCTGTTTGCAAACGGGCCAAGGTGGCATCATCGTGGCCACCAGCACACTTGGTCACAGTGCACCACTTCTCACTCTTGGGGTCATAGCAGCCCATGAGGAAGATGGACATCATCCCACCTGGGAGAGGGGAGAGCACAGCAGTTCATATCTTCTACAGGATAGCCTACAGCATTTCAAAAAAAATCAATGTAATAAACCCGAATCCCTTATCTGTGAGAGTTCTAAGACCACAAGTTTGAGATGGTTTCTCTGCATCAGTTCATACACAAAGCTGAACCTTGTTGCTGCATGAAAGGCCAATCCAAGTCCTAATGCTTTCCTGCACCAGCTGTGCCACAGCAAAGCCAGGCAACCTGCAGTGGCCTGGGATGTGATGGGCTGCAGCAGACAGTCACTGTGAGAGCCACTCTCATTGCAGCAAAGAAAACAAATGCTACAGAAAACCTGGAAGAGGAAAAAACTTGGGATTTTCCTGAACCAACCAATCTGACTTAGGCTAACACCAGAGACTTACCTTTACTGCCTTTCCCATAGAAAGCTCCCAGCACCACCAAGTCTGCTGTGTCAGCCATTGCACCCTCATTTAGGTAATCCTTTTTCACTTTCAGCCAGTGCCGCTTTCCTGGTTCATAATTACCCTGTGCAAAACAAAGCAAGAACCTCCCAGTCAGAAAGGAGAGAGATTTGTAGGCAGCTATCTGCTCAAACAGCCCTTGCTTTATGAGTACCAGAGCCCTGCAGTGCTCAGATGTATAGAAAGTAACCTGGATTGGATGTCAGAATCTACAAGAATCTATATCAGCTGAGTATATTCCACCCACAGACCTCCAAGAGGTGACAGCACAAAACAAAATGAAGAATCTCGAGGGACTAGCAGAGCTAGTGATTAAAATGCAGTTCTGATTACCAGCTCAGTGATCTGCTACTGGACTGTGTCACACTACAGGTGCATATAAATTGACTCGATGTGCCTTTGCACCATCATGAGGCTCAGAGAAGTGAAGCTCTGTCCAAATAGCAGAAAACAGGCAAGAGAAGAACAAACAATACCAAAATCCAGGAGAAAAGCTACTGTACATCCCTTCCAGGCTGTTAGAAACCTCTCAAAGCACAACAGGGCAGAATTCAAACTCAGATTAAGTAGTTCAGTATTAAGTAGAGAGGTTGTTTTTCTCCCTAGATCTCAACATCCACCAGTAAAGATGAGAGACAAACTTACCTTTATATCTTTCAACACCAGTCCTTCCAGTCCCTCACGGATGACCCGGGTGATCATATCTGCCAGATCTGAAGCTTTCTGAAAAGGAAAGGCGTTGTGGTAAGCTCAAGACTGTTAAGTGGCTGTAGTGTTCATGCTTTCCACATGGAGCAGTGGTACACTAAAACTAAGGTAACTGCAGAGATGAACAAGTAATTTATTTCATAGAATAGTTTTCCAGAGAAAGTTTCCACATCTGTTCTCTTTGCTGAGCATCCAGTAACTATGCTGGGAACGTCTCAGAAGCTTAGAAGAGAGCAGCTGGCCATTGAAAAACATAACAAAACCAAACAAGAACAAAAGCCTCCTCAGAAAAGAGGGAGTCACACTGATTTTGTGTCCTGAGCATGTACCACATGCATAAGATGAGATCATCTCAGCCAGCAGTACGTATTTACTTTTCTGTCCAACTGCCCTGGGACCTATGCTGTTTTCTTCCCAGAATGCTTTATTTGCTCCAAATGTCTGAGCATTCTCCACCAGAACCAAGGCACTCCAGATATCAGCAGTAGTGGGGGAAAGTGACAGGACATAAGGCTTGTGCCTAACAATCAAGGGGAAAATTGGGCCTATTGGTGTCTAAATGCAGTTTTTAGCACTCAAAACGTAACTGTGCTACAAAAATAAAGAGCTGTGATGCACTTGGAGTTGCCAGCCTGGAGACTGGAAGCAGTCTTAATTAGCCTTAATTATACAGAGGGCCACATAATAAAAGACCACAGAAGTGCCTACAGTGCAGCATTAAAATCAAACAGCAGATGTGGTCAACTCACTGTGACGTGCTTCATCTCTGAGAACAGGATCCGGTTGGGGATTTCAACCATGTTGTCATGTAGAAACTTACGACGCTCACGCAGAGGCCTAGGACAGAGTATAAAATATAAGGATATAAACCAATCTCAACATGAAGCTGCAGGCACGTGAACTTTCAGAAAATATATTTAACCAGTTAAATGACTTATCCTACTGTTTCAGAGCAGATAATAAATTCTTTTAATGCTCCTCCAGGAAGAAGCTATAAAACAAATCTATGATAAGAATATTCAGCTTCAGAAACATGAGATGAGCGGAGTACTGAAACCCACTGAGCTCAGCTGAAATACAGTTACTCTGATATTCTGGAGCTGTAGAGCAGGATGGAGCATCACAGCAATGTTTTTAACACATCAAAGACTCCCCTATGCTCTCTTGATTTTGCAGGAGTAAATGGCCAAACCTAGCAGCCTCTGCAGAGGTACTGCAATCCAGTAAGTCCATGCTCAGAAACCTGGCAAGCTGCTTACACACTGTGCCGCACATACCTATCCATCAGGCTGATGTCATTGAAATAGATGCAGTCAAACACAAACAAGCAAACGTTGGCATCTTGGAAAGCAGCTTTCTGCAAAACAATTAAGATCATTTAAAAGAAATCTCGCAGCAAGCAGCAGCAGGGAGTCTTAGAAATACATCACCATGAAAAAAAGATACTTTTTCTATAAGACTTAAACATTCTTAGAATTCACATTTAAAATGAATGTGTGAAAGCACAAATTAGAGAAACAAAGCATGTTAATTTCTTAGTGACAAGGAAATAATAAATACTAATGACTTTGAGTAACTTGAAATCCATCACTGCTGCAGCAGGAATAAGTGTTCCAGACACTTCAGATAAACGGTTCCTTTAAGTTAAAGTACAATTTAATTTGCCCTTTACTGTCCTCTACCTTACCATCATTTAATCTAGACATAATGTCTACATAACACTCCTATGGATTACATCCATGTCTGCATCATTCCGGCCTTCTGATCTGCTATGCATTTCTACAGGCAACTATAAGCAACTACAGAACTGCAAATTCTTCCAAGGCTTTTTTTTTTTTTGAACACGTATCTTAAGCTGCAGTTTTCTTATCCTGCTTGTGATCAAGTTATTATCAAATCTACTATATTATAATGGTACCTTTTCTTTAATAGCAGCCTTCTCAAGAAGCTTAGGTTTTTTTCAAGTTCTTGAAGAAGCACCAAATCTCTTAAATTATTCTGTGATAACTGAGCACATGCTGATGTGTTTAAGTCAGCAGAGTAACAGCCTCTGACCACAAAGGATTTCTTTTTTAAATATACATATATATTTTTTACCTTATGTACACCAAGAGATCCAAAAGGAAGTGGCTTGCCAGTTTTATTATCAATTAGAAGAACTTCTGAATCCAGGATCATACTGTGCCCACCAGGGAAAGCCTGGGGGATGAAGTCCTTAAAGTGGGCTACCTTGAGGGAAAAAACACAGAAAGATGTCTGACTGAAGAGATGGACTCACTCCAGTGCAGATGTTCTCTCCAGAGGTGTCTGAGAGATGCGTGTGCATATTTCTACTGCAGCACAGACCATTAGCATGATCTATAAATAGAAAAAAAGACTTGAACAAATATAACAAAGTCACTCAACCAGCATCAAGCCAAGCCAACTGCAGCAAAGTGCACATGAGAGCAGGTAGGTTAACTGTAGCTTCAAGGTCTTAAAAGCCACCAAAACAAACTGATTACAGTTCTACTAAATGCTGCTTTTCCAGATTTAAATGCATGTAGAAATTAAACAAAAGTACGTACAACAGAAGGTATCCTCCCTGCCTATAGGAACTTGTGACATTCACTCATGTTTATAGAGTAAAAGAACAATTTATAGGTGCTCACTTTGTGAGGAAGGACAGGTTTGAGGCTCCGGCTGAAGTAGCTGAAGTGATCTCCGTTTTTATGGACCTGCACTCTCTCACCATCATATTTAATCTCTGCATACATGCCATTGGGGCACTTCTTCATGGCATACTCTATCGACTTGCAGGCTTCAGCCTTAGAAAGGTGGAGAGAAAAGAGCAAAAGAAATTCAGATGATGCAATTTTTAAATAAAGCTACTTTTACTTAATTACACACATGAACCATCCATTCTCTCGTAGATGCTGCTGTCCAGAGTCTGATACCCAGTTCAAGTTTTGGTTTCATTTGCCTGAGTGTTCTCAATACTATAGCTGTTCAGTTTTTATCTCCTCCACCTACTTAGAGATGTAAGTATTGTGCCTTTTGTAGGTGTGTGCTGAGCTCAAAAGTAAAATATTGAACTCTGATGTTACTTATTTGAATCTCCAGTCCAAGAAAAAAAAAAAAGCTTATGCTTTTTTTCCAGATAAAGGATCAGCTTCTGAGATGACAGCAAAGAAGCCAATAAAAAAGTAACATCTGGATTGAAGTCAAGCCACGATTTTTGCTTCTGCAGCATCACTGAAGCTGCAAATACTCAGTACACCAAATACTGCCCATGGTAGAAAACACCTTTTAAAAAAATGGCATTATACATGAAAAATCTGTATCACTTATCTGTCTACTGATTCCTAAAGGTGAAGGTTTCTGACAGTACATATGAGAACTCCATTTCTTCCTCTGCTATAGGTTTCCCCCTGCAGGGAGGCCGACATTACCAGCATAGGTTGAACTGGAGTCATCAGGGAGGCCTGCACGCTGAGCGTTCGCTTCACACCTGGCGTTTTCTCAGCATCCTGCTGGTTCCTCAGGACTCGCTCCACCACATCCTGGAGGTTGCGTGATGCTTTGAATGCCTCGTAAGCATTTGGATCCAAAGCATCCAACCTTGATTGGAATTGAGAACAGAGGGAAAACGTATCAATCTCAGGTCTGTAGCTCGTGGCTTGCAAAGGTAATGCTCACTTCTGCCTTCATCTCGTAATGAAAGGTGATACTTACACATGCTTTGCGCCAGCGTTCATTTTCAAGTCATGCTTAATTAGCCTGATGATGCATTTCAGGTCGTTGCCTGTACATCTGAAGTGTGAAAGAAGATTCAGAGATGGCAGACACTTATCTGTACTATTTTCCAGCTGAAAAAAGGAAACTTGTCAAGGCCTCTGCAAAAAAGGTCTTCCCATTCTGCAGGGTTTCAACTCAAATGAATGTTTTATTAGTGATATCCCAGAAGCAAAAATAGAATATCCAAAAGGCTTTTGATCACCTTCATATTTGAATGCCGATATTAATTTTGCCTCTGTCTAGAGACCCCCTCCAAAATTCAGTTAAGTAGGGCATCTAGAATGAGTCTTTATCACAAGCTAAGCCACACAAAGGCTCTTCAGCATGCCTGCAGGGCTTGAAGGCTTTACCCAGCTTACCTAGAGCAACAACTTAAAAGCTAAGTAGGGTAGTTGTATAAACCATTTGTTTAGCACAGATTCAGCAGGCAAAGATGATTCTCCCTGACTTGAACATGGGCCAATCAAACCACTGACAGCAGCTTACAGACATAAAGTTCAGTCTCTGTAGCTTATGATTACTTTCTCATCTGTTCTAGCTTGTGAAATGGGGATAACCACTTCTAATTTTAGTGTCAACCTTCAGAGGCTGTTTAATCCCTTACCTGCGAGTGATGTCTTGCAGCACACTTTGCTGGTCATCTTCCTTAGTAAGCTTAGATAGCTGGATGAGAAACTCATCTACCTCTTGGATGGTCAGGAGGCTTTTGGCTGCTGGAGGACAAGATTTGCTCTGCTCAAAGAAGAGGCGTATTGTCTCAGAAACGTCTCCCTGTCTCCAAGAAGAGAACAAGGGTGTTGGTCAGAGCTATGCCCAGCAAATGGGAAAGCTATTCCTAGAGATTCAATGTCATTCCACAAGCACAGGAACAATGCTGCAATTGCATGAAGGAACCGCAGCCAAACATCAGAGCAAAGCTGCCATTACACAGAGTACATCTTGTCAGCCCTTTCACTTGCAAAAGTGTATGCAAGAGTACCACTATCACCCAACTGCTGTAATTTCATTTTTTTTTTTTACTGCTGCAGTATCACAGACTCCGTATTTCCTCCGGATTAATCCACTTGTAAATCCAAGAATCTCTGTCTAGTGGTGTCGGTAGAAGGCTGTATATATCAAGGCAACAGAGGTGAAAGAATTCACCCACTTTCTAATTTTTTTCACCCACTTTCATTTTTTTCTAATTTCATCTTGCAATGAAATTAGACGTGTGCACAGCGAGTTACCAACTCCTGTGCACAGGAATTAAATGCACATATAAGCACTGGCAATTATACGAATCTAGCTTAACTAATAAGCCAATTTAAGCTCATAGGGGCAGATCTATTAATTTAGTTTTTAATACATGATGTTAACAAAAAAAATGACAAATCAGTTGAATAGGAACACGCTAGACAAAATGGTTTAGAGAAAGCAGGTGCAGCTCAGCTTGCCTAAGTATTTTAGTCTTGTTTTCTAAAGTTTTGCAGGCGAATTCACATCTTGCTTTCTGATCAAATGTTATACTTTAAATGTTTCAGATGGCAGAAAGCTCTAAGAAAACTGCTAAAACAAACAAACATTTACCAGCTCCTTAACAGTTAAGCTAACAACCTTTCAAATAATGGGGGGATGGAAATATAAAGAATTTCCATATCAAGAAACTAAGCAGCAGAAATTAAGAGATCTGCTTCCTGTACTCACCTGTTCCAGGTCCCGGACCATTTCTTCTTGGCTGCAGTTAAAAATTCTACTGAACAGCTTTACAATCTGCTTATCATTTAAGTTGTAAACAATTTTAATGATGCCTGGTAAGAGTAGCTTAATGGTCAGGTATACATCACCATGAAAACCATCTGGAAAAAAAAAAACACACACCATTAGAAACTGTCACAATTTATTTTTCATCTACAGGCTCTGGTTGTTTGTACTCATTAGCATGACTGGGGAAAAAAAAACAACACAGCTGTGTCTTCTTCATTCCACCTTACTGTACTGCTTCACGTGAAAGGACATTTTTCAGGGGATCCACAATTTCTCTCCAAATCTGATGCTGGTGCTAATTTTGGTGGCATCTCAAACATCCAAGGCAGTTCTGGCCCAAGACATCCTTAACTGCATTTGTTCCTTAGATAGCAGCTCACTTTGCAGACGTTATCAGCATAATTCAGAAATCATCATTCCTCGCAGCCTGAACTAAAGAGCAATCTGATTTTAACTCTCCCTTGCTTTTGACATAACAACATGGAAGTTTAATTTTGAGAGGGCTTTCACATGCAGAAAATGTGAAGCAGGAATCATACCTCCTCCACTTCCCTTCTTCAGGAAGTCCTGGATGATCTGTGTTTTCACATTGTAACTAGGCTTGTCAGCAACCATGGCACACAGCTTCCTGAACTCTCGCAGCAAGCAGTCTTTGTGCTTCGGATCACAGTTCTTTGCAGACAGGCTGGAGTTGTGGGAAGAGTTTGCAGACACCTCTTCAGAATTCTTGGGTTTGGCTGAATGAAAGACAATATGTTGCTCTTTTAATAAGTACAGTATAGGCAGACTTTGAAGATGAGAACACCACTATTAGGTAATCTGAAAAGAACAAACCCACTGTGGAGACAAAGCTTTAGAACTGAATAATGATGTGCTACCCCAAAATCTGTGACTAAGTTTTAGTTAAATTAAAAAAAAAATGTATGTATATTCTTCCCCACAAGTTTTGTTTGGGATTTTTCTACCTTAACTCTACCAGACAAATATGGTTAAGCCTTGGTGAAAACAAACTCCTGCTGGCAGATGCTTCTATTTTATTTCTGCTTCACATGCCTTCTCCCTTCACAGGAGCTCATTTTCCTAATAACATTTCTAAAATGAGAGGAAAAAAAACTGAAGAGAAACTCACTTAGCTTTTATTCACATCTGTTGAGCATTTGACTATTCAGCTATAAGAGAATGAGAAACAAATAGGTTGGACAGGGGCTCTGGCAGTGCCTAGACCAACTTCCTGCACAAAGGAGGGCTACCTTCAAAGCTGATGAAGCTGTTCCAGGCCCTGAGCAGCACAGTGTAGTTGTGTGAGCAAGCTGTGTAGGATGATTATCTTACTAAGTATTATGAAATATTTCTCAGATCCCATAGTAATCACTTGATGTTTGCAGCCTCTCTTTCAGCAAGAAGCACATACTTGGTGTTGTTCAGAGAATGAGAAAGGTCATTAACCAAAGAAATCAATCATAGAACAATTTAATCTGTTAGCAACAGAGCTAAGCCTACTTTCCCATAGGTTCATATTCTCTGTACTCCCAGTCCTTCTGCCCAGCTCCTCACCATGTATGTTACTCTCCAGCACAACTACACATTCTCACCAAACCAGATTAAGTAGAATAGTTAAAACCAAACCATCTTCCACAGAGTAAAAAATGACTCAACTGAGTCAAATAAAAAAAACACTCGCTGGTATTGGAAGACAAGGATTTCCCAGAATCATTTTAAGACTCACCTGTGAAGCCAGAGAACTTCTTTGGATTGATGTTAGCCAATGGATCTTTCTGGGGACTGCTTATTTGTCCAGTAGCAGTGATCTTAGCCTGAACTGTTGCTTTTTTCTTCGGTGTACTGGCAGCCTTGGATGTAGCTTCTGTAAAGCAGCAAGTCAAAGGTTCAAACCAGTAGCCAGATATAATCTCCAACACCCCTGCATGTATATAAGATATACTGCAACAAACAAGTTCTAAAACTGGGGATGGAGGGACATTTCTCATACAGCAAAAGGTGAAAGACTGCGTAATTTAGCAAAGTTCACAAAAAAGGATGAAAATGGAAAATAAATGATGCTTCCTTGGGGCATTAATCTAAACTTTAAGCATCTATGCATGGATTAAATCACCTTCTCCAGTCAATCATGACAAACAAAGTAAGGAGCGCTATTCCACAGGTGCCCACTTACTCCCCCTTACATCTCATCCATCATCTCATTAAATCATGCTAACAAGTCAGCAAGGATTGTTGGTCATAGCAGTGAGGCCCTGGTACTCCCAGAGAGCTGTGGGTGCCTCATCCCTGGACGTGGCCGAGGCCAGGCTGGAGGGGCTCTGGGCAGCCTGAGCTGGTGGGAGCAACCAGTCCACACAGCAGGGGGTTGGAACCAAAGGGTCCCTCCCAAGCCATTCTATGACTCTGCCACTGCAAGGTAAACACGTGGCTGTGCAGTGATTGGTGGCATAACCAGAGAACGAGTTGTGCAGCAGTGGCCCAGCTCCCACCTGGCATCTCACCTGAGATGAGGTTGGTGATCAGTTCCTTCTCCCCATCCTGCAGCTCTTCCCACCCTTCCAAATCCGTGATGTCTTCAATTTTCTTGGTGGTCGCCCGGGCCTTCTCCAGCTTCTCAAACATGCACTTGACGTGGTACCACTCCTTCATATCCCCACCAGACTCAGTGAAAGGGTTGGGAACGATCTTCCCGATGCGCACCATCCCCTTCACGATCTTCTCCTTGCACTTTTTGCAGCCGGCCGTGCCACGCTTGGCGTAATCCACGCAGTACCTCTGTTCAGCCATGTCCCCCGCCGCCGTGCAGGCCCGGCACAGCCACGTGTGCACAGGCAGAGGGACGAGGAGACGCGCAGCAACGTCGCCCGGCTTCACGTGCACACGGCGGGCAGCCGCACTCACCGACAGCCGGCAGCGGGAGCCGGGCAGGGCAGCGCAGCGCGACCAGAGCCTCGGCCAGGAGAGCAGCGCCCTGGGGCAGCCGAGCCCGAGCGCCCGAGCAGCCCGAGTGAGCGCCGCGCTGCCCGCGGGCATCCAGCCCGCCTCGGGCCGCTGTAAGAGAGAGAGGAGAGAGGAGACGCTGAGCCGGGCCAGCGCCGCCCCACAGGCCTACCCTGCAGCTGGGCCACACAGAGCCTCCACCGCCTCCCCGATGCCGTCCGCATGCCCCTCTACGCCGCCCGACGGCTCCGCGCTCCCCACCACCGCCAACCCTTCCGGCTCCGCCACTGTCGCTTCGCCCCCTCACCCGCACGCCCCCAATCGCTCTCGGTCCCACCGCCCCTCGCTTTGGGCCTCACCCGCCGCCGCCTCCAGGCCACCGTAGAACAGGACGCATGCGCACAGCACGGCGGCCCATCCCCCTCTTCCGGCAGCCCGGAAGCGACGTCAGAGCATGCGCTGTGCGCGGAGCGACGCAGTAGGCGTTGTGTCCCATCCCGGCGCCGAAGGCCCCGCCCCCCAAGCCGGGCCCCGCCCAACAGCGGAGCGTGCAGCCGCCTCGCGCCGATTCCCGCCTTTTGTGCCGCCTCGCGTTCCCGCGCGCGTTTTCCCGCTCCTGGCGCCGTGAGGTGATGGCGCGTGGCCGCCTCACGAGCCGCGCTCAGCGCTGCGTTCGTCCGAGCCTGAGGCAGTGCCTCGTCCCCAGCCTCCAGCATCGTCTTTCCTTGGGCGCTGCACCGAGTTCTTGAAAGTCTGAGGGATGCCCTATTCTTGACTCCACCAATTGGGCGCTCCAAGAGTGCTGTGTCACGTTGGCAGAGCTCTGAGGTGCTGCAGTATCAAAACCAGCCCTCCGCGAGCTGTGTTTGTGCAGGCCTGAGGTGCTGGCAGTCACTTGGACTTAAGAACGTGCTTTCCAGGAGCACTGTGCTCTGCCTGCCCAGGCCTGTGGCACTGCTGTGTCACTCGGCCTCACAAGATCAACCCTCAGAGCACTGCCCTGTGTTCCTGTGTGCCTGAGGCACTGCTCTGTGCCTGGCCCAAATGCCTGCCCTCCAGGAGCCCTCACAGATCTGCACAGCCCTGAGGTACTGCAGTGTTACCTCAGTTCTTCCTAGAACTTCTCAGTGATCTTGGAGCCCGGTTGTGGGAACAGCTTTCCATTTCCCTGCCGAAGGATCTGTTGGGTGGTGCTGGGATGCTGCAGGGGATTTGGGATGTGGGTACCGTGCACACCGACAGCATGGTTCCTGCCATCACCCAGGACTCTGGGCCGTCCCTGACCTGCTGTGCTGTTGCTCAGCGTGTCTGAGGCAGTCTGTGAGGTGTAGAGTGCAGAATTCACATTGCCAGACTTGTTACTGCTGCACTGCAGGCCTCCAGCAAGCACAAGGTGAACTACAGCCATCTTCCTTGTTTTCTCAGCACGCCAATCTCCAGCTACACAAACTGGGCCGTTTGGAGCTGTGGATGAGGATAAAACTTTGAAAAACTGGGATGATGTCCAGTAGATAAGTATTTCTTGTTAGTAAATATGGCTGTAAAGCAGTGAGAATGCATTAATTTGCAGGGCTTTGCTCTCGTACAATGCATACCATTCAGAAGAGAAATCAGCCTGTCCCTCGTGGTACCAAAGTGGTGGGAATCCTGAAATAGAAGAACTGAGCTCCCCAGGCTAACCCAGCACAGCTTCAAGTCCCTGATGATGATTTGCAACAGGGCCAGGGTGCTGGGGAAGTCCTTCACAACTGCTGCACCTGGAAGGCATCTGTACAGTGCTGTGCTTCAGTGCTGGAATGCTGAACAGGACGCTGTGTGAGAAGCAGCTCCAGGACCACGCATTTGACAGACCAGGGTTAAAGGTATGGAAGTTTAATGTGGTTAAGCTTTTAATTGTGCCAGTTACTTAATGAAAAGATGTACCATTAAGAAACTATTTACTTTACAGAGGCAACTGTTGCTTGTGCAACATTTAGCATAACTGTGGCCTCTTGTAGGGGAAGATGATTGTAACACCCAGGAGCAGACATGGGTGCACTCTTCAGAGAGCTTGCAGGGAGCACAGAGCACAGTGCAGTGTTCGTGGCATCCCCTTTGGTGTTATCTTTCTTTTATTGTGTTTTTGAGCCTGGTAAAAGAGATGGAGAAGAAAGAAAGATGAACTTGGGCTGACATGAGCTGCTGTGCCTTATCTGGTTTAAATTGGGCAGCTGAGCAACCTCCCAATGGTAGGATTCATTTGTGTAACTTTTAGTGTCTGAAAGTCAGCAATGATCTGAAATAGGTTCTGTGATCAGTAGAGCAGCCTGCAGAGGGCATTTCAGAGGTTCGAGCAGGACGAGATGAATTGCCTGCCGACTTTTCTTGATCTGCAGGGGTTTTGGTGCCTCCTGGACAGGTGAGTGAAGCAGGAGGGCTCCCCTCCGGGGGCAGGAGATGGATGTCCTGACTGGAAATGAAGAGCAGAAAGCACAGGCAGGTGGCAGAATGCTGCAGGGACAAAGCGTTTGGCTTTCATATCAATTTCTTCAGCGGGAAGCTGACACAACGGCTGTTTGGATGTTTTTAAAAGGCCTGGAAGTAACAGCAGCAAAGCAGGGACACTCTTAGTTCCTGCCCCCTGAACAAAGCAGCTGGGGGCTCTTCATCCTGAAGAGTTTATTTGGGTGTTCATCTGCAGTGGCACCAAAAGAAGGGGTGAAAATTTGAAGCTGCATTGTCAGAGCTGTTTGTGGCTGGTGGGTCTGAGTGGGAGTTTCAATTGCTGTGATACTGATATTGGTCACTGCTCTTAATTTTACTACATATTCTGAGTTGCAAAGTGCTTTTGTGAGGAGGGGAATTAAAATTAGTTTGAGTTTTATGTTTTTATTTGAATAAATTCTCTAGCTCTCTGTTTGGCCAGGATGTACCTTTAAGCACCTGTGAATGGAGCTACATATCTAGTGAGCATCTTTCCACAAAGCTACAGGAAACTGATTTCACAGAAAGGCCAGAGAAAAGTAGGAGGTAAATTACTGCTGTTTCCCAAAGGATCAGCAGGGAGCCACTGTCCGTGGGTAGCTAATAGTGGAATTGCTGAGATGAACCTCTTCATGTAAAGCTCTCTTTGTGAGTCATGAACAACAGACCAGCAGGGAGGGCTGTAGGAAAGCAGAACTCTGCTATTACTATATTCAATTAATACAGGGAAGATAATACCAATAAAGTCAAGATTTAAATGTCAAAGTCCATTCTTATGTAAGCAAAGTGGTGATGAGAAGCCTTGTCAGGAGTTAAAATGCACGTGGAAGTGAAGTAATGGTTTCAGCTTTGCTTTATGTCTTTTTCCCCAGTGTTAAGAAAAAAAAAAATAATTGTAGTTATTTCATTTTAAACCAGTGTTGAAAAGTACTTCATAAAGACAAAGGGTTCACCTTGTCCAAATCTTCTGGTTTTGAATGGGGTTTTGAACTGAAATTAAAGTCTTGGTGCAGGACTTACAGAGTTACATTTCAATGACTCCAATCTTTTTAGTATTGAGAAAATGTCCAGAATCTCACTGAAATCAAATAAAGGGAGGAAGATGTTTAGAATTTTAATAACTGCATTGAACAAATGCATCTCCCTGTATGGCTGCTGAAGAAGATAGGGAATCTGGATGTGTTTATTGAAATACAGGAGATAAAAGAAATGGAGAAGATTATAGAAAACAGGCATGGACATGAAATGTATTTTAAAGGAGGAGAAGTGATGTCAGTTAAGTAACAGATCAAAAAAACATGTAAGAAAGTTAAAAATCTCAGTGTTACTCACTTATTAGCGCATTGTTGCCAAGACTTGTTTGATTTGGGCTTCAAAAGGAGAAGTTGCTGCAGTTGTAATGCGAAAGGCAAACAGGTGGTAGATGGCAGTTCAGGCTGGATGGATTCCCAGTGCTCCTGCTTTGAGCAGTGCTTACAGGGATTTCTGGCTTGGGAAGGTGTGGAAAGTTTTGGTCTGAATGACTTCTGATATCTTTTCATGGTCATATTCATATGGATTCAATTTCCCATGGAGCAGTCAGGCGCCCCAGGGCTTGCACAGCACTGCAGTGCAGCTTGAAGCTAATGGAACCTCCCAGAAGGCTCTTTCTGGCTCTGCTGGGTGGGGAGAGGAAAGAGTGTAACGTATTACAATAGAGTTTGCTCCTTTTCTGTTGATGTGTGCTTCCTGGAACAGCAAGTGGACTAAACATGGTGTAAGATGAAATGCTGAAGATCTGGATCTCCAAACAACAGTCGTACCCTTCTGCCCGAGGTGTTGTCGGGTCTGTGGTCAGAAGTTCACCTTTCCCTTCCCTCCATGTTAGCACGCTCCATGCCTGTGTGTGTAATTCAGTGCATATGACACAAGCAGCCACGTAACTGCCGTGCGTCCTGCTCCCATCGCAGCAACATGCCTGCCTGGGGCTGTGACACAAAGATGACAACGGACGTGGTGTTATCCTGAATTGCTACATACAGCCCTCTGCCGTGGGGACAGCGTCGAATGTGAACTTTGTCCTTTCATCCAAGCACAGCAGAAGTCTGTCTCTCCTCCTTACCATATCTCAGCTGTCTTTTTGAGGGAAGATGTTGACGTTTGGTACGGGGACATTAGGAATACTTGAGTAAAGGCAAACAAATGTGAAATATGTCATTTGCGGTATGGGTTGCCCAAAGAATCATTTAACGGCCGTGAAAAATGTGTCAGAGATTTCCAAAGGCATTTAGGAGATGCTGATGCCCATTTGCTGTTAATGCTAATGAGAAGTGAGTGTCCAAATCACTTGGACGGGTTTTGGAAAGCCTCAGCTAGATTCATTTCTTCCTGGAGGAAATTACATTTGACAGGAGGCTTCTGATGCGGGGAGAGAAGGGCATTGGGGGCTGCTGTTGGAATTTATTGTATTTCGGTTCAGAACTCTGCCAAATGTGCAGCAGATACAGATGCTGATATCCACACCTCTATTCTGCTGTCAGCTAACATAATATCCTTTATTTTTCTGCGTACTGCGTATGCTGTTAAATTAGATAGACGTATTTGCAAGGTGAATGACAAGTGTAATTGGCTATAAATGCTCCATTTAGAGAGATTGCAAACTATGTTTAAGTTACACCCAAATGCACCTGTACTTGAGATGCAGAATCATTCAGCTCCCACGGCACCTTCATTACATCCATACTTCATCCTCCCACACAAATAGATTCTGAGGAAAATAATTTCTCCCCAAATGTGCATCTGCTGCAAATTATCCTGGCATCATTACACATGCAAGCATAGCGAGCACAGATCTCTCGTGCCATGTGTTGGTGCTGCTGGAAAGATGACACCTACTTCTGGAAAACAAGGAAGGCTCGAATTAAAGGTGGGCAGCTTTTATCTCAGCAACTGGAAAGCTTACAGGTTTTAAGTTCCCAATTCCTCTTCTCTGTTTCTTCATTAGACTAAGTAGGAGTTGGGTGCTGATAGAGAGCAGACAGGGCCAAGGCAATTTGAGTGTTTTTTTTCTTTGTCTCAAGTAGTCTGTATTCTCTATTTTAATACATAGTAGTCCTGAGGCTGCTGCATGCTCTGCCACGTTCTTTCAAACCTCATCTGTCACATCTGGTCTGCACGGCTGTTGTACACTCAAAGAAAAGAGCTGAATAAAAGCAACTGCTCAATGAATGCAGCATGCATTGTGCGTGGAGGTGTGCCTGACCTGCAAACTGCTGCTATTCAAGTGCTGTCTCTGATACCTGAGTCCCAATGGCAGCTGTTCCATTCAGCCCTGCCCAAATAGGCTGTGAGGTGTCTTTAGCTGTACAAACTACTTGCATTCTTCAGGCTTCAAATAGCTTGGACCATGTTTTAGCAAGCAAATGGAAGTTCAGGTGCAAGGAGTCTTCTGGAGAGCCCAGCACTTGTCCTTTCCCATTAGCACAGCCTCAGGTGGGCACCTGCCAAGCAGGAGAGGCAGAGCCCTCCTTGGGGAATGTTCTGCTCTCCCATGGTACAGGGAACTTCTTCCCTTCAGTGCCAGTCTGAGTTCTTTCTTTCTGAGTCTTCCCCAAAGTAGTATGCAGTGTTACACGCTGCTGTGCTAGTGGCTGTGTGTGTAATTAGTGACTTCATGGCTCCCAAAAGCTACAGTCTTCAACCTTAATCCACCTTTGGTCATCATGCCACATCTCTTGAAAGCCTTTGTGATGTGGAGACTGCAATACTTACAGCCAGATCTACACTGGAACTAACTTTTATCAGGGAGATGGGATGTTAGGAAAAAAAACCCTTCATCTTGGAAACTAGAAGCATAGAAGTCTAACAAGCCAGATAATGACTTTCACTGCAGAGCTGTTAATGCAGCTGTTTATGCAGAGAACAACTCAGCAAAGATGGACATTTGCTGCTGCTCGTGCTTCAAAGACCTGCACTGAGATGCCAGTGCTGCAGCCTGGCAGTTTGGGTTCCTGCTTGAACAGTTGCTGTATGCCTTGTTCTCCTCTCTGGAGTGTAGATGATTGTCACAGTACTGCTGTCTTTGCTTTCAGAACCCCAGGGAGTGGGAAGAGGATTAAAAAATAAAAAAAAGAAAAACAACAAATGCAAAATCTTTGCATTTGGGGCTTTTTGTTTCTATGTATCCTTAGAACATATGGGGGCATGCTGGTTTATTCCTGCCTGTGTTTTGTTATGGATCTGCTTTCAATGGAATGCAACTCCTTTTTCTATCTTCAGGGTTCTGCAGATGGCTTAAGATGAACAGAGCAGCTGCGTATCTGCAACCTAAAATTACACTCTGACTTTGCTGTCCAGAGAACCAGGTCCTGCACTGCTGCATGGGCTGTCTCAGGCAGAGGGCTTTGCTTCCATCTTTGAGGTTCCTGTGGGCCCTTTTTTCTCCAGGCTGCTGAGGGCCCTCAGTAGAATCCAGGTATAACATGTCCATCTGTCCTCTCATTCTTTCTGGCCCTCATTCTCCCCCTTTCATCATCATCCCATACCTGGGATCTGGTGAAATAAACACGTATGAGTGACCACACCTGCATATTGAAACAAGAACAACATCAAAAAAAAAAAAAAAAAAAAAAAAAAGCTTTTCCATCCCATTGTTATATTGCAGAAACCTGGTCTGCCTGTTACACCATTACTGATAGGCACAAGGTCACATTAACTATTTTAGCAGATGCTGACAGTGTTAGAAACACCCACCTGCCGCAGATGAAACACAATTAACCAGCCTCATGCTGTTATAAAAACCCCAAGCAGCAGCTCTTCTTGTTCTCTGTCTGGGGAGTGGTGTGTGGGCTGGGTTCAGGCTCAGGGCTTTACTCCCTTGTGTCTTTCTGAAGATCCCTCCCCACGTAATAGGAGACGTGGTGCTGAATAACAGTGTAAAAGAGTGATGCCCATCTGATGGTTTTCTTTAAGCCAGGTCTAATTACCCTGTCTGGATCAGTGCCTCTTCCTCCTTACTTTCAGGGAGCATTTTTAAACCAATCAGTGGTACGCCAGGAACTCTTAGAAGCTCTGGGAAGCTTGGCTTGTAGAGTCTCACATGGAAGGGATGCAGGGTCTGCCTTGTGAGGAGGCTGGCAGCTATTCTTAAGGTGTTTAAAGGTGTTTAGCTCTAATCCATAATAATGAGATATCTTCTTATCTAATTGAAGTGCAACGTTTCCTAACAGCTTTCTGCCTTCTTTTGAAAACCTACGTATTAAATTACTATGAGACAATAGTTTCTAAAAGGCATTCTCCTAACCTTAGTTTCTTCCCTAAATTGAATGAATCTGGTGAAGTGTCTCTTAGAAACAAATCTTTTTTAAACCTGCACTCTATTCTTCTTAACCTCTCTGCCCTAAACAATTTCTGAGACAAGATGAATACCAGCCTATGAAGATCATAGCTACATATATTCTACTTAAGCATTCACTTGGCTGGTAGCCTGGAATAAGTCACTTTTGAGGGTTAAACAACTTCTGGGCTATGGATGGGACTTCATTATGCAATGTGTGAGTGGTTATTACTGTAAGCTGGTCGCTGAGGTACAGCTGCTGTGTTTGCTACGCAGAAAGTACAGGCTCTGGGCTGGTTACCCTGCTCCAAAACCTCCTGTCTGAAATGTGGATGGAACAAGTGGGTTAGTTCTCTGCTGTGGGAACCTTCTGCACCTCGCACTGTTTTGTATAATGTAGTGTTCTAGCTTCTTGCTGCTAGAAAATGTAGGAAAATAAGGTTTTTGTTCTTTGAAAGGATTACATCCTTGCTTTGAGACTCTTTGAATTGCTAACTCTAGCTTAAAGATGGCATGGGCTGCTAGCACTGCTGAGAATCAGACTAAGAGTGAGAAAATTTTGAAATCAGAGGCTTCCCATTTGAATCTCAGCTGTCCTCAGGGCTCCTGAGCTCTGGTGAGGTGACCAGGATAAGTGTTCTGCTACAAGTGTGTTGCTTGGAATGATTTTCTCCTCCCAGCACACTCTCCCAAATGCACTGGGCTGTTCAGCTGGACAAGGCTTATTTGAAAAGGGTTAATAAGTAATAGAGGCGGGACAGTGAACCACGATCAGCTGTTCATGAATTAAATAATCTTACTATTTCTTCTGCTGATAGAAAGTTATCTAACAAGGTAGATAAGAAGGGGTTTCTAGCTAAACTTATCCTACGGTGGGAATAGAAACTTGCATTGTTGGTTTGGACTGGTACAGTGGGGGGAATTGCTTTACTGTGTTCAAAGAAGTACCAAAATATTCAAGGTTCCAAACATTCATGCTGAAACATTAAACATCTGTGTCCTAGAAAACTCACTAAACCAGGTAACTGCTTTTTGGGCCTGTCTGAAGTGCTTAGGTCTGCTTTCTGAGGTTTGAAATCCCAGTGAAACGCACAGTCATCTTAGATTAAGAGTTAAACTCACCTTTATTGCTTGGAGTCAGATGGGATGGATGGTGACATGGTTTGGATCACTCTTCCCACACAACGCGTAACACTTGTGCATCTGGTTGAAATTCAGAGTGGAATATGACAGCCAACTGCAATCTACCCTGTGTGTAGTTTTTATAGCTGAGCCTTGCTCCAACTTGTGGCGTTTTCATGTAAGCTGTGTAGCTCTCAATGAATTACTGAATGCTGAGCAGATATTCATACTGGCGGGGTTGCTGCGTCCTGCTTGCTTTCAAATACCCACATCCTTATGGGGAACACCTGTCCTAGCTAACATGATGGGACAGTCCTTCTTCCTCTGCTTTGGAGTAAGTCCCAAAGAGTCAGTGACCCAGTGCTTCCAGGTGTTACCAAGTTTTGTTAGGATTGATGCTACAAAGCAGTGTTCTACTACTCTGCTCTCAGGGCTTTGCTCATAAATGTGCTTAACCTTCTATGTAGCAGAAATGGATGGTTAATTCAGTGAATGTTTGCTCACTTTCTGCATGTAAATAATGATCCGGAGGGTGCTGACAGTCCATTCTAAAGGGATTGTGTAATATAGAGAAATCTGCTCCTGTATAAGTGCTCCCACAGCGACTCTCCTGCAGGTGAGGTGACTGCCAGTGCTGTTCTGTGCACTGAAATTGGTTGGGCTTCCTGTTTTCCAGCCTTCAGAATGGGACCATACTTCAGGCCCCTTCAGCTTGCCTTTGTTGCAGCGTGAAAACCTTTTTGACACACACGTACTTAACTCTTTCAGGACACCGTACAGAGATTGCTAGTTCCTTTGTAACCTGCCTCTGGAGATGCTGCATAACTTAAATCATCAAGTTATTCTTGCAAACAGTTCTCCCGTTTCATTTTAATACTTCAAAGAGTTACTGGACCTCATAATATTGATCTATTCACTTCCTGCCCTTTTATAGCTGCCTGTATAATTTCTGATCTTTAAATCTGACAGCTATGTCCCCAAGATGACTGTTCTTAATGTTTAAATGATTGCTACCTTCCATCAAAAGATCCAGCATTAAAACAGGAAATACAGTGCAAAAGCAATAAAACAGTATGACTATGGATTAATTTCAGGCTACCCTTTAAGTACAAAACCAATATGGGGAATATAACTCAGTGTTTAGGTAAAACGGAGTCGAAGTTCTCTAAGTGCTTACAAGAAATCACCTGGAAATAGTGCCAGCTGGGAGTGAAAGCTCCCAGTTTCATACATTCCATGTATATGAAACTGCATACAAGAGGCTGTATCAGACAGCTAGCAGTTTATGCTCTCATGTAGATACCACAAAGACATACAGGATTATGAGAGTGTTGGAAACAGCAGTAATGTGCCAGGTCTTTCACTAATGCCATTCCCTCTTTGTTGGGTAATACAGTCCTCAGATTTTCTTTTTTCTTTTTAGTAGTTCTGTGTTTTCATGCTAAAACACTGGATATTGTTTGGGGGCATAACTTCATATAAATGCAAAAAAAAAAAAAAAAAAAAAAAATCCCTGCTCCTCTCCTTGCTTTTCCTTTAGACCACCAAAAAAACTGCTAATGCAATTTTAATTCATAGCTCTACCTTTTTCTCAAGCCCTGGGACACAGATAAAGTGCTTTCAAACAGTGGTTGGACTGCATCTTTAAAAAAGCTGTAAGACACCTCTGCTCTGATACAAAACCTGTGCTATCCAGCTCTGCAGTCTAATCAAGCTTGGAAGCTGCTGATTTGGTAAGAGGGTAACAATGCATGCAGTGACCCTGTAGGTCACGTCACATCTTTGTGAGGCTGTTAGAGGCTATGGCAGGCCAAGTTTCCAGATTTCCCTCTACTCCTGTCCCCTCCTCTTTCCCTGGAGCAATCCCTCAGGCATGGAGGTTCTTAAACCAATGCCAGCTGCACCACACACAGGGATGGTTAGGTTTTCTGCCAGCGCTGCAATCCGCACTGAAGCAATTAGAGCTGCTCTCTCTGGATCTATTAAGAGCTGCAGCCCCACTGAATGTGCTTCCTAGAGTCCCTGGCTTTCGACCTGATGTATTTGTGCATTTCTTTGTTAGCACACATAGCGAAGAAGCGGTTCTCCAGCTTTGTCTGTTTGCTCTGGCTTCCTAGTGCAAATGTCAGGTGACTTTGAGCATCTAACTTTTCTGAGGAAAGCAGGCATGGAAATCAAGTCTAGCAGTTTTTGAATCTAGACAACCTGAAGAGTGTGAGCTTCTAAATTTCTGTGCTGTGAGGCAGATGATTTGTAAGACTTTCCTCACTTACCTGATGGTAAAATCTCTAGACAAGTGATAAATATCTGCTTGCCTTGTATCTGTCACTCAAAATATGCTGGTTTATTGCTTGTGTAGAAAGAGTGTGTTAGGTGCATGTGTTTGATGGGACCATGTTACATGCTTCTGATGCTTGTATTCTATGCAAAGGAATGAGATATGAACAGTTTGTGTTCCCACAGTACATTTTTTTTTTTTTCATTCTTTTCCCTCCTGTTTACTTTTCAACACATATGACCTCTCTCTATTTCCCCTTTCCTTCTTTTTACCCCATGCTGTCAGAGCTGTGCAGAGAAATGCATCTTTGAGGGCAGAAAAGTGAATGACTGTAATTCTAAATTAGGTTTCAGGTCAATATCTGTTGAAATACCTCTTGAGTTATCTTTTTTGAGAGAAAGACCCACTGAGTTCAGGTTATAACTATTATATATACTTACATATGATAGAGCAGGGACATTCAGGGCCAGGCAGGAGGGGCTCTGGGCACCTGGTGGAGCTGAGGGTGTCCCTGGGCATCGCAGGGAGTTGGACTAGATGGACTTTAAAGGTCCCTTACAACTCAATGGGTTTTGTGATTTTTGAAATAGAAAGTACAAGTAGTGGAACAATGTAGGGAATTTTTAAACTATCAGCCACAAAAAGTGTAACTTTCTGACTGGGTCTGTTTTTTAAAACTGCCAAAAACCTTTTTGAAGTTCTCAATAATCTCTGGTATCTCAGATTTACAGCCCCTCTCACCCCCTTAATTTCCACATACTCTTGAGATTAATTTCTTTCAGGCAAAGAATACATAAAGATAAGAAAAATGCAAGAGGAGTATCTTATTTTTAGGACACTGGGGCTGGAAGTTCTGTTGCAGCACAACCAGAGCACGAATCTAGTTTTTCAGGAGGAGAACTAGATAGGAATTTCTGTAGTACAAAAAGGAGTGAATTTCGGAGGCTCTCCCTTGCAAAGAGAGTGAGTTCACTGAGATTATCAAATGTGAAAGTGAATGTAGCAATTCACCTTGAAAAAGCTGGTTCAGAAGCAGCAGCTGTGAAGAAGAGTCAGCCTGCAAAGCACAGCTCTGCAGAGAGATGTCACTGACCCTACCTACAACTTGAGGTATTGGTGGTCTCTGAAGTTCTGTAGGAAACAAACCCTGCCTGCAAAAATGCTCTACTGTGTGGCAAGGAAAGCCAGCTTCATAAAAGCTGTACTCATAAAAGCAGGTTCCTCGTTTCATTTTCCATTGGTCCACCTTCCTGGAAGGGCTTTCACTAAAGCAGTGTACAGGGATTGTGTGCACGGCATCATGTAACGGTGGCCTTTGCCCAGCTGCAGCCCTTGGTTTTGCCCTCTCCTTGTGGCATCAGGATTCACTCTGCTATAGCAGATGCTAAGCCTCAGTTGTGTATCTGTCTGAGCTGCTAAAACTCCTCAAAAGTAGTTCCTATTAGGGCACACTGGCAAAATGAAGTGTTGTTTAATGTCTCATCTGACTTATTAAAAATGAGGTGGTGTTGGGGCTGCTCTGGTGTTGTCAATCTAGTGTGATGCAAAACATGAAAAATGTGCTTTGCCTTGCTGCTGACAGGGTTGTTGGATGAGAAGGGTGATTTGGCAGCTCGGCTCCCTACCTTCCATATGTAATCTGCCACTTGAAAAGCTGCTGGTAGTGCCAGGATGGTGCTAAGCCATAGTAGGTCATTTTTCTTCCTTGTCCTATTGGCAGGAGAAGCTTTTGTGCAGGAGTTGCCACTTTGACCTCCAGTTTGCAAGAACAGAAGTTGTAGCCTTTACAGAGGAAGGGAGGGGGGACCTGGTCTTATCTTGTGAGGGCAGAAAGCTGCACCTCCAGAAGGCTTGGCTGGGCTCATGTAAGCAGAAAATTATTTAAATGCTCTGCCATGGTTGTGGCCACATGCTATCTCACCAGCTTTCCGCTTTATATTTTTTCCTATCATTCTTTAACATGCTAGAAAACATTCTCATTTCTTTCTGACAATGGGATGAGGAGAGGCAAACAACAGTGTGGAAGACATGCTCCATCAAATGAGTTTCAGGAGCTAAGCAATAACGTGGTGTCAGAATACTTAGAAATGAAGCATTAGGATGGTGCATCTCAATTTGTTTCAGTTCTCTAGAACCCGGAAGGAAATCTACCACTTCAGATCCCATCATGAAATAATGGCATCGTGCCTTTCTTCTTCCTCTTCTGCCTCTCTCCGTGTTCCTCTGGGAGACATCAGACAGCCTTGAGTAACCAGAGCCTTCATTCATGGAAACGATGCTTAAAAACAAGCAACAAACAGGCCTGGATCTGTCTCAGCCCACCCTCCTTGTGATTGATGGGAAGGGGAATATGTCTGCCCCATGCCATTTGTGCAGCCATCCCTACTAACTTTAGTCCCTTCCTGGGCAGATGAGGATCTGTAGTGCAGGTGTGAGCCTGTAGTGCTCTGGCAAAGAATAAGTTGTTTAAAGCTGTGGTATGTTGGTAAACCAGCAGTGGATGAGGGACAGCTCGAAACATTCAGATCCTCCAGGACTAGATAAGCATAATTGCATATTTAGAATTAGTAAAACTGTAAGGATCAAAGCAATCTCCTGGATAGAGGACTAGATCAAAGGAGAGACTTTATAAGAAGAAAACATGGATGTTAAGTTCTCCATCTGCACTCTATAAATACAAGATGCCAGCGGTAAAGAGGATATAGGAATAAAGGGAGCATTTACACATTTCTCAGCAGGAAATAATTTGGTGTCTGACTAGTTAGATTTTAAATTATGATAAAATAACAGGCACAGAATTCCAGCAGAGGGAAGATTCTCCTTTTAAAAGCTGAGTTTGAGTCCTTATTAGGAAATAGGATAAAATCACAACTTCTTCCATAAATTTACATAAAAGAGCAATATCGTGTTGCTTTGCTTGAAGAACAGATGCTACCTGACTAAACAGCAAACTGCAACATATCCAAAAATCTATCAAGAAAAGACTTGGTTTCACTTAAATCACTCTCTGACATTCAGATGGAATCAGAGAATACAGATCTCTATTCAAGCACAGGAGACTCAGCAAAGTGCATGGCAGATTGAAAACGTGACTGCTGCTCATTGTGCATGTGGCTATTAACAGCATTTAGCATTCTGGATGAAAAATGATGACAATCAGCTCTGGTTTGCCTCATCTTTTGAAGAGAGAGATGCTGGCTTTTAGTATTGGTCAGTCTTATCCTGAGCAGCCTGCAGCTGTGCTTGTCCTGCGTGCACTGACTATTTTGGCCTGGGTGGAGGTGGCAGCCAGTGGAGCTGGAGTGAGAGCTGAGCTGCAGACTGGGAGTAGAGGCATCTCCAGAGTCTGTGTGTTGTGCTATGAACTGCCTTGTCATTTCCTCGGGGATCAGACTCCCACGCTGACATGTGCATCCTGCTGCAAGGAACGCTAACGAGCAAACACTCCTTCGGTTAAATGAGATGTTTCAGAAGGTTATAAAAGCAGATTTCTGGGAGTCTGAAAATAAGCTGAGCAGCAGCTTATGCAAGAAGAAAGTGTGGACTGTAAATGCCTGTACACACAGGCTGTCCTTCCCTCACTTAGTGCACTGTGTGAGTGGATCAGCACGCATTTAAAGGATTAGGAAGGCAGCTCAGAGGATCTTCATGGCACACTGTGAATCTGACCCCTCAGGCCTATCCTGTGGCTTGACAGAGAAAACATGGAAGCCTGGAGAAAGCATCCAGATCTTAGGAAAGGAATGGGCTTAACTTTTGTGAAGGGCCATTTGGAACGTGGCAGTGTTAATGTTACCTCATGCTACAACTGTGTTTTTCCTCCTGAGGCTTTCCTTAATTGCACCTTGGATGTGAGACAGGAAAGAAGCATCCAAAAGAAAAGCCAGCACTACCATGCTTGGCTTCTCTTTTCTGATCAGATAAAGCTGTGAGGGAAGAAAACAGCTTTCATCATACTCTGCTGTTTTCCCAAATTCTGAAATCAGTTAACTGCCAAGTGCTTTTTAATCCGACCAAATCAATTTGCAAACTTTCATTAATACTATCAGGTAATCTGCAAGCTGTTTACCCCCTGCCTTATTGGAAGGGCCATTAATACACAGGATAATGGATACCTCAGGGAAAGCAGACATTAAGTTAATAATTAATGATTACAGAAGCTTTAAGGCAACAGAACACATTTACCTTTGTGAAGATATTGAAATTGCATTACTCTCATTTTAGCTATCTCCCTGCAGTTGGTGCTCAGCGCCGGATTGGAGCCTCGCTGCAGACTAGAAGCTTTTACCCTGAATTGCAACATCTATAATGTTCTTGAGAACTGCCAGGCTCTGCTGTCCCTGCTATGCTGCTATCAGTTTGTGCTCGCATCTGGGGAGTGGGGCTGATTCTTCAACAGGCTCTGCTGATGCTTGTACCACTGGAGCCTGCTGCGTGTGCATGGCGAGTGCTGAGCTCAAGATGGGGGACACCGATGGGATGCAAAGTGCTGATGCCTTCTCTGTCTTCAGAGGGCACTGCAGGATAGTGCAACCACAGAGTCGGCTCTGTGAGCAGGAGGCATGGTGTGGGGTGGGTTCTGTGAGGGACATAAAACTCAAATAACAGCCTTGGTTTTCAGGTAGCCAGTTATTAACATGGAAGGAGCCTCTCACAGGCTTGGTAATAGAGATCCTGCCCAGCCTTAATACAGAAGAAAAATCTCATAATCTGTGCTCTATCCACAAGTTGGAGCGAGCAGGATGTTGGTTGTCAGTTCTCGCAGGTGTGGTATAAATGCTTTATTTCTGCAGTTCAATATATATACACAGTCTATGTAAAGGAATGGTTTGTTGGTATATGTTTACCTAAAAATCTCAGCTTTTCTTAGGTATTTTGCTCTAAACTTTTCTTCCCTTCCTTCTGCACCATTTACGTTTTCATAAACTACCACCTGCAGTCCAGGCTCCACTTCCACGTGTACCCATCACACATGTCTGCTGCTTCTGAAGTTTCCTCCGTGTTTGCTGCATTGTGCTGATCTCGTCCTGTTTCCCTCCTGGAGCAGTAGTTCTTGTTTCAGGTCTGTTTGAGATCAGCATGCAGGTTGTGCCTGGCACTGCCATTGTCTTCTGGACAGTACTGAGCACATGCCTGCACTGCAAGAGGCATGGGGCACTTGGGCAGGAAGACTTTAGCACAAACATCTACAAATGTAAGGGAAAACCGGTTTGGGTGTAAGACATCTGGATGTGTAACCCTTTGGGTGATTTTCAGCCATCATCTCCATCACCATACTTGGGTGAATTTGTGCCAAGTACTAGGATGTCTAAAATTACACTGGACAGATCCCCCAGGCAGAGGTCAACCCTGATTTATGACTTATCAATTCTGAAGAATCTGGCTGGAGTATGTGCTTCGTTCTTGCACCCACTGTTATCCACTCAGAGCCTCTTCTCTCTGGGTGTGAGAGTAGCAGTTCAGAGCTTGCTGGCTTTCATCCAGCCTCCTAGAGATAGGCCTTATCTGGCTCCGAGGTGTAATTTGGTTGAAACTGTCCTTCCTTACTCATCAATTTCAATGATGTTAACGTGGTGCTTAAGCCAGTTCTTTTATTAAGTTTCAGAGGTTTTGTATTCCACAATCCAATTCTGCATTATTGATAAAGTCTTGAGCAGGGGATTACTTGAGATGTAAGCTTTCTGGCGCATTAGTCATACCTGAGTTGTGTTTTTCAGAGGAAGCTGTCTCTTATTTAGGCCGGTTTCTTGCCTGCCTGGCAGCTTCTGTTCCTGTGCAGCACTGGGGCTGCTAACTCCAGGCGTAATTGTAGGCTCATGTTGTCAGCCGGCAGCAAGGAGTCAGCGCTGACAGCTCTTCAAGCGGGGGCTGTGGCCTTGCCCACAGGCAGTACAGGAGCAGGTCCAGAGCACAGCCAGGGTCAGCCATGACCTGGAAATTGCTAGACAGGTCTGTAACGGTCCCTCTGGGTATAGAGCTGCTTGTCCTAAACTGCACACCTGTTCCTAGGGGGCTTTGGAGCCTTGGAACCGCTATGACTTTTGTGTAACACTTACATGGAAATCTAAGAAAATGTTAAAAAAGATTTTTTTTAAATCCAGTCACAGCAAGATGAACTTAAAGACACTGAAACCCATAACAGCCTCACTTACTATGTTTCCTCACTCATAGATATGCATGTGGTGGTTAAAAAACAAGACTGTGCAGCCTACCACCTCACAGCAAGGCAGGGTACACCACAAAACGCAGATCTGCCATTGTGGACTTGCTCACAAAATATCACAAACCAGAAAATGTCACCCTAATTAAAACACTTCCTCTATTTTCTGTGAAAAGAAGGCGTTTTACTCCGACACACTTGTATCTTAGAGTTTCCATGGTTAATTTCTGTATTTTTAAAACCACTATGGAACTGCCAGAAACAAGGTATTGACAGCTTCAGTGCTCAACTCAGAGTAGGCTTGAAACTAATTGTTTCAATGGTTCTTTCCTCTGCGGGTTTTTCAGTACAGTTTGCAGAGCTGTGCAGTGAAGTGTGACTTGTATGCAGTCTGGTTTTGCTTTCCTTGACTTGTGTATTATCACTTGGGTAGGACAGTGATGATAGAGTGATGGTACCCGAAGGACATACTCCTGTGGATGATGCACATTTCAGAACCAGTGTTTTCCTCCCTGTTCAGGTTCTTTATTACATGCTCACTGCTGTGGTATTTCAGTGCCTTCCGGATGCACCATAAAGGCTAGAATCAAAATGCCCTTCTGCTTTTCCTCCAATCTCTCTCCTCTTACCTGGACGGAGGGGGAAAGAGGAAATCAAAAAGCCTTAAAATGTATTTCACCGTGCAGTGTCTTGATGGCTAGGATGGAAGCACTCAGCTTTCCTTTGGAAACCATGGGGAAGTCTGGTGTTGATGAGACAGGCGGTCATTGAGCTGGTCCACCAGAGTTGGGTCCCGTGGACCAAGAGTGACATGTCACAGAGCTGAGAGTGGTGCCTGGCTCCACAGCAGGGCCTGCCCTGGCTGCTCTACCTGTTCCCTGCTGACCTCTGCATTTGAAACTCCTGCAGATCCCCTTGAACTTCAAGCCTCCATTAGCTAAAGGTGGATGGGCTTATATTTGTTTTACAGTTTATATGTGTAAAGGTCTTTTGCTTTCTCCCTTGCCTTAGCCTCTATTGCAGAGGGTTAGTTTTATAAGCCTTATTGGAGTTTTCATCTTTCAAAGCTTGTGGGAGCTATTTGGCTTGAAAAAACACCACATAAATTAGAATGTCTGTTGGCTTTGTTGCCTTCCTTATGAGACAATAGCATTTCCAATTAGGGATTTCCTTCTCTTACATACAGAACATGGTATTTCTTTGCTGTATGGCTCAACATGCCTGTCATGTGCTGATAAGCTTTGTATTAGACCTTTCATCTTCTCGTGGTGTATGTGTACAGGACAAAGTGCACAATGGAATAGTGGATACAGCCCCCCTGATCCATTGCCAGTCACATAATGGCTGATACAAGAGTGTTCATTCTCCTCAGCAGCTGTGGGGATGTACAGAAAATCAGTAATGAAGATACTGGCTGCAAACTGCCTGGTGTGGATTGGTTTGGTTTGTGAGGCAGCCTTGTAAAGATGAGAGCTAGAAGAGCAGGGCAGGAGAGCTGTGAAGTGCTGACCCCAGCTGGCTCTTTGAGGCCGTGGTGTTTCCTTAGTAAGCAGAATGCTTGATAATAATGGGGCTGCAGGGTTCCCCCTGTCCCTTTACCCCCAGAAGGATATAGGAGAAACAAGAAATCTAGGCTTGTTAGAGGGAGGAAAATGTGGTTTATCAGGATAATGTGTTCTGATTTGGGGGCTGTATTTTATCTTTCTAAAGTTGGCTACCTAAAAGTGCTGGTGAAGCAGGCCTTGCTGATGCATGCAGATATTGAAGGGTGGGGAAAGGTGATCAGTCTCTCATACATTTCAAAAATCAGAATAGGAAATAAAATTTACTCAGGAGTCCGTAATACGCTCCAGCACACTTGTCCTCTAGGAGTGGCCTGTGCTAAAAGCATGTAATAAAATTGCTGATGCTGCTGTTAAGTAACAGGGTAATTACTCTGGATGAGGAGGGGGACATAACGAAAAATTTGAACTAATATTTAATGCCATTCCCATTAAGTTACTCATCTTAAATACCTGGCTTACCACATTTCTAACTTTTTGTGCTATAAAATGGCACAAATTGCAGACTTAAGAGATCATTAGAATAATATGCAATGGGTTTATCTTCATAAATAGAAGTGATGCTACACAGAGCTTTTTCTTTTGTGGATAAGCAGATATAAGAGAAGACAAGAAAGAATGTTCCCAAACAATCTTTCTTAAGAACAGCAAATGCGATTGTGCTGCAGAGGTTATGCTATACGTGTGTTTAAGGCAGTGTCTTAACCTCCTTGATGCAAATAGTTCTTAAGATAAAAGATGGAGCTCTTCCGAGAACATTTTGCCATTCACTGGTGACAAATCAAGAAAATGTTTTGTGCTGATTAAGTTACTGTCAGAAGGTCAGCTGCCTCAGGGAACTGATTTAGAAGCCTCAGAAAAATGTAGGATGATCCTAAAGAAATGCCTCTTATTTATTTCCATGGAAACTACAACAGATGCAAAGAGCACAATGACACTGTTTGAATAGAGCAAATTCTCAGCTACAAGACAGTATTTTTCCACATAGTCACAACTATCAGCTGTACATTTTCACCAGCAATGAACAGGAGCTTGCATGTCACACAGCAGAAGTCCCCTCTTGGAACACGAGCCTGCATGCCGTGCTGCCACTGCTTTCACCACTTAAATGCTCCACCCAGTGCCTCACTGTGCTCACATCCACTGTTAGGTCTCCATATCTGTTCAGCAAGCAATGGATGAATGTCAGTGGGTGCCATTTTTTCTGCAGGGAGGATCAGTTACACGCCTTTGCTTCATACACGCTCCCGTGTCAGACACAGTTCTGTCAGGCTGCTGCTCTGCTGCCATCCATTGCACAGCAATGAAATGTAACAGTATTGGTGGGAAGGTTCAACCTCTTCTGCCTCTACACCGGCATCTGCCTCTGATGTTGTGGGCCAACATCATAAAATAGAAGGTATTACTTCCAGAGCAGCCTTTGTAAATCACCTCTTTTTTTTCTCCCTCTCTCCATGCATTACTCATTCAGCTATGTACCTGCCCTGAAGATGGCAATGGGACATTGTACCCTGTGATCTTGCAGCTGTGACCCCCACACCTTTGTGGAAGCTTGAACAACAGAAAATTCTTGTGCTGGTGTCCACTAGCTCCATTGCAGCCCAGCTCCTGCTGAGCCTGTTTCAGTACAGGATGAAAAGGGAAGACGTGTATTCCTATTGTGAAGGTTAGCTTTTGTCTGCCCTTGAGCTGGTTACGTTAATTGTTGCTATTCAGGCTTTTAGATTGCATCCAGCTTTAAGATGCAGTGAAACCGTGCAGGTTTTCATTCCAGCATGGCTGGAAAAGTGCCCTAATTACCCCAGAGTGTCTTGTTATTCCAAACAAGTCTAAAAACACTGTGCTTGCCTTCTCTGCTTCATTTCATATCTGGTAATGAGAGAATGTGCACGTCCCCCACGTCTACTTAGCTAAGTTGTCTAGAGGACGGGTCTTTCAGGTTGTAATTTCACAGAGTTTCTCTGGACCCGGGTGCAAATAAAGCAGTTTACACCCAAGTCAGCAAAGCAGTACAGTAGCGACTGCTGCTGTGAGCATCTCACCTTGTGGTATATTTTACTGGAGATACTGTTGCCTAGTGGAAGGTCACAAGACTGATATCTGCTAGCCCTGCCTGTTGCTTTCACAGTCTCTTGGACTTCCTATCCATTTTTTTTCCCTGGAGACCCACCAAGTTTTTGGTAACAGTAATAGGTCCCAAAGATTTGGGTCCCATTTCTGTCCAGAGAGGCTGTGGATGCCCCCTCCTGGAGGCATTCGAGGCTGGGCTGGATGGGGCTTGGAGCAACCTGGATTAGAGGGAGGTGTCCCTGCCTGTAGCAGGGGTTGGAAAAAGATGATTTTAAGGTTCCCTTCCAGCCCAAAGCATTCAGTGATTCTGTGATTCTGTTATTTGGATTTTGGGTGATCCTGTGTGGAGGCAGGAGATGGATGTAGTGATCCCTGTGGGTCCCTTCAACTTGGGGTGTTCTATGATTCTAAGTCAAGCACTTGTACCCAGATCTGCTTGGGCTTGTGCTGTGAGCAGATCTCAGACCTATCTTGCCTTCCTACCATCTCATGTCAGGTAAAGTAAGCATTTTTTCAGGAGTGCTAGCAATAAAACCTCACTGGCTCATGGTGAAGGAGGTTGGAGTGCTTCAGTCTGAAGGCTAAGGAAGCCATGCAATTGCACAGAGTGATTGCAAACAGCATTAGGAAGAGGGAGAGTGCGAAAAAAGGACTGTTGCAAAGGCCTGTGGGATTTGAATACAATGAGACATTAGCCAAGCATAAATTCTGTTACCATCATTAACATTTTCAGTACAAAGCTGAACAGATCCAGGAGCTTTAGACCAGATCAGAGCTCTGTATCATCTGGCCATTACAGCTTTTGATACAGAGCCAGCTTCAGCCTCTCACCAATCAGAGCGCTGGCTAGCAAGAATGTGAAAAGCACTTGCTCGATATTCTAAGTGGAAGAGATGTATCACCAGTGCTCCCATTTCCCTTTTCCCCTATTTCCTAAAACAATAAATATTTCTCATAGATGTACCTAATGGCTTAAGCACAACCTGGCAGCTCATGAAATATTTCCTTCCTTTAATCAGAATCCTGAAGCAAACACGAAGGGAAATAAAAAGCCAATAATATGCTTGGTTGTGTGCACAAAAGTAGAATGAAATATATGAAGCTGGTAATGGCTCTGCTGTCACATCTTAAAAACATTTGCTTTGACTTGCATAAGTGTCAATTCAGCCTGCACTTGATACATTACACCATGGATAAAGCTGCTGGCTTTTAAAATCAGGTCTCTTATTCAAGGAATGTAGAAGATACTCTAAATAGCTACTCTGTTTTGTTGAGTAATGATGTATATAGCAAATAAAGCTTTTTTCTTTAAAAGCTCAACTTTTGGACTACAGGTTTTTTTTTCTGCCATGTTTCTGCATCGGGGAAGAAGCCCAGAAGCTCATCTGCAAAGTGTGATTAAAGACAGAGCTCTCTTGCCAAGGTTACAGCAAGTTCAACCTCTTGGCCATTTTCTGGGGAGATGTGTTAAGCCAGGCCTTGAGCTGTGCCAGGGCAGCTTGCCAGCTTCTGGGCAGCCTTGCTGGGAAGAGAGTAGAGAAGCCGGGAGCTCTGCATGTGTCTACGAGGGTATGTTGCAAATCTCAACCTCCGGTCATTAAACCTTCTGTTCTGTTGAACATCCTCATGGTGGTTCTCTGTGCCTGTGTGGTGTGTCCATCAACTGAACTGAGGGATTCTCTTCTGCCCATTCTCTGTTGAATGTCTCACTGCTCTCTGGAGGTCACGCTTGCATCTGTCACAGCTAGATCATTTAGCAGCTGGTCTTTGGAGGACCGAGGCACCAAACTCTGTCCAGGTACTCAGTTGTCTGCAGGCAGAGAATGCATGACAAAAGCTCTTCTGTTCTAGGGCGTTCAGTCTTATTTCCATGTCTTTGATGTTCAAGGTCACACAGTTGTCTCTGCCCTTAGCAGTGTAGAATCTTAGTATTTTTTCAGTGTGTGAATCCCAGGGCTGCAGCCTTACACCACTGTATGCCTCATAGTGTTTTTCTTTTGATTCCTTGCCTACATTTACCTTCTCTCTTTTTTTTAAATAATCTACTTTTTTTTTTTTTCCCCAGGAGAGGAGTGCTGTATAGCCTAGCAGGTTGGATTTCTTGATAAACAAATTTCATCCACTGCCCAAGATCACAGCAAATAAAGTGTCCCAACAAGAAATGAAGAAATCTTGTACTCTTATCCTGCAATACCATCTAGTTTCTCCTCTAGGACTCAAAATTGACCAGCAAACTGCTACCACACAGAGAACTTTGTTAATTCTCATCCATAGGTATCACTGAGCCAAACCAATACCTTGTGTCCTCATCCTTTGTCCTGTCTTCCAGCTTTGCACACTCTCACTTTTGCCCCTGACTTCCATTCCTGAACAAACCATCCTTCATTCCTGTGATCAAACCTGATGGATCAGTGGATTGTTTCTGCTCTCTGCCTTCCTTCTCCCAGGGCTGAAGAGCTCCCAGTGAGGACTGCTCGAGTGCTCCATCCTCTGAGTGCCCAGCTGCTGGGTATCGGTGTCCAGTTTGATTTGCTCAGCTGGATGTCTTGCTGGAGTATGCTGGAGGGCAGCGTGTTGTTCTGAGTAAAAGCTCTAGAAAGGGAGCAGTGACTTACAGGGGGCTGTAAGTTACTGCACCTTGCACTGGGCAATACAATTTACCTTACAGCTGTTTCTCAAGACTTTACAGCCTCTAATTTTCTTGTCATACTGCTTTGAACTTTATTTACTCCAGAGAAAATTGAGGAGGTGGCTTTGAATGTTTCTCTAAACATTGAACAGCAAGAGCTGGATCGGGATGTGTGAATTGTTGAGGGCCTTAAGTGACAGCTGCTGCACTTGTGAGTCTTGAAGCCTCCAGAAGGGCTTTCTGTTACTTTATTTACCTTTATTTATCAATGTCCCAGAAGCTCACTTAGAAACGCTTCTGGGGACTGTCAGGTGCTCACATGTTAGCAGTGCAATGGAGTTAAAAGCACTTGGGATTTGCTTACTGCTGGAAAAGCTGGGTGGGAGGCCAGGCTGCCTTGAAGGGCTTTTAAACAGGATTAAAGATTCCCTGCCTGTGAGGATAGGAATGGGGGAAGGCTTTTGCCAGTGTTGTTTGATCAGTGGAATGGGTGAATTCATTAGCTAGGATTAGCTGTTGTCTCTCACAAAAGGGTAAACATATCTGCACTTCTCCAACCCCGTTTTTCTCTGCAGGCCATTTTAGGGTTTCCACACTGAGTCCTCACAATCTTTTTTTCCTGTCAGAGAAGGCAGCAGTCCCTACAGTGAAAGGGGTATCAAGTTCAGAGTATCTGATATTTGCTTTAACCATGAGGTTTGTATTCATAACACCAATCATCCTCCCTCTCCAAACCTCTCCTGCATCTGGAGGAGGGCTGTAGCCCTTCAGGTAACCTTTCTTGGTAGCCTGTTTTACTCACTCTACTGATGATTTGGAAGCAGAAGCTTTGCAGAAGGCCTCCACCACATCCTCCCAGAGCAGAGAGGTCTTTCCACTGTTTCTACTGAGTTATTTGGGATCTCTCTGTGGCTCGTTTCAGAGGGAAATTCATGCTCTGCTGCCCTCAGCTGAAGATCTTGACCTCTGCAGCAATAAAGCAGCATTAATTTGGAATGTTATAGCAGCATTTGCTCCACTGGCTAATGTGGTTCTCAGCAGAAATACTGCTGAGCCCCTCTGTAACTCAGGAAGTGGGCGGCAGTGCTACATGACAGCAACCCAACCATCTGTAAAAGCTGCTGGAGCCTGTCGTGTTCTAAAGAGTCAAGGCCATGAAGAATGATTACAGAGAATGTGCCATATGACCGAATCTGCACATTATCCCTCACCCTGGTTGCTGCTCAAGTGTGTCTAAGAACTTTGTTCAAAGGCAGCTCTTTCCAACTGCTGTCTCTGGAATACATGGAGGGAAGTATCGCCTCCATCACAAGAAGAGCCTGAAGATGAGAGTCCTTGTGGACTTCGGAAACTGTTCCCTATCAGAAACCATGGGGAGATTCTTCATTTCCTCCGTGATGAAAAATGTCTGCCATGCTCAGCACTGGAGATGCTGGGGGTGAAACACTGCCTTCCAGAGCCCTCCTCAGGGAGCGTGCTTGCACCTAAATTCAAGGGTCAGAGCTCTTTCTGAACACCAAGGTGGCATTTCAGACTTTTTCCAAGTCTGAGCTCTGAGGTAGTGAGTTCAGAATATTTCTGACAAAAAGAATCTGGTAATCTGCCAAAGTTATACGGCTAAAATCTGGGAGTTGAGCCTGGTTCCCTGCCCTGCCAGTGACTGTGACCTTGGACGCTGGTGGTGGGGGTGGCTGAGATGAGAGCTCCAGACATTTCCATCAACAAAATAGTCCTTATGTAGACATAGGAAAAATAAATAAGTAATCCAGGAAGTTTTGTAATTTTTTTATGTACTGATACCTGGAAAAAAAAATACGAAGAAAACTTGGCTGGAGTCCCTATTCACTTAATCCTTTTCTCCTTGACAAATGCTGTGAATTCTTTATGCAGGAGCTTATTCTTCAAGAGAAGTCTGGCTGTTAGTACATTAAGAGGCAATTTAATACTGAATGCACACTGAAGGAGCATAGAGTTCTTGACTAGAAAGCAAGCAGGACCAGAAAGGAGATTCAAATAAATAAAGCAAACATCAACCTTTTCTGAGATCTCACCTCAAATTCCCTTTTAAGAAAAGCTAAAGCTTATACTGCCATTTCCTGCTTGAGGAACCCCTGCTACTTCATCACCGTATAAATGCAAAACAGGCTGAGCACAGAACATTCCTCCGATGATCTGTTGTGTTGTGTGCAGCCCTGTGGCTATAGGTCCTTTTCTCTGAATGCAAGTAAGTTTCCTTTTTTGCCATCGTGCAAAGCCAAACGCCTCTGGTAAGTGTTACCCACAGCTTCCTGCTGCCTGTGTAATACAAATAGCATGTTGATAGCTGGATTTTGTTATTTTACTTTAGAATGTCCATTGTCTCTGAGATGCTTTTCAAACAGATTGCAGTGTTAAGATAGGCTCTGCAGCAGTCTGGAAGAAAAATGGTAAAGCTTCATCCTCACTGTGTCAGCTTTGGAGATAATAAAACATCTTTGCATGTTGACATCGCTGAGCTCTGCCTGTTCCACCGTGCTCTCCTCAGTTCCTTGTCATATCTGCAGGTAACAGCTGGGTAAATAAAGTTCATATGCTAATGGTAGGATTACCATCTTATTATGCTTTGCTCTCAGCAACGAGTTGAAATTCTGGCTGTTCTCTTTTCAAGGCTGAAGATGCACTCAATTCAACAAGTAATGGAGAGCTGGAAAGTAGCGGTATAAAAACTTTCAGGTTGGCTGGGAGAAATTCTACATTGTTGAACTTGTTAAAATTTTTGCCTTGGTGCTGGTGGTTGTGCTCAATCTGCACACAAAATTACCTGATCTCTCCAGCACACAGGTATGGCACTGAGGTGTCCTGCATTTCTGTGGCTGCTGTCAGTTTTAGTGAGACTGGTTTATATGGTGGCCTTTGGCTGAGCAGTCTGCTTTACCCAAAGGTGCACTGACTCAGTGATGAAATCCACAGTACTCTCCAAATCCCCAGCCAAGCATCCCACAGCCAAGACTTACCTTTTCATCCTTTAGTGGGCACCTTTTTGCAAAGCTTCTCCACATTTGGAGGCACCCAGAGCTGTTCTGACATCCTTTCTCCCTGCCTGAAGCAATTCCCTTAAGCATCTCCTCCTGAGAGCAGCTGCATTCATTGCAGTCCTGGCTTTGCTTGGTCGGTGGTTGGGCTTCTGGAGACCTGGAGAGAGGTTCTCTCTGCCTGTTTGGCACTTCTGAATTTCTCTGGAGTTGTCCCTGTTGTATCCTAGGGTTGCTTCACTACTATGAAGTTTGAGGGAACAGAGTTTGAGCTAATGCAGCAGTTAACATCACAGTGTTAGGGTTCTGTACAGGTTTTGGCATCCCAGCCTGAGACACAGCGTGACTCAGTGTTGTGCTAACTGCAGTTGCAGCTGCCTCGAGGTTGTCCATCTGTTCCCTGTCCAACTTTATTGTTGCTCTGTAACAGCAGAAGGATTGACAAGGAGTCTGAATCAATCTCTGTGTGTGCTGGGGACATGTAGGGAAGTGAGCACTCATCCCCCTCCCCTGTGCTTAGACAGGGCAGAATCCCTTGAGTGTCAGAAAACTCCTTTGAACACAAAGCTTTTCCCTCTCTTCTCCTGTCTGTGAGCAGATACAAATTGTCCCACCATGCTCCGTAAGTTTAATTTCATTACAAAAAGTGTCCCTGCTGAAAGCCAATGCCCTTCACAGGTGCTAAGGGAGAAAATGTATCTGAAACAGTCCATCTGGTACGTGCGTTTTGATTACTTCCTCCCTTCCATCTCGCTGCCCTCATTACTAAGCAATGCCCAAATGCTGTTAACGGTCCATTCCCTAATAATGGTGCTGCTTCCTCAAGTGCAGCCTCCTTTATAGGAGAAAGCAAAGAAGCTTTTTACTTTTCTTGATGGGAAATGGGAAAATCATGTTTGGAAATTGTATTTGAACCCAGAGCAGGGTAGGGAAGAGCAGTCCTAGGGCAATAGGTACTGGAGTTGCTGTTCTGTCACCATGGTGGATCAGCAGGTTTAGAGCAGACAGTGCAAAAAAGCTGAGATATACAACTGTGCTGGAATGTCCACATGCCATGGGCATGTAGCAGTACAGCAGCAAGGCAGAGCAGCCTTCAATTTAATCATTTTATAGGACTCCCCTGATGTTCTGGGTACATGCACTCTCCCCCAGAAACATAAAGTTCTGGACTTAAAAGTACTTCAGAAGTCTTATGTTTGCATTTGGAATAGTGGATGTTTTAAAGCCAGTTAGATGGGACGTTAATTTTAAAGTAGCAGAAGAAGATATAACTAAAGTTAGAGATGATTTAAATGAGGAAAGTAGTTGCTTCTGTGGGCCAAAGCTTTGCAAAGCACTTGTGCTACCAAATCAGATGTCAGTTGAGTTGCTTCTTTCTCTGCTTGTGTTCCAAAATTTCTGACTCTTCCTCCTCATTCCTCATGCACCCACTATGACCACATTGTAACCTTTTGACCTGGCAGCTGAAAAATTCCAGGAGTACTGACCTGAGTCTTTGGCCTCTGTCTTAAAAAAATGAATTGCACTGTCTGGACATCTGTGATGAGCAGTAAATTTGTCTCTTGGGTTAAGCAGAACTGCAGTGTAGAGGGAAGGAAACAGTTTGTGATTTCTGGGTATATATTTCTGTTTGTCTTCTGATTTGCTCTTCTCTACATCCCCCTGCCTGGCTTTTGGGTAGTAACTGGGACGGCTTAGCCTCTTCTTCCCAATGTAAGTGATCAATAAACCAAAAGTGACTTTTCCAGCTGTCTTGGGGATGCTGTAGCCCACACCTGATTCATGGGAGGAGAAGGAATGAGACTACACTTGAGTCTCTGTTCTCACTGCATTTGCTAGTGCCATGCACATCCGTTTGGTATGTACCTTCCACACCTCATGCATGCTTTCCTTTGGTACAGAACAACAGACTGCTGGCTAGCCGTGGGTTTCCCATGTGGAGTCTGGCCTTGCAACCTCTGCAGAAGGTTAGAGGAAGTTTTTCTTAACTGAAGACCTTTCTGCCATTCATGTCAGGCTTTAGTGTTAGCCAAGAATAAAGCTGTAGAAAAAAAGTTGTATAGCTGTGGCTGAATAGAAATTGCAACTGTACTAAGTCTGTATCCTCTAGGGCATTCATTCTTCTTCCTTAGATTGCAGCTCCTGGTTCCTTTTGCTAAATGGTTTGGTATTCCTATGGCCTCTTGCTCCGCAACAGAAGTGAGCCTCTTCTAGCAGCCTTGTCCCTTTTACATGTAAGCTATCACAACTTTCGGTAATGCTTGTATCTAAAGCAGCTGGCAATGCTAGCAATGGTATCAGATTAGTTGAAAAAGCAGCTTCAACATTTAATTTAATGTATTCATGGAGGAGGCAGCAGAGATAGAACTGATATGGGACCTTTGGAATCAAATTGTACTCATCAGCAAAACATGCTGTAAATTTCTTCCTGTCTGTCAGGATTTTTTGGTTGGTCTGGCTGGCAGGAGTCTCATTTCACTTTCTTCCTGGCTCTCCCCTTTGGTGCTCAGATCTTGTAATGCCCTGCATTCCAGGACTCCTCTCCCTCACCCTTTGACTCCAGCACAGACTTTTTTTTCAAATTTAGCTGCCATATGTACTGTACAAAACCAGACTGTAGTTGCTGTTCGGCCTTGGAAATAGTGTGAGCAGCAGCTGCCTCTGACAGATCTCATTGTTTGTTGCCTTACAGCAGGACACCCCACCTGTGGGTAGCCACCTCCCTACCTCAGTCTTCTCGCTCATTTGCAGTGCAGCAATCCTGAGGCATATGGTTGTTAGGCTCATCTTCACACAGGAGCCATCCTCAAAGTCCAGGTATGGCTTTGGATGCCCAGATTTGTTTGCAAGCAGCAGCCACCATTCACCACCCTTGCCATCTCTGCTGCTGCTTTTTTCTTCATTAGGCCTCATGACTTTTCATGCAGAAAGTCTTTAAAAGCTAGTAGCTGCCCCATGTGTTGCAAAGCCCAGTAAGCAATACAGGCACTTTCTGCATGCAGGGTTCATGCCTACTGAACAGTGCTGGAAGAGGATTAGCTATCCATCTCAGTAACTGTCCAGCTGAGGACACAGAGCCCAGCCTGGCACAGGCAGTGCCATTCTGCAGGAGACAGCTTGGTTACTGCTGCTGTCTGCTGCTGCCAGGGGATGGTTTGCCTCTAATTTCAGCCTGTGCTGTAGATTGCACATCCAGGATTTCCTCAGAAGGGCAAAGACAAGTCAGAGGAGAGGTGCTGGTGAGGAGGAGGAGAAGGCTGGAGGGGAAGATGATACACGTGGTACAAGTCTTGGCGTGTTCTCTTCGTTCTTTATCCTGTACAGAACAAGCAGGGTGAAGGTGCAGGGCCGGGAACTCTGCTGGCAGATCTCTTAATGCATTTAAGGTACTATCAAGGGGATTTCCTGCACTTCTTGCAGATGGGAAACATTTCTGGTCTGAGCCAGATGCACGGATAGCAAAGGGAAATCTGATATTTGGAAGTGATGTGGTATCATTACACAGTGAGCAGGTCAGCAGGAGAGTGATGTCGATGGAGAGCAGCCTAGATGTGCTGGAAGGGAAAGCAGAGCAAACATTTGGGAGATTTGTGTCCTGACATGACTTCTCAGGGCCAGGGCTGGAACTTACCTTGAGTATGGGAGGGTTAATTCCCAAAGAGCTTTGTAAAGCTCACCAAAGTTTTTTGCCATTCTATCTTAGTAGCGGTGCAAAGGAGCCTCTCTACTGCTCAGTGCTGTACAACTGAGAACAACCACCAGGAGCTCTGATTTCTCTGGGTGAGCTCATGACGGCTGCCTTGGAGTTCTGCTCCCCTGTCTCCCCTGCCCTCCCTGTGCACAGCTCAGGGCTTCCCCAAGGCTGCTGCTCACTGGGGCTTACAGCACAAGCTTCCTCTTCAGCCTGCAGTCACCATGCAACTGCAGTGAAAGCGATATCCTTGTTTCAGTTCCCCGACCTTCACCAGCTAAATAATTTACTGTCATTTCCCACTCTCCCCTCTTCCCTACCCTGGCAATAACTGTGTGTGCACATAAAAGCTTAGTGAATGCTAATCAGGATAAATGTAACAGCATTTCTAGCTCTGTGAACACATGCTTTATGACTATTGTGGGTTTTGGTTTTTTGGTGTTTTTTGTTTTGTGGGAAAAAAAAAGTCCCACAGGGTTTTTGTTAACATAATTGTGTTGAGCAAATTTGAAATATCTGAAAGCTTTTAAGTGTCTGCTATATATACATCCAAGGTTTGTCTTGGAACATGCTAGGTTGCAATAGACATTTTCCAATTAAGTGAAACAGCAGTGAGGATAATGGGTTTATGGAAATGGAAGAGCCATGCTGGAGGGAGATGGTAAGCCAAAAAGCATTAATCTTAATAGGATCCTTTTTTTTTTTTTTTTTTTTTTTTTTTGCTGTGCTTTTCCTTTAAACTTTTTTTTTTATTTCTCTAGGCATGTCACTAGTTCTGCAAGTGGCACGTTCCATATCAGGAGAATCTTTCCCTCTTTCCTTACTCATTTACTTCAAATTTCTCTCCTCCTTTTTTTTTTTTTTTTCTTCTTCTTTCTCTCCAAGAAACCAGCTGTACCATCCTTTCAACAGTGATGGAGGCTCATGCACACATACACTCATCCATCAGCTTAACTGAGTGTGCAGAGTAGGAAATGAGGAATTCACAGCCTTCTGCTCTCCAAAGAGCCAAACCCTCCCTTCCCCTCTGCCTGTGGGGAGGAAAACCTCTGGGAGAGGTCTGGGCTCTGGTCCAGTTCTGCAGCCCAGTCACCTTGGGCCAGGCACCTCCCTTCTGCATCACGAGTAAATATTTCTTTCCAGAAGGCTTCCCAGTAAAATAAGCAGGATCTAGGGTGGAATCTGTGCAGAGAACTGTCATCTTCTTTTCCTGCTGTAATTTCATGTTGTGCCTTTCAGGGTCAGTGCTTGCCTGGGAAATCCCTGCAGGCTGCAGCAGCCAGGTGGGTAGTGAGCCCAGCCCAGGCAGGTGTCAGTGAGCTCTGCTGTAGCTACATCTCCTCTCTGGGAGGATCTCTGCGCTGGAGGTGGGGTCAAAGGGCAGTCTGATGCTTCTAACAAGGAACCACAGCTCTGAGGCCCTGGCCCAATTTCCTAGGTGCAACCAGCACCTGAAGAAAGTAGGGAGCTTGAGAGTTGCTTAGAGGGAACGCAGTGCCATCTCTCACAAAGGATGCTGAGCTTAACCCACCATTACCTCTACTGGTCTCCCCCCCTGCTGTTTCTAAACTGAACTGTAAAGCATCCCCACTCTCACTGCTGCTTCACTTTGATTGTGTGACTACCAGCATGATTGCTGAGAGATGCTTCATTGGGCTACATTTCTGTAGAAAAGATCACCTTGAATCTGGCATGGATTTATTAGTTTCCGTCATATCCCTTGATATAAAACTGGACTGTGTTTCTTTAAATCCTCTCACTCTTTTACAATTGCTTTTTTGCAGGAAACGGTGCTTAGATCTTTAATCTCAAAACAAAAGAGCTCAGACTCCAACTGTATTTATCTTTGCCCAAATTGGAAGGGTTGGAGGCATAGACACCACAAATGCCTCCCTCGAGGTAGGTGCATTTCAATAGTGGATGAAGGGATCTATATATAACATTCAGGTTAGATAGGCTTTTGCACGGAGGGGTCCCAAAGGTACTACATAATTCCACTCTATTGAGGTTCTAATACTGCACCTGTCACTGCGGTGTCAGTGTGATATTAGAGTGGGTCACTTGGGAGAGCATATTGATCCCATTTGTATACAGTTTACAGCATTCTCAGCATCCCTTATGTCCAATGCATCAGTCCTTGCCCTGTTTCCCCCCCTCCTCTAACAGCAAAATCTTTCATCCATGAGCCAAAGGAAAACGGTTTCACCAGCTCTCATGGCCCCAGGAAATATGCTGGGCTTCTTCCATGAGTACAGACTACATCCACACCCAGAAGCTTTCAAGCAGTAAGCACGATTAAGACACACAGCCGTAGGCTTTTCTGTGACCTTTGGGTATTTAAACAGTCTTGGCCTGGCTTCATGATTGTGAGTAGACTTCTATTTATTTCCAGCCCAGCGCTCTGCCTGCACAGAAACGCTTGAAACAGTGGATTTCACTGTGTCTTTAATGTCTTTCTCAGGAAAGTAAAAAATAACACTGGAAGTGATAATCTGACTTTATTCATCTATTTCTCTGTGATGTTATGATTCTCTGTGTTTTCAAACACCTTCTGTAGCAGTTTCATGCTCGCCTTCGGTACATTTTCTAGGAGATCTGAAATTCTGCATTTGCCTGTATAGATATAGTGATTTTAAAGGCTTTCTCCAAGCTGTTCTCCCACTAGAGGGTACTCCTGCTACATCAGAAATCAGCATTCAGGCCTGGACCTGGTTCGCAATGCGTCCGTCTCCTTCGGAGCAGGCTGTTCATTGACAGCACAACCTGGATGCGTTCAGTCGTGCTGCCTCCCTGCTTCTGCAGCCATGGAACTGCCTCGCTGCTGGCTGTGTAGGGGTCCAGAGATGCTGCACTACCATTTTGACCTGCCCTGTCAGCTATACAGTGCTCTGCTCCTCTGTTAGCTGGGATAGTTTTTCTGACCCACTGGCCCCCAGGCTGGGGGGCTGAGCTTAACGCCCCGATAGTGTATGGAGAGCTGCCTTCAACACTTCACCAGATTTTGATTTGAATATGCTCTGATGTCTGTGTGGAAACAGGATGGCTGCTGAGCTTAAGGGTAGAGTTTGGGTGCTGCTCTGATTGATGCACGTTATTGGGATGAAGTGGGGAAATTTTACTGGCCACCTTTTTTATGCAGGAAATGAAGCCATGTAGTCTATTCTGTCTTGAAACTCTGTGCTTGTGTTGGCTGCTGATGGATGGAGGCTGCCTTAAGAGCAGATTTATTTGGCTTTCATGTTGCGAGACTGCAAAAGTAGCTTTGGGTATGGCTGGACCCCCTCCTTCCTCCTCCATGCCTGAATGCCCCTATGTGTTTATGGCAGGCAGGCTGCCCGTGGGCAGGCAAGCAAGATGCGGCACATGCTGTGGTTTATGCTACTCTAGGGACTGTTTTTTCATTGCAGCATGGTTTCAGCCTCTTGAAATGGCAGAGCTAGTGGAGGTGATTTTAGTCTTTTAGCTCTCGTCCAAGGATAAGCCCCAGGTTTCTCCCCATGGACCCTCATAACAGAGCTATACCCCCAGTGTCTCTTTCCCCTGCCAGCATCTTCCCTTCACACTTTCCTGCTCTGTAGAGCCTCTGGGATTTCCACCACTGCCTGCTGCTTTCTCTTTTGAGCATGCTCATGCTTCTGTCTGTTCTCTCTGATTAAATGAGTAGGCAGGAATTACAGTCAACCATCCATCACCAGAGTCAGTGTTCCCTTGACCCAGTCAAGATGAAAGAGGTCAAAATCTTTCTTTCTCAGGCTGTTCCTAGCAGTGAGATAGCCAGCTACTGTTTTCTGGCAGTGCAAATACAGAAGTGAACTGGGGATAGTTCTCCTTCCTAAAAGAAGCCTGGGCAGGCTCTACAACTCAGTACTGGTAGCTGGCTGAAAAGTCATCTACCATCAGGAGAACCATACGTCATCTTTTGCAAAAAGCGAGAGCCTGTAGCCTGTGTTGATATTTGGAGCAATAAATCCCAAATCTGCATCACAGAGAAGGATACCGCTGTCTCAGGAAGTTCATCTTAGGCTTGTGGGTCTCCCAGGTGTGTGATGTCAAAGAGGTGAGATGCTGATCCAGGACACTCTGGTGTTCGGTCTTCACTGACTGAATCCATAGGGATCTCACAAGAAGACTGGTGGCAGTTCTGGTGTAGGTAATCCTGGAAGCATCGGTAGAGCTGTCTCCTTTTCAGGTGACTGCTGGGGAGCTCAGAAATGGCATCCATGAAGCTGGAGTGTAAGTTATGCTCATGAAAACCAACAAAACCTTCTTTCCCCATCCCATGATAACTGCACTGACCATGGTGGAAGGCTAGACTCTCTTTGCTCCTCAGGACTGGAAGGGGAGTTGGAGTTGCAATTAGGAAGGGGAAAAACAAAAAGTGGTGTATACAAAGGAGGGTAACTCAAAGGAGGGTAACTCACTGCTGTGACTAACTATTCCTTTTGGAAAACCTGAAGAAAGTAATCTAGCAGCTCAGAATTACAGTAAATTACAGACCTGGCTTAGTCTGTCTGCTGAGTGCTCTGAGCCTCTATTGATTTCAGAGCCAGGCTACGAATTGCTGCCAGGCAGTGAGCTCCTGGTGCCTGAACCCTTATGTATTCCCCTAAACCCAGTGTCTCTTCCTATCCCCATTCCCATCAATGTGCAGGGCTGCTATCTTTCAGTCCAGTTGACTCCATTTTACTCCGTTGTAAACACAGAGGAGTTTCACAGATACTGTAACAGCCCTTGTATCTGTGTAATCCCATTCCTGGTCATTACCTGTGTGCCCCTTAGGGCAGCAGGACACCTTGGAGCACTGTTGGAGGGCTGAGTCTCAGTTTCCTTTGGCAGCCCCAGACACAGGGCAGCCCTCTGAGCATCTCCGTGCCTCCAATTCCAGCCTGGCTGAGGGCGGATCGATTTGGGAGGCAGAGAAGAACTTCTCACCCTACCTGGCTCATGCAGAGCTGCTGAGGCTGCTCTGGAGAGCTGTTGTGCAAACAAATGTCTATATGTTTGTACAGCCGCTGCAACTGCAACGCGCTGAACTCTATTTTTTGAAGCAATGACGTGCTGCTCCTGAGAATGGAGATGTGGGACGTGAGTCAGCTCATCCAGCAGGCCTCGTCTGCTGGTGCTGACAGGTCTCTGACAGGCCACTGTTTCTGAAACCAAGCAGGAGTCTATTCAACCACAGCTCTTTAAGCGAGAGGGAGCATTAGACTTGCTAATCAGGAGTGTCTGGTGCCCTGTGTTGGGACAGCTTTATTCATAATGATGAGTCATATGTGCTCAGGTTAGCAGCCTCGAGGGTAGGCAGTGTGTAAATAGAGAGAGGACTTTCCCTTAATAAGAGCTGCAGCCCTATAATCCAGGCACCTTCAGTCCATGAGAGGTTCCCAGCCTCCAGCTGCGCTTTGTTCGGCTAAAATTCTTCATGGTTTGCTCTGCTCTCTGCCTTTTCTTCTCTTATTCTTTCTTGATATTTGCACATCTCACTGTGACATGCAACCCTTCCTCTCTCCTGTTTTATTTGCCTTTAATCTGCAGTGCCTATTTTGTGGCTTTTGGCATGGTGACCACTGAGTTGGGAGGATTGTAGCTCTGTGTGTTGAACTTAATGGTAAAATATGCAGTGTGCTGCAGAGCAAAAAGAGCAGGGAACCTTTGTGAAAGGGTGATGAGACAGGTAGATTTGGGATGTGTTCCCCAGGGCTTACACAAGCTTGGAGACCAGCAGTGCGTGGCTGGGCCTTGCTGGAGGTCTGTGGGAGTTGGCCTGGAGGTGCTGACAGCTGGTTTAGAGTTGGGGAGGTGGGGCTGGGAAGGGAAGAGTAGAGAGGCACAAAGAAGCCAAGCTGATGCTTGGCTGAGGCCAGACAGTGGGCTTTGCAGGGGGCCAGGAAACAGTAAGGCAGTGGTTATGGGAAGAGCAGAGTCTGGGGGCCTGAATCTAAATCCCAGACTGGCATATGAGCATATCACATAGGGAAGTTCTCAGTGCTAGCCTTCTGCGTGTGGGGGATGGGGAGACAAAGCTAATGAAGATAGATGTTGTACCTGGAGGGATGTTTACTCTTGTTCCCATTAGGTACTTGGATGTATTGGAAGAGTGAATAGCCTCAAAGACCCAGAATAACCATCAGAGCTTTATCAGGACCTGTGCTTGCGGTTCACTCCTTACAGACTGACACAAATGAAGTGGTAATGATGGTTACTCTCAATTACCACATAACAGTTTAAAAATTGAGCATCTTTAAAAAATGCAGCTGTCTCAAATCTTTACTTCAGTGTGTCGCTGTCTCAAATCAGTTGCTGTGGCTGCTGGGTTGTTTGTTTGTCTGATGAAGTGGGAAAAATAAGCTAATGTGAAGCTGGAGATTAAACTAGGCTGAGAAAAGGATTTTTTTCACCCTTCTCAGTCTCAGCCTTTCCAGGTGGGTTCCAGTAGGTGCCAGTCTCACCTTGTGGAGCAGGGGAAAATGGAAACTGCTAGTAATTCTTCACAGAAGTAAAAAAATACAGCAATAGAAGGGGTGGGAGGAAAAATGAAAGCCTGTAGGAAAGACCTCTGTTCTCTGGGATGCTCACTTCATTTCTTTTTCCCTACTCAGCAAAGTTTATCTTGGGCTCAGCAGCACGAACCTGTCTCCTCCCTGCTCTTCAATTAGTGTGTTGTAAAGGAAGAAGGTAATAGGGGAAGAAAAGGGAAATAGGATATTGTGTTTTGATGCCCCAATAGGTAGAAAAGTGCACGGTTTCCAAATATGATAGTTAATGCTTAATCTGACAGCCTGTCTCTTATCAACAGACTGTGTGTGACACCCCATTACGTGATAATGGAATCCTATATGGAGACCGCAGGAGACCCAGTTTCATTCAATTAGCTTACAAAACAGCAAACCTCTGAAAGCATCTTTGTCTTCTCTTTTCCCCAACTCTTTCTCTCTCTCTTTTTCTTCTTCTTTTTTTTTTTTTACCCTGAGAAAATGAGAGAGTGAATATTTCTATTTTGTTTCGCAGAGGATTAGTACCAACTAATAGGATTAATATCCTGAGTTGCGTGGCAAATGGAACATTGTTAATAGGGTGATTATTAGGGAATTATATGGAGGGGCAAAAATATTAGAGCAGTCAAGAGAAAAGTATCCCTGTGTTGGAGACTGCCATTCCTGTGTGATATCCCTGCTGCTGGCCTGCCCGTGCTGGCTCACGCTTCTTTATTTCTCAGGCTTGCTCTGCCTCTGAGATTAACTTCAGCGTCAGTACAGGGCAGGAAGCAATTTCAGAGCCTGGAAGTTCTGGATGCAAAGAACTGGCATCTCCTCCTGGGATAGCTACCAGGACTCTAGAACCGAAATGAAGGGATTTACAAGCATCAGAGAGTCAACATTTCACCTGCCATCCAGGGACGCCTTTGAGCCGTCAGTGAACGTCTGTTCATGATCAGGAGCTCCATCTCTCCCTCTTGTCTCCTTCCTCTCTGATGGATTTGGCTTTGCCCTGTGTGCCTGACTGCAGGCAGAAGCAGGGGTGTGTGCATGGCCATGGCCTCTGGTTGGTGCTGTGCAGTACTGGAACACTGGTGGCTGCAGTGCTGGAGAACCTCAGTCTGAGTCTGCAGGGCCAATACAGCTGGAAAAATCTTGTAGTGGTTATGTTTGATTGACAACAGGTGTAAGACCAGCAAATTAAAGAAGACTTACCTGCTTCACCAATCCTGTAAACACATATGGTCACATTCACCTAGACGAATGTGTGTGTGGGTATGAGACCCTCAAGGAGGGGCTCCTGGCATAGAGCACAGCTCAGCATAGTTGACGCGTGGAGATATTTTCTGACGTCTGCCTAAGAAAGTATCCATATGCTCTGCATAAATCCTTCTGTCTGCAGCCACAAACCAAAGCCATCCCCAGCAGTGATATTCTCCCAACTTCTGCACTTGCAGATCCCTCAGGGTACTTAGGCCTGCGCCACTCAGAGGCGTTTGCTGTAGGAGGCTTTGTCTGAGCAACTGATAGAGATTTGTTCCCCGATCTGGATCCCCATTGCATCATGAGTCACCACTATTTATATCAGCTGCCGATCTCTCCCAGTGGCAGCTATTTCTGGCTACCTGCCTCATATTCAGTGGAGATTTAGCACTTTTTTTTTTTTTTTTTAATTGAGCCTCCTTTTAATTCTTTTTTTTTTCTTTTTTTGTCTTAGTTTGTTTTTCAGCAGCTGATGAGCTATTCAGGAGCTGGGCTGCGCTCCTCATACCTGTTCTGCAGGAAATGGATTATCCAGCGTTACTTTTCAGCAGATTCAGCTTTGTCTGGAAGAGCATTTTGCCACCAAGTAGCAGTGTCATGCCATCAGAAATGAAAGGCTACGATAAGAGTCAAAGGACTTTGCATCAAACAAGCAATTTAAACATGTAGAGCTGCAATGCAAAGTAGTAGGTTTGCTTTCTGTATGGCCCTCATTAGCCTAGGAGCTCTGCACAAACACAGTAAATAATCCATTCTTGCGAATAGAGAGAAAAAGACTGATTGCTTTCATTGAAAAAAGAAGGGAAATGGGCCATGTCGAGGGCTGTGCCTCAGCCCCCTGAGGAAAGTGGCTGTCAGAGCTGGGAGGCAGGCCACAGGCTCCCGAGGTACGGTTGGGTACTCCAGCCCCAAGGCTGTGCTTTCTGCTGTGATCCGCTTTCCCTCTCTGATCTCCCTGTGCATGCTCAGAATTTCCCATCCATCATATCCAGTTAAATAAAACACAGGCATTTTCTGTCTGTTGTCAGCACGAGGACTTTCCTTTCCTACCCCACTGCGCTCAACGTCTCAGTCAATGAAGGGAACTTCTGCCCCCCCCTTGGCTCCTTCTGTAGCAGAACAAATTGAATAGCAGCTCTGTGCACTTCCAAGAAGGAAGAGTTCCTTTGGTGCCCACTGACGGATCCCTATAGCACAGCTGATTTTCCAGTTATCTGTTTTCCAGCTAGGTTGATTGAGGTCAGACACTGGTAAGACAGGAATGTCCCGAAGGCTCAGCCTGTTGGGTCATGTACTGTGACCCTCTCACAGGGAGATCGGAGGAGCCACCTCTGCTCATGAATGAAGCCAGCTGCTATGAGGCAAGACGTGTGGGAATAGCAGGGTGGTGTTTTACCTTCACCTCTCCATGGAAGGTAAAAGTCTGCGTAATTTAAAGATGAGTTCCCTTATGCCATGTTGTAAAAAGAGTCTTCAGAACACCCCCAAGGTTTTCATTTAATTACCAATTGCAGCTGATTTCACAGAGCAATTTCTAAGCCTCCAGCAAGGCCTTGTGGCAGTTCTTTCATCTCGGAGGCTTATTGGGAAAAGCTGTATTAAACATCTTTTAATCCTGCCTTGGATGCAGTACCTTTGATCACCTACAATTTTATACATCTGCGCTCAGACTCGTGTTCCCATGTACGTGCTTCCCCATCCAAAATGCTTTAAACTGTGTCTGTTGATTTGTAAGTCTTTCCTGATGGATATAAAGCATTCTGCAATCTTGACTGAAATACCCTGATAGCTAATGATGATCCAGAGGAATTGGGTGGTGCAGATGTAAGTTCCAGCATTGCTGGGTAAACTAACGAATGCCCACTCTTTTTGTTTGTTTGTTTTTACTCCAAGTTTTCTTCATAGTGAGGAAAAGAAAACAGTGAATTGCTTTGCATGGAAAGAGAGGAGGTTAAGCCAGATCTGGAATGAGACACTTAGGTATTAATAAACATCAGTCTCAGCTGAGTCTGGGACACAAGAGAAAGCTGGATGATCCCAGAGAGGATGCAGAAGTTTACAAGCTTCTCAGCCAAGGTTTCTCCAGTTTGTTGAAAGCAAGATCAGTGTGAGGAGCTGGAGCTCTTAGTCTGATTTCTGAGGTACAGGACACTGCACTCCTTGAGATGCTTTCTATCTGATGACAACCTTATCTCTATTTTATGGGGAGAATAAAAACCCACAAAGCACCAATGGGATTACCTTTCTGAAAAAGGCAGACAAGCTGTGCACTAAAAGTACCTGTGTATAAATGGGGACATCTGCCTGCACCAACAGCCCTTTGTGACCACCTGGACTCAGACTTGCATCAGTGCTGTTTGAACATATGTTTATTTCAACTACAAGAAGAGAACTCAGTGCAGGGTCACGTTGTGAAGGCCTTAGGTTTGCTTAATGGAGCAGGAGCAGTCTTCTTCCCAGAAAGTCATTATCTCGATGCTCAGAGAGAACAGCCGGAGAGGTCAGTGATCTAAATAGCCAATGTGAAAACCACTCAGCTCTATAGGAAACACAAGGTCACCTTCGAGATGGGTCAGTTCCAAGCCTTTCTTCTTCCAACACCGGTATGCTCTGCCCTCTGCAGCTTTTACATGGGTCTTCAGCATGCATTAGCAGGACATTAGCAGGCAGAGGCTCTTTTGGTGCGATGTGTCCTCTAGATCCCCAAGAGCTTGTTTCTTTATAAATATCATGCTGTTTTCTTTTGATATTTCTTTTGAAGTCTTGGCTACTGCTGCTCTCCTTCACCTTGAAGGCTTGAATGTCTGGGTGTGACTGTGCTGTTTGTGCAATGGGAATGGCACTGGATCCTCTATGAAGTTCTCCTGCAGAGCACAAGAGCCCATGGTTTTGACTGGGTGGGATGAACTAGACTGATTTCCTTGCTCTTTCTCTGTCAAGAAAGAAAATGAATCTTAATGGACTCTGATCCAAGAGTTAGACGTGACGATCCAGCACTGGCACGCTTGCCAGGTCTGATAGAACTGTGATCTGATGTGTCAAATGCATTTTAAGGTCTCAGCTATGTGACAGCTTGCTAATGACTCTGAGCTCCAGGAAGCTTTGACTGATCCCTCTGGGAGCTGGCAGAAAATACGTAGGAAAATGGGTTTTTTTTTGGAAAACAGTTTTGTCAAAATCAAAACATTGAATGGAAATATGTCTCTTCCAGCATCGTTTTAAGCTGGAATGTGTCAAAACAAATGCTTTTATTTTGATTTGAGTGAGACGCTTATAATTTTTACTTTGTATTGCAATAAAGAAACAACACATTTACCATGTTTTTATTTATGTCCTTCCTTTTTGGATAATTATCAGAAACAAGGAACTGCATGCTTCCAAAGTGAATTTCTTGGCATTTCTATTCAAAGATGTTCAATTTCTTGTTCACAGTGAAATCGGATGTGGATGAACGGCCAGAACTCCTGCAGGTGGGGACTCCAACATTTCAGATTCTCTCCTCTGTCCTTGAGCTGTTGTCTTCAGTCACAATCACATCATGCAGACATTTGGAGGGGTCATCTTACAGTCTGCTTTAGGCTTCTCATGGTATTCCATGGTACAATTGAAAACCAGAAGCCAAAATTCACTTTATTGTAAGTGGAGAGTATTTTGTTCTTTTTGCCACTGGTTTGTTAGGTGAGTCTGCTCTGATTGAGCCCACAGTTCTGCCTCAGTTTCCCATTCTGTCCAGTGGTCTGGGATCCCATGCTGTACTGCTCACTCTGTCTAAAACAGTCTACAGTCTAGGAAAGCAACTCCAGCAAAAGTGGTAGTTCTGGTGTCATTCTTGGAGAGGGACTAGCTTCACCAGCTGAAGGATCTTTTTTTTTTTTTTTTTTTTTTAATGAGCAGAAATGTGCTTACTGTGTGGCCTGATCTTAGAATAGCCTGGTGGCCTCTTGTTTGAGTTGAACACCCAGATTGTGAGCTGGTGCTCAGGACTGCTGGGTTGGTGATGGGGAAGTGAGACAGGCCTCTTGGGAAACCTCTATTTCCAGACTGCCCTAATGATTCTTCTGCCTACTTTGAAGTTTCCTCCTGAAGGGAAAAGGGCAGCAAAGGTGAAGTGGTGTGAGGGGAAGCAGAAAAGGAATGGCTGAAGAAGCATCAACTGAGAAGACTGATTCCTTATTCTGGACTGGAGTCACAGAGAAGTCCTCTTTGGCCCCTCTGAGCCAGGGCTGACGTCTGTTTTTATGCACATCCCTTCCTGGTAGATGAATAAGAGAACTGCAGTCGTCTGATGAGCCTGGCAGAGGGAGGAGGCCCTTTCCCTGCATTCACTCACCTCAGGCCCCAGAATTTCAAGAGTGTGTAAATAAATCATGGTCCTGTCATACACTGTACTGAGCTGCCCACAGAGAACAGAACATGACTGAGCTCAATCAAAAATCTGGTCCTTGTTCGTGTTCCTGTGTGTTGAACAGCTCTCTGCCTTGCAGGACACCAGCTCAGCCTGGGCTTCAAAGAGGAGGATGCTCCGGTAGCCCTGCTGACCATTGGCTGGGAGGTGGCATTTCTCCTCTATTTGTTGTTCCTCGAGGCTGTTGTGGTTTTTCTTTTTCATGTGTTGGCCCCCAGACTAATGGTGATTTTTGTCTTAATTGCTTTTTAAAGCTTGCAGAGCTTCATGTCTACTCCAGATAGTTCTGAGCTCCATCATGCACTTATCATTTTCCCAAATACTTTTTTAATTAAATTGGAGCAGAGTGCTCAGTTCTGTAAGGCTATCTGTCTCAGCAACTGTCTTGTTTCCGCTGGGCAGATGCTATGCTGTTTATCACTGGCAAAATTTGGTGTTTTCTTCACAGGCTGTGGGATTTGCAAGGATGTTATCTTCTGCTAGGGAGGCGGCTGCTCACACAGAGGCTGCTCAGGTTGACTGTTGTGGGTTAAGGACCTGCTGCATCAGTTGGGGAGGGATTCCTGCAGGGCTTAGCAAGAAAAACATAGTGTCTGTGATATGAAGGAATGAGGTTTGACGCTGCATTAGGCGGTCTTTGCCCCGATCTCTGCAAATATGTGGGACAAAAAAAACGACATTTTTTTCTGGCAAAGATCAGAGCTTTGAGTTTGGTTAAACTCTGCTCAGCATGGAAAATATTCTCTCTGCAGCACCTTTTAGTTTGACAGACCATTGCTGTGGTCTGCCAGGCATTGCTCAGCTCCCTCCTTCCTCAGAGATGGGTGCAAGGAGCAAAACACACCATACTGCTTCAAAAACCCAAACCTAGATTGCACCATTTGAGAGATGAAGGTCAGCAGAATGGTTACATAGAAATGACCCTTTCTTCCTCTGAAAGTGGGCATTGAGCATCTGAGTCACATCTGCTTTGCTGGAGGAAATAAACAGAGGCCGTTTGCACTATGTTTACCACTGTTATCCCTGCGGAATCAACTCTGCTCTGGGAGAGCACAACAGCCTTCTCTGCCTTGTGAATCCAAAGAACTGTGAACTTTTCCCAACTGAGGAATGTCTCCTTGTCCTGAGTGACCTTGTGCCCATGCTATGAGTTACAGCTGTGCAGTCCTTCTACAGAGGAGGGGTTGTAGAGGTGTCCAACAGAAACAACATTTGGCTCCAGAGAATCTTTTTTATGTCCAGTGGTGGTGACTGAGCCAAAGAGAAAATGACTTGGTCTCCCCAAGTGAGTTCATGGGCTTTTTCACTTGGCAGAGAGGCATGGAGAGTCGTTTTTAACATGTGATTTGAGATTTGTTGCTGACATTAAGAAAATGGAGGTGGTGCCCTACAATGAAGCTTAGGAAACACAGCTTTTAAGGACTCCAGCAATGTATGACAGATCTGAATTTTCTTCTGATAAATTAACTTAATTGTATAGAGACAGTGCAGCTGTTTCTTGGATGAGCATCTCTCCTCAATCCTAACTGAAGTGGTCAGGTGGGAACTGAGGTAGGTGAGGTGTAGAAGTGCTGCCATGAGAGCAGGGACCCCGAGATTTAAATGCAGATTGCACAAACACAAATGGAAAGAGCTGCAACACCAAATCCTGCAGTGGTGCATGCCATTGCACACCTCCAGAGAGGAGCACTGACAGGATATCAGTATTCTTACCAACACACTTTAAGGTTGGAACTTGCAATTTCCTAAGTTAAAAGGTGTGAGAGCTGCGATCTGGGAAAGCCCCTGCTTGGCCCTGAACGTATTTGAAGGTATCTCTGGCCTCTGGGCTTCAGGCTGTTTTCATTTCTCTTTTGTGATTATCTAAGAAGAACTTACAAGCACAACCTGGATGTGTCATGCCAATGTTCTGGGACTCCCCCAAAGAAAGGTTTTGTGTCTTCAAGACATCTTCTTTTGTCAAAGACAATTGGATCAGAGATGTTCAGTTTTGTTGGGTTTGGGGTTTGATTTTTTTCTTTGTCACAACAGTTTTCTCTTGAAAAATGTCATTTTGATGAAACAGAAATTGCTCAGGAAATCTTACTGATTTTGACAATTGTGCTTGGAAAGGAGCTGGGGAGGAATATCTTGAAAGTGCTGGAGCTCCCAGTTATGACATTTTCTGAATGGAAAGGAGTTTTGATTTATTTCTTTTTCTCTTTTCAAAGTGATGCTTCAAAATGTACTGTTCCATGGGAAGGAAAGAAAAAAAAAGTAGAGTGTGAATGAAATGCCTGGAAAATAAAGGAAATCAAATATTTTGACTGATCCAAGGCAGTTCTTCAGCATTTAATTTTGCAACTTCTTTGGTTTTTCGGACAACACAGCATGATTTAAAAATTGTGAGTTGTTAAGTTCCGCTATCCCTACACTCAGATGAGTTTCTAGGTTGAGCCAGTGATGTATGAACCATGCTTCTTTCTGTGGTGATAAATTACCTGGTTTCATAGCTGAAGAAAACTGTTTTAATCCATTAACTATAGAGAACAAAATACCCCAAGTCTCTCGATTCACGGAACCGTGCAAGGATCTTCCACTGTATGAATTATTCAGGAGCAGCGGTGGAAATGAAGTACCCATTACATTTACAAATATTCCACAAAGAGTTCAAGGCTGAGCAGGAATAGATCAGACAGCATTTATTGTAAAGCCTTGCTGAGTATTACTGGAGATGTAATTTCCCGTAGTAATTAACGCAGGATCTGCAATCCGGCTTTGAAAAGGCGACCGAACCTTTCCCTGTGAATTTAGGAATTGTCTGCATTATTACATGGTGTAGGTGACTTGGAGTGCTGAGCTTTTGTCTGAAATTAGTCCTTAGCGTGGTGGATGATTAAAGAGGGATTGTTCCTTTGGGCTACTTGGGATTGATGTTTTCTATTAAAAAATGCATTGCTAAGGATTTCTGAAATATAGAGAGCTTCTCTGGTTGCGTGTAACTTATTATGCAGATATGCTTAAGCTATCAGATGAGTGATAAATGGTATCTATAAGTTGGATGGGTAGCGTGACCCAAGGGTAGGGTTTTATTATTTTTCTTCCCCTCTAAGAATCGGAGAGAGCCATTTGTCAAGTCAACCAAGTGAGGTGCCCAGAGATCGTGTGTCAGACTGTTCTGTCTGCAGTGGTCACAACAGGAGTTGATAATGTTGCACCTCATCAGACCTCTTCATTTCTGCTGCCCTTTTCTCTGATTTTGAGCTATGCTTTCTTCTGGCTTCTGATGGTGCGACGGCCTCTGAGTGCCACGTGCTGGAAACCTGCAGGCTCCACTGGGACTGAGCAGAAGTCCGTTCAGAGGGATCAGAGAGATCTCCTCTCCACCCCCAGACCAAAGCTGAGCTGACGCCACAAGAAGCAAAGAGACAAACTAATCCTTTCAGCTCCTATTTCCTTCAGAGTGCTCTGCGTTTTGCTGGGTCATCTGTCTTGCTCATGTGGATCTTAGGCTCCTCAGCAACCTGTGGAACCAACAACATAACAAGGCCTGCTTAAACACAGCCTCCTGGGGGCTGGCTGTGCCCTGCTGCACACAGGGCAGCCTGTCTGTCTGGGAAGAGGGGTTGGGATTTCATTGCAGCAGAGCAGTCTCTGAGGGGGGAAACCAGAGGCATGAGATGGGCATGGAAAGAGCCATGTGTCCTGCAGATCTCATGCTTGTGTTGGAGTACAACAGGACATAGCTGCGTTTTGCATTTCAATTCTTCTTCCATACCTACAGAAAGCAGGGAAGTAAAAGCCTGCTTTAAGAGGTGAGGGTGTGATGGCTGTGTTAGCAATACTTCTGGATGGTTTTAATGGATATATTCTTTTCTAGTAAGAGGGTCATTGGCCTTGGGTTGGACAGATCTTCTCCCGTTGGGCTGTTTGGGGGAATAAGATTCAGAGTTTATTCCAAATTGTGTTCAAACTTCTCTTAGCAATCCTAATTCAGTATTTTAAAAAACAAGACAGCCCCCAGGTGCAATCCAGGTGGTTAAGTGCTGGAACAGCTGCCCAGAGAGGCTGTGGATGCCCCATCCCTGGAAGTGTTCAAGGCCAGGTTGGATGGAGCCCTGGGCAGCCTGGTCTGTTATTAAGTGGGGAGGTTGGTGACCCTACCTATGCAGGGGGGTTGGAGATACATGATCCTTGAGGTCCCTTCCAACCCGGGCCATTCTGTGATTCTAATTACTTCCAGAACATTAATTTGCTACTGGATATTGGGATTTTGTTTTGCTAAAGTCTGTACATGGACGACGAGAGTCGCTGGCTTGAAGAATGATCTACTTAACAAGATAGAGGAGGGCAAAAATTATTAGAACTGCTTCCAGCTTTGAAATATATGGAATCTTTTAAAATAAACATTTCAGTTGGAGAAAAGGTGGCTCTTTCAGAAACACAATTCTTACCTTTCAGTTAGCTCTGACACGTATTGGTGAAGCATTGCTGACAGGAAATGGTGAAGTCTCAAGGAACACTGAACTTCAGAGTGGTAAAAAGCGTTCCTTTCCCTCTCTCATCTGATTAGAAACATATGCTTGCCTTTTTTTTTTCTTTTTTATCCATCCTCTTTTTTTTCTAAGGAGAACAAATGTCAGTTCTTCAAAAATTACCCTTTTCTACAGGAATCCATTTGACTGGATGTTTTGCTGGGCGTTTGCTGGTTGGTAAAATAATACGATACGACTTCCTAACAGTTTGACTCTTTGAAGGTTATTTTTTTCTCTCGTAAACTTGAAATATAAACCAATTCAAAAAAAACAGTTTAGCAGCATTTCCTGATTAATAGATGATTTTTTAGGAAGCATCTGGGCCCTTCCTCTGCTCTCACTGCCTGGACCCCTCTGCAGGACTTTAAATCCCAGGGCTTCCAGGAGCTGCATCGTGTCTCGTCAACGAGAGGATTAGAGGATCTAAGAGCTGTCTGTGCCAATGAGGCAGGGGATGTCTTACTTCCCATGTGCACAGCACCTAGCACAACAGGACTCTGGTCATGGGCAGCAAACACCAATACTGCTATTAAATACCTTCTTTGTTTTTTTAACCTGGTCTTGTAATTACACTAGAGTTTGGATTTTATTTGGCTTTCCCAGAAACAGTTTCTTTTCCTAAATATAACGTAAATAGCCCAGGATATGCTATAAGAAGGAGGTCTGGAGATCTGAACAAATTGTGCTGGATTTGGGTAGTAGGAGATAATCCCTAGGCTGCACAAAGCACCTTTCATCTTGTTGTATTAGTTATGTAGACAGCAATCACCTCACTCTAGACTGAATTGTGTGTGACAGCATCTCTGCGTTGCTACCTACTCCAGCAAAGAGTGCAGCAGGCTTTTTAATTACCGTAATCCGCTGTGCGTGATACTGGTGTGTTACAGCGATGACTGCATCCAAAGGATAAAGCATCTTGGGAGGGAAGTGAGCAACAAGCACAGATAAGCTCTGCAGAAGTTCAGACACTGCCATGGTGAAAAATCAGTGACTTAGGAGCAGTTCCGACCTCCTGCTGCACCTCCTTCTCCCAAAGCCTCTCTGCTTTCCCTTCTCCGGGGACATCATCTGCTTTTCTGGGCATCAGCTGCTTCAGAGCTTCGTTTGCTAATACTGAAGGACAAGGGAGACTCTGCTGCCAAGGTTGATATAAATGTGAAATAATTTGGTTTTAATCAGTATTAACAGTGCTGAGATTACGAAGTCGGATCCACTCATATCACAGTATTGGGGTAACAAGAAATGATCAGTGTCGTGTTGCTTGAATTCTTTCTTTCCAACAAAGCAAATACTGAAGTACAGATCATAAATGCAAAATCAAAGACAGCGTGTGCAGCTTGTTTAGGAGCTCCTATTTCAACAGCTTTGTTAACAGTGTGAGCCTAACTGTACACATCTCTAAAGGCTCAGAGAATCTGACATAGCATTGGTTTGCAAACGAAAGTTTGGGCTTGTGTGCATTGAACATTTGCTTTCACTGAAAGGAGAAAAACCCACGCCACCTAATAGAAAGAAGCACTATTGAATCATAGAATATCCTGAATCAGAAGGGACCCACAAACATCATCAAGTCCAACATCTGGCTCCACAAAGGACCACCCCAAATGCAAACCCCCAAGCACAGACTTACAGGAATAATGACAGCGGGTTAGGGCATGAACAAGCCAGAAAGAAAAGTTTTCTAAAATCCAGATTGAGAAATGGTGTGATATGAAAACTTACACATGGTCGTAAATCTTAAAGGAGAGCTGGTTGTGAGATGCAGTGTTTCAGCACAGGAATGCAGTACTAAGGAACAACCAGTCAGGTACAGATGGGAATAGTTCTGGAATGTGACATTACACTACAGCAGCTGAAGGTCAGGGATTACCTCATGGACTGGATTTGTTTAGCATCATAGATTCAATGTTAGCTGCATGTCCAGGCTTTGTGGGTTGTTCTTTCATCTCTGGCAGGTACCTATCTGAGTTGCACAGGTAGGCTAAGTATTGCTTTTTTCTCTTAATGACTTTGATTGGTTTCGAAGTCAAACCAGGATAGATAGGAATGTACAAAGATGCTCTTTGCATTTTGCCATTCTTTCCTGCTTCAAGCTCAGCAGTGAGGCACGGATGCTGCACTGCTGTCAGTGAGCTCCAGCCTTGCTCTGGAGCACTGACTGACTTTGAGCCTGGTTTCTAGTTGATCCTTTGAATTCCATGTTGAGATCAGCATCTTGCCATGAGTTTGGTAGGGGAAGTGCACATTTTCTGGCTCTAACTCCTGTTTTGGCAGTGATTATATCTCTGTTGCTCATTTCTTTATGTGGGGTGGGAGGAGATGGATGAGTGCCAGGTGGTCTAACTGCACATCTATTGCCTTTCTTTCTTCTGAGACCTTCTGAAATCTCAGTGTGTATTGACACCAATAGCCAAACCCTGATGCAGCTGCTGATTGACCATCTGCTGCTTAATCACTGTGGTCGGGAGCACCCATGTTCTGAGCAAAGCAGTGTTTAAGTGGCAGGGGGATGTGGAACTTACAGCCCTTTCTCCTCCTCTTCACCCTTTGGCTCTTTCCACAGTGGGAGCCAGTGGGGACTTACAAGTCAGCAGCCATCACAAAGATGGATCTTGTCCAAAATCACGTTATACCTGCTACCGAGCATGTAGAGGGAGGGCAGCTCAAGGAAGCCCACTAAGGAAAGCTCCAGCCTGTTTCTCCTTCCCTTAGGACTGCTTTATCCCTTCTTTCTCTGCAGTGTGTTATGTGTGTGATGGCTGCAGCTCTCCCTGTGTGCACCAGTCTTCTCTGGTCACGCTCAGCAGCTGGGGTTCTGGCTGTACTCTTCAAAAAATGGAAATAAATTAATAGTTTTGCCAGCCAGGAAAGAAGCTTGGGCATCGAGCATTTAGCCTTTGAAAACCTTTCCTCAGCGCCTGCTCCTTTATCTGCAAACCATAAGCAGACCAGCCAAGGAACTCTGGCCAGCAGGCGCTTTGTGGCTGTCCCCCCGTGGGGTCAGCACGGTGCTGCAGCCAGGTTTCTCTGAAGGATTTCAGGCTGCCTGCTGCCAAGGAGGGCTGCAGCAGGTTTGTCCATGCTGTGAGCCCCACTTCTACCTCAGGACTTGCCCAGCAACTGATAGGAGCTGAAGCAGGGCTATGATTTCCCCCTTGAGTGAACTTGCAGCTCCTTCCATCTTGTTTTTTGAACCATCTCAGGATTTGCTTCTTTAACTATTCTCTGTGATTTGGGCAGCTTGAGGGGAGCACAGTGAGGAGCAGATCTCTGTTCCCTTCATTTTTCCCTGCCTTCATTGCTGTGTTGAGAAACTGGCATGTCTTTCCTCCTTTGCCTCAACAGGGCTTTCCAATGTTTTCTGCTCTGGTGTTGGATAACAGGGAGAGGGAACAAGCTCATGTGTTTAGAGACCTCTCAGATTCCACTGTAAAAATATACTTGTTGAAGAAATACTGTCATTTCACATCTGTCGCTACACTTTTAGAATTTCACAGGATGCTTTTCTTTTTATACTGCTAAATTTTCCTTGGCTTTAGCTAAGTTACTTTGTTGTTCTTTTTATAAAGAATAGCAGTTTCCTTCCTGGGACTTTTCTTACTTTTTTCTTGGGAAAAATTCCTCAAATTCAGAAATAACCAAAGAGAACTTTTTAAGAAGCTGGTCCCATGTTGCCTCCCAGGAGCTGTGACACACAGTGCCATGGGGAGGGTTGGCTCCAGCCTCGTAGGGCTGCTGCTTCTTTTGGACCACACATAGTGCCAGCTCTCTGCATGCTGTCCTGGGCTCCCTACAACCACGGCTCTGCCCTCTTTGCTGAGACATGAGATCTCTCAGTGAGGGATGGAAGTCTGCTGCCTGCTCAGTCTTCAAATCCCTGCCAATAATGCAGAGTTAAAGAAGGGGATTATAATGATGCATAACAAATAACAAGGGTTTAAACCGTCTTAAGAACACTGTACTCAGAAAAGGGGGATTGTTTGGATGGTGAGGCCCATGGGTATGAGGAAAGGCATTTGCTTCATATATCTGTGTGCCTGCAGTAAGAAACTCTACTACTGCTTGTGATACAGGTTATTATAATGAACTTACCCTGAGCTTGTATCCTTGCTGTATTGCATGGCAATTGTGATCACCTCCTGCTTCCTTCAAAGCCCTCCAGTCTTACTCAGGGGCAGGGTTAAGAAGGATGAGCAGAAATCTCCCTTGTCTTTCCTTCTTCTGGTGGAGGGACCCCAGCAGAACCCACGTCTCCTGGTTTGTGCCTCACTCAAGGCACATGCGGATGCTTTCCCCGAAGCTCATTCTGTCTCAGTCAAGGGGGTACATCCTGAGCAACCTGACTGTGGTCAGGTGCCTTTGCACAGGACCTCAGCGCCCGTGGAGGAGCCTGGGAGCTGTGCATGTTTGTGTCATGTGGGAAAAGGCCTGAGTTTTAAATCCCACTGTAGTGCAAGGCTGTCATATGGGAGACAGGAGTAAGGGAGTCAGAACATGTTAGTGCTGCTCTGAGCGCCTGCCTGCCTCGTGAATCCCCCCTTCCTGAAATCCCACACAGCCCTTGGTTTGCACAAAGGGAACTGGCAACTGCAAATGCTTGTTTGATTTGTATTAAACAAACCTACTTTGTTTTCCTCGTGGTTTTGAGTGGTTGCCACATGGTGGCAAGAGAATATGGGGAGGAGGAATCTTGCTTTTGAAATCAATAAAGCATCTTAAAAAAACAAAAAGCAGGTAGATCTGAGGCATCTAAGAGAAGTATTTATGTATGCCAGTGCATGGTTCTTTTTTTGCATTCCCTTTTTACAACGATGAAACATCTGTATTTGTCTTATTTGCCAAATTAGAATGGCAGGTTACCAGGCAGCAGAGGTGATGGTGATTATATACAGGTTTAGACTAACAAGCAAATCAGACTGGTTGCTATTAAGGGTTTTTACCCAAGCTGAAGGCAGCCGTGCTGTAAACACCCATTACTGTGGCCCAGACTCTGATCCTGGCTGTTCTCTGGTGTAAATCTAGCCTTGCTCTCTCACAGTTTCTGTGCATCTTCTTTGACAGAGTCTGACTTCCTCTTGCTGGCTTCAAAGAAAAGTGATTTTTTTTTTCTGCCTCTCCTGGTACTAAATTCAGCTCCTGCAGGATGATCCCTTCCTATTTTTAGGTGTACTTACACAGAGGGCTGGGTCACCTCCTGTATCATACATGTGTGTGCCTGCTAGTTCGCGTCGTGGTGGTCCCCACCCACTGGTACACCATGGTTCTGACATTATCCCAGAGGCACCCAGTTGTGGATGAAAGTAGTCCGGCTGCCTGCATGGATTAGACAGAAGGAAACGTGATTTGCCATCCTTGTAGATCTTCTGACACACAGTGTTTGGAAAGGGCAGGGTGTCGAAATGCTTTGACTTGCAATCTGAGAAGAGAAAATCAAGAAAATGGGTCATAGTGAAGAGGAGTGGGGGAGAGAGGGAGTATGTGCTAGAGATTCTGCAAGGTTCTGTGCTGCTCTGATGGTTATTGGATTGTCTCATGGAAATCAGGAAGCCTGTAAACACCCTTACACACCTAAAAGAGCAGCTTTCTGATTTTATTCTACTCCTTGAAATGTGTGTATTTCCACTAAATGTAGGAATAATTTCTGTACCCTGCACAGCCTGACTCAAATGGAAGTTCCCAAGTAGACGTGTATACATAAGGTAAGCAAGCCCCACCAGTGAGGCATGCCTTCGCTCTCTTTGGGGAGCAGGAAAGAGTCCTGTACTTTTCTCCCAACATTGCATGGCAGGAAAACACCTCAGGGCTTCAAAATCACTTTATGGGCTGGCTTCCAGAAAGCCTCTGTCACCTGCAGACAGCTATCAAAGCCAGGTCTGTGAGCATGCACAGAAACCTCCGGCTGTGTGGGGTGTGTTGGGCACTGGCTGGGGAGGGCAAAGGAGAAAAGGGTGAAATGTTCTGATTTCTATGAATTCGGTGTCGAACAGTTACAGGGACAAATGCCCTGATGTAACATAACATCCCTTTGGGGTACTGCCAGGTAAATCTCCAGTTGTGGTGTGGTTCTTCTGTGCACAAGAAAGGTGATAGAGAAGCCTTCTTCATAGACTGTATTGTTTTATCTGATGTCTCCTTGCTATTTGCCTTTTTTCTTTTCCTCTTCTTGCTTGCTAGGGTGGCTAATTCATTAAAACACCTCCTCATTAGCACTTGGGGCGTCACGTACACTGCCATAAATAAATCACCACTAAACCTAGCCCAGAGGCTCAGACCCAAACCTGGGAAACAGATGATTCTTTATTCCTTTGTAGTGGAAGGAAAGGAAGGAGGTTAGGAAAGGCTCATTTATGCCTCAAGCTCGGACACTCAGGCATTTCCAGAAGTTCTCCAGATTATGTGACCGCTTGACCTCAAAGATAGAGATGCAAGCTGAAATGAACTCTAATCAATAAAGGGCATGTTGAGTATTCTTTCTGCTTTTCTCACTGTGTAGTGCTGACAGGCTTCTTAGTGCTTCCCAAGAATTGCGATGCCAAATAATCTTGCCCAGACAAGCTGCTGTGGTGGTTGTTTTTGTGTTGCTGTTGAGTGGTGTGTGTATGATGGGGAAGGGGGGAAAGACCCCCTCGGCTATTTTTCCAGCTTCTCTATTCCCAGCCTTTCTTTTTTTTCTTCCCCCCCCCTAAAACTGTCCTTTTTCTTGCAGAGAAGCCGTTCAGCTGGCAGGAAATCTCTCCAGGCATTTTGAGGATTGTCATCACTCTGTGTTCCACCCAGGGAGTTTTTGGACATTGTTAGCTAGATTCACAGTTCAGCTCATTTTCATCTCCATCCAGAATAGGGAGCTAAATACAGAAGTGCAGCTCCTCTATTAATATCCACTGTATTATGGTAGAACCAAGCTGCCAGGTGCTGTGCTGTGTGCATAGAGAGGGAGACTATTGTTCCATTACGCTTCAAGCTAAGGCATAGAGAGAAGCCAGATTACTCGGGAGAGCTGAAAAATCAGCTTTGGTTTCCTAAGCCCCAACCCAATCTTTGATCCACCAGGCTATGCTGTCTGTTAGTTTGAAATCGCTCACTTCCATGCGGGCTGGATCTGCCCCCCTGCAATAAAATGTAAAGCTCTTGATGTCTGACTCCAAACTTTCACTGCCTCAGGCCTCTCCTGAGGGTGCTTTCTATTCCAGCAGTCCAGAGCCACTGTTTTTTCCACTTTTTTTCCACACATTTTATACATGTCAGGAGGATCTACTTGATTCTCTGCTGCCAGATTCATGCTCCAAGGGCAAATATTCTAATGACTGCCAGGTGGCAGAACTTCATGGAAGTGTCTAAATCAGTACATTTCTTTACTGATTACATGATCATCCCTCTTCCTTACCCCTGGTCTCATGTTTTCTTTCCACGAGCAGATATCTGGTACATAGCAAGTTCTTGGCATGGTTCATGCTGGGCTTGGACTCAGCTCATTCTGCAGTGAATTTATTGAGTAATTCCCAAAATGAGATTCCTTACAGAGATGCAAAGCGTACCCAGAGTGCTCATAGCAATCTCTGGCCGTACTCTTCTCCTGGACTCCCAGATTGAGGCTGCATTCTAGGCTGTGCTACATGGTTTCACTATCCACATTTTCCTACATGGAAGACTGAAGTCCTGAAGCCACACTTGGACTCATCTGATGTGGTCAGTGGGTGCTGCAGACTGAACGGCCTTCCTGGATTTGTTGATTGCTGCCCACAAGGGCATCTGAGAGGATTTAAAGAAAGTATCATCCAGAAGAATAGGCAAGATCTAGTCCATTAAAGAAGGATGAGGCTCTTGAGCAGGTCATTTTAGCAAATGAGGGTGATTAGCCATCAGAGCAACTCCTAATAGCCTCCTATCAGCAGCAGTTTTGCTGTCTGAAAAATTACCTTCTCCCTTGATAAGATTAGTAACAAACAAACAGAAAAACACCTCAGAGCATTAACGATTATTATCTTGAATTCAATGTGAGAGCACACTTGATTTTAACACGCTGGAATAATACTGGAACTTTTTCAAGTTAATAATTAATTGCATGTTTTTAATTAGAAATTGCTGTTGCATCCACATGGACTTCCAGCATCTTATTAAAGCTGTAATTGGAATGTGTTATTTATTTGTTTCTTTTGTCAGTGCTCATATTCCTGGCTCCTCAGGTCACTAGAGCTGCAAAAGAAACTTGTTTAAAATGAAGTGCAGCAAACTCCCAGCAGTGAACGTTCTTGTGTGATAGTAATTGCTCTTGTTCCTCCTTGTTCTGGCTCGGCACGTTGAGGTACAGAAGATATTTCTGTGGTACTGGTGGCTGAATGTTTAAAATGGCACAGATGGAGCTGCTCACCAGGCACTCCCAAGTGCAGGCACAGGCAGTTACCCCTGCTTCTCCCATGGAGACCTGGGTGAGCTGTGTGGTCCTGGTGCTCATACAGCAATATAGACATAAGGTAGGTGATGGATTATGTTTCCAGGATGGAAGTTCTTAAGGCTGGTAAGGCATTCGAATAGCAAGCCTAATCCTCTGCTGTAGCTGGGTTCAGCTCTGACCCTCCTTCCTGATAGAAGATGTTTATATCTTACTCAGCCCTGCAAAGCCAGTGGAAAGATTCCTGTGCTCATCAGCTCCACTATTCCTTCCAGGCCTTCTGCATCCCTTCCTCTTTCAGTTGCTGGAGGCAAGACCAGATGAAGAGCGAAGACTGATTGCTGGAAAGGCTTTGCTTCATGCCTGGTCCGGGCAGTTGGGGCAGCTCTCATGCTGTCGGCAGGGAGTTGCACAGGCTGGGAAGAATGGCTTGCTGCAACTGCTGAGGTCAGCCCTAAACATTGGGTAGATACAGCTTGATGGCTGCGTTAAGAAAGCTGGAGACCTCCACTGGGTTTGTAAGACATTAAAGAAGTAAGATCATTATCCTGCTCCTTCGGACAGTCCAGTAAAGCCTGTGGAAGAAGTAACAGATCATCAGAAGGAATTGATGCTCTGTCAGTTACAAACAAAATAGCATTTTGTTTCATTTGTTTCGTTATCCACTGAGAGAACTGACTCAGAAATTCGATGTGTAAGAGAGAAATGAGATAATCCAAGAAGCCTTTGTAGCTTTCTAATCAAAAGTCTGCATGCAGATGACACCTAAAATCTGCCCTCATTAAGAGAGCTGAGAGATTACCAGTGGCAGGCCACCCAATTTGCTGTAAATATTCAAGAATTTGAAGTAAACTCCACAGATGTGAAAAGCCAGCATGTCAAAGCAACAGCAAAACCTTTGGCATTTGTTCAAATAATCTTTCCAACACCAGGATTTGGGCTGATTAGAGGAGAAAACCAAAGCAATTTGAGGACGGGAATGGGGGGAGAGAGGAAGTAAATTTAGACAAGAAAAAGCAATTACAGGCTTAAAAGGAATAATAAGCATCAATTAGCAGCAAGTATCTCTGCCTACAATGAAAGTGTTTTCAAGTGCATACACGGTGGAATAGAGAAACAGAAAAGACAGCTCCGCCAATGAGCTGCAACAGGGATTCCAAGATAAAGGGGAGCAAATGCTGGGGAGATATTAAACAATTACTTAACATAAGACTTTTAGAAATTAAAAAGGTGGAGGTTGCCCCGAGTTGAGGAGCTTTCCAAAGGGACTAGATAAGATTGCAGATGTCAGCTGATAATGCTGGTGCTCTTCGGAGATCCTCTCGTTCGCCTGGCAAGATGTCAGCAGTTGTCTTTGGTGGATAGAGGGTTGGGGGAAAGGTTTGGTTTGGTCCATCTGCTTTTTGCTGCTTGTGGTGCCTGGTAAATGATTGTGCTTCTCTCTCTGGCCAGGATTTTACGCTCAGTTGTGCCCGGTGGGGAGCTAAGTGATGGACAGCTGTGCTGAGGAGTCCAGACCTGGCATCTGTTGTGAAAGGCGAACGATGACAGGGTTCAATTGGCTTCGCTTCTTTTTAGCTGTGGCCATGTTCCTAGCACAGGCCACTAATTGGATCACACTGGTTACTCTGTGGAGCGTATCTAATCCTTTTCTGTCTCCTTCTTTCTCTCCCTCTCCAAAATAATGGAGACTGGGGATAGGCCCAGGATTGCAGGGAGACATTTTGTGACTGGTGCACTGATTTTTCAGCCTTTGCTTAGAAGAACTTGCTCAGCCCCTTTTCCTGAACAGCAACAATTGCAGAGATCAAATACGTCTTCCGCTTTCATCCCTTCTCTTCCCAGGAAAGGCACGTCAGGAGCTGTTGCACTGCCCTAGAAGTGATTGCAGTATACAGCAGGGATGTGGGAACTACTGCTGAGCAAGTTTATTTTGGCAGCCCACCTGTATTGTGTGTTCTGGGTTCTTTTCATTTCATAAAGGATCTAGCAAAACTGGGAAAGGTTCAGTGGAGGGGGACAAAAGTCATCATAAGTCTGCAGTGGTCTCAGTGCAAGGAGTGACTGGGGAACTCTGACTCCTGCATCTGAAAGGGGACTGAAGGCAGTGGTGTAGGGAAAGATTTGCAGAGTTGTGAGTGATCTGGAGAGGGCGGGAGGGGCTGAATGAGCACTGCAACTTCCAGCACCAGAACTAGAAAGCACTGAGTGAAGCATCCTGCTGTGGGTGCCAGGATCAAAAGAGACAAAAAGAGCTTGTTCCTTGCATTGGTAGCTTGGTAAGGAATGCCTTCGTGCAGTGTGGTTTATGCAGTTTTGAGGAACTCTAGTCTGATTTAATGGAAGAGAAATCTGCCAAGGGGTACAGCGTCCAGCTCTGAATGTCCCTGAGCCACAGGGAGTCTGTTTGGGGAAGATTATATATGCTTGCTATTAATTCTTATAATTTTTCCAGGTATCTATTTTGGGCTGCTGTAGAGATATCTACACAAATGTTTATGCTGCCATAAGTGCTCTTTATGCTTGTATGTTTTTCTGTTCCATTATTCCAGTGGTAACAGATTTCCCACAGCAGCAGCAGGATTACAGAGGAGGTGGGAAAAGCAAGATCAGTTTTAGCCTGTGTGGCTTTCTCTGCTGTTGCAGCTGGGATGGTGCAAGTACACATGACAGACAGCTAAAAGCTAGCATGGATCTCCCTCTCCAGCACACTGCAGTCATTTTTGTGACCTCAATGCAAACATGATCCTGCTAAGCATTAAATGGAGCTGAAAAATATTGGTCATATTGCAAAACAGCTATTTCAGGAGTGGGAACAAGTGAATGAACACAACTGATACTTCAATTTATAAACGAGCTGTGTAACCCTTTATTTCCTCCTTTCCCAATGCTCAGTAGATCTCTACAGCAGTCCAGAATTAGGCAAAGAAAGTACAGCAAGGATTCTTTCTCCATCTTTCTGGAACGACTTAGGAAATGCAGAAGGCCATACAGTGAGCTGACTCATTCTCGTGTGAACAGGGAGCGACTCCCATGAAATCAGTAGCGTTGCCCAGATTTGTGCCAGTTTGATTTGTCGCTACTGGCATCCTGACTTGCACATGTTTTCATGAGGCATTTGCTCTCTCGGTTCTGCTAACAATCTCTGCAGCAGTGCTTTAGGCTGTGTCAGGGTAGGTGTGAAGCTGGGCCTCATTAGGATCTTGGTAAATGCCAGCTGAGCCATCCTGACAGTGCTTTCTTCTCTTTCCTCAGTGAAAGCCAGGGCAGAGTGGGCAGTGTAAATGGAAAGGCTCATACTTCTGTTAAAATTGTTCCTCCACAAAGTGCAGACATTCCTTTAGACCAGAAAGTCTCTCCCACAAGGGTCTGATCCTAATTCTGCAGATGTGAAAATGCCTTACAAGTGCGAAGCACTCACACTGCTGTATGTTGAAGGGATTGACTCTAACGCACTACAACTACCATCCATCTGGAGTAAGCCCTGCAGCAGCTTCATAGCCAAAGCAGTGAGGAGTGTAAGACAGCCATGTGCACAGCAGCTGGCACCCAGGGGTGGATCTAGATCATGGTCTCCATGCTGAGGCCTTGCTGCTGTGACAACGATGCTCTGAAAAGGGTCCTGCAGGATTTCCATGGGGAGGAGCTCCATGGGGAGGAGAGGAAGGCAGGGGAAGGAATTTTTCAGTGACCTAATTCAAAGCTGTTTTTAATCTTAAAAAAAAAAAAAAGAGAGTGAAGAAAGGATGAGATAGAAGTGAAAGACAAGAAAAATCTGCTTAAGGCTGGACAGAGCTGTCATGCAAATAAGGATTTTAAGTGGAAAATTGAAGAAATTAGCAATAAGGAGAAGAGAAGCAAAAAAGTAGCCAGCATAAAAACTAAACTGCTGAGTCAGTCATGGAAAGAGTTCAGAAGAGATGGCTTTTTTTTCTGAGATAGATCTTTTTATGTAAATAATAGATGAAATGGTAACCAATAACACTGAGATGCTGGAGTTTGTGAATGCTGAGCGTATCTGTCCTCATTAAGAATATTTTTTAAAGATATTTATAGGGGAACCCTCCTGGCCCAGCAGCTGCTGAGTTCCAGAGCTCTTTGCAGCCTCCTGTGTTCCATAGATTTGTGGGCTTCTCTTATTTTGTTCAAATTAGTGATTGAAGCACAGGAGAAAGGGCTGGAGTTGGTAGGGATGAAGCCATAGGTATGGTGTGCCTCCTGGGAGAACTGCCCTGTGGGGCATCACGGAGATTGAGGGTGTTGTTCATCGTTCCTTAACTTGCTACTGCTGATGGCAGAGATGTGAAATTGCTGTAATAAATAGGGAAACAGTTTAGCCTGATTCTATCTCATCTTCCTCCAGGAAGTCTCCAGTAGCAATGCTGAAAGCTGTCAGCCTTTCACAAAGCATCCTCTGCTGGAGATAAGCAAATCCTCTGAGAAGCTGATCTGGCAGCATCGTTAGTAAACAGCCATGAACAGCCATGAAGTAAGTCAAAGGAACCTCACAGATTCAGTTTACTGCGCCAGCAGAAATGTCACATACAACTACCCCACCATCTGGCCAATGGTGGCCTTTTCACATCCCTTCTCTGCCATCAGCTGTGTCCTGTCTCTGGTGTGATAACCAAGGGGCCAGGGGTTGAACTTGTGATCTTCAGCACTGAAGGAGATGTCATATCTCTAATCCCGCTCTGAAGCCATCTCGCAGAGGGACTGTGACAAATGTGTGATTGTGATTGGGTCTGGTGCCATCTGAAGGCTTGCTCTGTTTGTCCAGTTGGCTGGGAGATGCTATGCTCCAGCCTGGCAGATGATGGTCCAGCCTTAGTTACTGGTATCTGCATCTCTTTTAGGCTGAGCCATAGTGATGTTCCTGGGCATGGAGCCCTTCTTTGCTTAGGAAATTCCAACTAAAGGATGCTATAATGTGTCTCCTTAGCAACACAGGCTACTCAGCTGGCTCTGCAGCTTTATCTCACCCTACTTTCCAGGCTGACCTCCCATGCTATTTTGGATCAAGTGCAAGTTCTGATCAGTCCTGATCTTGTCGTTGTCAGAGCTCATGCCTGGGGTATGTAGAACATATCTAACATGTTCAGGAAGCCCTGAAAGTGTCTGAGGTCCTTTGGCACTGTAGAATTCTGTACAATAGATGCACCTCGTCTAGAGTTCAAATCCACGTATCATTTGCAAAGCAGATTTTGACTTTTAAGAGCCTTCTGATGAGACATGCTGAAGAGCTTGTCCCCTCAGTGTCCAGACAATGCATGTGTTAGCATTCAGCATTTCCATTACACACTGCACTGCAGATGTCTGTCTGTCCATTCTGCCAATAGAAATGCTAGCCTGTGGTTGTTCTTCATACTTTCAAAACACAGATATGTGTCACTTCTCCCTATGTCCTGATCTTTGATCCTGCCTATCTCCAACCTGACATTACTCCCTTCATGGAAAACGCCTTCAGAATCTTGAACATCCCAAACTAGCTTTGGGTTGAAGCTTCCCAGAAAGTTATTTGTGTTTTGCATGGCCTTGCGCTTGCTGTGGTTGCTGGAAAAATGCCAAAGCATCCTTTTCCAGTAAAGCAAAGGGTTATATGCCTTCTTGCAATACTGGGAGCACAGCAGGAAGGAAAACATGAGACTACGCAACTGGCAGTAAACCTGACATCCAGCTCTTAGAGACTCATATTAAGCTCTGATTTTCCTTCTGTTTTCCTAAGAGGTACTTGGGTTGAGGACTCAGCTCAGAGCTGTTCCACTAACAGCCCAGTGCTGTTGCAGAGATCTCACCCTTGGGTGTCAGTCCCTCGCTCTCACTTGGTGGCTGGCTGGTTGTTGGTGATTGCCCCCAGATCCCTCTGCTGGCTTTGGGAGGAGCAGTGCTGTGGTGTCACTGTGTGCTGGCTGCAAGGATCCTCAGGGAGAGAATTCTCTTATCCAATTTCACCTCTTTCTGCATCAGAGTGAATGGATTGTAGCTATAATTATGTGATTATTAGAATTCTTTGCAAGTCACGTACCAGCAAACTTGTGTTTCTTGCTGCACAGCAGTTTCAAATGTCCTTTAGTTTTTAGCAGCTTTTTACGAAGGCAGTGCAGGATGTGTTAATAAGCACTTTAAGGCTAAGGGTCATAGTACCACATGTAGTGCTGGCCTTGGGGTGAAGCTGCTTGTAGCTCATGCCATAAGCTAAGATTTATGATGAACTCCCCCGCAACCAAAGACTGATGCAAACTTCTTCCCCGTCTGTGCTGAGCAGTGGAAGTGTCTCATGGATCCTGTCAGATGGACCTGACAAAAATTAGCTGTGCCTTTAAATAAATGCACAAATCACCTATCATTTCTGTGGCTGAACAACTTTTTCTGTGCTGGTCAACTAGAATGAAGGGCTTTTGGAATTCAGGGGGCTCAAGCATACACTGAAGTTTCTGCCCTGTTTTGTGGGTGATTATAGGCACTGAGGACCTCCTGAGGTTGCCCTGAACGATGCAAGATGCTGCACTGCAGGACTGATGGCAGCTGGGACAGCCGTACTGCCTCAGCCACTGCCAGCACCAGCATGATCAGGTCCCTGGACATGCAACCATAAAAAGAAACTAGTGCCCTTCCAGACCTTTTCCACTAATATAAATCACATACACTTGAAAGAAAGAAAACACCCCAGAATATTAACCATTTTCCTTTGGGGAGACAAATCTGAGGGGAAAACAATCTGTCAACTTCAGACGTGAGCTATATTGCAGAGGCAGCCCGTCCAGGTCTGTTTGTTATCCCAGGGTGTCCTGTTTGTGTCCAAGTGCTGTGAGTTAATGGTGTACCACTGGGGAATGGGGAGGGGAAAGCCACTGCTGAAGACAGAACAGCTGTAATTTTCTTCTTTCCCTATATGTGCAGTAAATTCTACTCATTTTAATCTTTTCTTTCCGAGCACAAATTAATCCTTTTCTTGAAAACAGTGGCAATATTCGGCCCGGCACTGTGGGTGGTTGCTCATGCAAATGAGAGCTGTCTCCTTTCTACCTTTTTTTTCAATGTCAGACACCAGGGCTGAGCCCCTCCATCTCAGACACAGGCCAGTGTTGAGGCAATGACACCCAGGAGCTGATTTCGCCTTGTGCAGAGCCACTCTTGGACTCGGAGACCAACAGCTTAATTCCAGATGGCTGGCAATTAGCAGACCGTTTTGTTGCAGCACTAGCATCAGCTGCAGCCTATCTGCTTTGATAAAACCCTTTGCATTAGAAAACCTTAAAGCCAAAAAAGCAAAGACGGAAGCAATAAAGCGAGAGTTAGGTAGCGCTCGGTTAATGAAGTGAGCTTCACTAAGAAGAAATGTGTGTCAGGTCAGAGGCCCTGAGGGAGGAACGGCAGGGTTCCCTCTGAAGAAGCAGGCAGCAGAGTCCGAGACCTAAGCATTGGGTAATTGAGTGAATTTCAGACCGTCAGGGGAACTAGCTGCAAATACAGGAGTCTACCCTGGCAGCTGAGGAGGAGAAAAAATAGCTGAGCAAGATGTTGATTTATCCCTGAGAGAACAGAATTAGTTGTCTGGGAAGACAGAGAATATTAGAGGAGGGTAAAAGGTGGGTGAACACTGCCCTTTCTCTTCCGTTGAATTCCTTCTCTATCACTGCAGGGTTTGGATGTAAAATTAGACCCTTTGCTATTCAGCCCTTACCCGTTCTAATATAAAGTTAAGCGCTGCCATATATCCTCTCCTAGGCTTATACACATGGCCACAATTAGAGAGCGGGATCCAAAGCTGGCCAGACCTGCTGGAGCCATTGCTGTGCTCCTCTGCTTCTGGCTTCACTGCAGCTAATTTGAAGCTAATGAACTCCATCCTTTAGTAGGGCCTTGGGCTATAGGTGTGAGTGCAGAGAAGACCGCCTTTTTGTCCTGGGGCTGTAAGACTGTGGTCAGAGGTGTTAGCTGGCTTCCTGGCCTTGCAGCTTCCAGCTGGGTGCAGCTGCCTTAGTGCAGTGCCTGGCTGGGGGATGCTGAGCTGGCCAAGGGGATGTGCAGCATCACCTGGCAACTGCGGCCTTGACTGAAGATGCCCAGCCTTAAACTCTGCAGGGAGCAGCAAAACCAGCTCGTGCTGACAGCACCCTGACCGTCCTGGTTAATGTTTTTCCCTGTTCCTTGCAGTGAATGTGATGCCAGTAGTTCCTCTCCAACTCTACCTTCTCATCTGTGCAGCTTGAGCCCATTGCCAGCATCCCACAAGACCTGGGCTCCTTTGGTCTTCCCAGAGACAGCCACTCTTCTCCCTCAAGGCAATGCTCTTCTAAATACTTCTGTCAGATCTACAGCAGTTGTGAGGCCAGGTGAAATTCTTCCACTTCTGGGCTCTGGTGCTAACCAGTTGTTGGCATATACCAGTGGCTTTCTGTCCACATGGGCATGGAATGGTCAGTCTCAGTTCTATATTCACTGCCCATAAACTTGTTGAACACCATCTCCACCGAGCTTTGAATTCAGCATGGAAAAAAGCTGTGATATAGTTCCAGTCTGTAACAAGTGGCTAGTTCTAAATTGGGATAATCATTTACATAATAAACACCCATTAAGGGTTAGATTAAACTCTATGATTTCTCCCTTTGCTAATCTGTCATTGTTTCTTATTTAGTAGCTGTGTTCAGAACTATTCACACATGATTGCTTATGATGTTTTAATTGTCTTTGAAATGTTGCTTCACAGCGTAGGTTGAAACCTGGGTAAAGTGATGTGCATGGTGATCCTGAAAAGCAATGCATCTAATTGGTGTCTGGCTGCTTAGCAGTGATATGGGGTTCTCTTCTTTATTTTTGACCATTTAATTGCTGGTAACAGCCAAACTTCTCTGTGTTCTGAGACTGGAGTCGTTTGTCATGTGAGGAACAATGAGAAATCACAGAAGAAAAGCTCTGCTGCTAATATCCAAGGAATATGACTAACTAGCTGCTATTAATCTTGATGCAAATCAGACAGTCAGACTTAAATCATATCATCCTTAATGGAGTAGCACAGTTAAAGCAAGCATCAAGTGGCCCCAGGCAAAGATGTTTTGGTTTCATTGAGCTTTTCTTGATCTGGTGAGGAAGAAGGCTTTGGTTTGATAATTCTGTGCCCTCCAGAAAGCAATGCTGCAGGCAGAGCTCGAGGAGCGGATGGGGCTGTGTGGGGGTTATGAAGGGCTGGTGTGGCCCTGGGGAGGGCAGGCTGCTGGGTTTTCCTCTTGGGAAGTTCTCCCCTTGCTGGATTGGGACTGCAGCTCTTCTGGGCCCATCTCTCACCCTGCAGGGCTCGTCATGGGGTTGGCATCAGGAGTGAGTGCTGCATGCAGCTCCTGGTAGTCTGTGTCATGCAGAGGAGTTCCCAGCCTTGACGCTTTGATGAAGGGACTCGGCTTTCACTGTTTTGCTCTGAACAACTTGTCTGGTGTTCCCAGCACAAACAGGGCCCTTCTCCCTGCAGGAGGGTAATAACTGACCGGAGGAATGAGGGATCCCTCTGAGTGCACTGAGTGCACGGGAGGAATGAAATCAGTCTGTGAAATGCCCAGCTGAAGCAGGGAAGAGAGAATCTAAATTTAACCACAGTCTGCTCAGGGCTCCCGAGGTTTGTGGCTGCTGGGGCAGCTGCTCCCAGCATTGAGCAGCGTGGAAGCTGAATCTGCATCCGAAGGCTGCAGGCGGCACAGGGGAGCAATGTACTGCTCTCTTGTGTTTCCAGACACCTCTCCTACATCTTCGGGGCTTCCAGACTTCTGTGGAACATTTGCTGGTTATTTAAAAAAATGGCTGTTCTACACACATGGGAAGAGAGAGAGTGTGTGCCCTGCGGGGTCTGCAGTTTGCATGCAGAAGTCAAACAAAAGCCTGGATGAACAAAGCTCTTCTTGTCCTCACTTCACAGCTGGGTGAGAGGAGTTGGGTGAGCTGAAGTGAGCTGCCTGCGGTCGTGCAGGAGGTGAGGAGGCAGCATGGAGCTGGGTCTCAGGAGATGAGAGCTCAAAACCAATTTCTTTCTGTAGTTCAGAGAAACCAGGTGATTTTTCAGTGACCTGTTGTTTTTGCCTTTGGCATTCTCCAGACAAACAATTGGCAGGTCAGCATCTCCACTGCAAACAGGTGCAGTCCGGCCGCTGCTCGTGACTGAGAAATTTTGGATCTTTTTAAGAATAAAATTCATATTTTGTTGAGACATTGCTTGTTCCTTTTGCTCAGCAGACAATTTATAGGTATGACATTTAGGCCTAGAAACGATCGTATGTCTCCTAAGTGCCAATTACAGCAGAATATGCTTGCCATGGCCAATAAAAGCTTGCTTGGACTCATGTTTTTGAGGCCAGCAGCACTGAAAATTGAATTCCACGGGAAGAGAAGCTGAGTAGCTGGGACCAGAGGAAGTCACTACTGCTCAGTGCAGATGGAATGGCTGCTGCTGTGTAACCCAAGCTGTGGTGGGATCAATGCCAAATCCAGCACATTGCTTCCAACTTCAGGACCAAACTCCTGTGTATTTCATACATTGAGTGCAGTGGTTGCTTGATGCAAAGCAGTCATACCCTCAGTGCTCACAGAGTGGTGGAAAGGATGGCTAAATGAATGAGAGGCAGAGATGAAATGTACTTTGAGAGATCAACTTGCCTGTTAGATGGTTCTGAAAGGGGTCATTGTTAATGTGGCTGCTTCCCATCCAAACAGGAGCACGCAGCCTCCTCGGCGGGGAATTCAGCAGCAGCTGAAGGGATTACTGGGTGTTACAATATCTCACTTCTAAAAGTTAATGTATTAGCAACCTGTGAGTCTAGACACGTATTGCAAGACTGATTTAGGATCTTAAAGAGGATTCTGCCTTTCATTCTGGCTTTTATTAAAAGCTTTGTAGTACATCTTTAAAGAGCCACTAAAGCCACAGTGAAAACATAAATAGGAAAAAAGAACAGAAGCAGAAAGATTTTTAAATGGATTTCTTCCCTCTTTTTCCCTCTCGCCCCTACCCAAAGTTTAAGGCTATTTGCATAAAAACACCGTGTTCATTTTTTACCCCAAAAATGCACTTACTCTTCAGTTTCTTCCCCTGAGAGCTGTGGGCCAACGTCTAAGGTGAACATCAGATGCTGTAGGAGCAGAATGCGATGGATTTGGTCTTCCAAACTTCATGTAACTGCTGACTGCTTGAGATAGGAGCAAGCATCATTACACCTTGATGGTGTTTGGGACAGGGCAATGGATGCTCACTAGGACCTTGGGTAACTTCACAGAGATTAGGAAATGGGTGATGGACAAGGAGCTGTGCAGATTTGTGGAGTTTTTCTGTGGGTTGATAAGCATATATACATCTGCATGAATGTAGCAATCTCTGCACGGCCCTGGAGAACACAGAAGTTGATGTGGGCAGATCTGGCCGTGTTTCACCTCTGATTTTAGAAAGAAAAGTAGCGTGGCACATTGCTCTCAGATTCTTGCAGCCTTCTGCAGAGAGCCATTCTCAGCTGGCTGCACGATGGAAGAATGCAATTTTTCACTTTTCCTTTATTTTTTTGTCTCCAGTTTCAAATTTCTCAGTTGTTTCCAACTCACAGGCACCCAAAACACTGTAAGCAGGACTGCCTGAGTTCAGGTGAGGAGGGAGTGGCTGGGACAGATGGATTCCTCAGCACCAGCTGCAGCTTCCCATGCAAATACAGCCTGATGGCAAAGAACAAGGAGGCAAATGCTGCTGACAAAGGCTATGGGAGCTGGTGTCTGAAAGTTTACTTCTGGTAACTTCTGAAAGTTAGCTTCTGGTGGTTCTGTAACAGGTGTCAGCAAAACAGAGCTGCTTTCTGATCAGAAGAGACTGTTGTTTTTTTCTCTGACTTTATTTTATTTGACTTAAATAAAACCTAAGTTACTGAACAAAGCAGAAAGAAGCCCCTAACAGCATCTGGTGGGATGCAAATGCATTGCTCTTATCAGGCGCATTATAGCCAACTCAGCCGCCCTCACAGAGGAAGAAGGCGGCACCACAATTTGCATATAGATAGGGTCAGATTGTGTTCCTCTGTAGGCATTAAGATGGGTTTATTATCCTGTTTGTTCTTCGCAAAGCTGTTCACCCCATCACCCAGCCCGACCAGCTCCTGACAACAGGCTGTCCTCAGCTGGCAAGAAAATCTTTCAGAAGCTCTGAAGTGTGGCAACCTGCCTGGCGTCCTGTCATACCTCTCTGCTTCGGAGAGATGGGGAAGGAGCCCTTGGAGCTTATGGTTTGGCTCAGCTGCACCACGGAGCTATGGCAGTGCTCAGCTCTTAGGGCAGTGAGCTGCGATCTGCAGAGAGGGGAACGGAGGCACAGTGTGAAGGAAAAGGGGCTGGGATGGAGCAGTGAAGGTGGGACTGACACCCACCTGGTAATGCACAGAAGCTGATGGCGCTCACTGTAGAAAGCTTGCTTTGCTTGACCCTTGCTGGAGGTTTTGCTGTTGGAATCTGAATCAAATGTCTTCTTTCTTCATTCATGCCATGGTATTTGTGTGTGAGCTCTGGTGACTTGGAATTCACTCTGACTTCACATCCACAGAATCAAACGTAGCGCATATAAATATGCTGGTGAGTGAACATTTCATCTTGTCTGACCTCTTGAAGGGAGTCCAGGAGCTGCCTGGATCAAGTGGGAACAGGTCTGCTAAAAGCTAGTTAAAGGCTTGGAGTGGTTTTCTCTCTCGCTTTCCTTTAGGAGTAATCACTGGGCTGTATCAAAATGCCCTGCCACAGCATTTCAGAGCATTTCATGTTCAGAAATTACAGGTGACTGTGCTTTGCTCTCAAAATGCAGTAGGAGTGTGGTTCCCCACCCCCCAAATTATTCATAATAAAAAAAGCCAAGCCTCAAAGTTCCCAGATTTGTTTTGATTTTTATAAAATGCTTTCCATCAGCAGACTTCTCTTAAAACATGGAAATTTAATCAAAATCAAGTTGGCTTATTTTGATGAAATAGTGTTTCCTGCTGAAATAGGTGTGGGGAAATCTGACTATAGCTAACACAACAAAAAAACTCACAGACACAGCAGGATTAGAATAAAAATGCATTGAACAAGAGGAAATGCACTCTGATCCACCTGCTGATGGCTTCTAAACCTTTTGAATAGACTTCCTGGCCTTCTAATTCATACCTGGACAGGATCTGTATCCACCCAGTGCCAGGGAGCTTTAAGTGTCCAAGTGAAATAAAACTGCCTGCAAAGTGTCTGCTCTTTTCAATAAAATGCAGGCTTTCATTGCAACAAATGATCTCACACAAAGCACTAAGTGTTTTCATCGAGACGTTTCAGGTGTTGAAAAGTGACAACTTTGGTAGCTGCAGTTGCTAAAAAGCAAACATGAAAGCAGAAGCCTCCTCCCTGAGCTCAGTACAAGCAGTGTTCTGCTTTCTGTCAAAGTTTTCTGCTGAGCTGTGCCTGGCAGTGGTGTGACTGGTGACCTGAGCTCACTGCGTGCCTCTGAGCAGTGTCTGTAAGCTAACAGCTGTCTTTAGAGCATTCAACCCTCAGCATGGGGCCTCTGCTCAGCACATTTGGTTGGCACTGTGGGCTTTGATGAGTTTCTTCCATTTATCACGGATTAACGTCAGCTTTCCCTGCTTGCTGTGGACGAGGGGCATCTCTGGAGGTGCTGAGCTGGGTTGGATGGTGCAAGGAAACCACCTGGTTCATTTTCCATCTCAGCCCAACAATCAAACATTTATATGTTTTTATTTTCTTCCTGCAACTTCAAATGAAGGAGATTCATTTGTATTCCTTCACCAACAGCTGTAGTGCTGTGCACTGGCTGCTGTTGTTCTCTTTTGTCTCTTATTGAAAGAATATATAATGCTGAGGAAAAGGAAGCAGGGACTGACCTCCAAGGACTTGCTGCTCTGGCTGCAGCAGCTCCCTGCTACACAGCTGCAGTGCTTTATGATTGGGGATGTTGAAAAGAAACAATACCCAGCATTGCTCTTGGATTTCCTGTATGGCCAGTTTCCTAAAGTGTTAAGCCTTGAATGCTAAGGTCAGATGTATGGCTGAAAGACAGCAGGGCACGTTCAGAGCAGAAACAAGGTCTCAGAAGTACATTTTTGGTTCTTCTTGTTCACATCTACTCTTATGGGACTGGCTGGGGCAGGTAAGCGCTCCAGGTCTTGCACTTCTCATTTTTTGTGCTGGAAGAGAGAAGCTGAGAAGGGCAACAGAAGTTAAGCTCATGGTCATGTGAGCATGCTCACTTGTAGCAAGTCAAGCTGCTCTGAATGTTTAAAAAGCAATAGCTGAAAACAGAGTCCAGCTCCACCAGCCAAGGGAGCCGCCAACAATTGCGTTGCATTCACAGCCGGTTAAATTCAGGGCATACTTTCAGACACGGGGCTAAGCTGCTGTACAACAGTTTTATTTCAGGTTTACACCTTAAATTTGTTTCCCCCCATTGCACTGCTCCTGGCAAAGACACTAACACAGCGCAGCCCTGGTGCTGACACTTGTAATTAGCACCAGGCAGACCCAAGTAAAAGCAGGGCACCGCCTGGGAGACTGCTGCTCTTTAGTGGCAGGAACCGCGGGGCCCCACAGATGCTCTTCTCTGACTGCTCTTCATTACTCCTATCACCCAATCATCGCATCATTACCTGCATTTCTCTCCATCTGCTTTACAGATCCACCAGCATTAGTCTTGAGTGGAGGTGGGAATTGTCCTGCTGGAATTAGGTTACAGTGGCAGCTTCAGATACACGGGGAGGCACTGTGTGTAAGAGTGGAGTCAAACCAAGCAAAAAGAAATGTTTATGCAACATGGAATTTAAGCTCTGGTACTCCTTGCCATCAGGGCATCGTGGTGCAAAAATGCCTTCGTAGATTTGAGGAGGAATTGGGCATACTCCAGGCTGAAAAATCCCTTGAGGGCTATTAAAGACAGATGCAAAGCTCTCTCCTGGAAAGTTCCTGTGTGGCAGATTGCTGGGAGCTGGGGGGAATACTCTGGAGAAAGGCTGCTACGTGTTTGTTATGTTCTAATGCTCTTTCTTGGGTATCTGTTACCAGGCACTGAATAGTGGACTGCCTTGGTCTGTGGTCTGGCCAGTTGCTCTGTGCTGTGGGATCCTCAGGCTGCCTTCTTTCCAGCAGTCATACGTAGTTCAGAAACATCTCCATTCCTGGCCTGTTTCTGACCATGGCCTCTGGAGCATTCCTCAGCATCCCCTTCCACCTATTGAGAACAAAAGGTAATTGAACTTACTTGGAAGTCACAAGGCTGAGGCTGCCCTAAAACACAGCCCTGGAAGATCTGCTCTGCTGGCACAGCCAGCGAGTGGCAGTGAAGTGGTTAAACAGGAGTGGGTTGTGCCAGGCAGTGGGTAAAGCCTGGCTCATTTTCACCCTAGAGTTGGAGTGCTAAAACTACCCGCAAATATTTCGATAAATAGCAAGCTCATAAATAACTCGCAACATTGCACTTCATAATAAACCAGTGACAAATGTTACATCTTTCTACAACATGGATTAATGGTAATGGGGGTGGGAAGAAGGAGTGATGTCTGTGAGGTGGTATTAAAAATCGCTTAAATTTCACACGTTCCCATAAAAGGGAGGCTTGTGCAAAATAATTAATCATGCATTATAAATACAGCCTTTATTAAAGACAAGCAAAAGCATAAATAAAGACAAGCCCTTAAGCCCTTGTTCTCTGCAATGGTTAGAAAGTGTTTGGAAATATGAGTCAACATTTGGGATCCAGTTTAGCTCTGTTGTTGTCACTGGAAGAAAAGCTGGGATGCAGAGATAGCCTTGCTGCCTTCTTCTTGTTTTTTCTACAGTCTGGCATGGAGTGCTGGGAATATCTGCACATTTTCCTCTGCCTTGCAGTACTTGAGGTGCAGGAACAACCCAGCTAGTTCCTTCCACAGATTTATTCTGGGCAGTACATCTGCAGAGTGCTGTTCAACAGCTGTCTGTGCTGACTGCACAGGCTGGAGATTCTCCAATCATAAAAGACTGCAACTTAAAGCCAACTCAAAATAAGCCACAGAGTGTCCCCCCAAGCAGCAGAGAGCTTTAAGATGAGGAAAGGGAGCAGGTTTTGCTAAGTGTGCCCTGTGAAGAGCTGTTACAGCAGTTTCCCCACTGTGTTAGGACCTATGATGAGTTTGTCCTTAGATTTGTGGGGCTGTTCTGCTTTCCTAAATCCTACATATGAGGTATGGAAACTCCGGGGGTCTTTATTGTTCCATTTGGGTAGATCTGCTCTTTCAAGTTAAGTGTAAGCTTTGAAGAGGTGATGGTGGCAGAACTGGAAGGCTATGCAAAAAGAATATTAAGGGGAAGGGGGATTTTATGACAGCACGGTAAGAGAGATGATTTATTTTGTCCTTCAAGCACTTTCTCTCAAAGGCTGCTAAAGCCCATTAAAACTTCTGTCTGAAGCTATGGTGAGATTCACTCCCTGGAAAGGACAGAGGTTTTACCATGGGGAGCCAGAAGTGGTGATGGCTCTGATTTCATTAGCGGAGCAGTTATCTGAGCTAAAAGGGTTTCTGCTAAATTAGCAGGGGCCCTTGTTGCAATTAAAGTGCTGCTGTGCTGTAACCAAAGTCACTGTCATTTGTTCGATTTTTGAGGGTTAGCCAGAAAACCATACTCAGAATCACAGAGCTGTCAATAGCAGCTACCAGAGGGGTTTCAGGGTGCCTTCAGATTCACAAACCCTCCCTAGCTCCACCTCTGCCAGTACTTTCCTAGGGCTTCTCTAGTTTTGGCACCCCAAAACTCAATGTCTAAAGTTCAATACCAGGCATTTCCAGCCTACAGTGTGCATATGGTGCAGAGTTAGCAATATAAGACAATTCCTTGCATGCACAAAGCAGAGAGTGTTTTTTTTGCTTGTGCAATGCAGCATTTCTTCACATATGAGTAGGGAATTAGTCACTGCTAGCTCTTCTGTGCCTTACAGCTTCTGAGTTTTCTGATGGACCTGTATTCACATGGCCTAGAAGACATACACAGTGGAAAAAATACTTGGTCAGACTTGCAAGAATCCTCTTTGGCAGCGTGGTGTCATTTCCAGAGAATAACATTCTGCACTCTGGAAAAGCAGAGATCCTGGGTTTAAAATCCTCCAATTCTGCTCAGATCCACCCTTTGGGCTGCAAGGTCAGTCTTCCTCCAACTGCAGAGTCTGTGGCTTCAGCTCTTCTCTGGAGATCAGCCAAGGATGCTGCTGGCTCTCCCCATTGCTGTGACCCTGTGCCTGCTGACTGCACAGAGGCCTTCAGGACTGTTCTGACACAACAGCTGTCCTGAGCTGTCACACAGGCTATTCAATATTTAATTCGTCCATGACTTGAGGACCAGCCGTGATCAAAGGGACAAAATAGCTGCTGTTCAGTAATGCTAGTCAATCAGAGCAGTTCTGATGAGCAGCTCTGGCAACATCTTGAGAGTGTTATCTAAAATTCCCGTTGAGGTACTTGGATCTGTCACCCTAGAAAGCAGACACCTGCCAGCTCAGAGCTGAGCAAAGCGTGCTGCTCTTTATCCAAGTCCCTGAAGGCCAGATCTCTTCTGACTAATTGGAGATGTCCTGTTAATGGTGTCTTTCATCTGGATGTTGGAGCTGGAGCTAAGCACTGAAAATGGGTCTTTTTTGAATCATTCTGGAGAGGGAGAATTGACAAGAAATTCCTGCATCACCCAAGCTTAAGCTTGATGGTTCCACCATTCATTTGGAGATGCCATGATCTGGAATGAAAACACAACTTATGCTCTTGGCAGTCATTTAATTTGCAGCAACTAGAGAAACTGGATATTATTTTTTGTGTTGATCTCACTAAATATGGTGTGTTGCAGAGCCACTCTGATCTGTTTATTTTTCCCCTGGATATGTTGTCGAATCTCAACTGTCTCCTCCTTCCTCTTCAGTCTGAAAACTGGCTTCTCTGTTGTACTGGGCTGTCTCAAATCATTGCAACTGCCTGAAGGGTCCCCAGGCTCCAGCATGAAATCCAGCCCGAACTGCTTTCTTCCTGGTCTTCACCACTCTGGAACGGCAGAGGTCTGAGATGCAATCCTGCCCACCTGCCTTCTCCAGGCCCTGGATGAAGCTCTCTGCTTTGTCACTGCCCTGTTTGATGTGTGTAAGGCTATGAGTATCTGAACAGAAATACAAATCACTGAAGTTACAACATCTGAGGCACACAGAGGCAGGGCAAGAATGGTGCAGAAATCCCTCGTTCTCAGTCTCTCTAAGTGGAGAGGTATCTTACAGCTGTCACCTCTTTTATTTCTTGCCTGAATGATGACACAGCTCCTCATGCCTGTCAAGTTGCTTGGCCAACATTGTAAATACTTTCCTTTACCCATTCAAACACCGTTCAGCCAGCTGTTCCTTGTATCTCTTGCTTCTAAATCCTACCCTTCAAATATTTGTTTAGGGCAATGAGTTCTACAGCTTCAGACACTGCTTCCTGTATTAGCAGTGCTTTTAATTCTCTTTTACTCCTCTTTTCTTTCTGGTCTATTTCAGCTGCTAAATCCACAATCTTATTTTTCATACACCCCCAAATTCTCACTGAAACACTGTCCCCCATCCCCAGCCCACCTATAGGTAACCTGTTTGCTCATTGCAGATCCATTGGCAGTCAGTGCCCTGAGAACAGAGCCTGCCTCATGCAAGGCTTCCCCTTTTCCTTGCTGAGTGTGCTGTGTGTCCCACACCTCCACTCTGCCCAGGCTCCAGCTTCCTGAGTGAGCATCTTGTGCATTTCAGTTCTGAAAAGCCTTGTATCTGTGATGAATGGAGGCTCGCAGTTTGCCTGTTGTCCTTTATACCTCTGGATCTCTTCCAGGTCCTGAAACACCATTCTGTAGGTTTTAATTAAAATCTTCAAAGCAACGGAGAGGATGTATGGGGAGCTGCAAACAGCTGAGTGAACTCTGGACACCTATTCCCTGATGCCTTCTTTGTCCTTAGCTGCTGTGGGCTGGGGTGTTTGCTAGATAGTCTGTTCTTATCACAGGAAGAACATTTTATACAACCACAGCTATTAGCGATAATGAGAATAAATGATACAATAATGAAATCTTATTATACACTTTTCGATGAGGGCCTTTCATCTGAAAGATTTCCAAGTGCTTTACAGGCTACTGAACATAGGAATCATTTTACTCACTAGGGAAATTCAGCCAGCGTAGGAAAGGTAGTTGAGGAACTGTTGGAAGACATACACTGAGCATGTGGCACAGTTCAGTAGGGGGAGCAAACATACTGGATTCGAACAAAGTTGCTGCATGAATTTAGGGAAGGAAGCAGACTAGAATGCCTTTCACTTGAGGCATTAAACAGCTACCCCTTGGCTAATACCTGTTGGAGAAAAAAAGCAGATTTTCTTACCAAGGCTGGCATTTTCTTACAGGACCTCAAAGGATGCTTGACTCTGATACAGTTCTAGTTCCTAACTCCATTTGGTTCCCTGAAGATGCCAGCTCACCCTGGCTTCACATCCACAGGAAGAATGAGCCTTTTGCAGCTGTGATTGCCTTCCCAGCCCTGCCTGCAATGGGTGTTCGCTGGCGGCTCAAAGAGCGTAGCATTACTCACTAAAAAGCCAAGTCACGAGTCACAAGTATTTCTTTTCCTAATGTACTGTGGATTTTTTATTCCCTTGAGATCTCTTGCTGAAGAACTGACCAGTGCTTGACCCCGCTTAGTTTATGAGAGGTCGAAAAGATGAAAACCCATAGTGAAAAAAATTCCTGGGCATATTTATCTTTTGTATAGGGGGAAAAAAATCAACACAAAGCCTTAACCTCTAAAGACACCAGCTGCCTCCTGCTTATTAAATGGTCCTTGTTTCTGTTTATAGAAGTAGATTGAATAGGGCTGGCCCTGGTGCTCCCTGCAAACGGGAGCTGTGTGCACTCCCCTGTGATATATGAGGTTAATAATATTTGCAGTACAAGCATTATGCAAAGCAGGACATCCGTTCTGCTGGTTGGCAACCAAGGAGCAGTAGGCAAAGGCAACAACGCCATCAATCCCCAAGCTCTCCATGCTCCAGAGCTGCCTGGGCTGGCACTGGCCCTGCTCAGTAGCTCAGCATGCTTGTCACCTCCCTCTGGGGACAGCCTCATGCAGACCCTGTTGTGCCAAGGGGCTGCAAGAGAAGGAGAGAAGGGAATTCCCTGCCTTAGATGCTTTGATAGTGTTAAAGGGAGCACAGTGGTCTCTCCAGGCCTCTAAAAAAGCCCTAAAAGTCTGCAGGGAACCAGAAGGGAATGTGGGGCCTGGCTGGTGTTGCCCCATGGTGAGCACAGTAGGGCTGTTAGAGCTCATAGCCTGGAGGACATCACAGATGGAGCAAGCAGCACAGGCAGACAAATGGAACGTGACCTTTCCTGCCACATCAGAGGACTGAAAACCTCATCATGGATTTACTCATTCCCCAGGAAAAACACCGCTAGTCTTGCAGGACTCTGGCAGCAGGTGACAGCGTGAGCGACAGGAAGAGAACACAGAAGAGTAGTGTGGCAGCTGTCACCAGAGGTATTTAAGAACAACTTAGACAGCTCTGACAAACACTGGAGGTGTTAGACTCCAGCCTTGGAGCAGAGTGGACAAGATATCTCCCCACCAAGTCCTTCTCTGCTCTTCCTGCTGTGATCGACGCTGCAGCAGTGGGCACTTACCCACCGAAGCCTTTGCTCATCCTGCTGGAGAGCTCGCTTCATTCAGGGCAATCCATTATTCAGGGCAATTTGTCTGCCCAGAGAGAGTGGAGCCCAGCTCTGTAAGCTGTTTGAGGGCCATCCCACATCCACCACGGTGACACAAACTGCTTCGGTTGTTTCAGGGGCAGAGGTGGGTGAGGAGCTGTTGAAGCCATTATACGAACTATTTGAAACTGCTGTCTGTTTTCAGATTTTGATCCAGTGACTCAGAGCAGGGACTGGTTATACACACAGCTCCCTCCCTTGTCTCTGCAGAGGCTGTGATGGGCAGAGCTGGCAGTACAGCTAATTAACAGCAAAGGTTGTCAGGGGAAAGTATTTGGGTATTTGGGAAGTATTTGAGTCAGAGATCACTCTGAGGACTTCTGGTTTTAAGTAGCCAAGGGCAGGAGGGAGAAGGGACCATGAGAAACTATCATGAAAATTACTCTTTGACCAGAATAAATCTAGGATCAGTGCTGGGCTTTCTGTTTGTGCCAGGATTCAGGAGAGTTACAAATATGCAAAGATGTGTGTAAGAAACCTGAAGGCATCCAGATTGGATTTTCTAGCAGCTGTTCCACGAGTGGGGATCACCAGCCACTTGTTTCCACTTGGAGGAGTGCATCATTTCCAGCCTCAGAGAAATTGGCCAGGAGATTCAAGAATTAGTAGGAGGAAGTGACTTGCACAGAGCAATAGCAGGCTTTTTTTGTTCCTTAGGGTAAAAAGAAGCTTGAATAAATGCACGCAGTAGATTATTTACTGAAAGCTATTCACCTACCCTGACTTCAAACTAACTAGTTGAATGACTTACTTGTGTTTAAAATAAATGTTTATTTTAAAGCTAAGCACATTATAGAAAATCTCAAACCTCCAGTGCTGCTATCGGCTAAATATATTTTCTCAGTATAAACAGGGCTCTAATTAAGGTTTTGTCAGACATTCCATTATGTGTCTCTCATCTCCGTCTCTTAATATTTATCACCCATTTTCACATCACTCTAGCCTTACTTTAGGCAATCATTCAGACCTGGTGTGATATTTCCTCCTGAAATGGGTTTAATCCACCTGCGGTGTTTTCAGACCTTCAGACCATCAGCAGAGGCTATTTCCAGTTGCTATAACAGGGCCCAGCACGATTTGCTATGGGATGGGCTCATTCCCCACCACACGCTCTCTCCTCTCTCTCCTTTGGTGTGGCTGTGCAGGACAGGGCACTTCCCAGTGTACCCACACCCAGTGGACCTGCACATGGATAGTCTGGGGATGGAGCCAGTGCAGAAGCTGCCTATCATGTCTTGGCCCCAGTGTTGCCCCTGGTGCCTGCCACAGCACAGTCATGGTTGGGTCCCCATTAACTGGAGCTTGTTTCTAACACAGAAAAGCTATTTTTATGTGATAACATTTGTGACAGGTGCTGGCTTTCCTTTTGTGATATAGATCTGGCTTCCTGTAACTCTCCTGCTGTGACCCAAGCTCCTGAGTGTCCTTCCAGACTGGCACCAGTGCTGCAGATTGGCTGGGGTCGGCGTGAAGGACTGCCTCTGAGTTACATGAAGGTGACTCTGCTCCACAAGTGCAAATTCACAAGTCTCTGAGCTCTCCTGGACCTGTGCATTGTACCAAGCAAACAGCTCATCCTTTTTCCTTGGCTCTTACAAGGTGGGGCACCAGAGAGACATCTCTCTCTGGGGGCCAAAATGCTGTAATGGGACTCTGAAATGCCTTTTCCAGTTCTGCTGCTTATCAGCTCCTCGAGAAAGGGCAGAAGGAAGAAGCGGTGACTTGTGGCTGTCGTGGCCAATATTTTCATACCAGACATGATAGATCATACTCACTGGGGCTTATAGGTGCTCCAGACAGCAGTGAGGCCCTGATGTCCTGGGGACTGTGGGCAGCAAGGACCCCTTGGTCTAGGTCAGGCTGTTCTGCTTTCCCTGGGAGGAGGTGGCATAGGGCAGTGTGGCAGGAAAGGAAGCTCCAGTCAGAGAGCAGAGTAATCTGTGGGCATCGGTATGTAAGCGTGCTGTGTCGACTATGCTAATTCATTTTGGTTGAATGAGAAGCATTTATTATATGTCAGGGGGAGTGTGATGAATGGAAAGTCAGGCTTTCCCCTGCATTATTTCAGCTCTCTGGTCTGTGGGTGATTTATTCAGTAGCGTTTATGGTGTTACTAGTCTAAAACCAAAAAGGAAATTTATTCAACCCTTTCTTGTCTTTCTTTTTCCCCCCTTTTCTGTTTTATTATATTTCTGCTTTTTTTTCTTTTCTTTTTTTTTCCTCCTTCTGCTTTAAAGTCTTCCTTGCTTTTTGTCTAGATGAATTACATCCCCACACCAGGCAGCTTGCATCTCTGCTGCTCAGCTCCCCAAGCAAGGACAGCTTTTCCAGGGACTTCAGATGCCCAGCTTGGGTGATGGGCTCTTCCAGAAAGTCCCGTGTGTCACTGGTGGAGCTGCTGTGCATCAGGCTTCTCTACAAGGCTGGCCCTGGCAGTGAGTGGCTGAGCTTTTAAAAATCAAACCATATGCTCTTTGAAAATCAAACAAATATTCTAGCTTTTGTCGCATCAAATCTGATCATGAAGCAGATGGGACAGTTTGGGGCGACTGGCTTGCCCCTGTGTTTTGCGTTTTAATTTTATATGACAGGAAGAAAACATATCTCAGTATCTTAAAATAAAAACCACACAGTTTGACTGCAGACTGACGTAGGGAAAGGCTGGAAGGGTTCAGGAAATTTTAGGTGCCTTTTCCACTTTCTGTTCAGAGATCACTGCATATTGCAGGACCTGCAAAGCAGCACGCAGATTATTGCAGCTCCTTCATTCCAAGCAAAGGTTGAAACCTGTATCTATGGGGCTGCAAACCACACAGGCATTCTTCATGTCCCTCAGGCACAGCAGCCCCCGAGGAGCATACCCACTGAATCGAATCCTGGAGTGATACAACATCTTTTTACCGTTTAGATATCAATGTCTGTTTCCATCTTGAGAAAACCTGCTTCCCTTCATGCATAGCCTATGGGAAAACATCATTTATGTCTTGCAGTGTATAAATTGTGCATGCTGGGTTCGATCTTCTGCTGTAATTGTACACAGTTCGGTGCGACTGCCCACAGCCACAGTGCTGGAGGATCCTCCCTGTGTGCGGGGCAGTACCCCCCTGCCCTGGTGCCCTGGCAAGGAGCATGAGCCACACTCACTGGTCAGGCTGCGACGCAACAGTTTCGTTTTGAGACAAAGCACACAGGAACTTGTTGAAAGAAGTTTGCTGCTAGTAATAGGTTGGTTTTAAGTGGCACATAAACCTGCCGGCTCTTTATGGCGGCTGTCGGGCAATAAGGACATGGGGAATTATGGCAGCGGAGGCATCGTACGATAGTGCTTTGCGGATGATGTCTCGCAGGGGACGTGCTATTTATTTATCTAAAGGAGCAGGTTTGCAGTGCTTTCTCAGAAGAACGGCTTCCAGGCCAGTATGTCTCCGTGCCTCATCCACTTCTTCATATTACCTCTGACAGGCTGTAAATCTGGGGTGAGGAGGGGTCGGAGGGGCAAAAGAACACCTTTCGAGAGCTCAGAATGGTACCAAGAGGAACAGTTTCCTTACAGGAGACCTGGGATATCTTGCAAAGAAAGCTGGGCCGCTTTTGCTGAGAGCTGCATTTTTTGGGTCACCGTTGTCGTTTGCAAACCGAGTCATTCATTTAGGAGTGAAACACTTAATTGTGATTGCCTTTTCTCAGCATCGTAGTGTCTGCTACCAACCAGGGAAGGAAGGGAAAAGATGAGAGGCTGCAAAAAAGAAAAGAGAAAGATTAGTTTCCATCTGGCTTTAACAATTGCAAAGGGCTTTTACTGCTGCTGCAGCAGGAGATGGTTTCTTTCCTCACGTCTGTCCTGCACTCAGATGTGGTGTGGCTCTGCTGTGCTGAGCAGCTGCAGCCATCGCCCTCGGAGCCCAAAGCACAGCAGCAGGCAGTGGCTCTGCAGCACAAGGCTGTGAGGTGGCAGTGGCCCTTCCAAAGTGCAGCCCTGTGCAGCCCTGCAGTGCTGCCTTACTGGTGGGCAAAGCCTCACCTGCCTTAGCAGGTTTGTCTTTAATTGTAATTGCTGGACTTCTGTGCTGTTTGTAAAGAACAATTTCATTCCAAGCTGGCAGAGCTGATTCTTGTTTCCTGGCAGATCATTGCTCTGCTTCCATAGCTTTTCTGTCTTGGAAAAAAACATCCTTGTGTGCTCCTGAGTGGGAGCTGCTGAAACCTGTTCTGTCTGTAGTGTGGGTCTGCAAAACAATTCTGCCTTCCTGTGTAGCCATATCCCTTCCATTTGAAGCAAATGGGTGGCCCTGAGAGGGAAGGGGTGTTTGTACCACTTACATAGGTGTTTGACATCCTGGGCTAGAGAGATTTCTTCAGAGAATAATGCACAGCTCTTAAACTCAACCCCTGCTGATCAATCTAATGACTTAAAAGGAGCGTAGAGCAATAACCTACCCCTTTCATGGCAAGTTATGTGGCATGAATACTGCAAAAAACAGTGCAGAATGCCCTTCCTGCAGGGGAGATATAAAAGCAAGGACCGAAACCAATTCCACCATCATGATGTAAGGTAGCTTTCCTGTAACATCCTTAGAAGGCAGGAGAATTACCTTTCCCATCCATTACCAAGAGGGGAAGTGGAGGTCTGTAAGAGCTGCCTTTACCTCCTCGTTCTCTGGTTGCTGGAGGTGAGATGTGCCTGACTTACCTTCCTTCTTTCACTTCTCTCTTGTTACAGGCTGCACTGACCCAGATGATCTGATCCTTCTCCCACCTCTATCTCTTCTGACTCCCAGGCACCAACTCCTCCCAGATTCCATGTCCCAGTCCCTTCTGCTGGTCTCTTTGGGAGCTCTGAGCACTGCAGTGAGCTGCAGGGGCTCCTGCCCGGAAGTGGGAGTGGGTTCTGCAGGCAGAAGCTGGGCTGCAGTCCCTGCCAGCTGCTCTCTTAGCACTCCAGTTAGAGCTGCTGCTTTTTAATAGGGGTACAGAACAACCATTTTAAGATAGACACAAGAGCAGAGCTGCAGTGCATAAAACCCTAAGAGAGACAGCGTAACAGTCAGGATGTGACCAGTTCCTCAAACAGCTGATGTTATTGCTTTGTCTTTCTATGCTTCTCAAGCGAATAAACTGTGGTCACGATTATAAAAAGAACAAATGAATGTAATTTCGGTATCCTAGGGCTGTTTGTGTGGGCTGGCTCATTTAACTCACTCCAGCAGGAGGACCCTGTGCCATGCAGTGCCTGCAGTGCCGGATCCCCAGGTGGGAACTGGGGGTGGAGGGCAGTGAGCTGCAGGATTGGCTGCAGGGAGGGAACTGCAGAAGGGGCAGGGAAGTGTCTGCAGGGCAGCAGCATCACCTGCTATCCACACAGCCTCTGCTGCTGCTCCTCATCACAGGTCTGACTTGCTGTGGAGGCCAACGAGTCAAGTTTCCACTGGAGCCTGGTCTCTGGCTTTGCTTTTATCTTTGCAATGGAGTGTGGAGGTACTTGGGAAGTCAAATGAAAAACAGTGAACAGGGTCCTGCTGGAGACCAGCAGAGCAAAGCTTTTGGCTGGGGTTCAGTCCATAAACCTTTAATTTCAGTCAAAACTGAAAAATGAAAGCGGATTTTGCTTCGTGTAACGTCAGTGACACAGAAAATGGCCGCCTCCCAGTGAGCTGCTGGGTTGCTTTTAGGAACTGCTGCAATAAAAAGGTTTGGCATTGTGGAAGCAAAAAGCAAAGACCCTTCTCAGACTTGGGAAGGGTTAGTGCCTCGTAGAGATCTGTCCTTTCACAGAATTTGGGCATACACAGTTGGGCTGTGGGATAGTCTGAAAGGCTGGAGGATGGAAATTCTCCTTTCCATCCCACAAAATGGCTGAGATTTTAGGAATTCCTGACCTTCTTATGGCTGTAACTATGCTATTGTAAGAGTTTTCTTAAAAATGAGTGTGAACGAGCCTGGGAGAGTCTGGGGAAGCGATGTTGCAGGAGGAGGGAAGAGTCTTAAATCCCTCCTTAGCTTTCTCCTGCTTGCGAGGGAGGAAGCAAACGCCCTTGTTACAGGATTTCTGACTATGCTGCAGCCTCATCTTTCCTGCAAAATAAACAGAAGAATGAAATTAAGCTGCGAGGGATTGGCATATTTTGTAAATAATAATTTAGAGAAAAAATCCTTTCTGTGAAGCATTTCCAATTGTCTCCTTTCCAAATGCAGCTGGGCCATCTCGTGCTGAGCCATCCTCTTGCAAACAGGCGGGCACGGGTATGTGGTGGGTTCTGCTCTCCTCCTGCCAGGGTGACACTTGGATGACAGGCAGTGGTGGGGGCTGCTGTGTGATGTGCATCTCTTATCCAGTCTGTCTGTCGCAGGCATCCCCCTGGAGCGGGGCTGCTGGACAAGGCGTGCAGCTAAGAGATCTCCTCTGAAGTTCTTGTGGTCAAGAGACTTTAGGCAGTTCTTGAGCTCACTGCAAGGGGTGAAAGACAAATACACTCACCACCTCCCTCATCAGTCCCATCCTGTGTATAATTTACGATACAGTGTGTTACATTTTTATTACTACACCATTTCTCAGGCTCTCAGCTGGCATGATTCCCAGAAGGTAATGCAGGAAGACTTTTGTATTGAGACCTTAAACAGGAGGAGCGATTCCTTGTGAGCCTTTGTATCTATATGTGGTTTTAACAGGCAGCTCTTAAAATAAGCTTTAATAAAATGTGGTTTTGTGTGTTAATAATTTCCAAGATATTTTTCTTTTTCAATGGAATTGATACCGGAAAAAAAGGCTCAGAAGAAATCGGAGAGGAAATGAGAGTCACCCCAATCATCTACATAAAATCACTTCCAGTATAGATTGCAATTGTGTATGAATTATAGGGTAATTAGTCTGTCAGGCTGGTGAGTTTTATACAAGACCTCTGGAATTTCCTTGGAAGCTCTTACTCCCTCTTAGCCTTGAAATCTAGAGAGGTTTTAATATGAAAAGATGTGGTACTGGCCATGTATTGATTTACTACCTATAGCAGATATAGGTAGTAAATCAATACAGGGCAGCTGACAAATTGCTGACATATAAATATATAGAGGCCCCTGAAATGCAGTTCTGGGGTGGGACTTGTGAGGGCAGCAGAAACTGTCCTCATTGGAACAGAACCTCCCTCTCCATGACACGTGTGTGTCCATGTGCACAAAGGAGACTTCCCCGTGCTCCAGCAGCAGGAGTCAGGTCTCAGCACGGGGCTGCGACACTCGGTTCTGAGTGTTCCTCTGAGTGTGGTAGGCATCACACTAGAATGCCTAAATTAACAAAATCTGGGGAGTTTTGGTGGGAAGATATATTTAATGCCTGGCCTCATTCTGACATGAACGATAACATAAGTGCCAAGGCAGGGTAAAAATAGGCAGCATCTCCAGCAAGGTTCAGGGGGCCTGGAGCTGCAGGAAGGAAAATACAGCACAGAGGTGGAAGCTGAGGGCAGGGACTGAGTTGATTTCTATTCCAAAAATGATATTTTTTATCCTCTAACACCTGCGTCTCACAGAGGCTCATCTTATGAATTAGTAGCAATTGCCAGTTTTCTTCCTAAAGGTTTCTCTTCCTTTTATTAGACTGGCTTAAGTCCTGCTTGGGCTTGTGAGTAACCTGTATGCATGAATGGAATGGGCTTACTTAGAGGCTTGTGGTATGCCCTGCAGCACCACAGTGGCCCTTCTGGTTTCTGTTGTTAATTAATGTCCTGCTCGAAGCACCATGACCTTGAACTCAGCTCTGTGCTTAGTGAGAGCTTGGCAGTCTCATTCTTTCCAGCCTGGACAGTGGCTTTGAGCAGCTTTGTGTGAACCAACATGAATAGCCAGTTCTCCTTCTTCATCTTCCCCACTGCCCTTGGGAATAAACCTCCCAGAAGCGAGGCGGAGAGAAGTGTGATCCCTGCCCTCCAGCAGTGATGATGCTGGCAAAGGGAGAAGTTCAGCATTCTGCCAGGGATCTCAAGGAAAGCTGCCTCGTGTGCTGGCAGACTCCCAGAGACTTCTCCCTTCCCTCTCCAAGATGTGTGCATGTGGATCTTTATTAAAATCTTGTTGCTGGCAATGCTCCCTATTCATTTTCTGCTCTAGGATTCACATGGTCCCAGGCTTTACACAACATGAAGAGCTTTAGAGATAAGGGTAGGAGGGAGAGGAGAGAAATTCTGCTGCAGCCTCCAAACCCCACCAGTGACACTGACATATCTCTGTGCTTCTCTCTGCCTCTGTTGGCATTTCTCAGAGGGATGTTTCCACTCTTGACTCCAAATTTACCTGGCCAGCAGACAGAGAATCTAAGGAATGAATGAACGAGGGGGCTGTAATTCATGGCTTCATTGCTCACCAAACTGAAAAACACAGAGAAAACGAAGGACTGAGAGCAACAGCAGGATCTAAGAACATCTGCAGCGAGTCCGTGTGGATTTGTAGCATCTCCTGCATCCCTGGACAGATTTTTTAGGGTACCAGCATGCACCTCATTCACGTGAACATGCAGCAGATGTTCACGTGCATGAAGCTATGTATTTACTTTGACTCATGGTGTTTCCCTAAATCTATCCCTCCTTGCTGTCCTGACACTAAATAGCCTTTTCTCTGTTCTCCCTGTCTGGCTCCAGAGCTCTCATCCAATTCAATGAAGGATATGGAAAAATCACCCCTTCCTACAACCTGGTGCTTTGTTTGCAATGTTTTTTCAGTCCAGATTGTGAATGAAAAATCTTACTGCGTTCGAGGGCGTGCTTGTGGCTGGTAATTAACACCCAGCACACCGCCAATGCATCTCATACTTGCTTTACAGAAACCTAGAGCTGGAACAGAAGCCACTCAGCAAAACAATGTCTGCCAATTGAGTTAAACCTTAAGTAAAATCCCCAGCCAAATGTCTGTAAAGTAAATGTGGTAAGGATGTTGGCTTCTGCGCTGAGCTGAGGCGGTGTTTTCCAGTGGCAGTGCCCAGGAGATAACGAACGCTTGGTGTTAATGGGACTTGTGCAGATGTATCTCCCCCTCCTGTGTGCTGCGTTCCAGCTGGGAGCAGATGCTGTACGGGGACTTAAAACAACTCCTCCAAACTTGTAGTGGAAGTGCTGACAGAGCTGAGTTCTAAGCACTGCTAATGGAAATGTCTGCTTTCCAGATGATGTTTGGAAGTGGGGTTAGGTGCAGTGTACACAGAGGCAGAGAGTAAGTCCTGTACTAACAAATTAAGTTTGCAGCTTTTGAGTGAAAGACTAATCTGTACGTTAAATTCGCCTGCTGGCCGTGTGGCCTGACTCTGGCATTATGGACTGCTCTCACCCACATGCTTCTCCTTCTGTCATCTTTTCTGAACGAAAGCTTAACAGGAAGGATAACATCAGTGTCCAAGTGCCTCCCCAGCAAACATGTCTAAACCTTAGGTAAGGAAGCTGTCAGAGCCAAAAGTGTAGATTTCCAGTGCCCTGAACTCTCTGCTTTTTCTGGCATATACGGGGTGGGGGGAAAGGAGTTTAATGGACTTGGTATCAGGGAGAGCTGCACTTGTCCCCAGAGGCCAAACTGCCCTGTGCTTCTTCGATGCGACACTGCTTCCACCAAGAATGTGATCTCCAAATGTGTGGGCTTTCCTGGCAGCTATAAATTAAATTTCTGACTTCAAGGAAAGAGCAGCTTGCTCATTAAGCTCCTCTAGCAACCACCTTACTGCTAATGCATGTGGGTTGGGTGTGGGTTTTGTTTTGTTTTTCCTGGTTCAGGCAGGAGAGGTTACACGCCAGTTTGCCTTCCTTCGGTCTGCTTGGGTGCTGCATGACTCCTGAGAAGTGTCTGGTGGCCAAGAGACACAGTGACCCTCTGGAGAGGCCACAGCCCCTGGGGCTGTCAGCATGGCTCTGCCTGGCTGCTGGGCTGCCAGCTGGGAGGAGCAGGTGAGCTGCAAAGTGGGAAGAGAATCAGACCTTTGGTTTTCTAGCCAAGCTGTTCCTACTGCAGTAAGAACCTACAGGATGACTGCATGCCTGAAACCTCTTGAGAGACAGCTTTTCGTTTTAGACCTCTGTAGCCCTTTGTTTACTTGTGTCTTTGAACAAGACAGCAATGTGTGTGTGCGTGCGTACACAGATACTTTTATTTATACAGATAGTTATAGTAAGAGACAATTTGCTGCCTCAAAGAGTCCAAGGGCAAGATTTGGAGAGGCATCTGAATGCCTGAGGCTGCACTGAAATGGGACAAGACCCAAGTGAGTTAGGCATGTAATTGCTTAGAACAATTTTAAATACTTCTGGGCGCACACATGCATCCTTAAGGGTCTGTATTGTCTTAGACAACTTGGTCCTTCAGCAGCAAGCAGCAGGCAGAGGCACAGAAAGGCTGGCAGTGCTCAGTTGCCATGTGGGACTTGTGGCAAAGGAGGTACCAGTGACTTTCCCAAGGCTGTATGAGAAGGCAGCACAGAACATCCTCTTCCCTCCATTACACCATTCTGCAGGGTCAGTGCTTCCCTCACCCACTGGCAGTATGGCTGAAAGACGTGAGCAGCTGCTCAGCTCTCCCCTGCCTGTTCATTTCTGCAGGTTCTGCCCACAGCCACCATGCACGAACCTCAGATCCATCCCAGAGAAGTTTCTTATGAATCCTTGAGCTCCCAGATGGTGCAGCTGTGGCTGCAGGCTAGAAGCTTGCTTGTGTTCTCTGGCATGGCTCCCTCCACCCCCTCCTTCCAACTCCCCTCGTTGTTTGTCTGCTATTTTCTTTGATTTGCAGCTTTACCCAGCACCGTGTTTGCAGCAGCATGTGATTACCCTGTATGGAGCCTTTCCCACTGACAGCATGATGAGCGGAGACAGTGTTCGGTGCATATACAATTTAAGCCAAGCAGGAGGCCAGTCCAACACCTCACTTGCCAATTAACTGAGTCGATATTGTGCACAGGATAATGTTTGTTGTTTGCCTCTGTTGCTAAAACACTTCCAGAGTGTTTAGAGCAATATAGTAAAAATCCTCACCCTCCCAGCAAAGCCAGGATGCTGTTGCTCCGAGCTGGGGGGGAGAAGAAGGAGCCTCTACAGCTCTGTGCTCCATTGGTTTTGTGTGACTGCAGAAGCAGCTGCTGCAGGTCTCCTCAGGGAAGGCGAGAGTTTCTTCCATTGATCAGCTGATGAAGTGTGTAGGTGCAAGGAACTGAAAGGGAAATTGCAGCTATGTATAATAAGACCTTCGAGAGATGCGATGCAGTGGAAAAACCACCTGCAATGCAACCACATAAAAGAGCCACATGCAAGTACAGTTCCCACCAATCTCCTTTGCTTTCTATTTCATAGTAAACCCATGCCTCGCTATCTGATTTACAAAGGCCGGTGTTTGTGCTGTTCCCACTGACAGCTCGAGGCTGAGGGAATCCAGCAGAGAAAAGCTGCAAGGGGATGAAGGCTTCTCCCATGCAGCAAGCACCTGACCTGGGAGCACGCCTGCCGGCAGCCCCTCAACACATGGGCCATGTGGAAGTGCTGCTGCTTGCCTGGTAGGCAGCTGTGACCGCTGCTGCCTGCCAACAACTGCCAGAGTTACCCTTCTGTTCCCTTCCTTTCCCTTCCCTTCCCTTCCTTGAGGGTGATCTCCTTACTGGGGCTGGGTGGGATTTGGAGGCACCGGGATCTGATTTCTGCTCAGTTCTCAGGTTGTGCATCAGTGGGAATCACTCATGCCTGCAGGGGAAGCAGAGACGTGTACTTGGAGGCTAGCTGGTTTGCTGGAGGAGTTCCTGGGAGGTGCTCCAGGCAAACTGTCTTTGGTCTCTGCCTCAGGTTTGTTTCTCTTCCCAAAGAACATAGACAGCATTTCCCTGCACAGACGCAACAGTGGATGTCCGTGAGGCACTTCTGAACGCAAGCCAGGGTGCCTGCAGAAGCGTGTTGGTGCACAGGGCCATCAGCACCGAGCCCAAGGGACACAGCAGCCCTCCTCATGTGGTGGCACTGAGTAGACAGCAGGACAAGAAAGATGGAGATGCATGCCATTTTGCTTTGGTATTTGGGCCCTTTGACCTTCCTTATCAGTGTTACACGATGGCAGGGGCCTTGCCTGAGCTTAAAAAGGACTTGTTTTGATCACTATGGACAGAAAAGTCCCTGTTAAACGGAGGCCTCACTACTTTCAGTGTCTTCAGCCATTCTTCTAACACTCCCGGGCCATTTCCTGGTTTGTTTCCCATCATCCTTCCCCATGTGCCATAAACCCCATAAACATAGGGTATCCTCCTCCCTCCTTCTCATCCTAGCTTCACCAGGAAGTATATACTGAGTGCCAGGGTGATAAATGAAAAGTCATATTTTATTGTGAATTATGCCTGCTCTGCAGTGGAGCCCAGATCTATAGCCTTAGAGGGTTATTAACTGCTTGCCGCAGAGAGCTATAAAATCCTCATCATTTTCTCCAGTGTCTGCCATGTCAGGATGAAGGAAAGAGAAGTGCATTATCACACAAGACAGTTGGGAAGCTGCTTCCAGAATTCCCCTTTGAATGGAGTCCAGTGTTGGCTGGAACAATTTCACCAGGACGAGTCAGGTTTCTGGAGAAACATCTTTGTGTGGTTGGTTCTTCCAGCTCCCTTCTTCTCCATTTCAGGTAGCTCCACTCAGACTCCTGATGAGACAGCACTTGGGAGTCCCTCTCTGGCAGTGATGGTGTTGTTTCTTATCTTGTGCCGTGGTTTTTATTCAGAGGCACAAAAGTAAACAAATGCTGCTTGGAGGTGCAGCCAGTGCTGTCTTTTTAATTTGTCTCATTGTATTCCTCCAAAGAAACCTGAAAGCTTTCCAGATAACTAACAATATTAGCACACACTTTATTGCTGCGTTTGAGACTTAAACATGTCCATCTGCTCCTCGCCAAGACTGCCAAAGAAATTCCTGATGTAGTTTCACCTCTTCAGATGCCTCAGTAGGGCCTGAATTCCTCTTGGCACCAATTGAGTTAGTAGAGTGCTTGTCACTTCTTTTACTTTATGAGAGGTGATCCTGGCTCCTTCTGTCCTCAGAACAAAGACCTCCTGATCTGCAGTTTGGTTTGTCTGCAACTGCATGGCTATCCAGAGGTAGGACAAACCTCTCTCAAGGCAATGAATACAACCGAGATGAAAAAGGGAAAAGGGAAGTACGGGCCATGGAAATAGTTGAAAGCCAGCAGATTTAATCCATTAACTTTTAATATATTTTGCTGTGCTGTGTCATCTTGTAGGTGTTAACGATGGACTGAACTCACACGCAGAGCTTTCTTTGTTAACTGGAGATACAGCACCTGAAGCAAGATGGTCAGCAACATCTGGGTTGTCCTCAGTGCAACAGGCAAAACAGCAACAGCAGCAGCAGAAGGAAGTGTGAGGAATCAGAGCCTACAGCTCGGTGGACTCTTGGGGCACTTGACATGTTGCTGCCTCCATTAAATGAAACTCCACTTCTAATTATAACCCATAATTATAGCCTTCAACCAATGTGATTTGTAAGGAGAGGGGTCATAGATATCAAGATCACTCTCAGATTGACTGTGCAGAGGATATCAGTAAACATCCTTGACTGCCTACCGGAGCTTGACAGAGATGTAGAGAACTAATGCAATAAGGCAGGGCACGCAGCTGGATTGATAGAGGCAGTGGTGTGGCCTCTGGCCCCTGAAGATATTACGTGACAAGGCAGTGAAAGCTGCAAACACGAGGGCAAACCATCTATTCAGCGTGACAGTATTAGACAGAGGTTAAGATTCTTGTGGACTGCTATCAACATCAATGAATGGTCTCCAGCAGGGATCTGCATTAACACCTTGAGTGCCAGGCTCTGTCCTGTCTACAGCAGCAGCTGTGTCACACCAAACATCCCCGTGTTTGAAATGAAGCCTTGAATCCTAGGAGAGTGGCCATGGAAGCTTGACTTTTGTGTCCCTGGCCTTGGCTGCCCATCTGAGGGGGCAGCTTGGGGAAGCTGGGCAGCCTGGGGAGGATGGCATGCTCATGTGTGAATGATGCAGCTTTGGCTTGACATCTTACTCGTGTGTCTCACGTGCTTTTCTACTGGTGACCTTCAAGAGCATTGCAGGTCCATCTCCCAGGGTTGATGTGAGTGCAACAGAAACTCTGTACCAGTAAGAGTCAGTCCGGTAGGTTACCTGGTGACAAAGAGCCTGTGTGTAGCTCTGGCCTGGCCTTCTGCCTCCCTCAGGCTCAGAAAAGCTCAATGACTCTCCTCTGCACCTTGTCTAATAAGCTGCGGTTTCTCCTGTACTTTCCTGGTCTGAATCCAAAGACTTCTAACACTTAAGTGCTCTTTGGTCAGCTCTTCCTGGGGATGGTTCCTCCCCTGTTGATATTCATATTCCAGATGCTGTTTAAATATTTCAGGCTCATCTTACAGTCACTAGGTCCTTGGTGCATTGAGACAGTAAGGCGATGGAGACTGAATGAAAATCAAAAACAGATTGTCTTCTCATTTGCCTGGTGATAAAGTTCCCCTTGAGACTTTAACTGAATGGGAAAGGAGACAGGAATGTTTGGAGGATATAAACCAATCTGCTGATTGAGATTGGAGAGGTGGTTTGGCTTTGCTCCAGCCAGGGTTTTGAGTCTGTTTCCCCTGGAAACGGGTTATGCACATCTTCCAAGTCACCAACTTCTGCACATCTCAGCCAGTTCCAGCCTGATTTGATAGAGGGGAAATGGTCTTAAAAGGATGATCCCTGTACAAGTTACACAGCAATAGCAGGGAGGCAGACGGATGGGACTTTGGGACTTTGTAGGGTTTGCAGAGAAAAAAGGCCCCAGCCCCATGTCCTCTGTGTGTCCCATGGGAAAAGGAGGTTGCAGGTAGAAAAGGCTTCAGTAAGAGCTCACAGACAGTTCACAGTCAGACACTGTCCTGACCCCAGCCCCCTGCTGGCTAACCAGATAAGGTGGCTAATAGCCATCGTACAGATGGGGAGCTGAAGCAAAGAGAGATGAAATCGTGTTCTCCAAGTCCCACAGGGCATCTGGTTGACTGCCAGCCAGTTCTGTCTTTCTTTCTTGTCTCTAATTTGATTCTTTGATCAGAGGGTTTGGCTTTTGTTTCTATAACTCGTCCAAAGTTGTTCTTGTTTTCCAGCAGCCTTGTTACAGATCTGAGCAGGCTCTGCTGCGATGGTACGAGCATTGTTCTTCTCTGCAGGATGGGACGTACGCCTGAGTTATTCCTTGCATGAGTTGTCTTTCTTTCAGAGATATTTCTCTGTTTTCTGTGATACAGAGTAAATTGCAGTACATAGCTTACTAGAAAAACCACAACAAAAAACCACTGCAAAACCAACCTTCAAAATCAAGGAGGTTCAAAGAAGCAAGCAGTGAAGCCCGACATAAACAAGCTATAGGAGTACAATTAGAAGCTCTCCCACTAGTTTCTAGGATAGGTTTATTAATGACCTCAGCTCCCTGTGTTATCAGATGCTGATATCTGGGTTTACGTTCATATTTTCATCCTCTGAGCAGGGAAGGACATCCTTCCCTGGCAGGTGAAATCTGGGTGGAAGGTTCCATTGTGAGACGTTTCCCTCTGGTGCCAGGGGCAGATTCTGGGCTCTCCTATGGACAAGCTGTCTTCCTCCTGAGGAAAGCAGAGTGTGGCACTCCTTTGAGAGACCAGTACTGGTGCTTTTCTGTGCACGCTGCTACAGCTGAACAGCATGGGGCTTTGACAACCTGTGGAAAGATATTCCAGGCCAGCAGACTTTCGATTGCCTAGCATTAAAGCAGAAGACACATCCTTCCATTCTGTGTTCTTCTCTTATTTTTGGAAAGAACAGCTTCCCCCACCCTGCCCCTCTTAACAATACAGCTAAAATCTTTCTCTGCTGAAAATCAGATTTACCAAGAATGTCTTTATTGATTTACAGGGTTCACCTTTGTGAACAGCACCGGTATTTTGCTGGGGACAAAAAGAAGCAATATTAAGCATTGTAACCATAAATCCAGGGTGCCTTCCTCTCTTCTGGGTGTAAGGGTATCCAAACGTATGGTCTTACATTTATTATTTACCAACAGAGCTATTTAAACAACAATATTTGACAGGAGCGGCTGTGTCAGGTGTGATGGAGTGTGTGTTATAAAAGGAGAGTAAGAGAGACTTTGCATTTGTCCTTCAAACATAAAGTCGATTTTTGCATGATTGCTACTTCAGAGATCAGCACAAGATTAACAAGAGACAGCACTCAACTAAGGCAGAGGAGTGAGACTCAGTGGCATTCGCTGTGCTGCAGTCTCACATGGGGCTCTGTACTTCCACAGAGCACATAAAAAGTGCTGAAGAAAAGCAAGTTCACCTGAGCTGTGCTGCGACCTCCACGTGTGACTTCTGCATAGGACTTCACGCCCATCAGGGAACATTTGGAGTTGGGAGCAACAAGTTTAAACCAGCAGGTCATTGTGTCTCGTGCATTTTGCAGGAACGACCACAGTCTGTAAACGGGCTCAAACCCAGATAGTTTGAAGTCTCCTGTGAGCACACAAATCTGCTTGGCTCCCAGGAGCCGTTCTGGTGTTAATGCAGCAGCATCACATGGCGAGTGGCTGAGGTTGGTGGCCACTGAGCATCCCCTGCAGAAGTAGGGTGGGTGAGGACTCCCTGCTGAGTTGGGGAAAGGATGCAGGGAAGCTGTAGGGAAAGCAGAAGCCCAGTGTGAGGTACCAGACATGCACAGCTCACCTGTCAGTTTGGGGTGTGCAGAGGCGTAACCGCTGGCTTAGTGGGAAAACAGCACTTAGATTCAGCACAGAGAATAAGGAAAGTATGACATGGTGCTGGCTGGGGGAAGGGAGACGAAAAAATGTCTGTATAAAGGCTTGGAAGAAACTTCCTATTTCATTTGAAGCAACGAAGAGCAATGTAATGCTTGGTTAAAGCAATGTGTGCCTACTGTCCCTCTGTCACAGCTGGGTCCGTGTTACGCAGCACTGGATCCTATCCTGGCAGAAGGGCTGTCTGGCGCAGAAATGCACGCTGGCTCTGAGCTGACAGCTGCTGAGCTGTGGAGCCGGGGAGCCAAGGGCTGCAACTAATTACGAGCATGGTTTCAGCTGCAGGCACCTTTTGACAGTGCTTTCCCCACCGCACTACAGTTGTACAAACAGAGCGAGAGCCCTGGGGTGCCGCACAGCTGAGGAGACACATTGAACTGATTTTCCCAAGACTGCTAAGGCAAGTGGTGGTGGAGGCAGGCACAGATGAAGGTTTCTTTGTTATCTTCCTGCAAGTTCCTGGTTGCTCTTCTAAGACACAGTTCCGGGCTATAGGTGGGGTGGAAAGACAAATATTTAAAGTCAAGAAAAGGAAAAAAAGGAATGGTGCGCTCAGGTCTTTTGTTATTCCTCAGGTAACTCTGAGCCCAAGGTTTTAGATCATAGCAGGAGGAAGGCATTGATGTTTGCAGAAGTGTGGGCAGGTTAGCAATAGCTGGAGCCTCTATGTATGTTCAGCTGTTGAGCGAGGCTCTTAAATGACTCTTTCCTAATGTATTTACCAGTGCTGTGAAGTTCACCCTTTTATACTAGATTATGGCAATAATGTATTGTGCAGCAGATGAAATTAGTTTTCTATGCAGTTTTGTTTCATCTCAGTGGCTAAATGTGTGAAATAAAAGGTACAATTGGCAATCTTTCTATGGGTTTCAGCTAGTTTCTTCCCACCCCCACCCTACAAACACGGGTGCTTCCTCACATCCTGGGGATGTGCTGACTGCCAGGCAGCACAGGACAGGACTGTGAGGAGCAAGGGCTTTCTTAAGATTTCAGTTTGTCAGTAGGATAATTCTGGCGATGTATGGATTTTCAGACGACTGAGGACTGTTAAGTGGATCTCACATAGGCTGGCATCTAGCATGGGCTGTAGCAGACCCTAGGGATACTGACATCACAATCACTTTTCTTTCCCACTTGCAGACAGTAGTGAAAATTACCTCACACAGAACTAAAGACTGAGAGCACAAGAGACTGTTGTATCTCTGCCCTCTGTAAATCACCTCTGGGAGGTCACAACAAGCTTGTTGCCTCAGGCTGGAACGTAGGCATCCCTGCAGTGCTGACAGCACTGCTAAAACCTCGAGGCACAAGCTCAGTACATTCAAGATGGAGCGACGTTCGGTGCAGGAGAACAACACAGACCCCACCAGCCTGTGCTCAGATGTGTGACCTCAGCCTGGAGCTGCGTGAGGTGGGGTAAGGGAGAGCACCAGGACAGCCCCAGCATCTCAGGCCTTGTTACACCTTGTTACAGTGGTTGTGTGATGTGGGATGTCTAATGGACTCACCTGTTGATTTCTCAACCCGAGACTCTTTCTCCTATGGGTGGTATTAGCAGGAGAAATGATAATGATATCTTGCCCCTCACTCCTTTCTGAACTCTGAGCTTGCTGTGAAAAGATGTCAAAAACCATCAGCAGGGAGGATGTCCTTCAGCAAAAGTTCACTTCTTATCTCCTAATAACAGTTTGGAAAGAACTCAGCCAAGTCTCAGCAATTTTACTTGGGAAATACCAGTTTGCACAGTTTGGATGGACTGAGCTACAGAGAGCATTAAGACTCCTGCAATGGAAACATTTACCTCCTGTGATGTATTTTGGTAACTGCTCTTTGTGAACTGTTGGAGTAGGTCAGCATTCAGGCTGTGGGTTCTTATCACACATCCCAGACTGGCCTGGCCAAATGACCAAGCTAGGGGTCAGCTTAGCAATTTCCCCAGAAGATTTTGCTGTTCTCATGTTGTGAACAGATAGTGCTGGAGTGGCCATCCCAGCCCCTGCCTGGATGTGGGTATCTGCAGTCACCAGCATCCCAGCAGCGGGGCTGAGGGAGAACAAAGTCTTTTCATAGCTTTACTAGCAACTTCTTCACCTTTCATCCAAGGAAGATTTGTATCAGTAAGCCGAGAGAGACAGGGGAGGAAGTGCTGCTGCTCAGTTTGGAGGGGCAGAGCAAGGAGGTGAGAAGGAAAAATATTCCTGTTAGCAATTCATTGCACAGCATGTGCTCCAGTGAGAGAGCGACATGTGTTGTGAGCATTTCACAGCAAAAAGCCTTCGGAACCTCAGAGATGAGCACAGCCCAGCACCAGGCAGCCACTGCTGGGGCTGGATGGACAGCTGAGCTCTGCCCATAGGGGCTGCAGAGATGGAAGCAGCCTTGGAAATAACAGGGGAGGGAGATGGTGGGGATGGAACCGACTGCAGTGTGACAAACAGCTCCTTTCACACCCGCAGTGACACACACGTCCCACCCAGGGACAAACATGGCACACAGCTGCCCGCTGCAGTGTGAACCCTCTCCCGTTGTGCTCAGTGCTGTTGGTGGGATTCAGATCAGCCTCAGCGTATCTGGGTGTATGCAGGGTTTGTCTTCAATCTAATTGTTGGCAATAATCATACGTAATTTTCATGCGCTGCCTTGCATCTCAGCTTCATTCATCACAACGAGATGGCCAATTAGTCATGTCTCACTATTAAGCAGTGCTAACAGCTGCTTTAAATGCAAGCAGAGCCTTAATCTAGTTCTTACTCAGATGGACGGTGATACTTGTAATTAGGACATCAAAGAGAGGAAGGAGAAATGTGATATGTTTATAGCTGAGGGAACCTTTGCATTGAACTATTTCAGGAATAATTATGTATTATCTTTATTAACATGGCCCGAGTTAGTAAATAATGGGTCATGCTTTTGCATTTGGGGCATTCAAGATATGCATCTTAAATTAAGGCTGGATTCCAGATGTCAGCGTTGTCTGATTCACTGTGAGGTGCCGCTGTGCCAGAGCAGCCCTTGCAGAGGCAGGTTTGCTGGGAGGGGGGTGTCAGCCTTCCCACACCCATCCTGCATGGCACAGCACTGGGGCAGCCAGCACAGCTGGGCCTGGTCGTGCCCTGGTGGGTCAGGATGGGGGGATATCTGGTACTGTGAGCAGGATGCAGCATGCTGCCTACCAGCACACCACAGCACTGTGTGCAGATGACAGCTAATAAGTGCAGCAATAAGTGTGTGTGCTTCTGGATACAGAAGCAAGGCAAAGCATTGGCATTTGTAATTTTGCAGTGTGTCTCTTCAGGAAGAAATAGAAGCTATGTTCTCCTCCTGTTTTCTGGACCGAACAGCTCTGTGCAGGCATTATTCAGGGAGCTGTGCATCCCCTCCTCCTGTGGCAGCACAGCTCCTTCCCTGCCCCAAAGGATGCTCCTGGCCAGGCACAAAGCACCCAGTGCTCCATTCACTCCCTGCTGCACATGGATACAGTGCTGGCAGTGGTGGGCAAAGCTGAAGAGAATTCTCTCAGAAAGAAGAGCAAAGCAATAAAGGGTGAGGAAGGCATTGCAATAAATGTGCCTTGATATACATCATGTGTATGCCTCCTCAGATATGGACAAAAATCAGATAAGCACCTTCCAGGTTTTGATGAGAAAATTCAAACTGGACCCTTCCATTGCTGGGGGAGCTGGGAGGCTGCTTGCACCCTTGCTCTGAGATTAACAGAAAGGAGAAAGGGGGAACTGGAAAGGATTTGTTTTGGAAGCAGAAAGTTACTAGTTAAGGCACTAAACAAGAAAAAGGGGAAAAGATCAGTGTTAAAATTCATTTGAGGGGGGAGAGAAAAATATGGAAATGAGTTTAAACAAAATGTATTTCTTTCTCTGGAGATTGTTCTCTGTTTTTCTGTAGCCTTATTAATCAGCCTGTTCCTACCTCTCCTTTTGAAGGAGATGGGGGAGAACAGAAACCTGGCGCATGAGAATGTGAGAACGAGGCTAGAGGACCACTTTGCACATATATTTATAACATTAGTATTGCAGTTCTTTGATTCCAGCTTTAATTGCCCTTCTTTTCTCTTAATGAGCCACTCAGAGAGATGTTTGCCTCTTGCAGTGAAGTGTTATAATCTCCCTCTTTTTCCTGCACTGGAAATCCACACTTAACGACTCAATGAAGAAGCCTGTGTCCCTCAGTTCTCGCATCACGGATGACTGTTGCAAACTGAGGCTGCCTGCAGTTCGTTATATCGATCCCAATCCCTCCGAATTAGGACTTGGAATGGAGTCAAGGCGTTGATCGAGCAGGAGTGTGCCTTATTTATTATTAAAAGATAGGCAAGGGGGAGAGGAAAAAGAAAAGAGAAGAAAATGAGAGAGAGAAAAAAGGAAAGAAGAGCAAGTCATCACTGCGGATCCTGTGATGTCCTGAGGGTCCGTCCTGCTTCTTCTCTTTGGGCTGATCAGGATGTGGGGAGAATTCAGTGTTACCGTTCTGTGTGGTGTTGTCAGAGCCTGAGCCAGAAAGAAACGTATCTCTTTATTCACACAGTGACACTGACATAGCCAGGATTCTCTTGCTGACCGCAGGGCTGTGTCCATGGAGAGATCTCTGAGGAACACAATTCAGAGTGATGGCTGCTGGCTTGGTCCTCACATGTCAGAGGAGAGCAGAGGCCACACAGCCTCCATTCTGTCCTTGAAGCCTGATCAGAGGCACCGGGCTGTTGCTGATGCTACAAGTTCCCTGATGCTCTTTCATATGTCATCCATTCAGTGTTTGATGCGAGGCTCCATGTTTTCAGGGTCACCTCGGCTGACTACCTCTCCATATGGAAATCCTTCAGTGGTGCATGTAAGAAATTAATAATGACTTCAGCGTGGAGCTTTCTCTGTTGGAAGGCAGTAACAAACCATCAGGCAGAAGGCCCACCTGATGTTCATTAAACCCAGGAAATGCCCTGCAGCAAAGCAACAATTGCAACAGTAAAATAGAATTGGAAAGGCAGGGGCTGTCCATATGCTGGGTGATCCATACCTCCAGCCAGCATATTTTGTGTCCAGAAGCATTCCCAAATTAAGGATAGGATCTGGGCTGGAGGACCATACCTTTACAATGCTTGGATGAGACTCATCTCTAGGAAATGATGGAGAGTTTGTTGTGGCCAGTCAGCTCTGTGAGAAGGTAGATAAGCAGAAGAACTTAAAACTGACCTAAGAGGAGCCATCTCTGATCAAACTCTAGTTGGAAGCAGCTCTGTGTTTTCACTCAGAAGAACTATATGGGGATGAGAGCCTTGTTCAAGGCTCTGTCATGTAACAGCAGCTTTTTGGTGACTGCTTGTCCTACACTGTTCCATCATTCCCTCAGGTTCTGTCTGCACTGCACTGAAATCCATGGTGGATCCATGACCAGGTTGGGCTGTGACCCACCTAAGTTCCTGCTGGCTGCCAGCTCCACCTGTACTGTTTCTCAGCGAGGCCATTTCAGCTCATGGAAGGCCTGTTTGCACCAATGCTATGCAAGGCACGTCTCCCCACACAGGGCTGAGCCTCCTTGTCACGTCCCACGTCCACTGTGTGCGTGATGCAGAACCATTTCTACCCTTCCCCACCCACAAAGTAAAGTAAAAACATCCAGTAAACTGTAATGGGACTTTTAAAAGAGTATTTCCCCAGTGCACGTAAACTGCTGCTGAATTTTATTGCTTATTGGTGATCAAATGGACAAAGGCAGTTACCATTGTGAAGCAGACTTTCAAGGACTAAGTGCTCCTAGAGCCTAAGTGTGTCATCTTCACTTAAAAGAACCAAAGAATTGGAAGACGAGGTGACTGAGGTGCTCAAACAAGCGTTAGCCATGCATCAGAGGGAGGCACCAGCAGAAAAGGCAGAGGCAGATTTCCAGGTTCCAGTGCAGACATCTCCATTAGAACTAGGTTTTCTGGTGTCCTCAGCAGCCTCTTTGAGGTTCAGCCTTCCTTGAGCTCTGCAGGAACTGCTGTTGAATGTGTCCTGTGGCTCATTGCATGGATCCATGGGAGGAAGCACTGCCTGAAGCACTGCACCTGCCTGTTTCTGCCCTGGGCAGCCTGTCAGAACATTGGATCACTGAAGCTGGGACCCCAGGCTCACAGTGGCACTGGCCTGACGGCTGCCGGTGGTTGGCTTGGCACAGCAGAGCTGCATGCTGTGGATCATTGAGGTTCTGCTTTGCATCTGGATCTCATTTCATTTGCTTTTATCTTTCCAGGAATGATTATCACAGTTATCCCTGGCTCCTCTTTTAGTCGCTGTTTCTTCTTCTGCACCTTCTCTTATTCTTCTCCTCGCTTCCCTTTCTGTTTACCAACCCTTCCCCACCTTCTTTTCTATATATCCTGCAGGGCTGTTTTATCACTGCTTTCCAGTTTAGTGGATTAACTTTATCAGTTTCTTTTGTGTGTGTCTAATTGACATGCAGTCTCAAAATCTATTTCATTTCAGCAGAACTGACCTTTATTCCCTTGCAGATTTTTTTTCTCCAGCCAATACCTTTGCTGCATTGCCGAAAAGCACAGGGAGATGCTGCACTGTTTTACTCAGAGGGTTTAGGAATTGTGCAGCAGTTGGGCTGGAGAACAGATCTGAGCTTTTGAGCCCCTGTGACCATAAATGAGTGAGCTTAAGAGCTTTTATTTTTCTTTCCACTTTTATTTCTAACAAATCTCTTTCCTCCTCTGAGAATGTCGTTGCTGCAGAAGGGACAAAGCAGTGCACAGGGACACCTGAGCCTGGGCTTGGTACTGCAAGCTGACTGTGACCACAAGTAGTACAATCGGTTTCAAAGAAAATGCACAACCTTCCTAAATGAGAATCTTGGGTCACTCCTTGCTTCCTGATCAGCTCAGGCCTGTGCTTGTTCTCCAGCACAGCCCTTCCTTCCTTCCTTCCTTCCTTCCTTCCTTCCTGCCTGCCTGCCTGCCTGCCTGCACCAGGGCAGGGCTGGTTCCAGCACACATCCCCTGTGCTTCAAGATCCTCGCTAGGGCCTTGCAGGAGGGAAACCCAAGAAGTTGCCGGCTCCTTTCTGCTACCCAACTGGTCAGAAGGAGATGAGACCAAACATGAACGCAGGACAGCGACCCCCTTTTCTCTTCATTCTTTTAAAAGACCTGAAATAGACTTTTAGATGGAAAAATCTCAGTCTGCTCCCCCCAGCTCCAGCTCCTGTTCGGAGCCCTGGCAGGCAGATCCCTCTTTGGCAGGCACTGTTCCCGCTCCAAGATGCTGTTTCTCTCTCCTTATTCCCTCACCCAGCAGAGCAGAAATGGCACTTGACAGCTCTTTTTATAAGATGTTTTCATTGTAATTTTAATGGCTAATTTCTTTCCCCGAATTGCCATAATTCAGATTTAATGAAACATGTCTTATAAAATTAAAAAAAAAATACAATAATAAAGTGGAACGCCCCATTAAGCTGAAGAACAAGGAAATAACATATGTAGAGATCTGATCACACTGACCCTACCTTCCCAGTGATGCTGACAGCCATTATGCACATTCTTTTTATCATCACGGACGGCTCTGTGCTTCCCACCAGGAGCAAAAATACAACAGAATAACAGTTTATAAATGGAACTGGAGGGGATTGGGTACCGCCTCCCTTTGCTCCTCTTCCCAGATGCAGGGTTCACATCCAGCACTGCTTGGTCACAATTAGTCAATGCTATGTTGCAGCACTCGTGGGCTGTGCCCTCTGTCTGCTGTGGGCACAGAGATGTGGCCATGCCAGATCTGTGCTGCTCGGCGGTACCATTCCATGCAAAGCCAGTTGTAATGAGGGGAAATTTGGGATCTGCAGCCTGGGGTTGTGGAAGATCTGCTGGGATGGCACCCAAACGTCGCTGCATTGGCAGAAAAAAACCCAGGCACTGCTGGGCAAGACGTGGATATGGGCAGTGGTGTGTTAGTGCTCCAGTACAACATCATCTTTGGGAAGCTTCCTCCCTGAAAATGCTGACCTCTAGCCAAGAGCAAAAGCAATCAGGGGATGAAATTTATTGTGATGCAGAGGGAACAAGCGAGATTAATGCTTCCCTTTCATCTCACGAACCTTCATCTCTGTGTTTCAAATCAGGTACCGTGTAAAATATAGCCCCTAGCATGCTACCTGTGGAAAAAAAAAATCAAAGAAAATAACCTGTTTGCAAGTGAAGGCCTGTGCATTGCATCAACCTGGGGAGAGCTATTCATCTTCCTTCCATCCTTTGTAGTTGCATGGGTGGAGGTGCCAGGGTGGGCTTCAGTGTTATTCCTGACAGCATGCATCCGAGCAGGGACAGGGACAGGTAGGGACAGGCCTCTGCTCCTGATCTGCTGTTCAGTGGGGGCAGAGGGGGGTCCTTTGCTGCTGAAAAATGCAAACAGGAAAGATATAATGAGAAAAAGGAGGCACACTGTCAGATTTTTAACATGCTCAACCAATTCAGGCTCTTGGGGGGCAGACTGTGAGCTGAAAGGAATCCTCCTGTTTGCTCTTTCGCAGCTGAATTCAACTGATCTGGGAAGTGAAGTAGTTGTGAGTCTATCCAGCGAGTGAGTGGGGCATCACCTGCATTATAAGCACGACTTTGGGCCAGCACTCCTTATTCTTCAGCCAGTGGAAAGCTTCCACTGCCTCAAGTGCTAATCAGTGTCCATTAGCCACAGAAGGAGAGGCATCATTATTTATGACTGCTTCCGTACAGCTGATGCTGGAAGGAAGCATTTTCTGAATCTACAGAGTTTTGAGACATTGTGGCAAGCAAAATGGAAAAAGAAGGGTTAGAAATGTCTTTAAAAATAAAGCCAAGAAAAGGAGAAGGAATCTTTATTCAAGCTTTAATGAGGTGGTTGTTGCTGAGCACTTACACACTGGCAACTTATTTGCAAGGGAAGAAGGTTGGTAGAGTTCAGTTTACTTATCTTGGTTAATTAGGTCCCGTTCCTTGGGGATGAGCTAATTGGACAGTGACATTCAGTGAGATAATGAAATGAATGTCATGTCATATAAAGAGTTAATTAATGATAAAGAGACTTTCACCCTTCTAGAGGCACAGAGCTGGAGCTGATACGTTGTTTTGGATGCAGTGCTTCTCTGTTGAAAAACACTGCCTGACATGAGTGTGACTTGGCATAAATGTTTGTAGGAGCACATCTATTTGGATGGAAATCTTGCCAGGAAGATTTATGAGGTCAGAGAAAGAAAAAGAAGAGAGCATGCTGTTACCTGGACTGTAGGACGCTGCTTTCCAAGTGCTGCTTTAGGAGATGGCAACACTTGGGCTGTAAATGAGAACTTGAATAGCAGACCATATAGCTGCTGGTTCTCGGTGTCCATCACAGCTGAGCTCAGTGGTGTGGTATAAGCACTGTTACTGGGTGTCCAGCACCAGATGATAGGTTTGGCCACCGGTAGAAAAGTGCTCAGATGACCCATTTAGAACAGCATTCCTGGACAGATGCAGTAGGAAAAAACTTGAAAATAAACTATGAAATTAAAGACTTGTGTATGATTAAAAGAAGGTTGCCTATACGCACACCTTATGCTGAGAAGTGTAGAAGAGAAATTTGTCATTGGAAGGCATCTTCTCCATCTGCTTGTTCCTCTGTAGGAACGAATGGACTCTGGAATAACCAGCAGTAGTACTGGGGATGCTCACAGCTCAGCTGGGAGCCTCATAGCCCGTCTGGGCACTGAAGTGTCACCAGACCACAGGCTGGTGTTGGTGAGGGGAGAATGGGACGTGTACCTTGATAAGATGTACCTGGAGGACAAATCCTGCTGAGCACATCTGCTAGTCAGAAGTTTATGCATGAGAGCTCAGGTGTTATTGGTGAAATTTAACTAGGTCATTGCTAGCAAGTTCTTATTTCCCCTGTCTCATGGCTTGAGCCGCTGCTTTCTGCTGGAGCTGGGCTCTCATAAAGGTGTTTGCTGCATGGGCTCTGGTGCTAACTCATCAGCAACTGAGGTTATTTTAATGGGCATATTACTGTACTTCTGGCACCATCTGCTCCTCTCTCTGATTACTGATGCAAGAAAGGATTAAGAGAAAGTCTTTTCCCTCTTTCAGCAGGAAGGGAGTTATTAGTGCTTTAAACACACGCATCGAGTCTGTTCTGCGTGCCCAGCAGCATCTGGCATTTCCTCTTCGTCTTTCCCCATACAAATTGGCGGAGGAAATCTAATTGGCAAGTGGAGATCTCTGGCTGAGAGCTGCACCAGGCGCTGGGAGTTGCAGTTTGCTTTTGTTTTTCTCAGGAGCACGTTGTGTGTCCCAGACCCAAGGTTGTTCCTGCAGGTTGTATCTCTTTATGCATTCCTTGCTGCACACAAACAGGGCAGAAAGGGACCAGCAGTGCGGTGCTCACTCTGAGTTGACATCCAGCCGCAATAGGAATGAGCTCTTAGGAGAGCCCATAGCCCACATAATTGTGGTTCTGTCCATTCCTCATCAGTCCACAGCATCCTACTTTTGGAAACAGAGATTATTATTTCCGTGTTTTTCTGTTTTCCAGTCCACCTGATTGCACAAAGTGTAGAAATCAGCATGCACAACTGGGAGAAAAAAACCCAAACTTTTTACAAGAGTGTTAGTTCTACTCTAAACAGACTTGTTCATTTGTGGATGTCAAACCATTCCACGGCTGCAATGATCCTACTGCAGAAGGAGCAGGCCTGGCTAGAAATGGTCACGCCATGGCACATGGGGGGAGTCTGCTCAGAGAGTCACTGCATCAGAGCCGGGCAGCCCCCCAAGTTCCAGAGCAGAGTGTGAGATAAGGCACATCATTACACATGCTGGGCTGAACTGAAGATGCGGTCTGAAGGACTTTGGGGTAATAGGAAATGCAGGGCTGGCTGTGGCTTGTTTAATATTCGAGAGGCTGCCTGGTATTTACTGGCATGCATATTGTCTGAAAGGTCAGTACACAATCTTAAGGTTTCTCTGCACGTTTTCTTTGGGTCTGGATCGAGCAGTTGGTGTTCACTCACCCGTGGTAAGCAGAGAAACCATTTATCAGCAGTAAGTAGTTAAAAGAAATATGCTGAGCTGGTTGGAGGACTAACCCAGATGGTAGAAGTGGGATCAAGGGAGCTGTGCCTGGTTTTAGACTTGCCTTGAAGTTGCCTTTTCCCCAGAGGGATCAGGAGACAATGGAGTAAAGATAACTCCCCTCCTGGCAGTGTGAGGATTTGCCTCTGATGAGGTTTAGGCAGGGAAAAGAGGAGCAAAGAAGAAAGGATTGAGAGAGAGGTGAAGATCAGAGAGGAAGGACACAAATACGCAGTCTTAATGTGCTTACCCTGGATTTCTTTTGCATAACCTTCATTCTCTAATTCTTGATCCTGTGTGTCATCTCCTTATTGGCTGTCCTGGTAATGCAAGACCAAACTAGTTAGATTTCGAGGACACATGGGACTCTTCTGGCATGGCTGGAGCTGGGTCAGCCCCACTGGTGTATTATCTAGCAGATAAAGCAGTATAGAGGACGCCCATGTTTTTGTGCAACTCTCCACATTACTCATTTGCTAAAGCGGCATTTTCTAGAGTAGGTTGCACAGCCTTCTCTATCATAAGAGGTGATTTAGGTGGTGCTTGTCCAGAACAGCTTCTCTGCAATGCCACTGCCCTGCTTCTGGTGCCAGAAGGCCGGGGAGAGTCTTCAGGTATTCCATGGAGTGACCCTGAATACCTCCCAGAACTGTGCAGAGCTCAAAGGCTGCATTGAGCAATGCCTCTTTTACACCACTGGTGGATTTTCTCTTCCAAAACAGCATCCAGTTGGCTTTTGTCAGGCAGATGGCAGCACTTGGAGAAGTAGAGATGGGAATGGGTAAGGCTGGAGCACGGGCTACACCACAGAAAGCCTCAAACACTTGCACTCACCATCTCCCTCTGATCCAACTCCTCACACTCTGCAGAGAGAAGAGGGTCTGATTCATGGCTCCCACTGTGGACACCCTCTTAAGAGGAGGGCAGTCACTCTCCATGGTGAGGACAGGCACTTTTGTGACTTCCAAGGAGTCTGGAGCAGATCAGCCTTTACCTTGTAGAAGTCTGTGTTGATCCTGGTAGCTCCTGCCCTCATGAGAAGAGATGGATGGCTGAAGAGGTGAGGACAGGGAGATACGACAGCTGCAGTGCCTGTATGTTTCCTGGTGGTGTGTCTGTGCACCTGGCAGATCACCATAAGACAAAGAGTGAGAGAAGTAGAGAGCTGCTCATCTGGCAGTGATGTGTAAGCCGTGGTGAGCAGCAGGATGCCAGCAGGACAGCACAGCCCTCACACTGAGCCCTTGGCCCTGGCAGAGGCAGCTTTGTGCCTGCAGCACACATCCCAGCACCAGCCCTGCCTGGCTGACTGCTTCATTTCCCCTGGCTTCCACAAGTGGGGCCAACGGGACTGCTCCTGGCCTTTGTGTCATCCCTTTGAGTCGAGTTTTCTTTGCTGCCTCTGGTTTTTTAGCAGGTGATCAGGGGAGGATGAGGCACTGTGGGCCCAGCTCCTCTGTTTAAGTGCAAATGAGATGAGAGCCTGGGCAGAGCTGCACTGAGGGAATGGGAACTGTGCATCATTAAAGGCAAGCAAATGATTTCTTTGTGATTGCAGTGAATGGAAATAAAATGCTCATGGGAAGGGAAATACAAGCACGAACATCTGAAGAATAAGAAATTTGCAGTAGAGGAGGAGAACAGAAGTCAAGGGCCGGAAGGAAAAGGTTAGAGAGAGAGCAAGAGGAGGAGGCTAACGCCCAGCTTGAGCTTTTGGTGAGCATGCTGTCATGTCAAGGCAGTACCATGCAGCCAGTGTTGTCACAGAGAGCTAAGAGTGAATGAAGCCAGAACCACACCAGATTGAAAATAACCCTCTTGGTTCTTCACTGTCTGCCACTGAGGTGGGGGTGGTGGGGATGGTTGTAGGGCTTTGACCTGGGATAGACTTTCATCACATGGAAAAACAAACACACCTCCAGGCATTGTTGCTGAGCTGGAGGAATGAATGGTCATGGGCACATCAGAAAACCAAGTTGGGGACGGCACTGGAAGTTTTATGGAGGGACGACTCAGAGTTTCAAGGACAAATGACAAGGAAACAACTTCTGTAACGTCTGGTCAGCGGTGTGCAGAAAGTCTAGTATTCAACCAAAAGGGTGTGGGTCTCTCTGGCAGTTTGAAGATTAGTATCTCATTTGTAGAGAACATTGCTGAAAAGCAACTTAGCTTCATCTGTAAGTTAAAGAATTTCATATAATGCTATTTCCTGGCACATCTTGGTTTCTTGGGCAAACGGCCAAGTGCTGATGAAATCTGATTATGTCTCAATGAGCTTTGTGGCAGTTTGACTTTATTTTGGGATCTTCCTGATGTACTTTGGGATGTTCCTAATGTATTTTACTCTTAGAGAGAATGAAATGAAGTGTTCTGAACAATTCAGGTAGGCAATTCCTTGATTGCTACACCTGAGGTGTGCTCACAGGAGGTGTTTGGACAGCTGCTCTACTGGTGCTGTGCTGCATATTGGCTAAGTGAGCCACACTCCTTAAATCTCCGGAGCAGCAGAGACGAATCAGCTCAGGAGGTGATTAATTAGGAGCAGCAGAGCTTTGTAACCTCTGTGTGTCCAATTTGAATCAGGCAAAGATATACAGAGGCTGGAAATGATGCTGGGAGAGCAGGGCAGACAGGACCAAAGTGTGTGATGATCATTCCTTACGAATGATCACCAGCTGTGATTTTCTGTGCCTGACAAGGTGCTTGTGACCCCTGGGCAAGGCTAGCTGTCCCTGCACCTTCAGGGGAATGCAGGCAGCATGGATCTGCCTAAATTGGTGCTGGAAACCAACCCTGGACATTGTGCCCCAGTGAGCATCACTCTGTGGAGCTGAGCCATTTCTAATTCATAGAATCGTAGAATTCCAGGATCCTGAGTTGGAAGGACCCGCAGGGATCACCCAGCCCAGCTCCTGGCTCCGCACAGCAGCACCCAGCGGCAGGCCACGTGTCACACACACACTTCCACGGATGCTCCCTCAGCTCCGGCAGCTCGGAGCTGTGCCCACCGCCCCGGGGAGTCGCTCCGCGCCCAGCGCCCTCCGCTGCAGAACCGCTCCCTGACGGCCGGCCTGAGCCTCCCCTGGATTGATGTGGACCTGTGCCTAAAACAGAGATCACTGTGCTTGCTCGCCTCTCAGGCAGAATATCAGAGAGATCAGTGAAATATTCATTCAGAATTTGCTTCAAGTGAAAATTGCAAGCTGCTGCAATGAAGGACATGAGGGAAACACACACAGAGATTTTTTTCCCTTGGTTTGAAACTACCAGCCTCCAGTTGTGAAATTTTGTCAAAATACTGAAATCTCCTAAAAACTAAAACAAAACTTCAAACCAAGAGAGAGTCCAGAAAAAAACCACCAGCTGCATTTGTGTGGTGAGAACTACAGGAAGATGGTTGATCCATGCTGAAAACCCCAAATTATTCTTTTCAGAGCAGAGTGGAAATGAAGCATCAGGAAAAAAAAATAAATGAAATTATCTGATACTCATGAAGTGAAACATTTCCACTTATCAGTTTGGAACAACTTCTGTATTTAAAGGCTTGTTAAATTTCCTGTTAAGAAAACACACCCAGATCTCAAAATCTATCGCTGGAAAATAATAACCAGTTTCATTCTGCGTCAAAGTGAGAAAACACAGCGGCAGATAGATTTCATTTGGTTACAGCACCGTGCTTATTTCAGCTCAAAGCACTGATCTCATGGTGGTTTGCTTGCCAGGCTTCCATCATAGCACAGCACCTCTCGGGGCAGCCCGTGCTGCCTGACTCCAGCAGCTGCCAGGGAGGCGATGCATCGCGGGGCGAGATGGACAGCGGGCTGAAATTGGTGGTTTGATTTACAGAAATAGTTTCGAATCAATTATTCTGCTATTCAACTAATTCTTGATTGCAGCGTTACATGGATAAGAAAAGGCCAGAATAAATTATGGGCTTTGCTGCGTGTTCCAGGCGCTCCATTTCAGCAATCACATCGCAGCTGGCCCCGCATCCCCAAAGTGAGAGCTGAGATCAAACGGTGATACCCGACACAAAGCACCTTCTCAGGTTTAATACCATAATTTCTGGGACTTGGAATGCCTCTTCACTGGGCAAATATGAGTCATCTGCCACTGGGCGCTGACGGTCGGATCCGTTTCAGCAGTACTTTTGAAGAACAGATCAATTTGGAATGGAGATTGTAACCTGGGAACCAGCCAAGAGACTTCTTCTGTCCGTGATTGTGCTTGACACTGGTAATGAAACAAAATTCAGATCGCCACAATAAATTTCCAAACTGTGAGTCTTCCAACACAATGCTCCGCGTTTCCCACAAGGCACTACAGATTCAATCTGCGTAAGCTCCAAAATAAGTGTATTTTCCTCCTTAAACTAATACTTGGCAAGAACTTTCAATTGGCTCATTTAATTAAGTTGGTGCGCAGATCCCATTTTAATGCCTTTAATGCTGCTAAAATGACAGGCATACTGATCAGGGGGATTGCGTTTTATTATTTTTATTTTTAATTTCGACTCGCTCAGATTCCTTTCCCCGCTGACACGACGTGCTGCTGCAGACAGATGCCTCCAGGGGAGACGCAGCCAACCCAAACCATCCAGGGGCACAGAAGGGAGGAGAGCAAGAGACGAGGGGGTGAGATTAATGCAAGTCAATTAGGGCATCTTCTGCATCTGGAAGGAGGGACACATGACAACACATGATTAACGAACTCTCTGTGCTGCCCTGCAGGAAGTAACAGGATTTGGTGGCCACTTGCAGTGCTTGGAGAGCGTTGGCCTAAGGAAGTGCAAGGGCTGGAGGCTTCACCCGAAGCAAGGAGGGCTTTAAATCAGCTCGGTGTATTTGTATCTGCGTGGCACACCTTAAGATGCACATTTTTAGAGCCTGCTGCTCTTCAAATGAATTTGAGAGGGCTGAAGAGGAAGTCCTGTTTGTTTGATGGCAATGGGCAGAAGAGAGAGACCTAAATTAGTGTCCTGTTGGAGAGCAGGCAGTCTTGGGACCTCAACCATATTGTGAGACCCTGGAAAATCTGTGCGTGGTGATCCATGTGAAGCCAGGTTCAATACCTTTCCCTGCCCACAGGTCCTTTTTCTGTCCTGCCTTTCCTGCAGCCTCGTTACCTCTCCCAGCTGCTTTGAGCTGCCCAGCAGTTCTGGTTGGGCACTGCATGGAGCTGCCAATTGCTGAAGGTGGCAGGAATGGAAAAGAGAAGTGAGCAGCAGCCTGCAGCTGTGTGCCTGGGCAGCAGTGACACTGCAGAAGTTCCAGTTCAGAGATCTGGAGAAGGCACGTGTGTTTCTTTAAAGTGCTCCTATCAGAGGGGAGAAATACAGGACTGCTGTGCCATCAGCTCTTTATCTTTCCCTTGTTTTGTGTTGGAGTATCTTTTGATTTCATTGTGATTACCTGGGGTGATTTGGGGTTATTATTATTTTTACCTACCTGTCGTCCGTTCGCTTCAATCCTCCGTCCCTACAGGTCTCATTTTTCCCTTTCCTTGCCTTAAGTCCTGAAGTTAATTCCTTCTTCTTCTCTCTGTGAGGATTTTCTTTCTGATGCTTTTGTGTGCGTGACTATTTCATCTTTTCTGAGCAACTCCTTGGCACCATCTGAACCTCTAAGCTGCCCGCTGCCTCGCCGTCCCCGTTCACACCTGAAATCCCAACAAAGGGGGGGGATGACCCCCGCCCAGCACTGTGGCAAAAGCTCCATTTTGGGCTCAAGTCATGTCTTTTCTTGACTGATTCTTCCCTAAGCCCCCAGCAAGTGGAGATTGCGGATGGCAGAAGGAAAAGGATGTCACGGTTTATATTATGCTTTCATTTGCAAATGGCTTATAAAAGATTAATAAATGATTAATAGGCATTATAGACATGGGAAGCATAATTTTACAAGTGATTATAAGCATGTTAGGAGAAGGTATTATGAAATATTATAAGCAACCTATTGACTGTTTGGGCTTTGTAGGAATCTGTAAGCATCGATTAGTCATTCATTGGAACACCCAGCCATCATTTACGAACCTTTTATCACCTGTGTTGTGAATACCTGACGGAAAACACAACCAGAAGCACTGCATGTCAACATAGCACTTCTTCCAAAGCCAGTCCTGGGGGATTTAGAGCCAGAGCTGCCAAAATGAAGCCCTAATTCTGACATTCCTCTGCTGAGTCCTCGCTGCTGGGCAGCAATGTGCTGAGTGCACGCAGATGGGGATCCCTGCAGACCTGCTGGTATATTGCTGTGGGACCCTGCTGCTGGACTGGCATGGGACAGAGGGCAGTGGGAGCTGACTCCTGGTCTCTCTGCACTTGTCCAAGTGTTGTGTTGGCAATCAGCTAGTGAGAAATGGGGATTCTTGCCCCGCTGCTTTATGCCCATGATTATAATCTTGTCCGGACAGTGCTTACCCTCAGAGGTGCAGCTTCCTCATCTGTTTACTTTGCTTTTTCTGAGGGTAGAAATCAGACACGACTTGGTGCAAGGGAAGCACGCAGCGTTTGAGTGTCAGCCTCCATCTGGTGCTTTGCAGGGGCCTCGTGTGCTGTCCGTTTCCTTCTGGACCTGTATTCATCCTGCCCACGTCCCTGCATTGCACTTGTCCATGGAGAGCTCATGTGCTGCGTTTTGCCATCGTGCTACGAATGCACCTCACTGTTTGGACTCGAGCCCTGCTGCCGTACAACATTTTGAACGTAACAACAGATTCCATCCTGAAGAGTTTAGCTGGAGATGACAGGAAAGGGAACACAGCACGCAGAGCTGCACACGGGAACGGTGGTACCTATATCTGATCCCACACTGCACGCACTGCCAGGGCACTGCTGCTGCTTCACGGGCACTGCAGTAGCAGTGATTTATAGAGGGATAAGGGAGGCTTCGTAGGTTTGTGCAGAGGATTAACACCAGAGAAACTTTCCTCTCTGAGGGCCCTTCTGGCCGCTGAGCGAAGGGAGCACGCCAGCCACGTGCCTGCTTTCCTGCACACCTTCTGAGTGCTTTTCTCTGTCGGGACTGCGTGGGCCAATTACAGTTCCCTCCCCGTGGAATGCTGCCCCTTTATACTTCTCACTTAATCGATTTGGAGGAAATCTCCTTGAAAACCCTGTTTCTTCTCTTGCTCTTTTTTTCCCCTAATGCAACTTGCTCTAATACCTCAGCAATCCTCCTTCAGATCCCCGCGTAGCCCATTAGTGTGTTTGTATGAAAGATTTTCTTCCTTTCCCATAATGCAGAAGAAATGATTTCATGGTGCTTTTCCCCTTCTGTTATTGACATAGATGCTGCTCAAAGTGTCTCTCTGTTCCTGCTTGTTCCCACCGAGCTCACACTCTTGTTATTTAGCACTTAGGGTTCCCCGTTTCCTTGGATGAGTGCTAATTGGCCAAAATTAAGCAGAGGGCACTAAAAATCCCTCACACCCTATATTCACTCCTCAGCTTTTCAGCCTGCTGGTGCTTCAATTAATCCTGTTTGATGCACTAGATGGCTCCGCGTTGCTTTTGACCCTGTCTGCAGTGTCTCAGGCTCTCAGAGAGATGCTTTAGCAACCCCTTGTCATTTCTGTTTACTTAATACTCCCTAAATGCTGCAGCTCCTGGTGGCTGCTGGGGGGATTTGATCCTCGCTCCTCTCTTCTGGTTGTCTGTGTTCAGGGCTGGGCGAGCTGCTGGAGGTCAATGTGCACCTCCTGCCAGGCGGTGCTGAGGTGCCCGGCTCTGGTTGGAGACACAGCACAGATTTGAAGCCTTTCCTGCAGTTTCCTGGCTGTGCTCAGCAGGCCCCAGCTTTCCCTGTGTGCACCTCCAGGGAGGTGTGTGCAGGTAACCCGGCCCTTCCTGCTGCCCGGGCTTTGCGTCTGAGTTTGTTCCTCCTTAACAGCAGGATTATAAGGAAGTAATCTGTGTGCCAAATGTGATCACAGAGGGAATGCAGAGTTAGCTGCACTGAGCAATTTCAGTGGTAAAGAGCCATAACAAAAAATGATTTCTTGCCCTGACCCACATTCCTCCAGAAGCATGGGCCGTCCGTAGTTCTGCAGTTGTGGTGTTAAGCGGGCTGGGGGGCAGCGGGATGCACTCAGACTGCAGCAGTTCCCCAGCTCTGGTATGTGTTGGGCACACAGCACTTAGAGTCAGGTGGAGGAGAAGCTGCACCCTGTATAGTTGGTCACACCAGCCGTGCTCACGCTGATGGGGTGCTTTAAGGAGGCATTGCCTGATGCCCACACAAACGGGGGGGGTTTGTGGCTCTGCACAGCACTGTGCTTCAGGCTGAGCTAGAGCAGAGCTCATCCTTCCTCCTGTGCACTGCATGGTCCCTCCGGCAGGGAGGGCCATCCCTCACACAGATCATGGGACTGTCAGACATGCCACAAAGTGCTCCCTGTCTCATATTTCACTCCTCTCGTTTGGCCGTGTTGCATCAGGAAGAGTTGCTGTCTAAGCCGTGCTGCTGGGAAGCCTTTTTTTTGCCTCTATTGAGCAGTCAATAATCTACTAAAATCAAAACTATCCATTTGCCTTGTTCCTATCAATATAACTCTTTGCTTTTATTGAATCTCTCCGTCGAGCTGGCTGCTGATTTGATCTTTGTCGCTGTAGCATCTGACTGTCGCACAAATATATATGGAGGACGTGGTCTCCTTGGCTGAAGAGATTTATCTGTCTGTGCTGGGCTGGTCAGCACAGAAGGGAAAAGCACAAAGAAAAGAGACAGATGGTTTGAGATAAGGAGAAACTGAAAAGGCAGATCAAAGATTGATAAGGAAAGAAGGAGGAGAAGGACTGAGCCAGGGATGCATCTGGAGAGAACGCAGAGCGCAGGAGTGATGGGGCTGGGAGGCAGCGGGGCGATGCAGCAGTGCCACAGTGCAGTGCTCAGGGTGGTGAGGAGGGCTGTGCCCTGCCCCAGTGAGCTCGTTGGGGACAACAAGGAGAAGAGAAATTTGGGATGTCGTTGGGTGATGTTGAAGGGGACCACTAATGAGATCGCATGGGGTCAGAGAGAGTGCAAGCTTTAAGGCAGCAGCTCCTTCCTGGGAAGCTGTTTAATCAAAAATATCGTATCTTGTCAGGAGTCAATGAAGCAAAGTTAACATAGGCACATTCTGATGTAAATCCCCTCGCTGCCTGCTGCGAGAAGACGGGCCTCACAACTCCAGGCTGGGGCTGCTGCTGTGCTGGCTGCCAAGCACAGGAGCTGTGCTATCATTACCCGCACTGCCCACACAGCACTGAGCTTCTCTCTGCACAAATCCCTGTCCGTGATCCCAGGGGCCGTCCCTGCTGACCTTCAGCCCCTCCACCAGCAGTGAGTCACCTTTTGTCTCTCTCCACCCCAGCCCTGCAGTCCCTGTGGGAGCTCTGGGAGCCCTGGGGAAGGATGTCCTCCCACCTCTTGGTGAGTGGGAGGTTCTGCTGCCTCCTCCTTCCTTATGTGGATTTATCCTTGCACTCCTTCTGGGAAATAAGGCAGGATCAGCACCCTGTTTGACAGGCAGGGAACTGGTAGGTGCAGGAGTTTAGCTCTGATATTTAAATGAGTCCCATAGGAGAAACTCAGCCTCTGGGTTGTTCCTACTGTCTCTTCTCACAGCATCTTTTGCCTCTGACATGCCCCTGTGCCTCCTTTCTTCCCTGATTTTGGGGAAATGTGCAGAAATAGGCTTTCTCCCCTTCCAAAATGACTGAAGACATGTTAGGCAATTTGTAGGTCAGGGTTTTTTTAGGTCCAAGCTTTTTTTAGTCCTTTGCTTTTCAGGCCTGCCAAGCTATGGAAAAGCAGCATGCACGCAATTAGCAGGCACATTTCTGCCTTTGTCACCTGTGTTGAGTTCTCTTGCTTGGCTGAGCTGCTGAGATAAAGCGTTGTCAGCTCAGGTGGTGAGATTCAGCCTTTAACATAGAGCATCCACAGCAGGGATGGGAGACAGTGCCATCAGAAGGATGTAAGTGATATGGAAGCTCAGCCCAGCCCCACTTTCAGTGCTCTTTATCCGACTTTAGACTCCAAAGCAGCTCAGATAGCAAACTTTCCTTACCAGCCCTGCTCCTTTTCCATACAGCCCTTGTTTCCCTGGCGTGACGGTGCTCCAGTCCCACTGGCCTTGGTCAGGCAAACTGGAAGAGCAGCATAGCAGTGGTTCAGGAGTTTTTTAGCAGGTGCTGAAAGCCTCCCTGTAGGAGGTCACAAGTAAATCTTGCTCAGGTGGTATCCCTGCCTCAGTCTGAACATCAGGCGAGATGATCCTTGGCCCAAACCTGCTCCTGTGCAGAGCTGTTGTGCAGGTTTTACCCCACGGCAGCAAGAGAGGTGTTAGAACAGACAGCAAGTATTGAGCAGTGGGCAAGGATCAGGGAAAAACTCTGTAGCAGAGGGTGGTTTCAGAGAGAGGAGCTGAGGAGCCTGTTCTTCAAAGTATACAGCTTTGGAAAGCCTAGGAAATTAGGCAGGACAGGCTTCTAGAAACTAATTCTCAGAAGGGAGCAAACTGAACTAGTTTCTCAGGCAATGCCAATGCAATAGTGAACAGAGGAGCTAAACTTGCTTAGCAGATCTGTGCGTGCCTTTCATTCCTATCCTTGTACATCCTTTTTCTGCAGAGTTCTGAGTTAATACCCTGAGCTGAGTGATGGGCAGCAAGCAGGGCACCGGGCTGAAGGAGATGTGCAGCACCTCTGGCACAGCCATGGAGGGTCTGGAGCTGGGAGGTGCTCAGAGGGTCCTGGGGTTGTGTTGGGGAAGAGCTGGGATGTGCTGCACTGCATGGGATTGGTGGAGAGAGGGTGATGGGGTCACTGTAAGACACTGTGACACAGCACTCAGCTCTGCACACCTCATTACGAGGTGGGTATTGACAAAGTGGGGACGTGTGAGAAAGAGCAACACAAATAATTGGGGGTAGGAGGAGTTCAAAGGTTTGATTAATGAGAAAAGATTAAAAAATCTAATTATGTACAGCTTGGCAAAGTGACAACTAGGAGAGATGTGGTAAGTGTCTGCGTAGTGAAATGGAATAAATACCACGGATGGGTAATATTCGTGTTCAGTGGCTCAGGGGAGAGTCTGAACAAGAGGAGAAATCTCAGTGGTTACCAGGAAGGTATTCTTACATGTGTTGCATTGGCAATAGAGTAGTTTATGGGAGGGAAAGGTGGGGGTCTGTAGATCTGGGGAATCTGCAGCAGCAGCAGAATAAAACATTAGGAGGGAAACCATCCTGCGGTGGGCAGGCAGAGAACAGTGATGGGTGTGTTCTCTTCCATCACTGTGACAATGCGATTCTTTTGCCATTTAGGTTCAATTTCAGTCGCACGGTCTGTGTGACAGCGGAGTCAGTTTCATGTCAGATTTCCACTGGATGTCAAACAATTCCATAGATTTATGCCAGTCAAGTATTTGTTCCTGTTCCTCCAACTTTTCTCCTTCAAATCCCTGAGCGGATCCATCATTAAAATCATTCTAGCATTTTCAGTGTCCCAGCAAGCTGTGAGGTTCAACGGAGGTCCAAACTTTAACATGAAAACGTGGTTTAATGAATCCCAGTGCTAGAAATAACCTAGGCTGTTCTTCAAAGGTCCGGGCTCTCAGGGTGCAGCAGAGCTTTCAAGGTGGACTTTTGTTAGAGTTGTCCCACAGGCACCTGCCCAAGCCGTGCGTAATTACCGGCACTGTGAGACCATGGCAGGAGCATGAGAGGTCTGTGATGAGGAGCCCATTAGGACTGCTGGTCCCTTCTTCTGCTGTGTGATCTCTAACAGCCCCGTTCTTCCATTCCCAGCAAAGGAGCTGATGTTTTAACTCCTGATGCAGCACTTTGTCTCTTGGCGGTGGAAGTCTCACTTCTGGCTACGATGGCATCTATCCCACTATGAAGGGGAAAGAACACCGAGGCAGTGCTGTCATGGATTGTCAGCTCCCTTCAAGGAGGCCTGGCAGCTGGGAGCACAAAGGAAAGCTGTGAGTGGTGAGCGCTCCGTGGAGCAGAGCTGGGCTGCAGAGCAGTGTGAGACGCCAGCTGGTGGGAAGGGCTCTGAGCCATGGGCTTGTGTCCCACCTCACATGGAAACTGGTGGCTGTGAGTTTGGATTTCTAGCCCACAACCACAGCATGAGGAGTCTGTAGCACATATTAAACTAATAGAGGGGAAAAAATCAAATCAGGGCTTGATCAGCATAAAAGAACTTGGAGTACAAAGCAAAGTTAAGCTCAAAGACTAAGGGGCTGATTCTAATTCATCAAATATCCCCACTGCTCACAGTCCCTAATGAAAACATGTGTAACAAGCCTGCAGGGTTAATTTTATAGGGGAAAAAAATTCCAATAAAGCTCCATAAGATTTTCACGTTAAATTAATGTAACGGATGCTTAAAAGCCTTTCTAATTAGGCATTGTTATTAACAGGAATGTCAGGTGAATGAAATCAACCTCCGAGCTGACATTTCACTCGCGTGAACTTCCAAGTTGGTGCTTAATGTGGAGCACATGGCAGCTGCATTATAATGTGCTCCTGGGCTCCGTGCTCCCGCTGCAAAGCCGAAGCACTCGAGCATCACACAAGTCTTTGCTGTACCATCCCTCCCTGCCATGAAGCATTCGCTGCTCTGTCAACCTGTTGGGGGAAAAGTATTGTAAATAAGGCAAAACAGGAAAAAAAACCCAAAACAACAGAGGGAGAGAAGTGGTGATTTCAGGAGCTGAGCTGAGCAGCTGTGATATCTTTTCCTGGAGATGTGTCCTCCAGGGACTGCCACAGGGTCTGCTTCCTCCCAAAGAGGAGCTGAGAACCAAGTGATGCTGTCGGAGCTCCCTTTTGCCATGGGGATCTCATACCCTGACTGTGGCAATCTTTGGGGTTTCATGCATTTTCTACCTCTGCACTTTCGCTGGCTGCCCACAGAGATCAGCTTCTCTTCTTTCTACAGTACTTTCTCACCACCACAGATTCACCTCAGTATTGTGTATTTTTCAGTCAGCTCTTCGCCCTTCTCCTTTCCTGGGTTCCCACAATGGGTCTCCCATCTGCATCTCACAACCTTGACATCCACAAACTTTCTTCCCTCACAGCACTTTGGAGCTAAACATCCTCTGAAGAGGGAAAATAGCAGTTATTTGTGCTCGGTGTCTGGGCCTAATTTCTCTCCTCATCAACTTTCTTTTAATTAATGCCTGTAGGAATTTAATCTGTCTACCTTGTTGATACCTCTGGCTATCAGCTGCTGAAAGAAGCGTTCTGAGTCTTATCGGCTGACAAACACTCATTTGGCTTTATTTCGGCTGGTTTCCACTTCTTTGTTGTCCTCATGGCTTCCTTTAAGTTTCTAGCCCTTATTTCTTATCTCTTCCCATAGCCAGTTCATCAGCAAACTAAGCAGTGTTGGTACAGGCCCCTTCAATTTCCTTTAGCTTGAGTGATAGATAAATTATCCGAGCTAAGCAGAGAGCACGTCCTGCTCCTGGAGCCTCCTCCTCCTTCCAGGGTGACATCAGTACTGCTGCCCATGGATCAGATCTCACACCGACCTGTGCTGTGAGCAGAGTTCCTGCCTCCTATCCTGCAGCTCCTCAAGGAATGGCTCCTGGCTCCAGGGTGCACTCAGCACCCATCCGTGGTGGTCTCTGCCCAGAAGGCAAAGAGCAGAACTGGGGTGCAGGATGCTGTGTTGTTTTGTGGCTGTTTAGGGAGGAGAACACAAGGGCATGAGTTATGTTTCGCTCCTAGAGCGTGTTGCCAGGGAGAAGAGGGATGCACAAATGCTGAATGAATTTTTCAGAGAAGGAAGGCCAATAAATCTGCCCTCGTGGAGGAGTCTGACATGAAAGCTTTGTATCACTTGTTTCTGCTCTCGCACCCTTACATCAATCTTCTCTTTCCCTGTGCACACTTTTGCTCCTTCGCTTGGTCCCTTCAGCCCATTGATTCCATCACACCATGTCTTTTGTCCTTGTGCACTCATTCTTTCGCTCCTCCTCTGCCAGCCTCAGTCCTGCTTTTCTCCAACCAGTTTCCAAACCTGAGAAAGGAGCACGGAATTCCCAGTGCTGGGGGATTTGGCATTAGCAGGAGTTTACCCACTGGGATGACTTTTGAACCAGGCTTTGGCAGCATCTCCATGCCCCTGCACTGCTCACAGCAGGCCCAGGGAGCCCCAGGCTGTTGTGGCTTAGCCCAGCTGCCCCGGGCTCCTCGTGGGACAGGCTGTGCTCTCCAGTGAGTGCAGGCTGACATTGTCCTCCTGTATCCCCAGTTACTGCTTTGCACAAGCTGACGATGTGGCCCTTGTCTCCCACATCTTCACTGAGTCATTAGCAGCGGAAAAGGCCTATTAATTTGGATATACTCCCCTTGGAGCACAAGGGCAGGAGAATTCCCCACCTAGTCATGTCTACTTATTTTCTCATTTCATTTTTTGATGAAGTCTGCTTGAGGAAACGGTTTTCGGAGCCAGCTGGCTTGTTGCTATGCACAAGGTATCCTAATGCTCAGAGCCCGATTGCTTTTCTTATTGAAGGTGTCCATGAAGCTGTCAGCACGCAGCTAATGAAGTTCATTGCCATTCTTAAATACAGCCTTTCAATCAGATACTGCTCTGAGCTGGATCCAAAGGAAGTTCAAGGCAAACATTTCACAGATGATCCACGCTGAAAGTCTCTCCTGACTAAGAAATAGCATTACTTCCCCATCAGGAGGGGGAACCCATTAGGAGCAGCACCAGCAGACAAGATGGGCAGGCATGCTGTCAGGTAGCATTCAGCAGATCCCTGCTGGCATTTTAGTAGTCAGTTTAAGCAGTTGTTTCTGAAGTCTTCCATCCAGTTTTGGAGTCCTTGCTTTTGCTTGCAGCTCTCAGGTTGTTAGAATAGAAAGTGAGGGCTTAGCACCAGCTGATGTTTGCATGCAGAGAGAGCAGCAGGGGCAATGGTTCTGAAATCATAGCTTGGTACATGATTTGCACATCTGCACGCTTTGAAGAGGCAGCCTGTGTATTAGCTTGTGAAAATGTCCCTCATAGGGGCCACATTTTGCTTTCAGGTGTTGCAGAGTGAAGTGAGACAGACGTAAACCGAGGGAAGCAGTCAGCTTGGCAAGGTTCAGGCTGGAATTCAGGGCTGTTTTACTGCACTCCATGTTTTCCACGGAACCTTGGCAATCTCTATCTCTCAAAATGATTTTGACAAATTGAAGAAATGGTCTGGAAGAAATAGGATGCAATTTAATAGGGATAACTACTGGATTCTACATCTAGACAGGAATAATGAACTGTTCGCATGCAAGATGCAGGAGTACAGAGGTGACTGGGTGGCAATCTTGCAGAAAAGAGAGGGGATCATTTTTGATCAATAGGTAATTGAGAGTCAGTGATGTCAAGCTGCTGAGAAAAATGACAAACAGGAGAGTCTGGGTAGAAGTGTCACCTGCAGGAGAGGCAGGAGTGCTTCTGCTCTGCCCAGCTCTGCCCACACCTCGGCTGGGTCCAGTTTTGGGCACAGCTCATCCAGAATGTTGCAGAGCAACAGAGGAGAGCTCAGTTCCAGGAGGACTGTCTGAAGAATAGCAGACACAATCTGCCAAGGAAGGCTGAGGAACGCAAGGCAAAACAGGAGTAGCCCATAAACATGAAAAAGGCTCAATGCAAACGCAGTGGGAATAATGCATTTTCCATACCTGCTGGGAGCAGTGCAGCTAGCACCAGGCCGCTGTGATCTGAATTAAACACTTAGAGACACCTTCACAAACGAAAGCGAAACACCAGACGTAGTATCTCAGGATGGGCATTTGTGCCGCCAAGAACCAGGAGACAGACAGCAGATAAAAATGATACAGCCTCGTCAGCTCCGTATGGAGGCAGCAGCCTGGCCTGGGTGTCCTCATGTGATCCTTTCCATTCCGGGACCCTCAGAGTGGGTTCACTTGATGGCATCACTTTGTGCTCACTCAGCAACAGGAGAGAGGTTTCCCTCCAGTCCCCAGCAGCAGCGGCTCAGTGGCTGATCACTGTGGCCATCAGAAGATGTTTAGCAGTTTGTGCTGGTGATTTTTCTTGAGCAGCACTTAATGCCTTCCTGCAAGGCGCTGCGCTGCTGGCTTGCATTTAAAGGCTCCTGTTCTGCGCTGCATGAGCTGAAATCAAATCACCCAATGCAAGCCTTGAAGAAACAGCGCTGCAAAACTGCATCTGCTCCAAGAACAACCTTCTCTGCATCTTTCCTTTAAATGCCTGCTTTCCCCTGTTTAACAGAACAAGTAATTAACGATGTTAATTTTAATCTCATTTGCTAATGAAGGCAGCCTAATTGCACAATAATTGGCAGCAGCTATAGCAGAAAACAGAAAATAAACCCTGCATATGTAATTCACTCTAACTTCTTTCTAATTGCCTCTCCAATGGCTCTCCATCTTCAATGGTGTCTTTAGGGGATTTTGGTAATGAAGAGAGGCAGGGGAGACAGGAGGAGATACTGCCATGGTGAGAAAGGAGCTGGCATGGCAGGCCAGTGCTTGCCTCATCCCAGACAGCCACACTGGGGGATGAATTCTGGGATGTGCCAGGTGCCGAGCACAGGTAATGGCAGGAGTTGGTCGCTGTGGGTATGCAGAATATGATGTGGCTAAAATAAAAAAGGAAATGGAGGCCCAAAGAGGATCAGCAGCTTGTCCTGCAGTTTCCCAGCACTCTGCTGGGAAGGCTGGCACGGCTGAGGCACGGGTGGAAGGTCTGGCTTTGCTGTGACAGCTGTGAGCTGGCTCACAGACTCTCGTCCCGTGCACATCCTTGCTTTTCCTCTCCTGTTGGTGGGGCTTTCCTGGCAATCACATCGTTATTCTTCCCTTGGTATTGTATTAGAATCCATTCTCCCTGTACCGTGGGTACCTCCTGTGGACATGCAAACCCCAGAGGGTGTTACATTTCCCATTGAGACTGCGATTAGCTGTTTCTTAACTCTCTAGCATTGCTGGTAGGTACATAGGCCTACCAGCAGTTAGGGGCTCTTTATCTTCATTTAAGGATTATGTTGTATTTGTGATTGAAAAGACGTGGCTACAGGCTGGATTAGCCGGCAGGAGTGGGACAGCATTCATCTAGCCAGCCATAGGCTGTTAGCACAGACTGCAGTCAGAGATAGCTGCGTTATCTGCAGATCCCATCCGCAACAAGATGGATGGAAAGCTCAGGAGATCTCCACTCAACTGTAGAGCAGGAGGTGGGACAGCCTCGTGGTCACAGCTCCAGGGCAGCACAGCCTCCGTTCTGTTGTGAATGAAGCTTGATGGCATGGGTCACACAGCAGGACTTGAATCAGGGCTGCAGCTGATGCCGAGCACTCCTGAACACGGGTACCGTGAGAGTGAGATGTGTTTTAAAGTTTCCTCCAAACCAGGCATACGGAATGGTGTGGGTGAACAGAAGGGATGAGATGCAGGTGTGTCCTGTAGCAACACTCTAAGTGCTACATGAACTCCAGGAGAAGCAAGGACTTCTGTAACACTGAAAACCTGTGCTGTCCTCTTGAGGGAGGGTTTGCCTTCTGTTACTATTTCAGCAAGGGTGTATATGTGTATGTGCAGGGCTGCCTATAGACGGCAGCTGGAGCATTGTGCAGGCATTACCACGCATGTAGGGAGCTTCCTCAGGCTCCATAAAACTGCCATCCCTTCACATTTCCTGATCTGCTGGGAGTAGGAGGCAGGATTCACCCCAAGATATGAACTGTGCATCAGTCCATGTGCAGGGCTGCAGCCACGGGAACCACCACCAGCACCTTCACAGCTCAGCTTCTCAGGGGTTTTAGGAAAGCAATCCATGGGGAAGGAAGGAAAGCTACAGAAAGCTGCTTCAGCTGCAAAAGAGGCAGAGCTGAGCTGGCAGGGTGCTCCCATCAGTGCTGAGAAGGAGGTTCCTTAGGGGGGTTGATGGAGAGTGGAGGGTCTGATGGGTTGGAGACTTTCCTGGTCCTTCCTGGCCAAGGTCTTGTTCTGCAGAGGTGGGAGGGGATACATTTGCTAGAGAACTGTCAGTGGGCTGCTTGGAGGAGTTAGGCTGGCTGTTATCCCAACTACTGCCTCACAAAACTTCCTGTGATTCACATCTCTTTAGCTTGCTGGCCTTTGGAATAGAATAGTCTAATTAGAAGATTAAAGATTGTTACAATCGTTATCTCAGGCAGGTGAAGATTTAGAATCGGGGCTGCGCTTCTTGGGTGGATGCTGGGCAGCACAGCCATTGCATTGACCATCAGCTCTCACCTCACTTAGCAAAACCACAAAGCTGACGTGCTGAGCCTGCCCCGAGCCCTGGGATCTGTTCTCCTCCTGCCAGGTCACTGACATCCACTGATGTTGGAGGGCTGACGTGTGAGCAGGACGGCCACAGTGCGGGCAGACACAGAGTGGGAATGCCCCATGGCGTGGTTCTTGTGTTCTCCCAGGTCTCTTCAGCCTGTCAGGAGGCAGGAGGTGGGGACACAGAGTGGGACTGTTTGTCATTATCAGTAGGGGTCACTGCTGACAGATGTCCCCAGAGCTTTTAGAGCCTGCAAAGCTGCTAAACGCTAATTTTTTAAATGAAGATGTCAACCGATCTGTGATTTGATTGCACAATTGCAGTGTTCAGGATAAATCATGCAGAAAATCATCTAATTAAACTAATAAGGAGTCCAAGACGGGAGACGTTCTCTGATTGTTGCCTTGGTCACAGGAGGAGGAGAGAAGGCCCTTTTGGACCTTTTTTTTTTGAGACTAATGGGTAATTTCAGCAGGACCTTTGTGCAGCTGGGAGCCCCTGGAGCTCGTGGTGTGTGGGTGCACAATCCAGCACAGCAGCACAGACCCTGCAGTGCTGCAGCTCCCCATAGCTATAGGTGCCCAAAACTGAGGCCAGGGGGTGCGTGAGGGCATGGAGTGGTCAGAGGCCACTCTGCCCCGTTCACCTGCTTTGATGGAGCAAAGAGGATCCTCTGCTTTTTTTGCCATCTTGTACTTGAGCCATTTTCCTGCTGCGTTTCCTTGGCAGGTAGTGGACACCTGTGCAGCATTCAGGATCAATGTGGCACTGAGGACGTGGTCGGTGGGAATGGTTTGGGGTTGGATTTGGTGATCTTAGTGATCTTTTCCAGCTTTAATGATGTTATGACTCTATGGTTTTATTCCACAAGCTTGGCCTTCCCTGCCCTCCTCCTTAGGAGATGACAGCAGTGTGCACTGATTGCAGGTCCCAATGCAGGATTTAGGCAGCAGCTAATTACCCTGCCTGATGTCTGGATGGGATGGCTGATCTAACGCTTCAACTCCTGTAAAAATGCAGCAGGAGCTTTCCTGCCAACAGCTGCTTGGGACCAGTGCTTCTCTGCCATGCATGAAAAACAGCCACAAAGGAGCCCTCGCTGCTGCTACCCTGTCTGCTCACGTTGAGTGGTGATGGAAAAAGCACCACTGCCTTCCCAGCAGCTGAGTGCCCATTCCCAGGAGGGGGGGTTAATGGGTTCCCAGTGCTGCACACCTCCTCCTGCGTTACCTGCGGTTCCCTGGCGCGGTGGCACCAGCTGTGTACACTGCTATTTGAGTTCCCCCTGAGCAATCTAGAAATGGAAGAGGTACTCAAGGCAGCTTGTACCTGTCCATGCACAAATGTACCTTCTGAGGGGCACGCATTTCCCTAACTTCTGGGAGATACAGAAGGAGCTTCACCAGACATCCCAGATCTTTCATCTCTGTTGAAACCATCTATACGGTGGCAGTGTGAGCAGGATGCTGCCAGCACTGCACAAACCCGCCGTTCTGTTCCAAAGTAACCTTTCCTCCAAGGCTGCTTTTAACAAACAAATGAAAATAAAGGCGTGGGAGTCAGTAACTGTTAAATCACCCCAAAGTAAAATGATAATATTTTGCTTTTGCCTTACATAAAGCATTTAGGCTTTATGTAGCACATTCCTTTTCTCTCTTTTTCTCGTCTCTCTTGATGATTTTCGGTTTGGTCACCGAACTGAAAAATCCATCCTTTGCACTGCTTTAAGTAGAATTCCGTGTCAGAGATTTTCTCGGGTAACGGCAGCAGTGGGGACATTGCTGGGAACGGCGGTGAGAGCGGCATTAATACAGCTCTGCGCTGCGGGCCGAGGAGAGCTGTCAGCTCACGATGACACCTTGGGGTAATATTGATTTTCAGAGTGACTGCCTTGTTTGTGACAGCATAATTTTGCCATTCCTTGGGTCATTTTGCTTTCTAATGGCAAGTCAGAGGATCAGTCAGAGAAAGAGCAGACTGGTTCTCGCCACGCTGTTCTGTGCTTCTGGAGAAGCAATGCACTCGTGAAAGCTGGAAGGTGGGTTGAAAGTCATTGGTTGATTGTACCCCACTTGTGCCCAACAGGCTTTGGTAAAGCCCCATCATTCTGCTTTAGAACAGCTTAAAAAGTGTTGGTGCCCTCTGAAAAAAGAATAGCGTGTGCACTGAAACACCTGGAATGCCTGGTGGTGTTGGGAGGCAGGGACGTGCCTGCCTGCAAGGCTGTGTTTCAGCTTTTCAGCACTCCGGTGGGATGTCGGGAAAGCACTTGTAAAACTGTTGCACAGTTCTTCACATCACAGAAAGTCTGATCCTCCTGTGAGCAGGAAAGCGTGCCCTGGGCCCTGCAAAGCAAGCAGGCTGAGCAGGGCTGTGTCAGCTCCCGCCCCGTCCCCCCAAGCCCTGCATGCTTGTACTGCAGCCAGCCCTCCCAGCGTGCCTGGAGGTGCTGTGCACAGCAGTCCCCTTGCCCCCAGCTCTCAGTGATGTGTCAGCACATCCCCTCTCCCACTCCTGTTTCACGGCTCTGACGCTGGAAGATGAGGGATATTCCCTGCTCTTGGGCATCCGTCACTTCTGGGAATATCATCTGCCTTCTGCTGCACCACCAGCAGCAGGGCTCGAGTTGTATCGAAGCTCCTGGAGCAGATCAGGTTCTCATCTTACTGATGCCTTCAGCTCAGCAAAGCTAATCATCTCAGAGCTGCTCTGGGAGGAATGCTCTCCGGCCTGACATGCAGAACTCATGCACTCCTTGGCCTAACTTCAACACTTGCCTGCCTTCCTCAGTGCTGAATAGCACAGTTATTTCATTTCTGTTTGGCTTTGGCTGTTACTTAAGTAAAAGATCTTGGACCAAGAAGCATCAGGGTCTTTTAAAACTTATTTCAAGCATACAATGACAGCTTGACCTCCAGGTTGGCACTATCACTGATTTAATTTGCCTGTAGGCATTTCCTACTGTGCGCAAAATCAGCTCTATTGGCAGGCTTTTGTTCAGGTCCAGCTAATGCCCTCCATTGGAGGAGGTCCTGCATGGTGGGACGAGCTTTCTCCTTTTCTTCCAGCACCTTGAAGCCTTCTCCCCACCCCGTTCAGCAGACAGCAGGATGGTCTCAGGCTCTAAAAGCTCCTTGTGCCTTCTCTACAACTCCCTCACATCTGTTTAAAAACGTTAACCTGAGCCACTGTCCCTTTAAGGACTTAAAGTTTAGCTCCAGAGTTAGCAACTTCCCTGGCATTAACACAAGGGGGGGCCTGCTAGGTAGGCAGATAGGTTTCCCGCAGCTCATTATCAGCTGGGGAGATTTCCATGCACGTGAAATAGGAAGCCGCTCATTTGTATTTTAATATTCCTCTTGTGTCCCATCATCTGTATAAATTAAGTAAATTCAATCAAAGGCTATCCCTTATCTATTGCCTGCGCGTGCCTTGCCGGGGCGCTTCGGAGAGCTGCATCAGTTACAGAGCAGGAGGGGATGGGAGCAGAAATCTGAGATCTCTCCCGATATATCAGAGTCAGACGGAGGGGGAGCATTGATCGCAAGCAACTAGACAGCAGCCTGTGCAATAGAAAAAAGGGAGAGAAAAAAGGGGGAGGAAGAAGAGGCAGACAGAACAATCTCTCTTTTCTCTTCCCTTTCAGCACCCAGAGCTTTGAATTACAAGTGAATGAGAGCTGACTTATTCCTTTTTTAAGGGAGAAACGCACGCACGGAGTCAGGGCAGCGGGAGTTATGGCTCCCATGGCTGTCGTACATTGCCCCCCCCGCGTGCGTGTAGTATTTTGTATTACAGTTTATGGGGCTAACTTTAATGTCTTAATATATACGTGCGGTGTGCCAGAATTACAGCTGGAGGGGGAACCATAACTTTGAACTTCTGACTTTGGTGCGTGTAAAACCTCAGCTGTGATGTTAATTTACTTGGGTTTGTTCGGTTGTTGTTGTTTGCCGTTCCCCCCTGCCTCCCTCCACTCGGTTTCTTTATAGATCCGAGGATGAGAGAAGGAATGTGGCAGCATGCTTATTTGATGCTGCGAGTGATACACAGTGCTGGTAACTCCTGAGGGCAGGGAGGTGGAAGTGCAGAGGCTCAGAGGAGGAGAAGCCGCACCTGGACCTCTGGAAGCTGCCCCATCCAGCAGCTTGCATCACTCAGTAAAGGCTGTTCTATTCCTTTCCATCATAAAAAGAAAAAACCCAACCCTTAGAAAGCCATTGAGCCATGAATTTTCAAAGCCAGTGAGAAGAAAACATGGCTAAGTAAGTAAGAAATGATGTATGTGTTCTCCTGTCCCTGTCCCATGCTGGCTCCCTGCTGACTGGGTCAGAGCAGCCATGAGAGGAGTGTCCTACTCTGCTCGGCTGCTGCACATCACTTTATTCCTCGGTGCTGCTGAGTTTTAAGATCCTCAAATCTCTGTTGAATGCACTTGAAGTCTGCTCCAAAGCTCCGGTGCCATTTCCTTCATCAAGCTGATTGGAAAACTAAATTAAGGTAAATAGGATTTTGAAAGTGGGGCTGGTGTGGGGCAGCTGGGGGCATCCTGCTGCCTGTGCTGCTGTCCCCTCTGCTGCCAAACAGAGCAGCCTACACAGCAGGGTGCTGAAGAGCTGCTCCTTACAGAAACATTGCTTTCCTCCCAAAAGTACCTCTCTCCATTCCTGCCTGAATCTCTCCCAGTGTCCCGATTCCCTTCTCACGTTGCAATCCTGAAAGCAGCAGAGGAACCCCCCGAGTCTGTTCGGCCCTGATACAAACGGGAACGCAGAGGAGAGAGAGAAACCTCAGCAACACCACTGCCTCTGTCTCCACTCCGAACTGCTTAGCAATGCTGAGCGTTTGCTGCCTGCCTCTGCATCGCCCTCCAGATAAAGCTGCAGCATAATGAGACGGAGAAGGAGCAGCCACTTGCTGCTCGCCTCCCCTCCTCACCAGCGCGCGGGTGGAAGCTCAGAGCTGCCCGCGCTGCCCCACAGCCTTTCGTTTCAGCAGCGTGCAGCAAACGCTGCACAACCCTCCCAAGGATTTCAGCTCATTTTCCCCAAGGCTGGTGTAGCATTAAGTTCTTATATCCAAAAGCAGCCTTTCAAATTGCTGCCTGGCGCGTTACATAAATCCTCACCAGGATCCTCCGAGACTGCAAGCAATTACACTAGGTGCTGAGGAAGCAAGCGAGAGCTCAGAGAAAGGTTAAAAAGAAGAGGAAGAAAAAAAGAAACAACAAAAATCCCAGCCCTGATAGCAGCTTGGAGTGGGAGGGAGAGCCACATGCTGGAGCCACAGCGGCGTGACTGGGCTGGAAATTGCCGCATCTTGGCCCATTGGGAAGGGCCTATAAGGGAATTAACTTTTAGCTGTGAAACTGTTTGGTGACAAGCTGTAACACTGCTTTGGGCTCTAAAGCGGCACAAGCAGTAGTCAGCAGTGGCCCAGGATGTCTGTGGATGGTCCCTGGATGTCCATGCCTATAAAGGCATTATTGGGATGCTCTCTACCCTTCTCGTACTCTTCCAACAGTGGCCTCTCTTCAGTGCCTTAAAATCAGCTGAAAATGCAAGTTGTTACCTTCCTTGACTTCCCATTTCCCCTCAGGGCAATAATCTCCATTAGTGAACATCTCCAAAGTGCTTCCAGATCAGCATGCAGAGCTGATGTCTTCCCTCACACTTGATGCAGAAGTGCTGTTTTCCCAGAGCTGTGCCTAATGCAGACAGCACGAAGTGAGCCTGCTTCCCTGGTGCCTTGCTCTCCTTTAGTCCCATAACGTTGTTATCCTTCACGACCTGACAGCTCCAGTGCCCGGCCGACAGGTAACTTCTGGGGGAAGGGGTTAGGGTTGCCATGAATACATCAAGTTGATGTAACAGGGCTGCCTGAATTTGTGGTGCTGATAGCACATGCATTTCCCTAATAGACAGAGGCATGGATTTAACTGTCAGGCAGTTGCATTAAGAAAATGGATAGCAGATCCTAGAGACATCTGAGCTCTGGGTGGAGAAGGAAATTTAATCCAAGTATGCTGTCCTGGTGAGTGTCACTGACTGGTCGGAGAATCCAACAATAACTCGCTCTTAGCTATTCCCTGGTGGCAAGGCCACCAGGCCTGATAGCCTGCCTTTATCAAAAGCAAAGTGCAGCCATCTGCGTGCAGGAAAGGAGTATACTTACTGTATACTTACTGCTGGGCTGCCAGGAGAGCCTCCGAGCTCTGAGAGATCCCTGGAGAGCACAGTCAGTGGGCAGGCAACTGGGTGGGCAGAACCCAGCTACAGACTGTCCCTTCTATTGTATTTCTCTTGTTTCCATCTGACATTTTCTGTATTTCTTTCCCTTTCTGTATTCCTTTCCCGGGTGGGTGTAGGCTGCAGAACTGCCTCACTCCTCCTTGGCACAAACTGACAGACAAGGTGCTAAAGAGGCTGCAGAAAATATACAAAAAAGTAGGAAGAGAAGGAGAGTCTGTGGGCCACTGACATCTTCCTTGGTATCTCCAAGCATCTTTGAAAGACTTGTCTCTTTCTGCGGCAGAGCCAGCCAGCCCTTCATCTGGGAAGTGCATGAGTCTCAGACAGCTTCAAAGCAGGATGGCTGCATTCACGTTCCAGCTGCGAGGACTTTCAGGGTCTATATTTAGGCTTTTCTATAGGATAAGGGACAGTCAGCGTGGTTTCTGCTATAGAAAATTGTATTTCTCCAACCCGCTTAAAGCCTTTGGATGAGTTAAGAGACCAGTGGATAAAAGGGAATGAGAAAGTATATATACACACACTCCTCCTTTTGAATTTCAAAAGCCTCTTTTTGATAAAGACCCCGACAGAACGTTATCAAGGCATGATGGTGACCAGGGGGTGCAAGTTAAAATCCCTATGACAGATTAATGCTATTGGCAAGAATAGGAAGAAATGGGCAATTCTCAGCAAGGGAAATTGTGATTGTTGAGGGGTTCGTGCAGGTCAGCCTTAGATGGGAGTATTGCTCAGTCTATTTACTAATGGTTGCAGACAGGGCTGACTAGAGAGGTAGGTAAGTTTGCCAATAACTCCTTTTTTTTTTTTTTTTTTTTGTATTTGTTTTCAAGACTAAAAAGGAGCGAAGAGTAACTTTATCAGAGCCTGCTGTCCTGATTTCCACCTCTGACTTAAGCTGGCCCAGCGACACTGCCAAGAAGTGCCTCTGCTTTGCACTCAAGGCCCTTTTGTTTGCAGGCAGCGGGGGAAGCAGACTGGAGAGGGCTCACGACCGAGCTGGGCTGCTCATTCCCAGCTGCCGACATTTTCCGACAAGACATGCTGCTTCGTCTGGCACATTCAGCTGCCATATGTCCTCAATCTGAGGGCTGCGGCCGTGAGTGGCCAAGGCAAGATAGCTTCCCAGCATAAGAGAGGGGGCTCTAATTAGTCTGCAACCCTGCCAGGATGTTGTGAGAAGGAAGTTAATTAGCAGAATCCATTTGGATGTCTTGCCAAGGAAGTCAGGCTTGTGCTTCACCTCTTCTTCCTGATTTCTGTGTTTTCCTCTGTCCACCCATCCCTGTGCACAGCCCTCTCTGTGCATACCTGCCTGCCTGTACCTGCCCAGCCAGCAGCCTCGTTCTTGTCCTCTTGCTGATCACAGACAGCTCTTGCTCCTCCTCCCTTGGAATCACTGGGATAGAATCATAGAATCACAGAATGATGAAGGTTGGAAAAGAGCTCTAGTCCAGCCGTAGCCCCATCACCACTGTGCACACTCACAGTGTCATGGCTGTGTCCTGCTGCCCAGGCTCTGCATGCTGCCACGTCCCATCAGCTGCGTGTGACTTGGGCATCTGCAGGTAAGCAGAACCATGGCTCACCAGCCCTGCTCGTGCTTCAGGAGTCTCCACCACAGCTTTTCTGCCTTCCCAGCCCTCACCCACGCTCTCTTCCCCATTCCCCCACAGGAATTGCAGCTAAATTGAATTACAGTAATTAACTTTTGGTCACACTTTTAATTGAGTATCAGGAGGGAGGAAAAAGAAGAGAAGTTAATTGAGATGAAAGAAGGTGACACCAAGGAACAAACGGTGGTTAACACATGTTGGTGAAGACCAGTGCTTGTCGTGGTCATGGGAAACCTCTCATGTCTCATTCACAGACCCAGCAGCTCTGGGTTCAGGGAGGGATCCTCCTCACTGGAAGCCCCTTAGGGATGAACCATCTGGCCACTTTTACTCCCAAACTCTTTTTTCCATCATACTGATAATTACACATCGCATCTAAATTGGGCAGATCGGGCTTGATGGGCTCCAAACACTGTCATAGAATCGAAGAAATGGGTGCTTTGTTGATCAGAGAAGACCTTGTGGATCTGTTGCTCCCTTTTGCTGTAGACATGGATGTCAGTCTTACCTCCCACTGCATCCTCAGGACCTTCTGACATCTCGATCTGCTCCAGGATTTATGGGAGGGAAGATGGTGTCTCATCTGTTAAATGAAGTGCCTCAAATAAAGACTCCCGTTTCTATTTATTAAGATAGTTATTATATAATAATTAAGCACCAATTGCTGGCAGGAAACATATTTATGAAGGTTTAACTGCGGGCTGTGAGAGATAAATAGATGCAGCAGAAGTGATTGGGGTTTCGCATATTGCAGCCATCCATAAAACCTTGGGGAGAGGCAGAACTTGGTGCTTGGGACATTTCTGAGACCTGGATGGGACGCTGAAGATAGAAAGGCTTTGCTGGCAGGAAAAACAGCTTTGTTGTTGGGAAAAGGCTGTGTTGGAAGGTGTCTCATCTTCAGTGCCTGCTTGGCTCATCCCGGTGCTGTGGCTGAGCTGTGCTCCTGGAGGGAAAAAGGCAAAGGTGCTGGGCATCTCCAGGTGCTCCTCTGACTGAGTTGTGCTGCTCCTTAGACATCTTAGAAAATACAGCAAGCAGGGGGATGGAGGAGAACATGGCTGCTTCGTACGAGGGCTCAGGAGCTCAGACAGCTGCTGCTTTGCTCCTCCAACAGCTGGGAGAGAGGGGGAAACGGGCAGGGAGTAAAATAAGGAAACGTGCAAAAGGAAGCTCTCTGCAGCTTGGTATTAGGCAGGATTTGGGAAGGTTGGGAAGATATAAAAAGAAGTTGAGAGAGGCGTTTTCTCTGGGATTAAGACCAGAGTCCATCTCGCTGTGGCTTTTAGCTGCCTTGAGGCTGTGTAACTTCAAAGCACAAACAGCAAATGGGCCGTGGTTCCTCTGCTCCCCCCGTCCTGCTGCACTTTGAAGGGAGAACTTGTGAAAACTCAGACCAGCAATTCATGTTAGAAATGCAGCTCTGTTTGGAGGCGGAAGGCAGGGTGGCTCCTGAGGTGTACGTGTGCAACATGTGTGTCCACCAGGCACCCTTCCCTGCGTCCCACTGCCATCCCCACACCTGCCCACGTGCTGCAGATGTGGGTATGGAGCCACACACACTGAGCACCCTTCCTCCTCCTCCCTTCTCCCTTCCTTGGCGTTGTTCCTGCAGCATTTCCCTTTTTTTTCCCCTCCAGAATGTAGTTAAAACCAATAAAATAATCATTATTGCTGCAATTATTTCCAAACAGATTAAATATCCGCCGTGCCTCCAGTTACAGTATAAAACAGGAGCAGCCATAAACCATCTCAGTGCATAAAAACAGGGAGGGGAGAAGGGAGGGCTGACATTTCATCAGCCTTCCTCATGGGCCCGTGTAGTTACTGGGAACATTTGCATATTTTTAATGCAGTGCCTCTTTAATAAATTCCTCCCTCCAGACACATTAAAAATGGTGCACACTCCTGAACACCACCGAAGAGCAGGGAATGTGAGCAACTCCAGACTCCTGTTGTGGCCACATCATAAACAAGGAGGGGTGTCAGTGTGGTGGTAGGGGAGGAGAGGAGGGATGGAATGAAGGCAGATCCCTTTATATTTTCTGCACCCCATCACGAAATGCCATCTGTGCCATTTTTGACCTTTTTGTTGTCTGACCTCCTTTGAACTTCAACACAATTCTCCAGGGTAATATATTTTCTTTGCATTCAGGGGCAGGATTATTCGCTATTAAATTGGAATTCAGGAAAGAAGGAGACTTAAATTCTTCTCCTGACCTGTTAATCTTCTGCGCAGTGAAAATATTGCCTGTAATTACAGCACTCTTTTTTTTTTTTTTTTTTTGGCCCGAGTTCAGGCCAAACCCCAAACTTGTGCTTTAAGCCTCTTAGGGCAAATACCACTTTTCTGAGGACAGGCTGTGCTGTTACGTCCCCTGTTGTGTTACATCTCCTGTTGTGTTAGATCTGGGACCTCAGTGCCCAGCCCATGCCACCAGCAGCTCTGTGTTACAGGCTGAGCTGGAGCTGCACCACGCAGTGCTTGTCTGCAGTTTCAGAATTAGAGGGGTTCCTCTAAAACTCCTTTCTTCTCAGCTAATGACTAATTTCCTGAAGTCCTGTCATCTCTCCCCAGAAAAGTTGCTTTCACTCTTCCCCCCAAGCACTTGAAAAGCAGATGATGTCTGCCCAGAACTGCTGTAATTCAGGCAAAATGGAAGAGTTTCCATCCAGGTAGGCTAATGTGATGCTAACAAAACCTGTAACTTGGAGGCAGCTGATTCCTTGAGTAGTTTTTGGTCCAGAAGCACCCAGGGAGGGTCCCATCCTCAGTGATGTGCTGCAGGTACCACAGCTATGCACATCCTGGCATGTGTCAAGGGAGACCACAACATGTCACAGGAAGGGAGTGTTTGCACTGAGCTGCGCTTCTCCTGGAGCACCACAGCATCCTCATAAAACTTCTGCATCTTTGAGGTTAGCCTGAAAATTCAGCATTTCCAGTGCATTTCCCTGCCTGCCTTCCTCTTGCCCTGCATTCCTGTCTTGCTTAAATGCCACTACCAGATACGTGCTGGTAAACCAAGCGGGCTGCATCCTAGGGTCCTTCCTGCACTGCATTGACTTTGCCTGGCAGGCTGGAGGCACAGAGGATGAATATCAAATGGGGAATAAGAAGAATTTTAGTTAATGCACTCCAGCAAGTTGCTTTGCATAGCACCTCAACTGCCTATTTTATCAGCAGAACGGAGCACGAGAGAAATTGTAGATGAAACAAATACAGAAAATACATTAAGAGAGTAAGTAATGAGATCTAGGTGAAATTGCACCTTATGAAAAAGTAATCTGCAGCTTAGTGTGCGAGGAGGAGGAATTTGATGGAATAGAGGGGCTCTCAGAAAGGAATGAAGGAGCACATTACAAACAGCCAGAGACAGCCAGGTGTGTCGCGCAGCGCAGGGACGTAGTTAAATCAGGATGTAATGGAAGAGGTTAGTCTAATATTTTCCTTTATGGATATTGGTGTCAATATGATCTCGGGGAAGGAGAGAGCGAGGGAGGAGGAGAGAGGTGTGTAGTTGTTAAAAAGGCAAATAAATTGCGCTGTGTGCAAATCCTGGAATCCTTTCATCAGCAAAAACAAAGGCATAGCGCAGATAGCGCTGGCGGCATCTCGGCAATGCATGGAGCACATGGGCAGGGCTGCTGGGACACCGACCCCTCACTGCCTGCATCTGCATGGTGCTCATTTTGCCTCTCCCTGCAGTGGGATTTCTGCACCTTTATCCCAGATCTCCTGCCCTTAGGGCCCCCTGCACAGAGCTCCAGGCTGGGGCTGCCCCATCCTCAGCTGACTCCAGGACTCAGGGCTGGATTCACTAACCCAGGGTGGAAGTTCTGCTACCTCAGGTCTGATGAGCTCATTCTCTACCTGTGCTGCAATCTGACTCTAACAGCTGCTGCTCCCAAACAAGCCAGGAAATGAATTCATTTCAGACGGAGCTGGAGTGGGTAGTTTGCTTTTGTGGTTTCGAATTTTTAGTGGATGGAGAAATCAGCGAGGATTTCACATGGGACTAAATGAAATGCTTTGTTCAACCCCAAATGAAAAGTGGGAAGGCTTTACCCTTTCAAGTGTGGTTGTCTATAATGGGAGTCTGCATGAAAAGAGTGAGCTGTGTGTGCTGAGAAATTAGAGTGGTTCCTATGAAAACTGTCACACTAAACTACTTAAGAATTAGTTATTGGGGGAGGAGGGGTGGAATACTGCTTTCCATTTCAGCTTTTTGAACAGAATACCACCAAAGCAGAGATATCTGATTTTTTAGCTGAGCCTTCATTGCAGTGTCCCCAGCTCCACGGGATGCAGGGCTGGAGCAGAGCCCTGACCCCATGCATTATTACCCAGAAGGGCCCAGTGACTGCTGCTGCAGTGAACCTGGACCTTCCAGGAGCTGCCCATCTGCTGCCCATGGGACATGTGCTCTCCAAGGTGTGCCAGAATTATTGTCCCTGCATCAACCACCTGTGTAGCAACTCATGCAAGAGTTCTCTTTGCACATTCTGGAGTAGTTTCTCTCTGCACTGCCAGTTACTACATATCAAGGCTGGGTTGGTTCTGATTTTGGCATCTTTCTTTTCCTCTTTAACCCCTCCTGGTCTGGGAGGAGCTTAGTGTCACAATGCATGGAGCAGTCCCATCCTGCCCACATCTGCACGACGGGCTCTGGCTGCTAAGTGAGCGACCACGAATATCATGGGACTCCAGGAAGAGCCATGCAGGATCAGGGCAAGTCCAGAAAGCAGAGCTGGGAGGGAGGAGAGCCAGGATTCACAAAGGAAAGGCTCTTTAAAGATTCAAGAAGAAAATTGGCCAGGAAAGTGATTTTTAAAGCTCTCTCCACGAAACCTGTGTTGGGGACTGAACACAATGCACGACGTGTCTTGCAGCACAAAAGATGCTCAGCTAGGAAGCAGAACAAGGTACCTAGTGATTAAACTTTCTGAATGAGCCTCTGGTAGAGGCGCAAACAATAACTGGAGATAAATTGGTATCAAATTTCCTTTTTCTTTCTTGCCACAGGGAAGAAGGAAAATAACATGCCATTAGCTGCTGCAGGAGGTCTGCAGGGGGCTCTGCGATGGGCAGAGCGTGCAGCAGAGGCCATGGGGATGAGAGGGGTGAAAGGACAGAGCTGGGACCACCAGGAAGGAGCAAGGTTGGAAAAGCAGGGCAGAGAGGGTAGAAATGAGGGACAGCAGCATGACACCTGCATGCAGTTCTCGAAGGAACACCACCTGTGAGGACAACACTCATGGCAGTTTCTGCAATGGAGAAATGTGGGTTTCCTCCTCTTCCAGTTGCTCTGTGGCTCTATCCCTTACCTCCACCTTTCTCTTCCTCTCCAGCAAACCTCTTCACTGGGCTCCTTCTCCAGGGTCCTTCCTGCATGTCACAATATCCACGAGCTCTGAGGAGGAAGAAAGGGGAAAAATACAGCTTTACAGCACAGGCAGTACGAACACAGTTTATTATTTATAATGCTCAGCTGTAAGCAGTAAACACAGGCACCAAATGTAAATTCTGCCACTTCTCTTACCCTCTCTATACAATTCCCTGGTAAATTCACATCATTCACTGTCAGCCTTAATGTGCTTCTACTTGTCTGAGCTACAGATTTCTCTGTGTGATTTTTTTTCTGATGAAATAATATCTCTATGGATAGTTCTCTTCTTCTATCCTTGGTCTTGTAAATTAAATTCATTTAAAATTCAAAGGTATAATGTTCTGATAAAATGATCTGCTGCAGCATTGCAGGTCACAGTGTTGGACTGTAATATAAAAGCCTGTTTATAACTTGTCATTTATCGGCCGTTTTTCTCCCAGGAGCTGGCAGTGCAGCAGGAGGAACCACCTGAGGGGCTGGGAAGGAGAGGAGCCCATTTAGGACAAGGGGGAATGATTTTAAAATGAAAGAATGGAGATTTAAGTTAGATACTCACTTTTACTTGTAGGATGGTGAGGCCCTGGCACTGCTGCCCAGAGCTGTGGGTGCCACATCCCTAGAGGTGCCCAAGGCCATGGATGGGCTCTGGGCAGACTGAGCTGGGGAGACACCCAGCCCGTGGCAGGGGTGGGGATGGAGGGGCCACGAGGTCCCTTCCAACTCAACCATGCTGTGATTCTGTGATTTTCTGTATGGCCAGAGGGAGGTGTTCACCTCTCCAGTTCCTGTGGCATCACCTGAGTAGGCTTAAAATCCAATGCATCGTTGTTTGCGGTTCCCTCTTCCCCACTTTTCTCTTTAGTGTTGTGCTTTTGGGTTTTAAAGGAAATCCAGCAGTAGGATCTCACTCTTGCCCCTCATTTCCTTCAACAGTTCCAAGCAGAGGCAGCAGTCAGCACCCCGTGTTCCTGCCAGGGCTCCGCTCCTCGGTAGCACGAAGATTGATTGTCCAGGGAGGTGAATGAAAAGTTGTTATTTCAAACCTCCTCACATCTTGGAAACAGCAAAAAACTTCTGACAGATGTATCCAGAGTAATTTGATTTGCTGTTTCATTTTCCTATTATGTATTGGAATGAAGTGGAAGGAAAAGATTGAGGAGAACAACTTAGGTTTGTAGTGACCTCGAAATTTTACCACTGTCAAAAACTGCTCCACTCCCACAAAATCTGTTCAGCCAGCAACACAAAGGATTGGGTACGTGCTACGAGTGGGGAAACACAACAGTGACGGGTACAAAACCTGCTTTGCAGAGCACTGCAGGACGCTGCCATCCTCAGTGCTGAACAATGCAGTAATTCTGAGCAGGAGGCGCAGGGTGCTGCCTCATTTTGATGGGGAAATGATGGAGAAGAGGCTCATTTTTAGCACCTGCACTACAGCCAAGCCCCGTTTGCAGGTACTGCTTCTGATGCAATGTCTCCTGCCAAAATACACTTCCCTCCAGGATCAAGAAATTGAATTTGCAGCCGCGGAGCTCCCTGAGAACTGTGATCCTCCATGAGCTGAGGCTGGGCCACCTTCCTGTGCTCAGCACCGTGTGTCTTGTTAGTGGGTCTGATGTTGGGGTTTCTTCACGGCACAACCAAACCCCATAATGGCTTTGTTGCAGTCACTTAATGAAGGCTGCTCGCTTGCTCCTCATCATATCTGCAATGGTTCCTTCGGCGTGGTTGGTGCTTCGGTGGTAGTTCTGTAATTTATGAGACTCTTAGTGGCTTAATTATGCCGTCAGCTCCATCTGTCACTTAACTGATATGAGAAATGATGGGATGCCATTAGCCAGCTAATAGTTGCTGTAAAGAGTATTGTTTTATGCTATCCAATAGTAGGAACATAAACAGTTTTTGCTCCCCAATATCCATACTTGTGTTGGTAATGATATCTATGAGGCTGGTCGTGACATCTGTCCTTCTGCCTAAAAAAGGGCTGGAGGAAATAAAGGGAGCTATCAGCAACAAGCCTAATTAGATTTACTATCAAGATGACGATCATTTGGCTTCGTTTTTTCTGTGCTGATGGAACTTTTTATTTGCATCTTGGGGCCTTCCTCACTTCTCATCTTGATCTCACACGATCAAGACAAGCATGTGGTGTCTTCATCCCCATGAAATAATTACTGGGCTCACAAAATTTGCATCTGAGCCCTCAGCTCCTTTAGCCCCATTCCCATTCATCAGGTGTCTTAGAGGCAGAAAGCTGGGAATGCAGCATTCCAGCCCTCTTGGATGGAGCCCAGATTTCCATTGATGCGTTGTGACTCCTCGACACGGCTGACATCCCTGTAAGTGTGGGGTTATGGGGTTAACTGCTGGCACTGCCCACTGTCCCACACTGATACACAGCCATCAATCTGCAGGCGATCTGCTGCAGTCACACGCTGATCAAACGGGAGAGATTATTTGCTACTGTGTCATTCATAATAAATGGATCCCAAAGTGCTTTGTAGAATTAATTAATAGCCAAAGGAGAGAGAAATTAACAGCTGAAGACTACTAATAAGAGCTAAGGCTTGGAATGGGATGCGCTTGGACCCTCTGGTTTAAATGCATGTCCTGGGGCAGGGAGGGGACTGCTGGGGGATGCTCTGCATGGCATCCCTGCACCACCAGCACCAGCTGGGATCACAGCTTGGTCCGGGTTCATCTCGGGTCGGGCTGCAGCCTTCCTTTTCCACACTTCCATTTCTTCCTGCTGTATTTCGTAGGGCACCACACGGCTTCATTTATCAGTGGCTGTAAAATACATGGCAGCGTCTCAGTGGAAGACACTCCATAAATCCCAGATTTTACAGCTTATTATTATTTACAGAAAGATAGCACTTAGGGACTCCCCCTCCATAGAGGCAGTGTAATGCAGCAGGGGCAGCACGAGGATGTGGGCTGTCCTTGGTTGGGGCAAGAAGGAGGATGGAGGCACGAGGGGAAGAAGGGAGTAGCTTCCCATTTGCCCTCCCACTCAGTGCTGAGTGCCACAGCAATCACAAGCATTTTGAGATGGAAATAGATGGAAGCAACAGAGAGTGGCTGTATTAGCACTGCTGTGGAGGGAGAGGCTGAAATCGTGCTCAGCCTTTATTAGACACCAAAGAACCCACCTGGGAGCAAGGCATTTGCTTGCCCTAAGTGGTGGGAAAAGCTCAGTCAGCAGCTCCACCTCACCGAAGAAAAGCCATCTCTTCCATCTCCTGCTCACCAGATGAGATGCAGTGCGATGTGATACGGTGCCCCCAGGGCAGGACACAGGGTTCAGTTGGTGGGACTGTGCTTTCAGCTCTGCCTGTGCTGCTTCTGAGCCCGTGCTGGGAATAACCTTGGTGCCAGAGGATGACTTTTGTCCCCAGAGTCCTGGTGGACACTGGTCCCCAAACCTGGGTGACCCCGATTGGGCTGGGAACAGGACCTGTCCCTTGTGGTGCCACCAAGCAGCCATGTGATGAAGCCCAGGAACCTCCAGCCCTCGCTCCTCTATTGTTAAATTGTGACTCTATAAAACAAAATGTCAATTTTCTTTCTAAATGTCTTTTACGGCAGATTTGATGCGACTTGGCTGATTGATAGCCCCAGTGACTGATGGCTCCCATTTATCCTCGTCACGCGGGTGGCGAGTGTGCAGGATTCCTTGGTGCAGGCAGCCCTGATGGGGCTAATGGAGGCTGGAAGCAGAAACGTCCCACTGTCATGGGGTAGCAGGGTGGTAGGAAAGGCCACACTGACACCAGTGGGATGAGCATCCTCCCCTTCTACCCCATCACAGCCAGAGATCAGCCAACACTGCCATAGGCATACGCGCGTCTCCTTTCAACTCCTCCTTTCAATTTTCCCTGCATCATTTCAAAGGGAAAAGAAAAAAGGCAGAAAGCTGAGATAGGAAAGTCTCTGAGATGGCAAGCTGTGGGGACCTGGCTGATCTGCTGACTTAGTGCTCGGAGCAGGCGGTGGAAGGGAGGGATCAGCTGTGCCATTAGTGCTGACAAGAGCAATGTTAGTAAAACAAACATGGACATTTTCAGCATCCGGTAGGTAAGCTCCAAGGTGCAGAAACAGCGAAGAGCCCTGAGAATGCTCACTCTTTTCTTCCTCTCCTCATCTGTTCTTTCCTCTTTCTCTCTCTCACTTCATTGCCAGGCTTCATAGCACCTCCAACACTCTCCAGCTGCCAACAATGTCGAAAATAATCCAAGCAAGAAGTTTATCTGAGCTGCTGTGTTCTCCCCTCCCCAGGTGGATGCTCGTGGAAAGGCAGGAGCACGAGCACCAGCTGGAGAGCAGAAGGCTCCGTATGGCATGGGTGCTTCCATGAAGGATGGGGAGAAGGTGGCCACGCAGCGAGGAAGGGATGAAGGCTGACTTGGAAAAGGGTCTCGGTCTGTTGGCTAACTCGGCCAAGTCGAGTGATGCAGCACAGCCACAAAGATGTGATGGCACTGCCGGCAGATCGCTCCAGGCAAGGGTCACCAACCCACAGAATCTGCACCTGGCATCTCCTCTTCCCATCCACCACGGCTTCGCTGCGGAACTTCGATCAGAGGGTGCCTGTGCACAGGAGGTCAGCTCTGCTCCCTGCACAGCAGGCACAGCCCTGTCAATTATTCATTTAGCACATTCTTTGATGGCCGTTGCACAACTCACTGCGAAACGGGGTGAGAATGCAGGAAACAAAGGAGCCGTTGTGTAACCGAACTGCATCTGTGCAGCAGGAAAGGATTTGTGCTTTCTCTGAGAAAAAGTTCAACACAATTATTTTTTTCCGATGGCCTAATTAAAAAAAAAATCAAAACCTCAGCATCTTTCGTTAAATACTAATCAGTGGTAAGCCCTGAAGTATCCGTTTCTTGGCTTAAAAGCTTTTCTTGAGTGATCGAATGTGGCGCAGCGTTTGACCCCAAGCATCTCAGTCAAAATGTTCTCCAGCGCTCAGACAGGTCTGCATCTTCCAGGTGAAAAGTTTGGTTTCATTTGCAGCCTGCCTACTGGAAAGCTGTTTCATTAGAGAAGTGTCACCCATCCTTCCTTATTAATACCAGAGACTCTCACTGTTAATTTTAGCAGCCTGTGTCATCAAGGGGAAGCAGTGGAGGTGGTGTGCAGTGTCCGTGCCAGATGAGCTCCCCTGGTTCTGGTCTTTCTTTTTTTTCTAAAACAAAGTATAAATAAATACCACCAAGGCCTCTTCAAAGAGGAAGGACGGAGTTGCCAGGTGAGCAAAACTACAGAAATATTCTATTCCTTGTTGGGCCTTTAATGAAGCATTTACAAGATCAAACGGGAAGAGATGCTCTCCCACGGCCTTCTTAAAGCTGTAATTAATTGCAAGTAACTAGCGTATAATTGCTTTCCCAAGAGCACCCCAGAGAGTGGGGTGATACCTTGACAAAGGTGCTAGAGCAAGTGAAAGTTAATTAACATTAGGAATTAAGTGGCTAATTGCATTGTTCTGACAGTGCTGCTCACCCTCCCAGCACGATGGTGTTTGGAGAACATTTCATCCCGACTGACCCGGGGCTGCATCCTTCTGTGTGGGTTCAACCCAAGCGGGGACAATGAAAACTGCGTTTGTGTTTTATGCCAGAGTCATCCCTTAAGATCACCCAGCCCAGACAAGCACCCTATCAGCAAGGCTGTTTCAGCATGCCTAGGCAGATAGGAAGACATTACCCTTCCATGCTACTGAATTTCCCCCTGGATGACCCCTCCTGTCCCCTCCTGGCTTGGATGTGCGATCCCAGCCTCGCTGGGCTGCATGCCATGAGCCTAATAGATCATTGCTATTCCTCCAGGCTGCGGGCACAGGGAGCGCACTGCAGATCCCCGACCTCGAGGCAGGCAGTGGAATTGAAGCTGCTGATGTGTGGGCACGAGCGTGTTGGGAGGGCATCTCTGTACAGGATGCAGCTCACATTGCTGCCTTCCAGCCATGAGATGGAAAGGCAAAAGGAAAAGGGCCGGGTAGGGCTGTGATGGGCATGGGGTGGGACCATGCTGGGCAATAGCCTCCCTCTCCTGGGGATGGCAAGAAGGAAGATGTGCTGGGAATTCTCCTCTACTTCAGTCAGGAGATGTCCCATCTCCAGATCTCATACATTTACCATCCATTGTGGCAACATGAATTGGTACCAAAAGATCTGGAAGTGTTTTTTCAGAACTCAGTGCTGTCTGTGTGGATGTGGACACGGTGCCAGGACCCCACTGTTTGCTGCAGGGCTCATGTAAACACCCCGGCTGGGAGAAATGCTTCACTGTCCCTGTGCTGTAGCACTCTGCTCTGACAGCTCCATCCTCCAAGGCACTATAGAAGCAAATTGAAAACCTGCATGTTTGCAGAGGATTAGTGCAGCACAGCTGGGAGCTGATTCACTTTGGAGCAGTGCTGGGGGTGGCTTTGCTTCACATGGCTTTTTGTGTAGCACGTTGCATGTAGGGCTTGAAAACCCCCATGCAGGTGAGAAGCCCTTGGTTGGAAGATGTTGGAAAGGAAAGTCATTCTGGTGCCAAATCCAAAGCACTGGTTCCGACCAGACAAGCCCCTCTCTGAAGGGTGTATCAGAACTAAAGGCTTTTCCATTGTCCTCTTACTGGGTTGTTGAATTCTTCATCCCATGTCTTCTTTTCGACCCTTCCTGATTTCTCCATTTACATCCCTTCTGCACTCAGGGACACCTCCCTAGGCTCAGCTTTTGTTTTAGGGATTTCCTCCTGTCCATATGTAAGTGCAATCTGCAGCCTCTCGCTGATCTTACAGCCTGGGCTGGGTGCAGATTAATTTCCTCCTCTCCCCATGCGTGGCCCACACGAAGGCAGTACACATGGAGCACGACTGCTCATCTTAAGCTCCATGTGTATGCAATACAGCTCGAGCCTTCAAGCACTTAGCATTAATTGGAAATATAGAATCATTAAAGTTGGGAAAGACCTCTCAGATCCCCAAGTCCAACCCCAGCCCACCATGCCCACTGACCACATCCCTCAGTGCCACGTCTCCACGTACTGGAATACCTCCGTGGATGGGGACTCAGCTGTGCCATTGCATCACCACTCTTCGGGAGAAGCTGTTCCAAAACCCTGCCTTAGCCCTCTGGCTTCGTGGGATCAGACAAATTTTCATCATCTGAGCATTAGCATCTAAAAGACAGACATGATGGGGGAAAAGCCTGGAGCAGAGCCCGGCACCCATCCTGCTGTAGCTTGAGACTGAGCCCCGCTCCACGCTCAGGTACCGGCAGGGCGCTGCTGTCCTGGCACAGCTTCTGCAGTGAGGAGGGTTTATGAGCCCATTTCTTAGATAGCAGCACTTGCCTTAACCTCTCCCCTGGCTCTTCTCCCTCTGTTATGTTGCTGTTAATTCTGGGGATATTTCTTCATCTCCTGACAGTCCAAATGCACCAGCAGAGGTAATAAACAGAACATTAGCTGTGCTTTGTCAGAGTGAACGAGGCTTCCCTGATAAAGAGTCGCTGGGGCTCGAAAAGAGGAGTTGCTCTCCCAGGCAATGTCTTTGCTGTGTTCGGCTCTGAGCCATTTCCCTACTGAGCAGTGCTCAGCCCTTGGTGCAGGGCAGAGCAGTGATGGCTGCCATTGGCTGAGCTGGAATAGCAATGCACAGGGCAAACCCTCACCTTGAAATGGCTGAAACCGAGGGGCCAGGGGATCCCCCTCTGCTTTGCACTGGTGAGACCTCACCTGGAGCACTGCGTCCTCAGTGCAGGACAGACATGGGGCTGTTGGAGCACATCCAGAGGAGGGCCACAAAAATGATCCCAGGGTTGGAACACCTCCCTACCAGGACAGGCTGTGAGACCTCACTGTGGCATCCCGTTATCCAGAGGGGGGCTGTAAGAAAGAAGGGGACTCCATAGCAGGATCTGTTGTGATAAGACGACAGGAAATGGTTTCAGACTGGCAGAGGATAGGTTTAGATTGGGTAGAAGGAAGATGTTGCTTCCAATCTGGTCACTGCGGCACTGCAATGCTCCCAGGCTGTCAGGGTGCAGCCCAACATGGCATTGCCCCAGCAGCTCCTGAACATGATGCCCGTCCCAAAGTGATGAGCTTGCAGGGATGCTGCAGCTCTGAGGGAGATGGATGTTGCATGGCTTATCAATTTTCAATCTCAACACAGCGAGATACTCGTCAGGCTGCGGAGAACAAACACTTGTAATATTTAAAGGAGGAGACGCTAATGGAATCCATTGCAGATCACCACTTTCTGTTCCCCTGGGCTCATTCTTTTTCTCTTCTTTCGGGGCTTTTTCTAAATAACCTTATTTTTTTAGCTTATACCAGCCAATGGAAGAAGGTGTTTTTCGTGCAAAATGCTCATTTTCTTCGTTTCCCCACCCTCCTTCCCTTCCTAAAGGTTTATGCATTTATTTGGATAAAAGGTTTTAAACACTAAAGAACTGTCTGCAGTAATTTGTGAAGATAATAGATTATCCTGAGAGGAGGCCTGGGCTGAAAAATTTCCTACTGCAGAATTCGGTCCTTGTCATTTCGTTATTTCATTAGGAGAGAAAGAAAAAGAAGGAGGGCAAAGCGAGTAGGAGAGAGAAGAACAGAATCACTGAGCTGAATTACTGCCAGGGTGAGTCCTCCCGTTCTTACGGAGCTGAGCCTGAGTCTGATCCTCACCCATCAGTCAGGGCTGTGCACAGGGAGAGTTCCACCAACCACGGGGAGCAACAGAACGGCTCCGTGCCTGGTGAGGTCTGTCAGCATGCAGCTGGACCAGCTCCTCATTTCAGCTTTAGATTACAGTTCTGTTGATAAGTGCTCATTAGCACATGGCAGAGAGACACTGCAGTGAGCACAAGCCGGATAAATCACTGATCAATACTGAAGGGTTTGCTGACTCTTCTCAGCCACAGCTTGCAGGCACCTTCAACACCTTCCTCTGATGGTTTAATAAACACATGCTGCTCCTGTCTGGGACATGCCTCCAAGATTGACTAATCACTTATAAACAACCTGTGAATGGATGGTTAATGAGAGCCGTGTGAATAATTGCTTTTCCATTTTACTGCCTCACCAGGAAAAATGCAAAATGAGATTGCCTGTTTTTTTTCAAAGTAGCCCAAAATGGAAAGTTTTTCGGCTTCTTTTTTCTTGCCATAATGGTGCAGAAGGAGAGGAACCTGCAGTGCCTTCACAAAACCTTTGAGGTGAAATGGGAACATGTGCATAACACGCCTTAGAACAGTTTTCTCTAGGTTCATTTTCTCTGCTTCTGTATTCTAAAAATTAAGTTGGCAAATGGAATTCGGAGCGGCGTTTTGAATGGAAATGGTTTTATTTTCCCATCCTGGGAATAAAAGATATTTTTGAAACCCAATGTGAAAATCTTATGGCATAGAGAGAAAAAAAAAACCCACCACAACCCTTTCTATCATTTATTAAAGATGGCTGAAAGAATCTCAGATCACCGCATTCTTCACATGCTCCTGTCATCCTCCTGCAGCTTTGTCACCAGAAAGATGATGTGATTGTAACCTGCATAGGGAGACTGACCTCCAAGAATACATATTTGTGGACAATTTGACGTTTCCAGGGGCTTTTAGGATTTATCTGGTTGGTTGCTGTCTCTGTCCACTGATAGTTCCAGCTCAGGAGCTCAGAACGTGGCACGGACTGAATGCAGATGGGCTCTGGATCCGGTTTATTTCAACTTGCTCAAAGTTGTGCAAGGATGCTTCATTCCTTTTTAATGGTTAATTTGGGTTCGGCTTATAAAACCGATCTCTAATTGAGTGAGAGAAATTCAAGAAGCTTCAAACACCCTTAAACAGACTGGTTCGCACCGGGTTATAAGCCCATTTTGCATTAAATCAGGATTCTTCCTGTAAATGAGACCTTCCCTGTAATTGCTCTAGAGCTGCTTATTCTGATTTCTTTGCCTCTTTGGTTCTGGTAATTTGCCTCCAGCAAAACACTCGGGACAGACAAAATGCAGAGGGAGGCAGGGGATGCTCGGCAGTGTAATCTCCATGGCACAAGCTTTTCCTCTCTTCTTCTACTCCCATCTCCAGGCAGGAAAATTCTGCACAGCCAAAGTCCCACCATATGCACTGGGAAGCAGAGGGCACAGCTTTTTCCCTGGGATGAGGCAACCACAGGGCATCTTTTGGGTGTTCTCTGTCCCTGCTCTGGGTGGCCAAAGGCATCCAGAGCTGAATTGGACCTTCTCTTGTGTGTGCACCCAGTCCTGTACACCTGGGCACAGAGGAGTGCCAGTGCATCTGAGTGTCAGCACAGCTGGGTGCAGGCAGATCTGGGTACCACCACATCTGTGTACTGGCACATCTGGGTACCAGCACATCTGGATGCAGGCAGATCTGGGTTCTGGCACATCTGTGCATCCCTTTCCCTCTCACCACCTCCTGCTGCTGGACCAGGCGGTGCTCCTACTGCCTTACAAACACAACAGCTGCAGCAGGGGGTGATCAAACACAGCAGCCACTGGAGGTATTCCCTGCCGCAAGTATAAGGAGAAGAGCAAACACCAGAGACAGAGTAATCCGTGTGGTAAACACAACCGGCGAGCATCCTCAGCAGGGATGTTGGTGATATTTCCATGGCCAACCTGTGAGTGGTGCTTCTGTACTTAGGTGTGGGGGGGTGGCCGTGGCCCCATGTGTCTGTGCAGCATAGGCAGCAGGCGACCTGGTGAGCGTGGTCTGCAGTAACCTGGGGACAGATCTGCAGGAGGCAGCTAAATAAATAAGCACGCTGGTGCAGCGACATCCAGCACAGTTTAGTGAGCACAGCTGGTTTCTCAGAAGGAGTTTGGAGATAATTCCACCTCTGCATTGAAGACTTTCGATGACTGTTAATGAATTTAAATGATGGGGATTTTCGTTTCATGCTTCATTACATATGCTCCTCACATTAAGATGCTAATTAAGAATACATCAGCCCAAGCTGGGAGCGATGCAGACACTGAGCAGAGCAGTGCTGAGGCAGTGTCTTTGGGGCTGCCCGGCAGGGCCTTTTATTGGTGCCTGATGGGTGATTTGCTCCAGCAGCTCCACCGGCCACAGGGCCCACACTGCCTTAGGATTCACTGCAGCTCATCTCCTGGTGTCCTGGTTGCTTCCACCTGGGTACTGGAGTGCAGGGAGGGATGCTTAGACAGCCTGAGTGCAGATGTGCAAGGGAGGATGCTGGAGGTGGGATTTCCCACAGCACACCTGGGCTGCGGGCAAAGGAAACAAATCCCTCAAGGGGAACGAGTACAAACTCACCATCACTAGCTGGGGAAGTCCTTGAGCTGCAAGCTGAATGCTTGTGGAGTGTTCTGGGTAATACCACAACACCTTCACCCTCTTGTGCAACTTCGGACACAGCTGGTAATGGCCAGGTGTCATTCATCATCCACTGCCTGCCAGTGGCTTGCAGCAGGGCTCCTGTTGGTGACATTTGCAGGGAATGGCGTGCTCCTTTTGCCAGCATGGAGTTTCCTAGCAGGCACCGTACTGGGGCTTCTGAGAGTCCAGTTTGGATGCAGCATTTGGCACTGGGTTTTCTTGATGTTCTCCCTTCTAACATACCAAGCCCTGCCAGGACATCTCAACAGATGTGATTGAGAAATCGTTTTGAAGATCTGGGCTGAGCTGAAGTCTGTGATTGCTTCCTAAAGTCAAGGGGATAGAGAGAGAGAAGAATAGGTTTGTAAATCAGGAAAACTGTTAATCTAATCCTAGAACAAATTTGCAAATTCTAAAATGGATTTGCAGAGCTATTGGAGGAAAAGGGATTTTGCAAATTTTAGCTATCAGTGCTTCTTAAAGAGCTTCTTGCATTCCAGAGCAGCTTTGTGTTTGGGACAGTTTAGTGGGAGAGATTGTTCCAGCAGGCTGCCCGTGGCCTTTATTAGAAGAGGGACTGCAAATACCTGTGATGGTGCTGAAGCTCTGCCCCTGTCCTAGGAGGCTGCCTTGGCTATCCATATAGAATCATGGAATCATTGCTGTTGGAGACCCTTCAGATCCCTAAGTCCAACCCCAACCCACCCCGCCATCCCACTGACCACGTCCCTCAGTGCCACATCCTCACAGTTCTTAACACCTCCAGGGATGGTGATCCCAGCACTCCCTGGGCAGCTGTGCCACAGCAGAATCACTGCCTTCATGGATGTACATCCGAGTCTGCGGTATGGGCTCAATCTCATGTACCCTACGGTGAAGGAAAAAAGATTTGGTTGTGCTGCATTCACGTAAAAGCAGTTTGTTAAAGGTTTTCACAGTATGGTCACCATTTTTATGGCATCCATCCAAAACTTGCAACAGCAGAGAAAAGGCTGGCCAGAGCAGTGAGAAGCATGCTTTTGCAGTGGAGACTCTTGGCTTATTAAGCCCAGCAAAACAGAAGTTGAGTGGGAACAGGATCACTCCCCCTGTGTATATCACACTGCACGGCGCCATGGAGTGAGAAGGATGCAGATGCTTAAATAGAAAATTGGCATGGAAGAAAATGGACATAAGTGCACTTCAGATGGAAATTTTAAAAAAGATTCGACCAGCAGAGGAAGGAGGGGGTTGTCTTTGGCCACACTGACCCACAAGGGAGATGCAATATCAGTTCTGGGCTCCTGAGCAACATGTGGCACGGTGAGGTGCCAGAGAGAACAGATGTGGGTGGCTGAAAGCAGTGCCTGAAGTTGGTAGAGTGTTCACTGCTGCGTGGAGGGCAAACCACAGACCTGCAGCTGGGGGAAATATGGGGAGATTGTGTGTATGCAGTTGTATTATGGCAAATCAAAATAGGCTAAATGAGAAAAGGGAAACATTTAATTTCCAGCTTTGCAATACTTGCTGCACGCAGCTGAGAGCAAAATTCATTCGTTTGTTAAACCCTCATGCCATGTGGGACAAGGGTAAAAAGACTGGCTGAGGGCTGGGACCAGAAGGCGGTGGTGAATGGGGTTAAACCCAGCTGTGACTGCCATGAGTGATGTTTCTCAGGGTTGGTATTGGGGCTGTCCTGTTTGGTGTATTTATTGATGACTTTGATGAGGTGAGTGAGTGCACCCCCAGGAGGTTTGCAGATGACACCGAGTTGGGAGGAAGTGTTGATCTGCATGTGGATAGGAAGGCCTTACAGAGAGATCTGGGCAGGCTGATCGCTGGGCTGAGGCCAATGGGATGAGCTTCAGGTTGGATATTAGGATCAATTTCTTCTCAGAAAAGAGCAGTGATGCAGTGGCACGGCTGCCCAGGGAGTGGTGGTCACTGTCCCTGGAGGTGTTCAAGAAACACAGGGATGTGGCACTGAGGGAGGTGGGCAGTAGGCATGTTGGGGAAGGATTGGGGTTGGGCTTGGGAGTCTGAAAGGTCTTTCCCAATCATAATGATTCTATGATTCTGTATGCATCTGTGGGGCAGCACTGTTGTGGTGCCACGTCCCCAACGCAGCCCCACTCCCCGCTCTGCTGCTGCTGTGGTGGCAGGGCAGCCAGAGCACAGTGGGGTGCACTGGTGTCTTACTGTTTTTTACAGCTTCCTGGAGACAAGGGACTGGGATTTACTGGTGCACAAATTGCCCTGGGGTGTGATATGCATTGTGTTTATTGAAGAGCAATGAATTGTGCAGACGCCTGAAAGCCAGGATCTGAAATGTTATCCCGAAGCCAGCAACACGCTCATCTGGCAAGCTGCTGCCCAGTCCTCTCAGCACCTGGATCCAAGCTGGAACGTGAGCTGCAGGGACCTGAGTGCCACCGATGGATGCTCTCCCAGTGCCTTTGGGCTGGCCGGTGTCCTCGTGCAGCCTTCTGGAGCAGGCAGGATGGGGCTGCCTCAGCTGGCAGCAGTGGCACCAGGCCAGGGCAGTGACACAGTGTCCTCATGCCAGGAGGCTGGATCTGAGCTACATGGGTGAGAAGGCAGTTTGAAGAGTCTGCAGCTTCCCCTGGGAATGCCTCTTCTTGGTCACTCCCCACTCGCAACCCGGTGTTGGCTGTGCTTCTGGATTCCTCTCACAAGGGAACGGCTGTGATTGATGCCCTCTGTCAGCCCTAACTGGCAAGGAGCTTCTACCTCATCCCGGCAGATAATGACCTGGCTGAAGTAATTCATGACTTCATCGCCCCTTGGCCAGATGACAGCGCTGTGAGCTGCAGGCACAGCCCCTGAGCAGCCCTGCCTGTCCAGTCCACACAAGGGATGGTCCCCACGCTGGGTATGAGCCAAGGGAAGGGCATGGAGGCTCTGACGGGGATTTGGGTTGAGCTGGGGTTCAACTGGGGTTTGAAGCTGACCTTGGGGTTTTTGCCACCCTCCAGACAGTACAGGAGAGAAAGCCAATTTGTGCAGAAGAACCAGAAGTGAAGAGTTTGGGAGTGCTTGCAGGGAACAAAACAAACCGAAGAAAATAAGGCTATTGAAAAAGTGTCAGGTTGGGAAGAGTGGGAAGGCAGAGCAGAGCTATTTATTAATGCCGAGCCACAGCTTGCAGGAGGTAGCCAGGGCCAGCTGAAAGGTCGGCTCAGGATCTTTATGTTTTAATCCCTTTGGCACAAGATGTTTACTGAGCTGGGCAAGAGGTGTGTGGAGCAACACAGAGCTTTCATCCTTATCCTGGGTGCAGACCATGTGCTTGGGCACATTCCACGTCCTGACTGGGGATGGTTGAGGTCCTGCAGGGCCCTGATGCCTGAGATCAAGCTGTCATCTCACCTTTGGGAACACCTGGCAGCCATCCTCCCCGTGTGGGTCCTTTGTGGACCTGTCCTCATGGGGGGACAGAGGTGTCACTGAGAAACTGGCACTCAGCTCTGCCTTATTGAGTAGGCATCGATCAGCTGTCTCTGCCCACAGTAATGATAATAGGGTCGATGCTAATCAGCCCCTTTGTTTCCAGAACTAGATGTGCGTGCGTGCAAGTGTATGCCAACAAGACTCATTTGGGTGAGAAATTACAGATGGAAATGATGCATTAATTCAGCCAGTGCGTTCCTTTGCACTCCTTGGACACTGCAGAGTCATCCTCAAAGCACGGCACACAGAGCACGGTGAGGGGTAATGCAAGCCTGGAAACAGATACAAACTCCATATTTTGCCTTCTGTCCCTGTCTGCAGCCCACATTTGGTGCTGTATTTCCAACAAGCACTCCCCAGTCCTGTAATCAGAGAGCCACAACCCTTCCTGAAGGAACGCACACAAAACCTGTGCACCACGCGCTGTGACCACCATCACTTTCATTTATTGCTTCTGCTTCTTTTTCTCCACCCGCCGCTTGATTTACGCTCTTGCAGAGGAAGCATCCCTCTTCCTGTGATCCCATAGGGGTGATGCCAGTCCCCTGTGGGACTCTGAGATAATCCTCCTCAGGTGAATCACTGCCCTTGTGCAGTCAGTGTCTGCTCACACAGCGCAGTGGGCTCCTGTTATCAGCAGCTTCTAAATGCAAAGCAATTGATAAAAACAAATAATTAAAAATGCAGTTCAGTTCCAGCAGTCTCTGGGTGCTCTCCGTAGCTAAAACAAGAGCTTGTCAGTGTGAAAGGCCATGAAAAAATGTGCTTCTCTCAGCTGTGAATTGTAGCTCCCAAGCCCCTTCTTTATTCTACTCTGTGTCCATCTTATCTGTTGCTATTCGTCAGGTCAGAGGCTGTGTTTGCTCTGGTTCTGCACTGTGGGGTGCCAAATGCAGGCAGTTTGTTGTTATTTTTCCTTGCTGTTTGCTTGCTTGTTTGATTTTTGGGGCTGAAATGACATGTGGAGTGGATTGCAAATCTCCATTGCTGCTCCTAAATAGCTCCCTATGTAGATGGCCTTCTTCTGGAATGCAAGTGGGACTTCCTGATGGAGTCTGATCCTCTTCCAGCTCTAATCTGCTTCTTTGCCTGCAGTGTTTGTGAGGGGACAGCTCATGTGTACAACGTGCCATGGAGCTCCTCCTGAAGCCCCAGCCACCCCTGTGCTGTGTGTGCTGACTGCAGAGCTCGGAGCAGCTGCCCAGAGCTGATGGAGCAATCAGGAAAGCGGTAACCAGAACATTGCAGAGGAAACTAAACCCAACCTCTCTCCTCCTCCCATCCTCCAGCATTTATTTGGCACATGAAAGCTTCTAGAAGAGAATTATTTCACCATTTGCAGAGGTGGGTACAGCTGTGAGGAGGCTGCACGGAATCTCCCATCCTGTGCTGTGAGGCGGACAGTACAGAATGAGAGTGGAGACGCAGCCCTCGGGGATGCTCCTGCTTCTCCCCCGTGTCCCATTTGCCACCCAGCAAAGCCACTCTGCTGGGGTCCCTCTGCCAACCCTGTGTGGTGACCCAGGGCTTCCGACATCTTCTTTCACAGATAAGACCCAAAAGATGAGGACCCCAGATCCCTCCACACCATCACCAACCACGGGGGGAGGATGGACAGGTCTCCTCCACCTGTGAAGGAGCCAGTCCCCTTCTGCAGGATGCAGGGAGCCACTGGGTGTCAGTAGCATCCCACTTCCCAGCTGCTCGTGGACATGGAGGCAGGAGGCTGAGCCTCCTCCGTGAAGAGCAGAACTGTCCCCAAGCACCCCATGGGCTGCTGCTCCAGGAGAGTGGCTCGAGGCTGTTTTCATATGGTGCCAACAGCCCCATCGTGCTCGGAGCACTGCTCCCTGACTGGGTTATGGCACCCCATGGAGCTGCAGGGAGGGATGCTCCCGCTGCGGGAGCTGTGGCAATACACTGAGCAGCAAGGAAGCCGTGCAGAGCTGGCTCTGTGCTGAGTGCTTGTTGAGTTTGGCCAAGGTGGCTGGTCTTTTACCAGCACAGGATTTTCTCCCTACCAGTGACACCTCTAAGGGTGACACTTCTGACCCAAACCAGGAGGAATAAGAACTCCAGTGCCCCAGGAGAGCCAGTTAGTCCAAAACTGTGGCCCTATGTACAGCTGCAGGGCTGTCCCTTGTTCATCGTCCAGACTGGAGCTGCTGCCTGCCACATTGTGCATGTCCTTTTAGTTCTCCTGTTGGATATGTTCTGGCTGACCTTAACAATTCAGCTTTTCCCCAGATCAACACAGGGCTGCCTCCACAACTTTCAGTATCAGGGATGCTCAGTGCTTCCCTTTCTGCATCTGCAGACCCCACAGATCTGCATTCCAGCTGCATTCACTGCCCTGTGTGGGGATGAGAGATCTCTCTTTTGGGTCACAAAATCTATAAAGACCCAATTAGTCTGTGAAACAGAGGGGGAGAAGGTCTAGGGTTCAGACACAAGGTGGGCATGGGGTGCCCTGGTTTCTGCAGTCCCCTGGGTTTGGTGGTTTGCCCAGAGCTGGTGATGGGGTGTCCCCACCCTCTGGGATGTGCCTTCTTCATCAGACCTGGCTGAGCTGTAGCCCTGCACTCAGGACAGCCAGGGCCCTCGGCTTCCCCCTCCTATGGGCAGCTCCTGGCTTCCTCACATCCCCTCAGCACCTCAAGGTGGAAATGCCCGTTTCTGCAGCCCGCTGTTTCCCTGTGATCTCTCGTAATGCATTTTCCAGACCCATTATTTCTTGGCTGCCGATATTGGCCCAGGCACTCAGCTTGGGGAGTTAATGGTGTAATCGGAGCCGTGGTGTGAGGCCGTGAGGGAGGCAAGCTCCATCAATCCCCGTCCGTGTACACAAGCCCTTGATTAAAGGTTATGGGGTTAACTCGCTCCTGCTCACCGTGCGCAGGGAGAGGGGAAGGTGGGCGGGAGGGAGCAGCTAAAAGCCCTGCTGGAGCTGACTGCTGGGCTGTAGGCACTCAGGCCTGACATGCGACTGTTATTTGCCACCCACTCACCCTCCAAACCCTCTTCACCTAACGAGAGCTGTTTGTGCCTCTCCGTGCTGGGGGGAGGGAGCTCTACGAGAAGCCAGGGAGGTGGCGGAGGAAGAGACTGACTTCCCCCATCCCCTGATGGATCACCTCCCATCCCTCCTGGATGGGGTCCCTGCAGCCCCTCTCCGCACCTGAGGGAGGAGTTAAATTCCAAATGGAAGGGAGGAAATGTTCAGAACAAGAGGGGACACCACTGATGCCCTCCAACATGAAATGAAGCTGATGGATGGCAGTGATGTCCCTGCAAGGGCAACAAATCTGTGAAAGGCAATGGCCTTAAGTTGCTCCAAGGGAGGTTCGGGTTGGATATTGGGAACAATTTCTTCTCCAGAAGAGTGGTGCTGCAGTGGCACAGCTGCACACGATGGGGGGAGTCCCCATTCCTGGAGGTGTTCCAGAACAATGGAGATGTGGCACTGAGTGATGTGGTCAGTGGGCATGGTGGACTGGGTTGGGGTTGGATTTGAGGATCTTAGAGGTCTTTTCTAACCTTAATGGTTCTGTGATTATATGACTCTATGGGATGTGAACAGGAGACACCTTGGGCATGCACCAGGTCCCTCTCTTTGCCTATGTGCAGCACTGACACCAGCAGTCAAGGCTCTGGGTGTAACCTGTGCACCCCGGGCTCAGCCCCACCATAGGACATCTGGGTGACACGTCATGCTCTGACATCCCAAAGCTGCAGAGCAGCACTCACAGTCACGTTTTATTTGACATCAGCTGGGAAAGCCAAGCAGCACAGATAAGGACCGATTTGCCTCCACTTAGGTGTGATTGATAGCTGTCTTGTGTGCTTATCAGCAAGGAGATCTGTCATCCACTTGGGGCTGCAGGTTTTGTAGATGCAGGATTTGATGCGTGGTGCCACAGGAGCAGCTCCCAGTCCCGCTGCAGGTGAGCAGTGTTTGTTCTTGGAGCACTGGGTTTGCTGGGCAGCAGTGAGGTTGTGTTAAGGTCAGACAGGACATAAACACACTCCAGTTGTGGCCAGAGGCTCCTCCATCCTTCGCTTTGGAGGCAATTGGGTGGGGACTGTGCCAAGGCCACACGGAATCTGTTCATGCACTGAGCTTGGAAAAGATGCTGTGCTCAGGGAGCTCCACTGCTGTGCTTTGATGCTGCCACATCCCATGCTGGAGCACAGCGCAGGGCAGGCTGCACTGTGGTGAAGCTCCCTGCCTCGTTCATCTCCTTGTTTCTGCACTTTCGTGCTTCCATTTTCCTGCTTTTTTTTTTTTTTTTTCCCTTTACTTAAGCAACTTCTACAGCCAGAATTGTTATCTCTTGGTGTTGGTTTGTTTTTTTTTTTTTTTTTTTCCTTCCTTCTGGCTCTGAATATTTCAAACTTTATTGTTTCTCTGGAAATAGCTATTTATTTTCCTCTGCTGTTGCTTTCAGCTTTCATCTCTCTTCTGTTCGAGTCTGTAGTCCCCCTTCTTGTGAGTCTGTTTTCCCCTGAGACCTTCCTGATTTTTTTCCCCTTTTCTATACTGGCTCCTGTCAGCTCAATAGTTTTTCAGCCTTTCTCTCCTCGTTTTCAGCCCTTTACATTTATTTTTCATTACCTCCTCTCTCTTAAACCTCCCCCACATCGCCACAAAGGCTTGTGCAAAGCAGCCTCCCAGCCTGCAGAAGAGCAGAGAGCAACTGGTGGAGGGCAGAGCCCTGAGCACAGCCCCTGCTTTGCCCTGTGCACTTCTGCTGCCACTGCCCACATCAACCCCGGAGGCTCATTTGTTTTCAGAAAGCAAATACACGGAGGGGTTTGCAGTTGGTGCTTGGCCTGGAAGTGTGTGTGGCTCCTGCAAAATCTTGACCAACCTCATGTTCCAGCTTGACTAACCTGATCTCCTTCTGTGACCAGGTGACTGCCTGGTGGATGAGGGAAAGGCTGTGGATGAAGTCTGCGTGGACTTTTGTGAAGCCTTTGACTCTTGTGTAGGAGCTGACAGCCCATGGCTTGGACATGTGTACACTTTGCTGGGTAAAATACTGTCTGGATGGCCGTGCCATCTTCTCCCAAAGAGCAGTGATGCAGTGGCACAGCTGCACAGGGAGGTGGGGGAATCCCCATCCCTGGAGGCGTCCCAGAGCCACGGAGATGTGGAGGGATGTGATCAGTGGATGGGGTGGGGTTGGACCTGGGGATCCTTGAGGTCTTTTCCAACTCTGTGATTTCATTGTGATCTGCTCCTGATGGATAAGCCCAGGACAGCCTCTCTGGCCTGGCCACGGTGGCCCTCGCTGCTCCCAGGGAGGATTTGATCTTCCTTCTGGATCTGGGGGCTCTGGGTGATGGAGCCGCCCACTGGAGCTCTTCCTTTTCTTTTCCCTCCTCTGATTTTTATTTGTGAACCTCGTTCTGGCGATTAACCTCGGGGCCGGCGCGTCTCCTAAGAAAGATGCTCTCACTTCATTAAGAGATAATGGAGGCTGTCAGAGATTTGAAGGATTGCACTTGTGATGGGAGAAGGAGGGGGAAGAAATATATTCACAGCAAAGTTACATTTTCATGTAAATTGTTTAAAGATTTAAATGGTTTCTATTAGGAAGGGTCACTGGGGCTGCATGGAGGGCTAAATTAGTCCTTCTGTGCAGAAGCATAATATTGTCTATAAGTGAAAAGGAATAAAAAAGGCTGTTAATTTTTTTTTTCACTTCCTCATTTCATCTCAGACTCCCTCCCTCTGCCTCTCAAGGAGCCTTTCCCTTTCTTTTCTTTGCTCCTTGGGTCTTTCTTCTTCTCTTTTCTCATTCACAGACTGTACTTTGCAAGTTGGATTTGGCATGGCCTTGCCCAGCCTCGATTGCTGCCAGCCAGCCCCAACCTGCTACCGATGCTCTGATGTTGCAAATGCACATCTGCTGCTTTGGGCTTCACGGCACACAGAACCCCTGTGGGGAGGGAGAGACCTGGGTGATCAGTTAATTTGTTAATGATTACCCCGAGTGTGTCGTTGGCTCGCCTGCTGGGATGTTAGGTGGAGTGACTGCTCCGTTTCCCTGCTCCAGGCTGGTTGGTAATTCATCCACAAACACATCTTCATATAAATAATCACCAGACGGTAATTTGCTCCAGTGTTACGGATGAACATGTTTTTGCACATGCCACTGCCTGCCTAAATGTGATGGCACCTGTGGGGATTGGACTCTTCTCCCCTGTGGATCCCAGCCCCGGTCAGGATGCAGGTGGTGCCGTGCAAGGGGAGGAGATGATTTGTGGTTGGCCTTTCCTGCATCCCCTGGCTTCTTGTGCAAGAGGATGCATTGTGATAAAACAGCTTCAGATATTCATACCCAAGTATCTGTCTCACGTGTTTGCAGGTGAGGCCACCTTAAAATCACAGCCACATGTGTATATACAAGCCCATGGAGACGTGCACAAGTTGCTATGTCAATTCTTGGATGTATGTGGCTGTTTGCACAGGCAGCGGGGCTATTTCTGCTTGTAGCAGCACGCTGATGGCAAAGCCACTCTGCAAGGAGCAGTGCAGCATGGCACGCCAATACCAATATCCCTAGATAGAGGCTAGAGGAATAAAGCTGCTTCAGAGCAATCAGTGTTTTTCATTTAGAAGGAGCTGGACCTCCTCAGAGCACAGGAGCAGAGCCCAGGGAGTGGGAAGAGGTGCATGCTCATGTCCTGTTGGGATGTCTTGATCTCCATGGCACAGTGTGAATTCTCCTGAGCGCACCGCAATCAGCAGCACTCAGCCCCTGGCTCATCCCTCACATGCAGAACAGCAGAGATCAAATTCATCTCTCAGCTCCGGAGGTTCAGCTCCAATTATTGGAGGTGAGGCACTGATTGCTCTCCACACACATGCATAAGGCACCTGTGGAGACCTTAGGGGTGGGAGATACTGGGGGAATAGCAGGAGGCAGAGCGTTTTGCATGCTGATGTCTGGAAAGGGACAAAAAGCAGAATAAAAGGAAGACCTACAGGAGAAGAGCAGAGGCTGAAAAGCTGATACTGGGATGAAGAGGCCATCCTTCTACAGCTGGTGGGGTAAGACTACCAGTTCCTGAGGGCAGCTCTTGTCCCCTAAACAAAGCTGTAGAGCGTGAGCAGGTCTATGTCATCCATTTGTTTGGGCAAGAAAACACTACTAGGCTCACCAGCTGGAAGACAAAGAGGCCTCTGGTTTTGATCGTGGGCAAGAAGAAGACGTCCTTGCTTCTCATGTGGCAGTGACTGGATCTCCTTTAAATTGGAGATTGCCCCACAACTTTGCTCCTTTCATGGTGAAGGAGCCTCTAATTCCAGCTGAAACACATCTTGAGGCTTTATAACTTCATCTCTTCTACTGTCAAACTCAGTAACTCTTCTCCCCCCAGACGTTCTTCTTTTAGCTCTTTGCTCAGGCAGCAGCTGCATCCCTTCCCTTTGCAGTCTGCTTCTTGCCAGGCAGAATGAGCCAAACTCTTGCAGGTCCTGGAGGAAAGATCTCCAGCCCACCTGTTCAGCTTTCAGATAATCTCTGTTGAACAAGGTTGATTGGAGTCGTAACAGGACTGTGAACATGAACTCCTCAGGGCTTCCCACAATGACAGAATCAGTCTCCTTTCTCTGAAGGGAATATCTCCCCTGACACCTGCTACTATCATACTTGCATTTTCTCAGAGCCACATCACATCAGAGATTTAGCATCAGTCCGTGACTGACATGTTCTTTTACCCCCAGTTGTTTCCAGTGGATGGGCTCCCAGCTTGAAGCAGAAGTTCTTTTACAAGAGATTTTGTAGCGCTGCTGTTCCTCAAGGTAACTTAATTTCTCCCACAGGAGAATTAGGTTCATCTCAGCTATGGGGAATCAGCAGTCTTCCTAAATCCAATATGTCTGCACCAAATCAGTGGACGTGCCAAAGGGAAGAGTCCCTCGGCCATGGTTTGAGGAGCTCAGGTCATACTCACCAAATCCATCTCCCCCAGTGCAGAGCCTGCACTGATTGCCTGGATTGCCTGCATGGATTGGATGTGCCATGCTCTTCATGCCTAAAAGAGCTTCTCTCCTTTCCAGAGAAAGGTGCCAGTTATATTGTCAGGTTGGGATAACCTATCTTCCATAAAAGCAGATTGAGGTGAACCAGGTTCTCTGCTCATCATCAAGACTGGCTGGAAATGGAAGAATGCTACTGAGGTCAGAGTAAAGGCTCTGTAGCTGTCATGATTACTCTTGCCCCATTTCCTAAGCGTGGGTGCTATGTTTGGTAAACTCCCGGCATATGGTTCCCCTCCCCAGTTTGTTACATGCAGTAAAATTCCTCAGTGCTACGTCGTTGATTTTATATGCTAATTCACCCCTGCTACTGACCTGTTTTAATATCTCCTTCCATTTAATTTAAATGGCATCAACTTCTGATCACTGGACCCATGTTGATTTTCTAGGTCAACCTCTTCTGTAACGTCTTCGCATTCACCAAAATACCACTAAAATAGTTCTGTGTCTTCCTGGATCAGTAACCATTTGGAGACAAAGTCTGTTTATTATCATGCTCAAGAATAAGTGGCGCCTGCAATAAGCAACATTTGCTCTGCAATCTGTGCCTCAAGAATTAAAGCCTCCGTGATGACTCAGTCCCATTCTGACTGGGGAGATCTAAACCCAGTCTCCAGCACAACCTCAGAACTTGTTGCAGAGTTCTTCCCCAAGCAACTGTTATTTTCAGCAGCTCATCCTATTCTATATATCCTCTTTGATCTGTCCTTGCTAGGATGATTCCACTCCTCCTCCTAGTGCACCTTCTGCTTTGGTGCTGACATCTGCAATCAATTCCCGTGGGCTTCGGCCACTGCTGCTGGCCCAAGGTAAAGGATCGTCAATAACTTTTAACTTAAACCCACCACAATCTTTTTCCAGGTCCTTTTGCCCTTGGCAGGCACCACCGCCTTCTGTTCTGTGGTCCCAAATAAGCAGCAGGCTCATCATTTCTTCCTGACAAGTCCCCACTCGCAGGTACCTACCTGTCTGTTTCCAAGGTTGTGCAGGTCTGGTTTTCCCCCATCTGGTCTTCCTCCTGTTTTCTGGTTGTCCTCTTTTCCTTTAAGTCCTCTCTAGACTTTGGTCACTGCAGTCTCCAGTCTTCTTTTTTGGGGGGCTGTTGTGACATTCCCATTCAGAAGTCCCCATTGGTCTGAACCTGGGACCTTCCAACGTAAGTAGCCTCTTTCAGAAACACCTTTAAGAGTCATAAAAATGCCCAAACTTTTAAGTCCAATTGTGTTTATTACCCTTTTCTTTGTGGGACATTTCTTCCAGTTGTCACAATTTTCTAATCTCTGGACTTAAGAACTCCCTCCTAGACACTCTCACATGAGATCTCATTTGCTTTCTTCTGCCTTTCATGTTTTTCAGTTTCCTACACAATATTGCTCTGTCGCAGCCTATGCACAATGCTTTGCTTGTCATCAGTACCTGTTTCTGCAGAGGCTGCTGGGTGAAGGGGCTGTGGCTGGGATTCGGGATGTGGAGAAGAAAGGTTTTCTTCAGAACTCTGAGGGGATTGAGCGAAATGGATGGGCTTGTATGGCCACCTGTGTGCAGTCTTCCAGTCTATTTAATTGACATGGTACCCAGCAGAGTGAAAGGGTACCCCAAGTAGATAATATTGAATCATAGAATGGTTGAGTTGGAGGTGACCTTAAAGGTCATCCACTTTCACTCCCTGCTGTGGGCTGGTTGCTCCCCACCAGCTCAGGCTGCCCAGGACACATCCAACCCAGCCTTCATTGCTCCGGGGATGGGGCACCCACAGCTCTGGGCAGCTTTGCCAAGCCTCCCCACCTTAACACGTCCTTCTTCCTTCTGTTTTGCCAACCTTCAGCTGTCAGTGAATCTGTGCTCATCACATGTCTCTCAGTGACATAAGGACTCCAAGAACACTGTCTTTTATTCAGAAGCTATCTCACAGTCATTCATGCCTTGTCACTCGGGGTGCACCCCGCCATCTTCTTCTTCATCCTCTGCCCTCTCTTGCCTTCCCTCGATGCTTTGGCATTGGGCTGCACTTTCCTCCCGCTCATGGCTGGAGGTTTGGAGACGCGCATCTCTGGGGGATGAGGTTGGCACGTCCTCTCCACACAGCTGCAGGAACACTGGCAGCCTCTTCCTAGCGTCCGGAGAGTGCCCTGAGCCCTGGGTTGGCTTCCTGGGGAGGATGGGGAAGGTGAGGAACACTGGGAGGTAACTGGGGAATAGGGAGCAGCAGCCCACGGCTGTGCTGGGGACGTGGTTCACGGGGTGGCAGGAGGCAGACCCTCTGTGGGCCTTGTGGGAATCCACGCTGGCTAGGATGTGGGATGCTGGGATGTTCCTGCAGTTGTCCAGCAGGATGTACTGGATGACCCTGGAGGGGTGGGAGTGGGTGCGCTGGGGCAGAGGGCTGAGGCTGCCAGCTGCACGTGGTGGTGCTGGTGCTGTCATTGTGGTTGGCTTCGCCTGGGAATAAAGCACATAATCAGGAATTCCTTTAAAAAAAAAATACTTTTTTTTTCTCTGATTAAAAAAACCCGAACAATTTGCTGAATTCTTTTTCCTGCTCCCTTCTTCAAGCAGACAGACTTGGATAAAAAACTACCCTGGAAAGCAGTAACACAGCTCCAGCGTAGATTTTCATGTCAAAATCAGAAATAGCTACCCAGCAAGCATTCAGACTTTGCTGTGTTTGCCGTAGAGAAGACTCCAGTCTCATCGCTGACTCCACTTCCACCAGCCTGGGAGTGGGAGTGCTGTCAGAGGCAGGCACGTTGTCGCCATCAGTGCTGGAGCCGTTCCTCTTTGCAGCAGTGAATAGCCAGCAGGTGGATTTGGGGTCTGACACTGCCTCTGCGGGGAACTGCTGACCCTCTGCTCTCTTAAGCTGCCTTCTGTGTTCTTCCATCATGACCCGCTGAAAATTTAAGCTTTCTCCCAGATTATGCAAATTCTTTTTGGGGGAAAATAGCGCTGAGGCCTACATTTCCTCCTCTGTGCTTTGATACCTGGCAGAAACCTACAGAGTTGACAGAGGGAGAAGGCGACCAACCCAGTTCATGGATAATTCATCTCATGTATTACTCATGCCCACACATTTCATGGATAATTTAGAGTAAGGGCTTACAGGATCAGGATCTCACATGGAAGTGAAGGGTCTCTCATGAACAAAGCTGATGGGAAAATCTAGTGATGGGATAGAGAGTTTGTGAACGTGGCAGTGTGTCAGTGGCAGGGAGAGCTGGGAATGGTTCCTTGGATGTTGGTGTCTCCCGGACGGCCAAGTATGTTTGGCCCAGTCTTCTGACTTGGAGAATGGCCAAAATCAGATCAGTCAAGGTTGCTGCAAGCATCCCAGCTCCGCTCTGTGGAAGGAGGAGGTCTGATGTCCCAGAGCTCATCCAGGCATCCAGAAAAAGTGCCTTTCCTGCAGTCCAGTTAAGGCAAGCAAGAGCCATTACCATGGGTGCATTTAGGACCGCACAAGATGAATTGCTTGGTGAGATTTCTGGGCGGTTGGGACCCCATGCAGCCCTCAGGGCATCTCTGCTGCCCCAGACCAGCATGCTTAGCATTACAGGGCTGAAGGGCAGCTGGTGAATCCTTTCTATGCCAATGCTCTCATGATTGTTGCCTGATTTCTATCTATTTCCTAGGGCATTGGTTGTTACCTCTCCAATGTAGCTCGTAGCTAAACATTTTTATTCTTCCTTACTCCTTTTCTTCCTTTCTCTTCAAAAGCAAACCAAGATGGGATGGTTGTCATTCTCTCATAGCATCAGAATGCCAGTTTCATGCCGTGCACCTATTCAGACTTGTGCCACCTCATGTTAACGTGTTTACTGCACTGATGAGGATGGCAGGCAGCACCCAACCAGCGTCCAGCTCCATCGATTCTTAGGAAGCCAGATCTTAAATCAACTTGCAGGCATCAAACATTTAAACAGACCAGTCGAAGGCTGAATTATTAAAATCACCCTATGTGAAACGCTTCTCTGCAAGAAGATGAGCGCTCTCCTTCCCCGGTTCATTGTCTCTGCAGGGTGTCAGAAATGCTAAGACTCATTCTGTCTTTCCCATCCCCCTTGAGATGTTCACAACAACTGAAGCACTCCCAGCTGCCAAGAAACATGGAATATTTATGAATCCCCTTAATCACAGAGGCAGAGACCATTCCAGCCAGCATAGTTTGGCATGCAGTTGGCCTTGCCTCCTACAGAGGAGCAGAACTTGCTCCCACAAGGTTTTTCCACCACCTTGGAGCTGATCAGCATTCTGCCCAGTTCAGGCTGCAGTCCCTAGGGAGAGCTTTGGGGATGGAGATGCCTCACACCTGAGCCTGCACCTCCGTTGGGGTAAGAGATGCAGAGAAAATGGCCTGGGCTGTGCCTCCACAGCTTCGACCTCGAAAGCAGAGAAATAGCAGCTCACGGTCTTCTGAATCACTTGCCATTTTCTCACCATTGTCATCTTGTTCTTGCACTGCATATGGCGTTTGCTTCCCCCTCCAAAACAAATACAAGCCCAAAACAGCCAGCAGAGAAGCAAGCGGTGATATTTTTCTTCCTTGTTCTCCTGCATTTTCCCTTTCCACAGCTTATGGTAACAGAGGGAATAGGGAGAATTAATCATGAAAAAAGAGCTTGCTCTTTGGTCAAAATGAAATCCAACAGGGAAGAGCAGGGTTTGTCTCTTTTATCTCCTTGCTAGTGTTCCAGCAGGCACAGAAATCATTTTTGAAGTTCTTCATAAGCATTTGGTATGAAAAGAAAAGTCCTTTTTGGTTTGGCTTGTTTTTTATTATTTTTTGTTAAACATGCTTATTGCTTTCTTTCAACTGGCTCTATCACACAGTCCATTCAGAGACTCCGGGTTGAGAAAGCTTCTGAAACTGCACGTCTTTGACTGATCAAGGCACTCCTGTAAACTCTTTGTGGGTGCTTGCAGCCTTCACAGATAAGAGATTCATCAGGGTAAGAGGCAAATTATTTCCAGTTGAGTTCACTGAGAAAGCGTTGGCTTTTAAACAGATTTCCAGGTAGAAAACAGGGGGTGAGGTTTGTGCTATGGTGGAAAGCTGTAGGAGGGCGTCTGGCTGATGCATTTGATCAGCTCTTTAGAGCAGGAGAGGAGGGCTGCAGAGTGTTTCAGTGCTGCCAGTTGGTTTGCAGCAAAGCGTGTACTGTGCACGTCTGAGTTATTTCTGGTGCTCACCAGTATGGACACAAACCCAGGATCATCTATAAACTCACAGTGCTCAAAGGAAACCTGCAGTAGGAATGGTTCTGATCAAGTAGCATCGGGGCCTAGCACAGGAATGGAAAAGTGCTTAAATGTGTACTAAAAAACCTGATGTTCTTGGAAGACTTACCAAAATCCTGGGTACTTTTCTATGTGGTTCTGCATGACGATTCATGTCTTCAAAACCCTTTTGTAAGGGGCTGGATGCCGTCCACCCTGACTTTGGGGGAGACTGGCAGGGGTGGTTTGGTGCCATTGTGACATCAGGTTGCAGAATTCTGGGCAGGGATCACAAAGAACCAAGCTCTGACCAGTTCAAATGCCCTCATCTCTATTGGGATGTGCACAGATGGGATGTGTTGGACCAGAAAGGGAATGAGCTGAGGGCTGTGTACAGCATATGGCTTCCCACCGCTGCTGGAGCTGTCTGTGTCCCCCAGTTTGAGTTCCCCTGAGCAGAGGTTGCCTGTCCTGTTGGTAGCTCTTAAGTGAGCCGGGATCTCTGTGATGACTTCAAGTGTAGGGCTGAGTAAAAAAACCAGTACCTTGTGTTGTATCAGAGCTACATAACTCTGCAGACTTGCTGAAGGTATAGCAGAGCCTGATACGTTTCTGCAGGGCTTAGTTTTCCTGTCCTAAAACATTTTGTGCAGCTGTTAAACAGCTTGCTGCATTAAAACCCATGAATGAGTAGAAGTCGTTCTTGTAAAGAAATGGGTTGCAGGATTTTTGGCACTCTGGGAATTGGGAGCAACAGTGCTTTGTAAATTAGATCTATTAAATACTTAGTAATATCAAAATTTCATGCGGTACTTATCTTCAAAGAAGTCTGAGGTGGCTCTGTTCATCAAGCAATTTTCCCTTAGACTGACCTGGCCTGTCACGATCACCTGGGAGGTCATTTTGATCCCAACCTAATTCCTAATGAGATTTCCTACTTCCCCGAGGCTTTCTTCTGACTTATATGAAAAGACAGACCAGACCCATGACTTTTATCCAGACACTGCTCAGCTTTGAAGAAGTTTCTGCAGCGCCAAGCATTGCCAATCACATGTATTTCAATCAACCCCAACTAGATGATTCAATCAACCCAAGTTTGGAAATGCAAGGAGTTCCTTGGGAACTTGGTTTCTTGAGAACTATGGGCTTGGCTCAAAGGAATTGGTTCATTTCTGCAGTGGGTCGTCCCCACAGTTACGAATCATAGAATCATGGAATCATTAAGGTTGGAAGAGACCACTAAGATCATCTTGTCCAACCATAAACCCACCACCACCATGTCCACTAAACTAGAATCATGGAATCATTGTTTGGAAAAGACCTCTAAGACCATCTAGTCCATCAGCTCATCATCACCATGCTCATTAAACCATGTCACTCAGTGTTATGTCTACCCTTAAATGGGACAATCCCTCTGAGATTTGGCTCTATGTGAGGTTTGGAGGCTGCTGTCCACAGACCATGGCCAACAATCCTCTGAAGGTGAGCACTGCGGGTGATGCCAACAGATCCTGCTGGTACTATTAACTCATCCAAGAGTTTCTACAGCTGCTTCTAGCTGCAGATCTCATGCAACATGGTACGCGTGTCACCCTAGTTACTGTAAAAAGCAGCCTCTTTGAATCTCAGCTATAGGTAGTACTTAGCAATGAACAACAAGCTGAGGAAACAGTCCAGAGGTTCCCTTTTGGAAGCTCCCAGATGGAGATGGACTGGTGGTAGAGAGAAATCCTTCCTCCTGGAGCTTCTCTGGCACACAACAAATGCAAGGAGCCATACACCCAACCCACACACCAAAGCCACTACAACCCCCCGACTGGCAAACAGCCCTCCCTTGCAGTCACAGTGTTTCACAGGATGCTTTTATTCCCCTGCATGCATTCGCCTTGTTTATTCCTGCCGTGCGTTGATACAACAGGTCATACTTTTGGAAGAGGCTGCCAAAGATAATATACATCCTGTCATTGTAACAAGATCATCAGAAGGAAAACGGAGGAGATAATAAACCAGCAGGAAAGCTGAAGACTGAGAAACAAAAGAGGAACAGAGAAGAAGTGACAATGTTATCTTTGTTTAATGCTCCTCTGAGTCACCATTAGTTATTTAAGATATTCATCTGTTAGCTCCCAGCCCTGTCAAATTAAGCGATCCAAGGGGTGGTGGGGTTTTTTTTCCAGTGCCAAGCAGGTTGCTCTGGTCTAAAGCAGAAGGAGATTTCCATGAGTGATGGATTGGTTTTCCTGCCACTCACTTCGGAGGCTGGAAGGAGGCAGATTGCTGGTGCACAGGGCCATGTGGCAGCATATGGCCTTTATGTGGGCATGGGTTGCTCAGTGTTGGCTGGTCCGTGGTGAGAAAATGGTCGGGAGAAGGAGGACAGCTACAGCCCATGCCATGGCTGGAAGCCACGTGCTGCATGGATGGGGCATCTCCCCTGTGCAGAGAGATGCTCAAATGGAAGGAAATAGCCCCAAATCAGCTGCTACTGTTGTCCAAGAGGATGAGTGTAGGTCCATTGCTGGGTGACCACATGAATCCAGAAGGGATTGGGCGGTGGAAGCAGAGTGGGCAAGATGCTTTTAGAGGGCACCAACCTTCACCCCTGCAGGTGCCTGCACACATCTGGACATCCTTGAAGCATCTTCAGTTCCAGCCCCAGGACAGATCTTGGGCACAGCTGGGGAGCACTGGAGCTGTCCTGCAGTCAGACCAGAGCACGTGGGCATCCCTGTGTGCAGGTGTGTCTGCAAAGCCCTCCCCATGCCTCGTGCTCCTGTTAATTAACCAGAAGAGCAGCCAGAACACGAACCTAACAGACGGGCTCACAACAGTCAGCACAGCCTTTCCCTGAGGGCTCTGCTGGAAAAAAATAAAATAAAATAAAAAAAAACAACTGGCAGGGGGAAGTAGTGAGCAGAGAAAGGAACACAACATGGATAGGAAAAAGTCGTTTCCAATAGGGGCAGTGAGGCAGTGGCACAGGTTGCCCATAGAGGAGTGGTGCCCATCCCTGCAGACCCCCAGGGTCAGGCTGGAGGGCTGTGAGCACTGATGGAGCTCTGGGCATCCCTGTGCACTGCAGGCAGTGGGACCAGATGGCCTCTGGGGGTCTTTTCCAACTCAAACCATTCTGTGATTCTATGGGATGCCCTTGGCTTCCTTCCCTGGGCTGAGATGGGGAGGGTTCTGCCCTGCAGTAGGGCAGCTCTGGGCAGGCCCAGGAGCAGCACAGTCTGCAGAGCCCCCCAGGGAAGCCTGAAGACCGGTGAGGCATGGGATTGAATAACTTAATGAGCTGAGGCAGGTGGATGGAAGTCATCGTCGTCTTGCTGGGGGAAAAAAAAAAAGATGATGCTAGAACTGGGGATTTATGGCAGGGTTAAAGGTTCACAGTCCATTCCAGACCAGATTGAAATTTCTGCAGGTCCCTTGTCCCAGCACAGCAGCACATCCACTGCTGGCAGGAGGGAGCGGGGCAGAAATTATCACACTGATGTAATTAGCAGCACCACGGCCGCAGAGGGCTGCAGACACGGATAGCATCACAAAACCATTAAACAGCAAATTTTAGCACTGTCGGGTCTGCTGTCAAAGCCAAAAAAATGATCAGATGGGGAGCTTTCCATACAGCCCAACTGTCAGTGTCAGATCTGGGTCCTGTGGAGCTCCTTTTGCTGTATAAAAGCTGTGTGAGGCCCAAACCAAACCTAGCAGAAGCTCACCAGCCCTCATCCTCAAAACCTCTGGTTTTCCACCAAATCACAGCCCTCTTTTAGGGTGGAAAAAGAGAGAGTTTTTATCTTTGGGAAAGATGTAGGAGACCCTGCTCCCCTTGCACAGCAAAGCCCCACCCTTGTATATGCACATTTGTGGTGCCCTCTGCTTTTATTTTATGAGTTCATTTTATTTTGTGTGTTTATTTTTGAGGGGATTACCAATAAATTTAATTTCAATACTGTTAATCCCCATATATATTTACTGAGGGCAATTAGCTGGCATTTAAATTAAATACACACAATAGAGAGCTGAATATACAGTTTATATAGTATAATTAGATATACGCACGCACATAAATAGATGCATAACTCTGTCTGCAGCATGTACTGGTGAGGAAGGGCTGGAGTAATGTGCCGTGACAATATTTATCTCGTACCATATTTATACCCAGAGAGCTGGAGCAATACTGCAGGCACTGAGGGAAAGCAATGCTGCTGTGCAGATTGGGGGAATGCAAGGGGCTCGGGGGGCCCAAGGAGGTGGCACCAAGGAAAAGAGGAGCGGAGTAGAGGGCACTGGGAGCTTTTCCTTCTCGAGCTTCCCAAGAAAAGGCTCGGCTGACAGACTTTTGTACTCAGAGAAGTGTGACCCTGTGGAAAACTTCACACCTCTTCCAAAGCGGTTGTCTGGACATGGCAAAGCCTTGCGCTTCACCAACTTGCAAAAACAAGCGTGATTTCCAAGGCATGCAAATGCCTTCGCTCCGTGGCTTGCTCCAGCAGTTTATCACTAACAGTAATAAAACCTGACACTGCCACTTTCCCAGTTTAACCTATCCAGCAGTCATTTCCCCTCCTGGTGGAACTGCAGAGCGGTAGGAGCTGCCCGTGTGCGTGCCCTCAGCTCCAACACCTCAAATCCCAGGGTAGGGAGCTGCCGCGTGGACCCAGTGCTGAGCCAGGCGCTGAGCCTGAGCCCTTTGGCTTCTCCAAAGTACAGAACCAGTGGAAAACTCGGAGCCCAGTCCTGCTCTGCAGGGAGAAGTAAGCCAGGCAACGGCGTAATTAAACCTTCTCCTTACTTAAAGCACTGTTCAGGGAATTTGATTCCCAACCGCTATTTATGGCTATTGATTTCTGCACTTCTTATTACCGCGGTAAGTGACCTGTAACCAGAGCGGCAACTGGCGGGTTTATCAATCTCCTTCGGATAATTAGTAACGCAGGAAGTTGGAGAAGGAAATAAATGGTGAGATTTTGAAAAGTTTGCTTACCGCCCAGCGGGGCGGGCAGAGGAGCAATGCAGAGCTGGTGTCTGTCGTGCCCAGCCCGGAGCCTTGGGTGCTGATCACAGAATCACAGAACCGTTCAGGTTGGAAGAGACCTCTCAAATCCCAACGTGCAACCCCAGCCCTCAGTGCCACATCCCCGCGGCTCTGGGACACTTCCAGAGATGAGGACTGCCCCACCAATGGAACATTTGATCCCAACGCTGCTGGTAGAGGTCTCCCTGCTGCATGGGAGCCCACCTTTGGAGCAAGGACATCTTCCCTCATGCCCTGTTATGCAGGTTGGCACAAGCATCGCATCCCCTCCAGCTGCCAGAGGTGGCTTTTGGGCAGCTCCATGGGTTCCTTCCCCATACGCTGAGCTGTGAGCCCCGTGCTGGCAGAGCTTTATTCCCACACCAGCTCCTTTCCTCACGAAACAAGGACCGGTGCACTCAGAACCCGAACCCCCCGGGGTAATTATCTTTCTGGCCTCTTTCCTCTTGAAACTCTGCCTGCAATTAACTCCTGGCGGAGGAGCAGGGCGGATCGTGCTCCTCGCTCAGAGCCGTGTGGGTTATCCATGGGTGGGATAAAACACAATGCCCCTGGGCTCCCTGTGCTGGGCTGCAGTGTGGAGGCAAAGAGCTTTGGAGGGCACAGCGGGTGGCTGGAAATGGAGAGATAAAATGAGAGTGAAGCCTCCGGGCTAGGACAGGGCCTTACCCCCAAATCATCGCTTTCGTGCTCCTGGCTGACCTCTTTCCCATGCAAATGGCTTTTCAGTGGAAGGCTAATTCATTCTCACAGCTAAAAATGATCATTGCTGTGAGAAAGTGTTCTGGGCGTGAATCCTTTTTGCAGCAAATAGCAGCATTAGCAGGTTCATTTTCTCCCAGCAATGCTATCAAAATCTCTTTAAACTGCTTGCAGAGCATACTACAGATGCACTAAACCAAGGCTGCAAAATGGGTGGGAGATGTGACTGCATTCCTGTGCCTGGTGGGTACACTGGTCCCTGTTCCATCCTGAGATGCCCCAGAGCATGGGTAAAAAGGGCTCTGTTTCCAAAGAAGTAAATTTCAAGGGAGGGTTGGATGGGAAGGGCAGCTCAGAGCACTTTGCTGCACGTGGGGTTTGTTGCCCCAGCAGCAACTTTGCCCGTGATCAGTGTCTGCGCTCCCAGCCATGGGCTCTGCAGGGAAGCTGCTGGAGGATGGAGCCATTTCCCTGCCTGTGGCAGCTTTGTGCTCAGTCATCTCGAATTGTTGTGGTTTCTGAACACTGAGGTTTGCCTGTGTTCACTAATCCCTGTGACTTTCCCCTACCCCCAAGCAAACGAGCCTTTGGCTGCTCTGCCTCAACCATATGTCCCATTCCCACATCTCCCAGCACTGGGTGGAGGCCTAGCATCAGTTTTCCCAGAAATGAGGGAATAAGTATTTTAAACCCATGAAATCATGGGGACAACCATTGCTCAAAGTGGGGAGGCACCATCAGCTGCCGATCCCCTGCTTTATCCATCAGGCATTGCAGTGCCCGTGCTGGTACACAGCCTTGCAAGTGTGATGCACTCACTCAGCTACAGGTCTGCATCCAGGAGCTGTGTTGGAGCTACGATTTGGGACCAATTCCAGCTGCTCATTAGACTTATCCCCATACAGGGAATTATTCCAGGGACTCAGTGACTCTGCAGTGCCATGCACCTGGCTATTGAGGACAGCACAGCAAAGGTTTCTCCTGGCCCTGGAAGCAGCATGGAAGTGCAGAGGTTTGAATCAGGAGTGGTTGAGCAGCACCTCTCTCGCAGCAGCACAGGGTTGTGGATGCACAAAGCCTGGGGACGTGCTGGATGCAGTGGCTGGCTCTGAGCAAACGCTCTCCAAAGGTCACCAGCGATGCTCCCTTAGTGAAGAAAACCCACACGCCTTCCCCATGACAACCTGTTACATCTGCCAAAGGAAAACAGTATTGCTCCTTTTTGTTTTGTTTTGTTGTTTGTGTTGAGGCTCAGCTGCCTCTTGCATCCAGTGAAGCTGCTGCTTCTGCCTCGTAAATCCATATTGTGCTTTTGGGGGATGTGGATCAGACCCCGTGGGTTTTACTGACCCTGTGGTGCTCTGCCAATGTGCTCTGAGGGGAGCTGGGGCTAAATGGCAATGGAGAGAGGATACCAATAACCCTCTTCCTCCTCTTTATCCTCCTCCTCCTCTTCCTCCACCTCTTCGTTCTCCATCTTCTTCCACCTCTTCCTCCTCCTGCTTTTCCTCCTCATCCTCCTCCAATGTCTTGATCAGAGGGGTGCAAACCTGGAATGGAGTGACATGGCAGCTTTACAGCCATGGGGAGAAAAAGGAGGTGGAGATCCCATATCTGGAAAGGGATGGCAGTCATTGATCCCATAGTGCACTCTGGAGATGCTGGAGGCTGTGCTGACCATGGCGGTGTCTGCCCTCATCCTTCTCTTCCTCTCTGTCCTCCTTAGGACCCAGCTCCAAGTGTGGCTCCAGGGCCAGAGAGCATATGTCACTGCTGTGAGTTTTAGGGGAAGCATGACTTCCCAGCAAGCCAAGGATGGGATTGATTTGGAGACCTATCCTGATCCATTGCGCGCTCCTTAACCTACCTTGGGCAAGCTGCTCACGCTCTCTTAGCAGCAAAGTAGCATTAACATTACTGTCCTACTTTGCAGTGATGTTTTGAAGACAAATTTGTGTTTCCCTGGAGAGAAAAACCTGTTCACCAACCAAAGCAGGGCTTAGCCACCCGGTCTGTAAATGGCGTGCTAAGGAGCCTGAATCTGCAGCCTCCTGGGAGCAGCCTGCTTTTTTTCCTCCTTTTTTCCCCACGGAGGAAAAACTATCAAGATAAATTCATGGATATGAAATCAAAAGATCTCCGGTAACCTCTTTGACTATTAAAGTAAAATAACTCTAATAATGAGCACTGCAGTTCCACTCATCTCCGAAGATAAAAAAAGTCAGGCCAATTTCTTTTTTGCTTGACAGCAGATAAGAGCCTGACCCAGATTGGCAGCGCTCCGCTTCCTACACAGCTTTGATTTTCTTGGGGAAGCTCAGTCCTGGCTGCAGATCTGGGTCCTCATGGTTGGGTTTGTGTAAGCATCCCTCTGTTTTGGAGCATCACATCTGGCAATTTCTTAAAGGGAATCACAGAATTATTAAGGTTGGAAGAGACCTCTAAGATCATTTAGTCCCAGCATCCATCCATCCATCACCAGTATTGCCCATTAAGCTGTGATCCCAAGCACCACATCTACCCTTTCCTCAAACACTTCCAGGGATGGGACTCCCCCACCTCCCTGGGCAGCTGTGCCACTGCAGCACCGCTCTTTTGGAGAAGAGATTCTTCCAAATAGCCAAACTGAAAAAAAAAAAAACAAACCAGAAAAAAACCCCAGCTCCAAGTTGTGAATGACAGCCCAAAGCACAGAGAAGCAGCAAATAAACGCTGAGGAGAGGATGGTGTTCAGATGCTGGCACAACGCCTGCACGCTCACTGTGTTTGGAAGTAAGTCCTGCCCAGCCTTGTAGTGCTGCATTAAAAAAAGTTTCTCTTGTCACTTTTTTCCTTTCCTTTTCTTTCTTTCTTTCTTTTTTTTTCTTTTCCTGCATCACTTTGGAGCAGTGAGTTAGGTGGGACGGGAAAAAATAATGCGATCTGATTGAAGAATGAATAAAGATTAATGAATTTTTGCCAATGTAAAGGATTACATGGTAATTGCTTTAATAATATAAAATTGTTTTCTTCGGCAAACCATGATTAATGATACCAGCTGAGCATTTGAATCATGTGCCTTGTTATTATAAGTGCAGTGATTAAATAAATAATATCATAGTTTACTCTTAATTCTCCTATAGGCAGTGGTCATCAAATTGGTCAGGGCACAAGGGCTGAGCACACCTGCAGTTCTATGCATCCAAACTCCATCATTTCTCAGCTCCCCAGCTCACAGCCTATAGAGGCCAAGGGGGAAAAGAAAGAAAAAGGGCATACTGCACATTTTGGGGTGAAACAGCCCTGTTTTGGAGAGCATTTCATGCTCATGAGCCCCGTTTTTGGCGACCAAGTTGACAGCACTGAACTATTTGTCTCTCTGGTGACAGAGATAGATAAGCCCTTACCCCCCTTGGAGGATGGTAATGGAGTGTTTAATCATTCCGTGTTTCTTTTGCTTTGGCTTCTTTTTATTTCAGTTTGCAGGAATCAGAGAAACACTCGAGCGTGGAAAAGGGGCGGCTATTGAATGTCTGTATCTGTTATTTGCCCCTTTGATGGGGAATTAATTGCCTTATGATTAATGAGCTCTTCAGAGCCACACTGGAGCCGGGGCTGAGGGGAAGGAAGGAAACGGGGGGAGCGTATCACTCCCATGAGGTCTGCCATGTCCTGGGGGGTGAGGGAGCCAAATTCCAGCAGTGCCGTGGGGTGGTGCTGTGCTGGGGAGGCAGGGAGCAGGCAGGGAGTTGGGATGTGGCAGCAGAGAGAGAAATTCATGCAGCAATTTAATTTTATGAGTGCTTTCACGCCCCTTGAATGGAGAAGGGGAAAATGATTTAATTAAAAATATATTTACTTTTAATGCAACCATCAATATTTCCATCCGTGCTGATTGTTAAGAGGGTTTGTGTGTTTGCATGTTTAAACACTTCCAGGCTCTGCTTCTCGTTCTCTCCTCCACCAGCAGCTGCTTGCGCACGCTCCTTCGTGGCCCCATGTGCACTCACCCACACTTTTGGGCTTGGGCATTTTCAGGCCATTCCCCCAAAGAGCAGCATGAGCAGTGTCCCAGGCTCCAACAACAGCTCTGCTGACAGCTGGCTGCAGGGCCCTTTCTCTTTCCCCTCAAATCAGTGCATTTTTCAGCTCGGTTTCTCCTGGCGCAGCAGCCAGCCTCAGGTCCCCTGCAGCCCAATCTCCAGCCCCGCTGTGCCGTGGGTCGGTATGGGGTGTCTGCAGAATGGGGCTGGAGCTCACGTGGGTCTTCTGCCCCGCAGCGCCATGATGCTTCGGATGCACTGGCAGCACGAGTGTCCCCCAGATCCCAACACTGGGAGCTTCACCCTGCTGCTGTTTCCTAGAGAATTCGCTCAATTGAAAATGGCAGGATTTGGGGATTTTGACAACATGCCAAGAGCTGTATCGCAAAGCTCCTTCTGATTTGTATTCCTTCCCAGCATCAAAACACTTCCCAGTTGCCATTTGCCTTTCTTGTTTCTGCGCTCCACAGCTCGATTTACACAATCTCTCCTCAATAACCTTTAAATCCTGGTGCTGGGCACTGTCGGCAGATGGATGATCCTCTGCCACCTGGATACCGCTGTGCCAAACCCAGGACAGGGCTGAGCACCCAGGACAGGGCTCTGCGTGAAGGTACACTGGGAAGACAAAAAGTTTGGCTTAGGAGTGATGCAAACAGCCTTCATTTTCATCTTGATGCTCAACCACCACACCACTAAAAATGGTGATGCTTGGTTATCGTCGTTCTCTCATCATTCCCTATTTTTAGAACTTGGGCTGTATGTTGGGTTGGGGTTGTTTTGTGTTTATTTTCTGTTTTTCCAACATTGCAACACCACCAGAAACACCTCCTCCTCCCCAAGCAGCCATCCCAGCTGTGAGCTCCCATCCCCGCAGCTCTCCCTCTCAGCAATGCAGCTCACGGCTTTGCTTCCGCTCTCATATTTCAAGTGGAAAATTTGGCGAAAACAAAAAATTAGCAGGACATTCTTAGCAGAGTGGCAACAAGCGGTACGATCTATTAGCAACAGCCTTTTTTGTGCATGCACAGTTGTTGCTGTGCGTATTTACGGCGGGGCTGCTGAGGGATAGAGCCATCAGCAGAGCTGAGAGGCCGTGAATCTTCTCCTCCTGGCAGCTCCGTGGTCGCAGTCCCATCGCTCCGCATCGCCCGAAGGAGAAGGCAGCTCCGAGCCTGCGGCCTCTGCTGAGACACAAATGCAATTTGCTGATTTTCTGGAAATGGTGTTGAAACTATATTAATCCCTGGCTCTACAGGAAAGATCAAAAGCGCCAGGCTGGCGGTGTCAGGCACGGAATGAAGTGATGTTTTGCTGGAAGAACAAAGCAAAGCGGAAACCTCCTGGCAGAAATAACTGTGTATTTAAACCAAACCCAATGGCAGCGCAAATTGCATTTGCTGGACCCAAACCCTTGAACAGAAATGAGGACAAAAGGCCCCAGAGAGCTTCTGTGCTTCATCCCCTGTCCGGAGACAGCTCTTCCTGAGCCATCTCTATGCCAGCGCTGCCGTCAGCCCTTCGCCGTTATCACCGGTCTGTTCCGCTTCGCATCAGATGCAGACCTGGATCTTTTTCTGCCGAGCTGCTGCCCAGCCTATTGCGGCCCATCTGGTGTTTGTGCGAGCAGCGCACTGCCGAGCCTCCCTGAATTTCAGTGTGGTTATGGGGTTGCTCGGGCCTTTCCTCCGATTTCCCATCGCTGGGCCTCAAATCTGCTCTGAATTCGGTTTCGTGCCCTCCTGAGCGCCAATAGCCCTTCCTGGGGTGAGCCCTCTGCAGATCTAATAAACATCCAATATACATCTCCCCTCGTCCATCACCCAGGAGGTTAATCGGAATATCAAATCGACCAGATCAAGAGAGAGCCCTGGCAGACGCGTCCCTCCCTGCTGGCAGCACACCGTTGATAATCCCTCCCCAGGTACAGCCCGATTGCAATACGGAGCTGCTTCCCGGCACGCTGATGAGAATGTCATGGCAGACAGCTTGAAAAGCCTTCCTGAAGTAAAGATAGATGACAGCCTCTGCTTCTTCCTCTGGCACCAGTCCTGCCACCCTGTCGCTGGAGAAAATTAGATTGGTTTGACCCAATTTGGGCTTTACGAATTCATGTTGGCTATTACTCATTTTTCTGAGTTCTTCCAGGTGCTCGCGTAGGCTTTGTTTGCTCTCAGTGTGCTTCTCAAAATTGGAGGTAAACTAATTTGCCTCCTTCTCCTTCTACAAAAGCAGGTGTTGCATCTGCCCCATCCTTTGTGTTTGCATCGTCGTGTGTCCAAGCATTGCTCATAGGTCCTGAAATGGCACGGTGGATCCGGGAGCATCTGGGGATGAGCAGATCCCACAGAAGCATCTTCCTTGGTTACAGGTGCTGGGATTCCTCTGTCCTTTCTTGTGTGTGTCACTCATCAGTGTTAATAATTGTGTCAGACACCAACTCACAGCCGATCTGCTTAGTAAAGGCAGAACTGAGGGAGGCTTTCAGCTTCTCAGTGCAGTCTGTCGATAGCTTTCCCTCTTCTGACATTTTCAAAGGGGATGGTTGGGTGTATTTTTTTTTTAAATTCAAGCTGACTATTTTCCCGTTTTAAAATGTAAATCAATGTCTTCTAAAAAAAAAAAAAAAGAGAGAGAGAGAGAAGCATTTTAATACCGAGGCTGTAAAGGTTGAAAGTAATACTTTGAAATAACTGCAGCCAAATGCTTCTTGTTACTTGAGCTCAATTCTCTTTGGAATAACCATTAATGGTTGGAGCAGAGTTGGTGGGAAATGACTGAAACCCTCAGATTCCATCATTTTGTTTCTCTGTAATCTAGAAACACCGAACTCCCCCTGCCACGTGCTGGCCCAGCCAGAGCACCTGGTACTGCTGCAGCTATTTCCCTGCAAGATTTCTCTGGGCAGAAAGCACCAGATTCTCACACAACTCCATCTGTATCTGCAGCAATCGATGCTGCCAGCCTGAATCCACAATGGGGAAAATTGGATGGGTATTGAGCAGAAATGTGTCTTGTCCCACGCACAGCATTTGAAAGCTTGTTTTAAATGCAAATAGGATGGGGAAGACTATGGAAATTCAATAGCAAATGTTCTTTAAGTTTCTTTCCATACAGCATGGATCATTAGGTAAACCTCGAGCTGCCCAGAGACCTCTGGCACGAAGCAGAAATGTGGAATTAGATCTTCCTGTTTCACTCAAGTCAAAGTCCTCTCCAGTGTGTTTGATGGTGATGAACCCACCTGCTCAGCTCCTTAAAGAAGGGGGATTTCCTTTCTCCCAACCCCATCCTTCCAGGAACTCGTCGCTCCAGTGAAAGCTTTCTCCGGGTTTCCAGGATGCACTGATTTGTGGCCGAGCTGCTCTTATGCAAACGTTGTCCTTTAACTTAAGTAGCACTTCTCTCCTTGTGTCTGGGTGATGGATGGAGAGCAGCATTTGCCATTTCAGCTGTCTCCCACAACAGCTGCTGCTTCCAGAGAGAGAAGGATGTGGGTATCTGTACAAACAGCTTTCTCCAAACAGTGATTGTTTCCAAGAAGCAACAATCAACTTCTTAAAATCAACACTTAAGTGCTTTTCGTGAATTGGAAAGTTCAGTTGGGAAACTGAGGCAGAGGGTTCATTGCAAAGATAACAATTACTCTTTTCCAGAAGTGGATTGCAGCCTTGTTTCACTTCTTGTGCTTTTCCCCTTAAATCCTCTCCCTATCCTCAGCACTGCCTGGGATCTGCTCCTCCATCCCTCCACACGCCTCGTCTAAATCCTGCCGCTTAAAATTAATATGATATTGATTGGGAGGGCTTGGAAGGATGGCGGAACATTGGCATTCTGCCGGCCTTCTCCATTTAGGCCCAGAAGTTGGGTGGCTGGAGCAGCAGGCCCGGTTGCCATAGCAACCAGCACGGCCTTCCTCTCAGCGAGGAGGAAGAGGCTGCAGGGCCTTGGTGCCACGCAGCATCACCAGGGCTGTGAAAGCCACCCAGGAGTCCCCCCAGCCCATGGGCACAGAGCTGGGCATGGGCAGCATCTCCGAAAATGTCTGCTGTGTCATCTTGGGCCAGGCACTCACTGGGAGGCTCTCTTGTCCTCCTGGAAAAGAGCATGGGGTCCATCAGGATGTCCTCTGGGGCAGCGCGGGGCTGTGTGACATCTCAGATGGCAGTACAGAATCATGGACTCATAGGATGGTTGGGTTGGAAAGAACCTTAAACCCACCCCGTCCCAACCTCTGCTGTGTGCTGGGTGCCCAGAGCCCCATCCATGATCTTGAACACCTCCAACAGACACCCCACAGTGGGGCTAAGCCCATATGTTGGCTTATCCTGCTGCATCCCAAAGAAAGAATCTATACAGATCATGTTTCTTTCTCTAAGAACCCCATGCACCCCAAAACCTGGGCTTTGATCTCCTTTTACACCATGGAATGTACAGAGCACGCGAAGAGGAGAAGATGGTGTGGGTCCTGTGTAAGACAGACTGCCTTTGTCCCCAGGTTGCTCCAGATTGTCTGTAATTATGCCGAGGGATGCATGCCACGATAATTGTTGATTATTTGCAGCTCCTGTGGGACTGCTTCCTTGAGAAAGAAAGGCAAGGAGCCCACACGTAGCAGAGACGAGAAATTGAGATCAGCAACGTATTTCTGGAACAGACTCAAGCACTGAATAAATACATGAATAAATTAAATAAATAAAAGGTAGGGGGGAAGGAGCAGGATGGCCTTGCTGTGTCAAGATAACTGTACCTTGTCCCCTTGCTCTGCAAACTCTGTTGAGCAGATTTATTAGTTTTAATTAACAGGAGGGGGAAAAAAAAGGAACTGGGAATACATCCAAATTCCAACTCAGAAAATCACTGCTCCTTCCTCAAGATTGAGAGAGAAAGAGGGTGAATGACCAGAATAATAATCAGAGAGGAGATCTGGGTGCCAAGAAAGCCATTTCTCCGCCCAGCCTTTGCTCTGGCTGGTAGGATCAGGACGAACTTGCCTAGAGCTGAATGGGAAATCCCAGCAGTGCTGTAATTTAGGACTGGTGCCTGCGTGAAGTAAAGAGTGGGTCAGGTCCAACCTACCAGCACCTTTCTTTCAATAGGAACGTGGAGCTAGGTTTACGTTTATGTCTGTGTGTAAAGTATGGTTTTCTACAGTGCTTTTCTTCATTAGCAGTCCTCCTGCCCATGGATGATCAGTTTGGGGTCAGACTGGCTCCCCAGGGACTGACCAGTAAGATGGTGGGCATCTGTGGGGAGAAGTGATGTCCTGGACACCCCATTGCGGGGGCCAGCCTTAGCTGGAGGCCACAGTGTCCCCACGATGCCACATCCAGCCCCCATCCCAGGAACATGTCCCCATACTGCTCTGTGCCCATACAATATCAAGCCTGTTACCCATGGTGCACACTCAGGAATGCTGTTAGAAAGGTGTTTAAATGGGTTGTTGCTTGGGTGCTGTAGCAGAAGACTTTAAAAAATAATACAAAGTCAACTTTCAGCCCAGAAAATGGCAATTCAAACCATCCAAGAGAAATTGGTGCTGCTCCTTTTATTTATTAGTGGGGGTTTTTTTGTTGTTTTTTTTTTCCTTGTTGGCATCAAGTCTATGTTTCCTGCCAAGGATTTGATGAGGATGAAATGCATTTTTTTCCTTTTGGAAGGCTGGATGAGGATCTTTGCTCTGGGAGCATCTCCCTGCTGCCCATGCCCAAGGCAGAGCCCCAGCAGCTGCTCACTCCGGGACCTGCCAAGCACAGCCTTGTTAGCCCAGAGTGTGCATCAGCTCATTAGCCTTGATGAGTAACAAAGAGTTAAGCTGCTCCTGGGCTTCTCTCTGCAGACGATGTTGTTTTGCAGCACAGTAGGAGCACACGCTTGCCTCTTGCCTGGTGGAGGAGGCTGACTTTTACAGCCTTGGCCCCATCGTCTTGTCCTGGTGGGCTGAACTTGCCTGTGCACAGGACCTGAAGGGTATGAGGCAGGGAGCTGCTGGATGACCACAAAGTATAAGCTGGTGAGGAGAGCGGGCTTTGTTTTTTCTACCACATTGAAGTTGTTTCCTTTCAAATTTTCTTTCAGCCCAGTAGAAACCATTTTGGACGAAGTGCTGGAATGAACAAACTTGGATGTGGCTGATGCCATCTCCAGGGTTCAAAGGTACTCGGACCACAGATTGTGCCTCAGTCCCTTCTCTGACCTTTACAGATGTTCATTAAAAGTGTTTCTGGAGAAAACACAGCATCACTCTCCAGGAACAGCAGTAGAACATTTTATCTTTGACTTTTGCAACTTCAACAGGTCCCTCGGGGAAGCGCACAAGCAAGTTTTATTAAAAATAAAAAACCCTCCTGGAGACGGCTAACGCTTTGTCTTCCAGATTTAACAGGAGCTGCTGGAGATAGCGAAGACACTTCAGAAAGGCTCTCAGGGCAGAGCAGGGCATAAATAAACAGCTCGAATAAAGGCTGGAGGGACCCAGCACAGTGATGGATGCGCAGGGGCCCTAAGGCCGCGGCTGGGTTGGATCTATCTTGCGATCAAAATGCTGGGAACAACAAGAGGTTGTGATGTAGCTTAGCTGTGAACACCAGCCCCACAGCCTCACAGGAGAAAATCCAAACTGAAAGCCTTTTGTCCTCCTTCAATTGTCTTGTTCCTATTAAGAGCCAAAGCCTGCTACTTATCACCTTTTCTTTTTTATTTTTTTTTTTTCCAGTTAGAAAAGCCAATAGAACTGAATCTGGACTGTGATTTCTGAGAACTTTGTCACAAGCCAATTATCTCCAAGATTTCATCCCATCTGTGCTTGAAATCTGCCCAGGTGTGCCAAAGTTTCAGGGTGGAAAGGTGACAAATAGTCACAGAGAAGGTGTGATTTTACAGCCTCATTTCCCCAGGAAACCAGTCCAACAAGGGCTATTAGATGAGTTCAGATCTTGGGTCTGATGGCATATGTTCAGATTACTTCATCAGAGGCCTATTTGAAACATTTCCATCGATGCTTCTGGCAGAGAATTGGTCTTTTTTTAAGCTAAACTATGTTGTTTTTTCCCACTTGAGAAATGTTGTCACTGTTATTAAAAAAAAAAAAAAGACGTACCCAAAAAACAGACCAACAACAAATGTTGAACAAATAAAGATGTTTTCACTTTGGGATGAAAATTCAAAATAGATCTGTTGAAAATGGAAATATTTTCACACCGACAGCACAACTTGCAGCTTTTGCTTACTTCAGTTGCCAGTTACATGGCCAGTCCACTGGCAAAATGCTTGAGAGGTTGCTTTTTGTGAAGCTCAAAATTGCAGCTAACCGTAACCATAACCATGACCATGACCATAACCATAACCATAACCATGACCATGACCATAGCCATGACCATGACCATAACCATGACCATGACCATGACAGCCACCAATCATTGGCACTGAGCTCTCTCCACGTGAGATATCCATGTTTTGTCACTGCGTTGAATGTTTTCTTGCATTGAACACTTTTTGGAGACCAGATTTACCCTTCCTTTCCAAGAAGTGATCTATTGCCTGCATTGGGAACAATCATCGGAGCCAAGGATGAGCCAGCACCCAGCCTGATATTCAGCTCTTTGAAAGTCATGGTGGTCCTGAGCTGCTCAAGGGACACAGGAGGGAAAAGTGCTCATGTGTGTGGCACCTCTGTTGTGACATATCGTGGCTTATAAGGAACAGAATTCCCATGTCCAGCTTTGGGGTCACCAGCCGGGTGCTCCTCACTGGTGCATTTTTGGAGGGCAGATCCCTGCTCTGCTGAGAGCCAGCAGCGAGCTGAAGTGTTTACACGCAAACATCCTGGCATGAGGCCACCTCCACTAGGGATAAAAAAAAAAAAAAAAAAAAGCAGATAGAACATGAAAAATTAATAGGGTTTTAGACTATTACATTTTCCAGGGCTTGCTGGATTGTGGCTTTCAATCCTCAATCAATCACATTTCAATTGGACTGATTAATTTTCCAAAATCCCTCTTGGCTGGCATGGACGTGTGCTCGGCTCCTGTCCCGGGGAGCAGAGCCAAGCGGGGCAGTTTCCCCCATTCCTGCTTTCTGCTACCTTACAGAATACAGCCCGTGGTGCTCCCATCCCACTGCAGTGTGCCTGGCTTTGGCCACGTCCTGGGGTGCCGGAGAGCCCGCGTTGTGCTAACGAGGCACTTTGCCCATCCAGCTAGAGAGCAGCTCCGCTGTGGATTGTCTTTTGCTTTTTATTGCCCAGCGGGAGGAGCACAGGGAAGGTCTTTATGTGATTTTAGAAGAAGACAAAATGCCTTAATAGCAGCCGGCGCTGCCTCTCGGGGACTCAGGGGACCCTGCAGCAGCCCGTAATAATCATCGTAAATAAAAGGGGCTGTAGCTAGTGTGCGGCATGGGCTGTTAAAACAAGCCCTAGGGTGGAAGGGATGTCTTAAAAACAAGCTTTAGAGAATGTTTCTCTCCGTTTGTCTCCTCATTGCCCCTCTAATTCTCTTTCCCTGCATGGCAGAGCAGTGGAAGGCTGGCACGGCTCTCCCTTCTCCATGCCCCGATTAGCTTGACAAGTGCACATATATATCTTTATCTTCACTCTTCTGCTCGTGTGGCCTCGGGGAGGGGACTCCCACGTGCTTAGCTAAGCTCTTGCCTGGCTTTATGGCCTGGTAAGGCTGAGAGGAGGGAGCGGTCGGGCATCTCAGCCCTTCTCCAGGCCCAGCAGCCTAGAGACAAGTGGCAGGGGGAAGGCTCTTCGGCGCCGATGATGCACAAAGTCCTTTTCCTTTCTTACAACATGTGCTCGTCTCTCTCAGGATGCTTTTCATGGCTTTGCGAGCAACAGATTGGCAGCTAAAAGTGTTTTCTTCTCTTTTCCTTATTTTCCCTTTCCCTCTGCAAATGTTTGGCAGAAAGGAGAACCTGCAATAATAATGAAAAAAAAAAAAAGTTGACTAACGGCCCTGAAGCCCAAGCTGAGAAAATGCTTTGGAGCAACTGTAACTACCTTTATTTTGCACATAATTCTCCTGTTCCATCGCATTCCCACCCTTCACAGCTTCCACACGTGGCTGTAACTCTGCTGGGGAGCTTCCAGCAGCCATTTGTGTTAAGCAATCACTGCTACCTGGCAGGGCATCACCTGGTCCCAAAATGAATGGGATCCCCTATGTGCGGGGACAGAAATCTCCCCCAGGATGCAGCTGCTTCCCAGCCACGCTGCACGATGAGTTCATCAAGCAATTAGCATCTTTTGCAGTAAAAGCACTTCACTTCCCCGCTGCCTCTCCTGTTATGTTCTCTCCCTCCCCTGCAAGGAACATTTTGACTTTGGACAAATGGTCTCTTTGGGTTTGGTGGGGGCTGGAGGCTGTGGTGGAGCTGAGCCTTTCCCAGCCAGGTGGGAGCTGTGTCAGTAGGGGAAGGATGGAAGGACGGGAAGGAAGAAGTGACGAAAGCACTTAAATGAAACATGGGTTCAGGAGGTGGAAACACTTCTGGACCTGCAGGAGCTAATAGATGGAGCTGGGGATGGAGTGGGGTTTCTTCCTGCTTGCCTGTATTAGCTCTGTAGGATTTAGGGTCCCTGTGCAACCTTCCTCCTCCTCCTTCACATGATTAATCTCCGCCTTGCCTCTCGCATAGTAAGAACATAACTATAAGTGCAATCAGACAGTTTATGGTCTGTGCAGATCTGCTGGCACCAGCTAAATCCATAAGGCACTTGAAGCACCCATGGCACTTCTTTCCCTCCTATCCCTCTGTGTATCCATCAGTGCAACGAGTTGCATGTGCTCAGTGAGCATTGGCTTGATCCTCTCTGCTCCCAAATTCAGCCCCAAAAGTGGGGGTGATGGCCCCAGAACACCTGTGGGCTGCGGAGAAGCCACGCTGTTTGCAGCAAGCTGGGATTTCCCTCTCCTGCAACACCTGCTATTAAAAAAAAAAAACAGCAGAAATCCCCAGTCTTGGGGAGGACAGAAGCGTCCCTTATGACTATTTGCATCATTCACACCATGTGTTGCAATGAGAAATGGGAACCTGATGTTTTGGTGCTACTTCACAGCCCGGTGCTCACCCCACACTGCTTCTCCCACCCACACCAAGAAGTCTTGATTTTAGGGACAGATTATCGGGGCTGCTGTTGTTCTCCTCTGAGAGGTTTCCTGGAATCCAGGCTGAAAGCATCTGAACGTCGCAGTATCTCAGCTGTGTGCTGGGCTCTATGGCCTTGTTGGGAAGGGCAAAGTCAACTCCTGTCCCTGCAGCTGTCCCGGGCTGTGATGCACCTGGGAGTGGGCGTAGAGAGCACCGAGGCTCCCAGTCCTAGAGTCTACCAAAAGAAATCCTAAAATAAGTGTTATTTGGGGATTTGCATCTATAGACGGCTCTATCTTTTGGCTGCTGGAGAGTGCCAAGCAGAGATTTGAATGGCCAAGCTCTGCTCAGTGCCTCTCTGGGTTACCTCCAGGAGGGGCTGTGCGGTGCTCTGGGGGGCAGTGACTGGGGGGCAATGCAGGACCCCCTGCAGCAGAAACCTCCCTGCAGATCCAGCCCCGATGAGCTCATCCCGACGCAGATTTTACTTGGCAGAAGCGTTTCAGAGGATGACTGCAGATGAAAAACAAACAGAGGGGAGCCAAGGAACATTTGTTTGGAGAACATTTTGCAGGTTTTGTTTAGGGTCTGGTTTTAGCCTGGCACTTGTTGGTTGTGTTTGCACTGGAAATAAGATAAATGTGACACCTGCTCTGTTTAATCTTTCTCTCCTTTTTCTTCCCCCCCTCCCCTTTCCCTTATTTTAAGATTTCGCCGAAAGAGATTGGGAAAGGGAGAGAGAAACTGGATCATGTGCCTGACTGATGATTCTCTGGGGGGAAGAGAAATCATTTAACCACAATACAGAGCACTTTGGATAGAAAAGAACTTTAAATTCCATGTTTAAGCCAGGAGCAAAAACTGGAATAACAAACTATCTCAAGCTCGTGTCCGCGGAGTTTATCACCACTGGCCCAGAGGGCTTTGTGCTGTTATTAAGGCAAGCAATCGAATGAATAAATAAGCAAACAAGCTCCCAAGTCCAAAAGCAAACAGGGAGATGATGGAGAGCCTCTAATGAAGGGAGGAGCAGAGGAGGCTGTATTCTGGCACGTGGCACTGTGTGACGTGAGGATGCCTTGCTGCTGTCCTGGGCAGCTTGGAGCAGGAATCTGTGGGTCAGAGGGGAGGGCAGCCCCAATGCTAGGGTTTCTGCTTTCTCTTTTAACTTCTTTTTTGGTTGTTTTTGTGACACTCCCCTGCCCCAGCAGCACGGGGCAACAGCACCCTACAGCCCCAGGGGCGCATTGCAAGGAGCCTTTTCTGTGTGGGACACTGCTCAGGGGCAGTGCTGATGGATGTACTGTGTTCCTCCCCTAGCTCCACAAAGCATATTGCAGCCAGCAGTGCAGTGCAATATGTTTCCCCATCTTTTTACATTGCCTTTTAGCATCCGAGGAAGCAAACCAGCAATTTGCACTTCCTTCCAAATAATCCGTAAAGGATGAGCGAAGCAAATATTGTCACAATTGTGTTAATTCTGTCAAGAGCGTACTAATGAGCTATTTCCCTGTTCAGTGGATTGTGCTCTCGCTTCCTCCCGCCCTCCTCCTCATGACACCCCCAGTGCTGTGACACGGGCACGTGCACGGATGTGGGAAAGCAAAAAGCAGGGAATGGCGTGTTCAGAATAAGCTGTTTGCTTTCCCCTGATTGTTGCTATTAATAAAACATTACATTAAATCAGCGCTGGAAGAATATAATTGGGATCATCCATCACATTTCTAGAGGAGAAGGGCTCCCGTTCCTCAGCCAGGCGGAGCAGTGTGGCCATTTAGGGCTCCCTGCTGCTGCTCTCCCCAAGGCACAGCTGCACAGGGAGGTGGGGGAATCCCATCCCTGTGGGTGTTTAAGGAAAGGGTGGACGTGGCACCGAGGGTTGTGAGCAGTATTGGTGGTAGGTGGGTGGCTGGGCTGAATGATCTCAGAGGCCTTTTCCAACTGTAATGATTCTGAGATTCCATCAGAAATAGGTTTCGTCTGCGGTTGCTTCTGGGTTTCCCACATTCATGCTTTGTTTCTCCCTTGTTACACTAAGAACAGCAAATGAACGATGCCATGTAAGCACAGATGATTCTACCATAGAAATGGAATGATAACAGGTAACACGTGGCTTGAGAAGAATAGAGAAAGTGCACGAGAAGAAACATTTTTAAAACACATCCCTAATTTCCGAGTATCAAGACATGATCAGAGCTAAAAGTACGGCCATCCGTCAGCATCCTGTCACACAGAGAGCCTGGGACTCATTTTAGGCAATGACGAACTAAAAGAAACGCCGACATCCTTCCAACATTAATACATAACTCAGCCATCTAAGAGGAGGATATTACACTAATAGCATAAATGGATTATAATAAAAGACCATTCTGACATGTCAATACTTCTACTGGGTTGTATTAGAGGAATCAGAAATGGAGAAGGCCTTTTAATAAGGGCTGGCATCTGCATTCCTGATTTCCTTTGTAGTGCAACCATCCACCAGCACCCACCAGCATCCACCAGCATCCACCAGTACCCACCAGTACCCACCAGCATCCACCAGTACCCACCAGTACCCACCAGTACCACATCATGGGAGGAAATCAACTGTTTTGAGTTAAAAACTCTTTTTTTTTTTTTTTTCCTGTTGCTGAACTTCATCATCATCATCATCATTATTATTATTATTATTGCCCAATCAGTTTGCATGGTTTCTAGCAAGTCCTCCTGTGTAACACAGTTCACGCAGTTCAGGGAGAGGAAGAGCTGCTTTATGTGCAGGGCTGGAAGGTTTCCAGCAGGTTGGCTGTTGTTCCATTTTGGGCAAAGCCTGCTCCGGTAATTGGAACTTTCTTTAAGAATTGGAGATTAAAAAGTTGGGGGAAGAGGTGCTGAGGGGAAATAAGGAGATGTGGTTTGGAGCTGATGTGCTCACTTTGAGTTTTTGGATCGCTCTAAAATGGATCTGACCCTGAGTTGTATCTGAGTCTCCTGGGAAGAGAGAAAGGCTGTTTTGCTTTGAGCTGAATGGGACCGAAGGGCTTTTCCCTATTCTTTTAATTAAAAGGGATTCCCATTTAAAATAAAATAAAACCAAACAGAGATGCCGGAGAATAAGCCTCCTACAGAGAGGAAGAAAAAATAGAGGATGCATTAAAAATGGGAAGCAGACAGACGGTGCTCATTTGGGGGAAGGTTTTGACGAACTAATTTGTTTTTTCTCGTTCTCCAGCCAACCTGAGCAGGTGGGGGGAAGGGGAAGAATTGCCTTCTGGGCTGGGTGAGGAGTATTACTGCCCTCTGGAAGATATTTCCAGGCAATGGAAAGAATTTCAGAGGAGAGGACATTCAAAGAGCAAGGATTGCTGTCTCCCTTCCCATGAATTGAACTCACCTTGTGGGTTCTGCCTGGTGCTGGAGATGCCCATGGGTGGGATGGGGGATGCCCACATAGGGCTGGGAAAATGCAATACGAAGCAAGTAGGGGCTGGAGGAGATGGGACTGCTCTGGAGGTTGGAACCAGATGCAGGTCCCTTCCAACCCAAGCCATTCTATGATTCAATGTCTTCTTCCTTTGTGTCTTCTGAAGCAGTTTAACTCAGTGAAGGTTTTCCTGGTGCCTGCTGATCAAACCAGTCATTGTGCCAAAGCTGTCAGACGGATCCATCAGCACAACCTCCTCCTGTCTGCCCATCCCCATCCCGGCTGCCCTGCATTGCTTGGCCCAAAGTCCCCTCCTGCAGCGCCAGGACCCCTTCTGTCCTCTGCCCCTGCTGGGAATGACACAACAGAGAGCGCCCAGCCATGAGCCCTGAGTTCTCCTGACACATCCAACCTCCTTTTTCCCTTTTGCTTTTTCAACATCAGTGCTGTCCATCAGAGAGCTGCTCAGTGCCCCAAGGAGCTCATCCATCAGTGCTGCAAGCAAGGAGAGCCAAGGGAAGATGCTCCACCAGCATCAAGGAGAGGACTGCAGGGATTCCTCTGACCCAGAACAACCCTTTGCTGCAGCCACTTCCTTGTGAGCCAGGGGGACCCTGCCAGTGAGCTCTGAGCACCCTGGGCTTTGTACTGTAGCATCCTCAATGGTTGGCTTTGCACTGCAGTCCTGGCTGCACAGGGTATGTGGGTTCAAAAGGCAAGGAGACAAATTAACTGAGGACAATGTGTTGAGCCCCAGAAAGAAAAGAGAACTTCTGATTCAGGATTTTCTTTCTCCGAAAGCCAAAGAAGCAGGGCTGGCTCCCTTCATCCCCCTGCTGTTACAGTGAGAACAAGAGGTGGATCGGTCAACCCAGCCACAGCCCCTTGCCCTGTGCAGTGCCATATAGGGTCTGCCACAGCCCTACAAGCCACAGCACTGGGGATGCATGGGTCCAGGCTCGCTGCTCACTGACCCACACTCTGACACGGATTTCACTCCCTGTTTGAGAAACGAGAGCATAACTGATCCGAGCAACTTCAGGCGCATTAGTCCAGCCCCCGGAGTATACAGGGAACAAATTTGGAGGGAAGGAGTCATTAAAAACCCAGAGCTAAATAGGAAATGACACAGAATGCAGTGCAAGAGATGTCAGGCTCATCTCGCGTTAGGTGCCGGATGGAGGAAATGCTGCAGATCCCTTCTCTCCATGCTTCAGTAAGGTGGCGGATACAGTGCCTCGTGGGAAATATTAATGAGGACAGGGATTAATGGGGGAGCAGGGAGCACACGCCGAACTTGCTAAAGAGGAGCTGACAGCTCCATGCACCACGCGGCGGGGTCTGGCTTGCAGAAGATCAGTCCCGAGGACAATTGAGTAATTTGGTTTCTGACCTCAGCACAAATATTAGGAATGCATCAGTGACAGCGCAGGGAAGCGCCGTCAGTGCAGAGCAGGGAGGACTAATGCCTCTGATTGAGGCACTGGTGGGATTTTTCTGCAGTCCTTGGCTCTTCTGGTCTCCTGCTGAAGGCAAATTGAATAGGGAAAGGGCAGGAAAGGGCTCGGCTGCATCCCTGGGCTGCTAAACAGAGGCTGAGAGCACAGCAGAGGGGGAGAGGGCTCCTAAGGTGAAGGGACTCTCTTTGCAACGCTCAGTGGAAAATGGACAGTAGTATATTTGAGTTCTAAGTTAGGAGAAGTGAAGTGTAGGAGTTAAAGAAAAAGGAAAAAAGCCAAGGAGGGAGCAAACTGACGTCTCCAACCCCAACGTTCTCTTCCTTTTATTTGGGTTGCTATTCCTGCTGAGGAATTTATACAGAGGAATTCATGTTTTGCTTTTTTCTTCTTAAGAAAAATAAACCTACCATATCCCAATAGCTTCCTGGTGCCGTGTAAAACGTAAATAGATGGAGCTTTTGATGTTGGTGAGCTCAGCAGCAGTGTTTGCAGAGCTTTGAAGTGAGGTGGGAGCAGTTGGGATAGGAGGGGGTTTGAGTGCTGCTGGCTCTTGGGCATCCAGTGCTGGGAATGTGCTCCTCTCAGGTCCTCTATCCCCATGGTATCGCTGTGATTGCTCAGTCTGCTTCCCAGACCTTCATGGTGACAGTTCCTAATGGAGAAGATTGAATGGAGGCTCATGTACCATGCACACATGGATGCTTATGGGTATGGTTCACATTAGGGATACAGCTGGAGACCAAATAGCAAAAAATAAGAGAAAAAAGCTGCAGAAGGGAAGGGAGGCAATGTCAGCCTCCAGCCCCAGGCTCTCCCTCTTGGCTTTGTGTTCCTTCTCCCACACCAGGAAGGGGATTTCCCATCTGATTTCTTCTTGAGCACCATCCTTCTCCAGGCCAGCCAGAACCAGGTCCCCTCAGCACCAACACTGGGGACATTGGGTCTAGAGAGGCTGTGGGACTGCTCTTAAGGAGAGCTGAAGGGCTCTGTCCCCATCCCAAACCATCCCTGTCACCAAAAACCATGAGCCACCCAGTGGGGCCTGGCTCCCATGGAGCCACCATGGGTTGACCCAACAGCAAATTTGACACTGGGACCTCTTGCAGATCATGGCAGGATGGAGGTCTGGATGCATCCTTGCTGTGAGTGATGCTGTGTTACATTGGTTGCACATGGGTGGGAAATGGCTCTTTGGGATCAATCAAAAACAGATGGGGAGGTGGTCCCACCTTCTCATAGGTGCTGCTGGGCAGGTGGCAGCTATAAGAGCCTGAGCATGGGGAAGGAGGGCTTGGATGGTGTGAGGGTGGTTCTGCTCCTCCTGCACAGATAAGGAAAGGTTTGTAGCGTTGGCCTGGGGGCAGTTCTGCCTAGGTCCTATGGTGGTTCATGGACAACGCTGCAGGACATCAGAGGGGAGCCAGGCAGGCAGGGAGGGCCCCAGGGGCAGCTTAATGACTCCCAGCACCTGCTTCAACCCCTGCAGCTGGGTCACAGAGCAAACCTTTTGTTTGTGTGCAATCCACACATTTACATCAATGGTTTGCCACTTTCCTTCCTTTGGGTGGACCCGTACCCTGTGTTTTTTAGGATATAGTTCCTTATAGTCCTACCCCAGTGGTTGGATACCTATGGTGTACTGTGGCAAAGTCTGTGGTGAGGATAAAGGCAATAATGTTATCACTTTCCATGTGATAGGTGAAGACTAATTGCCACCACGATTGAAGCTCCTTTTCAAACTCTGAGGTGTTATCTCAAATGAACTTTAAAAATTCACTGTGTGAGGTAAGGGAAAATTAATGCTAAGAAGCACAAACTCACCCATGGGCAATTCCAAAGTCAGATGGACCCGAAGCTGTCTGGGTGGGAGGGGGATGCACTGCAGTGCCCCAACCATCAGGGGACCAACAGCTGCTCGATGCCTTCTCTGTAGTCTGTTCTTGCAGTGAAGCCCTAAAGTGATTGTAGATCATAGGAACATTATGCAAACTGCCATTTGCATAATCATTATGCAAATCGAGATGGATAACCAGCTTTAACCAGACTCAAGATGCTTTCAAGTGCCTTTCTCAGCCGGCTTGTTCATGAACTTCAATCACTTAAAGGAAGAAAAAAAAATTACCAAAACCACTAACAACCTTCTTCTTTTGGTTAAACACATCACTGGGTATGGAGGGAGAGAGGTGGCACAGCCAGGCACTGCAGTGCCCATGGGGCCTGGTGAGGTCCCTGGAGGGTTTGATATCCATGCAGTGACATTTATTAGCCATGGGATTTCTCATTACTCTGCATCATGGACCTTGCAGGCCATGCCCACTGTGCACCAAGAGTCTTTGGGCAGCTCCTAACCAAGAGCTGCTGTTGGTTTGGGGGTATCACTATACAACCCCAGGCAAAATAGATTGGGAAGAGAATGGGGTGAACCAGATAAGGTCTGTGGTCAAGCAGAGAGTGTGTATCAGTCTTCTCTGGGAAGGTGTTGATGTTATGGTGGACGTGGAGATGTCACATATAAATGCTGTTAGTGGCAGCCTGGAGGTGGCTCAGCATCTCCCAATGTGCCTGGTGTGGTGATTGGGTGCCCTGCAGGAACTGGGGGGGCACCCTGAAAGCAGGACCCCAAGGATCTGGGGATGGGCTTTAAAATTTGGGGAACGAAATGGGGAACAGGTGAAAGCTTCTTAAGTGCTGTCAGATTTCACTAGCAAATGGGGCCAGTTGCTAAGTTACCTGTAACTTGTGGGGAGAGGGCTGAACCTGAGGAGTATTTCATGCCTTGTAGAACAGCTCAGCCCACCTGAGCTGATGGTTTTCCCGTAGCACACAGACTGTGCCCACCGCAGCCTGAGTGTTGGTGAACCCCTCCCTACAGACTGGGGAACACGAGAATCAGAAAACCCACAGCTGCATAAAGTGGGAGCTGTGATTGGAGCGCACTGCCCAGCGTGGAGATGGGTTTTCAGAATCCTCAGGAGTGCACAGATGTGGGGAGGAGGGAGAAAGCTAAGAAGGGTGTTAGGAAATGCTAAAGAAGGGATGTTACCTAAAAATATAGGTAGCGTTTGAAAGAAATCAAAGAAGCTAATGGACTATGAATGACCAGAAGGGTCAAAGACAATAAGAAAGCACTTAAATGCACGGGGGAATTTATTTCTGTGTCAAAAAAACGGCTGTGTTGTTAGAGACAGATGGTAAAACTGTAAATAGCAGAGTGGAAAAGGTAGAAACGCTCCATAGATATTCCAAATACAGAAGAAATGAGGCAGGAGGACGCATTTAGCACCGTGGCTGGCACACAACCTGCTGTTGTAGGGAGGGTGGTGTGTGTTGGCTATGGGGCCGTTGAAGGCAGCTCCCCAAATTGAACACTATCAGTGTTATGGGTGCTGGGAAGCTGTGCAGGTCAAGCAGATATGGGTTTTTGTGGCAGGTTTGTGTCTATGGTGGGTGACATCTGAGTGGGTTATGATGACTGTGAGATTTTTGTCTCAGTATCACATGGCCTCTTGTTTCCTTCAGGTGCGCTCTGTGAATTAAATCTCCTTCGCTGTGTTAGTTGGAGAGATTCCATTGTTAATGGAGGGATCAACTGGGATCTCCCATGGGTTCCCTTTTTGGGAATGTCATTTAATATCTCAATGAGGGAATGATAAAATTGCCATGATGAGCTGGGCTGGCAGCAAGTATTGTGTGTGCATTTTTCTTTTTTAAGATAAGAATAAGGAAAATAACTTAAAAACCCTCCTGCAGCTCCCACACTGGAATGGCAACTTGCCGTGAATAATTTATCTTCCAATAATTAATTATTCAGCTCATTTCTTCATTAGTTGAAGAACCTGAACTCAATTAGGTGCTTACCTCCACAAAAAAAAAAAAGAAAAAGAAAAAAAACAACCTCAGAACTTTTTCTCATGAAGCAAATAAATAAAATATGAGCCTCCCAGTGACCCTTTGCATTGCATTCCCTGAAGGCCTCTCCAAGCACCGCTTTCCTGCAGTGGTTTGGTTTGGTCATGGGCCTCTTTGGGCTGTGCACTCCCTTTCCAAAAAGCTGATTCCAGGCACCTGGGGAGTTTGGTTGACTTTTCTCAACCCAACATCCAATGTTACCTTATTTCAACTGCCAGACTCATGCATGGGATCTGCAGCCCTTTTGTGTCTTTCAGATATCATTGAATTGTTCTTGGGCATCCCTGAGCCTTTGGATGTGGATTCCTTGGGGCTGTTCTTGGGCATCCTTGAGCCTTTGCATGTGGATTCTTTGGACTGAGGCTTGCTCCTGGCCTCTGGGTCCCACCAGGACAGCTCCCACCATGCCCACTAAACCACATCCCCTGCCAGAGTATGAGGTGAGGGAGAACTGAAATAGGTGAATTTCCTTGAAGAGCTGCCTTTCCATCAGTTCCTGGCAGTGATCGCTCTGCAGGAGCTGTCGAGCAGCCTGAGAGCATCCTCTGTGTCTGGGATCTGACCAGCCATAACTCTGCACCGGAGAGCAGTGCCACAATGCAACTCATTGGGTGGAGTCATTTGGGGGAGAATCAGCAATCACAGATCCTGGCTCCCTTGGGGTGTGAGCAGCTCACTTCCCTGCTGAGGGCTGACTCTCCTGTATGGATTACAGATGAACACAGTTCTCTCCTCCTCTCTGGTGCTCCACATTTATGTGGCCATTTCAAGGGGCAGTGACCTCTCTGCCAAGCAATCCCGCACTGAAAGTCCCTGCTGGTGCTTCATAACTCCCAGAATCTTCAGCCTCTGGCTCTTTCTCTTTCTCATTCCACATCAGCCCAGGCTCTGGGGTCAATCCTTTTTTTCCATTTGTTCCAGCATCCCTCAGCTTGAGGTGCCCATCCTATGGGTTGTGCAATCCATTATTGCTACTTACTCTGAAGACACCTCAATAATTCACTGCAGTTAGAGCCTGCAGTGCCATGTCCCCTCCTGCAGTTGCTCCCAGACCTTCCACATCAAGCTGTCCTGGTCCCTGCATGCCCACCCAGCACAGTGGATGGGATGTCTGCAGTTTGAGCCATCTCTTCTGACACTCTCTGAGACTCCAGACCCACGACTCCCTGCTGCCATTGGGATTTCAGCCCGCTCCAGTGATTCAGAAGCTTGCTGATGTGTTATGGCCACATCCATCCCCAGTCCCCCGGCACGTAACCCTGCCTTCCCTCCCGCTGCCTGTGATGGCGGTGCCTCTTTTTCTCTTCCCATTCCACTTCTGAGATGGTTTTGCTTGAGCCTGTTTTGTCAGCTCTGCATTTCTCTGCGTTTCTGCTGACCCTAGTGAGAGTTATGCATGCTTTATCGCATCCTTTCTTATTTATCTGCATTCTTTCGCTTTGTACCGGAGCCAAAAAGACCTCAACGCGGTGTTGCTGAGCTCTCCAGCTGCATGCACTGTGCCTTTGTGCACACTGATGCAAAATTACTTCGTCCTACTTTGGGCTATACCACAGCTGTCACCTCACTTGCCATGATGTAATCCACCCCAATGGCAAAGCCTTTGCTGGGGGCTACAGGTGGCTCTGTGCATGCATCCCTGTCTTGTGGCCATATCTTTATTTCCATCACACGCACGTTGGCAGGTTGTAATGAGGGCTTTTATCTGATCGCTTGGCAATCTCAGGCGCTCTGATTCTTCTGGCTGCTTTTTGCAAATGCTGACTTCTCCCTTAGTGCTTCTGCTTTTTGCATTTCATCTGGTTGAGATTAGGCTGTGTGCTGAAGAATGTGCACCTTGCCTTCATTATCAGCTGTAATGGGGTTGCTCACTGCTTGCTTCCTCCAGAAGGAAGTTGGTCCATCTCTCCACATCCCAAGGGCTGGCAGTGCACATGAGATGAAGTGTGCTTTTGCTCATCAGGCTCTTGCTGCCCAGGGTGAAAGCAGAGCCTGAAGCATCACAGGATTGTCTTAGGGGGCTGTTGAAGCTGTTACCTGGTCATGAATTGAAGCCAACTCCTCCAACAGAGCACGGGAGGGATGCACCCAGGGATGCTGCAGATGCAGAGATGCTGCATGGAGTCTCTTTACCCACCTCTTCCCAAGGGCTGGGATGCTGTCTCACTATCCCATCACAGGTCCAGCACCAAAACCCCTCCAGGACTGCAGTGCTGGGGGTCAGCAGTGTGGTCCAGCTGGGTGTTGGTTGCCAGGCAACCCATCTCCCACTGCTGGGTTTCCATGGTGATGGAGATGTGTGTTGAGGGAGGAGGCTGGAGCCAAGCAGATGCTGATTTTGGGCAGAGGTGCAGCTTTGTGAAAAGCTTCATGTGAGCCTATGGGCACAGGGGTGCCATGGAGCAGGAGCCCTACTCTAAATGTAGGAGCTTGCTGCTCCATGGCATAGGGAGCATAGGGGGTGTACGTGGGTGGATTACGAGTGAGTGACCTTGGCAGCCATCTGACCTGAGTAAAGGGCACTCAAAGAAGTCAGCTTGAAAGCTCAGTGCTTAATTGAGTGCTTCTCGATGTGCAGCAGGGACTAATGATCCTTATGGGTCCCTTCCAACTCAGGTTATTCTATGATTGTAAGGCAGCAGTAAGAAGAACACGAGTCTGCAGGGCAGCCCTGTATCTGCCCTCTGCCCTCTCTGTGCAGAGCAGATTGCTCAGGCTCTCATCCAGGTGCTTAGGACATCTTTGGCTGCTCTGCAGACGGCTTTCTCAGCCCACAGAATCAATTTGGTGCAGAGATCGTGGTGATGTGGCTCCATAGGAATCCACTTAGAGCAGGCAAAGGGAATTTGAGGTCCCAGAGCAGGCGGAAAAGGGAATTCATGCCCTGTGCCAAGAGTGCTCAGCTCTTTCTGAACAGCCTCTGCTCTTTCTGGTCCAGGAAACGCTGTGTTTCCCCTCCTAATCCAATTAGGATCATCACAGCAGCTTGACAGGCAGCTCAGAGCACGTGTGCCAGGGGAACAGAGGGACTTGGGGTCACAGCCAGCAGTTCTCTGCCATGCTTCCCCAACCCAAACCCTGCCAGCCCCTTTCCTGCAGCCCATCTTCTCACTTTCACAACAAAAGGAAACAGACCAAACATGATCTGTTTTCTGGGGAGGTTTTGTATGCAGAACACCTGTGGACAAGACTTCACTATTAAATAGTGTCTGTTCCTTCTCCACCCAGAAGAGGCTCAGGACATCGCAGATGCCACTTTGGGATTTCTTCAGCAGGTGGCAGCTGCTGGCCACGAGCCTGTAGAGGAGAACAGGCCACCAACTTCAGTTCTCTACCATCACATCCAGGATCTCCTGCCCCTTCCTGGGCAAAGCCTTTGCAATCACAGCACCCATCATGGGAGCAGTTGGACATTTCAGGTTGGATTTGAGGAATAATTTCTTCTCAGAAAGAGTGGTGATGCAGTGGCACAGCTGCACAGGGAAGTGGGGGAGTCCTCATCCCTGGAGGTGTTCCATACCGTGGAGATGTGGCACTGAGGGACGTGTGCATGGTGAGGTGGGCTGGGGTTGGACCTGAGGATCTTTGAGATCTTTTGCAGTCTTATTGATTCTAACGTTCTATGATTTCCTTTAGCATCATCACAGCCAGCTTCTGCCCATTTGTCCTCGTGCCAGCTGTCTTCTGGCTTCAGCAGCTCTTCTGTGTATTTAGTTCCCAGTGTATTTATAGCTGAGAGCAATGTTCCTTACTGGGTTCTGCTGTGCTAGCTGGGCTCCCTCCTCATGGTCTCACTTGCAAACACAGGCGGTCAGATCCCAAGTTGTCCCCTGCAACCACAGCATTATCCTTGCCTTACACATGGATAGTGCTTCTCCCCCCTGTGCATGCAGAGTCCCATTCACAGCCATATGGCACTGCTGTTTCATGGTCCTGCCCTTCATCAGCCCAGCCCTTTTTATGAGGGACTGGCAGAAATGCAGAGAATGTTGGCAGTCCATGTGCATGGCCTTGCTGCCATTACACCACAGTTTCATAGCACTTGTAGGGTACTCAAGTCCTGCAGTGCAATATCCTCGCTTCCTATTTTGCAACCAATCTCATCTGAATTTTCCTCTGGGGGACAAGGGCTGTTAGAAGTGCTCGACAGGCTCGGTCTCACTGTATGCCTCAGGCAGATGAAGAGAATTTCATTTTAATGATCAAATAAAAGCAGCTTTCTCTGCAGAGGCGATGGTCCTCTGGTGCTGCAGTGGTCGTAGGGGTGGTTCCCATCTGTAGATGTTTTGAAGCCTTCTTTTGAGATGTGGGTCTGACACGGAGCTGCTGAAGCTTCTCATCTTCCTGCCTCCATCTCTGCTGTTTTAGCCCATGCAGAGTTTCTACTATTCCTGCAGCCTCCGTCTCCTGGTCCTTTTGCTCTGGTTGGGTGAGAGCAGGTGATCCTGCAGACGAAGGGGTTGTGGTAATCCACCCAGTCTGCTGAGATCTCCTCTGTTAAACCCTTGTGCTGCTGTTTACTTACGTTCAATTAGCTCTGCCATCCAAGTCTGCTGTGAAATCTCACCCTCTACAAGATCAGATTAATGGGCTTGTAACTCGTATTTAAATACAGCCCCCACATGTGCTGTGCTCCAAACCAATAATACTTTGTCTTGATGTAATAAAAACAATAGCTGGCAGAAATGCTCTCCCTTGTGCCTGTTCTTCCCCACTCTGGGGAACGGCTGCTCCCATTGCTCTCGCCTGTGTGGCATTTACCTCCATGGCAAACCCCCATTTCAAAGCTGAGGTGAAGCATTGCCCCCAGTTATGCTCTAATCCTTTCCCTGATCTCAAACGAAGAGAGGAAGAACAAGTGGTTGGGCTGGAGAGCTTCTGGGCTCTCTATCCATCATTTTGTGTCGGTGCCTTTTTGCAGGCTCCGACTCCGTGAGACTTTGTGCAGTTTCCACTTTGTCAAAAACTTTGTGGCTCCCATGACCCCGATTCTGGGACTTCTCCCTTCCAATCTGTGCAGGGTCTCTGCATCCTCCCAACGCCTCTCTGAGTGACTGCTCAGCCCATTACTGCTCCTCTCTGCCAGCTTTTATTTTTAGCCCCCTTTCCCTCTGCTCAGGATTTCTTGCAGCTCTAACACCTCTTGCCTGCATGCAGTTCCAGATGTCCTGCGTATTCGTATCCATGACCTCTCTCCAGCTGACCTCACTAAGCCCTTCCTTTTGTTTCCTGATGTGTGTTTCACTTCAGACCCAGCTCCTGGAATTGCAGGCTTATTTCACATGTTCATTCACTTAACCACGAGTTGATTTAGGTTGGAGTACTCCATTCGAGGCTGACTTCTGCAATCAGCCCTTCCACAATATCTCCATATCTTACAAAATTAAGTCTAAACTAAAAGGGGGGCTGTAAGAAAGAAGGGGATGGGCTCTTTAGGAGGGTCCTTGTGTAGAACAAGGAGGAAAGGCTTCAAACTGACAGAAGGGAGATTTAGGCCAGATGTAAGGAAGAAGTTACTTCCAATAAGGGCAGTGAGGTGCTGCACAGGGGGGGTTGTGCCCATCCCTGCAGACCCCCAGGGTCTGGCTGGAGGGCTGTGAGCACTGATGGACCTGTTGGTGTCCCTGTGCACTGCAGGGAGTGGGACCAGATGGCCTCTGGGGCTCCCTTCCAACTGAAATGCTTCCATGATTCAATGTGTTGGTAATTCAGTTTAGCCAGCTTTCACATCCAACTTTTTCTGCTCTACAGATGCAAGCAGCACTTGCTGAGTGGACTCCCCAGATTTATGACTACATGAGAGAAGCATCCTACAAAGGATTATAGCCCCATCTCCCAAACAGGGGGTTCAGTCCATGAAGAAGTTGCAGCCCCATGTTTGCCCCAAGAATTGCTGCTGATGCTTTATTATTTCCCGACACAACCTTTCTTCCTCCGAAGGAAGTGCTGAAATGATGCAGCACAGCTTGGTGAGCTCCTCCAGCAGCTCTTGCTCTCACTGGGCCTTGGCAGCGGGATCGGTTTGACCTCCTGGGTCAGAGTGACATGATAGAAGTGGTCGAAAGAGCAAAATCAAGCCGGGAAGATTTTCAAGAAGGCTAGGAAGGAAATCTCCCTGTGCTCAGCCTCTGGTTTCTTACAAGATAAAGCTGAATTTTCAGCCACTTGGGGCAAAATGTAATTTTCTGGTTGGCTTTGCTCACACCCACCTGGCTGCTCTTTTCGCCCTTCTTGCTCTCAGAGGTGCCCCTGGGCTCCAGCTGCCATCACAGCCCTTTGGAGGGTGAGACCTGACCCTGCCCACATCCCACCGTGCATCTGAGCCCCCTGGGACCCTGCTGGCCCCACACACCACAGGATGCGCTCTGCTGGGTGGGAAGGAGAGGTGATGGAATCGTGGCAAATGGGAGCTGACTGCCCAATAATTGTGGACAACAAGGCTTTTCAGCAGGGCCATAAATCAATTGGAGATGGAGATGCAGTGGGTGGTGGTATTGATTTATTTTTTCCCCACGTTTGCTGCCCTGCAGAGTGGAAAGGCTCCAGCTTAACCGTTTCTTAAGACTTGCCTACCTCTGGGGTGTCTCAGCTCTTCAAGGAAGGTCCTCATGTGATATCTGTGTGGTGTTTAGGCATCCAGAGGCTCCCACATACTGACCCCAGCTCATGCTCTGAGCCCTCCAGTGACAGCAACAGTGTTGTGGTCTTCTGGCTCGTGAAGGCAGCGTTATCCACGTGGGGATTTCATTTTAGTAACAGCTTTCTTTCCAGGATGAAAAGCTCTGCCATTAGAGCTGGTTGTATTTTTTTTTCCCGTTCCCTTTTGTTCAAGGCTGCACAGAACACTTTGGAATTCATAAACTGGTAATTTATTGAACAAGTCTTTGGAGAAGGGAAGTAATGAGAACTGCCATATAAATTACAGCAAGGTTTGGGATCCTATTGCCAGCTGCCCAGCGGGATCTGATGGAGCCAGCATTGACATCAAGCTCCTGGCTGAGGAGCACAGAGCTGTGCCAGGTGACACCAGGGCTGTGAGCATGAGGCTGGGGGAACACGGCCCTCCTTAGGGGGCACTGCTCATGGCTTTGCACACAGGGCTGCCTGGAGGCCATTGGGTTTTTGTCACCTGGATTTATAGCTAATGGAAATTCCATTGTAATTCCTCCAGCTCAGCATGCTCTGTGGCCAGGGATATGACTTGATGGCACCTGCCAGAATGTAAGTAGGTTGGGCTGGGATTGGACTTAGGGATCTGAGAGGTCTTTTCCAACCCTAATGATTCTGTGATCCTATGATGTGGGATGCCCTCAGTCCCAGGGAGGATTTGGCAAGGTCTTGACTGGGGACAAGGTGTGGGGCTGAGCCCAAATGGTCGCAGGGAGACATGTCCTACCCTGGGTCCTTGCAGAGCCATCTGGGTTTAGGAGCAGCGTGTCAGTGATCCCAGGAAGGCAGGGAGGTGCGAGATGTGTACCTGAGCTGCATAAGTAAATGAATTAATGAATGGATTAAATGTAAATTGTGGTGGCTTTAAAATGAAAGTCATAGTTTCCAAAAGTGCTTTTAACCGCTACTTATTCCTGCAGCAATATAACTGCCAGCAAGAGCTTAATTCATTATCACCAGAACAAAATGAAGACCCTGTAAATCTGAAGTCCAATTTAATTTCCCCAGGAAGAGATTTTTTCATCCTTCCCCTCTCTTTCCCTCCCTTCTGCTCCCTGCCCAATGAAGGGCAATTTCACAGAATTTCCCCAGCTCTGAACTGCTTTGCATCATCTGAGAGTAGGGTTTGCTTGACATCCCCACTTGTGAGGCTTTGGTGATGTTTGGGGGCAAAATCATCCATGTTGGGTGACACGCTGAGGAGAGGTGATGGCTTTTTGGGGATTGCATGGGGAAGGCAAAGGGATGGAGAGGCCGTGGGCTGAGCAGCTGCTGAATTTGCTGCTGAACCTCTCCCTGATGGGTCCCACCTACAGCCAAATTCCCATCCACAAATGCTCTGTTAGATAACTGTGCACATGTGTGCCTGTTTCCATAACTGGAGGAAACCATGAATAGCGTGTTTCTGCCCTAAATCATAGAATGAATAGGGTTGGAAAAGACTCTCAGATCCCCAAGTCCAACCTCAACCCATTCCACCATGCCCACTGACCACACGTCCCTCAGTGCCACATCTCCACAGTTCTGGAACACCTCCAGGGACCGTGACCCCCCCCAGCTCCCTGCGCAGCCAATGCTACTGCAACACCACTTTTTCAGAGAATAAATATCTCCAAATATCCAAAAAATGTGAGACAGAGGGGGAGCAAATAGGGAAAGAGGGCTGATGCAGTGGGAAGAGCGCAGGGACAGCTCTGGCCTCCACGGAGGCTGTGTTTATGCTCCTCACATTTTCCCATCTCCTTTTTTTGTTGCAGATTTTTTTTTTTTTTTTAAGGGAGTATTTTTAGCATCCAGGAAAGAGAGCAGCGCGCCGCTTTGCTGGGTGCAGGGCGAGCAGAGCAGATGGCATTTGAGCTTCCCCCGCTGCACTCCCTGCACAGACACCTCCACCCTGAGCCACTCCAGGGTGGCCACTCTTTCTCCTCCTCCTCCTCCTTCTCCTCCTCCTCCTCCTCACTGATGCCCTCAGCTCCAGGGATGCTCCAGCGCTTCGCTGAGGCTGGCATGTGGCAATGCAGAAAAAAGCAGCAAAGGCATGAATGAATCAGGGAATGACACCCACTGATTACATCCGCTGGTGTCTGCCAAGCTCTCTGTTATGGATATTGGTGTCTCCAGGGTTTTGGCAGCTCTCTTGGGATAAAGGTCCCAACCGGAGCTGCTGGGGGGCCCACATCTGGGTGTCAAAGGGAAAGGGATTGGGCCATCACAGCTCTGCCTGGGCACGGCCCCGACATGGCCCTCCTCTATTCCTCCCTGTGAAATATTTAAGTATAATTAATTCATGTAATTTCAGCTTTTATACTGTGGTAAAATATTCATTTTCAGGTTGAGGCTGCATCCATCAAAAATTAAGGGATAAGGGTAAAGCTTGACATGTAGTGTTTTTTTGCCCTTTAGGGCACTGGGTGCAGAACAATTCAGCACCGTGTGCTCCATGCAGAACATCTCTTGGTTGGGGCTTGGGCTCCTTCTGGGGGCAGGTAGAGGATCCTGCATCCCTGCTGCTTTCACCTGGCACACATCACTGCTTCCAGTGACCATGGCCAGCAGCGGCCATGGAAGGGAGAGGGAAAAGCAATGGCTGCAGATAGAAGGGCTGAACCTGAAACAATTAATGCCTCCAAGATGGGCTTAATGGATTGTTTGAGATTTGGGGCTGTGAAGTACAATTGAGAGCAAAGTGTTTGAGTATTGTTATAATTGTTAACAGGCTCCTTCTGAAGCCCCGTGCGAAGAAATGGATAGACTTCAGCCATCAATAATATCGCTGGAGGAGAAAATTGAAGGGATATCTGCCCAATTAAATAACCTACAGGGCTGGAATTGAGAATCAATGTGGCATGAACGATGAGGTATGGAGTACAGACGCCGAACACTAAATCCACTGGAGCCTCTGATTTAACAAGGAGAAGGATGGAGAAGAGCATTGCAGTGGGAGAGGAGCACTGCCATGGGAGAGGAGGCACTGGCACAGGCTGCTCAGGGATGTGGTGGACCTCCGTCCTTGGAGTCACTCAAAGTCAGGCTGGACCTGACTCTGAGCACCCAATAGAGCTGTGGGTGTCCCTGTTTCTTGCAAAGGAGTGGGACCAGATGGCCTTTAACAGTCTTTTCCAACTCACTGATTCTATGATTCTATGAATGGGAGAGAAGTGACGCAATGGGAGAGGAGCAGTGCAGTGGCAAAGGAGAAACACAACGGGAGAGGAGCAATGCAGTGCCAGAGGAGCAACACACTGGCAGGTTTCCTGGCTGCAAGAGGTGGGAGGTAGGAGAATGATTTGGCATCGCTATATAGGTATATGCAGGGATGCAGCCAAGCTACAAGATCTTGTTGCATGCACCCGTGCTGGCAGATGGACCTGCAGATGGGCACGTGTGGAACAGGCAGGGCTGGCAGTGCAGGAGACATGGGGACATGTAGCATCCATATCCCTGGGCAGGATGAGGAGCTGCCTCATCTTGGGGACAGCAGTGGGGGCTGCTGGGAGACCGGGATGCTGTTTTCTGGATTTATTCCTCCAGCTGGTCTAGGGGTGAAGGAGCACCAGCAACATGTGGCTCATTCTTGTCCCTCCCGCGCTGCGCTGGCCTCATGGGATGCACAGTGGGGGCACAGCTTGGCATGGGCCCTGCTGCTTTAATATTTTTTTTAAAGAGAAATTAATTTTGTTTTTGCCTAAGTACCTGTCACTTTAAATTAACGTCTGTGATAGTGAAAATGACGAAGAAGCCAGGTCATTAGGCAAATTTTAATTAGAGGCTCAGATGGCCTTTGCTAATAAGATGCTACATTCCTTTCCTGGCACTCTCGCTTTCAGTCCATGGGGCCTTTCCCAGCCCACCCAGACCCAGGGCTGGGGTTGGAGCTTCTCTTCCTCTCAGCACCACGTGGGCTGCTGGCATCACTGGTCCCCATCCCCAGTGTCTCATGCATCACCTCTATGGGGCTGCAGGACCTTGGGTTCAGAGCAGTGCTGGCCATCACCCCTTAGTGGGGGCTACAGTATGGGACCCCATCTACCTGAAACCCCAAAGGATTGATATATTGAGCCCACACTGTCTTGGGAGCTTTTGCCAACACCTGGGAGGGGTTAACAAGGGTGAAGTCTTATGGAAGATGCTTTATTAAGGCTTTTTCTTAAAGCTGCTCCCCCCTATGCACTCCTTCCCGTATCCAATTTCGCTTTGTAAAAGGGCAAGAAATTACCAAACGAATGAAGTCCCCGCTTCTCCTATTTGAATAGATATGTTCAGTAAACCAGCAAGGCCATCCCTGGGTTGGGGTCAGCCCCAAGCACAGCATTGCAGGGCTTGGGAGATTCATCCCACAGTGAGGGGAGAGCACATCAGCACATCTGGAAGCACAGGGAAAGAGCTGGAGGGAGCAGGATGGAGATGGGCTGTGATGGGCTCCCAGCTCCTCTCCTCATGCCACCGAGCCCTGCAGGTACACATGTTTCTGTGCCGGGTAATTTCACAAGTGAGCTCCATCCATTAAGCTGCTGGCTCCACTCACTCCACCCGGTGCAAAGGAGCTGACAAATGGTGCTCTGACCTACTTTGTGTTTTTTTTCTCCCCATCAATGCAATGAGGCCGCAGCCGGGCAGGGGAATAACGGTGATGGGAGCTGATCCAGGATGAAAGTGAGAAAAATCAGCCAGAAAAGCTTCCTGCAGTGAGAGCAGCCCTGCCTTGACCGTGTTGACCTGGGCTCACAGCACTGGGCCTTCCCTGTAGATTCACACACAGCTCAGAAATTCTCTGAGAGAATATTTTTATTGACGGGAAAAAGTGTTTTCTGAAAATGGAAACTTCCTGCAAGCGTTGCTTTCAATCAGATTTTCTTGGTGAAGGGAAAGGGAAAATAAGTCACAGAGCATTTTGGTAAAGTGGAAATCTCTCTGATTCCACAAATCTGGAAGGGAAATCTTTGACGTTTCACCTCCAGCTGATTTTTGTGCTGTTTGTTTTCTCCCCATCTGATCAGCCAGCTCCAAGCATTGGTCTCACTACCAGAAGGATGTCTTTGGGCTTCTCCATGCCTTCCCTTCTCTTCCTTCTCTTGTGCTCTGGGACATCAGCACCTCCTTTACCCTTTCTCCCCATATCCACCTCACTTCCCAATCCCCTCTTGCCCAGGTGGGAGCCCCATGGAGGCACCAAACCCTGTCGTGGGCCATGTGCAACCCAGTGGTGATGGGCATCACAACAAGGAAAGGAGATTGATAAAGGAGATTATTCAAAAGATGTAGTGGTCCTTTTTTTCCCCCCTTGCTCCTTATCTTGTGCAAATTACCCTATTATTCTGCTCCCTTAGGATGCCTGATTGTCCTTATTTCTTCTTTTGAGCTAAAGTCATCCATGCATTAAATTAGTTCTCTGCCTAGAAATAGCTTGATTACTTTCTCCAAGCTGCAGCTAACGCGAGGTTCTCAGAGAGTTGCAAAAATAAAAATGGGGCAAAAAAGGAAGGAAATGGGGGTGGAAGGAGGAGACCAACTGGGCTGTAGCTGCCCTAGTCTGGCAGAAAAACACTTGGTCTGGAACACGAGGCCAGGAGGTGTCACCATGGGGACATGGGACACTGCTGGGGGGTGGCTGTGCCACCTGTCCCTTGTCACATTTTGTGTGTGTGAGGTTCCCCCCATCTTGTGTTATTTCTTCTCTGTTGTTCTGTTTTATTCTGTGTGAAGTGAAGGATGGGACGCCTTGTGCCATCTTTGGGGATGGGTCAACCATGAGACAAACCCTAGGGAGCCCCAGCATCCCTCAAGGTCCTGGATTTGTATCACTTCTATACATTGGCTCCCAAGTGGGATCACTGCCAAAGACCAATGGTGTGTTTCCCCATTTCTGTGATGAAACCTCTCTTATCTTGCTGTAGTGATGCAACAGGAGCAGGCATACTTCCCAGCTGCGATCAGCTCTGCATCCCATGGTGAAAGACCACAGAACGTGATCCCCAAGCTCCTCTCCTCATCCCTTCTCCCCGCCCCAAAACCACAGTAAACTGTCCCATAAACCCCAGCTCTCCTTCTAGTCTGTAACCAGCAGAAATACAAAAATTCAGCCCTGCTCCCCTCTGAGCTCAGCATCCCTGATGGTGCCAGCAGCATCTCCCACCTACACACCCTGACCCCCTCTTATCTTTTCCCCTCTCCATTTTCCTTCTCTTCTCCTCCTCACTTTCTGTGGAGCTTTTCCAGGAAGGCAGCAGGAGCTGAGATGATGTGCTGAGAGGGGCTGTGAATCTCAGATAATGGCCTTGCAAAGTGCCCTGTGCTCTTTCATGCTCATTTCTTTGTGTATTCTTGACATGGGACTGAACTCCATGCTAGGTTTTGAGGTTTTTTAGGTTTTTTTCCTCAATTCCTCTGACTGTTGGGCAGGTGTCTGCTCCAAGCTGTTTGCAGGAGCTGGTGCCAGCACATCAGCTGCTAATTCAGGCCAATTATCCCTCCTTCCAGCTGCGCTTTGCCATGTCCGGTACAGCACTGCATGTGCAGACATGGGCCTTCCTTTATTCTCCCAAATCCCTGCTGCCCCCTTCACTTCTACCAACAGCTGAAAGTGATTTAGGAAGTGTTAATAAAGCTGCAATGAAGGCATTTAGCTGTCATCCTCTCCCAAAATTGCTGTTGCATCCTACCGATGCTTCCCCTCAATGCAGACCCAGTGCTCCCAGTGGCTCAGAGAGGCTGGATGCTGGATCCGGCGCGTGCCTCCTGCGTGCAGGAATAATTTGTACATCCCAGAGCCTAGGCTGCCTGCCCAGCCCAGCCACCATCCAAGAAATCAGCTCCCATTCAGCACCATGGCCTCCCGTCCCACTCCCACAAACAATGACAAATGGAATGAATTGGACAGAGCAGCGAGCATCGGCAGGAGGAGTAATTGGCCATTTACCAGATGAGCTGGGACATGCTTTTTCCTGCACCTCCTTCCCAGTGCTGGGTGGCAGAGAGAAGATCCCTGCTGCAGAGGGATCGATCCTGCTGGAAGTGATGCTCGGGGATCCCCAAGGCAGGCACAAGTGCTGGAACTGGGCTGAAGCCAACTGTATTGTAGCAGTGCTGGGCTCCAGTGCTGGCTTAACTATTGCTTTAGCATCTAGAGCACCAGTGGGATGGGGTTCTACAAAGTTCTTCAGATGTTGGGAGGGACCAACAGCTTGCAGCATGGCCAGTGGGCACGGTGGGGAAGTTTTGATGGTTGGACTAGATGATCTTAGAGGTCTTTTCCAACCGTAATGATTCTGTGATATTACCATCAAATGATAGAGGTGCTGAAGAGTTCCTTATGAAGATGAGGAGGCAGTCGGAGGATGAACCTCCCAAAACAGGCGTGGAAAATGGTGCCAGCCCAGAGGGCTCCAACTGATGGAAGTGAGAAAATCTGCTTCAGAAAATCCCTGTCCATGTGAGAGGTGGAATGATGTGTGCATCACTACAGCTTTCCTCTTTTCTTCATTTAATTAAAAAGAAAATGTCTCCCTCCAAAGTCATTAATTACTAATGACACAATTAGAGCCAATAAAGAGGGAGAGGAAGAATAGGATGAAAACGGAAAGAAAAATAAAACCAAACCATAACCAAAACCAAAAAAAAAAACCCTCTGGCACTTCAAGCCATTTGAAGCTGAAGAGAAATTAAGGAAATAATTACTTGATTTAAACTTTATTCTCATTCCTGTTGTGCTGTGCAAGATAGGCTGCGTGCGATGGAAACCTCTATCAGAGGAAGGAGATGCATCTCAACCTGGTTTTCCTGCTCAAGGGATGACCCTGAGGCAGTTCTCACCTTGGGATCCTTCTCTGCACTGTGCTGAGGGTCCTGTGCCCCACAGTTTCTTGGTTCTGGACGAGAGTCCAACACTGTAATCCCCCATGGTCGCATTTTCCACATTTATATGGCCAGCACCAACTTTATCTGCAGCCTGAGCCTTTCTCCCTCCCCAGCCATCCCACCCCATGGACATCACAGCACCATCCCCTTCTTGTCCCATGCTGGTGGCCTATGGGGATAAGCAGGGACAAGTCCCGGTGTGTGAATTTAAAGCTCCCTGCTTAAAAGGATGGCTTAAATTGCTCGAAGGCTCCCTATGAAAAATAGATTAAGGGTGTGGGAAGAGGGAAGCCCGGCAGAGCTGCTGGCTGCCTGCTGAGTGCTTATTATTTCTGCCAGCTGGGTGTATTTGCTCAGTAATCTCGGATTGAAGTGGTTTTATGGGAGGGGAGGGAGCAGCTCCAGGCGCTCCCCAAGGGGCCAGGATTAGGCTGGGAGGGAGGCTCAGCCTCCCCTGTGCTGCTGGAAGCCAGAGGGACCTGAGGCAGGGGCTTGGCACAGGGACAGCTGCAGAAGGTGGCTTTGGGATCTGAGGTCCAGCTCTCCATCCTGAGCATCCCTTGTGGTTGGGTCTGCCTGAGGCAGCTGTGTGGGATGGGAATGGGAATGGCTGGCTGGACTCTGAGACATACGGGCTGTTTTTTTGGTGGTTCTATATGGAGCCAGGACTCGATGATCCTTATAGGTCCCTTCCAATGTGGGATAATCTATGGCTGCTCTGGTTCCTTCCAAGGATGTTAGGAATCTGCTGCAGGATGCATCCCACCCACGTGCTGCATCTCTCTGTGTTCGCTTTGCAACATGACCCCCTGATGGCAAATCTGAAACAGTCTGCATTTGTCATGGAGACCCTAAGGTCTTAAAGGCCAACAGGGTTCTGCTGGGATGTGCCTGATTCTTATTGACTTTCTTCTTCTGCATCTATAAGAGATGTGCAAAGAAAATGCAGGGGAAAGCAAAAAAAAAAAAAAAAAATTAGGAAAGAAAAAATAAAGTTCTTATTGATTGCTGAGCCCTTCCTGAGGCCATGGCAAATGGGGATGGGGAGGGAGAGCAGCTACTAATACCTCGTTTTGTCTTCGAGCAATTATGTGAAAATGAGTTAATCACAGGGTCACAGGAGCCATAACCATTAATTAATCCCCAGCATGAGCCAAAAAGATGAATTTCCTGCAGTAAACAAACGTGAGTAATGGCGTGGCAAAGCACCAAGCCGCCGCCGGGTTATCGCAGCCCGCACCAGGCTGCATCCCTGCTGCATCCCTGCCTTCAGCAGGGAATTTCTGCAAACACAGATACTCGGTCACTCCCAGAAATGAGGAATTTTCCCAAATATTGATATGTGCTCACTCCTACAGGTGTAAGTAGTGTGAGCTGGAAGATGGACGGGTGGAAATGCAGAGTGCTGGGCGGTATCATCGCTGCCCCTAAGCCGCCTGGATTAGGCTTGGTTGTAAGCCGATGAGACTCAACGCTGGATCTCAAATATTTGTTTAATACCTGTTTTCACATTATTGCCATTGAAATAGCTGTTCTCGTGTCATGAACCTTTATGGGAAGATCCTGTTAAATCCTAAATGCAGATAAACTCATCAAGTCTAGAATCCAGCCCAAGGCAAATGAAACATTGCTGTAAGTGTGAGCATCTCTTGGAAAGCTGGCTGCACGGCCACCTATCCTCTTTTTTTTTTTTTTTTTTTTGGTACTTTCTCTCATTTCTCCCCATTAAGCAGTTCATTACTGCCCTGGTGAAAAGGGCAGGGAGCCCTCTGAAAACTCATCTCATCGCAGACGGTTCCTCTAAAAACTCAAGCCGCACCAGTTCAATAAAAATGATGATTTGCTTTCAGCTGTGCAAGTTGGCTGCATGCACACGATTAAATTAGTTTAAACCCAGCCTCTATTTATTTAGCTAAATGGAATAGGAATAATGCTAAAACCAAACTGAAATCATCCCAATTCCTCCTGGGCTGTCAGAAATTGGTCAGGGCAGGCACGGAGCTCCGCTCTCCGCTCTGCTTTGCATTTCTTGTGCTTTATTAAGCCCACTGCTCGCCGCGGTCAGCTCGTGGCAGTGCTGCCAGAGCCTTCAAGCCTGACCACCAGCACGCTCGTGGCTCCGTGACTGCAATTCCAACCACACAATGGAGCGACACTGGGAAGGGCCTTTGCTCCTGGAGCACTGGAGATGCTCAGCAGGTTCCTGAAGCTCTTCCTGGGTGCAGTGCTGGTGATGGGAACAGCTCCTCCTTGGGATGCTGTGCCCATGTTTGCCCTATGGGATGTCCACGGAGCCATGGGCGTTAAGGGCGAGTGCAGCTGATGTGGCTTATTTGGCAGTGTCAACCCAAACGAGCAAATTTTCTTGTGTCTGGGGAACGTAAGAGAGGAAAACTATAAAAGCTGTCACTACAAATCAGTGGGAAAGGTTTTTTCCTTTTTTTTTTCCTCCCAATAAACATCATTTCAGGGCCCATCTACCCTTTTATTTCTTTAAATTCAGTCAATTTTTATTTTAAAAAGCCCTTCCATTAGAAAAAAGAAGTCAAAACAATTCACTTTAAAACAATCCCAGGGGAGCAGTCCTGAAGTGAAATATCTCATTCTGAAAGTGCCGAAATGAAACATTTCAGCTTCTCCCAGTACCATTCCTTCCAAGTCCAGCCTGAAACTGGGCTCCCCAAATTGTCCCTGTATTGGATGCTCCCAAGTCCAGGTGTCAGGCACTGCAACAAGCGACTCTGATGCTGAAAGGACAACTCCAACACCTCTTGGCTGTGATTTCACCAATGCCAGTTGACTACAAGTCCTTGCTTGCAAAAATTAACTCCAGGAGCTGACAGACCAAAGCCCATTAGAGCATTCATCAAGCTCGGTGCTCGGATGGCTTTAAGAAGAAGGGGCATTTTGCTGAAATTTCTCATCTCTCATTTATCTGATAACTGACCTTTTCAGAATTTGCTGTCTTGTGGCCGGAGCAGCGCACGGCTGTGTTTGTTTTCCTGCTCCCAACTCCTAATGATCTCTTTCCAGCCACGCTAACCTTTGGCAGGAACACTTGGTGAGCCTTATTAATTTATTACACTGTGCCCCGTGAGCAAATAAAGGGATCGTGAAAAGAAATCTCCATCTGAAATGAGAGGTTTTGCATAAAACCTGACAGGAGCAGTTGGTTTGGAAGAGGCATGGCCAAGATGGGGAGCTCTTTGGTACCTTGGACCAATGGGATGAATGGGTGTGGAGCCAGGAGGAACCCAAGTGGTCTCTTCAGATTCAGCCAGGCAAGTGCTGGTCTCACTTCCAACAATAAAACCCTTCTTAGGAACAGGAAATGCTCATGCCCATGCTGGGGGAGACATGGTTCTCAAAGCATTGCCAGTAGTAGAGCAGAAGGGAAGCAGGCAGCTCTAAAAGCAAGAGAGGCAGAAGAGAAAATGAGCGTTTGCAATATCCTCACCCATTTACACACATAAAACTTTCTAAATGCTAAGCCAAATAAAGTCGTCTTATCGGCGTATTACCACTTAAGGCTCTTTCAGGCAGATTTAGGATGAATTAGTGCTTTTTTTAACTACAAATAGGAGCAAAGTGAAATTTGTTACTCCATCACCCCACATGGCTCTGCCTTAACCCTTCGAGGGCAGAGCTGCTGCCACTCCAGCTGCAGGCTGGGCATTGGGCTGCTGGTGTCAGTGCTCTTCCTTCCTGTCCTGGAGATGCTAGGCCAGGTTTGGAGTTTTGTGGTTTTGTTGAGGTATGTTGGCTCCATAGCATCCTGCTCTCCCCACCTTGAGGTGGTTGTTTACTTGGAGGCATGAGTGGGATGAGATGTGGTGATGCATCCATCTCACTGCAGGTGGTATTTAACAGCTCCATGCACAAGGGCACAGGGTGACTCCTTGGCCTCTCTGTTTTGGGAACTCAAGGGCCCAAGATTGCATCTGAATTCTGAAAATCCAGTGCACATCCTCGTGTCTGCACAGGACTGGTGTGGTCAGGTCTCTGGGCACCTCCTGGGGACTGTCCCACCAGGTCAGGGCTCATAGCCCAGTTGATCCCTGGAACACATTCCTACACATCAGCTCCATCACCCAGTGGAAATATGCTGCTTGTTAGCAATTAGTTCCCTGACTTAATTGCTCTCCAATCATCTGGTGTCAGTTCTGCTCATTCAGGAATGCTAATGTTTTACAAAGACTTTCCCAACCTCCTCCTCTTTTATTTTATTTTTTTAAGTGAAGGGGAAACAGCCATCAAAGGTTTCATGGCTAAAATTATTTATAAAGATGTGAGCTTTGGTGGCTCCAGGAACCGAGTCACCACATTCTCCTAGCACTTCTCATCAAGTTGTGTTCACCATGCACACATCCACCCGTGTCTCCTCTCCTTTCTGTGCCTGTGGTGGTGTTTGGGGGCAGCCAGCAAGGCCCTGGAATGGGTGGGGTTGGATAAGGGCGAAGAGGGATTCCAGATGTGGTACCCAGCTCTGACACATTGAGAATGATGGTTTTGACCATGCTGTGATTGTTCCTCTCCTTGATGGCCAAGTCCTGCTCGGTTCTTTAGCTGAGCCCCATCACCTATGGGACTCCTGGGCTGTGGAAGCAGGAGACACCACAACTTTTCTCCTCATGGAGGCCAGCCTTCTTCAGGCTTGCTGCAGATCCTCTGGGATGTTGGCAACCAGCATGCATGAAGCCCAGAGGCTGGAAGTTCCATAAACTGTGGCCATGAACTTCCAGCTGCTCAGTGCATGGCGAATGATGCTACCCAAACCACCACTGCTGGAGCTCGAGGTGATCTGGACTGTTTGCAAAGGTGAAAATCTGAAGCCAAATCCATCCATAGAAGGTTCACCTTCAAGATGGGCATCGCTGGTGCCCTTCCAGAGTCCTGCTATTAATGAGGAGTCATTAGCAGAGCAGCTGTTGGAAGGGGTCCCCTGGGACCTGGTGTGAGAGAGCCATATGGTGCAGGAGGGATGGGTGGAAGCACGATGGCAGGAGCCTGGCAGCAGCTGCCAAGCTGGGGCAATGCAGGAGGCATCTTGTGCCAGTGCTGTGTGACGGGTGGCAAGGAGAGGTCTGACAGCCCACGTAACACTTGGAAATCTTCTTCATGCATTGTGTTGGGGCCGTGAGCCTTTCCCACAGGCATGAGCTCATGGAGCCGGTGGGAAATTCGCCATGAAAAACACAGGGAGGAGGCATTGCTTTGGTTAGGGATTTTCAGGTTGCTCTTTTGCACTGTGTTAATCTGTGCACTCCAGTCCCCAATGTTAGCTGAAAGGAGGATTTTCCCCTTGGTGAGGAATTGGCTTCTTCGCAGTTCCTGTTCAGTACCTGCCAGGATGAGATAAAAAATCAAAATATGCTAAATCACCGGCCAGGCAGGGGAGACCCTCCTCAGCCCTGCTCGACCCAGTTTGCAGTCTGTTAGCACCAACCCCACTCTGTTATTCTCGTTGATATGGGAGAGCTCCTGGGCCATTCTACAAAATTCAGAAGCTGTCCGTCTCTCTTTTTTTTTTTTTTTTCTTTTTTCTTTTCTTTCTTTTTTTTTTTAAAGAGAGCTTTCTTCCCAAGGCAAAGCCAGACTCTTCGAGCATGTCCTTTTCATGCAAGAGCAAGCGGAGCTCACTTTGAAAAATTCACGAGTGAGTCCCCCAGCCCCTGTTCCCAGCTTTCCTCTGCTGCACTGAAGCAAATTAAAAAGTAATTTACAAGCCCTCGGCCGATGGTCCAACACGGGAGAGGCACGAGGGATGAGTTTTGGTTTGCTCTCCCCTCGTCAGGAAAGGGAAGCGGTGTGTGGCTTTCGTATGTCCTCGGGCTCTGCTTCACTGAACAAAGCACCAGGCATGAGCTAAATGAGCAGAGCAGCCTCCGTGCGTTGGTTGAGTTCCATCAGAAATAAGAGAGCAGCAATGTGAAGAGCCCAGACTTTTGTGCCCGTGGGGTGTAGGTTTGGGGCAGAAACAGAGTGCTGCTGCCTTTGGGATGTCAGCACCATCTTCATCATGGGCTGCATCGTCCTTTCCCATGTCCCCATCCAGCATCTCCACCGCTGCCATTTGTCCTCAGACCTGCAGCCTTGGCCCCAGCCGCCACCTTGCAGCACAAGAACTCCATTTTCCCACAAAAGAGAACTCCAAAAGAAATGTCATGCAACAAGCTTTTTTTTGTTGTTTTTTTTTCCCTCCACTCCTAATTACAGCCACAAATTGCCTTTTGTTGTTGTGTTTGGGAAGGCTTTCTGTGGAAAGGTGTGAATTGAGACCTTTCCTTGCCTCCCACTTCCAGCCCTATTTTTCTGCCTGGTCTCCATGTAAACCTCATCCTAGCTAACAACATCACAATGCTGCTAACGAGTTCAGCTGCTGTTATTTTGCCCCAGCATGGCTCACTTGGGCTCAGCAGTGACATTGCAGGCAGTGAACACAGAAGCTGCAGCCCTAGGGCACTTGGACACTGGCTGGCTGCCTTCCTCCATAGACACTGGCCCAAACTCCAGAGGGTTTGGGAGGTGCATCAGCTCATGGATGCTCCAGGTGACCTTGTGCCTGGTCCTAGTGTCCATTCTTTGCAATGTCCCAGCTCTCTCTGTGGTGCTTGCCCACCACAGCAGCCTCAGCCCCAGGACAAGGTGCCCAGGGATCCAGCCACCCCACATCCATGCTTTTTCCACCCCCAAGTCCCCTTTCCATCCCCAGGCTGAGCCATCAGAACAATTTCTCTGTGCTTTCTCTGCAGCCCTGGAGGGCAAATATATTAAAAAACATGACGGAACATCTGAGCTGTTGTGTTTCTCACTGTTATTTGAGGAAAAAGGGCTGGAGCTTGTAGCTGTGATAAGTATATAACAGTGAAAGAACCAAGTTAACAAATATGAGTAAAAAGAGGACCTGGGGGGGAGGTGGATCAACACTGTGCCTGGTCTGACTGCTCACACAAACTCTCCAGCAACTGCTGTGTGCTTCAGCATTGCAGGGTTACTGCCCAACCCTCTCTTGGAGCCATTTCTTCTAGAATAAACTCCTTTTTGCTTGTATAAAACCGGTAGTTTCACATCAGTACAAGATACTGCTTTTTTCCCCCACACACAATTTGTAGAATGTTATTTCTTCTGAAAAGTCATCATTTTTCCACTCAATCCACCAAGCTCTCTGTACAGCATTACAAGGTGCTGGTACATCCAAGGCCCATTTACAACATATCTCCTGACAGCTCTGACACCGGGACTCTGTGTTTTGGAAGCTTGCTTTAGCTGCAAGCCCATTCCAGTTGGATGCCTGCGGTCAGCAGAGACTGCTTGTCTTGATCTCATGCTGACATCCTCCAAGGCACTTCCAGCAGGTGAACGCCCAAGACGTGTTACCATGGCAAGGTGATGCTCCTCACTCCTGAGCAAAACCCAAACCAAGTACTGTCAGGCAGGATTTTTATAGGATCATAGAACCACGGTATGGATTGGGTTGGAAGGAACCTTAAAGCCCATCCAGTTCCAACCCCTGCTGTGGGCTGGTTGCCATCTACTAGATCAGGTTGCCCAAGGCCCCATGCAACGTGGCCTTGAGCACCTCCAAAGTTGGGACATCCACAGCTTCTCTGGACAACACATTCATTTTCATTTATTACACTATGGCCCATTTAGATGTCCCCCAAGCTGCTACCAGGAGCTGCACACTCAGGAGCCAGCCCTCTTGATGGTCAATGGCCCAGATTTAAGTAGAAAGCACTTTGGGTTGATACTGAGATCAAGCCTTCTGCTCAGCATCCTCTAATCTTATGCTCAGGATTCTCCACTCATCTTATGCTCAGCTTCTCCAAACCAGCCCCAGTATTGCTTCCTCTGGCCCATCAGCCCATAGAGCCAACATTTCTTTTTTGCCAAATCTCTTAAATTTTGCTTTCTAGCCTGTTTCTCCTGTTTGGCTTGCACATATAATTTTTAGCTCACAGATCAAGGCATTTGCTACCAGCCACCAATCTGTGCTGCATGGCTCACAGCCAGCAGTTCCCTCTCCCCCATCATGGGCTGCATCTGCATTCCAGGGATCGTGCCCCAGAGGATGGCTCAGGGGCTTTGCTTTGCTCCTTGCAGCCCTGCATGGCACAGAGATACGTGCTGGGATCATGGATGGCCAGGGAGTTCTGCATCCCCAGAGTCTCATCTTGAGTGGGGAATGGGGACCACACGGCTCCAAAACAGGTGATGCTCAGCAAGCTTCCCCATCCATCCCACTGCTTGGGAAGCCCCACACATCCCTATTGCCCCATTTGTCTGTTTTGCCCCACTTCTCCAGGAGGGATCAGAGAGCAGCAGCCCCTCCGCAACAACGTGAATGTGGTTTCATTTTCCCAAAACTGTGAGCTTCTCTCCTCCCCAAACCACGACATGCCATAATACAAAAGAAATTCAAAATCAGTTGCTTAAATCACTGCATTCACCAAGAAAACCATTCCTTTAAGGGCAATGCCAGGCGAGCCCCACCTGCAACCCCTCAGTTCCCCACAGGTGATGGGCTGTGGGCTTCCACAGCTCTTTATAAATGAGGCCCCAGGCCATAGGGGGAGGTTTGGGCTCCTGTCTGGTGGTAAGTTGCTTTGGTGCTGTAGGAACACAGCTATTTTTGTCTGCCGTCTGGAGCTGCAGAGGGGATGGGCTTTTTTGGGGGATGCTTTGCTCTCATTTCAAGTGATGCTGGGGCTGTGAATTGCATGACTCAGGGGGATTTAAGGAGAAATGTAAGGAAAATAGGAGGGTGTTGGTTCCCACCTGCTGTCCCTCCTGGTTCTTAAAGAAGTTTCTTTGGGTGCTGTTGGGAACTTGGTTTGGGGAAAAGCAGATGCTTGGATTGTTTGTGTGTGATAATAGCACAGAGGTGGGGATGCAGTCACCTCTCTCTTCTGTGTCACCTGTAGGGAAGCTGAGGCAGCAGCCAGTTGTCCTATGTGGCTGTGTGCCCTCTTTGGGGTCTACATCACCTGCTCTCTGCTTTTCCCCTTTAAAAGTGAGAATTCAAGTGGCTGGTGCAGAGGAGATTTGATGATGTAGGGTAACTCTTAATTTTTTCTGCCTTTTTCTTCCCTGTCCTTATGTCAGAGTCTGGGGCCTCATGGTCCCTTTGAAGCAGATCCCACAGCCCCATTTAAGTGCTCATTGTTCTCCCAGCTCTGGCTGCTGCTCTAGGATGCTCTCCCTGCTGAGCTGGGAATTACTCGGAGCAATGTTCCCTTTCAGATATTCAATTTCAGCTTCCTCTTTCTTAATTTAATTCCATCATTCTTCCATTTTGCCCCCTGGGAAGAAATATCACATCCTGATATCCAGAGAGAACTTGCTCTGCTGTCCTTACCTTGCCTCTATTAGAAGGTGAGGCAGTGCTTCCCTTTGCCTGATGGGATTCCCATCACCTTTTCTACACCACAGCACATTCCATGGTTGGATCCAACCCTGCATTTCTGCTACTGAACCCAATGGCAGATTTGGGCTCTCTGGAGGATAGGGCCCCATAGGCCAGTCCCATGGGTTCACCCTACAGCTGATCACCCAGTGGCGATGCCTCTGCCATGCTCCCTCTTTCTGGGTGTTTCTCTTTCCCTGTGGCTGTTTTCATGAAGCCTTTGTTACTTCCTAATTGTTCAAACCACTTTTCCACATTTCTCTCAATAAAAGCAGGTTTTTTTTAAAAAAGCAGTTCAGCATCTCAGCCATTTTAGACTCATCATCTGCTTCATCCCTTTTATTGTTTAGCAAATGGCCTACTTTCTCCCTAATGTTTTTTCCACTTCCCCCCTGAAAGAGTTGATTTCTTCCATTTTTTTTAACTGCTTTCTTCTGCCTCTTAAATAATTTCTCCTGCATTGACTCTGTTTTTATGTTATTCCCACTCGCTCCTTCCCCAGGCCTCTCTCCCCACTCCACAGCTCTTCCAGTGCTGGGAATTGGATTTATTAATCTTTTTTTTCTCTCCTCCTAGCAAATCTCTCAGGTTTGGGGTTGGCTGTGTTTATTCCAGAAGCTGAAGGGTTTCCTGTATCCCTGGCAAGGCTGGGAGAGGTGAGGGCTTCTGTATTCATCATCCTCTTTCTTTTTCCTCTTTTATTTCTCATACAGCATTTGTCTCAGGTGAGCATTTGAGGATGATATATATTGGAAGGAAATGAAGGCACTTGTTACATTGGCTAAGAAGGGCAATTTGTTTATCTTTTAAAAAACATTCAGACTGTTTCATGGCTGTAACCCACCATTCAACTCCTCCACCATCAACCCGTCCCCACCGTGCCCACTGACTGTCCCTCATTGCCACATGTACCCATTTATTGAACACCTCCATGGACGGTGACCCCACCACCTCCCTGGGCAGCTGTGCCACTGCATCACTGCTCTTAGGAGAGCAAAATTTTCCATATATCCAACCTGAACCTCCGTGGTGCAACTTGAGGCCATTCTCTCTCATCCTTCCCCCCGAGTAAGGGGAAGTTGGCCCCAAAACACAGTGTTTGTGGGCCAGTGCCAACTTCAGCAAGTTGTTCTGTGTCAGAAGGAAGGACACTGAAGACAAAATGTGTTGCTGCGAAAGAGCTTCACTTGCAAATATTGAAATAACTTTTAATCTTGAAGGCAAACAAAGCCTTTCCCTTCAGCTGGAGTTAGGGATTTGTCTTGTGGGGAAGGCACTTGCAATGTGGCCTGTTCCTCAGTGGGGCCGTTAATTACATCTCTTACTGCTCTGCCAGGCTGCAGATCCTCACGCAGCCTGTAGTAACACAATTCTTTTCAGATTCCTATTACTACTGTCAGATTTGGTTGAAATTGGCTGGTAAGCTATGAAATTCCGAGAGAAGAAGCAACAGCTGTGTCAGACGTGGGTGAGATTGCCTGGGCCTCTTTTTTTTCCTTGGGAAGCCACACATAAGGAAAACAAAATACCCTTTATTTGCTGGATGTTTTGCTTGCAAGGTGAGCAGCAGGTTGGGAGATGCCCACTGTATCAGGACCTTGTGCCAGGGGGAAGGTGAGTTTTGGCTGTAGGATGGCAATGCTTGATGCCAACCTCAGCCCATTGCTCTTGGAATCGTTGGGCATCCCTGCTTGGTGCAGTTTGGCACTTGCTGTCTGCATAAAGGCCGCATGGGGAGCATGCATCCGTATCCATTGCAACTTTGCAACAAACAAGAATAGAAGATCAGATGTTCTATCTTCCCTTTTAGCATGCCTTATGCCTTATTTATGACTCTCATTGAAGGGAGCGAGTGCAGGGACGTGGGCAGAATAATGCATGGGTTAGAGGTGAGGAGAGGAGAAACTTCTGCAGCAAAGTCAGGGGAAACAGCTTGCAGAAGTGCTGTTTGTGTTGCTGCTTCCCAACACGGGAAGGCGTGTGTGCAAACACGAGCCCTTGTGTCCTCTGCTGCAAAGCAACCTCCCTCTCCTGTGAATCAAAGTGAGAACATTAAATCATCATCCTCCACAAAAATACTCAAACACCAAAATTAACCAAGAGTCAGCTGAAACATAGATCATTAAGGTGCTAGGGAGGTTGGTGCTGCTGTTGCAGTGCGTGGTCATGCATCAGTTGTGCCAGGGGAGGTTTGGGTTGGGATATTTGGAAGTATTTATTCTCTGAAAGAGTGCTGATGCAGTGGCACACGCTGCATGGGGGGAGGTCAGTATCTCTGGAGGTGTTACAGAGCTGTGGGGATGTGGCACTGAGAGATGGTCAGTGGGCACAGTGGGAGTGGGTTGGAATTGGACTTTGGGATCTGAGAGGTCTTCCCCAACCTGAATGGTTCTGTGGGGAAGGCTCAGAGCTTTTTGTGTGCGTGAGTACCTGGATGTGTCTGCGTGTTTCAAGGACTGTGGGTCAAAATCGGGCTCCTGGCAAAGCTGTGCTAAGGGAACATGACTTGCTTTAACATGCCAGTAACTTGGAGATTAGGAAATGCCAGAACTTGTGCTCATAAGGTCTGGTTCATCCGGTTGCTCCGTGTAGAAGCAAGCCTTGCAGGTGCAGCAGAGCAGGTAATGCATGTCCCTCATCATGAGCACTTACCCACCAGTGAGCTCCATCCCAGGGCTCTGGGTGCTGCACCCCAAGGTGAGCTCAGAGCCCCAAACTCACTGCAGGATGCTCCGGTGCCAGCAGCTGATGTCTTTGAGACAAGAGACTTCAGAAGCAAGAGAGCATCCTACCTCCGACATCTCCACTGAGCCGTATTATTAGTTTTGGCGATTAAATAGAAACCCGTTTGCAGGTGACAATGCTGTAAAAATAAGTAGGTACCAGAGCCAACATTGTGAAAATAAGGCAGGAGAACAGAGCTCAGGCGACATACATAATCCGTGGGGAAATAAGCGTGTGAATAATGAATGTGCACTGGAAAAAATAAAATACATTATTGTGGTAAAGATAAGTCTATTAAAGTCGTGCTGCAGAGCCTGCGCTGGGATGCTGATGGATTATTGAGTTCTCTGCCTCCAGGCTCTCCTGCACTCAGCCACGTGTGCCCAGCCCAACAGCCAGCCCTGATCCCTCCATCCCCACCAGTGGCTCACTGGGTGCATCAGACCTTCTTGGAGTGAGCGTGCCTTGATGCAGGAAGCGATGGGGCTGCTGCAGTTTGGAGATGCTCCAATGTCAATGTGAGCCACCCCCCTTTCTTTGCCCAAATATGAGGTTTTGCTGTCGCTGCTGCTCCAGGGAGTAAAAGTCTTAATTAACAACGCCGACATGAATTGCTGTGCTCTGTCACTCCCCCAGAAGTGCCTGTGTTGTTTCTCACTGACCCGGAACAATTTGTCTGTGGTCTGTGCAGGCGTGGCAGGATGGTGTCTGCTCCCATTACAGGGCTCAGTGCTGATCTGAGCTTTGTTTCCATGTTGTGTGTGGTTTGGGTTTTTGTTTTGTTGTTGTTGTGGTTTTTTTTCCTGAAGAAAAGGGTGTTTTGTTCATTTTTCTTCTACAGCAGGAGGAAATTTCCAAAGGAGCAGTCGCTTTGAATCAATGTCTTTCCCTTTGGAGAGGGCCTGTGCCATTTAGGGATGTTTGGCCATTCCTTTTTGAAGCTCTCCAGGATGTGACTTGGGTGAGGTGGGATGAAAGGGCAGAGGGTTTGGTGCTTCATCATGGCCCTTCTGGGGAATGGGATGTCAGGGCATGGAGGTTTGAGGCCATTCAGTGATGGAGGCTATCCCACATCTCATGTGGATGGATGGATGTTCTGCTGAGATTGTCTGTGTGTTGACCCCCACCCCACCAAAAGGCAATGCACTGGTGCAGGCTGCCCTGGGAGGTGGTGGAGGCATTGCCCCTTGAGGTGTTGGAGAAATGGGACTTGTGGCACTGGGGGAGGTGGGCTTTAGTGCAGTCACAGGCGTGGGTTGGTGGTTGGACTGGATGATCCTGTTGGTCTTTCCAAAATTAATGATTCTATAATAAAAAGTGAGGACAGGATGAGGCCAACCAAAAGCTGCCCCACATCTCCCAGACCCATAAACGAAGTCCAGCTTCACTGCCCCGAGGGAACAGAATTCAAATGCTGATGTTCCACTTGGAGCTCTTCACATCCTCCAAATCCAACCATCCCCTGCAGAACATTCATGTTTATTTTTTTTTACCACTTTTATCATTATTTTCTCTAAAGCTCTGCTGACAGCCAAAGTCCCTGAGTTGGTTTTTCTCCATACACAGATGAGCATGGGCTGGCTGGGAGTGGAAGCTGTGCTTTTGTGGGATTGCTTGAAAATGAGGAAGGGGGAAAAGTAAAAAGACAGAGTGGTGGCGGAATAGAAACGAATTGCACAGGGAAAACTTCACAGGAAAGCCACAAAATGTAAGGATTTGCTGGGGGAATGGAAAGGTGTCCTTGATGCTTTGATGATGGGATTGGAGGCTTGATGGTTTGTAGATGGGCTCCGTTGGCATTGCCTTGTTTTTTTTCTTATCAGTAGGGATTTTTTTATCTCCCTTCAGGAGGATATTTTTAACCTACAGCCTTCCAAGAGGATGTCAGCTGGGAACACTTGCTTTTCTTTAAATTCTTGTGCAGGAAAAGAAGAGGAAGGCAAAGTCTGGGTGTAGGGCAGTTTTGGTGCAAAGAATGCTCTCATTTCTAGCATTTCTCTAGTCATGAGTTCCTAATTCTATTTCTTCCTCCCCGTTTTATAGAATTAAACCAGTCTCTATAAATCTGAGTGCCTAAATCCTGAGGCTTTTGGAGGAAAAAAAAAAAACTGATGTGGTTGCATCTGCCACCAAACCCATCCAGTTGACCACTCCGGTCTGCACAGAGCTCATTGTGCCCAGGCAGCATCACTGCAGTGAGCCCAGCCGGCAGCTGGAGTTTGTCCCCTCTAGCACTTCACTCCCTAAAAAATGCTGAAAGCCACCGGTGCTGTTTTATCATTGCTTCTTGCTCCTTTGGGGGAATTGGTGCCAGCCCTCCCAGAGCAAATCTGTGGTTCTGCTCTGCAAAGGGAGAGGAGCAGAGGCAGGTGTGTGAGGACGAAGTGCTGAATAGTGATGAGTGCCCATCAGCTACAATCCTGCCTTTGGCAGATCAAGGGAAGTGGCTTCAGGGTCTTTTTCTCCACACTTCAGCCTGGAGCTGTGACAGCTTGGGTATGGCCAAGCATTTATTGCTGCAAATGGGACGGCGGGACTGGGAGGTTCTCATAGCCCCAGGTGGGGAACTGGATGTGATGGCATCAACACCTATTGGCTTTGATGCTGCTGGGCACCGTGGGGTGACCTCAGAGCATCTCAGGCATCCTAGAGCATCGTTGAGGACAGTTCTCAGTGCTGGCAGCAATGTCCCTGCCTGACCCTGGGCAGTCAGTGGGAGCAGCAGTGCAGGAGCACAGCCAAGGCTCTCCCTCCCCCCCATACCTTTCCTCCCCATGGCTGCCGCTTTGCATTTTCATTTTGCAAACACCTCATCATCAAGCTAATTAATACGTTCTGGAGGAACTCTTCCTGCCTTTCATCAGACTTAAATCAGCATCTATATTAGCGCGTTGCCAGCTCTGTGCTATTTAGTAAAGTCCTGTGTAACTTTTATTTTCCTCCCAGATCCTTGCAGCCCCTCTGGGCTCTATGGCAGCACCTTGCTATCACTATGCCCACAGTGTGGCTGCAGGCAGCATTAGCTCATGGCCTCTAGGTCCCTGTGCTGCCCCATTCAGCACCATCCTGGTGCTGCATCTGGGCTCCCTCTCCCTGTCATCATCCTGGAAGGTGACACCATCATATAGATAGACACTTGGTATTGATGTTTTAAATCCTTTCCTTGCTGCAAAAAGAGATGCTGCCCTTTACCTTTGCTCTCTTCTTGCCCCTGCTATGGAGTGATGGCATGAGCCAGCACTGGGGTCCTTTTATCAGTGCTCTGTCCCAACCTATCGAGCAGAGCTGAGCACAACACCCCCTCGCTCTGTCTCTGGGAAGATGAGCAAACAGGAGGGTTTTTGGAGGGAGATGGCGAGCGAACGTGTGATGTGGCACTGCTTCCCCCCTCCTGCTGCAGTCCCTGGAGGCCACCATGGATGCTGAATGCCTTTGACGTTGTGATTTCTGTGTTTGGAAGAGTGGGGAGGTCTGCAGGCTGTGTGACACAGCTGCTCACAGTTTTAAGGTTCAGGGTCACACACCCCTTGCTCTGTGCCCTTCCAGCCCCTGTCGAGCAGCCAGAAGGTTCAATGGGGGTGAGCAAAGATCCTTAACAATCCTTTTGGCACATTTATTCCCATCGGCTGGGAAATGCCCCCATCGGTGTGCAGCAAGTCTCCATCCCTCACTGCATTTCCTGCTCCCAGCAAGCGTGCTGTCATCGATTATTGGTGTCAGTGTGGGTGCAGGAAGGGTCAGTGATCCCCCGGGGGTTGAGCAGAAAACCATCAGTACTCTGATCGGAGGTGCTGTGGGGGTCAGAGAATCTCAGCTCACAGTGGGGCAGGAGGACTGGCAGTCATTGGGGTTCAGTAGTGCAGGAGGTTTGTACTCATTTAAGGTCACACTGATACTGCCTGGCCCATCTAGAGGCCTCCTATGATGGAGTGACAGCATCGGTGGAGAAAGGAAGGGCATCTCCCTGGATTTGTGCAAGGTGTTCCTGCACCTCATCCTTATCTCTAAATTGGAGAATGTAGTGGAAATGCTAAGTCATGGCCTGAAGCAGTGATTGAGCACCTGGTGGAAGGCAGGGCCAACCCAGGGGAGCTCAGGTGCAAGCAATGTACCTGAGTCACTGGAAGGCATGGAGCCAGGATCCACCCCTTCCAAGACCTCATTTAAGGGCTGGCAGTGCAGGTGAGGGTATCTCTTGCTGGAGATCCCTGCGTGCCGGAGGCCTTCCAAAGGTAAGCAACTCTTTTCCTTCATTTCTGTATCTGTGGCTGCTGCATTTGGACTGGTTCTCACTAGCTGTAGCAAAAGACTTTGCTACCCTGCTATTATTGTGGCACTTTCCATCCCATTATAGCATTACAGAGAGGTATGGATTTGAAGGATGGACTACTTAAGAGGATGAGGAATTGGTTGGATGGTGGCAGCCAGAAATCTGTGGGCAATGACTCTGTTGGAGGCAGTGATGAATGGTGTCCTTCAGGGTTCCATCTTGGGACCAGTGCTCTTCAGCATCTTCATTAATGACATAGGTGGAACTAGGTGATCTCTAAGGTCCCTTCTAACCTAAAGCCATTCTATGATAACGGAGCTGCCCCTTCAGCTCCCAAACACCAGTGCAGCCTTGCTGGGGTGGCTGCTTTGCCCTCATCCCTTTCCTTCCCAATAGACCACCGCTCCCTTGCACAACTTGGTGCAGAAGCCCTGCAGTGGGACAGGACCACACTTCTCCTATTTTATCCAATTGTTTGCATGCTCAATTGCAGAGACTTTTGCCTCTGGCTTAACAAGTTCCCCAAACCCCTGGCAGCTTCGCTCCTTGTGAGCACGTTCCCAAAGCATTCTCAGGGCTTTTCCCAGCTCCCTGGCCAGTTAGGAGGACAACAAATGATCAAACCACACAGGCTGCTCGGCGCACCAGGGCTTTGCTGCTGCTTTCACTGTATCAGCTCGGAAAATGTATCCTTCAATCAGTTTAAGCCCCTAGGCTTGATGTAATTTTACCGCTGCCTTCTCTCTAAGGTACTTTTAGGGCTGCTATCTCCAAGTATTTACAGACAAGGAGAGCAGCAAAGTGAGAAGAAGCTTGGCTAATTTTGTCCCTGACCTCAGCAGCTCAGGGCACTGTGGGTGAAGCTTTTCCCCTCGTGGTTTAGAGGGAGGCACCTGGTTTGCAAAGAGCCCTTTTCACACAACCCAGCAACACCAGCAAAGCCCCCAGCCTTGGTATGACCTGTGGTGTTTGCTGTTCCTCCAAACTTCCCACCCCATGCCTTTCTTTGGGATGGGAATTGGGTTTGGGGTGGGCACAGCACCATGCAATGATGCTCCCAGACTGCCTTCTCGTGGTCTTCATTCCTCTCTCTAATGCTCCAAAGAGGGGTAAACGTCTCTGGAGAGGTGGAAACCCCAATGCAGACTGGTATCTTGCACAGGGAGGCAGGGGGTGCCTGTGCTGAGCGCTGCTGAGCTGATGGCTTTATCATGTCAGTTTATAACCCAGTTAGATTTTGCCTCCGTCTCTGTTCATAAAAATTATTCTTGGACAGGTCTCTGAAGCCTGAGCTGTCAGCAGCGCTACGTTACATTTTTAAATAAATCAGTCAATAAATCAAGCACAGAATAAGCACTGCAGCGAGGCATATGCTTCATCTGGAGTCAGCGAGACAGGGACCTGCTGGAAGTTGAGCTTTGCTCTTTGGGGTGAGATGAGTTTGCTAAATCCAGCCCTGCAGAGAGCTTTTAAATATAGCTAATTGAGCATTGTGTGTCACAGGCAAGTCCTTGCCTTCTGAATAACCCAGTGGTTATTTATATGGTTATAGCACAATGCCTGTGGCTGTTAATGGAAATGTTCTTTAGCCATCGCACAACAGTGTGCTTAGCAGCCCAATTTCTCCCTTCCTTTGGGTGAATCCCAAACCCAACCCATGCCCATATGGGACTCACTTGTTCCTCAGATGCTTCCCCTTATCCTACCTGCAGCTGAGTGGAGTTAATTTACACAGCCCTGGGACTCACATCATCTTCTCCAGTTCCTGCTTTTGGGATCTGATGTGCCAGACCCAATTGTCCCCCTTCCAGGGATTTTGCTATGGCCACGTTGGGTTGGGTGGCAGAGATAGGAAATGACCACAGAGTGCAGCAGAAAATTTTCCCTATGATTTCTTTCATCTCTTTTCATTCCCACTGCTGTGGTGTCCACCCAGTGTGTTTTCCACCCCATGGGATGTTGTGCCCAGCACTATGGCAGTGCAGAGCTCAGCTCTCCTCTCTCTCCATCCCTGCACCCCTCCATCCATCACATCTCCATTTGGCTATGCTGAGGCCACCTTTCACCTTGCAGATGAAGGTATAGTTGCTACTGCAGCAAAAGAAAAGTATTAATCAAGGAGGAGAGAAAAATGTGGAGGGAAGAGTGTTCATTCATCCACTCCCTGATGTTTCTTACGGTGCTTTTGTTTGCAGCTGCTTTTTGTCTTGCACACACGCAGTGATTTCAGGACCAAGCAGAACTGAAGATTCCAGCAGTAGAAAGACAACAAGCCCCCTCACCTCCTCCCGCATCCTCAAAACTTGGGAGGTTGCTTAGTGACAGCGTTGCTGCTCTCGCTTCCTCACTCGAGCTTTTAAAAGCAAGAAAATGGTTATTTGAGGTCCTGATAGCTCGTGTTCCTCGATGGCCCCTTCCCTGCAGCCCACATCAGCGGCAGGCAATGAATGAAGCATCCTGGCCACTCCTCTCCTTTCTGCTGGCCAGCTCCATTTATTTTTTTACTATTGTTCTGCTGTTGTTAGGATTGCTATTCTGTGATCCCATTTAAAATCATTGATTTACCACCGAGTCCTCAATAAGCAATTTGGAGCAATTGGAGCTGTTATCTTACAATGGATCACACGGTGGTGGAAAAGGGGGGAGGGAGGGAAGGAGAGGGAAAAAGAAGGAGGAAAATGGTTGGGGCTGCCCACATGGTTTGGGACCTCTAGCCACAGGTACCAGCTGGGCTGGAGCCATGGGGACCTGTCCCAGACAGGCTTTGAATCACAGAGCCATTAAGGTTGGAAAAGACTGAGATCATTTAGTCCAACCATCAAACCATCCCTGCCATGCCCACTAAAGAGGAATTAAGTCTCCATCATTTCTCTTAAAAACCCCTTCACAACAGCCACGCTGCCCAGCCTTGCTCCCATCCTTGCAGACCGACCTGGTGCAGAGGGAACCAAACCTACCCTGCCTGTGCTGTGCTGGTTGCTCACACAAGCCAAAAACCAGGAGAGTGCTCTAGGGAAACATCTTAGCAAGAGTAAGCTTGCTAGTTAAAAGCTCCCCAAAGGCTCCATCTTTCCAAGAGGAAGAAGGAGAAATCAACAGCAGTGTTATTTCCCATTATGCCAAGGCAGATGGTTATCCCTGTGCCAAGTCTGAATCACTGGAATTTCCCCTCCCTTCCCTCCCCCCCAAAAAAAGGACCATTCCTGTGCTGGAGAGACTCAGCTGGGAGGATCTGCCAGCCTTCCTCTGCCCAGCACCATGGGTCCCATGCTCCTGATCCCATCCAGCCTTTATTGGGGGCATTTTGGCACCTCCAGGTATCAGTTGGGTTGAGCCAGGGCTGTCTCTTGTATGCTTAGTGTTTCCTTCACTGATTTGCCAACAACAGATTTATTTGGGGTTTTTCTGCTTCCCAGTTCTGGAGTGGTTCGGGAAAAACGAAACTGCTTTCCAGAGATATCATCTGTGCTCCTGCTCCCTTTCAGTCAAAATCAAAAGGGTTTGGGCTGATTTACAGCTTTTTAAGGCAAAACCTAAATAAATGCCATCAAAGGACGTGTCAAGAGTGGAGAAAGATCAGAAGGTCACCTCAAGATCGAGGTGGAGAAAGATCAGAGGCCCGCTATAAGCCAAGAAAATATGTCAAAAGGAAATATTTTCATTTCTGATTGTGTTTCTTTCTGTCCAGAGTGCCCCAGTGTTTCAGCCATGAGTGATTGGGTGAACTGGGAATGAACTGGGGTGATTCGGGGCGAGCACATCCTCTTATGGAGAGGGATCTGGATTAGATGGAGCAGCCCCAGCTCTCTTATCCCCAGTTCCTCTCCACCCTGGCCATCATTCAGCTCTATACCCTGAACTGCCTTCATGCATCCCTCTCCCCGTCTGAAAGCACTCATCATTTGGGATCAGAATGCCACTGACACGGGCACAGCCAGGGATCAATTGGGAGCGGTCAGGAGTCATCCCTGCACTGCTGAAGGATTTTCCAGCAGCCGTTCACCCCCTATTTATTGACCCAGCAACGTTTGCAGTGCTGAACGTAGTGAAGTAGCAGCGTTCTGCAGGTCCCTGGGGTGGGGATTTTACGGGAACGTGCTGATTCCCCATAGCGCAGCCTCTGTGTTTAAATGGTTTTGAACCCACATAGAGCCAGAAATCGAGTGAGGTCCTGCCGGGCTAAATGGATTTCACCGCTGAAACAGAAAGGAATGGGCTCCCAGGAACGAGTGATATTATTTACATGGCATCGATCGGTGCTGAGCTTTTGCTGGCTCAGCACTTTTAACCCCTGGTTTTCATCAGCTGAGTGCTTAACCCTCAGATAATTGGATTTGCAGCTGTTATTGTGATCTATGCTGCCTCCAATTACTCTCCTTGGGGCACCCATAGGATGGGGAACCCAAATGGGGATCCTCATAAGGGCAGAAAGAGCAAAGTATCACGGCACATGAGGGCAAGAGTGTTGGGGTGAACTGGGGCACAGATGGATGAAGCCTTTTCCCAGGGAGCTTTGAGGGACTGAGGCTCAGCATCTTGACTTCTTTGTGCAGGATCACGGTGGCAATGCCCTTGTTCTCATTGCATCCATTGGAGCCCTTGTGGCTGAGCTGCTTTCTCCCACCAGGAGGTCGTCCATCTGATGGAACAGTTCTTCCTTTGGGCTCCCAACAAAGACTGACAACAAAAAAAGCTATAAAGCAGCTGATGGGCAAAGAATGAGGAGCCATGGTTTTTCCTGCATGGCCACAGGGCTCTGTCTTCTTTGGGCTGACACCAGAGTTCTCATTGACTGTCATAGAATCACAAAGATTGAAGAAGACCACTAAGATAATTTCATCCAACCTAGATCCTGGTAGGCTTTGGCCCCAGAAGCGCAGAGAGCATCAGAAGCAAAATCTTCCATAGGTGTGTATGGGGTAAACTGGTGAACAAAACCGTGAGCGATCCCTTGTGTCTTGTCTTCCATCACAGCCAAGAGAAATGCACTATTGGTCTTGACACGGAGGGGCAGCAGACGGATAATTGGGTGACATTTGCCGCTCTGCATCACACAGGGTCAGATGAGATGGTCTTTTGTGACCTTTAAATCCATGAACTAACAAAATTTGGCTTTCTTCGGGTGATTCTGTTGGAAAGGATGGGAAAGCTGAGACTCCAGAGACTGCTGGGGCTGGAAATGCAGTGCTGGGTGCTGGGCACAGATCTGCAGCATCACAGGGCTCCCTGCAGAGCCAAACTTCCTTTTCCAGTTATTAATGGTGTTTCCTATGGCCCAGATGCCTCAGTGTTTCCCAGCACAAACCATCTAGCAATTTGCTTATTGTGTTATCCAGTGTCTGCAGCCAATTGTTTGGAAGACAGCTGGAGAGTCTGGAATTGATGAGAAGTGACAGCAAAATCCTGGAAAGGGTCAGGAAATCCCTGGAAAACACATGGAAATTCCATAGCAAGGTCCTTAACCAGGAGCTCTGCCTGCAGGCATTTCTGGTTTTCTCTTGGCTAAAACCCAATGGTGACTGCCTCAGAGCTTCCAGGCATTCTGAGCATGCTGAACACTTCCCAGCAGAGCCATCATATCTGACTGAATCCTACAACTCTCTCCTTCTGCCTTTTCCAGGGACAGATTTTGGCATCCCCAGGGCTGGTAGTAGGGAAAAATCATCCCAGTGCAGAGCAGGAGCCCTAAAATATTGAGACCTTATGGGTTTTCCCATTCCTTGCTGAGCCAGGTAAAAATGGAGTGAAGACACCCCAGAAATAACCATGCAATTACCGAAGACGTTATCCCAGGTGCTGTGCAAACCTACATAATGTCAACAGGTGTGGAAGGAGAGCAGACAGCTGGAGGAGGAGGAGAGTGGTGGGACCCCCAGGTGTTGCAGGGTCTGAGCTCCATGCAGAGAAGCGGGGAAAATTCCTGTTTTCCTCCTCTCTCCCTCCTCTCTTAATGGCTTAGGGGCTGGGTGCGTTAAGTGGTTTAATTATTTTCATAGCACATAATTTAAAGGGGATATTTGGCTCCCGGGAAGGTGGGGGGCTGCAGGGGTGGGGGGCTGGCTCTGCCTCCCCAGAGCTGCATGCAGCCTCTCTGCTCCGCATTAAAATGCAAATGTGTGCCTGCCTGCTGGGAGCAGATAGCGGAACACCAAAAAGCAAGAGAATAAACAGAGGGCAGAGCGGGAGGGGAGCTGGGAGAGAGGCGTCTGTTTAATTATTTTCCCCTATTTTCTTTTCTTCTTCAATGAGATTTGGCCATCGGAGGGCCGTTCAGTTGCTGTATTTACGGGTGCTGAAGCAATAAGCAGGAAAAATGCTGCTTTGGGACTGGCTGAGCGCTGGGTGCCACGCAACCCTATCATCACACCATGCCAAAACACAGTTTTCCTGGGTTTTGACCTCAGGATTTCAACTGGTGCCTCCCTGGCACGTTTCCTGCAAGGGTATTAAGGCCCAAACACCTTTGTGGTGAGCTGCTCCCCTTATGCTCCCATTGCCCAAAGGGAACTCCGAAGGACCGGTGTGTTCACACGGGTGTGCACATTGTGTATATGCATTCCTGCACCACTGCACCAAGTAAAGCCCTTGGCATCAATCCACTAAGGGAATGCACACATGCATAATTATTATATGTGTGTATATATATATAGACACACATTGTATATGCATGTATATATACATATGTATTTATAATGTATAAATACATACATATTTATGTCTCAATAAATAGTTTTACCTATCTAGATTTTGCTCTCTTCATTGAAAAGAAGCCCTGAGCAGGGCTGTCAGCATCCTCACCAGGGCAGGAGAACACTCCATTGAGGAGGAGGTGGGGCAGAGCTCTTCTGTTCTCCCCTGCCTACCTCCACCCCACAATGCAGGAACGGGGCGCATGTTATTAAACAGTTTTCTCACTTCTCCCCTCTCCCTTTTTCCTTTTTTTTTTTTTAATTTTAAACAAATATTCATATATGTTAATTTGACGAGGAGGCTTGGCGGCTCCAGGCAGGAATTTGGCTGTATTAATTTTACTGCTTGGAATCACTATCATGCAGCCAGACCTGGGTCCCTCCGATAACAGGGCACAGTGAAACAGGAACGCATCACCCACCTGGTCTTTGAGCACATCTTAATTTCCTCATATATATCTCTCTATAGAAGGATATGTATATTTAAAACCAGCATAGAGCTATCAGGAAAGCTTTAAGGCCGCTCAGGGGAGAAATTTCCACAGTCCCAGAATGATAAACTCCTTAAAGAGCTTTTCAAGACGCTGCACAGCGCCTTGGGGAAACTGAGGCACGGGGCCTGGCTGTGCCATCACTTGTTTGATGGGGCTGTTGAGGTGGGGAGGATTTTTGAGGGGTGGTCCCAAATCCACAGCTTTGACCCCAAAGCACTTGCTGCTCCGATGGATGTTAAAGCCAAGCAATGCCCCCAGGATGGCGCATTTTGGTTTTGGCTTTTCGTTTCCTTTGTGGTTGTGTTGTTGGTTGGGTTTTTTGTTTTTGTTTTTTTTTTTCCTTTTTTGAGTTTTTCTAGTCTTTTATTTAAGAAAAAAAAAAAAAATAGACACAGTGGTGGGTAACTTCCGATCCAGAAATAATCCGCTGCCAGCTGCCGCCTCCCCCTCTGCTGGGCAATGCTGGGCGCCCACATGTAGGACCCCAACTGCTGGTACCCAGGTGGTCCCCCTGGAGTCAGCCTGTCTGAGGATGCTCTGCAATGGAGGGGGGACTTTGGGGCTGGGAGCGGGGTGGCGAGGGAGGTTATGGCAGTCAGAAGGCACCACGGAGGCTGAACCTGGCTGTGGGAGTCCCCAGTGGGCTGGGACTGGGGGAAATGGGCTGGGACTGGGCATGGGAATCCCCACCAGGCAGGGAGCTGGGTGGGCAATGCGAAGACCCAACGGCATCTCCCAGCCTGGTGTTGGGAGGGCAGGAAACAGCAGCCCTGGGGGCAGAGACAGTCCCCAAGGGATGCTGTGATGGCAAACATTAATGTCACCACCCCACATGAAGCAGGCGGTGAGCTTGAGGTGGGGGTGCAGGTTTTGCCCCCACTTTTTCCCCACACAACCCAATGCCATAGGATGGCAAATCCCCACACCAGCGCTCACCTCCAAAACTGTGCAACCAGGTGCAGCAATTGTGCAACCCCCATGTACAGTGGATGGCTTTTGGGAACCCCCACCCACCACCTCCCTGCAGCGGGCTGGTGGGATGTCTCCCCTTTTCCAATCTGTGCACTGCAGGACCCACAGCATCATCTCATCCCATTCACCATTGTACGCTCACAAGATCCATTCATATCCATCTCCAGCCCCCAGCTTGCATCCCTTGTGGACCCCGCTCACTGCAGGTTTGGTGCCCCCACCCTGGGGACAAGCAGACGGCAAAGGGCAAGAAAAGAAAAACAGCCCCCAGAGGTGCCTCCGCATGGGGTGAGGAGGATGTGAGATGTGCAAAAGGGAACCTGCGAGAGAGCCCAACGTGGGTCTCAGGCCCCAGGAAGCAGCCAGTGTGGCGTGGCATGGCGTGGCGTGGCACGGCGTGGCAGCCCCCTCCCTCCCACCCCATCCCCTCTGCCCCTGCGTTAAGCGATCTCTTTGATTCTGCGGATGTAGTTGTGAAGCTCTTCGGGGTCTTGCAGCCCCATGTCCTGGCAGACCCACTCCAAGTCCTCCTCATCGGCGATGGGGATGGAGTTGTAAGCCAGCTCATCAGTGGGCAGCGTGGCGAAGGTGGTGAACTTCACCCGCTTCCGTTTGGAAGTGGGCGAGTTGAGGGGGTCCTCACTCTGATCCCGTGTGGAACCCCCCGAGGAACCGTCCCCACGACCATGGACCTGGCTTTGCACACTGGTCTGTGAGCTCCCACTGCTATGGTGGTCCGCATGGCAGCAGGTCTGCACATTTTCCAGGGGGTTCCCGGGGCTCTCAGGCTGTGGGGAGAGGTCATTGTGAGCCCGCAAGGGCTGCCCATTGCCCAGGAAGACCCAATGGTGGGAGTGGTCCATGTTGGTCTGACCTTCAGGTGGGATGCGTTTGTGCCGGTATTTCAACACAAAGACAATGCAGTTGATGAGGAAGACCAAGATGGCCAGACAGAAGACACCCAGAAGGGCGTACATGCCTATCTCCAGGTCCGTCAGCCCTCGGGTCACTTGGACAAAGCCAGTGGGGATGGTGGGGAAGTCCTCTGTGGGGTGAGACGCACTGGGCATCCTACTGTCCTCGCTTGGCTCCGCTTTTCTCTCCACCTCTGCCCGCAGAGTGGTGCTCGACCCCGCCTCCAGCCCTGGTCTGCTGGGAACGTGGTCATAGTCATAGGTCGGGTCCTCCTCGGAGCCAAAATGGACCCGCACACTGGCCAGGGCTGTGAAGAGCACGCTCTTACGCTTGGTTTTCTGGCAGCTCTCGCAGATGACCAGCTCGGCCCGCAGCAAGTCCCCCACACCTTCGCTCTCCGCCACCACCAAGGGAAAGGCTCGGTCTTGAGTCACCGTCACCACCTTCTCATCCAGGCTGCTCACCACCAGGTTGTAGTCCTTGGGGTCGTAGAGGGAAAGAGGGGCTGTGGTGCCGTCGCTGTAGGAAATCCAGAGGCTCAGGAGCGCTTCCTGCAGGACCAACACAGGCACCGGTTGCCCAGCACAATGCCAGTCCCACCTGCACCTCCATCTCCCATCCATCCCTCCTCTTTCACATCCTTCCCCCATGCAATTCATCTTCTACCCATCTGCCTATTGATTTGTTTTATTCCTCCCAACCACCATCTAGCTTTTCTCTTTTGCCTGTTCTTCCCTCAGTTTTCGCCACAGTTGCCCAAACACAGGATCTGTTGAGGGTTTGGAACAAGGTGCAGACCACTTTCTGGCCTGGTATCAGATTGTCCACATGCTCAACCCCTTCCCCATTGCTCCCCACGGCTTGGTGTGGAGGAGAGGTTCAGGGAACAGAGCTCTAAGGCTCCCATGTAGAGGCCACAGGACAAGTAAGACCTCTACAGATGAGGTTCACCCCAAATCTCAGCCCCGCAGAATAAGCAGGACTTCCATAAACCCCAAATCTCAGCCCCCAAGGCATGAATCAGGGCTACAAGAGCTACAAACTCTATGAATAATTTTCCTCCAGAGCTCTGTCCACATGGACATTGACAGGAAGATTTCTGGGCTACTTTGAGGTGGGAAAAGGACTTTTTAGATGGAGCTCCATCCCACCTCGAGTCCCCCAAAGCCCAGACCTCACCTGCTTGAGGAAGCTGAGGGTCTGCTGGGCAGCTGTGCGAGCGATGATGGTGTGGCTATTTCCAGGGCTGGGGTGGAGGGACAGTGAGAGGCTGGAGACCACCTGGGCCTTCAGGTCCGTGATGCTGACCTTCTCCTCCGCCACCGTCACCAGTGTCTCACCCAGCACCGCCTCCATGAGCGGGGACACGACCTGCAGGGGATGAGGGGACCGTCACCACCCACCAACCTCAAGCCACGTTGATGGAAAGGGGAAAGTTAACCAGGGGTACCTTAAAGAGCGTGGTGCCCGGCTCTCTGCCAGCCAGTGTGAAGCTGTCCACCAGGTGGGCCACCCGCGGGTCATCCACGCGCATGAAGTCACTGACCAGGTCGGTAACCTCCACCAACCAGTCGGGTCCCAGCATGGTGACCACCTGCCCCGTGCCCTCTGCCGCCGTGGTGTGGAACTGGGTGAAGACCTGCAGTGTGGCATGCTGGTACTGCAGGGCACAGCCCCGGCTCTGCTTCCGCTCCTCTTCATCCTCCTCGTGCTCGCTGTCCCGCACTGACCTGTGGGACAGGGACAGGAGACAGGTGGCAGGGCATGGAGAAGTGCAGGGTGTTCCAAAGCAGGGGAAAAGCATGGTGGAGCCTGGCCAAAAATTGTCTGTTGTTTATGAGGTCTCTGAGGGCTTTAGCAGCACATGAAAATGGGGTAGCCAAAATCTCCGCCCTCTAATCAGCTGAAAGGGCAAGGTCCCTTCCAACCCTACAATTCTGTGATTCTGTGATATCTCAAGTCTGGAGGGATACCTGGAGCTTGGCAGCTCCTGGCCTTATCCACAGGAATTTTGACTGTTGACATGGATGAATGTTCCTCACTGGTCCCAGTGTTCAACAGCTCTCATTTTGAAATGTTCGTCTTTCCATCTAAAAATGCAACCTGCATCCATGATCCACGTTTTCACTTGCAGAAAAGCCTGGTTCCATTATTTTTGAAACCCCCTTCACTAAGAAGCTGAGCATGGCCACCGGACTTCTGCCACCTTCACCTTGCCTTCTCCAGCACATCTTATGCCCCATATCTTGGGGTCCTGTTGTGGACTTCTCCCAGCCTATCACTGCCTCCCTTGTGCACCCCGAACACTGTACCCCCAGCACCCACCTCCTGTCTGGCAGGATGGGCACCCTCCAGCCCTTCACTTGGCTCAGCCGTGAGTCTGAGAGCTCGATGTGCAGCGGCAGTTTGGGCACCCACACCGTCATCTCCAGCGGGGCAGAGAGGTGCTCGTAGGTGAAGGTGACCCGGGCACTCATGGAGCCCCGCGATTCCTTCCCACTGACAAAGACGTAGTCACAGCTGCTGGAGACCTGAGGAGAGGGGAAAACGGGGAGGGCATAATCTGGTATCTGTCCCCAGATCTCCCCCACCTACAACTAGGGAGAGCAGGCAGCAAGCAGTGGCCAGCCTCTGTAGTTACCCACCAGTGCCTGCCACGAAAAGGAATGCAGCCCCATGCCCACCTCCATCCCCATCTACATACTTCCTGCTGACCCCAGAAAAAACTTCCCAGAGTCCATCTGAATCCTCGCATTCACCTCCTCTCTCTCTCTCTTCCTCTTTTAATTCCCTTTTATGCAAATGCCATTAGTTAAATTTGCAATAAAACAAATACTTCCTGTGGGGGCCACTTATTACCAACCAATCCAAGGCAATTAAGGAGCTAAGAGGATGCCACCACAGCATTGCTTGGCTCAATGCAGCAGAGCCAACCTTCTCCTTCCCAGCCAGCAGGAAGGAGGCACTGGGCTGGGGACTCCCACTCCACGTCTGCAGCTTTCCCTGAGCCCAGCTCATGGGGTTTGCTCCTTGTCCTTGTACCAGAGCTGTCTGAAAAGACAATCTCAGCTCTGGCAGGGCAGCATTTGAATAAAGATGAGCTCTTGTGTAAATCCTCCATCTCTGGATATTGAGCCATTTATCACAATAAATATGATGGGATGCTGCTTGCATTACCTTACCTAATAAATCCCACCAGCATCTTGTTCTGGGGGCCACTTGTTTTTCTGTTGGTTGGAACTGGGGGGGGGGGGGGGGGGAGTACGACAACAAAAAATAGCAGCACATCAGCCCTGTCCTGATGATGGAGTGACTGCAGATTAGCTTTTAAATGAAGTGTACACTTGTTGGGAGATACTTCCCGGATTTGCAGCAAGGCACTGGGAAGCGAGGCGGAGGTCTGCCTGGGCTGAGAGCCAAGGCACTGACAGCTCTGCTCCTGTGCAGAGCTCCTCCCTTGGCACGGCCTCAAGCATGGGATCAAGGGAAGACATCATCTCTCCATGCATGTCCCTCAGCATATGCATGGTGCCTGAGGTCACCACGTGACCCTGGGTGGGCAGAGCATGAGGAAATGAGGCCCATGTCATAGAATCATTAAGGTTGGAAAGACAACAAAGCTCATCTAGCCCCACCATCGACACATGCCTGTGTGCCCACAGAGGAGATGAGGGTGGCATTTCACACCCACACTCTGTCACCAGCCTTCGTGGGTGGCTGCAGCACCTTCACTGCCATGTCATAGAATCACAGAATGACTCCAGTTGGAAGACCTAAAGATCATCAATCTCCAGCCACCATGTCCTCCAGATCCAAGATGCACTCCCTCCATGCAACCATCACCGCTGTACCACACACAGCATGGAGAGAAGCAGCCTTTCCCTGCTCCTCGTCCCTCCTTATTGCTAAATTATTTACAGTAACAGACAGTGGATCTCACCATGTAAGCTGATTTATGTAACAGCTTTATAGCCCTGACACCGTAATCATAGTGCCCAATCTCAGCAGGAAACTGAGAGCTCCCTCGGAAACACATCACCAGCACAAACACAAAATAACTCAGCAAGGAATTGCGTGGGGCTGCGGATGGCGAGCGGGAGGAGAGCACACGGGGCTGGAGGGCTGCTTTATGTATTATTCATCCCCGCTTGTGTGCATGTGTCTGCTCCCCCCAGGTCTGGGGACAGCGTGTAAATAGATTTATGAGTCGAAAGGCAGCACATTAAACAGTTTAAGTGTCTTGGAGTCCATCCTGAAGTGTATTATTGCTCCAGTGTTTTATCACGCTGCGGAGGACCAGCCTTCATAAATTAGAGCTGGTGCTGTAAATCGCACGGATCGGGGTTTTGTTGGAGAACTTGGGTAAACAGGTTGTGACACCAGCTCCCACGGGGCTGACGGCTCCCATGGACCCATGGAGAGAGCACATCCCAACACCGACGGGGCTGGGAGAAGGTGCGATGTCTAGGGCTGGGTGGGCGGATGGATGGATGGGTATGGTGATGGAACAGTGCAGGCGGGCGGCTGGATGGATACATAGAATGATAGAAGAATATATATGCTTGAATGGGTATGGTGATGAAAAAATAGACACCCGTGGCTGGGTTTGAGGGCTGATACTGCCGAGTCAGCTGAGGGATGCGTGGGCCATCATCGCCATGGGAGCCTGCACGTGTTTTGTGCTCAGTGGAGCAGCCACAACCCCACGCAGCCCCAATCTCCTGTGTCCCATTGTCCCCAGTGCTTTGCTTGACCCTCCCAGCTCAGCCCAGCATTAAATCCCACACGGGAGATGAATGTCACCCAGAGGCGCAGGTGAAGCCACTGATGAAAACGTGTGGTTCACATTTCAAGGCGACAGTATTTTACCTTATCAGTGCTAAGTAGTGCGATAACCCATAGTTATTGCTGCTGCCTGGTGCCAGCGTGCACAGCACCACAGCATCTAATGGCCTTCAGTGGGGACAGTGACAAAGTGCATCGTCCTTCCCTCTGCAGACAGGCAGATTGAAACACCAGAGAGGCTCAGCAGGGATGTGCTTCTGGGGCGGGAGATGGGAGTTATCCTTCCCGTACCCACCTTGATGATGTCTTCATTGTTGGATTTGCACTCCACCATGGCTGAGACGTCCACGATAACACCACTCAACTCAATTGCAATGACCTTCACAGGAATGGCCACCGTTCGGCCCGTCAGGATGGCTGTGTTGATGATTTCCGTGTCCTGGGGAGAAAAGGTGCGAAGGAGACAGTCATTGGAGGGCAGCCTGCTCTCCTGCTCCAGCCCTGGGGCCGAATTCTGCCTGGTCCCTCTCCTGCTTCTCCTGCTTGAGCCCTGTACAGCTACCATGGGATGCATGGATATATGGATTCTGCAGAAGGGGATATGTGGCAGATGGGCTATTGAGACATGGTAGACCACATCCACACCCCTGCAAAATCCTAGAGGGACAATAAACCATCCCCACTATCAAACAAAAAAGGCAGGAGCAAGTGCAAGGCCTCTTACCATGGCCAGGGGCACAATGGCCCGGATGTCCCTCTGGATGACCGTCAGCTCTGTCACCACCTTCTCCAGGTCAGGTGGGGGGTTTCGGCCCCGGTAGTCGATGTGCCACATGATGCGGCGTGTCACCGACTGGCTGGTGAAGTTCTCCATCTCGAAATCCAGCTGCATGATCTCAGAGGAGGATTCTCCATCCCTGGCAGGGGACCAGAGGAGGATGCAGTGAGTTGGGTGCTACGGATGGTCCCTGATGCAGAGCATCTCCAGTGGATCCCTCCTCAGGGGTGTCCCTCCATGATGAAGGGACCAGAGTGGTCACCACCATGATGCTCAGCCCAAACACAGCTGCTCCTATGAAAGCCCACACAAAGGGAAGGCATTTTCCCTGTAGATCCTGCAAAAGCCTCCTTGGAACAGGAGAATGGAGCGTGGTAAGGAGTGCTAAAATAGTCCTGCTCTCATCTCGGCATGCAGCAGCCATTGAGAAGGTCCCATCAATCTGGGGACGCTGGATGCAGTTTCTCACTTATAAATATATAATGAGTGAAAGGGATTCCTTGTAGCAGCACAACAAAGACCAATGTCTTCTGCATCCTCCTGAGCATCTCTGGCAGAGCAAAGCTGCCTGGATTTGGGGAATGACTTAAGATGCAGATGCTGGAGTGCAAATTTGCCAGTATTGGCCATTATCAGCCCAAAGCTCTGGGTGTGCCAGGTTCCCTCCAATCCCCACTGCCCCTGAGGCAAAATGCTTGTGCTTACATGGCCCAGAGGGCAAAACGGCTTTGAGTCATTCATCATTTCCATTACGTTAATATTTGATCGAGTTGTTTGTCTAAAAGGTGATTGTAATCACTTTAAATTCATCTCCCGTCTCTAACCTTTCAAGGCTGATTTGAGTCGGCAGCAGAGGCAGAGGGGGGGCTGGGGAAGGAGAGGGGAGATGGAGCCCTCTATGCCTGCAGTGCATGGCTCCTTGGTGGCACAGGGCTATTCCTGCAGTGGGCAGGATGGCTTGTGGCCATGGGGATATACCAGTGTCAGCCAGGAGCAATGATGTCTCTCTGCTACAGCTGCATTTGACATCTTCCAGCACAGCTTGAGAGCATCAGTTTGCTCTAACCCAGCTCTTGGAGGCATTTCTCTCCCTGCTCCCAAAGACACCAGGTGATGGAGATGTCACCACCTGGGAACAATCCAGCATGTCACAGTTCTTCCTGATGGTGACTTTGACCTGGTGCAGTCCAGACCCTGCCCCTGCAGTTCAAGGAGCCCCATCAGACCCCCTATGCTCAAGGGCCAGTCCATATCTCCCCTTCCCAGAGCAGCCTCTTGGTTTTAACTCATTTTTGTCCTTCTGATCCTTCTCAACTCTGTCCCCTAGGTTCTCCTTGGCCAACTCAAGCCTTTCATCACCCAAGCTTGGACCATGAGGAATAAGCATCACCCTTGTGCCCAGCAGAACAGAACAGCTCTGTCCAGCCCAGGTGGTGTTTAGGTTCATGCTCCCCATCCAATACTCATCATGACCCTGGGGACCAGAGAGACTGTATCTGGGGAGTGCTCCCCTTCCTTCCCAAAGGGATTCTCTATTCAGGACAACCAATAAAGAGCTGCTACCATCCATAATATTACAACTTTTACAAAATTAAAATGCTTCCACCTCAAACTGGAGGATCCTTCATGCCTTTACAATACCACCCCAAAGCCCTCTATATGCACCCACCGGAATCTGAAGCAACTGGATAAATACCAGCTGAGAAATGGGGATGCAGCAGCAAAATGTTGGTGATCGAGGAGCACATTGCTTGAGCCCCAGCTTGGTGTTGGCCATAGAATAGATCATACCCAACCACACCACCCTGCACCCCACACCAGCTGTTGAAGACCCGTGGAGATATGGAAGTGACAGACATGATTTAGTGGTGCGTGGGAACTGCTGAATCACGGCCTGAACTTCTGATTGACCACCTGAGGCAAGCAATGAGTCAGCCCTGGGAGCACAGGTGAAGGCAATTCACCTGTGCTGCCAGAAGGGGTGGAGCCTGGCTGCACCTCTCCTAGACCCATTTAAGAGCTGACTACCAGCGGGGAAGGATCTCTTCTGGAGATCCCCTCCTCTGGAATATTATAGTGAGCCCAGGATACGGGTAAGCATTCTATCTATTCTGTTTTGGTATAATTACTGCTTAGCCAAACTCTCTGGTATATTTCATAATTATAACATCTGTATGTTCATTGATTATACAAGTGGGTGTGGTGGGGATGGGTTTATAGTTACCTGGGCCCGGTGCCCTCCACCTTGGCCACGTCAACGGTGGCCGTGGAGTGTTTGCCACCTGTCAGCAGCTCCGAGCTCACCAGCCACTGCCCACTCCTCGACTTGGTGCTGAGCAGGTTGACACCTTTCTTGGCCTTCACCCTGCAGAGAGCCATGATCAGGGCAGGATCCCATATCTCTGTACACCCCCAGGCATCTTCACCCCTCTGCTATGTGTACAGAGGGACTTTTCACCCCCAATTCCTCTTGAATCTCAGAGACATCATCCAGAGTGAAGATGTCGCTGCTCCACCCAACCCAGCCGAAACAACCACTCCTTGCCAACGGACATGGCTCATGGGATCAGGACCCTACCTGAGGGTGAAGTGCTCCACCGTGGAGTTGGACATCAGGTAGAGCAGGATGCTCAGCACCTCACCCGGCTTCAGAGGCCGGTCAGGCAGGCGGATGAAGACATTGCCATCCAACCGATGCTCCTGCATGGGCTGTGCAGGGGGAGGCTGCAGGAGGCTGACACTACCGATGCGCAACAGTGGGTGCTGCGTGGGACCCTCAGTCCTTGCCCCTCCACTCCCTCGACGAGGGGATGATGCCGATGTGTCCCCAAGGCACTGTCCGGCCCCATCGGGGGCGTGAAGAGTGTAGTAGAGCTCGACCTGTTGGCTCTCACCTGGCAGCTCCATACCATCAGGGCCCTTCCTGCGGCCCAGTGGCACAGCGGCGGGTCGGAACCAGGCGTGAGGCAGCTCAGCCTGCACCAGGCAGGTGGCCAGGCTGCCCCGCAGCCGGCACGAACTCTTGATCTCGCGGGCATCGCGGAAGGCATGAAGCCTGACGCAGGGCAACCGATCGGTGACGTCAAAATCATCCCAATCCCGACCGGCCACGTAGAAGAGCACTTGGACCACGGGCTGGTTGGCCACCAACCGGGGTTGGATGATGAAGGCGCGCACCTTCCAGTTGACTGTGAGGCGGTTGGGGACTTCCAGGGTGCTGGAAGGCTGCAGGTGCTCCTTGGGCAGCACCAACCCTGTGCTAAAGGGTCCCAGGGTGACATTGAGCACGGGCAGCTCCTTGGTCTGGAAGACGACGAAGGGCTCGGATCGTTGCAGAAGGGTGCTGCTGTTGGCCGGGGGGCTGGCCCCCACCTCCTTGAGGAAGAAGGCCAAGCGGGTGTTGGATAGGCGGTAGCTCACGGGCAGCATCGCAGCACCAGGAGGCTCAGAGGGCTCAGGGCTGGGGGCTGGTCCCTTGGCCTGGGCTGTGAAGGGGATGGAGAGGGTGGTTACTGTGGGACATCCAACTGTGAGCTCCCATAGCAAGTATCAGGTGCTGCAGCCCCAGAGTATCCAGCAAGTGCAGCAAAAGTTGAGATGAGTTTCACTCCTGTTACCCACCCCAGAACCTCAGTGATCTCTGTGCTTCCCAGTGAGATCTCCAGCCCTTGGCGTGGGATGGAGCATCCAGGATGTCAAGGGCCTGCCTAAATTTGGGTCAGGATGTGCAGGAATAGGGCATAAAAGGCTGAATCCTCTTTTTCAACAACCCTTTGCCAACATGCTGATGGAGCCTGTGGGACAGATCCTGCCCCAAGACAGCTGGCTGGATGCACTAAGCCCAGCTCCTTGAGCAGCATTTGCATCTCCCATTCAGTACCCACCAGCCCTTGTGCCGCAGCCCCTCACTGCAGACATCTCAAGGAAGACATCTCAAGGTCTTCTCATCTGCATCTGCCAGCAATTCCCAGGATGCTTCCCCTCCCTGCAGCTCCGCGTCGCACAGCAAGCAGCCCTGGCACTGATTGCAGCCATTCCCCAGCGACTCCAGTCTCCACCAGTGGCACCCAAATTACGGGTGGTGAAAGGCTGCTGATGTGACAGCTCAGCACTCAGAACAGCAGCTGGATGGGGACTTCCAATGGGGGATTGCTCTGGGGGGCTGCCAAACCTATCGCTCCTACCCCTATTTTCTACCTAGGGACACAGGAGGGAGCATGGATACCCACGCAGGGTTCTACCAGCTGGAGCATCAATGTGGTTGCACCCACACAGCTGCGGGGTTGCTGCTGCTTGAAGCTCTGCCTCACTTTCCCCTGGTGATGCAGAAGAGGGGACGTTGGTCCCAAAATGCTGGGGCAATTGGCATGCTGGTTCCTGCAGCACACGGCTCAGTGAGGTGAGACCGTGTAACTCAGCCTGGATCTAACTGCTGCAGGGGTTAAGGGATGAGGAAGGCTCTTAACAGGATTAGCACTTGATAGGGGCACCGATGGCATGTGCAGCTCTGTTACCCAGGACGCAGTTTGTCCCACCCTCAGGACCAGGCACGATGCTGGGGACGCAGCGGTGGCACCGCTGTTGATGCCACCACGTCGGCTGCAGCACAGCCCTGCCCTGTGCAGCCACAGCTGCTCCTGCTATTCCCCTTTTTTTTTTTTTTTTCCAAGCCATGAGACTGTTTGCTGAAAAGCAGAGTTGTGAAAAGATCCCCCAGTCAGAGCTGCATTGGGATAACCACACAAATACCTGCAAGAATGAATGAGGCATGGGGAGCCAGGCAAAACGCTGAAGCTTGACGCCGAATTACTGAAACTGTAACTGTTATCCCTTAAAAATCACCAGTGTTTGGAGAATACTTAAATCATTCCACAAAGGAAATCCACCCAAAGGCCTCCTCCCCTCAGGTGACCCCCCCCAGCACCAGGGGACATGGGTGACAATGCTGATGGGACAGCAGTGTGTCACCAAGCCCTGCATCATGCACAGATCCCAGTGCCATGAGGGATGAGCCGGGCTGCAGATTAACGCTGTGGTCATGATTAGTGCAGCACAGGAGGACTGCTGGCACCCTGGGATTCTATTTCCTTCCACAGACAAAATGCATTTAAACGATGCTATAATCTGTCGCCAGGAGGGGGGACGTGGTGGGTGTCTCCACTCCTTGGCCATAAACTAATCCTACAGGGCAGGGTCCAGCCAGCCACGTCCAGCCCAGGGCTAATAGCAGCCCAGAGCTTTTGTTCCTACAGCCTCTGCACCAAAGGGGGATAGAGCATTAGAGCATGGGGTGAGGAAGGACATGGGGTCAAGACAAACAGATGTGGGTGGAGAGGGATAATGGAACCAGGGGGAAGAATGCAGAATGGATGGAAAGGATGGAAAAAGGGTGGAAGGAAAGTAGGAAGGGTAGAAGGAAGGGAGGAAGGACAGGTGGAAGGAAGAGCAGATGGAAGGAAAGGTGGATAGGTGGGAGGGAGGGAGGGAGGAAGGAAGGAAGGAAAGCCCAGCAGCTCAGAGGACCCCAGCCCAGGCAGACTGCCCCAACCCAGCAGCCCCCAGGAGGAAGCGTGGTTCCTCTGCCATCACCCCTGGCTCAGTTTAGGGAGACAGATGGGTTAAGCCCCGGCCACTGACTCTGCTCCGCACCGGCCCGCTGCAGTTAACAGGATTTGCAGTGCCTGACCTGCATTCCTGATTTTATTAGGCTGGCACGGGGAGGACCATATGGTTCTTCCACCCTCGCAGCTCAGCACCACGAGCAAAAAGCAGGCTCTGACCAGCCCAGGGGCTGCCTGGGCTCCATGGACTGAGGACCCCCCCCAGCCCCATAGCAGGACAAGACACCCACATCCTTCCCAGCTCCCTCTGTGGAAACCAGGGTGGACTGTGAGCGACAGCAGGGAGAGAGGGGCAGAGAGGGAGGCAGAAACACACAACTGGTGATGACCCCCCCTCGAGCAGCCACATCTGCCTGGCCAGATGTGCCCCACGCCGCTGCAGCCATGCAGCCAGATGGGCCACCGGGCTGGCAGTGGGGGCACACGGGGACAGCAGTGCAGGACATGATGTGGCAGCGCCCACGACCATGCACTGAAGTCAACAAGAGCCCCCCAGGTCAGGGGAGATTGTTGCTTCTGGGGGTCTCCAGTGCTGAAAGAATCCCCCAACCCCATAGAACAACCCAACTACATCATTGCTGCTTGTGGCTGCTGGGGTCAGACAGATGGACACATGGGAAGGAAGGTTGGTGGTCAGACTGAATGTGGTTGTGGCTCCTCAGCTCCTCCATCCCTGCTCCCAGCAACTGTCCCAGGGCTGAAGCCTTCTCCTCCTCCTCCTCCTCCTCCTCCACTTCCCCTTTATCCAGCACTGATATCCTGCACTGAGCTTCAGCTTAGCTCCAGCCCCAGCTGTTTGCCATAGGGATCGCTTTAGCCACACTCCAGGGGGGAACTTGATCCCAGCTTATCCTGTGGGATATGACAGGGGGCTCCCGGCACATATATCCCCACTTAACAGGGGAAAAGCAGATAAAAAAACACTGGAAAATAAAATAGGGCTGTTGCTGGGGGCTGTGGCCCAGTCTGTTCCAACACAGCCCAGCTCCACGATGCAATGACTGGGGTTGACACTGCGATCAAAGCTCCTGGCAGATGGCTTTGTGCTGGTTTGAAGCTCTGCTGGCATTTCTTGGAGTTCCTGGTCACCCAGGGGGACAAAAAGACTGATGGGGTTTAATTAGTGGTCAAAGACCCCAAAGATGGGCCCTGAGACTCTGTGCAGCCCAGCCCCTATGGTGCAGCTGTCACTTCCAGCTCACTGCTAAGGTTCCAAGAGGACAGTCCCACCACAAGGCCACCACCACAGATGTCCCACCTTAAAGCAGCATCCAGTCCAAGCTTTGGAGTCCTCAAACCCAAAGTCTGTGGGGGTGTCAGCACCCACAGTCCACCCTTTGCCTCCATGGCCATTAGGGCCAACCACAAAGGATGCACATGAGCAACAAACACCAGGGATGTCCCAAATCTGGATGCTCCGATCAGAGGCAGACCCAGCTCCCAGATGAGTCACACACCCATAGAATCATTAAGGTTGGGAATATATCTCATCCACCTCATCCATCCTGGGACCAGACATCCCCTTTCCATCCTCACATCAGGGCACTGACCCCATCACATTATGCTTTTATCCAAACAGGGTGTGCACCTCCAAACAGCATAAAAAAACCCTCAAACCAATAAAAATGGCAAATGGAGGCTTCCACCTCCATCCAAACCTCAACAATTCAGCCCTGGCAGCACTACAATTGGCCACAGCCTCAAGCACCCCATTCCCATCCCTGCGAAGTTTGGATTTTGAGGGGTCACAGGGCAACAGGACCCCTGTTTTGCACCATAGCACAGCATAGATTGGGAAAACCCTCCCAGCAACGAGACTGGAGTTGAAATGGGAAGCCCAGCTCTCATGAGGGACTCAGAAAATGCTTCCCATCAGCCGGAGCCTTGGAAATTGTTTTCGGCGACATGAAAGACAACAAGATCCCCGGCGCGGTGCGAGCTTCCATCTCCAGCGTTAGCTAATTGGAAGTCAATTAAGTGAATAATTGTTACAAATGTACAGGCACCTCCCCTGGCGCACAGCAGTGAGATGGCCAATGGGAGGCTGCAGGGACAGGGGACACAAATCCCTTGGCCATCCTGGTCCCCAGCTCTGCCCCATAGCGGCGATGGTGTTGAGAAGCCCCATGGTAAGAAGGAGCACAGCACTCATCCCAGAAGGGTGATCTCACACAGCCCAGGGGAGGGATTGGGCTGGTAATGAACGGGAAAACTGAATTGAGTCTTCCTATGGGTGGCAGTGGTGGATTCTTCAGCGTCTAATACAGGATTGTGCGGGTGCTGGTTGACTCTCCCTTTTTTTAGGGTTCCAGAGGGGAAGGATGGAGATGCTTTTGCCTGGGGGCATCCTTGGAAATCCTCCTGCCACCCCCATCCCCCAGTAAGAACACTGTGGCTGACAGTGCAGCAGCCCTTCCAGCTTCAGCCCAGCACAGTGGCAAGAAGCAACACAAGGCAATGCCAGCAGGACGGACACCGGGTGCCCGAGGCTGCAGTGCTGAGCCCTACATTTCCCCCAGGAAACTAATCAAAGGGAAGGGGCAAGAAACCCAAAGGAATAAATAAATATGGCCTAAATGGGATGTGGCGCGCACAGGCACAGCCTGCTATAAATCCTGGGAGCAGGCAAGGCTTTTACGCAGCAGCTACTTTAGAGCAATTTCCACAAATCACACCAGGGGACAGGTCGGGGGCCGGGAAGGAGAGGCCCTTTGCGGAGGAGGAAGAAAAATGAAGAAATGAATTAAAAGGCGGTGGGGAAAAAAAAATATAAAAAATTAAAAGGATGAGGGAGTGCCTGAACCCACAGGAACGCCCAGGGGCTGCAGAATGCAGCAGGGCAGGGGGAAGGGGTACAAACTGCAAGAGGGATGAAGTCCAGCATGAAAAAGAAACCTGGAGAGCGGAGGGACCATCCCAAATGCTGAACTTTTGTCTGTCCTGCAAGGGAGAGAGCAGAACCTGCTGCAGTAACTCGCAGGACTGGGATGCAAAAGCACCTGAGATCTCAGGCAGAGAGATTAAAAAATCAAGCACGGCAAATATTGCACAGCAGCAAAGGGAAAACGCTGCCCAGCGGGAGATGGTGGCTTCATCAGGGTGGAAAAGCAAACTGCTGTGATTGCAGCATCCTCCTGGGACGGAGCACAGCGAGATGTGGGTTGTCGACCCGGGCAGCAACAAGTGGGGCAGCGGCCTGGGAAAGCAGGCACAGCGAGAGCATCTATACTGGGGTCTTGGGGGAGAGGCAACGGCCAATAAATCCCCACACTTGGGTTTGTGCCTCTCCTAGCAGCACACATCCTGGGCTACCACGGAATTTGGCTGGAGGACCCCAGTTCATAAGGAAACTGAGTTCGAGCAGCTCTTCCTATGGCAGGAAGCACCAGGAGCTGCCTCCTCCCACAGCAGAGCCCTGTTGGCACTGTGCTCCCCGCTGCACGCCCGTCCCAAAGGCACCCAGCCCTGGCGCCACGCAGTTCCCCCATGGAAGAAACCACCGCCTCCTCCTTCCCAGCGGGCAGCTCGTTAGCAAAGCCCTGTATTTAATAATAGAGGATGCCAATTAGATTAGAGAGAGTGACCTTTTCCAGACGGATGGGATGGGATGCTCGTGCAGCAGCTGTGATGAGCACTGGATGGAAGGGGAGCACACTGGTTCCTCCTGCCACTCCTTTGGGGTGATGCGCTTGCAGGAGCCAAAATTCAGGTTGTGTGACAGCAAACCCTCCTCCATCTCACTGTATTACCCAGGACAAGGCCACATTTCATAGCCAGGGGGCAGGGGACAGGCAGGTGGCTGCTCTGTGCCCATTCAAATGTCAGGAGATGCTCTGCTGGAGAGGGGTTGGGGATTTTTTAGGGAGAGGATGGGGGAAGAGGGACTCCAGCAGCTGGGAAATTAAACCACTGAACTGAACCACAGAGCCAGGTTTCTAGAAGCACTGAGCACTGCCCAGCTGTGGGATTGCTGCTGCCCTGTGCCCTGCCGCTGTTCTGTAGAACTTAGGTCCCGAATCACTGGGGCAACCAGGCACATGCACGCAGACTGATGCACAGTATCAAGGCACTGAAGCATCTTTAAGCACACTGCTCCCACACCCAGTTAAAAAGGCCCCACTTGTTGCAGGGCTGTCAAACAGCAGGCAACAATTCAAGTTCAAGTTCAAGAAAAAGAAAAGGTGATAGGAAGCAGCTGGGGTCACGCAAGGGCAGCCTGGAACCAAAGCCTGGGATTGGGCTTGGGGTGACTGCTTTCTACCTGGTTCAGCTCTGCTCGGGGGCCAGATCCCTCCAACGAACAGGGGCACCGTGATCCTGCTGTTCTCTGCCTGCTCTGGGCTGTGCTGGCTGTGCTCAGGGATTGCACCCATGACCCATTCAGTGAGAGAACGCCGGCTGCGTTTTCCCCATTTCGACAGCGAGTTATGGCATATCTCCACCTGCTGGTCTGAAATATCCCGAAGGTGGGGATGCTCCGAGCCCACATGGGGATGGGAGGTGGTGGTGTGTGCCCTCCCGGGGTTGAGGCACATCCTCCACCACCAGCCCCACGCATGGGATTTGGTCACATTGGGAATTATGGGGTAGGAGATGCAGGGAGATCGGCACGGCCCCAACCCTATTGCCAGTGGGATGGAGGCACACGCTCCCCCCACTGAATAACACCACATCTCCATGCCCACCGCCCAGTGAGAGGGGAAACTGAGGCACACAGCAGGGATGGGGCTGGGTGGGCAGCAAGGAGAGCACATGGAATCCAAACCCAAACCCCCAGCACAAGCACAACGCCGGGTGAATCCCTGTCGTGCCGCAACCCCAAAGGGCTCCTCTGGCTTTGAGCTGCCGGCTCCGTCCCTCTGGAAAACCCTCATGCAGCCCCGGGGCCGCCCCGATCCGGGATGCCAAAATCCCCATTTTGGCAGCTGCTGGTTGGGGGAGCATGATCAAGCAGGGCTCCTGAAACGGAAGGGAGCACCAAGGGGTGAAGCTGCCACTGAGGTATTAAAAATAACAAGAAATAATCATTGTAAAGGGAATAAAAAATAAATCCTTCACCCAGAGAGAAGGGCTCTGCGTGGCCGTGCGCTGACCCCAGTGGCCATCCCAAGCATCCCACAAGGAAGGCTGGGGGAACGAGGAGCCTTCAGACACTTTCTGGCTCCCCGCAAGACCTTTATTTGTCCAGGAAAGGCCACGAAATGAGCCCTAACTGTTGGCTGGTGCCTTGCAGGGATTCCAGCACCCTAAACGGCAGTCCTGGCTTGGGGTCCCCTTGGTCCCTTAGGGCCACCGAAGGGCTATGTGTGCCCACCGCGCTGATCTGAGGAACAACAGGGGGCTCAGGGACCCCCAGCAGGGGATGGGGAGAAGGGGCTGCATCGTGTGGGGACGGGAAATGTGAGCACAGGAGATTTCCCATCACAGAGCATTCCTCTGGCAGCGGGGCTGACAGCCGCCTGTGGTGCCGTGGGGAAGCCAGACCCAGACGTCTGCATCTCATAAAGGCAAATTCAAGAGGGAGGACAAGCACGTTTCCCCGCTGGCTGCCCATCCCATACCTGTTGTTCCCCCTAAGGCAGAGTGCTGGGGCTCTGCACCTGCTTTTGGGGTGCCGTGGGGGAGCAGCACCCAAAAGCTCTGGGTGAAGTTGTGGGGTCAGCAAGGCAAAGCTGTGCTGCCAGAGCTGCTCTGGGAGCCTTTGGGGGGGCTGAAGGAAAAAAAAATAATCCCTGCCTGCTCCCTGCAGCACTCTCAGTGTCCCCCCTCCCTAATTATTATTTTTGCTCCCCAGGAGCCTCAGGGGCTGCAGATGCTCAGAAAAGCCCCAGAGAGCTCTGTCTATGGGATGCTGGGACACAATCCAGACACCCCAAGGCTGCAGCAGTGCATCCTTTAGAGACACCCAGTGCCCACAAAATGGGGTATACATGGCACCCCCAATTTTCAGCAGCTCCCCGCTTTCTGCAGCTTTGCTTGGTGCATTTGCAGGAGTTGCTTCTACAGGAAAACCACCCCAAAAGAGCCACACCCTAATAAAGTCGTCCCCCCCAGCCCCTAGAAGCAGGGTCCCCTATCCCCAGGGTTATCACTGGGGCAGGCCAGGATGTCACCAGCAGGCAAAGCATGGGGTAAGAGCTGTGATTTGAATGCAACTCAGGCAAAGTGAGAGCAGGCAGTGCCCCCCCATAAAGGAAGCAGCTGGGAACCCCCATCCTGAAATGCACAAATCAGAGGGAGAGAGGAGGCTGCACCCCATCGCTGTACCCCCACCCTATATGATGGCATAGCGGTGACTCTCAGCACCCAACTTGGCGCAGGATGCAAAGCAACCCTTGGCCAAGTGGGGGGCCGGAGAGGGGGACCACCCCACTCTGCATCAGGGATGTAATGGCTAGAGGAGGATGGGGGGGGAGCTGGGAGATGTATCCCCTTTGCCCCCTTCCCAACCCCCCCCGTTCCCCCACCCCCCCAGCAAACAGCCCATTAGCAGCGCTCAGAAGCAATCTGTCATTTTATTAAGCCGGGAATAAAGTCTTAATCTTCACCCATTTCCTCGGAGGGGGGGGGGGGCAGGGTGTAGGGAAGGTGGGGGCTGTGGAATGCAGGGGGCACAGAGGGGCAGCGACTGTGGGATGGGGGGGCAGACAGGGGAGAAACCCCCCTCAGGGATGCAGACACACGAACGTACACACAGATTGGTGATACCCCCCCCCTCCCCACCGCGCCGGCAGCACTCACCGAGCAGCAGCAGCGAGCAGAGGCAGCAGAGCAGAGCGGCCGGCCCGGGGAGCATCTTCTCCGGAGAGCCCATGTTGAGGTGTTGGGGTGGGGACGGGGGGGGGAACAGCGATAGGAGGGCGGGGGGCAGCCAGGCCCTGAACCCCCCTTCTAATCCCCCCCCCCGCTTAAAAAAAAAAAAAAATTATAATAATTTAAAAATCCAAACCGAGCACCAAAAAACCCGCAGAAATCCCCTAAATCCAACCACGTGCGAACCGGCGGCAGCAGCCAAGGGTGGGATTTGGGGTGGGGGGGGATAAAGGGGGGAGACTCGGTGTCCCCCCCTCAGCTCAGAGCACAGAGCACCCCATCCCCGGCCCCCCCACCCCTGCCTGCCGCAGCCCCCCCAGCGCCTGCGGGGGGCTCCGAGCCGGGGGTGGGTCCCCCCCCCTTCTTCCTCCTCTTCTTCTTCCTCTTCAGGATCCAGGGGGGAGAAGAGCACGTGGACCCCCTCCCCCGAAGAAAAAATCAAAGCAAATCAAAGCTGTGCCGGTGAAGGATGATGCTGCAGGGCTAGCGAGCTGCCGGCCCCCCCAGTGCACAAGAAAAATAATATAGATAGATAAGATGTCCAAATCTCAGCCTTCCAAAAAGAAAATCGGAATTAAAGCGCTCCCACCGTGAGTAAAATAAGAAAAAAAAAAAAAAAAAAAAAAGGCGATAATAAGGATAATTTTAAAAAAAAAAAGAAGAAAAAGAAGAAAAATACTGAAAAACAAGAGGGTGAATAATTAATCCGAGGCAGATGCAATCAATTAATCAGCGGTGGCGGAGTCTCCGCATCCGAAGGCAAAGTTTGGGGGGAGCGGAGCCGGGGGGGTCGGGGCTGGGAGCGGGGAGACCCGGCCATGGGCGTGCAGATGGGGGGGGTCCCCGCTGTCCCCCACCCCCCCTCCGGGTTAAAGAGGAAGGAGTGCCCCGCTCGTAAAGAAAAATAATACAGAGGGGAGCGGGAGTCGTGCAGCAGTTTGGGGGGGCTCTGCACTTCTCCCCCCTCCCGGCCCCCGTGGCCGCTCGGCCGGAGCCGCATCGGGCTCCGGTGGGTGCCAGCGGGGGGAGGTGCCTTCCTCCTCCTCCTCCTCCTCCTCCTCCTCCTCCTCCTCTTCCTCCTCCCCCTCCTTGGGTGAGGGGGTGGGAGCAGAGCGGAGTCCCGCTCCTGCTGCTGTGTTGTGCTGCGGTGCGGTGCGGTGCGGTGCGGTGCGGTGCGATGCGATGCAGCCCCCGATCCCCCAACCCCATTTACCGAGCAGCCTCCCAGCTGAACCCCCCCGCCCCAGTGTGCAGTGGGGGGGCTGCAGAGCCCTCCCTGCCATCCCTTCTCTGCTGTCTGGGAGAGTGAGGGCATCCCATCATCCCAGGGTGAAGAGGACCCACTAGGGTTGACTGCGGACCTCCCCCCCCCCCCCCCAGTGCCCCCCATGGCTGAAGGATCCCTGCAGCTTCCCCCGGTCCCTTCTGCCTCGTGCACTGGGAGCAATTCCCATAGGATTCGGAGATGCTGGCAGCACAGCTGGGCAGGGATTTCCCTCATCCCGGTGGGGAAAATGGGACTTGGGGGAGCACGCTCAAGGAATGCACAGTGCCAACTGGAATGTTCAGGGACCCCAAAAGGAGGGCAGGGAGCAGCTCCTCCATCCCAACACCCCATCTCCCCACCCCATTCCCAGACCCCACCAGTGCATCTGCAGGAGGCGGTGCTGAGTTCGCAGCCTGGAAACCCCACCGTCTCCCGCTCCTTCCCCATGCCATTGGCACTGGTGTAGGGCTGGAGCTGCACAGACCACACACCACTCCCACCGTCACACCCCCACGCTCTGACCCCCGCATGCCTCCCACGTCCCCTCCCTCACATTTCCCACTCCCCCCCATGTGCTCCCATCCTTCCTCCTCCACCACCATATATTTCCCCATCTCCCTCCACTAGGAAATATTGGCTGGCGTGCTCGTCCTGGAAGCCTCATTTATAGTGGAAGTGCGTAAGACATCTCCATTAATGCCAAAATAATTCACGGCAATTAATGGGGTTGACCTTGAGCAGTGACAGAAGCCAAAAATGCCCCTGCAAAGGGCCCAGTGGTGGCATTGGTCGGTGGTACTGTGGGGGGAGAATGGCCCTGGGGCAGCCCCTACACCTTTGGGTGCTTTGGGAGGGGCTTTCTGGAAGGATAATATGCAGATATTCCTGGCTGGGGCCATGGAAGGTGAGCTCTGCCCCCAAACCCAGCACCCAGACCATGCCAGGAGGGCAGAGCATCATCTTCAGCATCTTCAAAACGTGGCCTCACCACACCACTTGTTTTCATACAAATCCTGTGATTTATAACCCAATCTCCCAATTGCTTTGGGGAGGGGAGGGCTGACTCACGGGCTGTGATCCCTGGGGATGGAGAAGGGAAGCGGTGGCACAGCCGTGATTCATCCCTCCTTTACCCAGCATGGGCTGGTGGGGCACAACCTCAGTTTCCTCTCTCCAAAATGGAATGGAAACAAGGGCAAGGTGTGCAGGAGCAGGCAGCTGTGATCCCCTGGCTCAGACTTAAGGATGCATCAGATCAGTGGACATCGCATCCCCAGTGCTTTCCAGACAAAGGACCATGCTCCCAATCCCAAACCCAACAGTAGCAAACCCCAAGTAAAGGCATTTCTGAAAGCACCCACTCGGGACAGCCCAGCTCTCCCTCTTAATCCCCATCGGCGTTTCACCTGCTGATAATCCCAGGGCAGCACTAATCGCTGGGATAACAGCGGCTGCCTGACACTAATCTGGCCCTAATCCCTGTGGGAGAGGCAGAGGTGTTGCACGGGGTCAGCAGTGGGCACGGGGCTGGCATCCCACCCTCCTTTTGGGGGCTGTGAGAGAAAAGCAAAGGAGTCAGAGCAGGGGTGTGCGCCTGGGGGACACCGTGGGGTGTCCATAATCTGACCCTAAAGAGCCTCCAAATCTATACAGTGCCCATAAACAGAAAAATAGTAGAGTAAAACAAGCTCAGTGGGCACCCCAGGAAGATGATACCCTCCCATTTACCAAGGATTCTCAATAAGGGTTAATGCAGAGAAGTTCCTCACCCCGAAGAAGCTCCAAAGTGGCTGTAGCCCCATAACTAATTCTGCACGGGTGTGGAATGGATGAGCCTGATTAAAAATATATATCAATTCCCTCCCCTTCATCGCAGCGCCCGAAATACATTTATATCATCCAGCTTTCCTTATATAGTTCTGATAACGACATAAATATAGAAATCCCGTAATTGCCATAAATTCATTTTATGTTATTATTTCTAAAGGAAAGAAAAAAAATCCTTTTATTGTAACTCATTGTCCAGCTGCTTTCCTCAGGGGGTTGGTGTCACTGCAGTGGTTCCTTGCATGTGCCCATGGTTCTGTCCTGCTCTTCATCCCATGTCCTGGTGAGCCTTGACTTGGTCATCTTGGATGTCTTCTCCAGCCTCAATGATTCTGTGGTTTAGTAGGCACAGAATCATAGAATCATAGCAGTACTACCAAGGTTGGAAATGGGATGGTGGTGATGGGTTGATGGCTGATGATCTTAGAGGTCTTTTCCAACCTTACTGGTTCTGTGGTACGATGATCTCACTCGAATTAAGCACAGGGTGTGAGGTTCCTCCAGGCTTCATCCATGAAGGGTTGGGGACAGGGGAAAGAGGCTGTTGGGTGATGGCATCACGCAGAATCACTGAAATCATTCAGGTTGGAAAAGGCCTCTCAGATCCCCAAGTCCAACCCCAGCCCACCCCACCATGCCCACTGACCACATCCATCAGTGCCACATCTCCATGGTTCTGGAACACCTGCAGGGATGGTGACCCCACCGCTCTGTGCAGTCCGTGCCACTGCAGCACCACCCTTTGGGAGAATAAATTGTTCCCAATATCCAACCTGAACCTCCCCTCGTGCAACAGACACAAAGGCCACCCATCTCAGGAGGTCTGGAGCCCCAAGGCCAACAATTGGTTTGGCTTCAGGCACCCCAAACATCGTAACAATGCATTAGGTATCAAATGCAATATTTATAATATTAAAATGAATATTTTAATAGCTTACAAATGTAATGGGAGGGCGAATCAAAGCGGTAGCACCAAGCCATTTCGCTCTGGTGAGATAAAAATGTTTCATTTCAGTTTTACTGTTTGGATTCGTCTTTGCCTCAACTTTTACGTTCTATTAAAATATTAATTTTGGACTATATCATAGGCCTTTAATATTTTAGCTGATGTAACAAGTCAGCATTACCAACATTGCTGGGGCTCCACGTGGGGGAAGGAAACAGCCCCACGAGCTGAAAACCCCACGGAGCAACTGCTGCAAAAAGCATCATCTCAATAGGCCAGCACTGATTTATTCCCCTTCCCTTCCAAAAATCATTACTCGGTGGGGCAATTTCAGCACGGGCAAGCCACCAGCATATGGTTCAATGCCATTTATCCATACAGGCAGCTCAGCATCTGCACAGAAAACCCCCGACTGCCGCATTTCCCCAGCGCCGGGATACACGCACCTAATTATGGCAGCGACAGAGGAGGGGGTGGTTATCTTGGCAGCCGGGAAGGACAGCAATAGCATTTCTTTTCTTTCCTTGCTGTTTGCTTTTTTAGTTGTTTTCTTTCCCTTGAAGACAACGGCCCTCCTCCCATCCCCATGCAGATTCGGGGGAGTATTTGGCCACGGTGAGTTACAAAGCGGCTCTTTATTAAATGGGGAGGTTGGTGGCCCTGCATGTGGCAGGGGGTTGGAGATTCATGATCCTTGAGGTCACTTCCAACCCTGGCCATTCTGTGATTCCGTGATCTGTGATCCTCCCAGATGAGTGCAGTGATGCTGAGTACAGGGACACATCTCTGGCTGAGGATCAGTCTGTGTTTGGGGTCGTTTTGTTGTCGTTTTGGAGAGGGAAATGGGATTCGCCTCACCTAAATCAAATAACAAATCTTCAATGAATGAGAGGAGAGATAAGAATCAGCAGATGCCAGAAAATCAAAGGCAACACATTCTGCCTTAAGCAAAAGGAAGTTTTGCATCCAGATTTTAGTGATAGCTGCATCCTGACCTGCTGAACACCAAAGCCTCATCCTTTGGCCCCAGTGTGGGCCAGGTGGATGTGATGCCCAGGAGATGTTCCTACAGCCCCTGTGAATGTGTTCTCTCTCTCTGGCCCAAATAGGAGCCATTCATCATCTCCAAATGGCTCAAAAGTCACTAGCATTTATTCCTAGACCTTGCACCCATCTGTTTCTAGATCTTTCAGCCATTTATTTCCAGACTTGAGCAGGCTGGAGGATTCAAGATGGGTGTTTTCAACCTCCAGAGGGACCTGCTTCGGAGGGAACCTCCGCACACCCAGACCCCTTCACCACCCATACACACGTGTACTATAGAAACTACCTTCAGCATCCCTTCTTTTCCAGCTCCATTCCCTATATTTTCCATGGATATGGTCCTGTGCAGAGTGCTGGAGAGTGCATGGTCATGAGGATGGGACAGGTGGACACGTCCCTGCGCTCCAGCATGGGGACACCAACCCGTCACAGCTGGCATTTCCACCACTCTCCCTCCCTCCTTCCCTGCCTCTCTGGCCAAGTAGGAAAGACAGACAGCAAAAAGCACTTAAGAGGAGAAGAAAAGCCCATTTGCTCTGCTTTCCCAGTAGCCCCCTCGTTGGCTCAGCTCAGGCAGTTCAATTTTCTGGAGGCTTTCAGGCCTCCCCCGCTCCCTAATCAGATAAGGGCTGTGCGGGGGAGGACACAGGGACGCCCTTGGCAGTGCTGCGGGGATGAGCTCATGGCCCAGCAGCTCCTACCTGCCCCCAAAAGCTCTGAGCACCCATCCCCAGCAATCCTGCCCGGGTAGCATCTCTCCATGAGCCCCAAACCCAAAAGACAGGTGTGCCCTATGCTGCTTGTCCATGCTTATACCCATGGAGCACCATTGGAGTCTCTCTCTCCTCCATCTCCATAACCCCATTTGGATTTATCAGCTGGACCCCACTTGGGGCAATCCATGGGCTACAGAGATCCTGGGTTGGAGCTGAATTAATTTGCAGGCTGAGGGGTGGGGTATGGGGATATCAGGGTGCCCCAAGAGTTGCTCAGTTCTGTGTAGCCAACTATGTGTGCCCAGCAAACTGCAACATTGGAACGGTTTGGCCATCGTAGAACGGGTCCTCACACTCCACTCTTTACCTCCCCCCATCCAATTTCCCCTCCCTCCTCACAGCTCCATGACCTTTCTGGGTGAGAACCCCATAGCAACAGCTCAGCATCCCCCTCTGCCACCTGCACCACAGGGATGGGGCCAGCTGGGCAGCGAGGGGCCAGGCATTGCAGGGCCTCCCTTTCCCCTTGGCTGGACCTGTCACAGCTGTGCTCGTCAGGGATGGGAGAAGAGCTGAGTCTGGCTCAGCATCCACAGCCTGGCTTTGTGTTATGGACACCATAGTGCTGAGCTTGTTGCTAGTGTGGTTCCATGGCCATTGTCTCTCATGGGGTAGCACTTGGGCTGGAAAGGATTTGGCAAATTCAGAGGAGGGAAAAGTGGTTAAATTGATCCTATCTTATTCTATTTCCTCACAGAACAGCTTCACCAGGCCTCCATCAGACCAATGCCATCCACTCCAACGCCCCCCCAGCAAAGAGTGTCCACAGCCAAGCTGGTGACCACTGTCCAAAGTGCTGTCTGTTCATGGATACCCCCACAAACGGGCATGTTAATGCTGCTAATTGCAAGCAATGAGGATCCAGTGCAACCTTGGGGTGGGCATCGCAGCCCAGTTCTCCCTCCAGACCCACAGCCCCAGTTCCTGCCCAGCTTGCACCTCCATTGGGATAACAATGGAGCAGCTGCTGATGCATCGATGGCCATCCTGCTAATGGCCAGGCGTTTGTCCCGGGGGTGTGTGGCCCCATCTGGAGCCCAAACCCATTGAAGCCCTTTGCTCTGTGCCATTAGCAGCTCCCACTGGGATGTGAGCTGCTGCCCCCCGCTCTGCTTCTGCTGCATGTCCCAACTCACCCCAGGGGGAAAGAAAACCCTATAAGACCACTTACAACCATGCATTTTTCAGAAGGGTATTTAGTAGCATTAGAGGAAAACATTTCCCCATCTGTTGTAGCACAAAGTGGATTAACCCCTTCAGCAGCCCTGGGGGGATCAGATTTTGGAGAAGGGAGTGAAAGTTGGGGTCTATTGGAAAAGAGGCTCTTCAACTGCTCAGTGGGGCTGAAGTAAAAATAACGATAGCACTGGGTTAAACAGAGCCTCTGCAGCCATTGAAAAGAATACAAAACCACCAGAAAACCAGAGCATGGAAGGGAAGGATGGGAAATAACTGGGAGAAATGAGGGATTTTCCATGGGGACACATTATGGGTTGTCTCTTGGAGCCAATGGGGAAAACCTGGCCATTTCACAGAGAAAAAAAGCAGTGTTTAAGACTTCTGGCACCAATTTCTTTTAGATCTCAGTGGTTTTTGAACAGAACTCTTGTGACCTTGAGGGTATCTGGCCAAAGATGATTCAGGATTTGGCTAAAAGGTGTCCACATCCCAGTTAAAGCCCCCAGCGTCTCCAGTCCTTTGTCTGATGGATCTAATATATCCTCCCCACAAATAGGGCTGGACATGGGGCTGGTCAGCAGCAGGAGGGAAAAAATCACCACCAGGAACAAATTTCTGCAGCTAATTTGGAGTCTTGATGGGTTCCTCCATCCATACAGGGATGAACTTGATCAATGTCCCTATCACCACTGGCTCCTACATGTGTAATGCATCCAGTACATTCCACCTCCTCCCCTTGGTGATCCTTATTTCTCCCCATCCTGGGAAGCACCCAGGGAACCCCCACAGTGTGGGGCACAGCAAATCTTGCTGAATGAACGAGGCAGCAAGGAAAATAGAAGTGTGCAAAGGCCACACAAGGGAAGGCAGCAGGTTTCCGCTTGGCTGGGCAGCGAGGGGGTCCATGCTGTACCAACAGCATCTCTTTGTAGCAGTGACATTGAAGAGAGTTGGAAAAAAAATAAATCCATTTTCTTCACCCAAAATGGAAAAGGAAAGAAAAAAAAAAAAAAAAGATATTTGCAGCATTGAAATATTTATGTTCCCACTCCAAAAGGCAGCAAGAGGCTCCGCTGCGGCTCCATGCAGGTGCTGAGCACCAGGAGGGTCCCCAGAGCCCTTCTCATGGAGGGACACAGGTGTGTGGGCAGCCCCAGGGCTGGGAACAGGAGGCAGAGCCCACCCTGGTAGGGTCATTCCCCAGAGGTAGTGGGGCTGTGAGCACCTGCACAGCTCCATCCATTCGTGATTTTAATTAATTCTCACCCTGGTTAATTAGGATGCCACCCCCTTGTAGCGATGTGCGTCTGGGCTGCGGCTGAGCCCAAAGCAGTGGGATCTCACAAGCAGTGCACAGCAGTGACTGAAGCTGGCTCTGGATAAACCCTGACAAAAATCCTTCCCAGCCTCACAAAGGACCTTCCCAGACCCACACATCCCCATCCTCCTCGTGGGCTGCAGAACCCCACTGGGACCTGCACACCTTAACTGGGTGAAGAGTCAACAGTGCTTCAAAACCACATTTGTGCAGCTGATGGTGACGAGAGGGTGGAAAGAAAGGAGTAGGGGGTTTCCCGACCTTTTCTCTCCCCTTTTGAGCATCTTTCACCCCAAAAAAGTGTAGGGTCGTGGAGCCGAAGCAAGCACAGCCCCAAACCTACTGAACCTGGCATGGCATTTGGAGCACTAAATAGCAGTATTGCAATGAGAATCTGCCTCCAGTACTGCCAGGCTGATGGGATCTGGGCACGAGCCCCTCACTGCTGACCCCCCCGGTGTCTGTCTGCCTGCTCTCCAGGCAGCACTCCGGCGCCGGAGTTATCAGCACGGCCGCAAGCCAGATCTGCTGAGCGTGAGTGCCATCCCAGGAGCCAGCCAGCTATTTTTAATGCCACTAAAAAGCAGGCAATTTTTCACTTAAGCCTCCATCCCGGACTCCCATTTACCCGGACTGGAAGTGAGCTCCGACAGCCCCCAGCGCAGCGGTGCTGGCATCCCATGTATGCAGCCCCAAAACTGGGTAGCAAAGGGGACAGCTGTGTTCAGGATGTCCAGCAGCAGGGCAGTCCCTGTCCTTGGGGCTGGGAGAGGAGCCTGTCCTGTTCCTTTTCCCTTTTTCTTTTTCCCTTTTTCCTTTTCCCTTTTTCCTTTTCCCTTTTTCCTTTTCCCTTTTTCCTTTTCCCTTTTTCCTTTCCCTTTTTTCCTTTTCCCTATTCTTTATTCTTTGCTCCTCATCTACTTCATCCTTTCTTCTTTATTCCTTATCCTTTATTTCTCATTCCTTATTCTTATGCTTCACTCTTACTCAACGTTCCTTATTTTCTCTCTCCTCATTTCCTTATTCCTTATGCTTTATCCCTTATTCCCTAGTCCTTATTTTTCATGCCTCATTCCTTATCCATTATTGCTTATCCTTATGCTCTAATACTATTCCTTACTCCTTATTTCCTTATTTCCTTTCCCTTTGACTGATACTTTCTGCCATTTTAAAGGCAGAAAGACCCTTATTCCCTATTCCTTAACCCTTGCTCCCTATTTTTCCGCCTTTTTCTTATTCCTCATCTATTTATTTACTTACCTCACTCCTTATTTTGATCTCCATTATTCTGCACATGAGGAATTCAGCCCATTTTGGAAGCTGGGATTATCCTGGGTGCCCTGTTTAAGCCGGACGGGAGCATTCCCTATAAAAACCTCATGGGGTGATCACATCGAGGAGAGGGAGCACAGTCCCCAGGGCTGACCCATAACAGGGAGACCCAGGGTTTTCTTTCCCCTGCGCACCCATGGGATGCTGCCGCCACTTTGCGTCTCAGCATCTCCTGATATTTCTGCATCTCCTGATGTTCCAGCACTTTCTGCTCTTCCAGGACTGAGCAGTGCTTCCTGGCAGCCCCAGGCCCTGCTCTTGGTGCGGGATGGCTGCAGGGCAGCCCATGGGGAGGCACGGGCAGAGAGAGCATTAAGAGGAAAAGCAGTGAGTGCATTAACGCAGCGTCCAGACCCCATCACGCCAATGGCCTGCGGGGTTCATAGGTTTTCATAACACAGATTAAATACAGTGACAAGGGTTTTGTTGTGTTTTTTTTTCCCCCTGTGCCGGAAAATGAAGGCTTGGAAATAAAAAAGGCGGAGATCCACCACCCCAATGCCTCACGCTGCCTCATCTCCTGGTGCTGTGCCCCAGGCTGGGAGCCCATTGCTTCCACTTCTCAGTGTCAGAACAGGAAGGAATAAACTTCCCCCAACCTCGATATGTAGAACCAAGTGATTTTTTCCTAGAATGAGATTTTCCCTTTGCACGCTTCCCTGCTGAAGGATGGGCAATAGGCACAGCACTGCAGCTGGGGGCACTGATCTGCATTTTGCTGGGGGGAGAGAATCCCTTCGTCCTCCAAACATGAAACTGTGTGTCTGGGAGCAGGCAGCTTGCAAGATTGGCTTGTCCCAGTGATCCCCCCAAAGGCACATTATTCTGCACCTACAACATCAGAGCCAAGTCTACCTTCCTTCCACCTGCCACCAGTTTGGAGAGCAGCAGTTTCCAACTGCCCCAAAGCAAATCTCCTCTCTTCTCTAAGGCTTCCATGTGCAGGTGCTCAATTCCATTTCCCATCACTCAAGGATGCAGAGTGCCTTCAAACCCCATTGCTCTTCGCAGCAGCCCTTGTGCCCAAAGGACAGTGCACTTTGATGGTTCCTCTAGCACTACAATCTCCATAATGAATAGGATTTGGGGTGTGGGTTGGGTTTCCCAGTAAACACATTCACCCTTTGAGTCCCATGGCCCCTTGTCCCGTGTCATCCAGTGGGGGCCAACAGCTCTGGCTAATGGGGAGTGCTGAAAAAGAAATCAAGTTGGGAATTAAGCACAAAAACCCATCCCTACGGAATGACAAACACCATCAGATAGCAGCACAGCCCGTTCAGGTGGGCTGATGGGAGATAAGGAGCGGGTGCTGTCACAAGCGGAAAGCTCTCCAGGAGGAATATTAAACCTCACCGCAGAAGGTTTGGAGGTTTATCAGCAGCTTTTGATGGTAATAGATTTCTGTAATAACCTGACTTTATTACTGGAAACAATGAGAGAATGCAAAGTACCTTTGTGGAGTGTTGGAAACATTTCCCAAATTTCAGGGCGTGAGTAAATCCTATTGCAGCCCCATAACCTCCCCTCAGACCTGAGCTGACACTCCTGCCCTCGCCAGCCATAAATATGGCAAAGAATATAGGCTGACAAATAATTTAATTCCATTTCCTCTTGACCGAATCACTTTCAGTAAACAGGTTACATGCTTGACAGGTAATATTTGTACATATTTGGTGAGGAAAAACACAGCACTGGTGTTAAAGCTGTGCCTGGCTTTCATCCTCCAGTCCACAGCAGTTAGCTTAGGGGGAAAAGAGGAGCAGGGGTCTGGAACAGAGGGGGAAAGGGTGCTCTGGAAGGTCATGAAGCAGCAGATTCTCTTCATTTTGAGCCTAATCTGCTGGGGAAGGTGCCACAAGGGGGGTCCCCAAGGGATGCTTCATCCCACAGCATCCTCACACCTTCCTCTTCTTCCTCTTTTATGGGGCTCCTCTGCATCTGTTCTTTGCCCAGAGACGCTGGGGGGGATTTAGGGGAAGAGCTGAAAGCAAACTGCCTTCTGGGAGCACTGAGCCAAGCTCTGAGCCATCCCTATGGGGTTATTTCCTGAATTTTTGACCAAACCCACCGGATCTCAACCTTGAATCGGTGTCTCATTTCCCTCCGCCAACCCAAAACCACAGTTAGTTTTGCAACTAAACAAAACCGAGTGCTGTTGTTCCCCACCACCACAACCAAAGCTGGCAGCACCCCACAGCAGCCCAAATCCCTGCCCCGAGCCCGGCTCCCACAAACCAGCACTGCACACATCATACTGAATTATTCCACTGCCTTTTCTGCGAATTGCCAGTAAAGATTTCCTGATTGTATCCATTTGCTGTCTGGGGGCTTCCAACCCCATGGGAGACAAAAGGAAGGGGAAAAAGGTAAAGCTGTGCCTCGTTGTGCAGATCCATCTGTTTCCCAGCTTATAAACATCATTACGCAGATACCCATCTGAGCACCGATACCTGCCCGTCACCTGCATGCGTGGCACAGCACTGCTGTGCCTCCTGCAGATAACGCTGCTATTAAATGTTCTCCTCTCCCCCAGATTTCTGGGCCCTGAAGTCAGATCTGGAGATGTCAAAAAAAAAAAAAAAATTGACAAACTTGCTAGAGTTCTGCCAAGTGGTTCATCAAAGAAAATAAAAGCAGAGGAAATGGGAATGCTTTGGGTTTTGCATCACAGACAGATGCCTTGCAATCACTTTTTCTCTTTGAAGGAACCTTTGGGGATGCTGGAAATACCCTGGAATCCATGCATCCCCCTCCAAAGGGTTTCCTTCCAGCCCCCCAAAACTTATCATTTAATTAAATCCAAACCCACACGCTTTGATTAGAGCCCAAGACAGATGCATCTCTCTTTTTTTCAAGCACTCTTATTAACAAAAAAACCCAAAGGCCATGGGGGTGGGGGTTTCCTGCTGGGTTCTAGGGCAAGCAGAGATGAAGCAGCAGCAGGGATCCATGCAGTACCCAACTGGAGAGCACCTCCAGCATGGGGATGGGATTGGGATGGGGATGGGAATGGGGATGGGGATGGAAGAGGAATGTGGGATCCAGCATCTATTTTCTCCCAGGGCAGCTCTAGCTCACATATTCAGTTCTTTCCACTCATTGCAATCCTCTTTTAATACTTTTTGTGTTGCACTAAGATTTGATTATTAATTTCTCATATCAGGAATGGCCGAAAATAGTGGCCAGGACACAAACACAAGCTTCACAGCTTCTTCTGACCTCAGCTCCTTTTTTTTTCCTATAGAGATGATATTTTTTTTCTTGGCTCATTTCAAGCCTGAGTTCCCCAGACGCTCGGCCCCAGATGCTCCCTGACATCTGCTAAAATCCTTCACAGTGCTGCAGAAGCCAAAAGAGGCTGGGAGCATCCGGAGCCACACACAGGGCCATTTTGGGGTTGCAATGGGGCCAGGAGGGTGTTCTCCTCCCTGCACTGTGCTCCCTGTGGGATGGGGCAATGCTCAGAGCAGGGCATCCTCCGCCTGAGTTTTCCATCCAATGTAGGAAATGCACTTTAGGGTCCAGCCAAAATGGACTCAGTGCTCTCCATGTGCCTTAGCAGCACGGTCCATGCAGCAGGTGAGGCTGCAAGAGCCTCTCCAGTTGTGCTCCTGGATGGAAAGATGCAGATGGAACCCATACTGCCCAAAATTACAGGGCAATGTGCACCAGCTCTGCTGCCTTCCCCCCTTCCCTCCCCTTCCCATCCTGCTAATTTCAATTGCGAAAAAACTCCATCTGGGTAAAATATAAAGCCAGCTTTTTTTTTTTCTTTCTTTCTTTTTTTTGCATATTGAGAGTGTAGTGGATGTAAACCGTGTTATCTGGATGGCTTGCTGGCTTAGCACAGCCTCCGTTTTACCATACTAATGACTTTTTACACTCCAGGTAAAATCAGAACAAGACAAGAAGGTTTTAGAAAGCTCGTTCTGACAAATTCCTCACTGTAATTACTGGAGCAGAAAGAACTCATCAGCAGTACATGCCGTTGCTCCGGGCGCTAAAAGTCTCGAGTGGTGAATGGCCCAGATACGGCAGCCAGGCAGGTTCCCACGTAGACTGATGGCAGCATCCCGTGCTGCACGAGAAGTGATTTTATAGCCGAGTGCCTGCATCGTCCTCGTCCTCCCAGGGCAAAGCGGGTGCTGGCATCATTGCTGGGCTCTGGGGTTGGCAGGTCCTGCAGTGGAGTGGGAGATGGCTTCACACTGCTGGGGAGGGGATGGAGTGTGGGATGCAGGATGCTGTCAGCTTCCAGCTGCAGGTGGGAAACGGCCTTGTGTGTAGCAGCGTTCACAGCTCAAGAGATGCTCAAGGACCGTGGAAGGCATGAAACCCAGATTAAAGCCATTGGGATGCCATAGAATGTGCCACTGCTGCTCGGAATCCAGCAGGATGGAGCATGGGGACTGGCAACAGGACAGAAAGCAAGGATGGGGCAGTGCGGTCCAATCCCAGATCAATTTCAAAACTTGATCCAGAGCAAATGCAGTGGGACTGAACCCTCTCACAGCTTGCACAAGGAGCCACTGGATGAGGAAGGAGCTGGGAAATGTGTCTGAATCATCTGGGGGATGTAAACTTGCAGCAAAGGCACTGTCCCACAGCAGGCAGGGAACCACTCTCTCTAGAATTTGTTGGCACTTTCCAGTCCCCATCCAACCAAGGACACTCCATAGAGGGAAACAACTCCCAGGTGTGAAAGGGGGGTCCCAAAGCCCAGGGCTGAGCTGTGCAAGCTGTCCAACTCCTGCTACACTCCCAGGGATGGCCAAGGTAAGTCAGTGGTTTGCAGGAGGGATGTGATTAAGCATCCCCATCTTCACCCCTGTCCCACAATGGCCAAGGATGAAGGAGAGGAAAAGCAGAAGGAGGGGACATCACACTGCCACACCTTGTCACTGTCACCAGGACAGGATGGGGACCCCGGTGTGCTCTCCCAGCACAGTGATGGTTGACAAATCTTCAATCTTCACTCTTTCCTATAGTTTTGAGACAGTTTCTCTCCTTGCTTTTCCAATCCTCCACCCTACTGTGTCCTGGACAGGCTTCAAGGAAGGGCCATGCTTGGGACTACTGCAGTTCTGAGCCTTTTCTTCCTATCTGGGGCTTCTTTTCCTTTCCCCATGGAGACTGCATCATGAGTTCCATACCAAGCCCAGTGGTGCCGTGCCCCCACTGCGCAGCACAGGGCTGGTGCACGCAGGGGATGGGTATCCTTGCTCTTAATCTCTCTCTATCTCCTAATTAAATATTGATGGTAGTTAAATATTCATAGAACATTTTGGCTCAGAGTTTTTATCTGTCTTCAGGCATACGTGAGGTCTTTGATGTGTTATTTTTCTGGTCACCCAGGGTCCCAGAAGCCTCCAGACTTGTCAACACTCTTTTGAGGATTTTTTTCCCTTTTTCCACATGTGATGGGTAAAGAGTTTCATTTTTGATCCCCTGCTTCCTTTTACACCATATTCTCTTTCATATTCTTTTTCCCAGTGTGGAGCAGCTCGTGCACCCCCATACCCAGCATTTCCCATTGATGTTGAGCAGAGCCATATGTGCCCAGTTGGATCTCGTATTCCTTGTTGATAGCAATGCCATGGGACACAGGGATGGGACTGATGTCCTTACACCTCCTCCATCCCCAAAAATACCCCAAATGATTCCATGGGGGACGGCGAGCTCCACCTTACCCCCAAAGATAAGGCCACAAAGCCACAGGGCTGGATGAGACCTACTCTGAGCATCCCATCTCCCCCAGGCCCCAAAGCCCTCGGTGGTCCCCTCCAGCTGGGTGTCACCCCAGCACCCACAGAGCCCCAGCAGCACCCACAGAGGGTGATGGGTGGAGGGCAGCACCGTTCCTTGAGCAGCACTGACATCTTGTGCCAAAGGGAGGAAAAACAGCAGCTGAGGCTCAGGGAGGTGATTTCCAGCCCGGCAGGACATTTTTCTCCCAAGGCCAGCACGGGCAGAAGGAAACTGTAAAACGATAACAAATAAATGAAAAAAAAAAAAAAAAAAAAAAAAAGCTTCCCACTGCTTGTCTCCATCAGTAATGCTGCATGCAGCACAACAATCCTTGGCTTTCACTCTCCTCTGTGCAGCCACAACGTGTCCAGCTGAAGGAACAGAGGAGAGGAAGGTTTTTCCCACAGCCTTCCCAGAAAACACTTGCAGAAGCACTTCAGGGAAATTTCCCATAGCGATGATCTCCTGCAGAAGGGCAGTGCTGCACAGAGAGCAACCTGGCTGAGTTCCCCATCAACACCATTTTTTGTTCCCCACTGATGTCATTCTCTGTTCCCTATTGATGCTGTTCTCTGTTCCTTATTGATGCCATTCCTTGTTCCCTATCAATTCTATCCCCCTGCTCTCCATCATTTTCAGTCCCTGCTCCCCATTGATGTTGTTCTCTGCCCCCATCACCACCAACCTTGGCTCCTACGCCTGGAGAAAATCCAGCCCAGAGAAAAAGCATTGAGATTTCTGGCTGACACCGCAGGCGCTGCAATGCTGGAGGCAACACAGAGAGCCCACCAAGGCCCCAGGGTGAAATTTTGGACTAATTTTAACCCCAGTTTCCCACTGCAGAGGATTTCATGAGCATCTTATTTTATCTTTTTGGGTTTTTTTCACCAATTAATGCTGCCTCTTGGCTCTCAGGCTGCTGGGAAATGATGTGCGTGCAGCCTGCAGGCTCAGAAGTCAGAGTGCAGATAAGGAGGCAGGGAGTGTCTTTGGGTTTGGTTTTGAAAGGCCAAAGTTACGGAGGGGGAAGATGACACTCAGCTCGAACAGCCCAGCCCTGATTGTTATCTCCAGCAGAGGAGTTTGGTGTGAAATCAGCTTTCAGCCACGATGCCGGGGACCAAAGGACACAGAAATGAGTCACCAATACATAGTGGGGTTCCTGGGGCAAGCAGGGTCTTCAGCCAGCTTGGACAGGAGAACCACCAAGGGTTCAGCATCCCGATGAGAAGGCAATAAAGATCCTTGCCCATGTAGTCTGAAGAGAAGCCATCATCACAGACAAAAGCTTTTTGCCTTTGTTTTAGGAGCTTTGGGAAAAGCTCTGCTATGGGGTCTGAACCTGCAACCCACTGCAGACCCCAGGGCTGCTGTTTTGGGTGGAAAACCTTTCTTTTTGGGAATACCCTTCCCATTATGGGAGTGAAGGACACCCACAGCCCACAGCCCAGCGCTGGGAAGGGGGAATGCCCCAGCCTGGCCACCAACCTTGCACCCCAAAATCAACAGGTGGCCCCTGCAGATTTACAGAATAGCAAAACCCAATTCCATTGGTTTTGCTGAGATTTTGGTTTCTGGGCTGCCTTGACCTGGTGATGTGGATGCATCCCCGCTGGTCACTCGTGATTGATGTCTGTGAATTTAGGACTTGGCTGTGACTTGGTGCATTCTCCCCTGGACAAGGACAACACCATCTGTTCCATACTATTTCTATATGGTTTCAGCTCCCTACAGCACTTGAGAACAGAAGATGAGCACATCCCCACAGCCTCTGGGCAGGCAATGCCTTGGGGGCTGCAAGCCCACTCCCACCCCTTTGACCACCCAGGTTTCAGGATGAGACTCCAATCCTTGTGGGGTTTTTCAGCCTCAAATAGAAACCACCACTTTTTGAGGAAGATGTCTGCAGGTTTGCAGCTGCTCTCCCTGCACGAGTGTGGGTTGTGACCACGATGACTCAGAGCCACCTCTTCACTGGGACAGGCGAGGGTGGACAGGTCTCAGACCAGGTTCAATAGAAACCATCTCCTCCAGCAGTGGGGAAAGTCCCAGGTGGCCACAGGGACAGCAGGGACCTTGTCAGCCCATAGGAAGGAAATAGCATAAGCGGGGTGTGCATTAAGTGCTTATCTCACCATCAGCCTCAGCAAGGTAATGGAAACACTGCTCTGTTCCAACCGAGACAGAGAGTTTAAGAGGAGAAAAATAAATCAAACAAATCCTTATGGCTTTATGGAAAGCAGACCCGACCTGTCAGAGTGGCTTTGATTGCAGACATTATTTTGGATGGCCCAGCTGCTGCAGCCATCCTGTCCCGCAGGCACTGCACTTAGATCTCCGTCCCCTGGGGTTATCGATCAAATGGAACGAGGAGAGCTGCAGCATCAATAAAGCTTGGGTGAACACACTGGAAAGAGCAGCGTTGCTGAATTCTGCTCAGTGCAGGGCTGAGGTATCGCCCCAATCCAGCACCGGGCTCAGGGCAGAAGGAGGCTGTAGGGATGGGAGCAGCATCCTCAGACTTTCCCGACCCAAAGCATCCCATGCCTGAGGTTTTTGGCAATGGGCCTTTCCCAGTCCAGTGAAACTTCTTCATTTTCCTTATGTTTCTCTTTCTTTTCCTTAATGCAGGGAAAATACCATCACTCAGGAGTTATTTCCTGTTTGGAAACAACTTGTACTGGAGAGGGTCCAGCAAAACCCGTCTGAGATTTCCCCTTGGCCACATCCAGAATAATCTGTGCTACTGAAAGCAGATCCTGGGGCAGCACCGTGCCACACTGTCACCAGGGTGGGAGTGGAGGCTCGATATGGCTTGGCAGTGAGGTTTCAGTCTGTCCTGCTCAGCCAGAAGACCTCAGAGTGTGGGGATGAGATGGGGGAAAGGAATCCAGGGAGGGAAAACAAAGACAGGAGCCTACACCATCCCAGCACCATCTGCTTTCCTCTGCTCCCTGGGCTGGGACAAGATGGAAGCGGAGAAATTAAACCAGTGTTGGGCTGATGGTGGGATGGGATACAGAAACACAGAACATCCCTTTCCTTGCACACTGGGATTTCCGACAGTCCCTTCAACTGTACCCTACACATATACACTCCATCACAGCAGTCTGGGAGATTTCTGCAGCCAAAAGCTTGAGACTGATTTCTGGGAAATAGGTTTGGAGAAGAGAAACCAGAGGGACGCAGAAGTACTAGTGGTCCCACCATGGAGGAGACCACAGCATCCTGTGGGGATCATTACAGCCTTGATCAGTATCCACAGACCTGAGATCTGTGCCAGCAGGGATTCTCATCTATGCACATCTGCCAGCATCTGGGGCTGTCTGGACTGGAGGAGAGGGGGATTTTGGACAGCTGTGGGCAGGCAAAGACCATTGGGGAAGCTCAGTCTAGTTTTTGCTATTTCCCACTTCATCGTGGCCAAGAACATGAGCTGCTTCTCTGGCCTTGGGAATAGGAAGTGGAAACACCTGCCCAGCCTCACCCAGTCCCACAGGGCTCCAAAGTCCCTTGAACTAGCACAGGGCCATGCATGTGCCTTCTGCAGCTGAGCAAAGGCTATGTACTTTTTAGTAAATTTATTTTATAAATAGGCTATTTTATTTTTATTTTTAGGAGAGAGCGTCAGGACTGGGATCGGCCATTTGCCTCCCCACTGAGACACAAATCAGTGGGATACAAACCATTACTGTGCTCCCATGGACTGGCAGCTGCTGCCAGCTGTGATGTATGTTGGGCATGTCTGGCTGTGTGGGACCCTGCACAGCTCCAGACATTGTCCTGCCCAAGCACCCCTCCACAGCCATACAACCTGTCTAGGGATTGGGGTGCAGAGCCAAACTAGGGGAGCAACCTGGCCACCAGCCCCAATATTGCAGGAAGAATTTTAGAAAATCCCAAGCCCCTCAGAGTCTGAGAGCAGGTTTTTCCTCAGACTGTTCTGGGAGGGGAAGGATATCACCCGCTGTCTGTTCTTTGGGACACGTCCAGTGACCAGGTCCTCCCCCTGTCCACGCAACTACTGATCTCATGGGACCCAAGCGCTGCTGCTGCTCCATAAAAGAAGCCCAGCAGTCCCATCCCAAGCAGAAGGGAGAGTGAAGAAGCCCACAGCCCTCCTACAACCCAACATGGCCAAGGCATCTGGGGCCTTCTGCGTCCTCCTCCTCCTCACTGCGCTGTGCTGCCAGAGCCTGGCCCAGAGTGAGTGCGGCCACCTGCGGGACCAGGGATGGGAATACCAAGGAGAAGGGAGGGGTGCATGGGGTTTGCTTCATGCAAGGAGGCCGGGATGGGAACTGGGGGCCTCCAGGCTGAGCTGGGCTCTCATTCTCCCCCCAGGAGCCCCAGCTGTGCCTGACAAGTGCTGCTTCAACTTCCATACCAGAAAGATCAAAATGGACAACATCGTTGCCTGTTATGCCACCAGCCCTCAGTGCCCACACCGAGCTGTGATGTGAGTATCCCTGCCCCCCTGGTGACATCAGCATGGCAGTGAGTGGGTGCTGCTGGAGGACTTGCTGCCCTCAGATCTCTCCTGGGTTAGGGGACTTAAATCCATTTCCTCTCTCTGCACAGCTTCAAGGTGAAGAATGGCAAGGAGATCTGCACCCCAGCGGACAGGATGTGGGTGAAGAGGTACCAGCAGAGGTTCCAGGTCAGCTCTTACTCCATCCCCAGCTAGAAGAGCCACAGGAGCAGCACAGGGCCCTTGGGGGCAGCCTCATCACAGAGACGGGGAGACCAGGAGCAATGCGAGTCCTCCCCATCTCAGCCCTGAGCTGTACGGATAAGCAACACTCACCTCCATGTTTTCTTTCCATTTATCCCACTGTGAGATCCTGGAGCTCTTGGCATCACTGTGCACACATTTCCATATCTCCTGCATCTCTCGCTGTTCTCCACCCTGAGACCATGGCTGGACTGGGTCTTAGGTAGGGGATGACTGCTTTGCATGTCAGTGTCACTGTGCTCCTCAGGCTTTTCGCAGTGCAGGAGTTAATAGGGAGTAGCATCACTAACGTTTCTTGTACAGCACTGTGAACAGAATTAAACTCAACCTTGTGTATGCAAAAAACATCTGGCTGTGCAAGTGTCTGGGGAGCAGAAGAGTTCCTGCTCTTGGCTTGCTTTGGGTGAGAAATGTCAGCTGTGAGAGCTGAACTCAGTAAAGGGCTGGGAAGAGATGATGTTATGGTCATTCTTCTCAATTCCTTTTTGGGAAGGATCTGGGAGTACATAGGATCAAGCAGTGTCCACATGGGACCTGGGGAAGCCACCTGCAAAAGGGGCAAGAGGTGAGCACATCTGTGGGTGCCAAACCTGAAAAGAGGGGTCTTCCCTTGCTCTTCATCAGCCATCCCCAGACAAAATTCAACTCGAGCTGCACAGTTAGGCCCTGGTAACAGCTCACACACCAGGGTTGCCATGAGGAGATGCAATGGCCATGGCCACTGACGTGGTCACTGTGATGGGCACAGCCACCACCATGGTTGCTATGACAAACATGGCCACAATTACAGGTATAGCCACCACTATGGGCACCATGATGGACACGGCGACCACTATGGGCAGCACTATGGGCACAGCCACAGCCACCATGGGCAGCACCATGGGCATGGCCACCACCATGAGCACCATCATGAACACAGCCACCACTACGGAAAGCACCACAGGCACAGCCAAAACCATGGGCATTTGGCACACAGCCATGGGGTCTGGGGTGGTCTGGCCTGAGCTTGGATGCAGTCAGTGCCAAGCCAGTCACCTCAGCACAAAATTGCAAGAGCAGCATCACAGTCAGGATGAGTTTTGAGCATAAGATCACCCAAGTCTTCAGTGAGCATGACTATCATCCTGTGTGGTTTGTCGGTGGCAGCAGCTGAACCCAAAATAGACTGCAGGCTGCTACGCATTGCAGCAGCATAGGGCTGTGCTCGCCAGACTTTCCAGAAGCCCTCAAGCACCACAGGCTGGGTGTGAAGAGGGGCTGGAACAGCACCAGCCAGGGAGAGGAATTTCCATTCCCCAGTTGCCCTTTAGTAACAGCAACGAGCGGTTCTTCCCCTGGGGAGAGTCCAGAGCTGTCATGGAAATCCTGGTCAGGGGCTATATAATGCTGAGGTGTAAGCAGGTAGCACTCAGAAGCACCAAACCAGCAAGAGCTACTGGTTCCTGGAGCTGACAGCCATCCAGATTGGACATGAAGATCTTCTCCTTGGCCATGGTCACTCTGCTGCTTGCTGCTGTCTGGACTGAGAGCTGGGGCAAGTCCTGTAAGTACCAACATGGAATCTTAACCCATGTCCTGCTGCAGGTTTGGGGTTGGGGATGGGGGGATAGGTTCAGTCCCTGCTTCTGCTGTGGGCTTAAGGTGCCAAGGGGTCAACACTGCCTTGGAAGATATTTGTTAATGACAGCTCATTCCTGGGGATTTCTTGTCAGAGAGGAATATGGGGTCAAACCTGCAGAGCTGGAGACATGGCAGGGATCCTCATAGTGGGGGAAATGGCTGGGGTCAGGCATGCATGGGACAGCACCAACCCCTTCCTCCTCTCAGTCCGCAGCTCCTACAGCTCCTGCTGCTACAGGAACATGTTCATCCAGAGGGAAATCAACACCTCGCTCATCCGCAGCTATCGGGAAACACCTCCAAACTGCTCCCGCAGAGCCATTATGTGAGTCGCTGAGGCCCCAACCTTCATTCTCAGCCTTCCCCCCCAACCTCCCATGCCCAGCCTTTCTCCACCACCCTTCCTCCCCAGTCTTCCTTCCCACCACACTCCTCGCTCTCAGCCACCCTGCCAGTGTTTTCACTTCCCACTATGAACGTCCACAATAAGCTCCTCTCGGGGTGCTATATGCTGAGTTCTATCCACATGTTCCTCCTCCCCTCAGTGCTTTATTTCAAATCTTCCAGCAGCCCCTCATTTCAGCAATAAAAATGGGAAGGAAACCAAGGTTTAGAAGGGATTTGAGGCTTCTAGAAGTCAAAGGTTTGGGGGATGCTAGGAATAATGCTGCAGGATAGGGGAGGACACACCAGCTAATCCAACCCCTCTACCCACAGCGTGGAGCTAAAGAAGGGGAAGAAGTTCTGCGTGGACCCTGCAGAGGGCTGGTTCCAGCAGTACCTGCAGGGAAAGAAACTGAGCGACGCCTCAACGTGAGCCGCCACCAACACCAGCTCTATTCCTGTGTACCCTGCCATGACCTGTCAGTGCCTGTAATGACTCGTTAACTCATGGAGCCAGGTCTGCTTTGTCCCCATCTGTCCCACTTCACACTACTGTACAGTTCTACTGACATTTAATAAAGCTACTTGCTCTGACCTGCACTGTGGCTGTAGTGAGATATGAATCCTGCACTGGGAAAAAGAGGTTGTGTTGGGGTTTGCGTCACTGTGGGAACCTGGGAACAGCCCAGAAGGCATTAGGAAATGTGAAACCAGAATGGTGAAGGTTCTGTATGCCCTCCAACAGTGTAGACCCTGCCTGGGTGTGGGTTTAAGGGAGCTCTGCACAGCTGTTCACTCCATGGGATGTTGATTTTGATGTTGAATGGCAACGGAGAAATATTGGGTTTGAGGGGATTCACTGCAGGGTCAGTGCAGAGCAGACAGGTGGGTTTCGTGAGGCATCAGGAGCTGGACAGTCCCCACTGGACACTAAAGCAGAAACTGAAAGCAGTGGCCCAGTGGCCAGCACTTCCTCTTTCATAGCTTTATTTCTCCATTTCAGCAAAACTGCAGGAATTCTGAGATAATTTCCTAGTTATTATGTACTCATCTTTATTCCTTGAAACCCTGTGCCCGCCCAGCAGCTTGGGGGATAAAAGTGGCAGCACAGCAGAGGCTGAGCATTGTTCAGAGCCCTGCAGCCACCCAACTCCAGCCCTGCTCACCGTGCCAACGTCCCGCAGCACCATGAAGGGCCCCGCAGCCGTCCTGTCCGCTCTGCTCCTCCTGGCCCTCTGCTCCTCGGCTGTGGCCCAACTAATGGAGCCAGGTATGGCTGTGTCCCCTAAGCTCGGTGCCCATACCACCTGGGAGCCCCATCCCCCTGGATGGGACCTTAATGGTGGGCTGTGGGCACTGCCAGCAGTGCTGGGGCTCAGCCTTGGAGACGGAGCGTCTAGGGGTGTCCTTGGGGGATATGACATAAGGGGGCGATTGTGTGATGGGAGATCCTTGTAAAGTCCCTTGTAAAGGTAGGGCATCTGTGGGGTCTCACCAGGGCTCTCTTTCCTCACAGATGGCCTGACCACAACCTGCTGCATCTCCTACGTTCAACGTCCCATCCCACGCAACGTCATCGCCTATGCCTACATCACCAGCAGCGAATGCCACCTGCCAGGGGTGGTGTGAGTATCCAACCACAGCTGGGGTGGTTGCAGTGTGATACCAGGACAGTATCCAACAGCTCTGAGTGTGGTTGGGAGGGGACAAGAGTGTGGCTGTGGATATGTGGGTGCTGCCTATAGGACCAGTCATTGTGTGAACCTAACGCTGGTTTTCTCCCTGCAGCCTGGTCACCAAGAAGGGGAGGGAGGTATGTGCAAACCCTGAGGAGTCCTGGGTGCAGAAACGCCTGGAACTCTTCCAGAACGAAGAAAACTGACCTTTTATGGAATCAGAGAATCATAAAATGGATGGATTGGAAAGGACCTCGCAGCACACCCAGCTCCAGCCCCTGCTCTAGGCTCTTGCCGCCCCTGCTCTAGTTCAGGCTGCCCAGGGCCCATCCAAGCTGGTCTTGGACATCTCCAGGCTTGGGGCACCCACAGTTTCCCTTCTATCCGTGCCACCAATGCTAAGGAAATGAAAATACAGAGATGATCCAGAACACACCAAAATGCTTGCCAAGGAATCAGGAGCTCTGATGCCTAAATAAAATTCTTGCATTTGAAAACACTTTGTCTCTCTGTGAGGCCCACCACCAAGCAGGACAGCTCCATGGAGGCAGCCAGGTTGCAGATTTAAGGATACGCTGCAGAGCTGTTCCCTTCATGTGATACAGATTTGTGTTGATGTCAGAAGGCAATGGAGAAATATCGGGTTTGAGGGGATTTGAGCTTTGTTTTTCTTTCCCAGCAAAGAGCAGGGAGTAAATGCTGATGGCTGCAGAAGGAGGGGTGCCTGTTGGCAATGAGGATATCAAGTGGTCAGCAAATTGCTGTCAGGGATGAAGGAAATTGAATCACGTGCGTTGGGCACTCATGTCACCAAATTCCCTAGAACCAAGAAGTGCATGAAAGCACAGCTGCTTTTGAATTTGTGGAGTGCAGTGAGGATGGAGCAGCCTTCATCCACCCAACTCCCATCAGGGCTGCAGCCATGGAGCTCCACATCCCAGCCTGGCTCTCATTGCAGGGTCAGTGCAGAGCACCAGGGTTGGTGTCACGTGTGCCCCACTGGGCACTAAAACAGAATCTGAAAGCAGTGGCCCTATGGCTGGTGCTTCCCGTTTTTGCAGCTTTATTTCTGCTGGGGTTCTGAAATAATTTCCTAGTTATTATGCAATTCATATTTTTCCCTTCACACCCTGTACACGCCCAGCAGCCAGGGGATAAGAGTGGCAGTGCAGCAGGGACTGAGCATTGTGCAGAGCAGAGCCCTTACGCCAGCCGGCTTCAGCTCTGCTCCTCGTGCCCATGTCCCACAGTACCATGAAGGGTTCTGCAGCTGCTCTTCTCCTCCTGGCCCTCTGCTCTTTGGCTGTGGACTCTTCTCCTATTGGCAGTAGTGGTAAGTTGGGTTTTACATTTCCCTCTTGGGACAGGAGACACTGTCCCTATTTGGTAGGGTTCTGGGATCTGGAAAATCCCTGTCCCCATGGATGGGACCAGCATTGTGCTGAGTGTGGGCAATTGCCAGCAATGCTGGTGTTTAGCTTTGGAGATGGGGTCTTCTGGGGGATATGACATGAGTTGGGGGTAGCTGATGGCAAATCCTCAGGGAGCCCCACATAAAGCATCTCACAACGGCTCTGTTTTCCTGAACCCACAGATGACATTCCCTTAAGCTGCTGCTACAGTTATGTGTCACGTCCGATCCCTTACAGCCTCATCGCCTCTGTCTATGCCACCAGCAGCACCTGCTCCCAGCCAGCAGTGATGTGAGTATCCAGTCAGGGTTTGGAGTACAACACCACGGCTGTGACACACAGGTGTCCAGGAAGGGATGGCAGTGTGGGTGGGGACATGTGGCTATTGCCATGCGGACTCAGCACCCCATTGCCCTAGTGGTGCTTTTCTCCCTGCAGTGTGGTCACCAAGAAGAAGAGGAAGATATGCGCAGACCCAAAGCAGTTATGGGTGCAGGCACTCCTGGAGCTATCCAGAAGAGAAGAGCTGCTCTCCCGCCGCTGTGAAGGAAGTGAAAACACAGAGATGATGCACAAAAAATCAAATGCTTGTTAAGGAATCAGGAGCTCTGATGCCTAAATAAATCCCTTTGCACTAGAAAATTAGGGATGATATGGTTTATTTGCGAAACTATCTTCAGTCCACATATTTGCATGACCTGAGAGTTGATGTATCACCAACTCCCTGTTGGAGCTCATTGCCACCCAGCACAGCTCCGTGGAGAGACGTGGGCATCCCAAAGCCATCCCTCAGGGCCCCCAGCACGTGTCTCTGCCACGTGCAGGTGTCACCCTGCTCACATGCTTGGGGTGATAATGCCCTTGTCCCCACTGCAGGGTGCAGGCTGTGCCAGCAGACAGAGCACAACCCCGAGATCTACAGAGACGTGCCGTCAAGACAGGCTCTGCATCCATGAGAACTGCCTGGTGAGCCCCAACCCCAGCCCCCAGCCCCAGCCCCCAGCCCCATGCCAGCCGCTGCACCCCACATGCAGTAACAGGTCCCCAGTTGCCTCCTGCAGTACCACGCCAGCGGGCTGTACCAGCGCGGCGCTGACGATGAAGGATTCTTTGGATTCCTCTTCCCGACATTGAGCAAGAGCTGCAGCGCGTGGCACAGAAGGTGAACAGGGCGCCGTGTCCCCACCTCAGTCCCCGTGCCACGTGGCTGGAGGACTCCAGCAGAGCCCTCGTTGTCCAAAAACACCCATCGCTGCACAAATCAGAACTGATTAGTGCTGCGGGGTCCCTAGCCACGTGGCCCACCAGATCATCAGCGTGCTCTGCTGGGCAAGGCTCACCGGTGTGTGCACAGCACTGACGCCCAGCACCGCACTGCTGTCCCCAGAAATGCTGCGTCTGCCGGAAGCGGGGCGCCTCGGTGCGCTGCCATCGCCGCAGGTGCTCCCGCACCTTCCACTACCCCTGCGGGAGAGAACACGGCTGTGTCTCCCAGTTCTTCGGGGAGTACAGGTGAGTGTGGGCACCCGCAGGGCCGCAGGAGGAATGGGGCAGGGCGCTGAGCTGCCACCTCCATTCATCCTGCAGGTCCTTCTGCTGGCAGCACCGGCCAACGCAGCAGGTGAAGCCGCTGCGGCAGCAACACCCTCAGTGCGCCATCTGCATGGAGGCGGTGGAGGGACGCCCCAGCTACACCACCCTCATCTGTCCCTCCTGCACCAGCGCGTAGTTCCACCGCCACTGCATCCAGGTAGGCGGCATTGCCTCCAGAGCCAGCGCCACCCAACCCTGCCGCCCTGGCATCATCCCCAGCCCTGGGGCAATGCGCACGGACCCCCAGCTCACGTCCTGCCTTCCCCAGGGCCAAGCTCTGCGCGCTGCCCTGCACCACTTCCGCTGCCCGCTCTGCCAGGACATGCAGGCCCAGACAGGGCAGCACCCCCTGCCCCACCACCTCCCCTTGCACCTCGCTCAGCTGTCCCCGGCTCCCTCCCACAGGGATGCAGCCTGGGAGGTGGAAGAGGGAGCCTTCCATGACCTGTACCAGCGGCACAGTTCCTGTGATACCAGCCTGTGCCTGTGCCCGATAGGACGGGACTGTTCCAAGAACACGGGACGAGTGTGCTCTGACCCCAAAGCCATGGCGACCTGGCGCCTTCATCCCCTCCTTCCAGCTGGGATGGAGGCTGGCCAGGATGCCGAGCTCAGCACGGCACAAGCTGTGCGCTGGTAGCTCAGTGCCAGCCGGCGCACTGGGAGTGGCACGCACCACCCCACGGCTGGCATCCCACAGCCCTGGGACCCGCGGTAACCGTGCGGCTCTGCCTTCTGTCGCTCCCACAGGCCCTGGAGGATGCTGCTCTGCAGCTCCTGCGGTTCCTGCGGCACCCACCAGCACTGCTCTGCCATCGCAGACGACGTTGAATCGTGGGAGTGCAGCAGCTGCAGTGGTGAGGGCACCGGTAAGAAAAGCAGCACGGGGACGTGGTCCCCATAGACACGTGGCCCTACGTCCTCGGGAGATGTCCTCCCCGTTGGAGCCACGACGGGCACAGAGATGTGCACTGCGCTCATCTCCGCGCACCTTACAGCCCCTTCAGTGTCAGCCGCGGCGCAGTGATCCCCGCACAGCACCCAGCTCTGGGCACCACGGCTGCAGCACAAGAGGCTGCGACGCTCCTTGGGCACCCCGACTCTCAGCTGCCTGCACAGCCCATGGAAGCCCCTCAGCCACTCCACCTTGCCAGCCTCTGAACAACAACAGCCTTGCTGGTTGAAACACCACCAGAGAGTTTGATGATGGGCCGGAGCACTGCAGGGCGCAACATCAACGCTGCCACGACTCTCCTGCCTGCACTTCCCTGCTGAGCTGATGCTTCCTCTACAAGAGTGAGGGACGGGAGCCCAGCCAAGATGTCATGGACCATCACCATGGAAGATGACACAGGCTATTGCATGGAACTGAGATAAAGGGTTTTGATAGTCCAAGTCATTTATCTTGGCCTCAAAACTCCTGACTTCTTACTGGACGACTGCATCTTACTGTGACTGCTGCCCAGAGAGGCTGTGGATGCCCCATCCCTGGAGGCATTCAAAACCAGCTTGGATGGAGCCCCGAGCAACCTGGACTGGACCGGACCTGGAGGATGGTGGCCCTGCCTGAGGCAGGAGGGTTGGAACTTGATGATCCTTGGTGTCCCTGCCAACCCAAGCCATCCTATGATTCTACCATTCTGTGTGAAACTATTCTTCCTTTAAATTATTCTCCTTTTCATTTCAAAATAAATATTTAATTTAACTTAAATAAGTTAAATACAGAAAGTTTTCTCATGAAGAAGGCAATCCAGTTCAAGTGCTCTGATGCGTGAGTGTTCCTGTGGGCCAGGCCCAGGGGCACAGCACGGGAGGTCAGTTTCCTTGGTTCTGGAAGAGTTGCAGGTATTGCTGCACCCAGGGCTCCTTGGGATTTGCACATACCTCCCTCCCCTTCTTGGTGACCAGGCTGCAGGAAGAAAACCAGCGTTAGGTTCACACAATGCTGGGTCCTGCAGGCAGCACCCACATGTCCACAGCCACACTCTTGTCCCTCCCAACCACACTCAGAGCTGTGGGATACTGTCCTGGTATCACACTGCAACCACCCCAGCTGTGGTTGGATACTCACACCACCGCCGGCAGGCGACATGTGCTGCTGGTGATGTAGGCAGAGGTGATGACGTTGCGTGGGATGGGACGTTGAACGTAGGAGATGCAGCAGGTTGTGGTCAGGCCATCTGTGAGGAAAGAGAGCCCTGGTGAGACCCCACAGATGCCCTACCTTTACAAGGGACTTTACAAGGATCTCCCATTACACAATCGCCCCCTTATGTCATATCCCCCAAGGACACCCCTAGACGCTCCGTCTCCAAGGCTGAGCCCCAGCACTGCTGGCAGTCCCCACAGCCCACCATTAAGGTCCCATCCAGGGGGATGGGGCTCCCAGGGAAGAACGGCCACCCAGACTGAGGGACACAGTGAGACCCGACTCACCTAGATGGGCCACAGCTGAGGAGCAGAGGGCCAGGAGGAGCAGAGCGGACAGGACGGCTGCGGGGCCCTTCATGGTGCTGCGGGACGGTGGCACGGTGAGCAGGGCTGGAGCTGGGTGGCTGCAGGGTTCAGCTCTGCACAGTGCTGAATCCCTGCTGCGCTGCCACTTTTATCCCCCAAGCTGCTGGGCGGGCACAAGGTTTCAAGGAATAAAGATGAGTGCATCATACTAAGGAAATTACGTCAGTATCCCCAAATTCTGCTGAGCTGGAGATGGAAAGAGAGCTGCAAAAGGGGAACTGCAGGTCAGATGGTCACCACTTTCATGGAATCATAAAATACAATCACAGAATCATTACGGCTGGAAAACATGTGTAAGGTCATCTTCTCCAGCCACCCACGGGTTCCATTCTGGTTACCACTGCATGGCCAGCACCAGTAGCCCCATGCAGGGCTGCTCTGCTGCCACAGCACCAACACCCACAGACACCATCACCACTGCTGGCAGAAAAGTACAGACAGAAGGAACATCCAAAGCGAGCCACAGCTTTGCCAGAAATATCACTTCTCAGTGTGCTCCACGATAGGGATACAGAGCTGGCTACAAAACAGTGTCTTGTGCAGACTTTAAACTCCTCTTGTGAAGCCACCTCTTTGTGGGATATCTAGAAAAGGAAAGATGACACAGGAAGGAGGCTGAGCTGACTCAAAGGCACCGGCGATGCCACTTTTGTCCTTCTGGATGTCACAAGCTGCAGCCTCCCGCTGGAAAGATCTCCCTTAAAATATCTGCACGCGTACTCCAAATTAAAATCCTTGATGGTTGGAGGAAACTGCCCCCGGAATCTCAACCTGGGATACGGGGCGTGCAGCTTTCAGGCTGCTCAGGGAACTAGTTAGCGAGGTCCCCTGGGAAGCTGCTCTTTGAAGACACCGGGATCCGTTAGTGCTGGGCATGAGTGGGAGGAGCACGACTGTGGTCATGATCAGCTCCCAGCCAGCCGTGAGCTCGTGTGGGATTTGCAGCCCCACCTGGGTGCACAGAAATCCGCGGGGCCCAATGGCATTTGTCCCAGGGGACTCAGAGAGCTGGCTGATGGCACTGCGAGGCCTCACTCAATGCTTTCTCATCTGTTTTGGGAATCTGGAGAGGCCGCAGCTGACTGGAAGCTGGCAAACGTCGTTCCAGTTCTCCAGAACACGAGGGAAGGAGACCGCGTAACCACAGGCCTGTCAGTCTCGGTTTGGTGCCTGGTAGAGCGATGGAGAAAATTCTGCTGGGCGTTACTGATCAGCACCTGAAGGACAACGCACGCGGCCATGGCTCACAGCCAGCAGCCCTTCATGAAGGAGGGGAACCATGTAACAAACTTCAGTCCCTTTTTCAACGAGCTCACCCACCTAGTTGACCAAAGGAAACCACTCAGTGTTATCTTTTTGGATCTCTGTACAGCTTTATTATTTCACACCCTCCGTCTTTTCTCTACCAAATATCCAGCACACAGCTAGACAGAAACGTAACGCGATGGGTCAGCAGATGGCTGATGGGCCGGGCCCCAAGGCTTCTGAAGACGGGGATCCATCGGGCTGCCAGCCCGGCACTGGCAGGGATCCCCAAGGCTCCGTTTTCGGGCCAGCTGTCTTCCACATTCTCTTCAGTGATTTGGGTGTAGGGCTAGAAGGTGTTCTGAGCGAGTTTGCTGGTGATGCTGAAACGGGAGGAGCTGCTAATTGCAGAGATCTCCAGGGATCGGAGAGCTGGGCCATCGGCCACCACGTGAAGCTGAACCAGAGCGAGCGCGGGGTTCTGCAGCAGGGAAGGGGCAGCCCTGGTGTGTGCACAGCCTGCGGGACGTGACGCTGCAGAGCAGCCCCTCTGAAAGGGCCCTGGCAGTCCTGGTCGACAGTGAGCTGAACTTGAGTCACAGCGTGCCCAGGTAGCCAGGAAGGCCAGCCGTCCCCTGGGGTGCACCAGGCCCAGCACTGCCACTGGCAGAGGGCAGGTGTTGTCTGCCAGCTCCGTGCTGTGCAGCCTCACCTCGAGCACTGGGTGTAGCATTAGGCACCATAGTGTGAAAAGGGCATAAAACCATGAGAGAGCATCCAAAGGAGGGTTCAAAGATGGGGAGGGCTCTGGAGGGCAAGGGGTGTGGGACGTGGCTGAGGTTCCTTGGATTGCTCGACCCAGAGCTGAGGAAGTAGGGGGGAAACTGCATTTGCTGTTGCTGAACTATTTCCCTGGAGGCATTCAAAACCAGCTTGGATGGAGCCCTGGGCAACCTGGACTGGACCGGACCTGGAGGATGGTGGCCCTGCCTGAGGCAGGAGGGTTGGAACTTGATGATCCTTGGAGTCCCTGCCAACCCAAGCCATCCTATGATTCTACCATTCTGTGTGAAACTATTCTTCCTTTAAATTATTCTCCTTTTCATTTCAAAATAAATATTTAATTTAACTTAAATAAGTTAAATACAGTAAGTTTTCTCATGAAGAAGGCAATCCAGTTCAAGTGCTCTGATGCGTGAGTGTTCCTGTGGGCCAGGCCCAGGGGCACAGCACGGGAGGTCAGTTTCCTTGGTTCTGGAAGAGTTGCAGGTATTGCTGCACCCAGGACTCCCTCGGGTTTGCACATACTTAGGCGTCCTTCCTGTCTGCACTTTGTTGTTGTTGAACTATTTCACATCGAAACACCCCAGCCAGGATGCCATCACCACCCCACAGCCATGTGCTGAGGTCAGGGCTGGCCCCGGGGAGCTGATCCCACCCTTGGAAGGGGAAGCACCATTTGATCCCAGTGGGAACTGAGACTAACAATGGGGTTTGAAAGTCCATATGAGAGACAAACAAAAGTATTTGATAGTCCAAAAAATTTATTTAGGCATCAGAACAGCTAAGACAAAAATGGATTCTTATGTAGTGATATGTTTTAAATTATTTTTGTAGTTTCCATTTTCTTAGAAAACAATATTTAATTTAACTTAAATAAGTTAAATAGAATAAATTCCGTATTGAAGACGATCCAGTTCAAGTACTCTGGTGCGTGAGTGTTCCTGTGGGCCAGGCCCATGGGCACAGCACGGGAGGTCAGTTTCCTTCATTCTGGAAGAGTTCCAGGCGTTTCTGCACCCAGGACTCCTCGGGGTTTGCACATACCTCCTTCCCCTTCTTGGTGACCAGGCTGCAGGGAGAAAACCAGCGTTAGGTTCACACAATGCTGGGTCCTGCAGGCAGCACCCACATGTCCACAGCCACACTCTTGTCCCCTCCCAACCACACTCAGAGCTGTGGGATACTGTCCCGGTATCACACTGCAACCACCCCAGCTGTGGTTGGATACTCACACAACCCCTGGCAGGCGGCATTTGCTGCTGGTGATGTAGGCGGAGGCGATGACGTTGCGTGGGATGGGACGTTGAACGTAGGAGATGCAGCAGGTTGTGGTCAGGCCATCTGTGAGGAAAGAGAGCCCTGGTGAGACCCCACAGATGCCCTACCTTTACAAGGGACTTTACAAGGATCTCCCATCACACAATCGCCACCCTATATCATATCCCTCAAGGACACCCCTAGACGCTCCGTCTCCAAGGCTGAGCCCCAGCACTGCTGGCAGTGCCCACAGCCCACCATTAAGGTCCCATCCAGGGGGATGGGGCTCCCAGGGAAGAACGGCCACCCAGACTGAGGGACACAGTGAGACCCGACTCACCTAGATGGGCCACAGCCGAGGAGCAGAGAGCCAGGAGGAGCAGAGCAGACAGGACGGCTGCGGGGCCCTTCATGGTGCTGCGGGACGTTGACACGGTGAGCAGGGCTGGAGCTGGGTGGCTGCAGGGTTCAGCTCTGCACAGTGCTGAATCCCTGCTGCGCTGCCACTTTTATCCCCCAAGCTGCTGGGCGGGCACAGGGTTTCAAGGAATAAAGATGAGTGCATCATACTAAGGAAATCATGTCAGGATCTCCAAATTTTGCTGAGTTGGGGGTGAAAAGGAAACAGTAAAAGAGGAAGCACTGGCCACAAGGCCATTTCTTCCAGATTCCATTCTGGTGGCCAGAGCCGGAAGCCCCGTGCAGGGCTGCTCTGCTGCCATGGCATGGACAGCACTGCTGGCAGGAAAGCACTGTCAGAAGGAACATCTGAACTGAGCTACAGTTCTACCAGTAATACCACCTTCCAATGTGCCCCATGACAAAGTGTAGTAGGAATGCTAAGTCACATCCTGAAACAGTGATTGAACACCTGGTGGGAAGGCAGGGCCAACCCAGCAGAGCTCAGGTGCAAGCAACTCACCTGAGTGACTGGAAGGCATGGAGCCAGGATCCACCCTTTCCCAGATCTCATTTAAGGGTTGGCACTGCAGGTGAGGGTATCTGTTGCTGGAGTTCCCTGCATGCTGGAGCTCCTTCAATGGTAAGTTGCTCTTTTCCTTTGTTTCTGTATTTGTGACTGTTGTTTTTGGGTTTGTTCTCATTTGTTGTGGCAAAGGACTTTGCCTTTTTGCTGTTTCCATCCAACTATAACATTACACAAGGATACTGAGTTGACTACAGAATGGTGTGTTGTGCAGACATTCATCTCCAGTAGTAACACCAGCTCTTTCCTGAACTTCTAGAACAGGAAAGATGGTATAGGGGTGAAGTTGAGTTGACCTGAAATTACTGGGGATGTTGACTTTCATCCTTTTGATGTTACAAGCTGCAGACTTATGCTGCAAATCTTGTAGGTATGGAGACAAAGGCAGCCCATAGGAAACAAGTTTTGTTCACTGGTCACTGCCCCTGGGCTGTAGCCTGCTGCAACCCCCCTGACTGTAGGACAGACAGAGGACGTACGCCTCTCTGCCTATAGACGTTAATGTTGGTTCTTTTCAGTGAAATTGTTGCAGTTCCTGCTTGTTCACTTCTTCCCAGTATGGGCAACTGGGTTGACTCATGCTGAGTGCTGGTTGTGTCCATCCTTTCACCCCACAGTAGAGCTGTGGTCCCCATTCACATGTAGGCTCACAGCAGTTGCTATGGCCCTTTGTTTATTGTGCCTTTCCCTGACATGATTCCATGTCAGATCCCTGCCATGAAGGGAGTACCTCTCAGAGCTGGTTCAGTAAGAGGTATAGAATGAGGAGAAGAAGTTGTGATTGTTTCTTTTAGAAAGAACAGGCTACTCAGGGAGGTGGTGGAGTCTCCATTCCCAGAATCTTTCAAGAACTGTAGAGATGTCCCACTGAGGGATGTGGGCATGGTGGGGGTGCATTAGGTTTGGACTTGAAAAAGACCTCTCAGATTCCCAACCTTAATGACTCAATGATTCTAAGCCCCCCTCCCCCCTGGAACCACCCAGGAGGAGCCAGGCAGTGTTGACCCAGCCTTGGAGCTAAGGACAGGAACAATCTCTCCAGCTCTTCACAGTTGCCTACATCACAGTTGCTTCTAACCTGGTAGTGACACTGGAGAAATTCAGAGTACCCTCTGTATAAACATTCTTGAGGTTTAGAGTTTAGTCAACAGAAACCACATGTTTTTGTGAGCCTCTCTGCCTATAAACATTCACCTGCCCCTGATCACCAGCCACCCCCTTGGCATCTCCCCTGACCTCCCAGGAGCCACAAGAAGTGGGAGGAAAGACATCAGCATGCAACAAGCCATTACTATCAGGACGAGAAGCAACTGGTGCTTGGAATAGCTGTGAGCGTGGGATCTTAAACCAAGCAGGGCTTGGGATCCTCTGGGGAGTAGCCCCAAGCCAAGGTCCAATCCAAATAGGACTGGGTCCCAAGACCATGTGTGGAAATGAGCAGTGACACTGGGCGATGCTGGCTTGGGAGGATGAGCTATGCCTTCCCAAGCAAAGAGAAAAGATATTGAAGAGCTTCCCAGTGCAATCATCTCTCTTCTGGGATAACCATAGAAAACCTGCCATCTATTATGAACCTAAGTCAATCTCAAAACTACAAACATTCATTTTGATGGAAATGGTTAAAAAAATGGTTCGCTGCAGGAGTTGTTGCCCAAGCTTTCACTTCTTCATTTAGATGAGAATCAAATGGAACTTCTTACTGGATGCTGATGAAGAAGTTCCTATTCTAACTGGAATAGAGGATATTTCAATGAATTACACAGAATTGCAGCTCAGCAAAAAGTAGAAAGCTTTAGTGTTAGAGTGTATTTAAGGAATTTAATATAAGGAAGTGATCTAAAGGGAGAGTGAAGAAATGACTTATGGTTTTAATTCTCCTTTGGTAGAAGACATCTGTATTCATATGACTTTCTAATGTGGCAGAGAAATGAAAAGCCAGTGTGGGGGGAGAGAGAAAGCACAACTTGAATTCTTGTTGGGAGCACTTCCAAGTGAAGATTTCAGAATAGCTGCTGGGGGCACAGGAGGGCAGAAAACACAGCTTTACAAATAAAAATACAAAAAAAAAAAAAAGGTAGTTGAAGATCAAGTGCTTTTTGTTAATGTGAAGGCAAGCCACAAAGAAGTTATGGTCAAACACTCAGCACAATTAAAAGTGTTGTAGCAGCAGATGGGCACATAGATGCCCAGCCAGATCTATGGAAAGAGGAGGACTGCCTTAGTGTGTGATTGGCTTTAGGAACCCTTCCCCAGCCCTGTACTATTTGCCCAGAGGAAAATGCCTACTGGTTGGTGAAAGTAGGATGTATTAATGGCCACAGGTCAAGGCAGAGGACTATCCCTGCACCTCTCCTGGGAGATGCAGCCAGACTCATGGATCCCTGTGCACTGCAGCTCTCCTGCCCTCACTGTGCTCCAGTATGGGACAGAAGGAAACACAGAGCAAGGAAACCACAGGCAAGAAGAATTGAAAGAAACTGCCAACACCACAGTCCCGTGCAAGTGCAGAGAAAGCCACGCGTTATGCAACATCCGTCTGGGAAGAAACACTTGTCATTGATAAAAATTATGCAAAGAGGTCCCGTGGCTGGAGGAAAAGGAAAATGCAGATCAGCCAAACAGCCTCACCCTGCAGTGAGACATTGCTGACCTTCTCATACACTGTTATACAGAGAAATCCAGCAGAGCTAAATTCTTAAATTCCCACTGATATCTCTTTCATTTGAAGCCTTGGATGCTACCTTCACGCTCAGGATTTTGTGCCATGCCCTGCAGGGACCCAGGTATTTTTCCATAGTCCTAAATCCAACTCATGGCCATTCTCCCTCCTTCTTGAATCCACTCTGAGCTGAAAACCCTCAGTTCCACAGCCAGGGGCCTGGGGCCCCCAGACTCAAGTATCTCTTGCTCCTTAAACAAAGAGAATACATTTAATATAGAAGTACATATAAATATGGGAAATGAATGAAACACTTTGTGCAAGGAACAAGTCTATATAAGAAAGAAGGATCCTACTTCATATAAACATAAATACATCCCTCAACAAATAGCAGGATTCTGAGCACAAGGTACAGCAAAACACTCAAGTCAGAAGCTGACTCACCAGCCCACAGGCAGCTTCTTGCCACAGTGTCAAGCTTTGCTCTACCCCACTACCACCAAGCAGCCCCCACAGTTTCCCCTATACTGCTCCACATCCGGCTCTTTGCCTCTTACAGCTTGCACCTGGGGTCCCAACTTCACCCCTGCAGTCAGGTGGAGCAAAGCCCTGGGGCTGCTTCTCAGCAGCTTTGGCTTTGCAAGGGCACATGGACTCTGGTCCCCCACAGGTACAGCCCTGTACTCTTCTGTACAACTTGGCTGAGGCAGCAGCTCCCAAGCATTGCCCCTGCAGAGATCTGCCCTGTGAACACTCCATCAGGGCACTAAGAGGGAAAAAAAGTCTGCCTGCAAAAAGTGATTTCAATTATGAGTTTGCAGACACTGAGCATCCTCCTGCACCCAGACAGATTGCATAAGCTCCAGTTACATTAAAATGGGCTAAAAATAAAGTACTATCTAAACTTGCATAGCTGAGGTTATCTCATAGCCAGGCACTTGCTTCAGTCTTTCTTTTCTGCTTTGCCCTTGATGAGACCTTCTTCCAGTTTTGTGTTTATTGTGCCTTGTGTCAAAATATCTCTCTTTGATATACCATTTCTTTCTTTAAATTGTTTTAACCACATCCCTTTCTTCTCCTGCATGAAAGGGTAAATAATCAGTGTCGAATGCTTCTTTTTAAGCTCCCTTCATCTATTTGCCCCATTCTTTTCAGTCTTTCATCTTCAAGCCTCTGAATGCTTTCATCACCTGCCTCAAAGCCTTCTGTGTCGGCCGTATCGTTCTCTGAGTCGCAATGAGCTGAACGTGGCATTCAGAGATCATCCCACTGGTTTCTACAACAGTAACATTATGGGATTTGGAGAATTACTTTCTGTCCTATCCTTCGTGCTTTCCTATATGTGGATTAATCTTCAGACTTGGGGCATTGAAGATCGTCTCTAAAAAATAAGAGATATTAAGTCCTGTATTATTGATCCTCGATTTTAACCCAGTAAAGAATTTTGCCCAGAGAGGTTGTGGATGCCCCATCTCTGGAGGTATTCAAGGTTGGATGGGGCTCTGGGCAGCCTGATCTAGCGGCTGGCCATCAGTGCATGGCAGGGGGTTGGAACTAAATGATCTTTAAGGTCCCCTCCAATCTTAGCCATTCTATGATTCTATCACTCTACTATGACTCTAAGTTTAGCTCTCTAAGGAAAATGGCATTTAGGTGATTCAAACATCATAGAAGAGAAAAAGAAAAGAGATTTCTGAGTTACATGGGCCAAATACTCAGGATACAAATATCTTTAAAACCTGGCCATAAACTCAGAAATGTTATCACAGGCCATCTTCTTTCCTAAGCAGCTGTAATTCTTTTGACTTTAGATATAGAAATCAGTATTTCAAATGACCCTTGAGTGCATTTGCCAACAGTGACCATCTAGCGTGTTGCTCAGTCATAGATTCGTAGGATCACAGAATCATTAAGGTTGGAAAGGATCTCTATGATCATCCAGTCCAACCATCTACCTGTCACCAATATTGCCCACTAAACTCCCTTAAACTCTAATCTTCTCCAACCCTGATTGATGGAAATAATCTCGTATTTTGTAAACATTTGCCTCCCATTGAACTCATCTCCTCCAGATCCTCATGAACTGCACACAATGTGATAAATCAGCAGCACATCACGCACCAATGCTAACCTCATCACTTCCTTTTATAAGTTCACAGATATCTGCAACAAAGGAAATGCAGTAGATCTCACTTGTCTGGGCTCCAGTAAGACATTTGAGATGGTGCCATACAGTAAATTATTAGCTAAGTAGAAGGAGATGTGACTGGCATATGTGATGTAAAGTGGGTATCTGCCTGTAAGGGACGCGGTAATAGTTTCAGCTGGAAGGGGAAATGCTGGACTGAGGGGAGAGTTACCAGTGCAGTTCCTTGAATTTCTGTCTCAAAAAAAAAAAAAAAAAAGATTCTGCTTAACATTTGCATTAATGATCTTGGCACAAAAAGCAAGAAGAATGCAAAGGAAATTTGCTGATGAGGCAGAATGAGATGCTATCATCAATCCAGGAGAGGCCAGGATATCACAGAGAAAGATTATAATGACCTTGAGGACTGGAGTAATGGGGAAGGATTTGATTCAGTAGTGCAGACTGTACAGTGCTGCTGCTGGGAACAACAAAGGGTGAGAGCAGCCATCCCTGTGCTGGAGCCCATGGCAACGTCTGGGGCAGGGAAAGACCCGTGCTACAAAGTATAGGGTTGGGACAAGGCCCCAGTGTTATACAGCATGAGAAGAGGAAAATGCAGTGAACTCAGGGTGGGGACTAGGAAACAAGGGGTTCTGGCTGATCTGGGGGAAACCATCACAGAGGCCAACACCTGGGTGGAAAAGAGCTATTTCAGCTAGTGAGCACTGCTGGTATAATGATACAGGGCTAGAAGCTGGCTGTGAATGCAAACAGGTGGGAAATTAGATTTTCACCTGGAAGCAGGCAGTTTCTCAGATGGGCTTCAGGTGAGCAGGACAGAAAATGTCATCACTGTCCTGATGAATGCAGTCCTGTTGCCTTTCCTCCTGAATGCAGGCTGGTTATCTTTAGGCCTGTACACAGCTGCCTTTTGGAGCCCTATTTTAAAAGCTGTCCCTAACCACAGTGCTGTTCTGAAGTGAGATGTTCCGTGGGGCCATACAAAGGCATCTGTTATCCTAGGGCAGTTACTGCATTCACTTATTGTCCTCCAGGTGAGTTATCTTCTCCAAATCATCTCTAGCGAGTCCCTCAGAGCTTCCTAGGCTGATTCTCTGGTGAGTCAAAAGATTCTTACAGCACTGCTTTAAATGATCAGTCTATTTCTATTGAGTTCCTCTTTTTTTTTTTTCCTGGAATCTCCCTTTTAGGCTTACTGGCACATTATTTCAGGGCTCAGTTTGCATGCCTTTCCCCTTGCTTCTCTCATCCCCAGGATGCAGGACTGAGTCATAAGGTTATTTAATGGTCTCCCATTTCTATGCCCCCAGCCAGAACCCACAATGTTCCCCTACTCCCATGGCCAGCCATGAAGCTCTCTTTGGGCAGTCTCTTCCATTTCTCAGCTGCAGAGGATTGGTTTTCCATAGAATCATTAATGTTGGAAAGACCTCTAAGATCAACCAGTTCAACCACCCACCTACCACCAATACTGACCACATCCTTCAGTGCCACATCTCTACAGTTCTTGAACACCCCCTGGGACAGGGATTCCCATGCCTTGCTGGGCTGCTATGCCACTGCATCACAGCTCTTTAGGAGAATAAATTTTTCTTACTATCCAACCTGAACCTCCACTAGTGCAACTTGAAGCCATTCTTTTCTTTCCTTCCATGAGCCTCTGAGGAAGAGCACAGGGGGTTACAACCCATTGGGCAAGCTGTTGCACCTTGTCTTTACTTTTAGGACCAAGTTTGAAGTAATGGTGGACATCAGCCCTTTACTACCCCTCAAGGGCAGCTCCTTCCTGCAGGCCTTATGCCATACCCCTGCTGAGTGTAACTCTGCTCCTACAGAATGACACCCTCTCCTCTCAGGAGAGATGTTGCTCCTGATTCAAAGTGTTCTTTAGTGTGAAAGCTGCTCTTTATCCAAATCTAGGCATCTCCGTGCAGCCCCAGGGCTGGACTCCCCTGGGCTCTATAATGCTGACCCTAATCCCCCTGAAATCATAAAATCATGGAGAGGACATTAAGGATCATCCATTTCCAACCCCTGCTGTGGGCTGGTCCCCCCTGCCAGGCTGCCCAGGCCCCCCCTTCCATGACCTTGAACACCTCCAGGGATGTGGCACCCACAGCTCCAGGCAGCAGTGCCAGGGCCTCACCACCCACTGAGTAAAAAAATTTTTTCCTAACATCAAATTTGCCTTGTAGGAAAGCAGAAAGGAGCCCCAAAGAGTGCAGGAAACCAGAAATAACAACACATAGCTCAGTGTTTCACCTAGACCCATTCTTCACCCACAGACGTGCCATTAGGACTAATGCCACACGGCCATCGGAGCAGGCCTTGCTGTGCTGCTTTTGCCCTATACACCCATGCACCACGTAGAGACCACCAGATACGCAGATGTTAGTGGGGAAAGGTGTCTCAGTCCACATGTGCCTTGTTTCAAAGTTCTCCTGATTGCTGGAGAGCTGCTCTGTGGGTACCAGGCCAGTCCTGCTCCATGCCAACCCCACAGCCCATCCCTTGAAGGGATAAGGGAGAAGTGGGCTCGTGCTCAGACTCAATTCCACATTGTGAGCTTGAGATGAAAGAGAGGGAATTGCTGCTCACAGAGGTGAGAGCAGGGTTACTACAGCCTGTGTGGCTCAGCCCCAAGCCCTGATCCCAAAGGTCCCTTTCCAAGGCTTGATTCATGGGTTTACGTTCTGAGATCTCCAAGCATCTTTGTGACATGACATTCAAACTAGGGGTACTGGCTTAACGCCCTTCATCTCTTGAGGTTTAAACATGAGTGCAGGGATGTTTGGGTACAGAAGGACACAGGGACTTGGCAGCCACCTCCAGCAATGGAGAGTAAAAATCTCAGGCGCAAGAAATAACAACAAATCCTGCTAGCTCAGAGTGCACGTGGCTAGACAGCAGTGAGGCAGCAGCACAGCCTCTGCTGCTGAAATGAGCTGCAGGGCAGACAGCCTGCTTGCAAGGAAGAAGAGGAAGAAGCCTGAGAGCAATTCTGCAACAGCAGCCAGAAGAGGCAGGATGTGAAATCATCACACTGCCGATGACTGGGTTCCCTAAAAACAACAGCACAGGGAGGAAAAGGTCAAAAGCAGATGACTCAGGAGACTGCAGCACCCACCTTGTGGTGCCAGGTTAACCCTGTAGCCCAGCAAGGTGAATACAGACTGGCTGATCTTCACAACTGGGTGAATCAGAGGATACAGAGAGGATATGGTGGCTCTGAAGATGCTGAGATGCCTCAGCACAGTGGGCTCGGGAGTGAGGGCGCACACAGAAGTGGCACTGGGTTGGGGGACAGCAGTAATGCCTCAGCAGATCAGGCAGGAAATGTATGCAACCCTTATTTGCTAACACTGGATGAAGTCTAGTGACAACTAACCTGCACTTCTTCACTTCTACAGCTCAGACCAGGAGCAACCAGCTGAGTAAGAACATGTGGTTTCCTTCCTGTGCTCTTAATGAAAGCAGGGAGAGCCCCTCAGGGTTAGAGCAAGTGGTTTTTCAGGGAAACAGAGAAAACAGGGCTGTAGAAAGTTTTCAGCTTCCACACAGAAGATAAAGGCTCACTCCAGGAACAGACTTCCTCACTCTGCTAGCGTTCCCTCCCTGCTGCTATATTTTCTTCTTCCATTTTTGGTTTTAGTATGATACTAGAATATCACGTCTTAACCAGCATGTTCAGTTTGTTCAGTCTTCCTTGCAATAGAATCAGAGAATTAAAGAACAGTTTGAGAAGAAAGGTCCCTTAAAGGCCATCTGGTCCCACTGCCTGCAGTGCACAGGGATGCCCAGAGCTCCATCAGCGCTCACAGCCCTCCAGCCTGACCCTGGGGGTCTGCAGGATGGGCACCACTGCTCTCTGGGTAACCTGTGCCTCACCGCCCTTACTGGAAACAACTTCTTCCTTATATCCAATCTAAATCTCCCTTCTGTTAGTTTGAAGCTATTTCCCCTTGTCCTATCGCAACAGAACCCTGCTCAAGAGTTTGTCCCCCTCTATCATATAGCCCCTCTTTAGTAGTCCTTTATGCACTTGCATACTGTTCTCAGGCCCTCTTTAGATCACTCACTACGTTTCCATGCTCTGCAAATTTAACAGGCCTGTACTTGTTTCAAAGAGCACTAATGAAAATATCGAGCAGCACAGGACCTGTGGGGTCCCACAAAATGCTGGCTCACTCAGAAGATCCATTTTCACCCTCAGAAATCCATTTGGAGATCCACTCAGAAGGCCCTTTTCAAAGTCAGATGATGACAATCATGGAATCATAGAATGGCTTGGGTTGGAAGGGATTTAAAGACCACCTCATTCCAACCTCCAGCAGCTCAGGCTGCCCAGGGCCCCTCCAGCCCACCCCTGGTCCCCTCCGGGGATGGGGCACCCACAGCTTCTACAACTTCTGACACAATTATGTGTCAGGACTATTAGAGGATATTTCTGCAACACTGGGAGCTAGCTCATACCCACGGGACTAAGCTGTGTGTGTAATAACCTCCTCAGACTATAGCACTTACACATTTTGAATTCCCATCAAAAATTATGACAGGTTAAACTCCAGGAAGAGAACAACAGCAAGTTCAGGTTGGTGTGGGAACGTAGAAATTGGCAGACAGTGTCAAACAGTAATGTAGGGCCTCCTAGCCTGGTTGTTCCGAGCTGATGAGGAGCACATCTGCACAGGCTGCACTTCAGCACCATCTGCTGCCTGCAGGTCCACAGACCATCACCACAATCAGCTCCATCTCCAGCCCCAGTCATTCAAAGCTGCTGGCAGCATCACCCGATGAACACCTCGCTCTTTTGGATGACAAATCTTGCAGTGACTGATTAGAACAGCCTATCTTTGTTCTCCACTTTGCTCTGGGGGAATTCAGGGCTCACACTTCTCACTTTCTCCAAATGAAGGAAAACCCCACGCTCTCAATACAGCTGTCATTGTTTGATGAAGCAGCCAACACTACTAGCGAGCATGGGCATCAGAAGCACTGATATCCAAGTATAATCACTCAATAACCTACTCAGGTTTTAAGCAAACTTCTCTTTGCAGTGCCTTCCCCCTTACCAGACCAGTATATCTACGTTCACCTGATTTTCTGCAATAACTTCTTGCCTTTTTGTTAATCACCTTTCAAACATCTGTACAGGTACATGGTGCTGCAGAAGAGCAATGCACAGAAAGAATACCTCTGAGCCCACAGGCTGAGAAGAACTTGTGCAGATAGGCTTCCTTTCAATCTGGCAGCAGTGGGACTCTGTCCTCCCTTGCATTGTGGCACACAGGACTTTTACCAACTGAGTCCAAAGAAATGAATAAAACATGGCTGTGGAGCATTTCACTTCCCTCCTGCCCCATCCCATGAAGCAGCTCAAATGTGACAGAGAAAGGAAGGATAAGGGTATAAGCATTGTTATTTACATCAGGACATAAAAGAGGAAACTGGAGGACAGGGAAGTCCCAGCACTCTTCACCCCGTTCCTCTCCCCATGCAAGAGCTGAGAAAGACAAGTCCGGAACTGCTTTTTATTCTTTTCCACTAAGAGTGCTTCCTATCTCATCACTGTCCATTTCTGGCCAATGCCACCAGCCCGACATTGGGACTTTCACTGCATCTGCCTCTGCCCCTTGTGTCTTCTCCATCTCATGCAGAAGGCTTTTCCCCAAACCAATCAGAAATGATGTACGCAATAACCAGTAAAAATATCAGAGCCATGAAGAGATTTAGATTGGTTATAAGGATGAAGTTGTTTACAGAAAGGGCAGTGAGGCCCTGCCCAGCGGTGTGATGGGGCCCCATCCCTGCACATCCCCAGGGTCAGGCTGGAGGGGCTCTGAGCACTGATGGAGCTGTGGGTGTCCCTGTGTACTGCAGGGAACAGGACCAGGTGGCCTTTAAAGGCCCTTCCAACTCAAACCACTCTAAGCTTTCCACCACTCCTCCAGCCAGCAGCAGCAGCAGCCACTCTTAAGGCTAGGAGAAAAGACAGCAGCAGGACAGGGTTGCAGATAGCAGTTACGTGTATCTTGCCATGTAACTGTCATGACTGTTAGCAGTCTGAGCAGAGAGCTGGCTACAGATGCTATCCCCCACTGTGCTCAGCTTGTTGTAGATGTATACAGAGGGGATTTGCATGTTTGTTCTTGCAAGTTGCCTTGTTAATGCTGTTGCAATATTGACACACCACTCAGTTCAAAGCTGTTACTAGCAAGTGAAAATTGAAGCTTTTTATTTCATGTATTTTCCTTAGTTTTAGCTTTTGGAACTAGATATTTACCATTTGCATCTATTTTTTACACCACGTCTCACGTGCTCAACTGTGCTACTACGTTAGCTACAGCTGCGTATCGCCTGCTTCCCCAAAGCCCTCAGACTGAAGGTTTATTGGTGAAACAGACACTTAAACACACACAAAATGAGAAAATATGAGCAGGTTTTCCTAATGAGGCAGACATTTTGCTGCATGCTGCACCTCTCCATCAGAAGCAAGTCCAACTTTAGCAGACATCACTAACGTCTTTTGTCTTTGTCTCATTTGGAAGCTGTGTCACACCGAACTGGGAAACAAGTTAATGTATGCAAAGTTTGCTGAAGCAGCAAGCAACAGAAAGTGCTCGATCTAGTTGGAAATGTAGAGAGAACAGAAGCTTTGCATTCCAAACAATGGATTCCCCCAGGAACAAGAGGTATTTGAAGATGTCCAATTCTACATCTGGAATTACACACTGAGATTTCTCACAGAGAAATGAAAATCAATTAAGTGAACAGAGAAACATTTGGGGAGAAAAAGGGAAATATTTGGCAGGCAAACACTACAAGGTTGAGTAGTTCTGTAAGAGTCATGTCCCATGGGCAGGACCCAAACCAGAATTAATCTGTTGTGTAGGTGAACACCAAGCTGATGGACCATTTTTTTTCTCATCCCAAACGTCTCCCGGACACCTAGCATCCCTTCTACACAAAAAGAACCATCTTGGTAAGTCAGTGTGTAGAATTACGTAGGGGAGGAAGGCTTAGAAATATAAAGTGTTTTTTCAAAAGTGCATTAAAAAGTAAACAATGCTCCTTTGGGTATATGGTTACCACTGTACCCAAAGCCATGAGCCATTTTACACTGGCAGTTTTAGTGCTCCCAGCTCATGCAACCTGCTTGGAAGCCAAATGGCACTGCTACCTATAGAACCACATCTCTATGCTGATGGCTGTCAGGAGACAGAGCTGCACCAGTGTTCTTATGTGGGTGCATTTTGTGGCAGCCAAACAGATGCCATCAGGTTTCACCAGTCTGGTAAGGAGACGAGGCTCTTCAAATGTAGATCACATCTGAGTCATGCTGCTGAACCTACATGCAAGCAAATGGGAAAAATTAGTTCCGCTCTGAACTCCTACTGAAACAAAACCTACTCTGCCTTGGTCCAATTTCGCCTTTTCATCTGACCAGAGTCTTTTACAAGATGCCCTGTGATGGCTTTATCTTTCCTCTTGAAACAGATCTATTTGCCTTAGCCCTGCGAGGGGTCAGGTTAGTCTTAAAACATTTATTTGTTACTTGCAATAGAAAGAACAGCTTTCTCAGTTGTTGCTACACTGAACTGTTTTCCTTCTAGTTTTAAGCACACAACCCCAAAGGTTCAGATCTTGAAGGTTATATGCTACAACCTCTAATTGATTCTGAAAACCCCAGTTTTGTTTACTAAAAAACGCCAGGGTTTCTTTACTCCCAGTACTTCACACAATTAGCGTTGCCAGGAGAAAGCTGACTTCTTTCCAGTTGCACAGGACTGTACATTCCTACAGCTCTTCTTGAACACACACTGCATCTATTCTTCGCTCCAGTCAAGAAGAAAAATGGGTTGACTTTATTCTTCAAGACCAAATTCATTATTTCTATAGATTCTTGTTCTAAGTTCTCTCAGAGCACATCCTCGTTTTCAAGCCTGGCTGATACAAATAAAATTTAACAAATTCTACTGCACATGGGCATCACTTTCATTTACCAAAACTTAAAGTTTTGTATTCCAGCTTTGATCATAATGGAGAAAAAACAGGTGGCCTTGAAGTTATAGAGTGGTGCTTCAATGAAGGACCTCCACACTGGTGGAACAGCCATGCTTTGTGACCTGTTGTTTGAGAGGTGGAGAGAGTTGGATAAAACGGTCCCATTTGTGGAACTGTTTGTGGTTAGACTTGATGATCTTGAAGGTGTTTTCCAGCCTGAGCAATTCTATGATTCTATGATTCTATAAAGCCAACCACACTTTTCTACTCTGAACTCTAAACCTCTGATCAATATTTGGGAATTTACTTTCTGCTTACCTTTACAATCTGTTTTCTGGTTCCTGTGCCCACACTGTTGGCAATCAAGGAATTGGTTTGAAAAGATGACTTTTGCACTGGCACCGTGTGTTGGATTTTGTTGGTACAAGGCCAGCTGCTTGTAGGATTTAACGAGTAAGCAGGGAAAGGCCTATGAAGATTTATATCTGATGAATCGCCAGTTTCAAAGGTTTTCATCCACGATGGGATCTTTAAAAGAAAAGAGCACGTGGAAATTTAATGCCCTCTCTACACCAACATTTATTAAGCCAAAAAGAACATAAAATGCATTGCCAGAGAATACAGGTCATCCTCCCTCAGTTTTTCCATCCTCCCTTCTCTCTGAAACAATTTACTCAGGGTCATTTTTATTATATATGGAACAACATGGGAAAGCAAAGACAGCCCTTATCCTTGCCCTGGTTCAGGAAGAGTGTTTGTGTATATAACAAAAAACTTCTGACCAAAATCTGAGTTTAGTTCTTTGTTGCCTGAATTAAAAAGAAAGCCAAGACTTTTACAACAGATTAATAGCAACCACAAAGCACATGAATGAGAACGTGATGCAAACCACGAGAGACCACACTATGCTTAAAGAAGTGGCAGGAATTGAGGTTACATACATTTCCTAAGGAGCGATCCAAGGATCCCAATACTTCATTCCAGTGAGAGTAAAGCCCAGACTGTTTTTCTTCTAGTTTCAAAGCATGAATTTCAGACTTCAGTTCTTTCAGTCGATCTTCAAATTTTTTGCTCTTTTCTAAGTAATCTAGCCTGTAGTCCACACATCAGAGACAAAAAGCTTACTAGCACAACAAAGCTCAATAATGAGATAAGAAGGAGAGGAGATCTTTGCATAATTTTGCCTTTATATATATATATATATAGAGAGAGAGAGAGAGAGGCAAAATTAAGTCTGTTACATGTCAGCCTCACTCCTCTGCTCCAGAGAGAAGGAAGTTCACTTCAACCCCTCAGTATTCACTTTCTAACCAAGAATTTCCCTCAAGACCAAGAGGAAAAGCCTGTGAATCAAACCAGTACCACACTCTAACACTAGAGGGAAACTTCTGTCCTCTAATTTGCTATTACTCAAGCAAACTACTTCGTGCTTGACATAATAGTCTTTAAGACAAGAGGCTTCTGGACCTGTCGTGATTTGATGCCACCATGAAACTTTTTCTGTGTGTAAAACAGCAAGTCTTACAGAGGCATAACCTGCACCAGTTCAGTAAAAGACCTCCAGTCATACCTATAACAAGAAGACTGTCCTGAGGTGTTGAGGATATGACCTGTTGATTCCCAAACACTTTTTCTTTTCTGTACTTTCCACAGTTAATATATTCTTCTTTATTTACAGCACAAGCATACTGATACCTCTCTCGCTCTATCTCGAAGGACAGTCTCTTGAGGTCAATGTCCTTCAAATCCAGCTTGATGGACCCTTTGTCAAAGTTGGCATCTCTGGTGTCAGTTGGCAAGTAGTGTGGGTACTTGATCATGTGCTGAAAGAGCCAAAATAAGCACTGTTGGTAAGATCTGACTGACTGTGGATTTCCCACCAGCTTCTTCAAGAGCGCCATGCTGAGCCATTCCATGAGGTACCATACATTATGAGAAACAAACGTCCCTGAAGCCCTTTCCATCTACCTGAGTGGCCCCAGATGAACTGCCACAGTCCACAAGCCAGATCCAAATGCAGAGAAATATCTGGACTGCAGTGTTCCTTATTTCTAGCTAAGAATGGGAATTCATTCTCAGCAAGAGTGAAGCAGAAGAGCAACTGGGGGCACACAGCCCTAGCATTACCTTCTTGCTTTGCCTGAAGACACTCACGTGCAATTCACATGTCAGGACAACACAGTTGGTTCAGTACAACCACCTTCACAACATACTGCCTGACTGAGATGGCACAGAGTCAGCATCAGGGACGAATGCAGGCATTCTCTGCTCCCCAGTTACAAACAACACCTGGTTATTAATAATTGGCTTTGGTTTTGTTTGGTTCAGTTTTTGTTGGTGGTGGATTTGCTTTTTAATATTTGTCTCATCTTTAACTTCCAGACTCAATGCACTGAATAAATATAATTTCAATTGCAGCTACACTGTTCAATCAGCAGCTGGTCCTGTAGGTGCTTGTCCCACAGCTAGATGGAACGTGACACAACCTACTTTGATGAGGCTACAAACATGCAATCAATATCTGATTATCTCCCAAGATGAAGTGGTACCCAGAGCAGAAACTTACAGGATAATTGAGCCTGGTTATGTCAAAGAGTTTTTGCTTTGCTTTCCGTTCAGCCTCTCTGGCTTCATGTAGATCTTGTTTCAGATGCTCCGCTTCCTTGGCTCTGCAGAACAAGTATTCTGACATCAATCGTTGGTGATTTTCAGTATAGAGACAGAGCACAACAGACTTTGGGAAAAGTCCCTCCCTGCTGTGCTCTCACCCCCACACTCCTGATTTGACTAAAATAGCACTCTCTCCATTTAGGCAACTCAGGAGGGGCCACACAATCCCAGCTCAAGCAAATCTAACCTCCGGTCAGACTCCTTCACCAGCTTCACAGCTATCAATTCTGCCTCCCGCATCTTTTGCTCCATCAGGCGTTTCTCCTCCTTGGTTTTCAGAGCTGTTATCTCCAACCTCTGTCGCTCTTGCTCTGCTTCTGCAGCATTCTGGGCCAGCAGTTTCGCCTCTTCTTCTGCAATCTGAGCTTTCTCAGCCAGCAGCTCTGCAGCTTCCTGGGATCGAAGCTAAGAGGAAACAATTTGTTGTGGTTACCTTGCCTAGCATTTTCAATTTCATCCTTGAAGTCAATCAGGAAGAAGATGTTTCTGTCAACAGGTCAAGGAATAAAAATGTTAATCCTCAAAGTAAAAACAGTTGAAGGGTTTGGTATTACTCCACTGCTCTAGAATCTCTTATCTTCTGTCCTGCCTCTCATCTCTACACAGCAAGGAGACTGTTGTTCTGAAATGGACAGAGACATCAACCAAAAATTGACAGAAGTTGATCCCTCTAGCTGTCAATGCCAAATGCAGCACGCACCAAGCCCTCTTCTCCCAGTTTCAGCCCACAACGTTACTTCCTTCAGAAACTCTCCAGCTTTGTGTAAGCCACAACTTCTAGAAAAGAAAAGAGCTCCCAGACCAAGAAAGCTCTTCAAGCACAGGAATATTCAGCTGGCGTGCTACTCACCAGGGCCTCATTGGCCTGCCTGGCTTCGTCTTCCAGCTGGAAAAGTCGTCTTTCCAGCTCTTCTTTGGCTCGCTCAGCTTCTTCTCGGAGCTGCTTCTCTCTGGCCAGCCTTTGATTCTCCATCTGGAAAGAGAAATACCACATTTGTGGGTTTGCAGCAGAGTCAGCTGGGCCTGAGGCAGCATAAGAAACTAATCTAACGGAGGACGGACTGCTCTCAAGCTGGTGAGCTGACATTCAGCAGAGATGCAGTGCTGAAGCTACTTACACTTTCAGCAGAAATGAACTCCACTGACTGGTAACACCAGTTATTTCAGACTGCTGGGAGAACGCTTGGATCGAACTGCTGTGTACCCCAAATCTTTCTGATCACCTATTTGGTTTCAGAAATATCACTTACATCTTCAGATGCTGCATGCACATACAGAGCTGTTCCCACACTTAATTCTTCTGTGTTTTTTCACCTCCTACACACATATCATGCAACGTATGGACAGCAAGGGCACCAGCTGGAATAATAATCAGCTTTCTCAATAACAGAGGAGCAGAAAATGTACCTTTTTTCTGGCCTTTTCTTCCCTGGCTTGTGCTTTCATTTGCTGAATTTCTATTGAGTCCACTTTTCTTCTCCTCATAAATAGGTCGTGGTTTCCAATGCACAACTGCAGAATCTGGATCAAAAAGAAAAGAAAATGTGACTGTGACATAATTGCACCCCATCCAGGGGATAAAAGAGCCCCACAGCAGCCTGACAGGACAGAATCTGACATTTCTCACTCCAGCACAAGTGCTGGCAGTTGCTTCCCTTCCAAGGACAGTGACATCCAGGGCAGGCTGATACCCAGATTTGTAATAGTTTAGAAAAGTTCATAACAGCATGAGGGGCTCTCTTTCCATCCCTCCTCCCTGTCTGGTTTGGGCCAAGGCCAAGAGATAGATATGTGGGAATGGTCATCTGTGATGGCCCCTCCACAAACTCAATAAGAAATGGTCCAGTCACTCTGGCTGTGCTAGGAAGCAGCCAGGGATGACAGAATGAACCAGCTGATTAGGACCCCCTCCTTGCTGCTTCTCTCAGAAGTAGAGACACGGAAGTCAATTAAGTACCCACCAGGAGTCAGATAGGCCAATGCTGCAGTGGTTTTGCCCCTTTCATGGAATCATAAAGGTTGGAAAAGACCTCTAAGATCACCAAGTCCAACCATCCCCACCATGCCCACTAACATCCCTCAGTGCCACATGTACTACACCTCCCCTTTCCTGTACCTGCATTTTGCAATTTGGGCCTTCCTTCATATCTCACTTTTCACCCAACATCTCCTCTGCCAACACAGAGAGAGGACAACCATACACACCCTGCCTTCCCAGACAGAAGAATCCTATGGAAAACATGTGCTGAAATTCAATGCTCCCTGGCCTCTGCACAGGTTTACAAGCTCAGTATTGCCAGCCCAGTTTTAGAGGAGGAAAACAGGACACTCACCAATTTGTTTACCTTGAGCTGAGAGGAAAAGAACTTGAAGACTTCTGCTTTTTTGTCGAGAGGTTTAATGGTTAACTGTTCAGATAGAAGGGAAAAAAAATGAGAGGAAGCAGTGAAAAGTAGGAAAAACAAAGCTGAATCTATTAATACTAATGCAAACTTTTGCCCATCTCCATTTCTCTCCAGGGAAGCAGCGATTTATGCCACAAACACAGGGAGAGTGATTCCGAGTGCTTTGCTCACAAGAATCAGAACCAGGGCTGCTCTCTTTATACAGGCCATTTTGGAAGATAAAGCCTCCTACAGAGCCACATCTAATGACAGTTTGGATGATATTTCTCATAATAGTACCACCTGTGCCTTGCAAACCGTACTGAGAACACTGGAACACACACTGGCTATCAGGAAAAACAGAATGCATTGCTAGGAATCTGACTTCTGGGTATAAAGTAAGGGAGATGTCAAACCCCAATCTGAATCCCAACCATTTCAGGTGCAAACAAAACATATCGCAAAGGCCTGAAGGATTTGTTCTTCTGACCATAACAGTACTAGAGCTCCTGCTTTCTCACATTTTCATCCTATCTCCCAAGCTGTTTCCAGAAGAGATAAAAGGTTTTTCATGCCACCAGGTCAGTATGCACTGTTTTACTTTACATGCTGCGCTGGGTTTGGCTGCATAATAAAAACCAGCCCCATTCTTTAAGATCCTTCTCTCTGTGACTCATGAGTTAGCACTCTATTCCTGTAATTCATTTGCAATGCAGCGTATAATTTCAAACCCTCTGAGTCACCAAGATCTTAACGTACTACAGCCTGCAGGTAACAACTGCTGGAGTGCTCTGCCTTGCGAGGAGCAGGGCTGTGAACCGGGTAACAAATAAAGCAGAGCTTTAATAGAGGGCTGCCCAATTCCCCAACAATAGGGAGTTATTCACAGACCAGAGGGGAAGTTTAAAGAAAAGGAAATGAAATTCTGCAGAGATAGAACTCTCCTGTAGGCTGTTGTATGCACGTGTCAGTCCACATAGCAGATCTCATCCTGTCTTTTGAGTTGTTTTGTTTTTTAGGAGGCCCAAAGAAAGAAAGGAAAAGACCACGCTGTGCTTTGGCTGGCAAATTCCAGGTATGCTGGTGCTGATGTGATTTTCGGGTTTTGTTTTTCTGGTTACAGCTTCCATGTAGCCACACGGTTTGAAAGAACTCCAAATTTCACCCATTTCCCACCATGCTTTCTACAAGTAGAAGATGGGCACTGAAATCTCAGTGGAATTGTAATGGAAAGACAGTGCTGAAGGCTGAAACCACGCACTGATCAACTGGAAACATTCAGGCAGAGAAACGTGTACATCTCCCTGCATGCCTCCGCTTGCCAGTGTGCTTCAGACCTCATTTACAGGGATAACTTCAGCATGCAAAAATGGCATTCAGTCTTTATGGATCGTCTAATCCCCGCTGAGATAACTGAAGCCAGCCACGGTGACGTTCATAATATCTATCTTTTATGGAGACCAACTTGTTTTGCAAAGGACAAGCAGCGGGGAAGGAACCAGAAAAGTGGGCTCTCTCTGGAGAGCTGAGAGCAGCCCTGGGCTCTTAGGGGAACCGAGATTACGCAGCACATCAGAAGGACAAGTCTGTTAGTTTTCGTAACAAAGCTCCCTAGGATTTTCCCCCTCCCCCAAATTATTTAAACAGAGACTGCTTTCAGCCTGTTCCAAGAATCCCAGTCCACACCCTCACCCATATTAAAAGAATAATATATCAGATCCAGCCTACCTCCTTCTCACTATAGGAAATGTTTCTGATAGCACTCCACTCAAACGATTTATTTGGAGAGAACCTGTTGTTAATGCTGTAGATATGAATACCTTTGGCATCAACGCCGAGCAGGAGATCAGTATGGTTTTTATTTTGCTGAAAAACAACAGATATTAATAAGCACTCCTCCTGGTGACATTAACAACCACAGACAAGAACCACGCTTTTCTAATTCACCCATATTTATTTTTATTTTTAGAAAACGACTGTTTCTACAATACAGATGATGAATGCTGCCACTTTTAGCCAACAAATCCAATTGAATAAAGCAGCTCAAACTTCTCGTTTATTTCTCCTTCTTCCCATTACATACCCAGAGCTATTCAAGAACTTAATGCAGTCACAGAGCAGAACCTTTGCTGTTGTATCCACCTACCCTATCAGCAGGCAAGCAAACCAAATGAGGACAATCACTACACAGCCTCCCTACAGCAGAGAACAGCAGAAGTCAGGAATCCCAGCTCCAGACTCCCTGAAGGATTTTAGAACAGCACTACCATCACCTCCAGCAATTGCAAACTGCTCAAATACAGCACTTACAGCAATGGGAAAATAATTGACACCATACATTTCCAAGTCTTGGGCAATTTTCAGGTAGTTCATCTCAGCTTCATCCCTAGAGAATAAGGCGATGATTACACTTGTGTCCAATCTTTCTGTCCTAACTGACAGTATATTTCCCATTTCAAGAACAGCCATTCTAGTCCTTTGTACTTTCTTTAATTTCACTGTCTTACTCTCAACAGAAAAGGGATAATAAAAACACCATCTCTACAGAAGACAAAGCTGTATCTATTTTGATCTGAGTCACATATAGTGCGATCTTTACTAAAATTCAAGTCCAGTCTTATCCTTGTGGGTTAGTTTTGCCACTCCAGCATTATCACTTCTTAGAGTCCTCCTCTACCACTGTTTTCCTTATATTCCCTTCGGGAAGCAAAGCTGGTTGAGAAATTCTAAACTGTGCTTTGGGCAGAGTCCAAAGGAGCCAAACCTCTCCACTCACTGTTGTTCTCCCTCCAAACTGAAGCATCAAGTCTTGAGGAAAATATTCAGGAAAGACAGTGCTAATCTAGAAGAGCCAACGAAAAACTGAACTGAAATAATAGGACAGGCTGGCTCTGGTGCCAGCAGCTCCCACCTCGTGTTTAATTGAATTTCCAGGTACTCTAAATGTGTTAGAAGCAGCTGAACATCCACATGGAGTAGCACCAAAATTCAGTCCTGGAACTATGGCTTGATGCCTGTAGTGCTGTGGTACCCTCCTAAGTATACTGACACCTTTTTGAATCATTATTTTTATTATTGTTATTATTTATTTTACAAGGTATAAAATACATCAGCTTTTAGACTCTTGGGTTGTGAAGCTCTGCGAAAGCTCTCAACTTCAAAGCTAGTCCAGTTTACAAGCACATGGTGCCCTACGTGCAATGATACTTTTACCCTGGGGGAATGGAGGTTTTTTCCCTTTCTTAAGAAGCAAAGCTCCTAGCAGCATAGCCTGCAACCCAGTATCTCTTTGCTCAGTTACAAAAACCAAATGTCACTGAAGGCCGCAAAGAAGTGCTTACTGATCAATACAGGGTTTCCAAACAAATGAAATTATTTCATACCTGGCGATACCCCTATGCTCAGCATACCAAGCAGTAATCTTTTCTTCCCACATCTCTGCTGTCAGCTGATATTGCCTGAGGACCTACGGAGGAAGGAAGGAGGCAGATTTCCTTTTGAAGACAAAAATACGTGTGCTGCCTCTCCCAGGCATTGTGAATGCAGCAATGAGTTCACAGCTCAGCATTTCGCCACATTCAAGGCAAACAATCAGTTCCTATTGCTCTAGTTAGACCCAAAGCTGCACCTGCTCTGCAGCAAAGGGGAGATGCAGATTTTGGTTCTATACATAATACAGACTTACCCTTTTGGGTAAAAGTTCATCATGGGCAAGAAAGCCTGGCTCGTGAAAGTTTGGGTCGTAGTCACCATACTGTCCCAAGGGAAAAGAAAAAAGACACTTCAGCTTGTGAGGTGCAGAATGCTGAAGAACTTGATGGCTGCACTTTGATGACACAAAATTTGTTTTGGTTGTCCCATACAGTGTGAGGACAAGAAAACAGGCTCCCCTCATCTGAACCATGGGCTCTTGGTGGCACAAAGGTAACTATGCTCTGAAAGATGCTAAAGAATGCTGCCCTGCCACTGCTCGTGATAGCAGCACCTCTCAATCATGGACATTTTTATAACGGGGGATAACTCCAACTGGGAGAAAAATTACATTAAAGTGCTAGATCCAAAGAAATCCCAGAAAACTATGAAAGCATAGCATAAAACAGCAAACTAATTCCTTCTCCAAATCCTTGTAATGGTAATCTAATGGCATCTAATGCTTTTTTTTCCCAGAAGCAGTTGTGCCTCCCAGCATGACCCAATTTAACAGCAAAGTTTAACACTTGAGTATTTTACATATCACACTATATATGTGTTTGGCTAAAATATGAGCACTGCTATGCACAAACCTTGGCTTGAACAGCATAAGAAGCCAGTAAAACTGTTGCCTCTGGAGAACAATAGATTTCCTCATCCAGTATCTGTTTCTTAACCTAAATCGGGGAAAAAATAGGAGCAAGTTAAAGAAGCAGCTCAAAGTCAGGGCTTACGTCAGGCTGAAATGAAGTCAGACATGCCCAGACTGTAACTTGGCACCAGCTATCACCATTACGAGATAACAGCAACAATAAAGTGACATTCAGAAACATAGGAAACCTTAGCATTACATTATATATTTATATATATACACATATTTAAGACCTTTAGGAAGCTGAAGTGTCTTAATTCCAAGTTCACAGCAATGCCAGTGGGCTATCTCCCACGTTAATGCAGGGAGGCCCTTCCAACTCAGGATATTCCATGATTCTGTGAACTGTTCTATTTTCAATCACATCGCTCAATTTAGAGTGAGAGGAAAAAGCCTTTCTCATAAATTGGTGGAGGATTTTTTAGGTCTCATCTCATTAAGCTTTTTGTTTTAGTTTCTCCATACAGGTAGAATTGAGGACCTTTCTCATGCTCCCTTTTATTACCAACTCATTACCCAGAATGAAGCTGTAACGATTTTACCTTCAGCGCTGAGCAATGATACGGAAGCTACTCAGACATTAAAAACCATCCTACTAAATGTGCTGTACCAAGCAGTGATTTGACTTGCCACCTAAAATAGCATCAAAGGGCTACATAACCACAAGCACAAAAAAGTAGCTTTGCTAGAAAACACATAAAAAGCAGCTTTGCAACACAAAAAATATCCAAGTTTTAGGTCAGAAGGGACCTCTGGAGGTCACCCAGGCAGGTCCAACCAAATGGGACTGCTAAAGGCTGTGTCCAGCTGCATTTTGAATGGCAACGGATGCATTATACTGAAAAGCATTAAGAGGATCTTTCCATGCTTCCCAGAAGGATGGAATAAAGGACACCCCACAAAGGGAAAACCGCCTCACAGCAGTGTTAGATTTATTCAATTACAGCGGTCTATGCACAACATAAACACAGGGCTTAAAAATAAAAGCACAGTATAAGTGGTAGAGAGTCTGTTAGCTTTCTTTTTGTGTAAGTAATCTATGGTGCTAGCATAATCAGAGGTAACAGTTCATGCCAGGTTGCTTGATTTTAAATCCATCGGGTAATTCTACCTGGAAACCCAAAGGAGGAAGAAGAAATTAATCTTCCCAAATCCGCCTCTCAGATATAACATCCTTGGCCCATTAACAAGCACAAAGATAAGAAAATTTTGCATAATGCGCAGTCTTCTACATTTCCAAAGAAGAAAAATTACTTGAAATAGTACTGAGTTGCCTTTACAGGCACATTTAGGAACTGGAGGTACCGTGAACTGAAATGAACCATTAAGAAAGTTTTTCTTTATATTCAGTCTCTGCTAAGCACAATATATGAACCTGAGTTATAGCAGAGAGAAAATTCTTTCAAAGCTGTTAAAATGGAAAGAATGAAAACACTTCTCTTCCAAATTGGAAAGCTCCAGCATTCATATTCCATGGTGCAAATAATACGTTTCAGAATTGAGAACGACTTGAGACAAATCCCCTGCAACCGTCGGGAGGTCTTTTGGTTTGGTTTTGGGTCGTTTTGTTGTTGGTTTTAATCACTTCCATAAATAAAACATCCTTGTAAAAGGAGCAAATTATCCAATTGTTAAAGAAAACTTACATTTAGAGATTTACATTATTCACAGATTTGACAAAAAGACATTATGCTATATTAATATGCAAAATCTGAAACAGGAGGAGTGCAATCTGTAGGCATCCAGATGTTAGTACACGTCCTCCTGTTAGCATCCAGGTGTGATCTGAAGTTCTTACAGTCAGGAAACTTTGCAAGTTTCAATTTGTTCCTGTCTTGTTTTTCTACTTTGGAATGAGAAGAATTTGCTAATTGTACATCTGCTAGTCAAGACAGGTTCAAGGAGAGAAAAGTGAAATCAGGATGAAAAGGCTAGGAAAAGTGTTCTGCCGGTCTCATTCCTTTCCAAACTTGGCTTAAAAAACAAATCCCCAAGTGGTTAAGGGTTCTAGGTGAAGTTTTAATTAGTATATTAACCCCTGGATTAACAGCATTTCCCCATTACTTTGCTACACATCCTCCTCAGGGAACCAGTGTACGTACATTGTTTATTTACAGATGCAGGCTGACTGTATTCCATAGTCCAATCTACTTGCACATAGTGCTGACAGACACCAGAACAAAGCAACACAGCAGAAGACTGCAACAGCCAGAAAATTCAGAAATTCAGAAGAGAAGCTGGAAGACACAGATGTTGGGGCAAAAAGCAAGTGACCATCCAAAACTCAATGCCTGCATACCTACTGTTACAGCTGCAGGTAAATGAGGTTACTGCTCTTTAGCCACAGCATGGCTTCCCTCTTCTAGGCTGATGCACATTTGTTTATTTTTTTTAAATTGTTTATTTACTTTATTTATATAGATAACTGCTTTTTATGGAGGTCATAGAACACTGAATTTCTGGGATAAAAGGAATGCCAGTGGCAAACAGGAAAGCTGCCTCTGCAAAGCTCTGAGCATCAGTGCATGCATGGGGTTACTGTTATTATTTCTGATGGCCTCTGTTTCATGGAAATTTTTAATTTTGCAAAACCTACCATGGTGTTAACAAAGGACAGGTTAGGAGGTTCTTGTTTTCTAGTGATTATGCCTTCTCTAGTCTTACACAACAAGACCCCTCAGTAACCACTTGGGCTGTTTTTAGGAGGTTTGGAGTTTTAGTTTCAGGGATAGATTGCAGTCATGAGTCTTGTTCCATCTGCAATTGATATGGATAAAAAAAAACTTAATGTCCCATACTGCTTATCACCATTCCTTTCCTCTTCCTCACCTTCACAACTGCCACCATAATTGCTTGCGTAGGCACTTCATAGGTTCATACAGTTAATTGCAGGTCTTTTCTAGACTTTCTTGTTGTGAAAGAACTAGGTTAGGGAATGGTTACTTAAGACCTAAGCAGATCTAAGAGGATGATGACAAGCTTTCGAGACTTTCTTCATTCAACATTAGCTGCAGCCAGAGGAGTCCAGTTGATGCAGGCCTCAAGGCAACTTTTAAAGCCAATAAAAAGGAGGGTTTCACTTGATACTAAATCACCACTGACCAGTTAGGGGAGATACTTTAACACAGAATGGCTTGATTTGGAAGGGATCTTAAAGCCCATCTAGTCCCAACCCCAATCATAGGCTGGTTGCCCCCCATCAGATCAGGATGCCCAGGGTCCCATCCAACCGGGCCTTCTGCACCCCCAAGGATGGGGAACCCACAGCTCTTTGGGAAACCTGGAGAAATTCAGTCCCAGACTGACAACTGGAGGCAGTACTCTGCAAGCGTAGGAAGTCTGGTAAAAATCTGCTTTGTGGTCATTAATTTATATAACTGATCTGCTTTTATTTATCCCATCTGAAACCTTATCAGTGTACAAAATAAACATCTCCAAAATGTTTGGTTTTGCAGCCTTCTCTCCATTAGCTTCAAAAACAAAGTCCTCCAGGCAGTGCCAGCCTAGAATGGACTTTTTCCTATTTTGAATGAAGACCACTAGAAGTTAAACAAGTCTGAAGTATCCAGATGTGGAATTGGCACCAAAGTTGCTAAGTCACAGCCTGAAGCTGTGATTGAGCACCTGGTGGGAAGGCAGGGCCAACCCAGGGGAGCTCAGGTGCAAGCAATTCACCTGAGTGACTGGAAGGCATGGAGCCAGGATCCACCCCTTCCCAGATCTCATTTAAGGACTGGCAGTGGTGGTCAGGTAATCTTGGTGGAGACTCCTGCCTATCTGAAGTTTTCTAAAGGTAAGCAGCTCTTTTCCTTCATTTCTGTCTCCGTGGTTGCTGTATTTGGGTTTGTTCTCATTTGCAATAGCCAAAGACTTTGCTGCCCCACTATTATTGTGGTACTTTCCACCCCTTTATAGCATTGCAGTGTAAAAAGCTGTTTACACAAAACTGCAGGTCCCAGTAATTTAACTCCCATTCTCTAGCACAAACAGTAAGAAGCCATTATGAGAACAAAACCCTTGCAGAAGTCAAACACTCAGCTTACAGAATGTAAAACCACAGTGTCTAAGAGAGATGTTTGTATTTCATAAAAATGAGGTATTTACAGAGACAATGATACGACTGAAACCAGCAGAGTCATTCTGAGATTAAGAGCAGCCAACAAAATCAAAGATAATACAAAGGGACTAGGATGAACGTAGAAGGATTTCAAGGTTTAAAAACATTCCTGACCTGAAGAAAGAACAAATGCTGGGTAATTTCCTGTAACAGCTCCTCTTCTACCTTCTCTGGGTAGAATTTAGCCAAAAAATGAAAGCTAATGGGGTCTTCTTTAGGGATTTCTTGATCTAAAACCTGTTTAAAGATAAAATCAAAGATAAGCAATGAAAATAGTACAGAAACATTTCAGAATAACATTATTTGGTTTCTGATTTTGTTCCATAATGTGTTTAATGCAACCTGTTCATAGTTCAGAAGGGCAGGCAATGAAGTAATGCATTAATAGTAAGGGCGTGTGATGGTGATTGGTGGGTGATACTTTAGACTAAACTATGTACAAATAGACTGATTAACACTTTGAAATTCAGTCCTAAAGCCATATATCATCCAGAATTATGGGTTGTCACTTAACCCGTTCCTTTAGGTTTTGGGCTTTAAAAAAAAAAAAAAAACCAACACAAAGAAGTCCTTCAAGAGCAGAAGATGGTTAGGTTACTATTCCTGTTTTGTATACCTTCTTGTCCATCTTTAACCAGGTGCACATTCCCTTCATTGTGTACTGCAAGCCAAAGAACCAAGTCTCCCTTAAGCCAAGTGCTCGGCACACCAGGTCAAACAAATCCTTCCCCTTCCACTTCATCTGGAAGAGAAAAAGAAAACTAAGCAAAATAGATTCATCTTGAATGATCTTGCTGTATTTTAGGCAGGCAAACCAGGTTATTATTTGTTTTTTCTCCCAAGAATTGTTATCACACCTTTAGCTTTCTGATGAAACACACCTAAAACTGCCTACAGCAAAGGTGCAATAGCTGTAATGCCTACTTCCTTTCCTCCAAGTGCTCAAAGCTGCAGTATTTAATCATAGCATTGGGCACTTTATGAGCAGAGGGGATGAGGGTTGTACTGCTGATCTCTGAGGACAAGGCAGAGTTTTATTAATATTTGTAAAAATCTTACTCTACATTTTAGACAAATTAGAGAGTCTGGAGAGTAGGTCAGGGGAAATCAAAGGGGCACAGAGCAGAAATGCCAAACAATCAGAGCAAATCTATCTTTCAGACACCTCAGCTATTTCAGTGGCAACGAGCCAAGCCTTTATGCTACTCTGATTTAAATGAGCAGGAGCTTGTGTTCTAGGGGTAGCACTTAATGCACAGTTTAGCCAGGATTGTTTTTTAATCTGGTATTAAAAAAAAAAGGCAACTTAGTGGATAAGATGCAGGATGAAAGTAATTTACTATCCCAGCTACACAGAAAACAAACTTTGATGAAATGTCCCAAAGCGCACACACACAGTATCTCACTTTTCACTGAAGAGTCTGCACATCTGTTTCTTCTATCTGGCCACATATTAAAAGATGATTTTGTCTCATCGCATCATTGGTCACTGAACTTAATGGCAAAAAAATAAACTTTTGGGCACTATTTGGATGGAAAGCAGGGAATCAACCCAGAAAGAAAGGAGTACTCAGGGAGAAAGGAAAGAGAGCAAAGGAAGGAATATATCAAGCTGGATTTGTTAACAAGGACTCTGAGCTTTGAACCAAGATTTCCAAATTCTTTATTTTTCACAATTCTGTCTGCAAGTAATCCATAATTCACAGAAACACATTGCCTGTGATTTATGTGCTTTGTCTGAGTGACCTAATAAACTAAATGCTAAATGTCCCACAAGGCATTCAACTCATTAGAATTGTCAGATCCAACAGGCATCAGTTTTCTAACTGCCCTTCTCTAAACACCTGCACATTTTCTGCTTTTGTTGGTGATTAGGAATTAATCTTATTAATGAATTTGATGCAGCCCAGCTCATCCATCAACTGAACACTTGTACTTTCAGATTCTTCCATGTTGTTCTGTGCTGGTGCTTTCTGCTGTCCAACTGACTAGAGAGTCATAATGAATAGAATCATCTTAGTTCCAGTTGGGACAAACAATTCCTCCCAGCTGAAAATGAGATTAAAAGAGTTTCTCATAGGGAGCCTTACCTCACAGCTGAACTCCATCTCAGCATCCACCGTTATAATCTTGACTTTAAAAGTCTTTGGTTGTTTCTTCTTCAGGCCTCGGATAGACATATTTTTTTAGTTTATAGGGACAGCAACACCTGAAACCAAACATTGCTATGTTAAAGGCTAGGAATTCCAGTAACATTTTCATGGCTAGATAAGTAAAGGAGGGTGAGAAAAATCTTTCTCAGCAAAGGTCTTTGCTGTATGTATTGCTATGCCTTCATATGAAATGCTTCAGTGGAAGCTTTGCTGTGTGCTGTAGCTCTATTTACAAGCAAAACCTTACTGTACCAAATACAACTCAATGCTTTTCCATCACTTATGACTCCCTGGGCAACCAACCTACTGAATTCCATCACATTACGAGATCTTAAATCCCTGAAATTATTCCAGTACCAGGAATAAATAAACGCAGTGAAATTAAGCTGAGTTTACCCATTTCTCTTGGGCATATAAATGCACAACGATGAAAGCTATTTAGAACAATTTTTTTCCAGTGGTTTTTCTTCTGAAGTGAAATTAATTCAATTTTGAAGCAGCCTACACAATATCCTTTCATAAATCTTACATTCTAAATGCGATTGACTACATACCATTAAAAAAAAAAACATGCAATTTCCATTGCCATGAGGGGTTTGTGGATACCAGGCAAATCAAATGCTGAGAGTTGGGGTTAAATGATAGTGGGAATCAGCACTATGCAATACTCAGGTGGTATTTGAGCACAAGAAGTCAGCCTGTAAAATTTTCATCTTTTTTTTAAGGAAAAGCTTTATAAAATTGACAGCTCAGACTCACACAAGCCAGTTAGTACCTGTGAATTATACAGGTCAGGAAGAGACTGAGGCGTTATTGGTTTCCTACAGTGTAAGGCTATTCTAGCATGGCAGACTTCCAATCTCTCCTTAAGCAATTCCAAAATAAAGGCTTAGGTTTAAACTGAGAAGTTGCATTAGTGCCCTCCAGTATCTTATAAAATACCTTGTCCCTTTCTTTTCTTTTGCTGAGCTATAAACTGGCTTGCAAACACACTGAGCGTTTTCCACTTACTTTGCATGTGCCCTTTGTCCAGAAATAGCAAAATAGGAGGTAAAGTGGATATAGAAGCTTTTCTTTTTGACTTGCAGAGATGGAACAGATAACTCAGGTACCAAAGCAAACAGATATCCGCCGGTGTTGAGAGTAAGAACTTGGGACAACTCAGAGTGGAGAAGGAAAGCTCAGGAGGAAATCCATCTTGCTGACACCACTGAGATCAGTTCAGGAGTCCTCTCCCTCCAGTTGGGCTGTTCCAGTTTCTGCTGAAGTCTTCTGTCCAGTCGTGGGCAAGAAAGATAATGGGATAACTGGGGAGAGATCCCAAAGTAGAGATTTGAGGGCTAGAAAATAATCTGTAGTAAAAAGGAAAGTACTGGTTAGTACAGAGACATCTGAACTAGTACAAATGTCATGAGGTAGGATCATGTCTGTTCTTTGTGAACAGTGGTTAGGATGAGGAATAATAGGCTTAATTAATTGCTGCAAGGTGCCAACCGTGCTAGAAAAGGATGATTCACACCAAAAGGCATCAGAACAAGACAGTGTGCTTCAGGGATTGGCATACAGGGGAGGGCTGGACTGGCTGATTTTGGAGGTCTTTTCCAACCTTGGTGATTCTATGATCCTATCATAGAGTGGCTTGGGTTGGGAAGGACCTCAAGGATCATGAAGCTCCAACCCCCATCCTATCCTATGAAGGATATCCAGGAAAATACCAAATTCTTATTCTCAGGGTAAGCCCTTGTCCTGGGGGAATGCTTCTTTCAAGGAGAGCAGAACAGATCTCAACTCTGAGTGCAGTTCCTCTATAATTCGGGCAACATCTCAGTGTGTGCTGCTAAGCAGAGCTCAGGTTCTTCTGCTTGGCACACAAAGGTGCTTTAAATTAAAGGGGAAGGAATATTTTTAAAACCACAAAATCACTGTAGGAGTATGGTGTAATGTGACCGCAGTAATACTGACAGGGAGAGCATCGTGTGGAAGCATCCGAACCATCAGTAATTACTCCAGCAAGTACTTGATCTCTAATCTGCAAGCTGCAGCAGAGCTAATAGCACAGCTATGTTTTAACCTGTTCCACTCCAAAGCTTGTCCGGTTTTCTTCAAAACCAGAGGATTACTGCAAATATTTTCACCATTGGAACAGCAGTTAGAGCAGTAGAACTGCAAAGCAGCATGGAATATTAGACACAAACCCTTCTTCTGTTCACCCAACAAGAAACCCCAACGGCTGGAGACAAAAAGAGAAGAAAACTTCATAACTCATTTCTAGCACGTAATGTAAAACGGCCAATTTAGTGAAATAGGAACTCAGAGTTCAGGCCAGTACAGAACATTCTCAAAGAGCTCCATATGGAAAATGCTGAACAGATAGAATTGAACTGCTTCAGAAGAATGCATTATTTTCTCAAAATACGACAAAAAAAAAAAAAACACCAGAGCTCTTCACTTTGAAGTTCATTCTTTCTTATATAACCTGGTTGAAATGACAATATAATTTGTTCAGTGTTTCCAATAGCTTTTCTTTTTTTCTTTCTTTCCTTTCCAGAGTTTTTATTCCATGGAAAAGTACATTCTGACTCAGTGAAAAGACATTTCTGAATATCGAATTTTCCCAAGATATGTACGCTGCATTTTAATTGATGGTCCTGCTGAAGAAATAGAAAAGATTTTCACACTAAATAGTGTAAGTGAACATCAGATACTGCCAACGTAAGCAAAAACACTTAACAGTCAGGATTTTAGAATAACTTTTGTATAAGAGGAATCATGCCAAGTAGGGCAATCTGGGTTTGTGGTCTTTTGTTTAAGTGCAATCATCTCCAGGTATTTGCAACTATCACAGCTTGTAAGTGTGAATTGTGCGTAATTTCTCTCAAGACTTGATTTCTGTCACTGAGCTGTAGTGATTTGTTTCAACTGCTGCCAGGGGCACCCAACCCTGAGATCCAGAGCAACAAAATGGGGTTGAGCAGAGCATGGTGTAGCTTCCCAAAGACAATATTAATCCAATAGGGGTTAATATTGGGCAATAAGTTTCCTGTCCAGGCAGAATCTGGGAACAGATGGCTCTAAAACTGAAAGTCCACAGCTTCCCCTGTGCCTTATGGAAGCTACCTATGATAAAAAGCTTTGCTTGATGAGAGGAACAGGAACACAGTGATGAGGAATATGATTTGTAGGAAGAAAACAGTCCCAGTGCTGCCTTTCTTCATGCCTGGGGTGACATCCACCAACTCTAACTGGGTTACAGTCTTCCCTTTTCTTCACAGGAAGAAATCAGTGCCTGTGTAAAGCGTGGGGGAAGGAAAGTGGGAACAGTGAGCAATAGCCAGAATAACTGGCACGGCCACTCTTGCAGTGACTGATGCTTATCTGTATCACGGCACTCACAGGCTGCAGGGTTACACCACTGTACTACACAGCTTATCAAAATGGGAAATAACCCCTGCATCAGCCAGTACTGCCTGTATTCACTGCAAGCAGAAACAAAGCAAATGAAATCAGTACTCCCCAAAAAGCTCAATAAATCCCCGAATTCCATGCATTACTGAAATAGACACTAAGAAATACCTCAATGAGCATGCTGCAATAAACCTTGCCATGAGTGAGAGTACTATTCCCTTTCAGTTCTGAATTTACAAAGTAAATGGAGAGTTTGCAGGGCTCTCCATTGGATATTTCCCTTCACATGGCACTTGCTCTCAGTGATCTCCTGCAGTATATACATTGTAGTAAGTCAAACATCAGTGAAAACAGATGCTTTTGGGGCACACACAAGAAGTCAGTATTGCTTTTTAAGGGGAGACTTCATTAATCACTCTGCATACAGGCTAAGAATTAATGGAAACTGTAGGATCCCAGTGTTTCATCCCCAGAAGCAGTCTGTCCTTCTGGGTCCAGCATGTGAACAGGGCAGCAGCTGTACCCTTTGCTAGCAAAGCCCATACACAGAAATAATACAGATACACAGAAACAAAAACCCTTGTGAGTGCAATGCAGTATAAAGAAACAAGGCTCAGGAAGCATTTTAAGAGAAACCAACACAAGATGCATCAAGTGCAAAAGTACGTTAACACAAATAAACTCTCCTGTCATTGCTGGAACATTTACTGCAGCTCTCGGTCGTGTGTTGCTCTGTTCATTGGGGTTCTCTCAGTTCTTAAGCTCAGAAATGAATGCAAGCAAACGGAGCACACACACCATAAAGGAAAAGAGTGTTGTGGGCTTCTTACGGCTGTTTACTCCTGAGTGCATTCCTTGCACTGCCCGTGGAACAGCTTCAGCAAAGAATTCCCTGTTTTAAAATGGGTCAATGCTGGGAGTTTTGTTCTTACCTCTCAATCGGAAAGAAGTTATCTCAAGGCACCAGTTGGAATCGGATCCACTTCACAGATCATTTTCTGAGTGAAGAAAAGAATGTTTAACCCGGAATCCCTTATTTCTCAGACATCAATATCCAGCTCTTGCACGCTGCTGCTGAAAATAAAATCCAGGACCAACTCTTATAGCTGATCTCCTTCCCTTTGTTTCCCACGGAGTGCAGCATGTTAGCGCCCTCTGAAAAATCAAAGAATCGCTTTCCCAGGTGATACGAAGGGCTCTTAACCATTTCCTGCCTGTGCCAGCAAAACTCCTCCCTGCTCCGCTGTAATTCAAGCAGTAAGGCACTCCAGCAGGAGCAGCCCAGGAGCCTGAACTGTAAGAGCTATAATAAACTCCCAAATGACTCCCCGGACAGCATTGGATCCAGTGATTTCAGAGCCTGCAGCCATACAAAGCAGCCGTCTTCACTGCCCTCTGCCAGTGGTGACAGAGTTGGCACAACAAAGCCTGGGAAGTGGGCAGCAGCCCAAATGCAGGTGATAAAGGCTTAAAAGAACGGGGAAAAAATAGAAAGATAGCCGGCGTGTAGCCGAGGAGCTGCCAGGAGTGCATTGCCTCAAACTAAGGGCACAACCAAAGCTTTTTCCAGCGTTACGGTTGTAAAATGGGTGTTTATTAACCACTGATTTTACAGATTTGAGCTGAATTTCTAACACAACGACATAACCAATAACAGCCATCCGGGTCTCAATTCAGGTGGTTCACTTATTGACATGGAAAATCCCCAGTTTTGAGATACGGAGCGTGTCCAGGGAAAGGCAACGGGACTGTGCAGGGTTTGGAGCACGGTGCTGTGAGGAGGTGCTGAGGGATCTGGGATGGTTCAGCCTGGAGAAGAGGAGGGGGCTCAGAGACATCATCACTCGCAAGTCCCCAAAAGGAGGTTGTGGGATCAGCCTCTGCTCCCAGGTAACAGCAATACGACAGGAGAGGATGGCCTCACATTGCGCCAGGGACGGGGTAATAAGAAAAATTTATTCTCCAAAAGAGCGATGCTGCACGCGAACAAGCCGCCCATACAGCCGTACGTCCGCCCCCCCCAGGACGACTGCCTGCGCCTGCCACTCCTCCACGGGACGCCCCGCCCTCCGCCGCGCGGCTCTTCCGGCTGAGGCCCCGCCCCTTCCGGCTCCGCTCCCTTAAGGCCGGTGAGGCGGCGCGGCGGCGGCTCCGGTAGCGAGCGGGCCGGGGGGCGGCGGGCTGAGAGCGGGTCGGGGCTGGGGAGGCGGCGGTGGGGAGGGGGATCGGGCGGGGCGTGGGGCGTTCGGAGCTGAGCGGGGAACCGGAGCCTGGGCCTGGCGGTCAGGCCTGTGGAGGGTTGAGGGGCCGCGGGGCCGTCCCTGCGTCCGCTTCCTTCTCCCTGCGTCCACTTCTTTCTCCCTGCGGCGCTGCCTCCCGTTCTCCTAGCAGCCCAGCTGTGCGTGTGAGAGTTGCTTGTTTTCTTGCTTGCCTCTCCCCGCCCGATGGCCGTGTGCTGGTAGTTAGCCCTGTTCTGCAGGTGGATGACTCCTCACGCTTCCCTTCTCCAGGCCCCTGGGCCGTACAGCCGAGTGGAGGATGGTAAAAGCAGCCCCGTGCTGTGCTGCGTGAGGCGTTTCGTGCTGTGTATGTGCTCCTTTATGCTTTTGTTTATAATGGGTTGCAGTATCTGAGCGAGCGTGGTGTTAAAAAGAAAGATTCCACAGGCGTTGGCAGTGCTTAGCAGTGCATAGATGGAAAAAGGAGATGAGCATTCAGCAATTTTAACGTAGACCCAAGCGTCTTAATGTTCACCATCAGCTTTTCGTGTGACTCTCAGAAGGGTGATACAGAAAGCACGCCCTATTTAAGCAGAACTAATAGGGTCGGGAAGTGAAGCGGCTTGCAGAAATGAGTTCACCAGTTAATCATGCTTGCTGTAGGTGAGGCAGCACCCGCAGCATGATGCCTCATGCTTTGAGAAGTTTATTACTGTAGGTTCCATGAGCTTGGCTGGTAATCGTGTGATATACACAAGTAAGTGACTCTGTCAGCTGCGTTTTTAGGCTCCTGTGTTTGGGTTAGCACTGGTCAGAATACACTTGGACCATTCCAGCAAAGTGAGCTGCTGGAATATGAAGTCAAGTCATACTAATTTCAATGGGAACTCATTTTTCTCTCATGTATGAAATAGAGTTATTCAAAGGAATTTTTTGACCCTATGGGATAAGGTCTCATCCTAAAAGTTACTTCCAGCATTACTGCCATCCTGAAGCAACTCCCTGTAACTGTGGGCATGTTTTTCTCTTCTTATGGTGTAATACAAGACTGAGGGAGTACCACTAAGTGTTTTGAACTGCTTGTATCTGCCCTGTTTTTCCCACAAAATCTAATTAAGCTGTTAGTCTAGAACTAAAATCATAATTTTCCTATTGATCAGAAATTGGTTATTTTTGTGTTAAAATAACATGTCTGCTTGCTTGTTGCCAGGCACTGGATGACCATAACTAAACAATGTCTGTACCACGTGGAGCTGTCCATGCAAAATGGATAGTAGGGAAAGTCATAGGAACCAAAATGCAGAAAACTGCCAAAGTGAGAGTGACAAGACTTGTACTAGATCCTTACTTACTAAAGGTAAAAGCTGGTTATCTTATCTTGCCAGATAACTTTTGTACTGTGCAGAAGAATGTTTTATTAACTTGACCCCTAGAATTGTTGGTAACTCTTCATGCTGCCAGTTCCCTAAGGGACTTGTGCAGTGATTTGGCTGTGAGGATGAGTACAGAGGATGACAAACAGTGTGTTTTGTCAGTATGCTTCCTATACACGTTTTCTGCTAAATGTTTCTTTGAAGTGCTTTGTCAATGCACTTCTGAGTTGGAAAGGTAAGAATTTGTGGGCTCGCACTATGTTTAATTAGTCAGTTTTCCAATATATTCTGTAGGCATTCTTCTGCAGACATAATTGGACGCACGCATAGTGTTTGAATCTATATGTTGATGTGCCATAAGAGCATTTTTACTTGTAAATGCTTTTCAAGCAGGAACAATTAGTATTTTCTCCACTTATGTGGAAAAAACTGGAACAAATAGGTGGTGTAAAAGTTTGCTTTGTTTGGAATCCTAATGCCAAAGTTTTCTTATTTTCCTTCCGCAGTTCTTTAACAAGAGGAAAACCTATTTTGCCCATGATCCGTTGCAGCAGTGTGTTGTTGGAGACATCGTTCTTCTTAAAGCTTTGCCTGAGCGGAGGAGCAAACACGTGAAACACGAACTGGCTGAAATTGTTTTCAAGGTTGGAAATGTCATAGATCCGATCACAGGAAAGCCCTGTGCAGGAACCAGGTTTCTTGAAAATCTATCAGATTCAGAAAACCTGACAGAGGCAGATACCACCTATCTAAGTGAAAAACTCCAGGAACTCAAAGTTTGTTCAACAGACAAATAGTGGAGAAAATAATTAAACGGGGCTTTCCAGCTCATCTCTGTCAGGGATGTTTGGGTCCCTGAAATTGTATGTTAAAATGTTTTGGTGAAATTTGTAGTCAAAGTAAGTAGCAAGCATAGTTGCTTCTAAGAACAGACGTTCCAGAAGAAAAACTTGGTGCCTCATATGAAAACATGGAAAATGTGAGTTAAATGTTAATGCTTCATTTTGTTGCATGTAGTTCTGCCCAAAGTCTTGACACTTTCCAAAGCCAGCTGCTCACTTGGGGAATGACTCTTCTTTACCAAGAGACAAGAATACAACAAGGGTTGTTTTAATTGTTCTGTATTTCAGGCGATCTTTTGTGATTTGTAGGCTTAAAATGCTATTAAACCTTTTGAAAAGAAGTGTAGAAACTTTAAAGTGAGCTGCCTGCACGTGTCCTCATTTCCTCTGTAAGTTGCTCCTGCCACCGCTGTGTTAACTTGTAAGATCTGACAAAATTCAACCACTTGCCTTTATTATGGCAGTAAATGAGAATGTTATCTTTGGGTAGCTTAGCATAGCTGTTCTTGTAGCCTGTCCAAAGAGTGTTTAGGGCTGAGAGAGAGGGATCTCATGAGTTCCCAGCATGAGATAGAAGCTGATAAGAATACAGGCTCTGATTTTAGGAAGGCATCTTTAATCCAGGGCTGTAGGTTCTGTTGTTGATCTGTTTGTAGAAATGGTTGGTATATAGATCAGTAATTAATATATAAAGCGGTAATTACAGCTGGCTGCTTAAAGCCCGCATCTGAGTGGAAGGAAATCTGCGCTCCGACTCGTACTCAGGTGAATATACAGCGTGCAGCTCCATCCCCAGCACGGGCGGGCAAACCGTTCAGCCCGACCCGGCGTTTCGGGGGATTTCGGCCTCGCCCCCAAACCCACGGCGGGCGGTGAGGTCTGGCCGGCCTTCCGCGCATGCGCACTGCGGCTGCCACCGGGGCGTGGCCGCAGGACCCCCGGCGTCGTTTGCGCCCCCCTCGGCCGGCGGCGGCGCTACAGCGCCGGCCCAGGAGGGAGGCGGCCGGAGCAAGATGGCGGCGCGAGTGCTGCTGCGGTGGAGCCCGGCGGGAGCGGGCGCCGTGCCGCGTATCCCGCCCGGCGGCGGCCTGGCCCTCAGGTGAGCTCTGAGGGGGGCGAGGCGGGCGGGCGAGGGAGGCGGGAGAGGGAGCGGCCGCCGTCCGCGCGGATATCCCCCCGCCCCCCCCACACACGCACACAGCGCAGCTCCCCTCTCCCGCCTGGAAATGGCGCCCCTCTCGCGCCGCGGCTGAAGGGCCGGAGCCGGGCCCGCCGCCTTCCGTGGGGCGGGGAGTGCGGCCGCCGGGGCGTCCCTCAAGGTCACGGGCGGCGAGGCCGGCCCCCGAGTCCGCCCAGGGGTGGGGATCGCGGGCACCCACCCCATTACGAGTCGGGATCGCGGCCGGCGGGGCGGCGGCGCATCCCCCGTCCGGCTGCCGTCCCGCGCCGCGGCCGCCCGCGCTCAGCGCCCCCAGCGGCCGGGCTGTGGCGCCGCCCCGCGGTGCGCGGCGGGCGTCGTCGGTGAGCGCTGCGGGCTGAGGCGGGGCGCGGTGCTGCCTCGCGTTGGAACGGGATCGGCGCTGCCGGCGGCTTTCTGAAGCGGGTGCACGCTTTGGTTGTGCGCGGGTTGAACTTCTCGAGGTTGACATCAGCTTTGACATCTGTACAGAGCACAAGTTGAAACCTGTCCGTTACAGACCAGTTGTTTTTCTTTCTCTTCCAGGCAGACATTGATTACTACAGAATCTAAATATTTGACCTGATACCTCCCACTCTACCCAGTTTATGCTAACGCAGAAGTTAAGGCAGATGGGAATGTCCTCACAGCACTGTTAATTTAACACGACCAAGCTGTTTGTTCTCCTCTTGTGGTCACAGCCCAATGTTTGTAGCAAGAAATCTGAGCCTTTAGATAACGTTTGTAGGATAAGCGTTTGCTAGCAGTGTTAAACAGTGCCCTAAAAGGTTGCATGAAAACTCTTTAATGAGCATTATTCCCAGAAAATAAAAAGTTGTGAAGTGCGATGGTAATTCCCTATAGTGCGTACGTATTCATTCTGTGCATTTACCTGTAATTTCATTAGTGGTATTCAGGTAATTTGGATCCAATGTTTTACTTGGAACAGATTTTATCATGCTGTTATTTAAAAGTGAATCTTTCGGGTGGTGGATTAGTTTTGATGCTTACAACAAGTCTGTCATTTAGTCCCTGGCAGTCAGCTCAGAGCATCTTGGTTTGTGGGTGTCCAGATGGAACCCAGTAGTGTATCTCAGGGGATGTGGTGGTGAAAATTAAGGCTGTAGCATCTCAGATGGGACACACTGAGTGTCTGTTTTAATCAACTTCAGCTGTTACCATTCTTTATTGTAAGTAAAGTGAATGTTTAGATGGCTAGTTGTGATTTGTTAGTCATTGTTGATAAGGAACTTCACAATTCCTGAGTAAAAGATTGCATAAACATCTGAAGTACTTATTTCATTCCTCGCAGAAGAATGCTCTGATTATTAGTTTGCTAATTGCATTTAGTAATTAGAAGAGAACATGTCAGTAGTGTGCTGATCTCCCTGTAGATGAAAGAACAAGCACTGCAGGGCTGAAATGGAGTCCTACCTCCTGGAGCCCGGTTTTGTGTCCAGTGAGTGCTTACTGTACAGGAGCTGTAAAAAGGCATGCCTTTATTAGATGGGCTCTCCAGCATGGCCTCAGCCGAGGCGTGGTACCTTCCTGTGGCACCTGGTGCAGGTGTAAAACACAGCTGTGCTGTGCCTCTCTCCTCCCTCAGTTGAGATCAGTGAAACCTCCTGCACCACTCTTCTCTGCCAACAGCTGAATCATGGAATGCCCCTTTGAATGCTTGTACTCAGGAATGAATGCACAGGAATGTGCTTGTATGATTTTCTAGGGTCAAATAAAGCACCGTCTTCAATAAATAAAAACAAAATACTTACCAATTACTTCTTAGCATTGAATATTGTCTTGGTTGTGGTTGTTTTGGTACTTACTATTTCTCTGCTATAAAATACTTCTCAGCTCATCCATTCTGCTCCCACAGGGTATCCCAGTTCATTAGTTTTCGAATGTTAATTGTTGAGGAGTGCTGCTGGTGTGAATTGCTTTTGTGCAATACAGACAATTGTGTTCTTTGAGGTTTTTTTCCACCAAAAGAAGTTGATATTTTCTTCTCCTATTTTTTTTTTTTCTTTGAGGAATTGTCAGAAAGTTTTGATACTGGAAGAGAGATTTGTATCTGAAGATGGAAACCTGTCATCTGGATCTCATAGTCAGTGGTGCAGGGTATAAAGTTGACTTCTGAGATAGAAAATGGTTTAAATTTCCACCTGTGCTGCCACTTTCTTAGTATTTCAGAGGAATAGTTCAGTGTTTCAGCAGGAACTGTATCAAAAAGGGGTGAACTGAGGGAAGTGCTTCTTTTGAGAAAGAAGAAAGAGCGTTCAAGATTGGGGGCATAAAGATTCAGTTAAATACAATAGATGTGTCATTTAACTTTTCCTTTCCAGAGCTGTATTTAAGCAAACATAGGAACATATGGCACTTACTTTCCTATTTACGCTGTACAAATCTTTCCTTATGCCACTTCTAGCTCTTTTTCACTCTGTCTGTATACATCAAGACAGACCTTGGGTAAATATGCTTCATTAAAAAGAATATAAAAAGACAACAAAAGCAGCCACCTACCCATTTCTTACCCATTTGCTTACAAAGAATGAGAGTAGAGAGTGCATGCTTAAGTGTTCAGCTCTGTATCACATAAAATGGTTTGTGAGGAGGTAACTCCCAGTGTGAAAAGAGCTGCCTTTAGCTTGCTGCCAAGTGGCTCAGTGGAAAGATTGAGGAACAGAGCTGGATGTAACTGTTTTAATTTTGTTTGTATTGTACTTGATTGTGCCCGTCTTCCCTGCATTATGGGCATTTTCAAGACGTGCTCAGTGACAGTGTAATGTACTTGTTGATATGTAGGGGGATGGTATCTTCAGCTAGCAGACCTCGTGAAGACAGTTGGTTAAAATCGCTATTTGTTCGCAAAGTCGATCCAAGGAAAGATGCTCACTCCAACCTTCTAGCCAAAAGAGAGACCAGCAGTCTGTATAAACTACAGAGTGAGTGATATTCTTACGTTTAACGTTACCGTTTCTCTGTTCCATTCCTGCATTTCTCATCTAATGTTGTTGTTTCAGTTCACAATGTAAAACCAGAATGCCTAGAGGCCTACAACAAGCTTTGGTAAGTGTGCATGTTATATTTTCACATCTCAGACATGTTGATTTGACCACAAGCATTCTAAAAATTGGCAAATGCGATAAGTATTAGTGGGGAGGTGGACAAATTTAGCTTTTGCTTTCAGGGTATGATGGTAAATAGATGTTATTCTTGGAGAAATATGGCAGAAGCTACTTGACTCAGATCACCCCTTACTTTCCCTTTCGGAAGTGTCATTTCCTAATCTGCAGTTCAGGGTGATGCCTTTTGTGCAAACACAGGTGAAGTTTGTTGCAATAGCTTCCTTCCCACCCTTAGCTTTACAATAGCAATTAGATCTTACATGCTAGTATGCCCCCCCAACTCCAGCTGCCATGTAGGAACTTGCTGGAGGTGTTATTGTCTTCATATAGGAAGGAAAGAGAGAGATCACTGGTAAGTAAAGCTGCATGCCAGTGTTAAAGTATGGTTTGGAGATTTTGAAAATGCAGGATTTGATTTTTCCTCTGTTCATCTCTGTCTTCCTTCTACAAAGTTACATTACTGAGATCTACTTTAAAGAGCTAAACAAGTCTTTGGATAGGGTCTGTGTGTTGGGGTGACAACTTGCAGAGAGAGCAGTGCTCTTATTAGTTATCCAGAAAGTCACAGCTTTCTAAAATGCATGAAGACTTTAAAGAACATTTAAAATTTACAAATTTAAGAACCAAATTAGAGAAGTATTAGCCCTGTCCTCCATACATGATGACTCCATTGGAGGCAGAACAGTTGCGCTTTTAAGGAACTGAATGTATAATTTGGAAATGTAGTAGAGCTCCCATGTTTGGAAACAGCAGGGTTTCCCACTGTCCTTGATCACATTGTCAGTGAAATAAAACATTCTCAGTACGGTGGTACCAGTTTTTTAGCAGTGGTGTATTGACTGAGACACGAGTTGGGCTGGAGAGTAAAGAAGTTCACACCTCTCATTTATGTCCTCAACTGTTAGGAGTTCTTTGTCCAACATTGTCTGACTTAGCCATATTAAGCTTTGAAATGGGTCTAGATAACCCAAACCTGTTTTCCTTATTGTACAGTTGGACAAATCCAGTAGAATAATTTTATAACAGAAGGTATTTTTAACCTTTTTGTCTAAAAAGTACATATACAGAGAGGCAAGGCTAGCATTCAGCCATCTCTCTGTTTAAAAGCTTAATATAAACGTGTCCAATTATATGAGGCAGAGAACCACTTCTCTGTGTATCTCATGAGCTACCTAGCTGTAGCACAAAAGCAGAGACTTTTATTTTCAAGGACAGAAATGATAACAAGGAAGGAAACTGCTGATAGCAGCCAGGTGAAGTGTGTGGGGTTAGATGTCTTCTTTCCAAACTAAGGATAGTTGAAGTATTCAAGGGAAGGAGAAAACTTGAGAAGGGAGGAATTAAGAAATGGAGGTGCTTCTGAACTTCCCTCCTTCCTCTCCCTAAATTAAGCATGGACAAGTAAATTCCTTATAAAGATTAGTCAGCATGTGTTCATAAAGGGAGAACATAACAAAGGCAATTAGGAGAACACTTCATGAATCACTGTGGTTAAGGATCCCCTTCTGAAGAAGTAGTTTTCCTGTTTAAAAGGAAAAAGATGGTTTTCAAGTCTATGAACGACAACATACCATGTTTTTTTTTTAATATAATTTGAAGAAATATCTTTAATGATTATTGTAGTAATAATTTAACATTCCTGCTTAAAGCTGCCTCTCTAGGATCTTGTTACGCTTTGCAAAACCAAACTGATAGTGACTGAAAACATCATTGGAAAGTTTTCTACTGTATAATTTCCACTGTAATGAGAAATATTGAAATATAAATTGGTAATAAAGTTTGTTGTGGGACATCAAGAAAGTCAGTGGTAGAACCAAGAGGAAAACTTGCATATTCTGACTGTCAGGACAAGACCAGCCTACTTCCTATTACTTGATCCTTGCAGAAATACTGCCTGTTTGCTGCAGAGTAAGAGCAGTAATTATTCAGGGGAAAATATTAAAAGGCAAAGTTCAACCAGCCCAATAGACATTCATCAGTATTCAGTGCAGTGAAAGCTGACTTAACCAAGTTAGCTACCAGGAAAACTTAATTTCCCAATGTTAACATAAGTCACCTTTTAAAGTTTGAAAAAGCACTGCCATTACTGGAAATAGTCAAGCAGAAATTTGGTGTTAGTCATGTTTTCATGGCAGTTGCATCACGTGCTTCAATGATAGCTAGATCTAGATCTGCTTTCTGAAGCCATGGAGAAAGCAGTAAGGCAGCGTAGTACTGAGCACAGTCTTCATTTGATCAATCAAAACAGTTGTTTTTATTAACTAATTTTATTAATTATTTTTTATTAATAACGTTGTTGCTGGTAAAGAAGAAAGACTGTCCTTTTCTACTGTTGTGTATTGTGTTGATAAAGAAAACGTTTTCCTAAAGCAAATCACCCGTGTAGCCAAACTGTGCTTCCTGTGAGACATCCTGATGTTTATTTCCCTAATGTGCTGGATAACCCAGGTGTTATCACATAATTCATTGCATCCAGAGTGTTCTACCATGGTGTGCATTTGTCATACAGCGTAAGAAATAGTAGCACTCACCTTATTTTTATGTAGACTGTAGCTATCTTTCCCCTCGCAAAGCAGATTCTTGTATTTCAGCTTTCTCTTCTGAAACGTAGAGCTTGTGAATTTTCGTACCATAATGATAAACGTGTGGTGATTTGTTATACATATCAACTGTAGCCTCCCTGAAGGAAATGCAACATAGTGTCTGTATTCCTTGTTTTCAAGTCAAGAGGTGCTGCCAAAGATTCATGAAGAAAAACACTACCCATGTGCACTGGTGGGGACTTGGAACACGTGGTACGGAGAGCAAGATCAGGCTGGTAGGAGATAGAAGTACAACAGAATGTAAAACCATACAAGTGAAACGTGTGCTTGGCAGGTTTCTTCTCTTTAAATCATCTCTGTTGATAGTAAACCTTTAGCAATGTATACAGTGAGGATGTGTGTGCATCGGTTATTGATAGTCGTATTAACATTTGCAGTGCTTGCTTTTTGTCTTGTTGAGTTTGACAGTGAAGCTTTTAATTCCTAAAGCTTGTCCTCTCGTTAATACTTTCCTGTTTTCCAGGTGGTAGATTAACAATTGGAGAAACCCTGGTCAAATTTGCTCCTGTAATATTTTGCAGGCACGGATTGTGTTCCTGAATACTTAAGCCAAAGGCTTACAAGAGACAGAATTTTGGCTTATAAGCCAAAAAAAAATTAAAAAGCTTTACTCAGACTTTCATACTGCAACTGCTATATGATAATGAAATGCAAATCATAATGCCATCTGAAAAAAGGATTGCATTGTAAACTCACAATAATCTAAATCTTTACTGGGGGTTTTCTGTTCATATTCTTATAAGGATACCACCTAACAATGCAGATTGAAAATACATTGAACTAGAAAGCACTGAAGAGCTGCTGCAGAGGTAACTGCAAAGAGACTTGTGCAGAAAGAAAACCTGAACAATTTCCTGGGTTCTGGGAAAAGGAAAGAATGGGAAACCACGTACAGAGTGGTGTGCCAATGCTTGTTTTGTGGTAGAAGCTCTGTGGTTAGAGCTGTGCTAGTGTCAGTGTCACTGCTTTGTTATCCAAGAAGCCTGTACACAGCAGGGTGATTGGAACTAGATGATCTTTCAACCCAAGCTGTTCTGTGTTTCAGTGTTTCAATACACCCAGTAAATTTTCCTGCATTCACAGCATATTGGAATATTGACACTGCACAAATGTGAGGAAATGACTGTAGATAAACCAAACAATATCTGAGAAAGAATTCTTAAAAGTTGAAGGGAAAGTGGGCAATAATTGAAATGAGAATGCTTAGCCAAATCTCATTCATTGTTTTTGTAATGTATTAACACAGGCTATATCTGTAATTGCATCCGTAGCTTGGTTTGAAAATGTTATTGCAACAGTTCTGGCAGTATAATAAAGCAGATTATGGGTTTTTTTTTTTCTTGTTGAGTACTTGTACTCAGGCTGTGTTAATACTGTCTGGATATATCAAATTTGCCCTGGGGATTAGGCAATAGAAGCAGGCATACTGGATGAATCTGCTGTCGTAGTGAAGTGCTTTATACATTAGTCTCGAGTTCGCTCTCCTGGAAAAGGCTCAGGACTTCTGGGTAGGAGAGCAAATTGCTTTTCTGACTCTCTGAGTTGAATTATTGTTGCCTTGCTTTATTAAGTGCTTCTAAATAAATCCAGTTAGGATTTATTAGAGCCTTATTAAGGAGAGAATACTTTGAAAAGACTGTCAAATGCAAATACCTATTCTGAAATTTTTATGTTTTAATGGAGAAAATCCTAACAAAAATGCAACAATTGTAGCACATTTAGATAAATTCTAGTATGCTTTTTTAATTTAACGTTTACCACAAAAATAACACTTGCATCATTTTTTGTGTCCTGCTGGAAGTTTCTTATGCTCTTTTTGCTTGAGTAACTTGCTGAACTAAAAGGTCTACTACTCCCTTGCTCTTAGATGAAATAGTTTTAAAAGATCTTTATGAATTAAGTCAGCCCCTTCAATTGAATCTCATTTTAAATTACGGTCATGTAAAGTCATCACACTTTACTAGCATGGCAACAAAACCTCCTCTTAGAAATCTTCCTCTTATTTTCAGATTAAACTGTACAAGTTTTGAAAGAGCGCTTTCCAAAAAGCAGATGATTCTGTTAAAGTGTTCAAATGTGCAGTGCTTTCTTTAATGAAAATCTTGTTTAAACCTGTTACGTGACTTGTATTATTGTATAATTCTGCTCTTGAAAAGCATTTTGTACTGTAATATTCCATAAGTTTTGCTGTTTGCACACAAAGTCCATGAAAATACTTCCTTTTTCTGTTTCAGTTCATCTTTGGAGGTATGAGGGAGGCTATCCAGCTCTCAATGAGGTCATGAGTAAACTCCGTCAAAATAAGGTAAAACTCTTGGATTTTGCTACAGGTGGTTAAAGAAAAGAATGTAGAATAGAGCAAAACAGTGCACGTTTGGACACCTGCTTTTACTTATCACCTTCTGTGCAAGCTTAGAAACAGATTGGAAGAGATCCAGATTCAGAAATATTGAGTCCTAACGTTAGAGATTCTCAGATGCTCTATTAAAATGCCAGCTGAAGTTTTCAAAGATGCCAGGGGAATTTGGATGCCTTTGCAATTTAAAGGATTTCAGTGTCCAAAACCTCGGTATAGTATTGAAAAATCTAAACCACTGTAGGGGATATACTGCGGGGTTTTTTTGTTGTTGAAACATAATATACAGTTTGACAATGACCACATTGTTTTTAAGGAGTTCACAGAGTTTCGCAAAGAAAGAGGTAACATGCTTCTGTCTCGCAAGAACCAATTACTGTTGGAATTCAGCTTCTGGAATGAACCTGTTCCCAGAGAGGGGCCGAATATTTATGAACTGAGATCCTATCAACTTAGAGTAAGTTTCAGGGTTTTTTATTTTTTAAGCATATGATGTCATAAAATGTTCAAAGAGTGTTTATACAGTGCGGATGGAAAACAGGCCTTGTCTTAAAAACCTGGTTCTTATCAAAGCTGATGGCTGAGTCATTGTTGCTCTCAAAGTGTGGGGTCTGAAATGGAGGCAGGCTCCAACGAGATACTGATGTCTCCTGTGAAGGGCTGGAAATCCTGTGTTTTAATTTGAGGGAAACTTCTGGAAAATGACTAAGAATTAATATAGTAAGTAAGTTGAGTAATTATAGATGATTATAATACTCTTATCACTTGAAGGAAGCGCTTTTATTATTAGTGTTTTCCATATGTAAATGTGAGTACCATCAAAATACTGCAGTTTTCTTTAAGCTACAGTCTTAACAGTCTGTTTTGTTCTTATAGCCTGGAACTATGATTGAGTGGGGAAATTACTGGTAAGTACTGCCTTAGCACTTTTGTTTTTGTCTTTGAGAGATGTGTGTTTAAAAGTTATGAAGTGGAAGTGACAGAATGGTACTGAAGCATTTCAGGCACCCAGTTAATGGTCTGCTTCTGTTCTCAGGCAACTTGTAAAATAGTTTTTTGACCCTCAGTTTATCCTTTGAGGAAAGGAAAAGGAATTCTTTATGCAAACAGTGCTGTGGGCTGAGTGGTTTGGTTTTCTTTCACATAAGCCTTTTAGCTCAATATCATATAGTAGAAATAAGAAATAATTTATTTTGAGTAGAAAGCACTGCTCATTGAAGGATGCTTTTAACTTCTTAAGAGTGTGTCCTTCTTCCACAACTTCAGCACCAGTAGAAGTTGACTTATTTTTCTTTCAGGTATTCTAAGTCTTGACTCTTTCAATCTTTAAAAGCTAAGTTGCTTCTTGAAAACCTATTGAGCAGCACATTTGTATTCTAGCATATAGGTTAAAAACATTTGAGACGGTGTCCTCTTGAGTGTATGCTTCTAATTTTGACTTATTCAACAGTAAGTTTCTTTCAGTTCATACTCAGTAAGTTCGTGCAGTTCTTGTGATTGACAGTTAACTAACTATGGAGTATTTTCAATTATTTTGACAAAGGTGAGGACTTGGATTTCTAGTTTAGCCATTGTCATTGGTATAATTTATTTTATTACAGTAATTTTCCATTAAATTGAATTTCAAATTTTTACATAATAGGCATATCTGCAGTAGTACCAGTCTGTTTTAGAAGGTGAAACAGATTTATAATTTTAAAAGATATTGATCTTGTTCACACAACAAATCACAAACTGTCACAAGACAGAGATCCATGTGAGGAAAAAAAACTATATTCTACAACCAGAAAATCTGTGGTAAATGGGTGTGACAAAGGCAAGGTGACAGAAGCCCAAGGTTTTAGTTTGAGAGCTGAATACTGTTCAAGCAGTTATCATCTTAATGGATCTAATCTTGAAGACAGTGATTAATGCACAGTCTGATGAAACCAAGGCCTCAAATTTTAACACGTTCTAACAAGATGTAGGCATCTTTTAACTTCTTAGTGCTAGAAATCAATGGGTTTAGGTTTTTTTCCTCATTTTTAATTGAGAAAGTGTGCAGTAAATGCTGTTTAACGTTTGGGATTCTGTTCACATCTGCTTTCTTTTCAATTATCTTTCATTTGCTACCAGGTCTGTTGTTCTTAAAGACTCCTCCTCTCTTCTGTAGGGCCCGTGCAATTCGTTTCCGACAAGATAGTAACGAAGCAGTTGGAGGATTTTTCTCACAAATTGGACAGCTGTATATGGTTCATCACCTTTGGGGTAAACTTGTTTATTTTAACTGTTTTTTTTCTCACTCAGTCAGCCTCTAACAGACTTTGCCCGGGGGACAAGGTTGTTACAAAAGTCAGAGGAATGTCTTAATGAGTTTTTTCTTTTACATCAGCTATATTGATTTTCTGTATTTTTGCATAGACAACTTTATTTTTGACAGAAACAAGCAGAACTGAACATTTTATGCTTTGTCTTGTTTCTGTCAAGTTTCTGAAGGGCTTTTCCTATCTACTTGTTTGCTTTCAATAATATAAGCATGACAAATCAGATCCTGCCCTCTCTTTTTTCCATCCCCATTTATGCTGAAGTCAGATTTTTACAGCTTAGTTTGAAGCATCACACATATCATATTTAAAAGAAAGGAAGTCAAGCAGTGATTTACACTATAGCAATACAACGTTGTGGCTCACTCCACTTGTTAATTTCTACTGATGCTTAGGTTCCTTCTACTCTAGGATTATTTTGCCTTGAAGAAACTCATTGTCTAATGTTTATTTTAGAAAACATGCAGTATTAACTTCAAATCTTTACAATTCAGAATATTGTATTCCAGCTTTAGAAATGTGATCCCCACCACCTATGTAGAACTCTGTTGCATTATCTCCCTTATCTATTTTAAGACATTTCTCCCCACCACATTAAGCTTTCTCATGCTGCCTCTGATAGCCTTTATTGCATTTAAAAACTACAATCAGTACACAGGTTAGTTTTTTGGCCATTTTTTACAGAAATGCTCATGATCGGGGTGAATGCTTTACAGAACACTGATGACTGTTTACCCACTACCACCCAAAACACTCCAACCACACAGTACTTACATAGTGTAGCTTTTGCAGAGTACGTTTCTCTCTCCTCCCCAGTTCCTTCTATTTGCATTGGTTTCCTTTTTGTGGAGAACATCTTAATTTGTAGTCTTCTAATAACACAAACTAGAATACCTTTAAGGTAGCTGTACGTACATAGAAGGAAAAGGAGTTACTTATAAGCTTTGTGCTCGCTGTTGTCTCTTGCCAGCTTACAAAGATCTCCAGACCAGAGAAGATATAAGGAATGCTGCGTGGCATAAACCTGGCTGGGATGAACTAGTCTATTACACAGGTAACATATTAACTCCTTTGGAATGCTGGAGGCAGACCTTTCTGCAGGCCATCATTTTTATTCTTCATTACATTGTTCAATGATAAAAAGTTTTGCATCTCTGTGTTGTGTGTGTGTGTTCAGTTTTGCTGCTCTAAGGAGGGACATTTCACTAAACTGTAAAAGGAGTTTTGCAATTGATTGTACAGACTTTGGAGGCCTTGCATAATTGCTAAGAAAATTCTATTGTTAATAGTAAATTTTCATTTCAAATGCCTCTACAGGAGAGGAGCAGATTTATGTAAATGCTTAAGTTGTGACCAACAATCTAGGAAGCCAACGGTAAAATGTATCTGTATACTAAATTATTACCTCTAATATTTCACTTAAGTACTGGAGACTTGTTAAATACATTCCTTTGAGATGGAAAATTAGACTTTGGAACTGATACCTGGAGATCGCTCAGATCAAAGATAGCTTTCATTACAGAACTCAGAGAAGTATGCTAAAAATGTCAGATTTTAGTTCTGTGAGCTTTATTTCAAAGAAAACATACCAGAAAAAATGTAAGATATCTTTTGATTCAAAGAAGCAGACAAATTACATGGAAAAAACCACAAGTTTCTCAGAATGACTGTGCTTCAGTTACGGGACTGTTGGTGGTTACTGTTGATTTGGCACGCACAAGCTGGGGGGTAATTTGAAGGCAATAGTATCTGTTGGAACTGAGCATGCAGAACTGTTGATGGTCTCTGTCAGTGAAATTAAACCCTATCTCTTTTTTTTTTTTTTTTTTTTCCAGTGCCCCTTATTCAGGAAATGGAGTCCAGAATCATGATACCATTGAAGATTTCTCCACTTCAGTAAAGTCATTGATTTATTTGTGCCTACATAGATAAAGTGACAAGTATTTGTCTTAATTAATTTATGGTATACATTGTATATCATAGTCAAAAATATAAAAGTACTGTATTGAGCTTATAAAGGAGACCTCTTTTCTTCAGAACCTAATGACCTTTTGCTCTTGGGATTGTACCAGGAAAAAAAGAAATACAGGACTGTAGCTAAAAGGTGGTTAACGTAAAGAAACTCCTCAGGTTAAGTATGGCATACGGTATTTAATATCTCCTCCTGGACAGAAAATGCCCAGTGTTCACAACAGCAATAGAATGGAGTGTTATAGTTGCTGTGGCCTTTGTGTAGCATTTATAATGACTGCAGATTGCAAAAACAAATGGGGAAGTTCTGAAATCAGGAGCTTTGAAACCCTCAGGCAGTTCACCTAACTTTCTAGCTGGGCTGAAATCAGTAAAGTAGCTCTAAATTTATGAACAGACGGTTACTAATTGAGGGTAATATTGTCTGTCACGTGATAGCTTACAGACAGAGAATAGGGCATTCTGTTTCACAAGGACGTTGAAGCTTGTTGAAACCTAACTACACGTTTTTCTAGATATCAACATCTGGAATTAATTTTGTGAAATTATTTAGAGCCTTTTTAAAAAGTATGACCCACTGTTTTCAAAGAGATACTGACGTGATTGTCTGAACATTCTGCAGAGAATCAACTTCAGTGAAATACATTTATCTCTAGATATAACTCAGAAATCTAGGAAAAGGGGTTTTATTTAATAAGCAGTCATGACTTCAGACGTATGCTTGGTCAGGTGTTTCACTAACTGTACAGTAGGTGCTTAAGAATTAATGTGTGAAACTGACGCATGTTGAGTCAATAGGATTGGCATAGAGCAGCGTACCATTATGTCCAGTTCTATTTTGATTTCACTTTTAAACTAGAAAATATCAACACTTTTAGTGTCTGCGATGATGTGAACATCCTGTAAGTGAAAATAATGTTCTCTCTTCAAACTGGCTACAAGAATCAGTGTAACACAGAATGTACAAATCAGTTACTGAATGTCCAATTTGTACATTTCAGTGAGTTTCAGGAAAAACATCAGTCAATAAAATCTTTTTAATTTTCACATATTACTGGCACCATATATGTATTGCACCATCTGTCTTTTCTCTCATCTTGCAGTGTTTCTGATGAACAGTTTCAATAATTGCATAGAACACATTTCGGCTTAGTGAGTCAGTCACTTCCAGTATCACTTCCATGTGTCAGGAACAGCATTTCTCAGTATTCAGCTCTCTTTCTTCAAAATTAATTTACAGTATTGCCATTATATGCCCTTTTCTTAAATGTTTTAAGTGCTACGGTGATAAATACAAAATATTTCTCCTTTTCATTTTCTCCATAAGTTATGCTTAGTTTTTCAGTTCTAATTTCTTCCTTTTTCTCATGTGAAACACACAACACTCTTACCTTCTTCTTGGACAGAATCAACATTTGATCTGATTCATGTTTGGTTTTATATTTGCTTTCTGTGCATGTTGTCAGCTGATTTTGGGATTTTACTGAGTAAACTTCTCTACTGTATTAGCTTGGCATGGTTCTCAGCTTGGCATGGTTCTCAATGTGCCACATACATCACTTCATCTGAGTTATGAGATCAGTGCTATCATTTGGGTCATTTGGGACTTTTTCAGACTTCTGGAGCTACTTTTAGCTACAAAAAGCAAACAAACAAACAAACAAACAAAACCCATCAGTTTGCAGTCCTTGTTATTTCTCCCAATATCTTCTCTTTTCTTCTTGTTCCTAGAGGGTTCACCAGGTAATCTAACCCTCATAACCAACCATCTTGGTGACAGAGAGAGGATTTATTTTTTACATTTATACATTTTCGGAGTTAAAGGATTTTGTGGATTCTTTTGCAATCCACATTTCTCACCTTTAGCCAGGAACACGAGGAATTAAATATAGCTGGGCATAACTCTTGTTATTTTAAGGCCCATTAAATTTTGCATGAGTCAAATACGTGAGGAATAATGGGATGTTCTGCATATGGCACAAGCCTCCTGAGTCTTTGTGTTATCTAAGATCAGAATTCTGGGTAGTATTGCAACACATTATGAATGTGCATGCTGTCCTGTGCTACAAACTCATGTTCTGTCCATCACTGGAGAGGCATGACTTCCTGCTACTTTAGTTATGGATAACTATGTGAGATAAACTCACAAACCTGAACATGCTAAATAATAATTAAGTCTTTCCTTACTTACCATTGCCTGAGTCTTTTTTGAAGTTGGCTTTCTCCTGTTGTGAACATTATTGTGATTTTTTCCTCTTACTGTCATGGCCCACTTTGCTTTCTTCCTTTGGCTCACAGAATATCGACGTTTCTTAGAGAGTAGAATTCAGAACTGAAGTCACTTTCCAGTGATTGGAAAGCAGGGAGTAATGCCTGTGAGAGTTTCTGGTAATTGCTAATTTCTGATCCAGTTATAGCACTGTAATGAAGATACAAACTGAAGTTTTAGTGGTCCTGTAGTCTTCCTAGAAAGATGACAAATTGTTCTTCTTAAAAAGTCCCCTCATGGAAATTGAAGGTATAACTAAAAGCAACTCTGTCTCGTGAATAATCACATAGAAATAAAACGTTTTATATGAAGCAATATACTTCCCCATAGCTCTTAGTCAGGAGACCCACTTGAAGACAAAATGGTTATCTGCCTCATAACCTATACTACTCTCCAGCTCTCTATGATGGGTTATGTTCAAATAAACCAGTAGCTTGGTTGTAATATTGAAAGTAGCCTCATGCTGCTTTATTCTCTCTTAGTTTTGTTTTAGTTTTCCAGTATTTTACAAACAAAAGCTGCTCACTAAACTAACCAATCTTTCCGCTGCCTCCTGCTGTAGGAGGTAGGGCCTGCTGCTGGCCCACTGGAGGGGGTGTTACTTTTTTCTAAACGGTCAGACCTAAAGAGCTCTTGTGAAATCATTGGCATAATGCTGTGTTTCCATAGCAGTCACACTGGCAGGAGGTACTGTTGTGAATGTTAACATCTCTGTGGCACAGAGCCCCACGTACCGCCGTCTGCTGACTGTGGCGTTAGTGGAATTACATACACTTGAAGCATGTCATAATGTTTGTAGGATCAGGGCCTGTAACTATAGCCAAGTAGCTAGGTGTTTTTAATTCAATAGAAAACTGCAACAAACAGAAACACTTCTTTGCTTCGTAACTGTAGAATTGTATAGAAATGAGCTGAATAAGAGCAGAAGGAGTTTACACTTGTTCTACCCATGCACTCTTGCCTAAACAAAAGCATGATTGTACATGGGCTGCCCCTGGAGCTGGCTGAGATTCTTCTCAGGAAGAATTCAAAAGAGATTATGTTTAATACTCCCAGAAGTGTTCTAGTGAGCAGCCTCTCAGTTATTGGCTGTCTTGTCTTTTGTGGAGATGTTTAAACTAAATACAAATATGCAGTATAACTGTATCTATTTGTTTCTGTTTGGTTTTTGGTTTTGTTTTTTTTTTTTTTTTTTTTTTTATCATTCTGCTTTCCTAGTGTTGAAATAGTGTTTGTAATTTACTGCCTCTGCTTTTTGCCCAAAGTTTGAGATGGCATTACTGAGAGCTGTCATTCATCACTATCCATGACTCTGTTTCTCCCCTTTCCCCATCTATCTTTTCTAATGATGTAGCAAAATGGGCAAAACAAGTATTTGTTTTAATTGCTGATGATGCTTAAATAACTGGACAGGATCACTTCACCTTGATTTAATCATATTAAATTAAGAAAACTTTGTGCAAGTTGTGCAAACCAGTAGTGGTTATCTTGTGGAGACAGTGTGAAGCTCTGGAAGGTAAGCACGTCGCTTTTTAATCTTCCAATCTATAAAATGTTTGGTGGGTTGGAAGAGGTGAACCTAAGAGTGACAGCATTCAGAGTGATCTTCAGTTTCAGGTTTATTAGTAAGCACACAGGATATATGAGCCTGCATAGAGGGTTCTGTCCCCAGGACAAGTTATGTCATGTCAGCCCATCTTTCTCCTGTGATGTTATTATGTGGATGGAAGTGGAAGACATATGTTTCATTTTGCCATTAGTAAAGCTTTTTACATTATCTCAGATGAGATTCTTATAAGTCGGGGAAATAAAAAGTACTATCATGTGTCAGCAGTGCTAGTTAAAAAGACACACTCACAAGAGATATCAGGGATTTGCTGACAAAAAAAGCACAATTTATCAAGTGAGTTCTGCATAAGGTCTCACTTAGATCAGACACTGTAGCAATAGAAGACAGACTCTTAAGAAACAAGGATTCATTAGCTGAAACCTAAGAGAAATACTTGTTTAGAACAGGTTAGACTTCTGGCACAAACAGTCTGAAGGTGGTTGATCCACACTTGAGGCAAAAAAAGAGACCAGATAAGTTTCCCACTGTTTTCTTAATCAGTAGACATTTTGTAAAGATAGGTGAGTCAGCTTCCATCCAGTTATAGGTTGACAGAGAAGAGATTGTTAAATAAATAAAACACTTAAGTAAACAGTGTTACCATCTGACAAAACTACAATTTGAGAGTTTGCTTGTAAGTGTTTTAATGAGGTAGGTGAAGCATCAATTGCCTTAAAATATGCTTCTGGGATACTGATGAATATTGCATATACCTTGGATTTGCATGCATCTCATGTCTTTTAGACCCTATAAGTTGAGTAACAATGATGTTGGGTAACAGACTACACCTCAGGTTCTCCTGTAAACCATATTTTAATGAAATCAGAGTTATATAGGTAGGAAACATTACTGAATGTTCACTGTTTAATCTAGTTTGGAGATTCTTTGGAATGGAAACTATTTACCTCTTAGATTATATTATTGTTGATTAAACAAATTTCTTTTGGTGGCCACCTCATTTTTCTTTTGCTACCCCAACTAGATAGAGGTATTTGCTTCGGTGGTTTTGCAGCAATAGATACATAATATTAACCAGGGGCCAATCCATTAAAGTGTTATTAACTTATTGATACTTACCTTGGGTCTTCACTTCTGAGTGAATAATCAACTGACCTTTCCACTTTGGAGAAGATGCTTTCAAAAGATCTTTATATTTTCATTGCAAGTTATTTGATTAGCATGGTGCCATGTGCAACAGGCATTTCATGTAAGAGAAGTACCCAACACTCGGAATCATTAGAAAATCCAGAACACAACTTTGCAAACAAATATATGTTTAATTGCATTTTATAGTTGTCTTACAGCTGTTAAATATATTATTTTACTGTATAATTTATCGTTCTTCCAGTTCCTTTAGCAGTTCATCAAAGTGAGTAATGTACCATTTGGCTTTCTCCTTTACTTGCTTTCTGATTACATTTCCTCCAAATCCAATGAAGCAGTCCTTCAAAACACAAAGAATGGGCACACATATTATTGCAGTCCTGTTTAAGGTATGAAGCATTTCAGCAATTGAATTTGTTTATAAGATTGTATTTTAAAATTACAGTGTTCTTCCCCACCTCTTCCCCTATTTTACTTGGCACGTTCATTTCCATATTTAAGAACAGGAACTTCATTAACATGTAATTTCATGCCACTTTGGTTATTAGAGTTTTGTTCCAACAGCAACAGCAACTTCCAGATTGTCCAGATCTGAGATTTGTACTGAAAATCTGATATGGCTGTGATGCAACATAGAGCCTTACTATTCAAGAATGAGTTAACATTCTGAACATGCATGCAGCATCTCACAGTTATCCCTATTCTGTTTATCTTAACTCTGTTTACCTCATTTGATAGATACCAGAAGTAAACATTAACCATGATTTCAATCATTAACCATGAACAATCATCTTCCTAGATTTTACAAAACCAACTGCAGTGAAAATAATGTTTAAAATTTCCACTGCTGCTTTTTTGCATTCGGGTAGAAAATATTAAGCAAATAGTAAGCTGCTTTGATCACGCACATATTTAATGCTAAGGGACCTGCTGCCATAAGTCACATCAGCAACAGCCCTCAGAGTTTGTTTCTGTGTACAAGGATATCTGCCCCCAACATTGGCAAACCAGGGGCACTGGGGTATTTTTTTTGTAGAGATGAGACACAATTAGGATCTCTCATCTCTGAAATGACCACTTATAAAAGCTATTTTTCTAGTTAGCTATTTTTATTCCATCCCTGAGATAGGGCTATCTTCAAAGGTATCATCACTTTGCATTGAGATGAATCCTGTTGCTAGGCTAGTATCAAGTAAATGTTGCATCAGATCTATGTCAGATCTTCATGCTTAGCACCATTTATTAGCATTCGGAAGTGGAATCTTGATAGTGAACCTCTGTACAGGGCCCTGTGTGGAGGCAAACACTGGCAGTGTAGGTGGGAAAGGCAGACATGATATCAGCTTGATTTGCAACAAGTTGTTAGGCTTTATGCAGTTCTCTTGGACAAAGCCAGCACCCTGGCTTAAAGAGTGGAACATTTACTGAGTTTCAGATGAGAGAAACCAGACATTGCACGATGCAGCTTTTCTAGAGGAAACTGCCTACACAGATCCCTGAAGTGCTGCAGCTCTTACTTGAAGTCCTGTAAGGAATTTAAGCTGCACTTTTTTTAATACTTACAGCAGGAGGACAGGCTTCCATGTCTGTAGCTCCATCTCCAATCATAACTACTTTCTTAAAGTGGAACTGTTCTTTCAGATGAGTGATAACCTTTCCTTTCCCCCCTGATTCAGCTGTTGGTTGTGTTTCATCAAATCCTGCATATTCTCCTAGAACATTAGAAGGATGAGTGAGACACATAGCATATTTTCATGTCAGCGCAGAAAGATAAATGCTTATGGTGTTTTCTTCAGAATGCAGCTAATTACATGCAGTCCTGTAAGCTTCACAGGTAGCATCCTGAAGAAGTAATTAGAAGGTAAGCATAAAAATCAGTATTTTACCTAAGTCCTCAGTGGGCTATGAGCAGAAATGCTAGGACAAATTAGAAGCCCTGTATGGTAGTGTGTCAAATCCATTCCCAGTCACTCTGATCCAGTCATTCTGGTCTAAACATTTGAAAAGCCATATCCAGTATGATGTATAAACAGTGTATAAAACACTAAGTAAGAACCAACCACACTAACCACAGTTCTGCTTGATTACACTAGCTTAAAGTCCAGAGCAGCTGCACTTAAGTTCGTTGGTCACCATACATACCTCAAACTCACTGAAAGTGAAGTTTGCTTCTGAAAGCAGGTAAGTGTAATAAGCTCTTTAAACTTGAAAGAGTGAGAGAGAATGAAATTCTGCTGTCAGCAACTGTAATGCTTTTTAACTTTGGCACAAGTTGCAATTTAAAAGTACTGCTCTATTTCATTTATCTGAAAAATGACTTAAACTTGTGTTTTTGGGGGAAGTATTGTAATTTTCCAACTTGGAGACAGAGTTGGTCTTGGAGCTGGCTGGATTGGTAACAAGGCAATTTAGTCTGGACAATATCTGTAGCACGATATCTGACTGTTTAAACACAAAAAAAATGGCACTAATTAATAGAGAAAATAGCTAGTTAGGGGAATCTCACCATTAAAGTAAAACTTCAGCCTGTTTGCAAAAACATTTGCTGTTGGAATGTTCAGCTGTAAGGCCACGTGCTCCACGATGCTCTGAAACCCCCCAGAGACCAGGAAGACCTGTACCCCTCGTTGATGAAGTCTGTTCACCAGCTCCCTGGGAAGAAAGAAAGTCACCAAGTGTGAGTGCCACGCAGCATCTAGGTGTGTAAAGGAATACCAAGAAAGCCAAAGTACGTATTTTCTAAACAAGGCCATCCATATATTTTGTTAATCCACTTTACTTAGGGTGTGTGCTACTTTCTAGCTCCATCCTAATCTGCTCCTAGAAATTTTTCTATCTTTTCTTTGCAAGTTTGTGCTAGAAAAGAGCTGAGCAAAACCGTCTTGTCTAGAGGCAAACAGGTATTTAGTTGCTCAGAAACAAGCACTGCTTAGAAATGTTTCTTTTACTTTCGTATTGTTCATGTTTATTCCCCTGAACAAACGAGACCAGATCCAGTACAGATAATTTTTTGAAGCTAATTATAAAACTAGCAAGGAAAAAAAAAAATCTTTGGTACTGAAAAAGAGCAGAGAATGTAGAGGATATAAAAACCACTGCACAAAAATGCAGAAGTGGGCTAAAAGTGTACGAAGTACAAACATTGTCTAACTCAAAATTGCTTACCCAAATATTCTGTGTAATAGAAGGCACCAGAAGAATTACAGACTGAAAAGTTTTCAGACCCGACTAATGTCAGTGGGACTTAAGGGCAATTAAAAGCTTTACAAAAGCTGGCTGTAGAGGCAGGAAGATCAGCATACAGTGATCTAAGCTGTAGAAGTGATAGTAGTAACAGGAGAAATGCTAAATACTGGAAAGCAAAGTGGAGGCTTACAAGAGGCTACCCAGGGAGGGAGGAAGAAAGGGAAGGAGTGAAAAGGAAAATCATGTGATTCTAAACACAGAAACAATGTTCCCTTTGTGGTTACATCTAGCTACGCCTTCTACAGAAAAAGCTGAGCGTGTGCTTCATTTTAAGGAGAAAATATAAGCACAGTGTTGTCTTAAACATACTGTATGTGCCAAAAAAAAATTTAGATTCACAGCTATGGCCAGAATTCATAGTAAAGGAAACATTTTCAGTTGTTTGAAACAATCTGAATAACTTATCCATTAGGCTATTTCAGTTTTTTCTTACCGTATTCCTGGTGTTAGCTGAGGTGGATTGTCAGATATTAACTTTTGCACTTGTTCATAGGAGGGCCGTATGAGTCCTAGTCGTGCCGTTAAAGCTGCTTTGAATGTCACAGTGCCACCCATAGCTCTGCGGGTCCTGAATTGAGATCCAAACACGACAGATCAGTGACACTTAACAAGTTGAGGCTTCTCCCAGGGACTTAGTTTAACAACAGTGTCAAGGAATAAGTTAAGAGCTCATTAGTTCTAGTTATACAATGCTAACTATGTTGTAGAGGACAAGATTGGTACAATGAAAAGGTTGGTAGTAATCACTGGTGGAAGAGCTCCACAGATCTGACTCTTGTAAGACCCAGTGGCACAAAGGAAAACTGATTCTCTCTGTGAGTGCAGTGTGAACCATTGGAAACACTGTTCCTAAACTGCAGGCTGACTGATGTCTCTGAAATTATGAGGACTTTTGCTGCAACTTTCAGTGGAAACATCAGCCTCAAAGAGGTGAAGAGAGTTGTTCCCTCTCCTCTATCTCATAGTAAGGTTCTACTAGAACTTAGTCTGGTTTAACAATGACACCCCATGCTGGTATGTCAAAGAAATGTACTTCAGAAAATTTTAGTCTTGTCTTGTTGAGTGGCTGCACAATTTTTAAAAAAAGAGTTATTTCATTATGCTCAACCTCACCCATGCTTACTTTTTATCACTGTTCATGTGAAGAAAATAGCAAATATACATACATCTCTGCAACAGCATCTCCAACTCCGCAGAACTTTGCAAGCTCATCGATGCCTTCTTCCCTGATGACTGTACTGTCCACATCAAAGCATACTGCGTCAGCGTTGCGGAAGATTTCTTTCATCTCCAAAAGGGACGCCATCCTTTTAGGAACCTTCTTACTGTAAGAAGATAAGATACATTCTTTCTGTGAGTCACAGTACAGGACTCCGTCTTGAGCCATTGGAGCGACTGATCTGGTCGTGGCGAGAAGGGTCGAGCACAGCCTCCTTGCCAGCTTTTATCAAAGTGCGAGCAGTGGTGGAGGTCTGGCTCGGCTGCTGATTTGCTCTCTGCTGTTGCTGCCTGCTGATGTTCAATTTACGTTATAGGTGGGCTGTGGAGCTGTGGACAGCTGCTGATTTGCTCTCAGCAGGTTCAGCCCATTGATGTTCATTATGGGTTCAAGGCTGTAATACTTGGCATTTGCTGAACCATCAGATTGCCAACTATTGTGCATGACTCAAAATTCTCTTTTCTTGCCTCAGCTACTCAGATGGATCTTGATTTCTCATCAGATCCCATGTGCTGTATCACATTAGTTGCCCCTTAAACATATCAGTGAGTGGTAGTCCCTAAATCATGAAGATTCCACTCCTTTTCTGTCTTGATTAATATAATGTGGTGATACCTGAAGGGGTTCAGTGAAGTTCCCAAAGCCCACAACCACAACTTTTTCCATAACAATACCTGACAAAAGTTTATTTTCTACCTTTTTACATCTGTTCACTTGAAGGTGTTGAGCACTTCTGCAGGTGGGAAGCTCAGGGTGTTATTCAGAATATTTTTAGTTAACCCTACCAATCTTGTGCTTTATGCTTTCATAAGAGATTGCTGTGTGGACCTCACTATTTACCAATCTGTACATTTAGGCACAACTTTCTATCTATTCCATTTCCGGATTTTTATTGAAGTTCAGTTTGATTCTCTCTTCTGATCTCCGAGATTACACACAGACTTCATGTATAATTGACCTGGGTGGCAGATTCTTTCTTTTTTTCTGGGTTAGAGGAGAAATAGTTTTAACAGCATGTGATATTGATTTATTCTTGCTCAACCTAATTTATTTTTCTCCTATATATCATGTGAGTTTTCATGATAAGAGCTCTTACATGCACAAGTTTCCACAAAACTTTTTTTTTCCCTTTTTGTCCAACTTCATCCTTTGCACACAAAAGATACTCACTGATTGCTACATATCTTGCTGTGGAAGAGCCTGGGAGCTGAACAGTACTGAAGTAGCTCACCACCAGACAGGAGTCATCTAGGGATCACCAATGGTAAGCATCAGTGCTGTTTCCTGAAGTTTCTGTGTGCCTACTGAGAGGTCACAGCTCGATAGCTAACATTCAAAGCAGCAAATAGAAGCCTTTGCTTTTATTCCCACTAGGCCTGGTTGTCGATGATGGTCTTTTTCCTGCCATAGGGCAGAAGTGGTTGTCCAAGTGCTTCGGGGTGTTCAGATTAAAAGCTGCTGTTCAATCTGCACTATTATTGCTGGGCTAGCTCCCAGAAGTTTCATTTTTATTAAGTTCTTAGGTGCACAAATCAACATTAGAACACACTGCTTAACCAAGGACCAATGCATTAACTACTGTTTAGAAACCTGGGATCAAAATGAGCTAACTGCTGTCTCAGTCCCTCATTGAGAGGTAAAATAAAAGTCTATAATTAAGCAACCGAACCTTAGGAGAGAAACCTGTTGTGTAGAGCTAAGAACCACATTTGTAAGTTAATCTCAGTTTACCAGGTAGATACCAGTGTTAAATATGGAAAAGAAAGAGACAAAAGACAGCAAGTCATGTGACAGATTAAAGGCAAAGCCATGAAACAGGACTGCTTAAAAGGGTCTTCTAGCTATTCTTGAGTTTTGTGGTCTGAACATGTCTCTAATATGTGGCTTTTGCACAAGACTGCCAAGATGATGCTGTTTCTTCCTTAATGTTCCTTTGTCTTGCAGGTGTAAGTGAGATTTGGAGAGCAGATATCACTCAGCCATAGTTTGTCAGGTCTCTGTTCTTGGTGCATTGGAGCTGTTCCCTGCACTGATCTAGCCTTAAAAGCTTCATGCACAAGATAATTATTTGCTGCATTTATAGCACTCTACATATAAGAAAAAACTATTATGGGCCATCAACATGACATAAGAGAAAGCAATCTCTTTAGTGACACGTGTTCCCTTGGACGGAGACTGGTTCTGAGCTAAGACCTGGCAGCAGGTGGACACGTGAAACATGAATTCCAAGTTTACTTTGCATTAGCCTTGGCTTGACATTGACTCCACAGCACAGTTCTGTACTTTCAGTGGAAGATTTTGACTTCCTGAGCAGGAGGGCTTTGACTTCAGGGCAGGGCTTGGCAGCCATTTGCATCTACTTATGCACTAACATTTTTTAAATAGCATGTCATTTATTTATTTTTTTTCCAGCTTACTGGAAATTATAAAGAATTTAGCCATGGGTTTGGTGCCAATTTTCAGGATTTGCTCTACTGGACAAACTTGTTGCATCACTGCTGTGTGACATTTGCGTCATGTTATTCCAACACTGATTCCTTATTATGCAAAGCAGTCACATTGCCTCATGTTAACCCTGAGGCTGCACTGCAACATTACCATATTATGATGCAATATGGCTGTGTGGTGACAGCACTGTTATGCGATTCCTTGGTGAGAACTTGAAATATATTTTTGGAAATGTCTTCACAATTTTAATCTGATAAAAATGTTATAGTTAGGCGCACACTGGGAGGAGGAAGGAGGAGACATTAACTTTTCCTTCTCCCTGCTACCCCATTTCCCATATTTAATTCTCCTCTAAATATTCCTTACAGGGATGAAAACACTGCTGTGAGCCTCATTTCAATGGATACATACACAAAACTGTGGCTGGAATTAACTCTGTTTTCTTTTTGTTCTACAATGACTCTTCCAAAAGAGTTTTAGGCTATGGTTTATAATGCCTAAAAATGAAAAATTGTAAGGGAAGAACTGTGTTTTTGAAATGCAGAACAGAGCAATAGTTCCTGATCTCCCTTGGCGTATGACTTGCCAAAATCCTTCCACGTTCAACTGAAGGTAGGCACTGAGCCCTAAAAAATGCAGACTCATTTGTGGCAAATGTATCATCACACAAGTTGGAGACCTTGTGATCAACTGTAAAATGGTGAAGTTCGTACTGGATCAAAGAGGAGAACATTTGGGGAAGTTTCAGCTATTGCAGGGAGTCTTGCTCGTGAGAAAAACAAATATTAGGAGTTAAAGATTGTTAGCTTGGAGTAAAATAAAGTTATTCTGCTTTGGTCGGCAAAGCTCCAGGGCTGACCATCACCTCCAGAGGTTAGCAAATGCCACTCCAAACACTAACATGCCAAATTCAGTGATTTGTGAAATTTTTTTCCCAGGCCTAAATGTAAATGAGAGCATAAGGCAAGGCTAGTTGTGATTGAGCAACAGGCCACAGGAGTAAGGGAAGTACAGGTAGAGGAGGGTCTGCTCCTTTCTTTGTTTTCAGAATTTTCACTAGGCCATCCTGCATTGATCAGGCAACTGCCTAGAATTACCTCCAGGTAATTTTGCAAGGGAAATAAGGACACACACAGTAGTTCATGTGGCCAGCGAAGTGGTTATGGCTTGGCCTCAAGCCTTTAGGTGTTCAAGTGTTTGGACACCTAGCTATATGGTTTAACTCTTATGTTGCCCAGTGTGAACTCAGGAGTTGAGCTCAATGATCCAATGAAGCTGCAACAGGGGAGATTCAGGTTGGTTATCAGGAAGAGGTTCTTCACTGAGAGGGTGGTCAGGCACTGCAACAGGCTTCCAGGGCTGTGGTCACAGCACTGAGCCACTGGAGCTCAAAAAGAGTCTGAACAATAATTTCAGTAATGCGGTCTGATTTTTGAGTGGTCCTGTATGAAGCCAGGAGCAGGACTCGATGGTCCTTGTTGGTCTCCAACTCAAGATATTCTGTGATTCTTATCTACAGGTAGGTGTCATCTGGAAATGTGAGGAAAGAGAATTGAAGTTCTGCAAAACTTCTCCATGGGCAAATCTCTAAAGGATTTAGTAAAGGAATAACAGTTTTTAATTCCAGAGTGTTACGGGCCTCTGTGGATGGGAGAGATTCAGTTACTCTGAAACACAGACCATCTGATTGCTTAGATGCATCAATGCTTTTATGAGATGGTAAGAAAAGAGAAATTCCCACAACTAATAATTATGAGTTCTATCTCTGTGTGAAAAAAAGTTGGGTAGAAAATCTCTGCACACTCAACCATTGTATTTCAAATAGGAAATCTATTTCTATTCTATTATTTCCATGCTGGAAAAGTATCCATGCAGCAAACATTTCAACAGGTTTGATAATAAAATATAGTGGGGAAAAGATGAAAGGAAGAAAATTGAAAAGAGAGAAAGCAGTGGACAAAGAAAAAGCTAGAGGTGTAAGAAAAGAGACAAAGGGAAAGAGGTGGGATGAAAGTTGAGATGCAAATGGACAAAAAAGAAGTCAAAAGGGAAAATGGCATCTCCATGAGATCTCCGTGCCTCCAGACTGCATTAGAACACTTGGAAAAAAACTGGCATTTCCACAAGAAATACGATCTCTTTCGTAACAGAGAGGGTGGAGTCACAGAAGCAGGCCTAACAATTATGTAAGAACACATGCTAAAGGAAAACAACTGTAATCTTTTCTGTTTGCTGACCGGTCAAAGAAGGGCATGTGCCACACTGTGAAAAGCTGGAACATCTGCAGTATCTCTAGCTGTAGTGGAAAAGGAACCTGCAGTGACACTCAGAACTCTGTGTGTTCTGTGGCAGCTGCATTTTGATGAGAATTTGATGAGATCTTAACGTATCCAATGTGTCTCCACCTGTTAGCTTTCAGAATTGCTGTCACACTGCCACTTTGTATTATATTCACACTATGCTATGGGAAAAAAAGAAGATTAAGCAGATCTTGATGAAATGCTTCTTAAAATATCTTTTTAAACTGATCATTCAGGAATATCCTCAGTGTGCAAACAGTGTTTGTGATTCTGATTCACTTTCACATTTAACAGTGTGAGCATGAGCAGTTTAGCTATGAGTGCACAAGAAGACCAATTTTGTTTTTACTTTGCCCAGAGTTGTTTTCCTGCACCACTGAAGTCAGTCTCACTTTGGATGAGAACAAAGTCATTGTGAGATACATTCTCAAGCAGAGTAATGTGGCATTGAACATGCACTGAAATTAACAGAAATGGAACCACATAAAACCGTTCCTGATGCATTGATGGGAAACTGCTGCTTAGAGTATGAGAGTCAGAGAAGTTTGTTCTTGATTTTTCTCTTAGGACCTTTCCCACCCCAGGTATGATTCTGTTCATGAGAATATCCACAGCAGAGCTTCCATGGTAGTAGTTTACACGAAACTGTTAGTCCTTGTTGCTAGTCCTACGTCTGCAAAATGGGATTAGAATGGTAATACATCTTTGTTATGTTGAGGTTTAATTCTCAGTATTAGCAGTGTGAAAAGCTTCTGAAAGCTTAAGAAGAAAGGTTATAAATTGAAACACATTAGCTATTCTTAAGCAAATTGTTGCTATGTATTCCTGCAAGTACTTTAAAAGTTCAACCCATCCAGAATTTGGAGTTTCTGTAGGTTTTGATGTGAAAATAGAAAAATTTAGTCCTTAAACTCACTGAGGCTGCTTCTAACTTCCAGGTTTCATGTTCAGATTTTAAAGGTAGTATCAGCAACCTGTATGCAAGTCAAGAGATGGATTGTTAGCAGCTGTACGCTGATATCTGTACAGCAACGCCTAACAACAAATTTATTGAAACACATTTTAAAAGGGCTGGAGGGAACCTGATGGATGTTGATAGATATCTCCCAGCTCTCCAATCTCCTCTTGCCTTTCCTGCCAAAATGATGATGCTTCCCCCCTGCACGATTGCATCATTCATTCATGCTGCTGCTATAAAGCAGGCACCGCACTGCTACATCTTGCTGAGCAGCACACAGCCCCAGCCTAAGGGATACAGTTCATTGTCAATGCAAGAAAAATATGTTAAGTGTTATGGAACTGAATACACCAAATGCCAACCCCTTCCAAACTGAGAGAAAAAAAAATGTTCCCAATGACTTACAGTATGGCACTGGCCGTGGCTGCTGCTGCTGCTGCAAACCTCTTGGCTGCACAAGAAAAGAACGGATCAGCTGAGACCTTCAGTCACATAAATGCAACGGCACGGGCTGATCTGGAAGAAAGCCGCATTTTGTAAATCACTCTTTATAATCTGCTGAGTAAGCCGGCCTGGATGTTTTTTTTAAATGGTTGCACACATGTAACCAGAGAAGTCCAGCTGTTCGCTGACAGGCGTAGGGAAGAGGTGTAACCTTGCCTGCGTTGGGGGAGGAGCCGCTCGGGCCCAGTTCGGGGCACTCCCAGCATGGGTAGGCATGGCTTGGCAGGGAGCAGGCAGCGCACAACATGATGGGGAGCTGACTTGCTGCCAGCCCGTGCACAAAGCAAGGCAGGTCTGAGCAAACACACGTACCTCCGCAGAGCAGGACGAGGGATGAGAGCCGAGGAGGGGCTCTGCCAGCCGGCGGTCAGGAGTTTCTCTTGGTGTGCAATCAGAGGCGAGGGATACAGCTTTCTTTCACTGCAGATGAAAGATGCATTAAAATGGCAATATTGCATTTAAGTTGTTAATCGACAGCAATTCAGAGTATGCGTTATTACGCACACAAAAAAAATCTGAAATCAAAATTCATCATGAGTTTTGAAGGCAAATTTAAATCTGCTTTGTAAGAAGGCTCTGTTTTGTTTACCCAGATAAAATGTTGTCAAAGGCAATTGAAAAACTGCACAACCTGTCTGTGCGTGTGTTTTGGCATCATGCAGAAGGGCTTTCTGCAAACATGGCTGTGGGCACCAGTTAGCAAACAGGAGGCTGCCAAGCCACAAGTATGAAGCCAGTCACTTGTTTCAAGGTCAAGAAAGCCAGACTGCTGATTTAGCTGCTTTTATTTGTTTGTGATAGGAGTCTTATGACTGCTACCCATCTGGAAAGATTGTTCTGCACCGCTGGATACACCGGTCACTTTCTATGCATGATCTATTTTGCAATTCTGGCATTATTTTCCTCAATCTTATGAGCATGAACTGAATCAATACCCCCTTTCTGTGCTTCTGCACCCATGCCTTCCTATACGTTTTTTCAAATGTTCTTAGTTCTTGTATGAACATTTGTCAATGTAAGCATCTATCAGTAACTTCTCATATCAGGACGCACTGGTGCCAAGCGCCTCTGCTGAAAACTGGTGATGTGTTTGCTGTTATGTTTGGTCCTTTATGTTAGTTTTATTGTGGCAGCACAGAATATTTTAAACAGATTTAGAAATTGTTTCTGTAAATAAGGTTAAATAAAACCAGATCTTGATAAGGATGGAAGAACACTGCTTTTACTTTCTGCTAAGATAAGCGGTGTGTTATTTCACTTGTGAGAATCACCACTGGGGATTGCATGCTGGATATTCCCTCTACTTGGCTTAGTTTAACAGAGCTGTTGGATTTAATTCACTTAAATATCATGTTAACAATTCTAAACTGGTGTAATTTGTTGCAGCTCCAGTGATTCCAAAGGACAATTTAGGCCTTGTAAGCCTCTGCCCTGCATTTTTGCTATGCATTAAAAGCAAGTAAGTAGAACAGCTCAGCAGCCACAATGAAAAGACTGAAAAGTGAATAAAAGCTTGTAGTGATTTCTGAAACATGCAGCAAAATGGGCATTTGCTGTGAAAATGCTAATGAGAAATGTTATTATACTGTAACATAAATTACCTGCAGACGTGACCCAGGAAAGAACCACAGAAAGATCTGCCTGGATGCATGGAGAGGATTCTTAGAAGTTAACAGCATGGCTTATATGGATTCAGCACATAACTTTTGTATACGACTACGGAACCTCTCCATCTGTTCAAAACGTGGAGACCATGAACCTGAAGTGTCAGCAGCCAGCCCTACACATTGCAGGTGTGTAGGATGGAAGATTCCTGCTTTCCACAGAACATCACCCATGCAGCTCAGAGAACAGCAACCGGGAAAACGTAAAATACACCGTGCCTGCTGCTCTGCCTATGGGTTTGACAAGGCTGCCCTCTACTGAGAACAGCCTGGAGAAAGGATTGAGGCAAAAAAAAAATTACAAATCAGAGAAGAAAGAATAGCAAAATGTTTGTGTGTTGAGTGTGTGCTCTGGAAACCGGGGTAGTGCTGGGAATTCAGGTGTTCTAACTGGGCACTGAGGCTATGCACCCTAAATATCAGCACTGCAGCCTCTCAGGGCTGGGTGGTTTTGTTTTTGCTTTCAGCAGGCTGGTAGCACTCTGGCAAAAGTGAAGAATAAACATTAACAGGAGAATTCCGGAGCCCAGTTATGAAATACCAAGTGTAATTTCCTGCATTTTGCAATGTTCAATGTTTATTTTTAATGATTACAGCAGCAGAAAAAAAAGAAAAAAAAAAAAAAGAAGAAAAAATAGAGAAAGAAAGAGAGAGAGAAAGGAAGGAAGAAAGGAAGAAAGAAAAGCAGCCTCCATTCTAAAGAGTCAGCATTAAAATATTTCACAAGAGGTGCACCCTGCTCTGCCAACCAAAAAAGCTCCAGACTTGCAGTATATGATGCTCAAACATCAACTCTATCTAAAACATGTAAAAATCAGAAACCCAAGCATACTAGCAGCTGTCCCCTCCAGACCTGCTAGTCAGAATGATGGGCCATGCATGGCGTTTTGCCCAGAAACCTGAGATCCTCACCCAAAACAGCAGAGCAGGTTACCAGCAGGTGCCATACCCTACTGCCAACATCAGCAGGGCTGGTGAGCCTGCCCTTACACTTGACCCTCACTGAGCATTTCAGTGAAGTTCTCCCAAAACTGTACGAATTGGGTACAAAATCATGCCCAACAATTAGGGTTTACTACTCGTAGCTTGGAGTTTGCTACCTTAGCTTAGTGTTCACTACTGGAAGCAGCACGGAAACACCAATGGCCCATTGCATTTCTCAGCATCAATGCGGTGGATTGCAGAACCTCTGCATCCCGAGCTGCCAACTGTGGGAAGGTGTGTGGGGAATTATTCTGTGCTATCCATTATTATGGGGGCAGGCACTTTCCTTACAAAATGAAATAAGAGTTGCATCAGGCCTGGTATCGTCAGCCACCCCAGGTGCAGCAGGCAGGTGTGTGGGGGCATAGGGCTGGATGGGGCAACACGGTGCAATCTGTGGTGTGTGTAAGGAGCCTGGCAGCAGCTCTCAAGTACAACTATCCATCTTCTGCTTTCAGGGAGCTCGAAGCCGTTATGATGTGTACGCTGTGCAACCTCAAGGACTGGCCCTGTAAGCTAAATGCTTCCAGCACTCTCCCTTAACTTTTATGGTGTCTTTTACTTCCACAGGTCTCAGCATTGCCTGAGGAGAGCTTTCCCCCCTTATTAAAGACTTGCAGAGTGTTCAGAGCCTTGGAAGGTCCGTGGGGCTGTGCTGTGCTGGCTGCAAGGGTGCTGGGCTGAGGGAGCTGCTGCCTTGTTAGGTAAGACGAGTTCTGATTAACCTCAGTTCTGGATTTTGACCAAGAACCACTTCGATTATTAATCCATCCCGCTTAACTATTAATTCTATCAACCTAAGTTTAAATTGGCGTGTTTAATTATTGATTCTCACGGTTCTGTGAACATGGCTAGGATATCTGTCACATGAGACAGGCGGTTCAGAGCCATGGAGATGTGGCACTGAGGGCTGTGGGCACGGTGCGCTGGGCTTGGGGATCTGAGATCCAATCTGAACGATTCCATGATTCTATGAGTGCGTGGGATAAGAATGACCAAGGACCTCAGCCCGTTCAAAAGCCTCGCTCACACACCCATCCCCTCGCTGTAAGGACAGAGCCGAGCCCTGATTCCCGCTCCGCCCACCTCCCAACCGTCGCCTCCCGGCAGCCCCTCAGCGAGAGGGCGGGAGCTTCCGGGCAGAGCGACAGACCGCTCAGCCAATGGCGCTGCGTTTTGGCGGCCTACGGGCCAATGGGAACGCGCGCCCTCCGGAGTGTTCTAGAAGGGGCGGGCGGGGAGGCGCGGCTCGCTTTGTTCCCGCCCCATCCCGGCCCGGCCCGGCCTAGCGTGCAGCGGCAGCCATGGCGGTGAAGGCCCTCAACCCCAAAGCCGAGGTGGCTCGCGCCCAGGCCGCCCTGGCGGTGAACATCAGCGCGGCCCGAGGGCTGCAGGACGTGCTGCGGACCAACCTGGGCCCTAAGGGCACCATGAAGATGTGAGGAACCTCCGCGCGGCTCCCTCAGAGGGTGGGCCGGGCCTTCCCGCCATGCGCCTCAGCGCGCGGGCGGCCGTTGGGGCTGAGGGGAGAGCGGGGCCGCGCGGCGGGGGGCGGAGGGCGGGTGGGGGACGGGAGGTGGGGTTGGGGCCGGGAGGGCCGTTCGGAGGCCCGCTCACCCGCTTCGTGTCGCCCGCAGGCTGGTGTCAGGGGCCGGAGACATCAAGCTGACCAAAGATGGCAACGTGCTGCTGCAGGAAATGGTGAGCTGGGGGAGGAGGGGGGGCCGGGGGGTGCGGAACCTGCTTGTGGACGTCCCTGTGAGGGGCTGTGGGGGTTGGGGGCCGGCTGCCTTTGTGTGGGATTTAGCACTGCGTGTGTGGTGGCAGGTTAGGCTGAATTGGCTGCTCTATGGGGAGCCTGTTCTGTGCCCACCGCCCTGGTGAGGAATCTCCTAACATCCTTCCCAGCACAGCTCCCTACTATTCTCTGAGGTACTGTCGCTGTTTGGGTCCCCAGGGAAAAAAAAAAAAAAAAAGACCGTATTATACAAACTAGCTCAAGAAATTTACTGTCAAAGCCTACGTTTCTTTTGTTGTTAAGTGGGATTATGTGTTGAAACCACCCTAACTGCCAGGAATCATGGAAACCATCATCTATTCATTAAAAATCTTGGTTAGTTGATTTTAGATTTCTTGCTACCTGTACCAGTCCAGTAAGGCTTACTATTCAGTTTCTTATTTTTGTTTAGCAAATACAACACCCCACAGCTTCCTTGATAGCAAAAGTAGCAACAGCACAGGATGACATCACTGGAGATGGTACCACCTCAAATGTCTTAATCATTGGAGAGCTGCTGAAGCAGGCAGATCTCTATATTTCTGAGGTATGTGTGCAGCATTTCTTTTGTAGATGGGCAAGTAAAAAAGCTTCACCTGAGACTGTTCAGCTTTGGTTTTTTGTTGTGTGTTTGGTGCTCAAAAACATGAAAATCAAATATCTCTTTCTGCTTAAAATGAGCATGTCACAGAACTTATAAAATGGAGAAAAGCTAAAGAGGACATAACGCTTGTTCTCCTTATTTATACTGTAGCTTTTAATAATGTGCCTGATTCATGCTGTTATCTCTGACTGTTTTGTTTGAATGAAAACATTTCTTATCTGCATGCTAACGAGGAAATGCTCTGTGATAATAGATGTTTTGGTAGTATAAGTTGGAGAATAGGCATTCATATTGCACAGTGAACACCCAAGTGTGCTTCATAGTTCCCTTGGTTTTAATTCTGTGCTAGAATAATCTGTGCTTTTCCTCTGCATTGGAAGGATTGGTATTCCTTTTATATGTATTCAGAAGGACAGTACATTTTCTTATCACTGTAGCATGTATGCTCTCTGTTCCACTTACAGGGAAAACACTATTTTATCTTACTGTTGTCTGATTATGTCCCTTCTTTTCTTGCATTAGGGCTTGCACCCTAGAATAGTAGCAGAAGGATTTGAGATCGCAAAGGAAAAGGCACTTGAAGTCTTGGAGCAGGTTAAAGTAACCAAGGAAATGGACAGGGAGACCCTTATAGATGTTGCCAAAACGTCCCTCCGTACTAAAGTTCATACTGAACTTGCTGACATCTTAACAGAGGCAAGTGTCCGTGCATCTTCATCCCCTTTTTGTGTGTTGTGCTCCAGGTTTTAAGCTGCTGGGGTTATTCCCTTGGCAGAAAGTGGGAAGAAAGATGTGAGCTTGCACTTAAGTCTGATGGCCCTTTTGGGGATTCCCCCCCTCCTCTATTTCAGGCTGTAGTAGATTCTGTTTTGGCGGTCAGAAAACCAGGTGAACCTATTGACCTTCATATGGTAGAGATCATGGAGATGAAGCATAAATCGGAAACTGACACCACGTAAGTAATGGGTATCCTCAAGCTTCAGTTTAATGGTATCTTGATACTGGAGTAGCCTGGGTTGTTTTTTGTGTGTGTGTTTGGGGTTTTGTGGTGTGTTTTTTTCTTTTGAAAGAACTGGGTGTCTCAGAGCTGCTATTGGAAAAATCATTAGGGAGGGAGTGAAAGAAAGGCAGAAATACAAGTTTTGGCCATGAGTGGTCTCGACAGCATAAGTTTCCCAGTCACTGAACTTGACATCCTGACAAGATTTTTGAATAGCAAAGAGTAACACTAGCTCAGACTTTTGCTTTGCTGTGGATGGACACGGTTATTTGCTTTATAACCGTGTGTTAGTGGTAGTGTCTGTGACTTGAGTATGCTTAATAAGTTTTCAACTTCTGTGAGACAGTAGTGATCAGTACCTGGAAACTGGATTGCAGCTGTCTTATTGGGTGTTCTTCATGTCCAGTGGCATGGACGAATTCTGCGCTAGCTTTCTTCAGTAGCTATTGCAGTCAGACACTATGCCAGAATAAATTCCCATTTTACACTCTGGCATGCTTTTTATTTGTGAGTGGGCATGCCCTTGGAAGTGGGATACAAGATCATTCTTTGCTTCAAGTACAAATTCACAGACAATTCATACTAGACTGATTACACTGTCAGTTATCTCGAGGTGTGTTCTTCCATTAAGTACTTCTCTCTGACCATCTTGACACACAAAATGCTCGTTGATCTTTCAGGCTGATCAGGGGGCTGGTTTTGGATCATGGTGCTCGCCATCCTGACATGAAGAAAAGGGTGGAAGATGCCTATATTCTTACTTGCAACGTATCTTTAGAATATGAGAAAACGTGAGTACACAGCACCATCAAGTCAGACACATCTATTTTCTGTTCTTCAGTTCCTTTAAGGTGTGCTTAAACAAGTACCAGAAGGGCCACACAGATGCTCTTCTGGAGCATGGCAGATAGTGTAGAAGTTGGGGTGGAAAAGGTGGAGCTTCCCTGTTCCAGAAAATGGGAGCAGAGGAAATTAGTAACTGAAATAAAATCTGTGTATTAATTTTTAGAATGTTACTGAAAGGATTTCTTCTTCCTTGAACTGCTCATTTCTCCAACACAGAGGACAGCTAACTATCTTACTGCTTTTTTTTTCTCTCCAGAGAGGTGAGCGCTGGGTTCTTCTACAAAAGTGCAGAAGAGAGAGAAAAACTAGTGAAAGCAGAAAGGAAGTTCATTGAAGACAGAGTGAGCAAAATCATAGACTTGAAAAGAAGAGTTTGTGGTGATTCAGATAAAGGATTTATTGTGATTAACCAGAAGGTGAGATAAAGAGTGTAACTAAGTCAGAAAAATAACCAGAAATGTTGGCTTTCTTGGCAAGCTTGGTGCTGCTTGACTCATTTAGTACAGTGCTTTGGATGCAAATAACTAAACTGAGGTTGATGAACTTACGATTATACACGTGCAGTTCCTTCCTGAGATTTCTTTGAGTCCTGAGGAAGAACTTATTAGTATCACCCTGAGGGAGGATTTGTTTCTTTGTTTTCTTATCTTGATAGTCCCTTTCTTTATTTCTAGGGAATTGACCCATTTTCCTTGGATGCACTTGCAAAAGAGGGAATTGTTGCTTTGCGCAGAGCTAAAAGGAGGAACATGGAAAGGTAGGCTTCTAGGAAGAGAAGGGGTAAATGGCTTGCTCTCCCAGACTGCACAGTGAGACACATCTGGCTGGAATCAGCTTTTAAAGGCTGTCAGCAAATAGCCATCTTCAGTCTGAACGTTACTTGAGTAACTCAGTGTATTTTATACAAACTGTGAAGTAGGCAGTTCAGTACAAGGAGTGATGGAGGAGTTGAAGCTGTCTGTGCTCCAAGAGTAGATGCCTCTTCTGGTGAGGCCTAATTCTGTAGATTTTTGTTTTAGTGAAGAGCTCTCCTATAAAAAGAAGCAAAACTGTTGCAAGCCCAGGACCTATATTATTTTGTATGCTGAAATACTGTGGTTCGTGTTGGTGACTTCACATTTTACTTAATATAAAAGAACTGCTAAGCAGTAAACGAACTCTTTCAGACTGACCCTTGCGTGTGGTGGTACTGCTATGAACTCTGTGGAGGATCTCACTCCTGACTGTCTGGGACATGCAGGTCTTGTCTACGAGTACACACTGGTGAGTACAGCTAGGCTTTTAGTTGAAGCCAAGTTAAATGCTTCTGGTATTGCTTGGCCCCAAGTTTTCTTTTGTACTGATGTGACTGTGCATGGTGTTTCCTTGCAGTACAGCTCTTAGAATAAGCAGTATGAATAAATGCTGATGGGATTTTAAACCCTACTGTCCCTCTTTATATTTGCTCTAGTCACATTGCTTATTGCTACTGATAGATCCATATTTTAATATCACAAAGTTGAGAACATGAGAATAAGATTCTGCTAGTTTCTTTCTACTGGACTTTTTCTCATCACTTCTTGAGGTGTTACTCAGAACTGAATCTGAAAGTGCCCAGTTTTTTTGTTTGCTTAAAATATGTAAGGTGAATACCTAATACTGTTTATAGGGAGAAGAGAAGTACACCTTCATTGAGAAGTGTGACAACCCTCGCTCTGTTACCCTGTTGATCAGGGGACCGAATAAGCATACACTTACACAAATAAAGGATGCAGTAAGAGATGGTCTGCGTGCTGTTAAAAATGCTATTGAGGATGGTAAGTCTCAGCTACAACTCTCCTCAAAACTGATGAGTGTTGTATAAGTTAGCTTTTTAGATTGGAGTAAGTTCTTATTGTGAAGTCTCAATATTACTGCTTTGCCTTGTAGGGTGTGTGATTCCAGGGGCAGGTGCACTGGAAGTGGCAGTAGCTAATGCTCTTGTTAAGCATAAACCCAGTGTAAAAGGAAGAGCCCAACTTGGAGTTCAAGCTTTTGCTGATGCTCTCCTCATCATTCCTAAGGTATGAAGACCTCCAGAATAAAGTTACTCTAAAGCATGCTAGGATCCTTAGCATTTTCTGCAGGAGGTCTCTTTACATTAATGTGAAGTAATGTTCTTGTCTCAAAGGTTCTCGCTCAGAACTCTGGTTACGATCCCCAGGAAACACTAGTGAAGGTTCAGGCAGAACACGCAGAATCTGGGCAGCTCATTGGAGTTGACTTGAACACTGGTAAGAGTTTTTTTTAAAACCATGGAATCTCATAAGATCAGCTTGGCAGTAAATACAGAGCAGCAGAACAATTCTGCTGAGAGAGGAGTGTTTCTAGGAGGCCAAACACATCACGGATCAGCTCTGTGAAGTGTAAGATTGCTCTTACTGCAGAAAGCTCAGCTTTTCATGGAAGGAGGTAATACAGAATGGCAGGTGTGCTATTACTTGTAATGCTTAAATGCACCATGTGCACTTTGTACACAGCAAGTAATTTGAGTTGTTAAGCAGCAGGATCTCTTCCCTTGAATTATGCAGACTGGTTGTTTAAAGATTGTTGTGCTTCTTTCCTAGGTGAGCCAATGGTAGCTGCAGCAGCTGGAATCTGGGACAATTACAATGTCAAAAAGCAACTACTTCATTCGTGGTAAGTGCTGTGGTGTTTTCACTTCAAATAGTAATGAATGGTTGACAAGATTGGTGACATAATGTGGGTGGAATGAAGGAATCTCTAATAGAGGAAGCTGTCTTGCGGTGTAGGAATAAAGCTGAGTTGTTTGTGCCAAAACAAACATTCTAACTATTTATTTACTATTTCCAGCACGGTGATTGCTAGCAACATTCTCTTGGTGGATGAAATTATGCGAGCTGGAATGTCGTCTCTGAAAGGCTGAATTGGGTCTGCTGTTGGTGGTGGTGGTCAGCTCCAGTAGTGCTCTCTGGAATGCCTTCAAGAAGTCCACCTGAAAGTGCTTTTTTGAGCCACGGTGGATTTTCCCAGCAATGGAAGTCACTGCTGTAACTAGCAGCACCTCTTTGGTAAATGCGGCCACTGAAAATGTTAGCAACTATGGAAATATTTGGTTCTAAAAAATCAGTTATTTATTTTTAATTTCTCTGAAGTGTACAACTGAAGTTGCTGTCCTTTTTACCCAATAAACTGTTATGTTCTGTGCTTTCTGTGTCAGTTATTGAGTACCTAACATTCTGTGGACCAAAGTCTTGAACTTTGTTCAGTACTTTGAAGACAGTGCTGGGGTTGGATTTGTGTTTTCTGCTTGCTGGGTCTGCAGTTGGAATTTGTGATTGATTCCAGTTCTTGAGAGTACCCCAAGAAAGTCCTGCTCAGGATGCTGCTTCTGGAGTGCTGGGGTTTGTGTGGAATTAGTGCAGAGCATCTCGTACAGGTGGATGATGCCAATAATTTGTTTTTCTCTTGCTCACAAATACTCGGGGAAGATTTGAAGTGTGTTGTGTGTTGTCTTCCTTGCCATAGGTGGTAGCTTAATGCTTTCTGCTGTGTTTAAGTAGAGGCTGTGGACACTACAGGAGATGGAGGCAGAGTGCTGTGTCCAGACAAAGCCTAGCGAGCAGGGAGTTGAATGTGTGCAGCACAAGCAGGCTCCTGCTGTCCTACGTGATTTTTGTCTAATCCTCATCTTGTTAGCATTATCAGACTGGGGAGTCAGAATGTTTATCTTGCTTATGCTTACCCAGTATGAGGAAAGGAGATGCTGGGTTGTGAGGGGATGAATATAGGATGGACACAAGTGCTGAAATCCCTGCAGCACCTTGTAACGTAAGTGTAGGGCTGGATGTCCAGGTCCTGCGGTGCTAACGGGGAGCAGTGTTGTTCTGGCTGCAGGGTGGGAGCAGTCAGAGCTGCTGCCTTGGAGCTGGGGCTGAGAAAGGGAATGACCCCTGGGGTAGGTAGATCCCCTGCAGTCCTACAGCAGGGCTGAAGGCGTTTCTTTTGCTTCCTTTCCGTACTCTGTATCAGCTTTGTTTTATGTCAGGGCTGCATGACTGGAGTGAGCAACCTTTTTAAAACTTCAGATGCGCACATAAAGCACATCTGGTGGTGTGGCTTTGTCAGCCTGAGTTATAGGAGGCTTTTCATACGTGGAGGTGAAATATCAACGTTTACATGCAATGTGAAGTATCCCTTTTCTTTAAAAAGAAAAAGCATGCGTGCCATAATTGTAAAGCACGTGCAATAGGCGTGGCGTGGGGGAAGTGCATCCCTTCCCCCCGGAAACACTTCCCCTGCCTGAAGCTCTTCTGGGTCGGAGCCGTCCGGTTCCGCTGCTGATGCGTTTTGCTGCTGGCGCTGCTGAGCTTTGTTCCCAGGGAGATGCACAGAGCGGCGCTGCTTTGCTGCTGCGTGCTGGGCTGCAGCTGTGCTCTGCTGGGTGAGCTGAGAGCGCTGCTGCTTCAGCTCGCACCGCTGCCTGGCTTCCTGCATCCCCCTGCAGAAGCAGAACTATATAAATGCTAACTGCAGTCGCTTGTTACATTGCAGTGTGAATCCAGCATACGAAGTGGCTTTTTTGCAAATTAGGAATGCTGTGTTGTGCATTTAGGTTTACCCACTAATATTTGTACTGACTGCTTTACTTTCAGCGTTTGGAAACGATGAGCACATGGTGCAGCTGCCCGGGGGGAAGTTCCAGATGGGCTCCAGTTCCATGCAGAGCAGAGATGAGGAGGGGCCCATCCGGGAGGTGACAGTGAAGCCCTTTGCTATTGACAAGTTCCCTGTTACCAACAGGGACTTCAGGTGAGCTGCTGTCATGGGGCTGCTGGTGCAGCTCTTGGAGAACTCTGCCACGGGTGCCTGAGCGTGTTGTGTTTGTGCCAGGGAGTTTGTTAGAGAAAAGAAATACAAAACTGAAGCAGAAGCGTTTGGCTGGAGCTTTGTCTTTGAGGATTTCGTATCAGAAGAGCTGAAAAAAAAAGTCACCCAAAAACTAGAGGTAAATCTGAAGCCTGGAGGGAGATCAAGAGGATTCAGTAGGTGGGTGACATCGTGGGGACAGCTCAGTGATGGGGGAGGTGGTGATTGCCCAGGGAGTGTGGAGTCCCCATCCCTGGAGATGTTCCAGAACCATGGAGATGTGGCACTGAGGGATGTGGTCAGTGGGCACGGTGGGGTGGGCTTGGGGAATCTGAGAGGTCTTTTCCAACCTTAATCATTCTGTGACTCACAATAACCCAGATCAAACAGTTCCCAAACTAACACATCTTCCTCTTTCCATGCACTGTCGTACTTTCCATGCACTGTCGTAGGATGACTGAAGGTATTTGGGGAGGGGAACAGTACAGCTTTAATCCAATGTTTCTTCTTTTCCCAGTCTGCTCCTTGGTGGCTGCCAGTTGAGAAAGCTTTTTGGCGACAGGTAGGTGTGAATCAGGCATGGTGATGAGTTCTTTCCTAAAACCGAGGGGAGAGTAGCACCCCTGGTTCCTCTGTGCAGGCTCCCCACCTTGCTCTATTCTATCCTTTTTCTCTTCTCTTTTTGATGATTAATGAAACTGATGAAGATCACTGCAATTTACAGCCTGCAGGACCTGGCTCTGGCATCGCAGACAGACTAGACCACCCAGTGCTGCACGTGAGCTGGAACGACGCGCAGGCATTCTGCAATTGGAAGGGGAAGAGGCTCCCATCTGAGGAGGAGTGGGAGTTTGCTGCCCGGGGAGGGCTGGAGCGTATGTAGGCACCCCCTCCCTGCCCACATCTAGTGGCTTTCTATCATAGAATATCCTGAGTTGGAAGGAACCATAAGGATCATTGAGTCCAGCTCCTGTCTGTCCCTTTGAGCTTCCTCAATCTCCATATAGAGATGTTCCCAGGGGTTGACCCACGGGCTGAACAACTTTCAGCCTGGAAATAAATGGGATAAACAGTAGCTTAATGTGCTTCCCTCAGCAAAGCACTAAATGCCATTTGGTGGGTGTGTGGGAGCATCCTAAGCTGAGCAGAAAACAGCAGCCACAACAAATGAGAGGATCCTTGGATAACTGCTCTCTTCTTCTTCAACAGAAAGGCTGTATCCCTGGGGAAACAAGTTCCAGCCAAACCGGACCAACCTGTGGCAGGTGAGCTCACACCAGCTGTCCTGGTGCAGTGGTCAGCTTGGGTGCATAGGAGTTGGTTGTGAGGTTCTGGAGAGCTCCTGGGGGTTGTCCACAGTGTTCCAAGGGAGCAGATGGAGCCCAGTGCCCCTGGGAGACTGGGATTTCACTTCTCCCAAAAAATCACACTTTTTTTTGCAAAGATGATTGTTTTTCCCTTAGGATAACTTCAGATGGTTGATCTCCTCTCTTGGACACAAATGCAATGTGCCAAATTAATCTGCAGTGAAGAGTTATTTCCATTGTTTAAGTGTAGTTTGGCTTTATATATATATATATGTTGTTTGGTTTTTTTTTTGTAAGAAGCAGGACTTTTCTTCTCTGCAGTGGGTCTTTGCTTAATGTCATCTTTCCTCACCCAGGGTGACTTCCCAAGGGGGGACAGAGCTGAGGATGGCTATCACGGTGTGTCCCCGGTGGCAGCATTCTCACCTCAAAACAGTTATGGTATGGAAAGACATCACTGCCCAGCTCTTTGGGTACAATCTACTCACCATTCAACACTAATTATGAACTCTGTAGTTGTAGCAGGGTTTCAAATGTGAAATGGGATCCCATCAGCATATTGATAGTGTGAGTGAGCCCAGTGAAAGTGTTGTTACTGCAGCTGATGTACAGCTGGAGCACTTAACTGTGCCATCCCATGCCCATTAGCAGGTAGTTATTCTGCATTTCCATGTGATTTGTTTGAAAATCCCAGGTGTGCTGGAGGGGCAGCAAATGCCATTCCCTCCTGTAGGTGGAAAATGGTGGGGACATTTAAGATAAGACAGTTGTTGAAGGTCCAGCTGCTTCTAGGGGCTGGTTAGCAGTACAGTGAGGAGCTTCTTGTTCTGCCAGAATCTTTCTAGAATGTTAAAGCCCCCTCTCCCCATGCACAGAAGTGTTTTTGCAACCCCATAATCCTAATGTGTGTAGATGTGGCACTGAGGGATGTGGCCAATGGGCATGATGGGGTGGAGTGGAGTTGGACTTCATGATCTTAGAGATCTTCAACAGTTCTTCAACCCCAATGATTCTGTGGGAACCTTCTGTCTCAGGAATCTATGACCTGCTGGGGAACACCTGGGAGTGGACGGCCTCACAGTACAAACCACCAGGCCCTCCCCAGCCACAAGCTGAGGCGATGCGTGTGCTGAGAGGAGCCTCATGGATTGACACTGTGGATGGGTCTGCAAACCACCGGGCTTGCATCACTACCAGGTCAGTGCCAGTACTGCTTGTGGTTTCTTCTTGAACTGTATAAGAAGGGGTTACTTTGTTTGGCTGTTCCTATCTAGATTTGTTAAGAAGCATTTAGGAAAACACTCTACAGATACTGCTAAAAATTCTAATGCTATAAATTCATTCCTAATTGCTTCTCAAATAATTTGTTTTCCATCAAGTACTTATAATTAAATGCCTTTCTAAAACTTAGGTAAGTGGGAGCATGTTACACAGGGCCACATTCATCAGTCTGAGCACTTACCATGCAGGACTCCTAACTGGGTATCTTTCCCAGGATGGGGAACACACCAGACTCAGCCTCTGACAACCTCAGCTTTCGCTGTGCTGCCAGCATCCCGAGTCGCACCACTAAGAGCAGCAGAACCAAACCTGAGCTCTGAGGAAGGCTCCTGGCACGACCTGAGGGTAGTTTCTCCTGTGGAGATGGACAGTAATCCCCAGAAACCATTTTCATTAAACCAGTGAAGTTTAAAAAAAAAAAAAAAATACTTTTGGCCTAAAACTCATTTCTGCGTGTCTGGGTGCTGAGCAGCGATTGCAGACAACAGGTATTTTGTCTCTAATGGCCCATGGGTGCTGCAGACGTTGTGTCTCCTTCTGGTGTGTCTGCAGCAGTCAGAGGGCTGTTTGTGTGAGTCCAATTCCAAATCTGGTGGCACAGGAGCCCTGGGCACAGTGGGTTGAGGACAGCCTGCCAGGCACTGCTCACCTCCGAAGTCCAGCAGAGAGGCTGTGGGTGCCCCATCGCTGGAGGTGTTCAAGGCTAGGTTGGATGGGGCCCTGGGCAGCCTGGTCTAGTATTAGATGGGGAGGTTGGTGGCCCTGCATGTGGCAGGGGGTTGGATATTCACAATCCTTGAGGTCCCTTACAACCCAAGCCATTCTGTGATCTGCTGCTCTACTGGGGGCAACTACTCCAAAGCAGACCCTTAGAGCAGGTTAGGAGAAAACCCAAACTGGGTTACACCCAGCATGCATGACAGCCACCTGCACCTAGCTTGAGGCCAGCAGGTTTTAAGAAAAAGCACCAAAAATCACTGCTTTGGTTTGGAAATACTTTACTTGCCTTAACTCTGAGCAAACCCAACTCAAGCAGCAGCAATGCTGCCATCAAAACAGCTCTTCCTCGGCCGCCAGGGCGAGCAGAACAGCCTTGCAGGTGTTCTCGAAGAGCGCAGCCCTGTTCTGCGCCTCGCCCTTCTTCACCCAGTGCCGGTAGGTGCGGAAGGCGCAGGCGTCGATCAACTTGCGGATGGGCTTCAGCGCGTACGGGTCCCGCACCACCAGCTCCCGCGTCACCGCCTTCAGCATGCGGTACTGGTAGTAAATGCGGACGGACGCCAGCACGGTCAGACAGATCACCTGCGGGGAAAGGGGAAAGTTGGGCCCCTGTCTCACCACTAAGCCCTGTCCCCAAGCACCACGGCTGCGTGTTGCTTAACCACCTCCAGGGATGGGGGCTCAACCACTTTCCTGGGCTGTCTGTTCCCATGCTTCACAATCTTCTCTCTGAAGAAGTCTTTCCTAATTATCCAACCTAAACCTTCCCTGGTGCAACTTGAGGCTGTTTTCTCTTGCTCTATTGCTTGTTGCTTGGGAAAAGAGACTCCTTCCTCCTCCCTCCCCATACACACTACGTTCTCCTTTTAGGCTGTATATGCATAAAAGTAATGGTATTTACTTGTAGATCAGTAAACTGTGCTCGTAAGTGTCCCATCTACCATGAACTACATAGAAATATCACAAAGTAGTGCTTGAAGAGGTGTCTCCACCCTGGTGCTGCATCCTGCCAAAGCCTAGCTTCATCCAACCCTCCTGAACACCATTTCTTCCTACCCAGCCAGAACACCCATCCCACGTTCTCCTCCAGGGTTCAGGGTGCCAAGGTGTCCCTGTTCCCAGCACCAACCTCACCTTGAATTTCCGGAAGGGGCTGAAGTGTCGGACCTCCTCCACATCATACTGCTGGAAGAAGGGGTGTGCCAGTGCCTCCCTCGCCGTGTACCGCTGCTGTGGGTCCACCACCAGGAATCGGGAGATCTGCAGGACAGCACCAGATTGATCCCATAGCGTCCCAGCCACCAGTGCTCCCCACTGTATTTTCCCATTCCTCAGCACCCACCAGGTCCTTGACGGTGTCAGAGCGATCATCCCACTCTGGGGAGCTGAACTGGTAGTCCCCGTTCATGATCATCCGCAGCATCAGCATCTGCTTACGGTGCCAGAAGGGAGGTGAGCCAGCCAGCAGTGTGTACATGATCACCCCGGTGCTCCACCTGCAGGGACCCAGCAGGACACACCAGCTCCAGCAGCACCCAAAGGATCCATATCCCACACCTGGAGGCAATGGGGTGCAGGGGCCAGCCTGGAACATTGGGGCTTAGGCACCAGCAGCTCCATGGGGACATGGGTGCATCCAGGGGCTGCTGCTCACCAGGACAGCCCCCTGCAGCCCTATGGAACATTTTTTTGTGCATTATTCAATTCCTCACAAACCCTAAAGCTGGTCCCAATGAGGAGCGATTCCTGCAATGCCTCAAACCACGCTCTTTTTGCAAGTACCCCGAGGACTGAGGGCACCTTACTCACATGTCCACTTCTTTCCCATAGCCCTCGTGCTCATCATCCATGGAGCAATGCAGGATTTCGGGGGCCAGGTAGCCAGGTGTGCCGCAGATTTCTGCAAAACAGGGGCAGAGCATCCCCTTAGGGACCCAGGGAAGACTGTGCCACACTGAAGCAGCTTGTCATAGAGAGGCAACAAGATGTGTTCAGATCCTTGCGGTGATGGTCATGGCAGGGAGCGACTGCACCTTGTGTGCACCTGGCTACTGACTTAAGCTGGTGAGTTATAATGAATTATAACGTGAGTGAGGAGAACAGGGAGGATGCTGCTGGAAGGAGATGCCTGTTGTTGATTACGTTGCTCTTTGCAGGACAGGAGGAGGAAAAACTTGATGAATAGAGTAATGAGGGTCAACTGAGGACAAAAAGTGGATAAAACACTGTAGTGTTTTCATCATGGGAAGGAGCGAGGCTGGAGGGGGCTGCACCAGCTCACCATGGGCATCATGTTAGTGCTGTGCACCCACCTTTGAGCTTCTCATTCTCACGCAGCTGGCAGGAGAAGCCAAAGTCTGTCAGCTTAATGTTCATGTCATCATCCAGGAGGATGTTCTCCGGCTTCAGGTCGCGGTGCACGATGTCGATGGAGTGCAGGTACTCAATCACTTCCAGCAGCGCATGCATGATCTTCCTGGGGAGGGGAGACAGCATTACTCCTAGTGCCCGCTGGCACTGTGCTCCCAGGGATGGGAACAAGGACAGGGACGGGGGCCACACAGCTCAGCCCCTGTGCAAAAGTCTCAACGCCCAAGCACAGGGGCACAGCCCGGGTGACATTTTGTTCATATGCACTGTGCTGGCTGCACAGCTGTACTTGGAACTCATGCTCTGGTTTTGCAGCACAATTTCAGCCTTACCTGGTTTCCTTCTCACTTAAGGTGACCTTCTCGGTGAGGTAATCAAAGAGCTCCCCTCTTTTCATCCTGCATGCAGGAGGGAGAATCAGCCTCAAGATATGGACTGCCTAGGGGTTACTGCCCCTTAACAGCCCTACGGTACTAACTGCACAAAATGACAAGCTGACCCGTTAATAAGAAAGGTTTAAAAATGCCTTGATATCTTGCAAAATGTCAGGCAGGAGGAGGAAAGGCTGTACACAGAGCAGGCAGGGACCAGTGGGTCCATCATGGTGCCACGAGTTGCAGCGTTGTGCCAGCCCTGGTCCTGCTGGGCATATAAATAACTCCAAGCTCCCACCAAAGGTTATGGGGAAACCTGAGCTGCTGCTGATTGAGGAGAGCAGAGCTGAGGCTGAGTGAGCAGGCTCCTTCCTACCTGAAGCAAGACCCAGTTTTGCCTATTGGGGCCATAGAAAAAAGCTGGGGAGAGTTTGGGCTGTCTGCAGGGTAGAAATTTTTGAGAAATGGAGGCAAATGGGTTTTGGGGAGCTGGTACTTACAGATCGAACACCAGGAAGAAGAAGGTGCTGGACTCATAGCTGTCCTTCAGCTGGACTGCAATGAAATGGAGCTGTGAGCTCTGTGCAGCGTGCTCCTTACCACACACCCCATGCACAGAGAGCTCCTTTCCACTAAAAGACTGAAAATTGCTGATCTAATTGCTAACTGAATTAACGAGCTGATCTTTGTTAGCATTTTGATCAGGAGCTCAGGAGGGGGATGGCCAGGCAGCCTGGGCAGAGGCAGAGCAGGGGATGCTCTGAGCAGGTGCCCTGCATCATGTCAGGACCGTGGGTCTCACAGAGCTCTGACATCCAGGGACATCACCCAAAGCCCTTCCTGGGCTCAAAGAGTAAATGTGGCAGAAACCCTCCTGCCCCAACTCACTGACGTTGGGGTGTCCCGAGACCTTCCGCAGGATGTCGATCTCCTTGGCTGTGGCCTCGCGCAGCTCCTGCACCTCCTGGGGGGAGATGTTCCCTGCTGTGATGTCAATGATCTTCACGGCATACTCCTGCCTGGTGGCTTTGTGGATGCACCGGCGGACAACGCTGCTCACCCCCCTGCCAGGAACAGCACAGGAACGATGAGGTACTTCCCCATCCCCATTTGCATGACATGCTATGGAGGATCAGGATGGAATCACTTTCCCACAACTCGGAGATGGACCCAATCATCCTTATGGGTCCATTCCAACACGGGTTATTCTATAAATTAATAGGAATGGGTGTGAGCTCCTGGGAGGGTCCTGAGCTGGGGAATTGTGGGTGGGCAGAGGGTTGGAACGGGATGATCTTTAAGATCCCTTCCACCCCAAACCGTTCTGTGAGTCTACGGGCTCCCCCCCACCCAGCACAGCCCCACAGACACACATTGGGGCTGTGGTGTTTTCCTGGCTTAGGGGGACAAACTTTGAGCAGATGGAAAGCGTTTCTTCAATGCTATTTTTAACCCCGTGGTGCTGTGGGCTCTGATCATATCAGATTCCTGCTATGATCAAGCAAAACAGTTTGGCAAAACCAAGCTTTACCTGCCCAGAACCTCCTTTGGCTCATATTTTTCATAAAACTCCTTGGACGTGTTCCAGTCTGGGAGGTCCTCCTCCTTTGTCATGGCTGGGTCCTGGCAGGTGGAACAGGGCTGGCGGGAGAACAGCTCTGATGATCCCAAAACATCAACCCCTGTCACCACCCAGGGACCCTGCTGAGCTTTGAGATCCGCCTCCCTTCCTTCCCCCCCGTTATTTCTGGTTCTAACGCTTCTTTCTCCCCTCTTTATTATGTGAAGTTGTCCCAGATGGCTTTTGGCTGAGAAAAAGTAGGAGAAAATGGCATGAAAAGGGAAGGGAGAGGAGAGCTGGAGCTGCTGCCAGCACTGCGGGGTCAGCTGGGGCCGAGGCGCGGGGTCGGGCAGGGCAGCACTCCTGGGTGCCAGCAGCGCCCAGCCAGGCTCCGAACCTCCCCAAAGGAGCACTGTTTTCTTCCCTTTTAAGCTGCTGCTCGCAGGCACGCTGCCAGAGCCCCAAATCTCATCGTTGGTGGCAGCCCGAATTGGATTGCAGGGAGGTGAGGGCCGGGGGCAAACCCGCACAGCCTGCTTTGCGTTGGGTCAGCGAGGTTTCGATTAACGCACGCCGTTTGTACGTTTATACTGTAAAACGCAGCTGCTGGGAGACGCGCTGACCCAACTGGGGGCTCAAATCCTACACGAGCCGCGCAGAAAAAACGCTTCTATAGGGAAGGCGGGCTGGGTGTCAGTGCGCGCCGCTCCGCGCCGCCCCGCAGCCCCCCCACAACGGCCCGGCATCGCCTCCCCCCGGCCCGGCCTCACCTCCCCTCGGCTCCCGCAGCGCCGCCGCTCAGCCGTGCGCCATCCGCCCGCCCGGGGCCGGAAGCGGAGCGGGACGGGAGGAGGAGCGGAGGAGGGGGAGGAGCGGCGCCGAAAATAACGGCGGGGCCGCTGCGGGAGCGGGGAGCGGCGGGCTGTCCCGGGGCGGGGCGGTGCCTGCAGGGGGGGTTTGTTCTCTTTTCACCGCTTCGCTGAGCAGCGCGGCGATCCGGGCTGCGCTCTTTGCGCTGCTTCGCCCGAACCACCCGGAGTTGGTATTTCTGCCCGCGTCGCTCCGCGCCGGGCGGCCCCGAGCGCTAATTTTATCCGTTCGCTTCCAGGAAATGCGGAACAGAGAGGTGAGGCTCTAAGGAACAGGTGGGACGCGTGACAGCAGCTCAGCAAACAACAAGAAGGTATTTCTGAGTACTTTTTAAATGAGTTGTGTTACTGGGGGCTACAAGTCCCGCATAAAAGTGTTTCAGCCATTTTATCTTGGAAGCGTGCAGCTGCTCGGTATGGCACAGGTTGCTCTGTAGTGCTCCACCGGGTTTTCAAGTAGAGGGACGGCATTTCTCAGCCTCTTGAAACCGAATACAGAGGCTGTAATCAGAACTGTGATTGGATGCAGGCTGACCTGCTGCACACAGCATTGCAAAGTCAGCCATAACCTCCCTCCTCCCCACACTGTAATAAGCAGAAGTTGCCCCTGGGGTTCAGATACTCAAGGAAATGTCAGTCCTACCCCTGAGCCAAAGGCTGTTCCTGGTGTGCTGCAACTCCAGCCCTGCAGGCATTTTTCATGCCAGCACACCTGGCAAGCTTGCTCAGCCTGCTAAAAATCACTTCATGCCTGCTCACCTTCAGACCTCAACTCACCCAGCAGTCCAAAACCAGAGCAAGGTACCTCCGGAGAGTTTATTTGTACACCACATCACTCGCATTCAACACAATAATTAAAGAAACAAAATAGTTAGCCCCAATCAACTCATTCCACTTTATTGATCATTTTTTTCCATTCTGTGCTCAATTAGTTTGCAGTTGTATCACAGCTGTAGAGGCTATGGCAGAAATGAAGCCACAAAGACAACAGTGTGACTACACAAAACTAACAAGATATCAGACAGCTTTAGACTATTAGCAAAGCTTTTTCATTCATAGGTCAGTTCTTGTAAGGTGGTCTTCAGCAGCCTTGTTCCAGAGGCTTAAGCTAAACCTGTAAGATAAGAAGTTACAACAGTTAATCACACAAAGTTTTAGACCTAGAGAGGGGATGGTAGCCATCCCTGCACACCCCCAGGTCAGGCTGGAGAGCACTGATGGAGCTGTGGGTGTCCCTGTGCACTGTGGACAGTGGGACCAGATGGCCTTTGGGGGTCCCTTCCATCTCAAACCATTCCATCATCCCTGCTATAAGGCAGACACAGGCTAAGATGTTCCTCTGCACCCCCCCAGTATTTGCTGACAGGTGGTGAAAATTCAGCAGTCCAGACACCTGTGTTTGGCAGTTTCTTGTCCTCCCACATCAGCACACTTGGCTGGTACTGCTGTCTGCTTACCATTAGCAAACCTGCACTGCTTCAGCACTTCACTGAAGCCCTCGCACAGCTTGAGGTCAGTCTGGTTCTGTGCACACTCCAGGAACTGCTTCATTTCATACTGGCAAGGAGCAAACTGCTGCTGCTGCTGGTAGGCAGGCTGAGCAGCCTGGGGTTCCTGAAACAGCAGACACCTCTGTAAGCACCCCTGCAACTGCTTCAGCCCATGAAGCCATACCACCCCTTGTGCTGCTTTCTGTACACTTCTTTCCTGCGTTTTTGTCATAGCACACTACTTTTTAAATGCAAACCAAAAGGCTGAAGTACAAAGTTTTGAGTGATGACATGAGGCGTTCTGAGCAGCTGTGCAGGTTACACACACTTAAGTAACTCTGGATAGTACCCGAGCAGGGCAACAGCACCATACTGATGTCTCAGCAGCACAAGAGGTGACTGCAGGACAAAAATCTTGCAATAGATCTTATCATTATCAGACCTGGAACATGGAAGTCCCCTGTGAAATCAAGGGTACTGAAAACAACACAGCTGTGTGCATTGCAACACGTACATATTGCATGTGTGACCCTTTGAACTACTTTAATTTGGAGACCAAGTCAAGAAAGTTGCTCTAGAATTCCCAGCTAGAACTTGTGCAGTTTTTAAGCCTGTAGCAATTACTTCAGCCTATCTGTTCTCTCCAGTTAACCCCACCTCAGCAGTCAGCACCCAGCCGTGCCTTCCCTTACCTGGTAAGTAATATCAGGCCTGGCAGCCTCAGCACTGCTTCCTCCACCAAAGCCTCCGGTAAGTGCATGACCTATGGTGTGCCCCACAGCAGAGCCCACAGCGACTCCTGCTGCAGTCGTGGCCATCTGCGCCATCAGCCCGGGCTGTTTTGGGGCCGGAGCAGCCACGGCAGAGGCGGGTGCTGGCGCAGGGGCTGGCGGTGCTGCTCTCATCTGCGGCGCCCGGCTGTGAGGACACACAGAGAGAGCTCACATTCCTGCTCTAAAGGGCTGAAGCTTTCAGAGAGCAAACATCGGCAATTCCTCCTCGCGTGACCCCACGTGCAGATGGCAAGGACACGGCGACACGGTGTTCCAGGCAGTCATTTACACACCGCAGGGGGAGGTTTGCAGCTTTTTTTTTTTTTTTTAAAGCCGACACATCCCTATCCCAATAGCACGTCATGGGCAACGAGACCCGACCTGGAAGGGGCTGCTTCCAGGCCGCCTTAAACACGACCTTAACGTGACAGGGAACCGATCCCCTCCACCTAGCAAAGCGCCCACCCCACTCCAGAGCCCCGAGCAGCGCACGGCCCCTCTGCGCCACCCACCCCGACACGGCTGCGAGGCCTCTGCGGCCTACACGGCCCTGGGGCGGGGACTCGAGAGAAGGGCTGGAAGGTAGAAGGCCCAGCAGCGCTCACCTGGCGGGCGGCGCCACGCGGGACGAGCGGCTGCGTCCCCCCCTCGGCATGGCGGCAAACGGGAGAGAAACCGGGACAAAATGTAACAGCGCCGAGCCGCGCCGCTGAAGGTCAATAGGCACCCGTCAGGCGCTGCGTCACTTCCGCCGTGCGCGGTGCGTCACTTCCGCCGCAGCGAGGGGCGGGGCTTGGTGTGGCCACGCCCCCATCCTTCCCGCCTGAGGTGCTGGTGGCACTGGGTTCAATGGAGGGAATGCTGTAGACAAAACACGATTCATTTTGGGAACCTGCTGCCGGTTCTTAACCTTAGCAGAGCTTTAGAAAAGCACCAACCATTTAATAAGAGTAATAAGAAAGACAAAAGTCATTCCATAGGAGTGCAATTAAAGCAGTCCCACAGCTCGCTGCTGTGGTGCCAAGCTGCTGCTCCCACAGCATTAATGCATTAATTAACGCCATTAATGCAGCACGGAACCTGTCTGGGTTTTTAATATTGTTATTACCTAACCTACAGGCAATAATGAAAAGGAGCCCAGATGACCAACGTATGAGGTTACACCTAACGAGTTCACAAACTCTCAAATGACCTCAATAGGAAGAGCCATTTGAACCACTTTATTTTCCCATTCTAACTGCCTCTCATCCTTACAACAAACACACGCACAACGTGCCACTGCCACCCAGTGCTTATTGCCCCCATTCATTGCAGGGCAGTTTGGGCAGACCTTTAAAGGTCTCTTCCAGCTCAAATAATTCAATGGTTCCACGATTCTGTGGTTATGAAGTTGATGGCACAACATAAAAAGGGCCTTGTTTGCATTATCTTCTGCTGTGCAGGGCAGTAGCCTCATCAACATCCTGTGTACAAGGGATGTAACTACTGGCTGTGACAGCAGCTGTATCTGATGTGGGATGTCGGGGTTCAAACAACTCTTTTTTATTAACGTTTTCTTAACTCCTTTTTGATTAATAGTTTTCAATTTCCTTCTGTTCCTGCTGGCAGAAGGCTTCGTTCTTTTTGCTGCAGTCACTTTGCAACGAGTTTCTTTTGGAATTCGCTTTGTTTGCCAGAACAATGCCGTCACGGATGGCAGAACTCGGGGCATGAATGCTGCCATTGTGTCGCCTCATCCTGCTTTCCTTGGGAACACTTGCAGAGGTCGCTTTTGCACGGATTCACTCTTCCATCTGCTAACGAGAGGCGTAAAGAAACGGGAAGGGAAGGAGAACGAGCGGATCAAAGCGTGCGTCCCAGGGTGAACGCCGTGAGCTCTGCGAGCCTCAGCGCGGCCGCGAGGAGGAGGAGGGAAACTCCGGCCCAAAGCGGCGGACGGGGCCGGGCTCGCAGTGCTCCCCTCCGACCGGCAGGGGGCGCCCCGCCCCGCCCCGCCGCCGGCCCGTCCCTGTGGCGGCGCCCACTCCACGCCTCCTCTCCCCCACCCGACCTTACGTGACGTCGTCGCGGAGCGCCACGTCCGGCGCGGCCAGAAGGGGGCGTGGCCTCTCGGAGAGCCAATGGGGTGAGGGCGCGCGTGCGCTGCCGGTGGGCGCCGGGCGCGCGTCGCGGGCTGAGGCGGAGGGAGGGGGTAAGATGGCGGCGCCCGTCCTGCTGCGAGTGTCGGTGCCGCGCTGGGAGCGGGTGGCCCGCTCCGCCGTGTGCGCGGCCGGCATCCTGCTGTCCCTCTACGCCTGTCACCTGGAGCGGGAGAAGGGCCGCGATCTCCACTACCAGGCCTTGTGCGACCTCAGCGAGAGGGTCCGCTGCTCCGCCGCCATCACCTCCAGGTGAGCGGGTGAGCGGAGAGCGGCCGCCGGCAGCGAGGGGGGAGAACGGGCCGGGCGGGGGGCGGAGCTGCGCCCCAGGGGGGGCTCGGCCGGGAGCTGGAGGGGCTGGGAGCCCCGGGCTGAGAAGACCCAGGAGGGGATGAGGAGGAGGAAGGGGAGCCGTGGGTGTGAGGCGGGCCGGGTGCGGTGCGGGGGCTGATGGCGGGCTGTTGTAACGGGCAGCCCGAGCTGCTGCTGCATCGCGGCGTTACGGCGTCTGCCGTGCGTGGTGAGGGCTTCCTTAGGAGGGGTTCGGCACAGCAGCAAAAGCCCCGCTCGCGTCTTGGCTTATCCCATGGGCTTCCCGTTAGTCATTAACGTGGCAGCTGTTTTCTGAGGGCCGGTGGCGGTGCGGAGACTCGGCCCGCTCAGTGCAGCGCTGCTGGGTAACGATGTGCTGCGGGAGGTGCAGCTGCCGTCTGCCCTACAGCCTCACCTGTGTGCTTCGGCTGGAGAAATGACTGTGCAGAGCTCTGCAAACCGCGCTGTGTGCGTGCAGAGACGTGCAGGCACGCACACGGGTAAGCAGCTGAGACTGGGGGAGTTTGGGTTCTGTTGCTCCTTCAGTCCGATGAGTCCTTCAGCGTTATGTGGGGTTTTGTGGTTTCTTCTTCCTTCCCAGTTGTCCCACTCCATACAAAGGTATTGCCACAGCAAAGCCATGGGTGAGGAGATGTGATTGAGCTGCTGAGATGGAAGCTGGTTGGTTTGTTTAGGTAAAACAAATGTGGAAATCCTACTGCTGGTATCAGTTCTGAGGTGCTGGTGTGTGTGTTAAGTTACAGAGGTGTTTGTCTGCTGCTGTCTGAAAGGAGACCCCTGTGGCTGAGTGCCTTTGCCTTTCATTCCGTGGACAGCATTTAATTTGTGAAGGTGGTTGTTCATGGTGCAGCTTCAGAGGGGTCCTAACGTGAGCAATTTCAGCCTAAACAGAAAGAGGACTTCAATACGCTTTCCTAATAACTTAAATCATAAATTAACCTTATTCACGGGCTGCTGAGGTTAAACTGTGTGAGCGTTGTCAGTAATTCACCACCACCATAGAGGTGAAAAGAGAATAATGGGGATTTCAGTGCCTGAGCAGCCTCTGCTGTGGTCTGTTTTGATATTGGTCCTTCAGGGATTGTTGTTGTTACTGTAAGGAGTGCTCTTGAGATGGGGAATTTCAAATAGCAGTTTTAATGTATGTTTACCGAGGGCTTTGAAAAAGCAAAATGGTTATAATTAGAAATATCTAAAGATATAATTAGAGAATAATGCTGGGTAATTATAGCATTCGTTAGTAATGCCACAGCAGAAATGTCATGGTAAGACCTGTCAGTGCTTTACTGCAGGAGTTTTAAATAATAATGTGAGTGTTTGGGGATAAAATCCACGGAGCTCTCACTAGAAATCTCCCCAGCAGTTGCTAGGAGAACCCTGCTTAGCGACTGAAGTATTGCAAATGTCAGGATAGCTTATGGGTAATGGAAGCAGGTGGTAAGAAGAGTTTGTGGAGAAGGAGCGTGCGAGTTCTGTGCTGTCAAACCATATTTGGAGAGGAATGTGCTTTCAGCTGTGTACGGCCACAGACCAGAAAGGAATATTCCTTTAAAATCAAGACAAGAGGGCAGGCTATTAACCTTTGAAGGAGGAATAACAGTGGAAGAAATTAATCTTATTCTCTGTGTTGCCACAACATCCCTTCCATCAGTCGCTCTCCTCTCCCCCTCTCATGCAATGCCTCTCATTGCTACCACGCATCACCGAGGTTTCAAAGAAACTTCATTCCTAGGAGGAAATTCAGACTGCAATTTAGACTTCACCTGGATAATAGGATTTCAGATTCCAGCTTTCTCGTGTGCGGTGCGTAACTCTGAACTCTTTTCATTAAGCTGTCTCAGTGACGGTTGCACAGCTAGTCGTGTAATTTGTCACTGTGATTTGTTTCTGCAGAGTTAGAGGGGTGACACACTGGTGCGTGCACAGCTTCCAGAGGCTTCCTTCAGTTGTGTGACTTAAGGCAGGTTTGCTGATGGGAGTAACGGGACTTGGAAGGTCAAAATTGTCACATTTCCAGTGATGGTTCCAGCAGAGGATGGAATTTGAAAAAGCACAGTCATGGTATTGGTGTTAATATTAATTGTATAGAATAATTGGAATAAATTAGCATATTTTTCTTTGAATTCAGTTGTTTTGGAACTCAATTCTGGTCACTGGGGAGGATTTTTTCCACTAATAAGCTGTTATTATTCCCAACTCTTGTTTCTGAGCCAAATCTGGTATTGGCACAAGAATGAGGAAAGATGTTGTGAAGATTAGCAGCAAGCAGAGGGAGGAGCATGGGAAATCTTCTATCAGAGCCTGACTCATGCAGAAGATTATAGTGGAGAGATAGCTTTAATAAGTGTCCCTTATTATTCCAAATGCTCCTGGTCGGGTGTGTCTCAGGCTTTTATCGTGGGGAAAGTTCAGGAGATGGTTTGGAAAGAAAAACAGCTGTGGACTGTATAGTGGTCACTGCTGTTATCCAAGTGGTGATAAGACACAGGGAAATAGAAATGCTTTCGTTTGGCAGTTGCTGTGGATGTTTTAAGTGAATTGCTCTCTTGTGTTTGAGAAAAATGAAGTGGCAAGATTGGCTTCACTTATAATGAAGTTGGCTGATAGCAGCTCCTGATGGATCTTTTCCTTTTTCTTGGTATAATAGTTTCACAGAGGAAATTAATAGACAAGTCAAGTTGTATGAATAGGGGCAGGGCTTGAAGTGAAACACAACATTTAAGTAGCAATGAAGATGCTGGGCTCCTTGCTTTGCTCTTTGGTGTGCCATGGGATGATTCTGCTTTCTCTTCATCAATTTAAGGCGCCTGCAGGGCACAGCAAAGTAGTGGATGGCTTTTACTGAAAGAAGCATTGTAGCCCAGAATATGTTACTGCTGTAAGAGCTTTAGTACAGCCCTAGGATAACTGGCACGAATGACCAATGACACGTCGCTGTGTATCTTCAGCAGCCCCTGTAGCTTTCAACCAGCTGTGCAGGGGGGTTGGAAACAGCATTTGTCTACACTACCACCTTTAGCCAACTTACTGAAGAAATGTCAAAGCAAGATTCTAAGAATTGGTGTTTGTCTGATCATAATTTGATAGATGACGTTTTAGGAGTTCCCTGTTTGGAACTTGATGCTGGTGTGTGAGGTGTTGGTTTGTTGTCTCGTGACGTAGAACTTCTGTGCTGTGATGCCTGAGCCCAACTGCACTGCTGCATCTTTCCTTTTAATGCAGGTTCCTGTTGTCCCAGCATCTTTCTGTTGCTGTACCTACGAGCAAATGTTTCAGTATGTTTGAAGTTGACAGCTGCAGCTGTTAGTGACTGTGGTCAGAGATGGTACAGGTAGTGTTGTGCTTGTGTGTTCACTCCTGGTCACTTGTTGTGGTGTTGTGCATCTTTGTTAGTTAGTAATTTCTTTAATCTGAGCCACATCACTGTTTTTGTCAGGCATCTTTGATTCTGCATAGGAAAAAGATAAGTTTGATTGAACTGCTGAAGGGTTGTATGTGCAAACAGGGCTCCAGTGGGAGTGGTGCATGTTGGATTCCACTGGGTGAGGCTGGAGGATATGAGCTGGGAAGGGCTGCAGGACTTTCTATGTGCTGCAGGGACTGCTGCAGAAAGCTGCCTTCGTCCAGAACCCCAGAAACCAGTGGTGAAGTGAATTTCATCTCATGCTTTAGTGTAAAAGGGATGACTTCACATTGAGGCTGGTGCGATACGCCTTGGTGGGGGCACATCTGTGAAGCACCCCAGCACCCCAGCTGTGTGTGTGTCCTCTTCCCAGCCTTACAGCCTCCGAGCTCTACTGCTCAGCATACATCTCTTCAAATATATTATTTCTGGCTTGACTAGAATTTGCATCGGGTGAGAATAGTTTTGTCTGATGCCATTAAACAAAGTGCCCATCGTTCAATTTTGGGCTTCACTGATGATAGTTACAGAAAAGAGGTTGTACAGAAGGCATGTGTTGCTGTTGGCTCATAATGTGAATAAGCAGTGCTTCTGTGCAGTCTGCTAGCAGGTCATTAAGTGCTCCCTGCTCAGGGTTGGGCTCATCTGGATGCTGAGGTTATCTGGATCATCTTTGTGATGCAGAGCTGAAGGATATATAGAATAGAGTGGAGTTGATGATGGTAAATACAGCTGATGGATTTAAATGTGAAATGAAGTATCAAGATTTTGGAGCACTCTTGGCAAGCTTACAAATAGGAATTTTTAATCTCCTTACTTGTGGCTTTTAATTGGAGGCTTTTACTTAATTTATTAAAACTATTAGAGTGGCCTAAATGACCTTGTAACAACAAACTGGGCTTAATCCAAAATCCTCCAGTGAGGCTGTAAAGAAGCTGCACCAGAGTTTCTTACCATTGCTCGGCATTAAAATGCTCCATATCCTTTGACCTTTACATCAGCTTTTGGCTGAAGGTGAGGTGTGAGCACAGGGCAGCTCTGCTCCTCTCCTTGGAGCTTTCACTCTGTGCTGTCACTTATCTCAGAGGTCAGATGGCATTTAAGGAAGTGAACATATTGCTTGTGGAGTGTAGGATTACTTTTTTTTCCTACTGAATCATCTGAATTGCTTCCACGGGATTACAAATGATGAAATGGTATTTGATGTTGATAGCTAAATAATGTGTATGGGATGGAAAAACAATCCTGGAATGACTGGATTTAAATGAGGTGGTACGACTCAAAAAAACAGAATTTGGGTTCTTTAAGTTAAAATTCTCTGAAAATAACATTGGTTTGTTCGTTCCTGTTTGCCCTTACAGCCAACCCAAACACTGGGAGAGAACAGTGCTGGGAAAACCTGCTGCTGCTGCACCAATCTCCGTGTTCTCAGGTTTTCATGTACTCGTGCCATTTGATTATCTGGGCCCCTAAAGGTGTGATGGCGTTTTCAAGAAGGTATCTGGGAGAATATCAGCTGTGGGAGTGTGTGTGCCCTATTCTGGGCACCTGGTGCTCCAGTGACAGGGATGTGGTGTTGAAGCCACCTGGGCTTCACCTGACTTAGGCTGGTTATTGTCTATATGCTAACATGAACGTGCAGCACTTGGTTCATCTCCTGCCACGAGAGCTAAGGGCTGCCGAGTGAAACTGAGGTGATGTGGGAACTCATTGCTGGAGGATGTCACAGTGGTCAGAAGGATGCACTCAGGATGGGTTGGGTACATCCAGCAAGGCTGCCCACAGGGGGGATGCTACTGAAACTGGACAGTCAGCATGGAGGTTGGTTGTCTGTCCTTTAAGGTGACTGAGATGCTGCTGTGCTGCATGGAGTTCTTGTGACTGCCTTTCTGCCAGAGGTGTTGTCTGCTAAACTGCAGTGAAATCTTTAGTGTGGAAGTGCATTTCCTATTCTGGAACGCAGAGGATGTTGAGAATTGTGCAAAAGAGGTAATGATTGAACTGTACCTGATTACGTGGAGGTGTGTCACTAGTGGATCAAGATGACCTTAGTTCTAACTGGGGAACACAAGAAGAAGCATCAAATGCATAGAAATATTGCTTTAAACTGTCAAAACAATGCAGTGCTTCAGAGCTCTATCAATGTCAGAAACCAAAAAGGGCACTGCTTAGAGGGGAGATAATGACTTTCAAGACTTTTGCTAGAAGGAATGTATGTTGTGAATAAAAATCACTGTCGTACTCAGTTTTATGTGTTGGGAAACTACACAAACATGGCTTTGTCTTGGTTTTCTTGGATCTGTGTTCTGAAAGATAGAGGATGTTTTTGAGAGCTTTCGAAGTTATAACTGCAGATGAAACATGAAGCAGGCTGTACGGATGGAGCTGCAACCAGAGTTAGCTGAAACATACAGCAAGACGTCCTCAAGGTCTACCTTAGGACTTCCTTGAGGTCGGTTCAGATCGGTGTGAGGTTTGTTTTCCTTTGTAACAGCAGTGAAACTTGGGCGTGGTAAAAGCAGGCTTACTATGTGTGCTCATCATATTGCCATGAATCACACGGGCGGGCTTCAGCCTTGTTTCCCCAGCAGAGCCCATGGGTGCTGCAGGGCCGGGGCAGTGCCAGCAGGAAGCCACCAATGTTCATCTGTGAACGTGCTGTGCAAACTGCAATCAGTGCATTGCAGCTCACTCCAATAAAAAAAAAATGGACTTAACCAATAGTCAGTTCTTAGAAATTAAAGGCTTTGTTGTAAGAAAGATGAGTTCCCCAGAGAACGCTGGGCAATTTGTAACCTTTGTCCTTCGTTAAGCTTTTATTGATGTTTTATTTCTTTTCTTCCCCTGTGAAGACTGCAGTCTGTTCCTTGGTTGTGTTTGCTGCATGGTTTTAGGCTTTCAGTTATCACACACAAATCAGGGGTGGTGGCTGTGATTTAGGTGTGAGAAGGAAGGTTTTATCATAATCCCTGCTCCGACTGCTTGCAAACTGATTTGGTTCGTTGTGCATTTTAGCAGCTTTTAGGAGCTCTGTGTGGGAATAAAGGAATAATTGAGCTTCTTCAGTAGAAAACTTTGGCAGAACTTCCTCACAATTTCAACCTCATCAAGCTGAAAAGGTGCTGTGTGTCTTAAAGTGCAGGCTTCCCAGCCACCTGAAGTTGTGAGGGATGAGATTGGAGCTGAACTCTGCGGACTGAAATGCAATAAATGATGTCCTTAAAGCTGCCACAGGGCCAATGAGGTCCTTAATGAACTTGTGCATGTGGTTAAAGCCTTCACCACACTGTGACCTTGTGGCTCTGGACACATCGTATGGGAACACTGACTGTTGTGCAGGGCTTGAACTCATTATGTTTCCATTAACAACAATTTATTGACTTCCAGAACAACCCTAGGATCAAAGCCTTTAGTCTTTTCTATACTGGATTGGAGCTTTCAGTTGATGGAGGTTTCAGTTGAGGTTTCACTTCAGTCATTTACAGGACTCAAGACCAGAAGTTTGGTGTTTTTCCATTTTTCCATGCGTGCAGTAAGAACACTTCTAGGAATCAGAGCATAATCCTGTTCAGCTTCTTGGAAAGAAATGCACAGGACATTTATTAAGCTTAAATTAAAATGATAAATTTGATTGTGCTTTGAAAACATTGCACAAATGGCAGTGAGGTGATGCAGTATGCTGGAGATGTAGAGTTGTGTTTATTGTGGCACCTTTCTCATGTAGGAGGCTGTGGTGGTAGCCTTTCACTGGTGTCAGATCTATGGTGATCTGCATCAGCAGTGTTGTAGCGTGTGGAGAGCAAACTTTGCTTTGTCTGGATGCAGAAACTGCCCTTCTGTTGGCACAGATGTAGCACACTAGGTTAATTACTGAGTGCCACCATTTTCATGGAGCATCCGTCCAACTCTTGTAATAGAGCAAACTGCTGGAGGAAAAAAGTATTTATTTGGTAAATGAGCTTTGAATTACAATCTGGGGAAGCAGACCTGATGTTTGGTGAAGCTGCAGCTGTGTGAGCTTCGTAGCTCTGGGTGTATCAAATAACTTTCATCAGCAGTATGTGGGATAAAGTTGTACCTGGAGCACAGCCTATTGCAAGCTGCATGCTGCTCAGAGATACCCTGATCTTCGTATGGGCTGCCATGTCATGTTGGACCATATGTAATTAATTAATTTCTTTTTCTCCAACAGTGATGAGTTGAAAATACTGATGCAAAGCAATAGGTGCCCATGTACAATTTAATGTTTCATTGTTTTACAGATGGGGTCGAGGATTCGGTCTGTTGGGTTCCATCTTTGGAAAGGACAGTGCAATAAATCAGTCCAACAGTGTATTTGGACTTGTGTTTTATATACTACAAATGCTACTTGGTAAGTACTAATTCAGTTTATGCAACAGGTCTGTGGTGATAAGAGGAGCGTGTTATGCATTGCACAGTCTGTGAGAGACCAGATAAAATGCAAGGGATTTCTTTTTAGTTTTTAGTCGTATGCTACGTCTGTGCAAAGGGCTTAAAAGCCCAAATGCTAACGAGAGCAATCTTATTTTCTCCTGCTGTTATTAACGAAGTAAAGCATTAAGACAGTTGTTGCACTGGTATTTTCACTTAAACGTGCTTAGCATTGGATTGCAGGGTAGAAAGGAGAGGAGACAAAGATTGAATTTAGAAGTTTGCAGGAGTAATGTGGGCAGCATGTGATGCAATAACGTGTGCATGGCTTTGTAACTGCAGTGTGCTGTAGCTGTTTATGTGGGTAGCCATACCTTGACCAACCAATTTTCCCATAATTCAGGAATATGGAAGATGCTAAATACAACATACTGCTTATCAAGGGATTGTTGTACACAACCTAGAAGCTCTCTCCCAATAGTGATTTGTCAGCCATCTTGAACTCATGGTATACAAAACCGACTTTTATGTAGTAGAGACTTGCTGAGCAGCCTTGAGTTGGAACTGCAGTGCCTAGGCTTTGTGCTTTGTGTAAGGTGGAAGGAGAGCAGCAGCAGTAACTCTTTCTCTCTTGTTGCAGGTATGACAGCAAGTGCAGTAGCAGCTCTAATCCTCATGACATCCTCCATAGTGTCTGTAGTAGGGTCTTTGTACTTGGCGTACATTCTGTACTTCGTGCTGAAGGAATTTTGCATTGTCTGCGTCATCACATATTTGCTGAACTTCATTCTCTTTATCATCAACTACAAACGACTAGTTTATTTGAACGAGGCCTGGAAACGGCAACTCCAACCCAAACAGGAGTAGCGCCTGTTCGAACTTGTGACTGACAGCCTGAAGACCCAACTTCCATTAAGTTTATTTTGCAGTAATTTTTTATTCTCCATATCAGACGCTTTCCCTGAGATTCATAACTGAGTTTTTAATTAGAAATTGGAAGGGGCCCTAGATAATTTTTTTTGTGCTAATCTTCAATTTAAATGTGGTTGTAAAGAAAGCTGTAAAGCAATCAAAGACAAGCTTTAACTTTACTTTGAAGGAGTTCTAGCCACGGCAGAACCTAGACTCTCTCCTCCCCCTCCACTTGTAAAGTGGGTAACACTTGCTATAAAATATCCTGTATATAAATTCAGGTATAACGAGATGTGATCATGACATTAAATATTCTAGAATAGCATTATGATATTTAATGTTGCCATGTTTACAGTCTGTGTATTACATTTTTGTTTTTGTTTTTGTTTTTTTGTTTTTAGCTGATGGACTTAGATTTGATTAGGACTTATACTGTAAATAAACTTAGAAATCTCGGTTTCATCCCTGGAGAACTCACTGTACAATCAGTTTTGTTAGCCTAGGAGCTTTTGGAGTGTTCAGCTAACAGTCAACTGACGTGATGGAAGAAGTGACCTCTGTAGAGCACCTTGTTGGGGCACTCACTGCTGGTGCTTTCACAAAAAATGACGGTTGGGTTTTGTTCCATTTCTCCTGTTCCCTATTGAAAATGGAATTAAAGCTGAAACCTGAAGTATATTCATCAAACCACAATTTCATTCATTTCTGTACAGAATGAAAATAGCTCAATGTGGTCGATAGAAAGTTACCACCAGGATATGAGATACAGTGTGGGCTCTTGGTGTATCAGAGAGTGCTCTTGTTCCACACAGTGCTGTTTCATTTTAAATTGCGGTCAGACAGGCAGTGTTACTAACGTTTGATGTTCTATGAATGCTGCAGTAGAGGATTGCAGTCTGCAGTGGAAACCACTGACTGAGCGGGATAACCAAGTAGTGCACCGAATAAGCAGATACTGAATTGATCTTTGTCAGGATCTTTGGTTTGTGCTATATTGGGAAGTGAACTTTAGGCCTGACACACACAGGATCCTTTGGAAGGGCAGTCTGTTTCGTGGATAAGTAAATGTGCTCCTGAAATTGAAATCTGATGCAGCGCTATCATTGCTCTTTCTAATAACTAATTAAAAAAAAAAGAAATTAAACTGCAGATTTAAACAAAAGAACAAAATTGTAATGCTGTTTCTGCTCGCAGTATTCTAAAGCTGAATGTTAAAAGTGCCTTCTGTCTTAAAATTTTAAACCAAATACTTAGTGTTGAACTTGGCAGACAGAAGTGTCCTTGCTTTAAAAGTGAACAAACAAAAGCCCCCAGCAAATTTGCTGGACGTAGAAAAGTATTAAGAAACCTATTTTAGTTTTTAGACTGAGAAGTGGTAGCAATACTAAACCGATGCGATAGGAAGTCAATGATGTCATTTGGAAAAGTGAAACGCTTGTGTTTGGAACTCTGTGACACCAGAATATTCAGCTACGTTCTGTAATTGGTGCTGTGCTGCTTTTTGCCCTTGTCAGCTTCTAAATACAAAGAATTCCAACTGCGTACCTGTTTATTTAAAGAATTAGTTTAACTAATCTTAGGATTGTTTCTTAAACATGAATGTCAGAAAGACACTTACGTTGTATGGCTAAGTGGATTACAAACACTAAGTTGCTGAGGATGAACTTGACTGTGAAACATACAGTATTCAGTAGAGAAAATAGAATTTTTAGGTTGAATTCACAAAATAGTATTTGCTACTGAAGTAATTTTCTGGTTTGTATCAAGGATGTAGGTGGAAACTGCTTTTATGTATAGAGTTCTGTGGTATGAGTAACATCTGTTGCATGTAACACTAAATTACTTGTCCCTCTTGTCTAACGGTTTTAGACAATTCATTAAATGCATTTTGTATTGACCAGAGTATAGTTAAAGCTTGTCTTGATGTTTAGTTCTGTCTCAAATGCCTTGAACTCTGACATGAGGGGAGTGAATGATGCTGAACTGGTCCCTCAAGGCTTTCCTCTGTACTTCTAGAAGCCTCGAGGCGGTATCACCAGCATCACTGGTTCGTATGTTGTATAGATTTATTTCAGAGCATTCCTGTGATCCACGCTAATGCATCTTTTCATTGGAGGAAGAGGTGAACATGCACTGCCTGATTGCAGTGCTCAGAGCAAGCAGCAACAGAGACAAGTGTAATCAATGATTACTTGGTCCAATTTGGGGTGTAACACACACCCAAGGGGAAAAAGGAAAAAAGGAAAAAAGCCCCATCAGCAGAAAGTATAGGTGTTGACTAACTCACTGTGTCTTGTGCTTGTCTGTGTGGGCATAGTCTGTTAATTCAGTTTGTTTAGTAAAATTGTTTAGGGCCAGATTTTCAGCAGTCCTGTCTGCAGTTTGTGTCTGTGTGCACACTGAGGTCAAATGGGAAATCTGTTTGGTCTCTGGAAGAATTTGCCGCTGTATTTTGTGCACAATCTTGCAAATCTGATCCTAATTGTGAACTCTCTTGTCTTGTGTGCTTCTCTTGCAGTTCCTTTTTACTGGAAGTGATTTGCTAGAAATGGCCCTAACTCTTCTACTTTCTCGTGCTTCAGAAATGCAGTTGGCCTGAATAAAGGGCAGAGTTAATATTAGCAGTAGAAATTTGGACCTTTTTGCATCCAGATCTTTGACTTTTTTCTCATTGCTACCAAGGATAGAAACATCGTATTTCTTCCAGTAAAATGGCTCAGATTGCCATTAGTAATGTGATAGAAATCAGAGGAGAGCTTCATGCAACTTTTCCCCTGCCTGCCACCCTCAGCCAGAACAAGTGTCACAGCGAAGATGTGATTGATACGAATTTGCCATTTACAAAACAAGGGAAGTTCTGAGGATACAGTAGTACACCTAAGTGCTACTTAATAATACTTGGTCTGGCAGAGGGTCAAGGGGAGACTGTGTCATTACACAGATGCTGGTTATGGCTTCAACCCCATGAGAATGGAGGGGGAAAAAATAGTTAAGATACAGTGGTTGTGAATTTGGGCTGTTGCCCTCACCCCTCCCTGGCTCTCAGAAGCCCTGCAGGGAGGGGCCGATTCAAGGAAGAACAACTTCATCCCAAAAGCTGTTTAGGAAGTAAACATTCCTGAAATCCTCTTACTGTAAGGTACTTGAAACTCTTAAGGCCAATGAGGCATTCAAGTCTTGTTTAGGAAATGAGTGTTCTTGGAACTTTCTTACTGTAAAGCGTTTGCAGTGCTAAGGATTGCCAACAAAACATTCCCTACCGTCTCCGATATCTAAAGTGACAGCGAGTCTCTTATCAGATTTCAACACCCTGCAGTACATGTTTGTCTTCTGCTGTACAGTCTGTTGATTGTTCAGAGAATTGGCGAGGTGCTTTGGGCAGCACTTGGGTCTCATAATTTATATTGGTTAAAGTTAAGGAGAGATCTAATAACTTCAGATCTGCCAACATTGTTTAAACGTGATCTAGACAAAACTGGTCCAGAAAAGGTGAAGTATTCTGTTACCATAAAACTGTATTAAGCATGGCCTAAATATTAGGTGTGTGTTCTGTATAGTGTGTTCCATCAACTATTTATCACCAGTGCTTTAAACTCCAAACTAAACATCCACTTAAATGGAGACATTGGGCAGATGTTCCTTTTATCAATATATAGATTGAGAGATTCTCTTATTGCAGGCTTAGGATAAGATTTTGCTAACAGGTAAAACAATGTAAATATGTATGAATTCTATTTGTTGCACATAACTTTTTGGTATAAAAAAAAAAAATAAATGTAGAAATTACCTGTGGATGTCTTGCTGCAATCATTCTTATGCTGCATTCATGCAGTCTGAACATAAGAGCTTGAATGAACCCAATCAGAGGCCTTTTTGGACTCAGTCTGAGCCTTAGAAACTGTTTTTAAAGTCAGTACTGTAATTTTGTTTCTCCAAATGTACCAAGTTGTGATCTCTTTCAAAGCAATTGTATGCTAGCAGTAGAAGGGTTAAAGCACTTGGGTCCTCAGAGAATACCCTTGTATAGAACTTCTGCAGCTTTGTTGCGTCTTGCTGAATGTTGTGTGCACATGAGTGTATAATGGTTGAGCAGCATTGAGGCTTTACTGTTTACAGTTCTTTCAGTAACATGCAAAAAAACATTGTGTGTTAATCAGTTCCTTCTTTCCCTGGTTCTTCAGGTGTTTTAACTCCACTCTGACAAAATGATGGAGTATCTGGAAACTGCTGTTTATTTTTGTGGATTTGGGGGGACAGGGATGGTGGGGAGCAGGGAGGATGGGAGTTTTGGGAGGAAGGCTTGGATAGGTGGGTTTTGAGTTTACAGTTGCACTGAGCTGTTGAGAACAAGCAGGAACTGAAACTCTGAAGTGTGTGCTTCCCATACGCGTGGATATTAAATTTTGCATATGTTTTGTTGGACTGAATGAAAGGATAGCATTCTCTTCTGAAACCACAAATCCTGAGTTTTATTGTAGCTATCTCAGCCCTGATTTATAATGCATTAATGATGTCAAATCTTGATCTGTATTTCGATGTGGCAGCTGTTAGTACGTCCTACTGTCTTGAAATGGGGAGGAGAATGGTTTTTAAAAATTGTCTAGAGGGTAAGAAGTTGACACTGATTTCAAACAGTGTTAGTGGGCTTGAGTACACTATTCACACTTGTTCAGATGTAACCTGATACAAGTGTCTTTCTAATATTGGTAGATTTTTATATTCTGGGTTTTTAGTTAATGAGAAGGTCTGTAAACCTAACACAAGTGTCACCATGATGAACACTGGTAGTATGTTGTTTCTTTTCCCCCTAGAAATTCAAGTAAAAATGGTTTGAGGTCTGCAGTAAACACGTACGTGCTTATTCTATACGTGGCAATGGAAAGTGTTGTTGGTCTCTAATATGTCACATCTAAAGGAATGAGAATTTGGCCACTGCATAACACAACAGCAAATTCTTTCTTGAGGTACTACCAGAAGACCAGGTGCAGAAAAAGTAGGCATAGCAACAGGTTCACACAGTATCAGTGAACTGGGATAATGAAACTAAGGCATTGTCCCAAAATTCAGTGGCAGCTCCTACTTCTGTGGTTCTGCTGTGGGTGATGCTGCTGTTGGGACAACCCTGCGAGCTTGCAATAAGAAGCTGGCAGATTCTGGGCTCTTCTTACTTAAGTGAGCACTACTTACTGTAGCCTAAAATCTGGCCTTTAGAGTCCTCTAAGACTGGTGTGCAGCCTAAAAGGGAAGTTAATATACTACATTACTGTCTCAAGTACTATGTACACATTAACTTACACATAATCCTACTCTAGAATGCTTCAGGCCCCCTATCAAAAAGGCTTAGATTGAATTTGCCCTCTAGAACACTATTCCTGTAGAGCATAATGAAAATTGAACATGAAGGAAGCTCTTCCATGCTGCAAGGTAAAGCTGCATCTAATTGTGGCAGTTCTGGTACTGTGATTAAATAGCTCTAAACAAAGTTCAGTTGATGTAGTACCTACCTATCCAACATATTCCACCTTGCTGCTGTGGTATGAATTCCATACTGTATTGGAGTATGTTGGGTATCCTCACAGAACTAGCAGTTCACACGCTTCCTGAGTTGCTGTTAACTCTCAGAATTTCTCAGCCAGCTGCGTGTGTTCTGTCCAGTTTTAAACAAGAGAAATTATGTAGTCAGTAATCCCATGGACGACGTGCTGTGAGCTGAGTGGTAGCAGTTAGGGAAGTGTAACTGGAAAACCTCACTTGCATTTGAGGGAATTGATGCTCACTTAGGCTAGTTAGGACTTTTGAAGTCTTCTGCATTGATTTCTATTGTAATTATTTTGTTTTGTTTTTTGCTATAAACAGATACCTCATTCAGGATGTCTAACTTAGCTCCTTGAAACTCAGAACATTTGTTTTACTACCTGGAAACAGGAAGCCTACAGGCATGGCTGAGCATAGTAAAACTAATGTTTCTGATCTGCTTTGTGTCATAGTAACTACTTTAGGTGGACTAGAAATTGCATTAGACTTGCAAGACTTGTGTCAGGCGTAAATATTATTTAAACAGGAATTTAATTAAAAAGTTCAGCATAGTACCCAGCTGTTAATGCCTTTTCATTTCATTATAGAAAGAGGATATGTGATTTTATTATAGGAGGAAGACAGCTTGATTCATTTGCAATCTTCCAGTATCTTTCTCTCAGAACAAATGCAGCTGACTTGGGCTGTCGTTGGCGGGTAAATATTCCTTTCTTGTTCCCCAAAACACGTGTGACCCCTGTAGAGAAGTTATAAAATAAAGCAGTTATATACAAAATGCTCTTCTATCCCTTATTGTGAATTGTTTCAATGTATATTCTAAATCAGGTTAAGTGGGAGAGACCTATGCACTTACTTCTACACGTCAGATACAGCAGGGAGTTTGGCAAAGGTAATTTATGTGATATGGGCAAGAGTAACTGATAGAACAGAGCAATATAGCTGCAATTCATTGCATTTACAGCTGGAAGTCTATGACAGCTAATTCAGGTATGTCTATTAACTCAATCAGTATTGTACTTACAGCAGATGTTACTTCTGCCCTTAATGCCACCCTGTAACTTGATGATGAAGATGTCAGTTACTAATTGTTTGGCTGTTCTATCCCTCAGTGGTGCCCACATCCTTTTTGCCTATTTTGGACTTGATAGATAACTAGAATTAGTGACTGCAACATGTAGAGAGACTGGAACTGCATCTGCGTATGTAAGTTTGTCTAAGTTTTTTCCATTGTTCTGTTTGAACCTTGCTGACTGCTTCTCTGTGACAACTTAGCTTTTGAATACCTGTGTTGGTGTTCTACAGATTATTTTAAATGGTGATTATCTGCCTGATATTACCTCTGACAGTTACTACCCTAGCTTGCTGTAGGTGGCATGTGTAATTGGTTCTTTAGGTCTCCTTCTGAGCTACAATAGTTCAATTTGTGTGACTGCACTGTAGTGCCCCATACTTCATAAATTACCTTCTATTAGTAGTGGGTTAAGTGTCACAGTAGACCATTGTCAACCATTGTGATATTTGGCCCTCCACTGCTAAATCTCTACACCGAGTTAATAATGCATTTACTTATGGTGCTGCATTATTAAGTGCAGTAGCAGATGAAATATGAAGGCAAGCAAGACACTTCCCCTAAAAGCTAACTGAAGCTCTGACTTGAGGAAGGCCAAGAAAGATATCTAATCTGTGTCTGCTTAGAAGCTTCCCTCGTGTTCTGCCCTCCTGCACTGTCCTACGTTCTGGCTAGCACCTTGGCAGATGGAACAGCTGGGAGCTCAAGCTGGAGAAAGAGAATGCATTAAGTACAGAAGGACCTTCCCTGTTGGCTTTAGTCACACTGGACTTTGTCACACAAACCAGCTGTGTTCCATCTCCAGAAGCAGAGGGTCCCTTTGTCCTACTCTACAACACGGTATTTTTTCTATGTGTTATAAACAATTTTATACTTGGAGGGAGAATGCAAAGTTGTTCAGAATGTAAATATAAGCTTACCTTGATTAGTCATGAAATCAGCAAAATTCCAGATGAGTTCCCCAATCACATACTCTTTCCTCTTTTTGTCAAAAACAGAATGGTACTCTTTCAGCAAAGCTTTCTGATACTCCTCACTGAACATGGCAGGTGGATCCTACAGCCAGGAAAAAGAGGTGACTTTGAATGAAGGTGACTGTTAATCTCAGCAAAGGCTCCATACATTAATTTCCCATTTATTGGAGACCTGCTTCCTGAAGACAAGTTTTACCATTGTTTGATCTTTTCATGGCCACTGCATTAACAATGGCTATTTTACTGAAGATTAGCAACTAGTGAAATTGTGAGAGGAAATAAAATGTAATGCCAAGTTTATCTTGGGGAATGTACGTGGTTTTGCTTTACTAATGGTGCTTTATTGTGAAAGGTGTAGAAGTGCCATCCCTTTTTATAGGGAATGGTGCTGTGACATGGATGTCCGCTCCCCAGTGTTGCATCTTCCACTGAGGCATTTTTTTTGCAAATGCCAAAGTACAGATTCAGATTTCGATCTTCTTGGAGAGGTTTAAATGCTGTAAGTTTAAGTTGACAGTTAGCTATACCTCGATTGCAGAATGATTAATTATAAAGGGAAAAACACACTGTAGTTTAGGACCCGAACACAGGAGTGTTGTTATTTATATTTCATATGGAGTGCAGCTATACCAGCAGTCAGAGCTGTTGGAAACTGCATACCTAGGGGAAAATTAAGCAGAGAATGGCTTCAGGATATTTAACACTTACACTGTGAAGTCCAGGAACCGAGTCAGCTCCATATTCACTCTGGATAATGGGTCTCTTGTAGGTTTTATACCAGTTCTCAAACTGTGCTGTAAGTTGCAGTGGAATAACTTCCAGATGGCCTGAGTCATGGTACCAGGAGAAGTAGCTGTTCACACAGATTACATCCACATAAGGAGCCTACAAAAAAAACAGGGTGGGAGTGTTTTGTCACAGAGCTCAATGTATGCAAACATATGTGAACTAATCCTCGTTTTGGTTCATTCCATGGAATTCATGCTTTTCTCCTATCATTCTGGGCCTCCCAACATGACATGTTTCCCATGAAGGAGATTTAAAAGAAGTTAAATTTTACAAGGTACAGGTGTATTAATTTGGCATTTCCTTACAGTCTTAAGCCACAGTAAAAATGTTGAACAAGATTAACCTATTTTATGCTTAGGTTTGTTAGAAGTTTTAGTGTTTCCAAGATGTCTCTGGCTTGCTGGTACATTTAGACATACTTATTGAGTATTGGAATATGATGGTCAAGTTAGTAGTCAATTATTTTGACTAGCAACTAAATTTGTGCATCAGTGGTGCAATACTAAGAATAAGCATTCTGCAAGTTATATGCCATTTCTACCACGTGGACAGTATGATAAAAGGGCACAAAGCCTACTAAAGATGAAGTGATGTTGTATGTAACTTGTTCAATGTTCTCTTAACATGTTTTGTAATAAAAAAGAAGTTCTAATATTACAGCAGTGTATGAGATCTATTCTTTGGTTTTGTTTTCCTTGTGTATCCTCAAGCTGGTCAGAATGTGCTGGTAGGGTTGGGAAGAGGGGGGTGTGTGTGTGTGTGTGTGTGCACATGCCTGCCTGCCTGATGCAACAGCAGTATCCAAGAGCAAATACTTGCTGGTTACCTTTGAAACTAAGGTCACCAGGGTGTTTTTTTCCTGCAGGTGGGGAGTTACAGAAGGCCATTCCTGCTAACTGTAGGACAGCTTCAAAGAAATACTGAGTATAACTTGTAGCAAGGACAGGTGGTGATGTCACGTATGTACTAACTGCAAATTCACCTGCTTGGAGTGCTTATTGTACAGTAGTAACATGAAATTTTTTATTAAATTATTATAAAATATTAAATTATTATAAAATACTAAAAGTGACATGGGGACTACCACTGAAATTTTTGTGTGTGTGTTATAGATCTTTGATTCATGCTCTGGCCTGCTTAAAGCACTGACAGTCAAGAAGAGTACCTTTTGGCTAATTACACAGCTAAAAGACTTGAGTTATGAAGCTGAACTTGGGCTGGAAGCACCTTTAGACTATTCAGTGTTAACAGACATCTGCCGAAGACTAACTAGAGTAGTTTAAAGAAGGAATTTAAGACAAAGTTTCCTTCTTTAGATTTCCATAAAGTCTGTTAGTGGTTTTAAAGGGCTTAAGCTTTAGTTTAATTACAAATGGAAAGCCTCGGCATTAACAGACAAAATAACTGGGACAGCCAACTGTCACAATGTTAACAAAATCCAGGGGGCTGATTCTACACACTCCACCTAATAACAAGAACTGTTCTTTTGCAGGTTTTTTTAGCTGGCCTACCTCTATAGTATAAAGGGCTTTGTGCTGGAAACCAAAATGTAAGTTTTCTTCTACCTCTTCTTCATAAATATCTTTAGTAAATTTGGCAAGGGAAAGGACTGGAAATAAACTGAGAACAAATTTAACATATAAATTATAAAAAAAAGATAGAAATTAAAGTAAACTTACACCATGATCAAGAGCGTAATTAGTATCAGACACAAATGTTACAGGTCTAGAGGGATCCAGAGCTTTAGTGTGAGCTATCAGTGTCCTGTTTGTAAACAATAAAGCAAGAGTTCAACAACAGCATGGAGAAGCAATGCAGCCAAGAATAAGCTCACTTTTCCAAGCTCCCTGTCCTTCTGCTCCCTCAGACATTTAAAGCTGCTTTCAATTTTGTAGACTGAGCATTTTTAAGTAAATACTGCAGAATCCTGATTATCTGCTACAACTCTGTGTATGTTTCTCCAAAAACACTGCCTTATCCTTATGCTACAGCAGGCACAGGTAGGCTGCTATTAAGGAAGCCCAAAATGAGGGAAATAAAAGAATGGGAGGGTGAGGTTCTGCGGCAACCCCAGCACTGCAGAAGGGTGGTGGATCATTTTGAGAAATGAAAATTCACAGTTCTCCCTGAATGCACTTACAGCTATCAGTGACAGTTTGCTGCCCCCACTGCAGGATTATTCTTGGCTATCCAAAGCTTAAATCTCTTCGGAATAAAACCAAGGGGTCTGTAGGGACACAAAGCAGTGGCTTTGAAGTAAGGTGTCACTAACACCCACAAAACAAATAACTAACACTTAACTGAAGAACCTCGTCTACAGAATTAAAGGCCAAATATTTTACACTTTTGCAGTAATTCTCAGATTGAGAATTTAACACTCAGCTTTCTTAAGTAACAGGGTAACCTATTTCCATCAGGTCTGCTTTTGCTTTACCCTTGTTTCAAGAAGAGATGCTCAGACCAAATGGACTCCTGGCAATCTTGCAGAGGTTTACTGATTCAGAAACAACAGATGAGACCATTACATGTTTCTGAACATTGGTTCAACATATGCATTAGTTACACTTTTAGTTTGCTTCTGTGGGTTACTTCTCTGTGCCATCTTAAAACACGAAGGTACACGCTTGCCTAAATTCAAGCCTCAGCTCTATGTATGAGCACTTACTTGAAGTAGTAAGCTGCTGGGGGCAGCTCTGATGCTGGCTCGTTGGCTACTGACCACATCACAACTGAGGGCCTGTTCTTATCCCTGCGGATCAGCTCCTCCATCACAACAAGATGATGCTGTAGTGATTTGTTCCCGAAGCTCTCACTGAAAAGGAAACAAGACCAGGTAAGAATATAAAATCGCAGGTAAGATGTGCCAGGGGAGGTTGAGACTGGATATCAGGAACAACTTCTTCTCCAAAACAGTGGTGATGCAGTGGCACAGCTGCACAGGGAGGTGGGGGAGTCCCCGTCCCTGGAGATATGGCACTGAAAGACGTGGTCAATGGCAGTATTGGTGGTAGGTGGACAGTTGGACAGGATGATCTTAGAGGTACTTTCTAATCTTGATGAATCTATGATTCTACATGCAAATGGAACGGGTAACTCAAGCTTTGGTGGTATGTGAACACCGATGAGCATTGAAACTGAATGTGGCTTCTGCCTTATTTCCCCAAAGGCTGCTGCACAGTTCAGGGCCATGGTTTGGGCTCACTAATGGAGCCAGATCTGATGACACAACAGCCATGTGGCAGAACGCCCTCTGGTTGCCCAACCTCAGTGGGCAGACGTGGCACTGGGGGAGGCTTTGAAACGCGACAGGCTGATTTCTAAACAGAGCAAAGTGCCTTCATTATCAGGGTGTCACGAGCTTCAGGACGGGAGGGGGAAGCTGTGGGAGGGAAGACAGAAGGGGAATGGTGTTTTGTGCTTTGCTTACGGCATCTTAATCCCCACTCCTGGGCACTCATCGATCACCACGATGCCGTAGGTGTCACACAGGTCCATGATCTCCTCAGCATAGGGGTAGTGGCTGGTGCGGAAGGAGTTTGCCCCCAACCAGCGCAGCAGGTTGAAGTCCTTCACGATCAGCGCCCAGTCCAGGCCTTTGCCACGGATCTGAGGGGGACAACAAATCAAATCCTGTTGCGTTGCAGTGCAGGGCTTCTCCTCGCACCGCAGCTGGGCGGCACCGAGCTCTTCCAGCCTCAGCGCACAAGATCTCTCCGTGTGTCTTTATGAGCGCGACCTTAAGCATAGTTTAAGGCCGGCGTTGGGAGAGGTAGCCGCAGTGAGGGCTGTAACCGAGCTGCCCCTCCACAGCGCTCTCCCGAAGGAGGGAGGTGAGGGAACGGGAGGTGAGGGAACGCGCGGCGCTGAGGCGAGGACGGCGAGGCGGGAAGGGGCTGAGAGCCGCCCCGTGGCCGGGCTGCGCCTCGCAGATCCGCGGCTCAAAGCTCATCGCCCGCCCCGCTTCTAAGGGCGGGAAACCGCTATTCGTGACTAGAAGCGATAGCCTGGGGCTCAGCCAGGCTGTGGCGGCGCGGGGAGGTGACTTACATCCGCGTCCTCGTGCTTGTTGACCCCGTGGAAGTAGAAGGGCTTTCCGTTGATGAGGAACTGCGTGCTGGTGACGTGAACGGTGCGGATGCCAACCGGCAGGGTGTAGATGTCCTCCTGCAGCACGCCGCTGGCCTGAGCCTGCATTTTCACCTGGGTTCCCAAAGGAAAGCTGTGTGTGAGGGGCTGGGCTGGCAGAGCCCCCCAGGCTGTCTATGGATGCTGCACTCTGCGCAGAGTGGGGAGAAAGCTCACTGCACGGCAATGTACGCGAAAGAGGAGGTCAGCCTGCTTCCCAAAGGCTCTACCCTCCATCATGCAGCATCTCCTCCCTCGTATTGTTCCAAATAGTCCTTCTGCAGATCAGGCCAGAGATGTGAAAGGCAAACATCTGAGAGCACACGCATGCACACAGGGGTGCCCTGCTCTTCTCACCACCGACCTTCCCATTCAGCATCCAGAGCTCAATTCGGTTACAGCACAACTAGTAATGCCGTTCCAGAGATGTGGACGGGATCCAGGGGAGAGCAAAAATAAGAAAGATGGGCCATACGGCAGTTCCTTAACGCTATTACATAGTGAGAAGAAATGCACGCAGAAGAAGAGATGTCACTGTTACCTCTAAGAAGTAGCGGTATCCAGGGCTCTCGTGCATCAGATAAGGCCACCACAGGTTTGGATTTGGCACTTTTAACTCTCCAGCTGGCCCGCTGCCTGTAGCAACCACTTTTCCCTCCTGATCACGTAAACTCAGAGACAAGGAATAGAGTTCGCTGCCAACTACCGATATCTGATATTGCACCATTGCTGGTTCAAAGGACAACAAAGCACAGTCAGAGGCTGGCATGAAAGGCAACGTACATGCATCACATGTGGGGAAATTTTCACATACAGCAGCATTAAATAGCAAGGGAAAACAGCAACAGCAATAGAAAGGTACAAATTATAACAAGCATGACCTGTCTTGAGGTCCAGAAGTTTTCAGGTAGATTTGTGTATCACAAATATCTGTTACTTAGAGATAATCCTGCTTTAAGTGGCAGAAAGACTGCCTCTGCTGAGGAATCCTACTTCTAGAAACACCTCATTGTCCTCTCTCTTAAACAACAGAGTCTTGTGAGTACTTTTTCTTATTGTTTCTGGTTATTTTTTAATCAGCAACTGCTGAGCCAGGCACTAGACCAGCTAAGGCTAAAAAAAAAAGCCACTACAAAACAAATTCAATTGGAATTGCAGGTTATTTTTTTCTATTGCCCTTGTCATCTCAATTTGGAGCCGGAGGTTGCTGCTGTAATTGCTCTGAACCTACCAACACTCTCTGATGAAGCAGTTGTCACAGTAATATCATCTATGTAGACAGAAGGTGTGGTGTAAAGCACAACCGGGCGATGGATTCCAGCATAATTAAAGAAATCAAACCTGGTGTTCTGTACAAAATAGTTCTTGGGATACCTGAGTGAGCAAGACAGGAAAAATGGCTGCATTATGTTTCATTACACAAGAACTGAAGGCAGCATATGGATGCTGGTAAAACATGCTGGTAAAACAATCTTTACAGCAGGATGGGTCTGTATTTCAGCAGTTCTACTGATGCTGTGCTGAAAGGCTTTACCAGTTAACAAACATCTACTGCACTGAATGGGTTTGATCCTTCAGGACAGCAGGCTCTCGCACTTCCAGCTGAACTCAAGCTTCTCAATCTGCCACTGATTCAGCTTTGCAAACCACTTAATCTCAGTTCCCTGTGTATAAAACAGATGCAGTAGTTCAGTGTAGATTCCTCATCACACTGAAACTTAAACTTCTCACTGCTTGGCTGATGAATTTTAGTAAAAACACAACCTGTGCTCTTCTAAGTTGCACAGAGGGTCTTATGAGACAGCAGCTGTATAAATCCCCATTCTCTCATCCCTGGGTTAACCTCACAGTGCAGCACATTAGCGGCTCACCTTGTTTTGTCATTCATGTACTGAATTGACCCCGGAGGCAGAGTGTGCGGTGTCAGAGTGTTGTTCAGTGCAACAGTGATGCGGCAGGGAGCCCCCGGGCTGCGCTGGACAATCCTGCTTATATCTGCTTCAAAAGGGAGGTGGCCGCCTTCATGCTCCACAACCTGCACTCCATTCACCCACTGCAACAGAAGAGAGCCATGAGTCCAAGAGGCAGGTTTAAGATTTGGTGGCAGTCGAAGCAGCAAGAAGGGAAAGAGCACAGTGATGGGCAATTGGGATTTTAGTGCAGCATGACGCTGGAAACACAAACACAACCACCCATGCAACGTACCACGATGGCGTAGTAGTGGGCACTGCCAAACCGGAGCACCACCCTGGTGCTGAGGTCGTCCTGCAGCCAACGCTGAGGAAGCAGCACCTCCTTCTCATACCACACCCAGCCAATGTAGTTCTCCAAGTGGGGGTCCTGAGTGATGTCGTTGAAGCTGGCAGGCACTGGCATGTCAATAACAGGACCAGTCTGGTAGGAATTGAACAGAGTGGGAAGGAGCAAATCATTAAAAAGAAGAAATTCTGCTGTTTGGTTATGTAGCCTGTACTGCTGGAGGTATCCCCTCCCACTGACAGCCTCTCTAAGTGGAAGTACTTGGAAGAACCTGCCTAGAAACCAGCGTGGTCTGTCCCACGCAAGTCCTGCTTACTACCAAGCCATATTCATACAGGATGAACCTGCTGATATCTTTTCCTCTCCTGAAATGCTTTTATGAACAGCTTTGGTACCACACAGTGGGAAGGGAAGGAGGGAAATGCCCAGGTGGCTGCTCAGCCTGTGATGCCTCACAAAGTGCAGTTTCTCTTGCACAGCTCCAGCGGTTCAGCACACAGTGCTGCAATGTCAGCTCACTGCCATGATGTTTTGTGCCAGGCCATGAGCTACGGTGTGACAGCAGCAGAAGCTGCAGATGTTTCAAGTCAGCACTCCCGAGGAAGCACTGTTTGTACCTCTTTAGATGGGCTGAGTGGCCTTTCTCACTCCTTAAAAGCAATTGGCATAGTGCTAATTCACTGGCTCATTATTAATGTAAGGATTCTAGGCAGGCAGTGTTGTAATGCATTTAACATCTCAGTAACCAGATGCTATGACACAACTGAGCCATTCATTTTTAGCACCTGATGCACTCGTGATGTTGCAGCAGCACACAGCTGGAGCACTTCCCCTTTCCATGAAGAATGGGGCCAGGAACGAGCTCCACGTGCAGGGCTGACTCAGTGCTCACATGCACGGAGCTGCAGAGAAACTCAATCCTTAGTAGACATCAAAAAATGCTAAGAGGGAAACAAGGACTCGGAGGTGAAGCAGATTTTGTAGCACCTGGCGCTATGAAACCTGTGGCCAGGATGGCCACTTGAAGGAGATTCCCAGTGTGTGAATGCTGAGTGCACTTCTCAGCCCCTGCTGGGAGCACTGCTTGGGATCCCTCTCCTCTGGTTCTTTTCCGCCCACAGCCCTCCCTTCCTCTCAGAATTAGGCTAAAAACCGGCCAGAACGCTAAAAGAGGAAGGATGGAGCTTTCAGCTCAGGATATGCATAATCACCGCACAGAGAGCGAACCGGGGTTCACTTAACAGCGGATCGAAGTTACACTGTAACCTGCTTATCTGCCCTTAGGAAGGGGCACTAACAGCGTGCGGACGGCACGTTGCAGCCTCGCAGGAGCGCGCCGGGACGGCCCCAGCAGCACGCGGTAATACGCTTCCCCAGCGCCTTCGGACAGGGCGTTCCGTGCAGCCCCGATGCGAGGCGAGCATCTGAGCAGAGGGGAAGCGGAACGGTTCTCTGCCCCCGGGAAGAGAGCCCCGCAGCAGCGCAGTCCCGGAGGAGCTGCCCGCCCGCCCAGCCCCGCGCTACCTGCCGGAGCGGCTGCCGGTACCAGCGCTGCTCGAAGCCGGCGTCCCGGCCCGGCGAGAAGTCGGCGCGGAAGCTCCAGATTCCTCCGAGCTCCTTCAGCTCTCGGGACGGGCTCTCGCGGGGGTACAGCATGCCGCCCCTCACGGCCGCCGCCCGACCGGCCGCCGCCGCCGCCACCAGCACCAGCAGCTGCAGGCGGCATTGCCCCACCGCGCCGCACGGCGCCGCCGCCGCCATCTTGGTTGTGGGCAGCGCCCGGCCGGCGGGAGGGGCGTGGCGGCCGCGGTAGGGCCGGGCGGGAGCGGGCGGTGCTGCTGCGTCCGGCCGGCGGTGGGCAGGTCGGCGGTGGCGGTCGAGTGAGCCGCTGCTGCTGGAGTCCTGAGACGTTTTATACCTTTATTTATTCACTTATTCACTTATTTAATAGTTGTTGTGTTTTTTGTTTTGTTTTCTCCCGTAGACGACTGTGGAAGCGGGCGGTCCGGCAGCTTTTGGCGAGCATCAGATATGGCAAAGAGCCCAGATCACCTGGCGGCAGCTCAGCCACGAGCAGGAAGGCGCGTGCTGTGTTAGGAAGTCACGTTTGGGCTGAACTATGAACCGTGGTAACGTTTTCCTATTCAAAATGCATCCCTCAGAGCTTAATTGGAAATAAAATAGGATGGAAAGTGTTACCAGAGAGGTCAGGGTGGAAGGAAATGCCATCTGATGGATTTTAGTTTCACAGGACAATTTTGGAGTGCAGATACTGATACACTCTAGAGTGTGCTGCCCATAAAAGGTCTCCTAAAAGCCAGGGAGGAGATAGCTCCAGTTCTTTCACACCAGTGAATTGCATTCCTCAAGCCTCAGAAGGGCTAAGGAAGCCCAGCTCGATCTTGCCCCCTAAAAGAATATATAAGACAGAAGTTTCAGTGAATTACAATACACCATAGTGTTTATTAACTCTGGATTAGTGTGATAAGCACAACGCTGCAGCCACGGGATATGTCCCCACACTCTAAGCTTGCTCCTTCTGCTTCTTCAGCAGCTCCCTCAGCTGCTCGATCTGGGCAGTCACGCTGCTCTTGGCAGTACCACCCACGGCAGTGTACTGCTCCACGCTGTTGACAATGTTGAAGACCTGGGAGACATCGCTGGCAAACAGAGGGCTGGGGAGGCAAAGAGAAGAGGTATCAGCAGGGAGTGAAGGGCACTGCTTGATGGTTTTACATGCTTATTGGCTGTGGAGAAAATAAGGAAGTAGAGGCTGAGCCTTTTCCAAGGGAAAAAGCATCATGAAGCTCTGCTTCTGCACTTCTAGTGCCTGACAGAAGTGGTTCCTGACATACCAAAGACACAGCTGCAAGAGCAGAGGGAGGAAGGAAGTCTGAAGCCAAACTCCTCTACAGCGCTTGTGCATCCAGGTCATGGCATGAATTTCTCCATTCCCTCCCAGTACCTGTGGCCCATGCCCTGCATAAGTTCAGTGCTAGTGATATTGCACCCCTTCAACTGATACAGGTTTGGCAGTAGCAGCGGTGATATTTAGGCCATGACAATTTTGGGTCAGGACTGGATTGTTCATGGAAGGCCACCATAAAGAAGCCTGTACTAAGCTAAGCTGACACCTGCCTTTTGAGGGGATTTATGGCAAAGTGACAGTGATACAAACCTAATGCTCTTCAGGTCCTCTAGAGTGAGTTTATTGATAGCAACGCCTTTAGTCTCAGCAAGGTGGACGGCCTTCCCAGAAGCAGTGTGAGCTTGTCTGAATGGCATCTACAATGACAAGGAGAGATGATAGTCCAGTGCAGACTCAGTCAAGAATGGATGTTATCCCATTTTGATTGGTTTGTTTTTCCTTATAACAATGAAATCTAAACCTGCAGTTGTTGACCCACATTGACCACCACCTGGGGACCTCTGATACTTACTCCTTTACGAACCAAGTAGAGAGCCAGATCAGTAGACAGCAACTCAGGGGTCAGAGCCTTCTCCATGTTCTCCTTGTTGATCTACAGAGAGAGATATTACTGTCAGCTGCTCTTTGGGGACACATTTAGTGGTCTCGAAGAATGGACTTCATCAAGGAGGGACCAGACTCTCCAAAGACTTCTGCCCAAGTGTACTTGAGCTGGCTGTGGCGGGGACCCTACCAAGCAGTAAAAGTGAGCAAGTCTTCATGTTAGGAGCAGACTAGAGCTCTTACACAGAACATGTCCTCCAACCACATTCAATAATGAGAAGCCTTACCTGGAGGGTAGAAATCACTCCAGTGGCAACCTGGAGCACAGCAGTCAGAGTGTCCACAACATCAAAAACAGCTTCCTTGTCCTCCTGTATAAGGGCATGGATGGAAATTGCTGTTAGATTAATTGATGCAGTGAAAAGCCCACCAACATGAGCAGCCTGGCCAGCAGAGCAGTAGTGTCATCATGGAGTCTTGGGCTGGGTGTGATTTACAGCTTGCAGTATCACAGCCCCATTTTTTTAATAATCCTTCACACAAGTAGCACCCATGCAGGAAAATAAAGTGCAAGAGGCTTCCATAGACACAAAGACAACTGTGTCTCTTCAGAGAGGAAATGAAAACTAATTTCTGTTTTACCTGCAGATCCTTGTTGTAGGTGCTTGGAAGTCCTTTGAGAACCATGAGAACAGCAGCCAACTGCAGAGAGAAACAGGTATGGCAACTGGTTAGTTAATTTTTACACAGAGGCATGAAGAAGGAAGCTTCTTCAGCCCCAATATGAGCAGTTTCCCTGCCCTTCTTCTTTCTTTAACAGGCTCACCCATCCAAACACACGACCAGCTTTGCTGCGGATCAGTTCCAGGCTATCAGGGTTCTTCTTCTGAGGCATCAGGCTGCTGCCAGTGCTGGAAGAAAGCAATACTTTGGGAGTGTAATGGTGAGCAAGACCCCAGTCTGTGCAGATGCAGACTAAGACATGCAGCACACTGGCCCAGCCCTGCAAAAGTGATTTGTAGCCCCCCTTGTTCTGGACACCTGTCTCAGTATGGGAAAGCAGTAAAGTGAGTGCACAGAGTTTCTCATGTTTCCCAAAGCAGAGTCTTTGGTTTTGCAGTCCTGTCTGGAGCTACCACCCAGTGCTGCCTCTCAGAGGAGACAAAACAGAAGCTTCTCTTCAAGGCCCAGTTGCACAGAAGGCATGAGCAGGCAGGACTTGTTTTTCTGTGCCCTCAGAGAGGCAGGGCAGTGACCGTGCTGCATTGAGAGACAGGAAGTCTGTTAGTATTGCAAACCGGGCTGTTCTGGGAAGGGCTTTGGCAGGAATTCCCAGCAGAGAAGGAAGTTCTCTGTGCCTGTTCTCTTACAGCATATTTCTGCCAGCAGTAGCTGGGGAGGAGTGATCAGTGAATGGAGATGTGGTTGAGTTGCCAGAATCAGAATCACTGATACTTAATGAGGAATTTTTACCCTAAGGCTGCCTTTCTCCCAGGCTTTTCATCCTCTGGAGTGTTGATTTATATGTCAGTCTTGTGCAGCAGGGACATCCACTTCCTCATTCTCTCAGGAAGGGATAATAGAAGAAGAGAGATTGAGGGAAGTGGCTGTTTGCCCAATGACCAGGCCCCTACCTGTAGGCATCAGAGAGGGTCACAAAGCCAAATTCAGTGGTGCTGAAGATGATGAGATCTTCGGCCAGCTTGCTAAGGTGGATCATCAGCAGGGTGGCAACAGAGAGTAATTCCACTGCAGAAAAGGCAGAAAAGCAGGAGGTGAAAAGGGCGTTTGTTTGTGTTTGACAAACCAGGGAGCCCTGACTGGAGCTTAGACATGTGCAAAGATTTCCTGTTTGGTTACTTCCCAGTGTGGGATTTCAGCTCCCTTGTTAAATGATGTTAACTGGGAAGGTGCCCGGTGTCTGCTTCTAACATGGGGGAAGGAGGAATAGTGTAGTTGTACTTACCCACAAAGTCTCTCTCACTGATAGCATCCATGCTGTTCAGGCTGATGCATGCAAAGTCCAGTTCTGTAAGGGAAGTGATAGACAGGAGAGATCATGTTTAGCCTAACTTGAAGTCTGCACCTTGCCCCAGCAGGTGTCTGTGAGCCCTTTAGTAGTCCAAGGAACACAAATAAGGTGTGTTGAGGTGTTGTTATTTGTCCCAGATGGCCAGTGTGTAGCAGAAGTTGTTCGATTTAATTTATTATCTCACCATACAGGCATGTGCTTTCTTAATTTGGTAAAAAGTGTTAGTCCTTACCAATTCCTTGGGAGCTGCTTGCAACCTGTGTCCCTGGTCATCAGAAATTATTCTGTTTTTATATTTATTACCCTCCCTCCCCATGTTGAGGTGCTGCAGTGTATCTCAATACATTATCTCAATACAAATAGCATTACGACAGTGTGTCAGTGTTTCTCTAGTTCCCAAATATTATATTCAGACCCGTGCTGCTCAGTCAGGGAGACATTTACCAGTACGCAGAAGCTCTCTATCAATTTCCAGTGGGTTGCCAGCCAAAGCACCGCTGCCAGGGAAAAAGAAAATGGAAGTCATGCATGATATCTTGCACAGTCCAACAAGAACTGGTCTCTAGCAATGAGGGATGACACCTCTTTCTCTCTTCAAAAGAATCTGGCGTCAAACTGCTCCCTGAAGCGTGGTCTGAGGCCCAGCAAACTGAACTCTAGACTAAACCAGAAGTTCTCTTCCAAAGAAAAAGATTTGCATGATGAAAGCCTTGTACTTCTTGATTTCAAAGAGAAGGGAGAAGAGCATCTTTTTGGTGGGTATGTCAGTCATAGCACTTTTCTTTGGTGCATGAAGCAAGGCTTGAGATCTTGAAACTCTGCAGTGCGTGTAGCATACAAACACCAGTGGTTCAGAGGATGTAGTGGTCTGTCTCTTGGTCATTTAATAGAGCAAAGTGATGCCCAGGGATTACACAGAAAGTACACATTACCTTCCCAGAGGCAAGACATTCATCCTTTTCTTCACCTCACCCAGGCGCTCAGAATCACGAATCAGTGCAACAGCATGGCTAGGAGGGGACATGAGAGAGAAAGCAGATTAAGCTAAAAAATGTTGCATGAGCCAAGAGGAAATGGCCATAATGGCCAAAGGGTGGGGCATGCTGAGAGGTGGTCTCCACACGGTCAGTGTTTAGGTCCTTGGTTGTTAAGAGCCAAGAGGCACTGGACATGGAGCTTTCCTGTGGCAGCTTTTAGGGTTAGTTCTGCTGTGTCTCCCCCCGCTGCCCCATCAGAGAACGATGCACTTCTAGGCTCCATCTGTGCAGGGCTCCAAGAATGGAGAAAACTTCCCTTCCTAGAGTGCAGTGTGAAAGGTGGTTACCTGAGCAGGAACTGGCTCCATCTGATGGGCAGAGCTTTCTGCAGGTGGGTGTAACCAGGCATGATAACATCAATTTCTCTGCATATGGAAAGAGAGGAAGGGGTGAGCAGCAACTGTTTGCATAGAGAGCAGTGGCAGGTAAACTCTCAGGTTTCGTGCCAAGGTCATGAGAACATATTTAGCCTGTGTTGTGCTATGCCTTCCTCTTCTTCTTATCTCCATAATACATTAGGGGAAGAGGAATGTGTCCCTGAAGCAGGCTGTGAAGAAAGAGGGCCCATTGTCTTTCCCTGGGCTATCACATACTGTCTCCTTTCGACATCCTCTGCAGAAGACCTTGCTGCTGCCCTGATTGGTATCAATCAAAGAGCAAGCCTAGAAGTCTCCTGTCCCAGAAGCACTAAGACCATGGACTTGGGAAAGGACTTACATAGCAGCGCGCTCCACCAGGGTCTTGATGAGCTGCAGCAGGTGAGTGGAGATGACAGAGATGGAACTCTTCAGGAGCAGCTTCAGGTCAGTCACAACCTGAACAAGATAGGCCACAGTGAGATAAAGGAGAATGTGACGTGCTTAGTGCCAAATACAGTTCAGCTGAAAGGCAAGGCAGGGCTACCAACTCTTCATTCTATGTGGTGTGAAGGGACATTTTAGCAGATATGCCCCATGTCTGATTCATGAAAGTTGTTGTATATTGCTTCCCAAAGCTCATTCTTTTCAGTGGACTTCTCAGGTATAGGCAGCTAGGGATGGAATATCCTCCACTATTCTCCAAATATTCCCCCACAATATTCCCCAAAGTGTGTCATTAGCAAAAGGCTGATCCCAAAAGATGCATGGCATCCAGACAGTAAAGTAATGGATTCTGTGGGCTTTCCAGGGGCAGCAATCCTGCAGAAACCACTTCCCTGTGATGATTAATCACTGCAGCATCACTAGCTTAAAGCCATAGGGAGCACATGCTGGAGAGTGTCATTGCATGTGAGAGATGACAGAAAGAAGCTTGGTAAGGACCTGAGGTGTGGGAGTAATATAGGAGGAGAAGAACAAGTAGATCTATACATACCTGATCATTCCTGCTTCTTCCAGTGTGCAGCTTTCCAGCTATATCCCCAATCAGCTCCTGAGGACAAGAGAATAACTTCTGTCAGTGTCTCCATATTCTAAGCAAAAGAATTCCTTCAAGAGCAGACCTCCTCCTAGCTCTAGGATCCGTAAGTAGCTATGGGTTCTCCTCTGGGGAAGTAGAAGTTTGGATTCTAGGCTTGTATAGCATCTCTTTCACAAAAATGGTATTAGATACTGTTGGCTGTGCACCTAATATGTCAATATCACAGGGCATTGAGGAATTTCACTGTGTTGGGGACAGAGGCACATGTGCTTAATATCAGGCAGCACTAGGTAGAGAGGGAGAGGAACAACAGGTTAGAGGACCCAAACCTTCAGTCTGCGTTCGTTGGCAGTGTGAATATCCTCATCACTTTGTTTCACCACAAAGACTCCCTTAGACCATTCCTCAGAGATCTATAAACGTCAACAGAAACACAAGTCAGCTCATACTGTTTCCCTGAGCGGGGGACTTGTTTTGTCCCCAGGAAATACCAAGTTCTGCCACCCAATTGGAAATGAAAGCATTCTCATAGGAGCTCCAGCATTCCTGTTCTTTCAGGCCAAGGCTGACTGCTTGCTCTATCCCTATATTCTCTATTGCACTTGGTGGAGATTCAGCTTTTGATCCTTGCTGATCCTGCAATTCTGGCTATAGCAGGACTTGAGCATCACAGTGAGAAAGTGAGCTGAAGTGGCAGTCATTGCTTTAGCATTGTCCATAAAGATTTTCCTATACAAACATTGTATAGACTGCCCATTGTCCATGGTAGGTGAGCAACAACAATGAATATTTCAAAAAAAGTGCCTAGTGGCTGACTCTTCTTCACCCCTATACAATACTGTGCATTGCCTTCTACTAACTCAGGCAGCCAGACACAAAGGGATCCTGAGTGCCATTGGAAAAAGAATATTCCTAATTCATACTGAAACAATTCCTCAGGAATGTTCAGTGTGATGAGGATGGGAGGGCAGGTCATGCTGAGCACACCTCACCGAGGCACCACGTTTCCATAGTGAACATTCACAATGCACTCACTGGGGCTTCAGGTTCCCCTTTCTGGCTTGTCAACTGGTTCATATCCTACTGCCTGGCTTTGGTACCTTTAGCTAGATGGAATCTGTCAATCAGTCTGCTGTCCAGGTCTGCTAGAGTATTAAGAGTACAGAGTACAAAATGTACGGGCCTCTCCAGTTCTCTCTGGTTCAGGACTGCACTCCCTTTTGGGAAAGCACTTTTACACGTAATTAGAACTAAGCAACAGGACATGAGGAGAGAGAAAGATGCTTTTTAGTGCATCAGCTCAGGGATGTTTTCAGATAAGGAGCTATTCATCATAGTAGTAATGTAGGGATTGTATGTAGGCCTGAACACGCATTACAGTTTATGAAGGAAATAAATACCTTTTCCAGGCCACTCAGGATCTTCTCCAGCTCTGTTTTAGTTAGGATGCCAGCCTTCTCCAAGGCTTTGGCATAAGCCATGCTTCCCTGGATATCAACTTCAGACAGTCTCTGATCACAGGCAATGGAAGAGTTGAGCATCTCCATGATGGGATCTGTGCTTCCGCTGAATCTTCCCCCCCAAAGTTTATCTCCCTGAGAGAGAGGAAGAGGCAAATCAAAGAGGCCTAATAACTTCGTTTATAGTTTTAAGAACAATGTAATTTCCACTGAGAACTTTATGCAATATAGAGGCCAAGCTCAGGTATGTTCTTTCAGTGCAGTCCTTTGTTGTTGTTGTCTAATAGAGACAGATTTTTCTTTGTTTGACAAATAGCTATGGGCCAGTATAAGCCACATATCAAGTGACTGACGTTACTGTTTAGGCAACTTCAGAGTCCAGGATGTGCTTGCAAGCTTTGCCATAAAATTAGCATCAAATCAGCTAAGGTGCAGACTCTAGAACTCTGGGTACCTTTCAACATCAGGAATGTCCAGAAAAATAAGTCAAAACACAAAGAAGATTATAAAATATGTAAGAAGAAAACTTGTTTTTCTACTCAAACCAGACTGATTTTCTAATCTCACACCCTTGAACATGTCATCTACCTAATTACTTCACTATGTGACCAAAGACAGGTACGTAATTCCTGCCACACATCATGACACTATGCGTGTAAACCTTTTGCATCAGTGATTTAGCAACTGAATGGATTCACTAACAGCCATGTGTGACACTTGGTCAGATCTTTGCTTACCTGGGTAGGATGCCTCCTGAAGCCCTACCTCTGGCAAACTTGAATGAAAATAGATCGGAATGTTACTTGTACACAAAGCTTGCAACTAATCCAAGATTTCAAAAGCATCTCTCCAGTACCAGGAGGCACAAAGAATGAATTGGAGAACATTTAAAGGACGGGTCTAAATATATTTGCCATTGCAGATTGCAAAATAATCACTAATCTGTATGATTTTTTAAGTATCCCTGTCCTGTCAGTCTTTTCTCATGCTGTACGTTGTAACTACCATGGACAGCAAACAGTTGGCCAAGACATCTGCAAACTAATCTGTGCTGGGTTTTATCAGTCAGACAAAATACTGTTGAGTAACCCTGGAAACTTTTTTCCCTAGTGACTATCTCCACATCTCTGCCAACGTCTGCTGAAACAACGTGAGTGAGAGGACAGCAAGAGAAAGCCTATAGAGGTAAGTGTTGCACATAGTTCTTTTCACATCTTTACAGCAGCTCTGTTAGCCAGCTGAAGAGAGGTAAAAAGAAAAATCAGAATCTGAAAGGAAAAGTTAGAGGTCCTCAGTGGATCCAGTACCCATGGAGCTATGGCATAGGGATGTACAAATCAAAAGCCAGTACCAGATGCTAAGTGCTTGAATGAGGAACTGCTCTGTCTTAGGCATATCTTCTTGCTATGGGGCTCCACAGAAGTAAGAGGTGGGTCAGCACAAACTGCAACACATTTGCAGTCAGGAAAGCAAAACAGAAGGATTAACTTTAGCTAGCTACTGAACTCTGGTCAGGCTAGCACAGACAGCTGATGGACACAGTCGTCTGTAACCAGCAGCCGAGGAAGCCAAGGCTGCAGTAGCCACTCTGAAAGCAGAAGGCATGAGTTGCTAAGACAATTAGTCACTAGGCGCAGAAACTGAAAATGAAGCTTTTGTATACAGAAGTAGTTACACAAGCTTTTGTGAAGTATCTGCCTAAGCACAAGCTGGCCTGAGTGAAGTGCATTAAATTAGTCTCTCCAAGGTAAGGGGAGGAACCTGAAGGAAATAGCAGGCTGCAGAGACTTAGACTGTAACAGAGTTGAGCTTGCATTTGCCAGAGCACTGGTAGGAAAAGCAGAATTTGCCCTCACCTCAGATGCCATTTCAGACGTTTGCTCGTGTGCACAGCACTCCCAGTGCAACCTGTGGAACGGAACGAAACAGCTCAGCTCTGGCCCTTCCCTGGCACCTCAACCCAGCAATAAGGCCCCACCGAGCCCCCCAGCCCCACTCACCGTCTCTGCAGCTCAGCCCGGCTAGTCGTTCCGTGCTACTCGCCCCTCTTCCTCACTTTTACACGCCTCGGAGCCTTGCTGGCAGCTCGTCCCGCCCCGGCAGGGCGGAGTGTCCCTTCGACCGGCCGCATTCCACTTCCCCCTCCCTTGTAGGATCCCGCAAAGCTGGCTTGTTTCTGCTTGGCATTTGGAAGTGTGCTGCTACCACATATTTTTTCTATCTGTACAATGCCAGAAGTATTTGAGAGAGTACAGGAAGTGCATCCCACTTTTCTTGTCCCTTTTGGGTTTTTCTTGCCTTTCACCATCCCTGTTGTCACAAGGCTATAGGGTGATTCAGGTAGGAAGAGATGTAATCTAGCCATCTTTTCTGTCATTCTCACTCCTTCTACTCATCCCCTTTCTGAGTTGAAGATGAAGCCTGAGGCCCAGTGGGATTGTATGATTAGGGTATGTTGGTTTCTGTAGCAAAGCGACTCAGGCAATGACACAGTTTAGCATCAGACTTGTCTGCCTCTGGCTACCCAGCCTGAATGAGCAGATATATTTTGTCGCTGGGTTTCCAGAGCACTGCCTTCAGTATCAGCCCAGAACAAAGTTCACATTCTGTCTGGATTTATAACCAACTCTGAATTTGCTGCTTCTCAAACATTTCCCCTTGTGATCTTTTTTTTTTTTTTCTGGTGTGATGATTTTTCCCTTTAAAACTAGCAGGCCTGCAGACACACACAGCATCACGCTGTCTACACTGGAAAAAGCTGTTTGAAAGTTTTTCACCAGTTTTCTTCCTCCTCTGAAGCCCTCCATACTTAATGCTGCTCTTGTCTTGATGGTCTTTCTTGAGTGTCTTTGTCCTTATTCTGGGTTTTGACTGAAGGTTGTTGGAAAGCTGTCAAAACAGTAAGCACCACCTTTGCATCTAGAATGGATTATATACGATTATATACATGGAGAGGCTTTACTTCCTGGTGTTTGTGATACAGGTTCAATATTGGTTATATGGAACATGCATAACATATACAAAGAATGTACCTCTACGCTTAAGGCACTGCAGAGAAGTTGCCCGAAGTCCACAAGGGTTGGAGGAGGATGCTCAACACACTGCAGTCAGGAGGGTTAGAGGGCACCCAGCTGCTCCTGACACCTCTCCCTGAGACACCTCTTTTTGACCCACAGGGCTAGAGAAGAGAAGATGGGATCTCTATGGCATTTCCTGAGTTTCCCTGTGTCTACTTTACAATTTGAGTTTTTATACCATTAAGCATCCTATATATGTATGATATACATTGTTTGTGTCATTTGGTTTCTAAATATTACCTGTATTTAAACAGCGACATGGTTAAATATAACAGTGAAAGCTCCAATTTCTGTTCTACTTCTAGGCCTCTATGTAATTTTTTCCACTTCTTTGTACTTTTGTACTTACTCTGTAACGTGAGGCATAAAAATGACTGAGGAATCACAATGAAGTTTGGTTTGTGTTGCTGCTGGTGAAGGTTAGATGGATACATTTGGGTATTGCTGTCTCATATTCATCCCTGGTGCCTGCAGGGGACGTTGCTGTCATACAAATCCATCTGGTCTCACTACTCTTTTGTGACAGTGGAGAAGTGTTAGTAGGTCTGCTTTTCTAATTGAGAACTAGAGGGCAGAATGACCATGCATAGTAATGTGTTTAGGAAACAAAATATTCAGTGGGACTTTTCCAGAGCATGAAAGCAGGCTAGAGATATTTTCCTTGAGGAGACTAAGTGAATATTTCTTTACTTTGTGTAATGTTTAAGAGCCTCTGTATAGGCTTTTTATCTGGTTGGGTGTCAGATCAGAGTTACTGAACCATCTGCTGAGTCTTTCAGTAGTTCATTAAAAGACTACATATCAGAATGCCTATCTAAATTGATAGCTACTGAATTCTTGGCTTAAATGACTTCCTGTTGTCTGTGACAGAACAGGGATTTAAGCCCAAGTCCCTCCCAAGTACTGTCCAAGGCACTGATCCTTATGTTTGTGCAGAACTTCTGAGGATGAGAGGCAGGGCTTTAAGCACTCAGATCACAGTGTGTCATAATAGAGTGATAGTGAAAGTGTGAAGGTGTTCTGGGTCAGTGTCCTGTAATGTCTGTGGAGCTTCAGAGACCTTCAGAGTCTCCTCCCAATCAACATTATTCCATAATTTTAAGAAAACAGTGGATTGGTGGGAAGTAGCAATGACTATGAATTACTCATCTACATAGAAGACTGTGATGTGACAATCTGCTAAAATCTCTGCTTTGCTTTCAATTTGGCAGGGCCCCATGTCATTTGGTACCAGCTATAAGGAGTAATGCTAGGCACTTGCTGCTAGGAGCAAGAGGAAATCTGGCTGAGACCTCTTAAGGTACTGAGCAGGACTAGGAGATACAAACAAAGAAAAAGAGGGGAGTAGCATGAATTCAGAAAGATTATGGGAGAGAAGAAAAGAAATATGAGAAAGAAATGGAGAGAGATCTTTTGCTCTGGCTTTGTTAGTGTTGGGTATTGGTGTCACCTCTCCCTCTATTGCACCTTTCCCCTCAGTTAAGTAAGCAGAAATGATTTCCCTTCCACAGCTAGCCTATTTAGAGACTGAGGCACAAGCTCTGTTTCTGTTTTGGAACATAAAGTAACAGAGCAAATACAAAGGTGATTTATGGAGCAGTAATTTAAATGTGGTGTTCTTTACATGGCAGCAGAATAAATCATGTTTAAGGCTAAGAGTAAGGGGAGACTGAGGGTGATAGGAAGCATTGAAGAAAGGGAAGTTTGTGTTGCTGGTGCTTCTATGTATTTCAAGAACTAATGCTGTAAAGGTAGATTGAAAGCACTTATTGTCTTCTGTAGTACATCATTAATGGCAGGAGGTTTAGTTCACAGCACTTTGCACTGTCTGTGCTACAGCCCTTAACCAAAACATGATGAGGCAGTGCTTGTGTTCCTGCCATTGCCTACTTGTGTTGCAGAGCCTTGCAGTACTCTGAGTCAATAATGTGTTGCTGTATCAGTGTGGAGGGCAGGGTGCTGAGCGAACCACCAGCTTTAAAATGTTTTGACAAAAGAGAAATTGTCCATGACAATTAGCACTATTGTACTGTCAGTACCAAGTTAGTGTTTAATGAAATCTGCCGTCTTCCCTATAGAAACAGTTTTTCCTCTGCCTTTCATTGAAGTCATTCCATGCAGTCATTCCATGCAGAAATCACTGCAGAACACTAATGCAGGGGAATGTTACAAATGCTTATTGAATCAAATATTTTCCCCATAAAGAAAGACACCAGAGTGGTGCACTTGCATTCCTAATATAATGCTTTTTCTTGCCTGTGCCTTATTTTACATTTGCAAGGGCAGAAGGGAAGATGGTAGATTATTACTAAGGGTTAGCCAGCAATGCCAGCTTATTTTCAAGTACTCTGTCCCCAGCTAGCTTGGTCTGGGTCACACAGAAAAAAGAGCTTTCCTGGAAATAATGCAACTCCTGTTTTTTGGAGTAAACCAGAGCAGAAGGTGGTTTAATGATGAATGAGGAGGAGCTGTGTGGGTTGTCCTGCTGACCACGTTCTGCTTAAGACTAAGCATGTTCCACTGCCAGCTGATGAGGAAATTTTTCCCTGCCAGAAGGCAGACAGCCTGACTGGCTGGGAAAGATAGTCCTAGCTGGAATTCAATGAGGGCTGGACATGTGGCATGTGTTACAGATATAGTACCATGTGTCTTTCCCTACGCACACCCCGATCTTTCCTCAGCATGTTGTATAGCTTGCTGTGGCACAGCTGTGTCCAGCCTTGTGCTGTATCCAACTGCTACCATCATTTGCAGGTCTCCTGATGTAGACACACCCTCCTGTTGCCCTCCTGCTGCCCCGTAGAGTTTGTCCCCTCATACCAGTTCCTTTGCCAAGAAGGAGAGAGCTCATTCACACCAGTGACCAGCCTCAGAAAGGCTGAGGAAGCCCAGTTTTGCCCCTTGAAAGCAATACGCAACACAGAAGTTTCAGTGAACTACAATACACCACAGTGTTTATTAACTCTGGATTAGTGTGATAAGCACAACGCTGCAGCCACGGGATATGTCCCCACACTCTAAGCTTGCTCCTTCTGCTTCTTCAGCAGCTCCCTCAGCTGCTCGATCTGGGCAGTCACGCTGCTCTTGGCAGTACCACCCACGGCAGTGTACTGCTCCACGCTGTTGACAACGCTGAAGACCTGGGAGACATCGCTGGCAAACAGAGGGCTGGGGAGGCAAAGAGAAGAGGTGTCAGTGGGGAATGATGGGCACTGCTTGATGGCTTTATATTGGCTGTGGAGAAAATAAGGAAGTAGAGGCTGAGCCTTTTCCAAGGGGAAAAGCATCATGAAGCTCTGCTTCTGCACTTCTAGTGCCTGACAGAAGTGGTTCCTGACATACCAAAGACACAGCTGCAAGGGCAGAGGGAGGAAGGAAGTCTGAAGCCAAACTCCTCTACAGCGCTTGTGCCTCCAGGTCAAGGCATGAATTTCTCCATTCCCTCCCAGTACCTGTGGCCCATGCCCTGCATAAATTCAGTGCTAGTGATATTGCACCCCTTCAACTGATACAGGTTTGGCAGTAACAGCGATGGTATATACATAGACCAGAAAGAATTTTGCAGTTCTGTCAAGCCCAGGGTATGTGCAGAAGGGGACCGTAAGAAAGCCAGGCTGACACCTGTCTTTTGAGGGGGTCTATGGTAATGTGGTACAAACCTGATGCTCTTCAGGTCCTCCAGGGTGAGATTATTGATGGTGATGCCTTTAGTCTCAGCAAGGTGGACGGCCTTCCCAGAAGCAGTTTGGGCTTGTCTGATGGGCATCTGCAATGAGAAGCAAAGAGCACAATCAAGTAACCAGGCAAATGAAGCGCAGTCTTGGGCAAGAGTAGATGTGCTCTCATTTTGGTTGGTTTGATTTTAATTAGAGAAATGAAATCCGAATCCTTGTTTTCTGGGGTGTGAAGAGGGGAGGCATTAGGACGTAAAATTCCACCTGTAAATTACTATCAAGTCCACCCGGCAGCAGTTCCACTACTTGGGATACATGTAAAGAATGTGTTTCCAGCTCTCGTGTTTGTTGACCCACACTGACCATCACCTGGGGACAGAACAGAAGGCCTCATCTCAGGCCCTCACTGAGCAGTATTCTGAATCTAAAGAAGTCAGAGCTCCAAGCCTTTCTCTGATACTTACTCCTTTACGAACCAAGTAGAGAGCCAGATCAGTAGACAGCAACTCAGGGGTCAGAGCCTTCTCCATGTTCTCCTTGTTGATCTGCAGAGAGGAGGTGCAGAGCAAGAAGTTATCATCTGCTGCTCTTTGAGACACATTTAGTGGTCTCAGTGAGGGGACTTCATCAAGGAGGGACCAGGCTCTCCAAGGACCTTCTGCCCAAGTGTATCTGAGCTGGCTGTGGTGGGGCACTAACAAGCAGTAAGAGTGAGCAAGTCTTCATGTTAGGAGCAGACTAGAGCTCTTGTATCTGTATTACACTTAAAATGTGACCTCCAACCACATTCAATAATGAGAAGCTGAAGCCTTACCTGGAGGGTAGAAATCACTCCAGTGGCAACCTGGAGCACAGCAGTCAGAGTGTCCACAACATCAAGGACAGCTTCCTTGTCCTCCTGTGTGAGAGCATGGATGGAAATTACTATTAGATGAACTGATGCAGCCCCAGTTTTATCATCTTGCACACCAGCTGTACTTGTGCAAGAAATATAGTGCAAGAGACTTCTCTACAGCAGGAGACAACACTCTCCTCAAAGAACTGGAGTGGAAGCTAACATCTGCTTTACCTGCAGATCCTTGCTGAAGGTGCTTGGAATTCCTTTCAGAACCATGAGAATAGCAGCCAACTGCAGAGAGAAACAGGTATGGCAGTTAGTTACAGGAAGACAATCACATTGCCCCAGCAGAGATTCACAGCCTACGCCCAGCATAATTTCAATTTTTATACAGAAGCATGAAGAAGGAAGCTTTTTCAGCCCCAATATGAGCAGTTTCCCTGCCCTTCTTCTTTCTTTAACAGGCTCACCCGTCCAAACACACGACCAGCTTTGCTGCGGATCAGTTCCAGGCTATCAGGGTTCTTCTTCTGAGGCAACAGGCTGCTGCCAGTGCTGGAAGAAAAATGTTGGAAGTATAATGGTGAGCAAGACCCCAGTCTGTGCAGATGCAGACTAAGACATGCAGCATGCTGGCCCAGCCCTGCAAAAGTGATTTGTAGCCCCCCTTGTCTGGACACCTGTCTCGGTATAGGAAAGCAGTAAAGTGAGTGCATAGAGTATCTTGTTTCCCAAAGCAGAGTCTTTGGTTTTGCAGTCCTGTCTGGAGCTACCACCCAGTGCTGCCTCTCAGAGGAGACAAAACGGAGGCTTCTCTTCAAGGCCCAGTTGCACAGAAGGCATGAGCAGGCAGGACTTGTTTTTCTGTGCCCTCAGAGAGGCAGGGCAGCAGCCGTGCTGCATTGAGAGACAGGAAGTCTGTTAGTATTGCAAACCGGGCTGTTCTGGGAAGGGCTTTGGCAGGAATTCCCAGCAGAGAAGGAAGTTCTCTGTGCCTGTTCTCTTACAGCATATTTCTGCCAGCAGTAGCTGGGGAGGAGTGATCAGTGAATGGAGATGTGATTGAGTTGCCAGAAACAGAAATCAGGGACAAGGAGAGTCTTGGGGATGGACTGTCAGTGACCAGGCCCCTACCTGTAGGCATCAGAGAGGGTCACAAAGCCAAATTCAGTGGTGCTGAAGATGATGAGATCTTCGGCCAGCTTGCTAAGGTGGATCATCAGCAGGGTGGCAACAGAGAGTAATTCCACTGCAGAAAAGGCAGAAAAGCAGGAGGTGAAAAGGGCGTTTGTTTGTGTTTGACAAACCAGGGAGCCCTGACTGGAGCTTAGACATGTGCAAAGATTTCCTGTTTGGTTACTTCCCAGTGTGGGATTTCAGCTCCCTTGTTATATGATGTTAACTGGGAAGGTGCCCGGTGTCTGCTTCTAACATGGGGGAGGGAAGAAGGATAGAGTTGTACTTACCCACAAAGTCTCTCTCACTGATGGCATCTATGCTGTTCAGGGTGATGGAAGTCATGTCCAGTTCTGTAAGGAAAGTGACAGATAGAGGAGGTCAGGTTTATTGTGACCAGGGCTTGACATTAGCAGACTACCCCAGCCTACAGGTGACTGAGTCCTTGAGTAGTCCCAACAGCACACCCATGCTGAAGTGTTACGCTGCATGGGAGCTACCACCTCACAGACATAGCCCTCTTTTTGCATTGGTCCAAGATTATAGTGAGGATGCCTTGGGAAACCACTTGTTTTTTCTTCCCTCCCTCCCAGATACATCAAGTAGACCATGCTACTCAACAGTAGACATTTACCGCTACGCAGAAGCTCTCTGTCAATTTCCAGTGGGTTGCCTGCCAGGACACCACTGCCGGGAAGAAGGAAACAGAAGTCACATATGTTATCTTGTAAACTCCAATCAAAATTGATCTTTGTTAAGTGGAGAAGATATCCCTCAAGACATTAGATAACAAAGTGATACCCAGGGATTACACAGAAAGTAGACATTACCTTCCCAGAGGCAAGACAGTGATCCTTTTCTTCACTTCTCCCAGGCGCTCAGAATCACGGGTCAGTGCAACAGCGTGGCTAGGAGGGGACATGAGAGAGAAAGCAGATGAAGCTAAAAAATGTTGCATGAGCCAAGAAGTAAAAATGGCCAAAGTTGGGGCATGCTGATAGTTGGCCTTCACAGTGCACTCAGCATTTGCATTTCTGGCTGGTCAGAGCCAAGAGGCACTGGACATGGAGCTTTCCTGTGGCAGCTTTTAGGGTTAGTTCTGCTGTGTCTCCCCCCGCTGCCCCATCAGAGAACGATGCACTTCTAGGCTCCATCTGTGCAGGGCTCCAAGAATGGAGAAAGCTTCCCTTCCCAGAGTCCAGTGTGAAAGGTGGTTACCTGAGCAGGAACTGGCTCCATCTGATGGGCAGAGCTTTCTGCAGGTGGGTGTAACCAGGCATGATAACATCAATTTCTCTGCATATGAAAGAAGAGAAGACAGCTGTCAGTATAGAGAGCAGTGGAAGGTACACTCTCGGGTTTTCTGGCAAGGTAATGAGGAGAATATCTTTAGCCTGAGTTGTGCTGTACATGGTCTTTGCATTCCTCTCCCTATATCCCTAGGATACAATGAGGAAAGAAGAATGCCTCTCTGACGTGGGCTGTGGAGAAAGAGTAGCTATTCCCTGTGCTATTACACAGTGCCTGACTGTAACATCTTCTGCAGAAGACTTTGCTGTTGCCATGATTGTTACCAGTCAAAGAACAAGTCTAGAGTCTCCTGTCCCAAGAAGGCTGAGACCATGGACATGGGAAAGGACTTACATAGCAGCGCGCTCCACCAGGGTCTTGATGAGCTGCAGCAGGTGAGTGGAGATGACAGAGATGGAACTCTTCAGGAGCAGCTTCAGGTCAGTCACAACCTGGATAAGATTGGCCATAGTCAGAAAAAAAGTATGTGACGTATATGGTAGCCTGACACTGTCATTGTAAAATAACTCCCTCCTTGTTCTGTATGTTTGGAAGATTAATTTTCCATTTATCAGATGTGTCCTTGGTCATACTGATGTTACAATGTCACTATATCTTATTCTGTAGGATGGGAGCCAAAGGCAGCTCTGGTCAGAGGTTTCCTGAACTGAGGAGGGGAGGAGCACAATGGGAAAAACAAATAGTTTCATATGTACCTGTTCATTCCTGCTTCTTCCAGTCTGCAGCTTTCCAGCTATATCCCCAATCAGCTCCTGAGGACAAGAGAATAACTTCTGTCAGTGTCTCTATTCTGGGCAAGAGCTTATTCGCAAGAGCAAACATCCTCCGAATCAGCAAGGGGTTCAGGTCTAGGATTCTCTTCTGGGGAAGGAGAAGTTTGGATTCTAGGCTAGTACAGCCTCTCTTCCACACAAAAGGGGTCCTGGACTCTGCAAGCTGTGCACCTAGTATGTCAATATCACAGGACATTGAGAAATTTCACCATGTTGGGGACTGAGGCACATGTGCTTAATGTCAGGCAGCACTAGCTAGAGAGGGAGAGGAATGAGAGGAATTAAAGGACCCAAACCTTCAGTCTGCGTTCAATGGCAGTCTGGATATCCTCATCACTTTGGGTCATTACAAGGATTCCCTTAGATGATTCCTCAGAGATCTAGAAATGTCAACAGAAACACAAGTCAGCTCATACTGTTTCCCTGAGCGGGGGACTTGTAAGTTGTCTCCAGGAAATACCAACTTCTGCCACCCAGTTTCCAGTTGGGTGGCAGAAGCCTGGGGACAACCAGCTGGGTGGAAAGCATTCTCATAGGAGCTCCAGCATTCCTGTTCTTTCAGGCCAAGGCTGACTGCTTGCTCTATCCCTATAGTCTCTATTGCACTTGGTGGAGATTCAGCTTTTGATCCTTGCTGATCCTGCAATCCTGGCTATAGCAGGACTTAAGCATCACAGTGAGAAAGTGAGCTGGAGTGGCAGTCATTGCTTTAGCATTGTCCATAAAGATTTTCCTATACAAACATTGTATAGACTGCCCATTGTCCATGGTAGGTGAGCAACAACAATGAATATTTCAAAAAAAGTGCCTAGTGGCTGACTCTTCTTCACCCCTATACAATACTGTGCATTGCCTTCTGCTAACTCAAGCAGCCAGACACAAAGGGATCCCGAGTGCCATTGGAAAAAGAATATTCCTAATTCATACTGAAACAATTCCTCAGGAATGTTCAGTGTGATGAGGATGGGAGGGCAGGTCATGCTGAGCACACCTCACCGAGGCACCAGGTTTCCATAAGAAGTATTCACACTTTGCTCATCAGGGATTTTTGCTTAACTAGATGGATTCTAAGCATTTATCTCCTTTCCAGATTATCTGCTGGAGTACCAAATGCAATACACACGGGCTTCTCCAGTTCTCCCTGGTTTCAGACAGCATTCCCTTTCAGGAATGCACTTTTCCACATGCCTAGTGCTAAGAAATAGGATATGGGGATACAGAAAGATGATTTCTATAGCATCAACTCAGGGAGGTGACAACAGATGCTGTCAGATAAGCTATTCATCAAATACTATTATGGGAATTGTACTGAGCATGCATGACAATTTATGAAGAAAATAAATACCTTTTCCAGGCCACTCAGGATCTTCTCCAGCTCAGTTTTGGTTAGGATGCTAGCCTTCTCCAAGGCTTTGGCATAAGCCATGCTTGCCTGGATATCAACTTCAGACAGTCTCTGCTCAGTGGATATAGAAGAGCTGAGAATCTCCATGATGGGATCTGTGCTTCCAACAAATCTTCCTCCCAAAAGTTTATCCCCCTGAGAGTAATGAAATTAAAGGACATATTCAAATGCATTATTGATATATTCTCCTAAAAATCTCTCAGTGCCATATTCAAATAAAACTGTGGACGTGCTCCAGCATCTTCTTTTGCAGTGCTGTAGCACTGATCAGAAAGGCTTCTGGACTTCAAAAGCTTTGAAAAAAAAAAGTTGAAGAGTTGGAGTAAATGTTATCTTTGCAGGTGTTTAGCCTTGAGCTGTCCAGTCTGGCTCTGGAGTCCGAGATATTTTACCCCCGCAGGACTCTGGAGAGATTTTGTCTTGAAAACAAATGTTAGTGCATATAGCACAAGGGCTATATGGATCTATCTTCAAGGTAGTTACAGGTCACCAACTCCCTCATAGCCTCTTGAAACACCAAAGTAGAAGGTGGTGAGAATGTAAGAAAATATTCGGTTGACCAAGAGCTATGGGCCAAAAGTAGCCACACTCTTAAAACCCTCCTAATTACAAAGTGTTTGAAGCTAACACCAAAATCGCTAAAGTGCAGACCATTCAATATTATAAATGTTGAGTAAGAAAAAAAGAGAAACAGCAGCAAACTCCCAAATCCTCAAACACCGAGAAGCTACAGCAGCACTGCGGGGCTGCCGGTACCATGGACAGCGGGCGGCTCCGGGAGCCCCTTCCCAGGCAGCCGGTGGAGAGGAGGAAAACTGTATGCACGAAATGTCAAGTCTACTAACTTTTCTCTTTACAGCAGTTTGTCAACAGGAGCTGCGGCGGAGGAATCGAGTTGTGAAAGCAAGGTTTTGCAGCCCCTCGCTGGGAGCGCAGCCCGCTGCAGTGAATGGATGGAGTGCAGAAGGCCAGTGTTGGGAGCTAAGAGCTTGGATGGGGAAGAGGTGTTGGAATATATCTTAGTATATGGCAGAAGATAAGTAGTAAAGAAGCATATTATCGCAGTATATAAGTATGTTGCAGCAAATATGTTTGCTGTTCCCTTTCTATTCAAAATCCTGGGAAAAGAAATCAGGCAGAGAGAAGCACCCTGAAGCACCCCTGTGAACACGGCCGGATGCCCTATGGAGCTATCAGTCAGCTATCAGCACCCCGAGAGCACCCCATAGGAAAAGCAAAGTTCGGCCTCACCTCGGTTGCCATTTCGGACGACGTTTTGCTCGTGTTTGCAGCGATCCTGGCACCTGGTGCAACCTGCAGAACAGCAAGGCGAGGTTCAGTTCAGCTCTGTTTGGCTCAGCTCAGCTCTGCCCCAGCCCCACAGCAGCACAGAGCCTCCCCAGCTGCCCGCACAGCTCTGCTCACCGTCTCCGCAGCTCAGCCCTGGCTGGTTGCTCCGTGCTCTCCGGTCTCACCGCCCCGCTTTTACGTGCCTCGGAGCCTGGGCTGGCAGCTCGTCACGCCCCATTGGGGCGGGGTATCCCCTTGTCCAGCCCAGCTCTGCTCCCCTCCTCCCTGGCCCCCCTCATGCTGCCCACCCCTGTCCTGTGTCCGGCCCCTGCTCAATCAGGAAAAGGTCAGGGAGAGGTTTCCCAGTGGGTAGGATGGCTGTGAAGAAGAGAGCTGGCAGAGATGCCCTCATGTTTCTTGTTTGTAAAGATATTGGTGTAAGAGTCCCTGTGGTGGGAGAGCTTCTGCTGTGTGGTTCCACTGGCAGACCATCTCCTTGTCAGGGAGTATCCTTGTACTGAAGGACTCCTTTCACTCTGGCATCCCCCTCTACATTGGTATGAATGTACTTGGGATGTTGGGCGGATCATCCACACTCCATCTACATTGCCAGCAACACACAAGAATGAAACAGCTGGAAGCTATTTTGTCTCAGTTCCCGTGCAGATGAGCCTTTTCACCCCACTTCAAAGGACACTTCAGCTTTCAGGGTTTCTGCTGTCACCAATTGCACTGGGTCAATCTTGAGAAGGTCCTGTGAACCTGAGGCTGTGGGTTGTAAGTTTTGTGCAGTGCCACAGCAGTCACTGGTCTGCAGCCCTGGCATATAGCCCATGTCTTAACTCCATCAGACTCTAAATATCATGGTTTTAAGGAGTTGATTTAAAAAATGGGAGCGTTGGGAACAGCTGCTCACAAAGCTGCTTCCCAGCACCAGTTTCTCATTAGACACAGCACTTTTCTGCTCTGAAAGAGCACTTGCTGGTTTGCCTTACCGTGTGCTACTACAGTGTAACATGCTTCCATCTGCATGGCACAGACCTTTGGCAAAGCAAATGAAACATATTCTAATTTTCTCATCCCCATTTCTTCCTTCCCTTTTGCTGCCTGTCCTGTCCTTTTTCTTCTTTCTCTCAGTTCTTCAACTTGTCTCCTTTTTCCATTTACTCCAGGACATCTATGCTAGGAAACTGCTTAATTGCTTGCTTTGTGATCACATCCTTCTTGCTTTGAAATCCATCATTTTTACTACTCTTCTCGTCTCTTTCACCCTTTACAAGTGTCCTTGTCTTTACTCCAGGCTTTGACAGGAAATTGCTGTTGTTTTGGGAGAATCATGAGCATTCAGTTTATAACCTGAGTGCACCCAGTACAGAGAGAATCTGTCTCATGTTTGTGGTATGAGTATAGTTTAGCACACAGCCCAAGTGAGGACTATATGTTTTTCTGCCTGAAGATATCCCGCAGGATGTGCCCAGAGGGAAAAAGGGGAAAAGTAGTGATCCCAGGTGTCCAAGTGAGATGAGAGATCAGTAACACATTCATGTGTTATATTTGTGGTGCTGAAATAAATTGTCCTGATGGATGCTGTGGGACAAAAATCTGCAACCCACATGCAGCCGGGTATTAATCAATGGGAACAATTTAGCTGAATTTCTGCTATTTTCATAATCCGTGCCTTGACCACAAATCTAGTTTTGTGATCACGAAGCCTTCTGTGTTTGTTATCAGATGATCCTATTTTTATTAATCTATGCCTAGAATTATACATGGCAAGGACAAGTGATTCCACGTGCGATCCATCAGTGGTATCACTTTGCACTGAGGAACTTCATAAGGATTAGTTTATAAGTACAGAACACTGCCCCAGGTTGTATCTAGAAAGATGTTTTTAGATGAAACACTTCATACCGATCTCTTCTATATAGTGGTCAACATAGAATACAGAGTAATATTGCTGTAATAGAAATGGAAGTGAAGCTGTAAAGCCAATCAGAAATCCTTAATGTGAAACTGAACATTGAACAAATAGGATGTCTTAAAGACACTTAGGGCTGGGGAGTTGTTTTTTTTTTGAGGGAAAAATAGTAATTATTAATTGTAGAATAGGTCTCTTCTAACAAACGCTGAAATATATCCTCATCATTATCATCTTCTTTATTTGTGCTGCTATTGATGTCTCACTGCTGTTTTCTTCTTTCGGTCCTTTATTTGCTTAATAAAAGAATAACCCCCCAGATCCCCAGTCCCCAGTTAAATCCTGAGGAGGTTCTCCTGGAAGGGTGTTTTGTTGTCCACTAGTTTTCCATTTGGCACAGAGAATGGCACATCACTCATATATTACTATTCCCAGCTGACATACAATGAAGTAGTAAGAGGAAATCGCCCGTTTTGCGGCACGGAGAAGTTTAATTAACTATATTTTAATGTCCTCTAAGATTTGAATTTTATTTGTACTTGCTTTAGCAATCACATTCACACCCTTACTATTTACAGTGTTTATTTCTGTTTTGCTGGAAGAGCGCAATACTTGTGGAGTGCAGCTCTGAAAGTGCTTTTGTGGTGCATAGAAATCCTCTATTCATAACGGTTTTCATAACTGAGGCTGGGGTGACAAAGAGCTACAACACATCTTCTTTAAAAACATTCTTTTTTAAGTGACATTTTGGTTTAGAAAAAGAAAAAAAAAGCGCAGTGGGCTGAAAGTGCTGGTCAAACGCACCGTCAGCTAGACTGGTGTGAAGCAGTGCTGACATTTTTTGTTATAAAAAAAAAAAAAAACAACAACCTTGTTTAATGAATTTTGAATGTAAAAGAAAAAAAGACACTATAGGGTGATCAACGAAATGCTGAATACAGTAAACATCTTTCATGACAAAGAATACAAATACCCTGCAGATCTGCTTTCAATAGCAATTGCTAGGCCCCCTGCTTTCAATAGTTAATACCGAGGCCCCTCTCTACCAAGCCTTAGTGGTAACAATCACAAGCCAATGCTTAAAATGTTGACATGCTAAGCACATTTAGAAAAACCTATGTCTGCATTCCCTATGGATGGTGTAGCATAACTGTCTAACATCTAACGTGCAGCAATTAAAAACAAAGTTCACTGAGCTAATCACTCCATCTCTTCTGCAAAGTTGTATGTAACGGTAATGAGTTCTCTCTTAGAGATTCCCCTGGCATGATGTCAGTGGACCTGTAGCTGGTCGTTTTTGTACTTCAGCCCTAGCAGGCTGCATGTCTCTGCTAAGAAAAATGTAGGAAGAATATTTCTTTTGGAAAGAAAAAGGTTGAGGGCCACTGAGAGAGGCGTTTGTGTTGTGCTCATTCTTTCTAGCTGCTGGGATTGGGCGTTGTCATTGTGGACAGTAAAAAAGGTCTGGAACAAAACTTTTGGAGAAACACTGAACAAAAAGATGATAAATTGGTGTTGGGGGAGAAATCTAACAAAGGACAAATACAATTAATATGCTGAAGATTTTGAACCCGTATCTACAGAGAGTGACAAGAGGTAAGGATTTGTAGGCTTCTGGAACACAACTCTGGAAATTTGGTAAGGTCTGGAAAAACATTCTCAAATGAAAGCTTTTCAGTTCTTTTCTTCCTTTTAGTCTAGCTGGGAGATGGTGTACAGGCAGTTTCATGGGCAAGATTAGAAACATGGCAAAGAAGCTGCAGAACATTTGCCAACTTGCAAGGTCACTTAATCCTGACATGAAAAAGAGCAGCGTCCATTGCAGCCTATCCACTGGGTCAGACAACAGCTTTCAATCTGCAGGTTAAAGACTCTTCACCTGGCTCTTTTTTCCTAAGGACTCCATGGAAAGTGATTCTGGGGTATAAAATAATTTCCATCTGTACTACAACTTATACGTGGATGGATCCACATATCTAATGAAACTTTTTTAGGGACCTGCAAATGAAAAGGGCTGGAAAAGCCTTATGGTAGGCTTTTAAACTTTCCCAGCGCTTAGGTATCTACCATGACTGTACCTGAGTACCCAAGAGCTGTTTATGGCTGAGCACTTCAGATGGGTCCTGAAGTGCTTCTGTTTTCTCAAACCATTCAGAACTGGCCAACAATTTGCAACACCTCATGGAGAAGCAAAGACCCGAATTGAGAGTAGATTTTCTCCTGGCTTGTCTCAGGTGAGAATATTAGTGGATTTTGTGCTGCTGCTATAACAGGGAGATGGTGGGCACAAGATGACCAAGCCATCCTCTTCCCTCTATTGCTCTTACAGCCCTGCCCTGAACAAGCAGGTGTTTGGGACTCATAGAATCAGAGAACATCCTGAGTTGGAAGGGACCCATAAGGATCATTGGGTCCAACTCAAGTCTCCACACAGCAACACACAAAAGTCAGAGCATAGCGGGACTACACATCTACAGCAGTGCACATATACAGCAATAAGGCTTTACTTTTCTGTTTGCAAATGCCTGATATTGATTTGGAAGGACTACAGCGATGCTATTTTCCACTCCAAATAACATTTTTCATACCAAGTTTTCTGTCTGCAGTAGTTATTGTTCTGCAAGTGAAATCTGCCTTTCCTTTCAACATACAAAGGGTCCATATTCTGTTATTTTTGAGTGGTGCTGTGCTGAGCCAGGATTTGGACCTGGTGGTCCTTGTGGGTCCCTTCCAACTCGGGATATTGTATGACTGTGTTTTTACAGTATATTCTCATCCTCCATATCATCCAGAGGGATTGGTAGGTGCATCTTATTTGAAAGGTTTGTGAATGCCCGAGAGGTCTTTTATTGCAGCGTGAAAATGTCGAAAGCCTATTTGCCATCCAAGGTGGGTATGAGAACATAAGGGATACAGACAGCAGTCAGGACAGATGGGTAGAGGGGAAACCAGGACTCAACGCAAGCATTGGTGGTTCAGTGGTAGAATTCTCGCCTGCCACGCGGGAGGCCCGGGTTCGATTCCCGGCCAATGCAACTGCCCCTTTCTTTTTTCTTTCTTTTTTTTTTCTTGCTTGTGAGAACAATTTGTTTGGTTGGTTTGTTGTGTTTTTTTTTTTTTTTTTGCTTTTTTTCGGTCGTTCCTCTTCGCTTTCCGCTCCCTCCTCACCCGAACCTCCTTCAGCTTCACCACGCGCTCCCGTCCGGCTGCGCTTCGCCAGGTGCCGCCCCTCGCGAGGCGGTGTCCTCATCGCGCGGCTGCGCGGGGCGGCGGACAAGATGGAGGTGTAAGGAGCGGGGCGGGTTGGGGGCCGCGCTGCTCCCTGTGCGGGGTTCTGTGTTGTGCGTGCGGTTCTGTGTTGTGCGTGCAGATGTGTTCGTGCGGGTCTGTGCGCCTTTTTACCTCGTTGGCATCGCTGTGGGGTTGATGGTGTTTGTCCCGTGCTGAGGCCCAGGAGGCCATTCTGTCCTAAGAAAGATTATTGATCCTTTTGGTGCGTTCCTTTCTAAGGCTTTGTCTGGGACTGGGAAGTCTGAGTGGCATGAAGGTGAATCCTGTAACGTCTCTGAAGCAGGGCTTGCTTACCAGCTCTGTGCTTGAGCGCAGCAGGCGGTGCTGAAGGCTTAAGATGTAGGCTGGCTCGTTTTCTATCCGTTGTAAGAAGAAAAATAAGCATGATGGTGTTTTAAAATAAATAATGATAAAAAAAAAAAGCGGTTGTCTTAAATAATTTAATTTCTGATAGGTTTCCCAGGGACCCGTTTTCCCAGTAAGGCATTTACTCTATAGATCCTCTCGCTTTTGTCAGCCATTGCAATGCTCCAGCGGTGTTACGATTTCTAACAAAGGGCGTCTTTGATCCATAGGGATTTGCGTAGCATAGCCTGGATGCAAAGCTTCTGAAGACCTGCATTTACCTCACAACAGAAGCTATAGGGTTTGTCAGACGTGAATGGCAGCTGCGTGAGCTCACTGGCTGAGGTTTGAGTCGAGTCAGCGAAATGGAAGTTGGAGTTCATCTCAGCGCATTTCAGGAGGTCCTTTTCATTTAAAAACAATGATAGAACCTGTGGAAGTTTGTGGACGCGTTTAACGCATTGGAAAGCGATGAACGGGACGCTTCTATTCAGGCCGCGGATGGTGCTTAACAATACATTGCACCTTTTTTGTTGTTGTTATACGCACAGACCTGAGAAAAGCCTTTTTTTTTTTTTCTTTCCTTTTGTATGGAAACTTGCTGTTGTTGTGGCTGCTGACTGCTCAGCACAATGTATTGTGAGGGGAATGTATGGTGTTCTGCGTCAGGCTTTTCCATCCCCTCTTTTTTTTTAATTTACGAATATAAAATTACAATATGCAGTAGTTATAAAGTTAAATAAAAAAAAAAACACATTTAACTCAATGAGAATGCAGTCAGCCTGCCTGTGGTGGATAGCAAGTGTTTCTTAATTGGGATGGAATTAATAAGTGTAGGTGGGAAACAGGGCACTCAGCCCCGTGCTGCTAACAAAGGAGCAGCCACATAAAGATTGAGTTAATCAATAAAGAGGGAACTTGATAAGTTTTTGGGTGGTTGTTCGTTTGTTTTTAGAACTCATCGTGTTGCGTGTGAATCGAGTGGCATAGCTGTACTCACACATACATTGCATAGGAATAGTAATTATATTTTCTTTTTCCTTGTTCTTCACTAATCAATAACAAGTCTGTGCAATCCTAATGACTTTTCCTGTCAATAAAACTGGAGGCCTTTCTGTGTAGGAGAGGAGATTTGGGATTGGTTGGTGAATTTGGGTGAGTGTGTCTGAGTGAAAGGAGTGTGAAATGGAAGTGTGTTACGGCTCGTGGGACCCAATATGTTCCAAATGTGGATATTTATGGAACGATTTGCTGTGGAAAAATAATGATTTTCCTGAAGTGGCAACAGATTGGTAATCGTAGATTCCTCACAGGTACATTTCTGAATGATTTTGTGAAGAAATACAAAAATAGTGTCCATTCTTCTAGAGCCTGTGGTTCTGCAAAGAAAAATTGCAGACGGTTTCATTTGGACCATGAATAATTGTATTCTTTTTTCTTTTCTTTTAGAAAAGATGCGAATGCTGCACTGCTGAGTAACTTTGAGGTACGTCTGTCTCCATCCTGATGCTGAACCAGCACTGTGGTGCTGTGCTCGGTCGCCTGTACGCTGCTTTTTGTAGTCTGTGATTTTTGTTTTGTCCTCCTATTTTATTTGTTGTTAAGGAAAAAGAAAAAGGAAATCTGGAGAGTCTTATTTTCTAGTGTAGGTAAGTTCCTAATCACTCTCCTATCTCCAGAGTACAGATGCATTTTTTTTTTTTTTTTTTTTTAGTGAGATAGAAAGAAATTAGAGGGGATTTGATCCTTATATAGCTCCCTTCTGACTCAGAGCATTCTGTGACTATGAAATTTGGTGTTCTTACTGGTTTAACTTCAGCCAGGTGACCGAAAGCTCTCAATGCATTGTTTATGAAGGTAGCTTTGGAATGGCTTTAGTAAACCATATGTTTTCTTCATATTGTTTTAATGCCGAGGCTGAAAGTTGCACAGCTGTTTTATCCTATTCTGAAGTAAATCTTAAAATGTTTTCTCTCGAGCTGCATGTGTACAGCAAAACAACCATCTGTGGCTGTTAGAAGAGCTTTAATGAGGCACTTGGAAAGAGCTGTCTTACAAAGAAATAGATACTAGCCACACTGGCACTAAGTATCTGCTCAAAATAGGTGTACTATTGCAGTACAGAAGCTAGCAAGTATTTCGGAGGTTATTTATTGCAAAATCATCTCTGCTTCCTTCTTTGGACGTTGGAACTTTGGTATTACCGGGGCTCAGTTGTGGCATTGGCCCCATTTTGTGAGATCTGTGGGTGTCCCAAAGGGACGGTGTGGAGCAGGGAGAACTGCAGAATCAATTCTTTGTGTTCTTTGGACAAAATTCTGTTCAGCTTTGTCTTGATGTTGGTAAATGTACCACATATGTTGAAAAAGAGCAGAAGGAAGTGGGGAAAATGAAGTTACTGATGAGTGCTTATTCAGCTTTCAGAGCGCAGCTGTCATGCGTGCAGCTTTCAGCCCTTTGCAGGAAGGGATTTGCAGTGCCTGCAGCTACACTGGGCATGGCTTTTTACTGCTCTTCAAGTTACTGATTCCCTTAAAACTATGGACCTCTTTCTGTTTGCTCCTCTTTTCCTTGATGGCATAGCTAACGTTCTCTTTATCAAGGTAATATTTTACTCAGAAAGTGGTGTTTGAAAGGAAGTGTTCAAGACTGATGCGTTTAATGTTCTATGCCTGAATTTCTTTTGTGAGCTTGGGGTTGTTTTTTGATGTCTCATTGTCAGCAGTCATATTGTCTTCAGATAGCTACTCAGTGCATAGTTTCAGCTTGGCTTTCAAGGATTGACTGCTTGTGCTTAATGGACACTGTGTTCCTTTTTCATAGAAGACACCACACAAAGTGAATGCAGGGCTCCTAGCTGCTGTGTTGGTGTTTCTCACCATCTAGAAATGTTTGCATTCTTCCTTAAGTTTATAATTTCAGTGGAACTTGAATTAAGCCAGTTACCAAGAAGAAGCAGTAAGGGAGTGATGTGTTACTGTGCTGAGGGTATTGGCTTTGAATAATCTGTAAAGCAGAGGGAAAACATCTGAAGAAATTTCAACCAGGTGTGGTTTAATAAGCAGTAATTGTAAGGCTTTCTCAGTACTTTGCTGCTCATCTGACTGTGACACGTAAAGAAGTTGTGGTGTTGCAGCAGATCTGATAATTGCAAAAATCAAAATGTTTTCCTTGCATTCAGGTTTATCCTCTAGATCTCACTCACTGCATCATAAACATGAAGGTGTTGCTATTACATCTAAGGGAATTTTCTTTGAGCATCTCACTTGTACTTAAATAGGAGCTGTGTGCCTTCTGTATGTACAGCAGTGTATGTACCCCACTCTGTTTAGGACATGGAATAAGGTAAACAATAGGTTTCTCTTCCTGATTTCTCTCCCAGGACTCTTGGATAACACTTAATAAGTGCTGGAGATCCTTTTGCTCTTGCTTTTATGAATCTCCTTATTCACCTTCCTGTTGCCAGAGTGTTTTTTCATTTTACCTGCTGGCACAGTCAGCAAAGAAGCAATCCTTTTTTTTAATTTTTCTTGCTAGGATTTTGGGTTGTTTGTTTTCCCAATGTATTATCTTTAGGTAAGATGCTCTCAAATGACTGCAAGCTTTTTTGTTTGCTTTTTTCCAGGTGTTCCAGCTACTCACTGATCTTAAGCAGCAGCGCAAAGAGAGTGGAAAAAGCAAGCAGAGCTCTGGTCAGCAGAACCTGAACACAATCATGTATGAGGTGGGTGACACTGTAAATCCCCTCTGTAAAATACCACAAGCTGTACTGATTCAAATTGTTAGGTCACTTTGCATCACATTTACCCTCTTTTTTTTTTTTGTCCATTTTTGTAATCTCTGGTCAGTTTATTCACATTGTGGGCTGACTGCACTGTAAGTGCAGAGCCTTGCAGCTGGTTCCGTGTAGAGACACTTTTGTCAGTGTGATTTATAAACTCAGATGTGTTGTGATGTGATCATAGCTTGAATATTTCTAGGGTCAGTTCTGGCTGCATTTAGATCTGTTGTTGGGTGTTGGATTCTACTGGATCCACTCTGACTGCCCAGTAACTCTGTGCTCTCCTTGCACTTGTTCCACCTTTCAGCGGGAGCAAGTAATGAAGCAGAGACATAAGTCTGACACAGGTAGTTCTGGGCTGAGGCTATCCAGTGCTGCCAGGGAGGAGTTTGGAAACTGCAGGCACCAAATATGCATCACCACGCTTCTCCTTTCTCTGGAAGCTCCAGCTTCCCATCTGCCTAGATAACAGCACTGCCTGTCCTGCTGTAAGAAAGCTCATTTTCAGAGATCTGGAAGTTTTCTTTAGCTGGGATGTGCTTGCTGACTGCTGCAGATCACAGACTTTGGCTCTGATTAAAATTCTTTACAAAAAGAATAAACAAAAACGGTGGGGTTTTTTTGTTCTGTTCTTCTTTTAATGTTTGTTTGCTTGTTTGTTTTAGAGATTGCACTTATTTTATCCTTTTAAGACCCAGGCCAGAAACTTGGTATTGTGTGATTAATTGATGATGCCACCTAAGCATGGTTTCAGAGCTGAGGCACAGATTGCACTGGGTGTTTTCTTATAACCAGAATGAAACTAATAATTTCCAACTAAAATAGATTTTATTAAAAGGCCAAGGCACAGACAATTGGAATCACAGAATTACTTGTACAAATATCCACAGCAGTTGGATGCCAGATTGGTAGCAGATGTTTAACCTATTGCTAGAAAGAGCTATTAAAATTGTATGATACAGATGTTAATGTTTTAAATACACCGAAGTAGCAAATTCCCAGCACACTTGCAATATGACCTCTTGTGTCCATATCTGAGGACTGCATGAGCAGCACTGTGATGGCAGCTGGTTGAAAGCAGATTGCCTTGCTTGCATGAGTAATCCCACTGAGTGGTGAAACTACTCATGTGAAGAAGATTTGGCCTAGGCTTTGTTTTTCTATTAGTTCTGCCTTTGTTTGGATAGGTACAGAGCTGTAATTCCTGAGCCTCAGATTCAACGGAATAATGGCTTACCAAAAAGCTAATTTAAATCTTCATGGAGACTAACAGTCTCTTCCTCTACCTCTTTCAAACAGCTTAGAAAGACTCTGTGAGTACATATTTTTTCATTTTAATTATTTTTGTCAGCATGCAGCTTAAAGCTTTAATTACTTTGCTGCTACGTGTTAAATACCAATAGGATGCTCATTTTTTTTTATCCAGGGGGTGAAGCTTGAAGTATAAACCCTGGGTACTTTTTTTTCTATGTTAGGCTGAAAGAGAACCAGATGTGTCATCTTACTGTTTTTGTTCATGCTGGGTAGCCTTGCTGAGTTCTGTGCTTGCACCATTGGTATTGAAGTAAACAGACACAGCTTGTTAAACTAGGAGCTGTGTTCTGATGCACATCAGGCACTTCAATTGAAGGTGTGGAAAAAGACAAAGCTGGAAAAGAATCTGCTCCTTTAAAGTAATTGAAAGTGAAATATGATGTCAGCTGTCTTTACTGGTAAATAAGAAGTGATTTTGTATGAAAAGGGCAGACAAGACTTGCAGGAGGAATCATTGCCTGACCCTTCATTGTGCTTTTAAATGTGCTACTCAGCAGTCCAGTGAACCTGGTCAGTAAGAATACAGAGATCCATATTTGATCAACTTCTTAAGTAGAATGAACAGCTGTGCTGTCGAAGCCTGTTTTTATTTACCCAGGCTTGTAAAATAACACATTTTAATGGAAGTATGCTGGAAATACATTTGTATATCTTCTTATTTGACACGATGGTCTTGTAAATCTTTTTTTCCCACTGCCTTGGTTTCTGCTGTGTAAACTCATTCAGCTTACTTGGTTTCAGACTGTTAAATATAAGTATTCAGTTCAAAGATTTTCTGAGAATAGTTACGAGTACAGAAGAAACGTCGGAGCATAACATACAGAATTACAGATCCTTTATTATTATTACAGCTAATTTGTGCATATGGGATCCTAATTAATGTGTCTCATCTTGCTCCAGTTAGCTGGCTGGGTTGGCTGGGTACTTGCAGGCTTTGTGTACAGCTGCACAGTATCAGCAGCTGAAGGTTTTTTTTCTTAATTCAAAGCAGACTTTGCCAATGCTCTTTCAAATCCTTCGGTTGCTGACGCACACAGTGCAGACAATGTGAGGATTTCCTGGACCTTTCTTTTGTTTCTCATTATTCCCAACTCTTCATTTTGGGCTACTTCCCATGCACAGACAGCCAGGAAATTGATTTATTTCTTTTTAAGAGTCATATTACCAGTATTGCTTTTTGATCTGCTCAGTTCCATAACGTGAGATCTGTCTGCTAGGTGTTGTGTTGCTTTAAACAAAGGGAAGCAGATGTAACATGTTGCAGCAGTTAGTTGAGGTTGGTAAGTTTTACATTAAAAATGGAGCAGAGATAAACGGTCTCAAGGCAGATGAGCATTGCTGATACTGCACTAACCTTGCCAGATGTTCACAACCCATCTAACCTGCTTCTATCAGCTTTTAGAAAGCACTGCCAAGAACATGTATAAAGAAAAGAAAACAGCTGTAGACTGGAGAGGCATTGCTAGCATTGTGCAACTGCAGTGCCTTTTTATGGATGAGCAGTGGGAGCATTCCTGGCATGGAATTCATTAAAACTTGGCAGGAGTTAAGTATGGTTTTAAAGATGAACAGTACTCAGCTTTTCTCAAGTGTTACAAGCTACAGCAAAGCAATGAACACGTACACCTGTACCTTTTTCAGCTGGCTTTGAATCTGTTGATTTTAAAATGACAAATAAGTCTGAGTGATGGTGTTCAGCACAGCTGTATCACAGTCTGAGCATCAACTGAGATTGTTTAATCCAAATCAAGAAAGCAGATGCTTTCTAAAGATCACTCTTTGTCTGTAGCCTTCAGTTGGCACCTTGGGCTCTGAGCATCCAAAGCCACAGGGGGAGTCATCAAAGCTGTAATTGTAACCTGAAGTATAATGAGCTCTCTGGGTCATATCTGTGAAATGAATTCACTGAGGTTTCCTGGATAAGTGCTAATGTAATTTTCATCACATGAGGTTGAAGCTCTGTGTTGCCTGTTTCTTACTCCATTGAGAAGTATCAGTAGAGTCTTACTGAAGAAGGAGGTGTGAGATCTGTGACAGCTTTCCACTTCTTAAAAAAAGTAAATAATAATTAGAAAAAGAACCTTCAAAAGCTGAAATGACAGTATGATTTTTTTTTTTTTGTGAATGTTCTTCAATAATGCCTGATTTCATAGCCAGCATGGGAAGAAAAGAACTGGGGACTAATGCATACTTTCTTGCTATTCCTTGCAGACGCTGAAATACATCTCAAAAACACCGTGCAGATACCAGAGTCCTGAGACTGTCAAAGAGTTCCTCATTGCAATGAAGGGCCATAAGCTGACCAAGTAAGTAGAGATGCATCCTTGAGCAAAAGTATAAATGAATAGGGATGTTAGGAGGTTCTCACATGCACAGTATGACAGTCTGTCTGGTTTTGATTAAGGTATTCTAAGTGTTTTCTTTCATTTCAGTATTCATCCAGACATTTTTCCCCTCGCTCATTAACACCTGCAGGCATTGGGATTCCCTTGAGTATGGCTGTGTTCACAAATGTATGTTTTAGTACTTTGTCATTTACTTTGTCAGTGCTTTGTTTTTAGTGTGGTTTCGCATTGTCCAAGCACGAAGTAGAATTCATGAAATGTTCTGAGGAAGAAATTAGAAGTTGTAAGTGGTGTTTGAACAAGATAAGAGAATGAAGAGAAACGAACCAAAAATAAACCCAAAACAAAATCTCAGTTTATTATCAACATTCTTATTCTTATCAACTTTCTTCAGTAATAAAAAACAAAAACACATTAATTCTGAAGAGGTGAGAAAATGGCTGTGTTACAGGGAGGTAATAAATGCTTATTACAGGTGTTTGGGAAGCCTGGTCTTTTGAAGCTAAATGCCTCCTAAGTCTGTGAACCCCACATCCAACCTCAGGGTTGTGCTAATTAGTGTTTAGCAAATTAAGATATACATAATCCATTTTTGTGCTACTTGTCAGCTATTATTAGTGCTCTCTAGGACTTTGGAGTTACATGTTTCTATTACTGAAATGTGTCAATCCAGCATTCCCCCCTATCCCTGCAGTCTTTTGTAAAGCTGCACATACAGTCCTTTATTATGGGAAGACCTGCCTAGGAAATCCAAGATTTCCATCACAGTTACAGGAAGACTCAGGAGTAGTGTTTCTCTTTGGTGTGAATGCCTATTCATAGCACTAATGATGTTTAATGCTGTCAGACACCTCTTTGGAGTGTAAGTGAAGCCTGTTGTAAGTAATTAAAGCCAAACAAAATGGAATCAGAGGGCTACTTGCCTGAATAGCTTTAATCAGTCATCTGCTTTTTAAAGCAAAAAACAAAGACTGTTTCTCCTACACGACTGTTGTGAGGGATTAGTTCATGCTGTATATACACTGACTGCATTTTTCTCAGCTGTTGGTTCTCATAAGGATTTCATCCTCTGCGGAGGGGCTTTTGCTGATTTGGTTGTCACAAAAAGAAATGCAAGTTGAGAGCAGTGCTACAATGCAAAGGGTTTATCCTTGACAAAGCGCAGTTGAGTAGAAAGCAGACTCAGCCAGCTGTTTTGTTGACTTTTCAGTGACCCCTCTCTACAAATCATTATCCTCCCATTCAGTATATCAGCAGCTCAGATCTCAGCGTCCCTAACCCCTGATAGGGAAGGCTGGAACTTGGAAGCTTTGTCATGAGTATTGTAACTTTGCTTGTAAGTGCTTTTCTTTGTGGAACAAAAGTTGCCAGGTCAGTGCATTGCTGTCCAGCTTCTTGCAGCTCATTTCATAAAGTATGGTTCTAATTTATGTAGTGGGCAAGCTGTCCTAATTATTTTCTGTATTCAGGCAAGGAGAAAATACTCTGTTTACTGTAAAGAGCTGAGTGGCTGGAAATCATAGAATCACTGGGGTTAGAAAAGACCTCTCAGATCCCCAAGCCCACCCTGCTCCACCATGCCCACAACCCTCAGTGCCACATCTCTGCAGTTTTGAACACCTCCAAGGATGGTGACCCCACCACCTCCCTGTGCAGCTGTGCCTCTGCAGCACCTCTCTTTCTGAGAAGAAATTTTTCCTATTTCCATCTTCTTTCTGATAGAATTTGACCAGGACCTCTGGGTTTGCTCTTAGAAAAAGGCACCTCTCTTACCATGTTAGATACCTCTTTTTCCCAGGATTATCCATTTGATTTATGAGAGTAAAGTACTAAGTAATATTGGGTCATAATACAGAGAATTCCAGCTATAGAATCTCTCACTGTCTTCCCATAGGGCCCCACTGTTCTGCAGATCTACTGAAATACTTGCCTTCCTAAGCCTGCTGCAAAGGTCAGAATTGTTAGAAGCTATAAATGAGTTTTTGACTTTTTTTTCTTTTCATGGCTGGCAGGAGGTGCCTTTGGTTTTAGGTATCATTTTCTCTGACTTTTTTCTCTGAATCAGACTCTGTAAGACAAGCAAAAGAATTGCTCCCAGTAATTTCTGTCTGAGAAGTGGAAAAAGGGGAGGGCAAAGAGCAAACCACTAGTGTAGTTACAAATTTACAGCATTCATCACTTATCAGAGCTCAGATTGGACTGTGATACTTCAGTTTCTTGAGCATCCTTTATAATTTTACTTTCAGTTAATATCTGTCCTCTGGCAGAGAAGTTGCCAGCACTGTGATTGCCACGTACTTTACAAAATAAGAAACAGAATTGTTTGGTGTGGTCTTGGCACTTCTGGTTTCTTCTAATCTTTTCCATTCAGGCACTTGAAGCTAGAACTGTCAGAGCACATCTGGCACTGCTTCTTACCAAACACAGAAGGCATATGTTATGCAATTACTATATAATGCACTATATGTTGAATGCTCCCAAGTATTAATGTCTCCAAGGAAATACTGAGCTTCCCTTTGGTCCACATCCAAGACCATTTCAACACTGCTCAGTTGTTAAAAGAAAAACTAAAGGCTTTAATCAATTCCATTCCGTGGAATGGAGGTGTTATTTGTATGAAAGGCTTCACTTGAGGTTTCTTTCCAGTCAGCTGATGGAGAGCTTTCTTCCCCTTGGAGATGAAAGAATCCGCAGTGTTTGCTTCCATCATTTCACTGTAAATGACTTTTCCTCCCACTGAAAGTAATGAACTCCGGAGTCTGTTGTTGCTACTTCCTTTCTGGATAAGGCATTCAAAGAGATGTCTCTCCCTTAACCTCTTAGATGCTCACACTGTATTTTTGTGGGTGTTTTCTGAAGCAGCTGATTTAAGATATCTTAGTTCCTAGTCTGTGCCCCTGGCTAAGGGAACAGCAGCATTTTCTGTTTTCTCTTTGTGAGAGAAGTAAATGTGGCTGGTTTGGAAATAGGCTGTTAATTAGGCTCTGCGACTTCTTTTCTAACGTGAAGACTTGGAGAGTTGTTGATTTATGACAAGGCATTTATGACAAGGAGGATTTGCAGCTGTGTCTAAAGACATGATGGAGGTGTGTAGGGCAGTGAGACTTTCCCTGCTCAGCTATTGCTGCTCTCAAGCACTAGGTTGTGCTAGAGTATCTGAGAATGTCTGGGTGGTGGAGAAAGGGCAGTCTCTATTCAGAGAACAAACGATCTGTGGATTGAGGCACATTCATTTAAATAATGAATCTTTTAATTAAGCAGATTTTCTCTTTTTCCTGCCTTCCTCCTGCAGGTTACAGTACAGAACTCACTGCTGGTCAGGCTGCTTGTGGTGTCCCAAGATAGAAGTTCTGGCTGTTGTTACAGAGCTGATAGTGTTGTGCTGGCAAATTGTGCAGGTTCTATAAGATCATCCCCCAAAGCCTTTTCTTTCTGTTATTGCTGATATTTACTACTGAAATTACCAACATCTCAGGCCAACACTGCTTTTCTGCTGACGCTCCTCTACTTTGTGATGCATTCTCTTGACAATGGCACACGCAGGGGGGGAAAAAAAAGAGGCAATTTTCCAATTAAATACATATATATAAATGTATGTAAAAACCATTTACACCTTTCAGAGTAATTTCAGATAGCTGCCTTGCTAAAAGGAGCAATTTCCAGGACAACTAAACGTGTTTTACTGATGTAATCAGCAAAGTATGGCACAGCACAGGCTTTTTCCTTGTCATCAGTTATTTTGGTTTAAAAAAAAAATTGCAACTGTAGATCTGAGGGATTTCTTTTTTATAATGAAAAAACTCAGAACTGACATCACAGTGAGTTTTATTTTTACCTTGATGAGGCCTCAAGCTTTGGCTAATGCTGCAGTACAGTAAGTCGTGTTGTACTTGGAAATAAAGCAGCTAATTTTCCAGTTTTAGTCTCTGGAATAGTTTTTAAGGTGGTGTGAATGGCACCGCATGAAAAGAACATTTATTAAGCTTGTGCTCTGTATTTGTGATTAAATGAAAACTGGCTCTCCTGGTACTTCTTTCTTTTCCCAATAACATGTCTTGGATCAAAATTAGGAATAATCAATTTTCCAATCACTGAATATTATATATATTATAAAAACAGGACGTAGACTTGCCCTTTTGGACTTGGAAGTCAACACATTCAAGGAATTACTGTGCTGAAAGTCAGTAGTGCTTTTAGAAAGTATTTTCCCCCACTGCTGCCAAAAACTACAACGAAGATAAACCTCTACAATACTTAAGACTGAATGATTTCCTCTGTAATTTTTTGCTCCTCTAAAGCTTTCAAAGTGAATAATCAGCACCGAGGGCAGGAGGATGGTGTAAGTTTAACAACAGCATAAAGAGGACTGCTGTTTCCCACTGAATCAGTGTACTTGGAATTAATCCTTTGCTCTGTAACTTTTTTTTTTTTTTTTTTGCATTCTGGTGCAGTTGTCAACCCATAGAGTTCATCCTGGACGTGTGTGCCAGCACCAAAGACCCACATGGAGAGTACAGCCTGGTAGGTTTGTGCTGAGCATGCATAGACTGGGGCTGTGAGTGCACAGACAGCTCAGGGCCGCTCATCCAAAAACCAAATCCTGTCCTCCTGCTTCAGACACAAGTTGTCTTGGCTGACATGAGGTAGGATCTGCCTTTCAGATCTGATGTTTTCAGCTAGTAACAAGGCACACTGCTAATGTATACTGCTGTTATTTTATAATTTTCCCAGCAACTGAAATACACACATTCCTGAGGATAAATCTGGCTTTGCGGTCGCAGATGTTTTAGGGCTTTTTTTAGCTCTGTGTGCTGTATCTTGGCACAAATGCTGTTCTCTTCTTAACCATGCCTTTAGATCTTACTAGTAACTTACTTTTTCTTCCTAGAAAGCCAAGATATATGTACATTTAGGTACAGTCTGGGAGTTCAGTAGGTGGAGGTGGGGAGGCAGTGCTCAGCCTCATGCAATAACTGCCATTTGGAGATTTCTCCCTATGCAGGTCCCATAGGAGGCTGCAAGCAGGTGATTAACTCCGATGTTGATTACCAAACCCCTTTCAGCTGTCACTCATCTTCTGCATGTATTCCTTCTCCTGAACAAACAGCTTTCATATTCCAAACAGAGTTAGTAAAATCCAGACAGTTCAGAGGAGATACAAAGGCACACCTTTCGTGGGAAATTGTGTTGGAAATACTTCTCACCTTCTGTTTAGATGAATGAAACAGTTCTCCTTTCTATTTAATGAGCATGAGTGTGAATATGGTTGCTGTACAAAGTGAGAAGGTAGATTCATCTGCATTGGAAAAAGTTCCTTGCGTTTTTTAGATGTAATGAAGCATGAGCTAAATTGCTCATGCAAAATGCTGCGTTCAGCACCGACACTGATGCATGTGCAAGCTTGCAGCATTTGACTTCCTTGAAGCTTATTTCTGATGGAGCTCTGAGTATCCAGGTTCTGGTTTATGTATGTGCTGTCAAGAAATGAGTGGTGCAAGAGGTCAGTTTTTGATACCAGCATCAAGCAAAATCAGTGCAGTGGGCACTGAGCTTCAGCTAGCATTGCATGGAGCAATACGCTGCTTGCTGCTAATGGCACGGGCTGGGGATTGCAGTCTTGTGGAGAAACAGAGGTGTTTTGTGTGTTTGTTGTAAGAGTACACTGAGGGTACCCTTCTCAGTGTGTTTATTGTGTGAGGAGAAGATCAGAAAGTGCACGCAAGAAGAAGGATTAGGAGCAGAGCTTCAGAAGGATCCCCAAAGGTGAGCTCAGATTACATGTGTGCTTGGAGCAAATTTCTGTGCTGCTGCCATGGACCTCCCAAGGAAGCAGAAGTCACTGTTGATGTCTGTACACGTGTGCTTGGTGTTTCCTAAGTAATCTTAGCAGATGGATATTTACTGAACAAAAAATAGAAGATGTTATTGTTCTTTATTGCAGACTGGCACGAAAACATCTACCTGTGCTGGTAGCTGGTGTACCACACTAATATCAGTGTGCTTGTTCTTATGACCTCATTTGCAGTCAGCTATTCCTTTGTCACCTTAAAAATCTTTTGCCAAAATAAAATAATGTCCATCTTCATTTAAATCATCCTTACCAGAATGATGTTTGGATTGATCAGCAGCTCTCTGGCTGGGTACCAGTTTCCAGATGGTCATTTCTGTGTCACCACACTCAGGCTCTCTATAAATAAAGCAAATGCATTGCTTAAATCATTATCATATAGAGTTAATATGCCTAAAGGTTGTTACTTTTCAGCATTAGTTAGTGTTTATAGTTTCTAAAACCCTGCAACCTTACTCAAGCAGCTTTAGAAGCAAGATGTCATTTATGTCGCTTTTGGTTCTGTGCACCCTGCTGCTAATTCCTTTTTGATGTTCTGAGCCATTTTTCCAGTGGGGAGCTTTGCAGATCCAAAACAGGCATGAAGTTTTTCAGATAAAACATTTTAATTACTTATTTGCAAATTAGCTCTCCTTCTTCTGGATATGTTTTGAAAACTGGGAATATTCTGAACCATGCAGTCTTTGCTGAAGTAATGCTGTTGAGATCAGTTTGTCCAGTCCGTGTGACTTCTGCCTATTTCCTGATAATTTATAATAATGTTAATGGCTTATAAGCAAGCAAACCTTTGAGAGGTGACCTTTTACTCTCTGCTGCATTTCTTGTCTTCAGGAAACAAGAGCAGTTTCACTAATTGATTGTTTCAGTCATGTTGTATAATTGCTTTTAATTCGTTTCCGCTGTTGCCTGCTCTGCCAGTAATCTCACTGTAATAAACAAGATGGAGCTCTACCTGCTGTAAAATACCTCTGGATAAGCGAGGTTTGCATTTCTTAGCACGGACACGTTGTGACTTCAGTTATTTGATCCTGATTCTTTGGTTCTGACATTTTGTCTGAGGCACAGACGTGTGCTTGGCCAGGTCCTGGAAAGCAAATGACGTGGCAGGCCAGGAGCAGAACACCAGCTTCTGTGTCTCCATCAAGTGCTGCAGGCACTGAACCAAGCAGTTTCCTGGCTCTTGAGGGAAAAGCAGTAAATCTTTCATACATTTATTCAGGTGAACGAGACAGGTTTGTGTGCTGAAGATGTTATTAATATTCTTTACCCGATTTTGTTAGGACTTCTGCTTTTATGGGAGGTGATGTCTTTTGTTACAATTTGACATGGGTAGGTTTTTGGGTTTCTTTTTCCTCTTACTGATTCCTGAAATGATCTGTTATAAATTTTAAGGGTTTTCAGTACTTGTCTCCCATCTGCGTTAAGGTTTTATTTCTTCCTTTCCTTGCTTTTGACAGCAGTAAGTTGCAGCAGCTATTAATATTTTGGTTTTGACAATTAGGCAGCCAACACAGAGTAGTCTCTTGTTGTAAACACAGAGCTGCTAAGTAAATAGATACAAGTGATTAGGAAGGGGCAACAAAGGCAGCTTGCTCACTGCTTCCTACCAATGGAAGCATATTTGGCTTTCACCCTTGACTCTCCAAAACCAAAGCAAACTGATAGTTTGGGGTCACCAAGCTAATTCTGTTCCCTTTGTGTTGTCTGTATAACCACAGCCTTCAGACTTTCAGACTAAATCCTGCACTGCCAACAGGTTTGTTAACAGAAGAAGGAAGAAAATGTAAACAGTTATTCTGCAGAAGGGAAGAGAGAATGCAGTTGCTGCAGTAGGGATTGCCCTTGACACACTGACTTATAACAGAGTTGACACGAAGGACCTTCTCCCTACTGTCTTATGTTTCAGCTGCTTGGATGGGATGTGCCTTTTGGTTCCTGAATGGAAGAACAGATGTCTTTCAGAGCAGTGCAAAGTCCCAGAGAGAAGGAGCAGGCCTGGCTGGGGTCCATGCCCACACGGTCATTTTCTCCATTATTTAATGGTGCCTTCAAAGAATACAGCGATGTCTGCTGCCATGTACAGTCTTAGGGACCTTCTTTTTTCTCCTCCCATGCCAAATATCTTCACATTCTTACACTGACAAAACCCACCTCTTATAAAGTGCCTACCATTGTAACCTCTTGGTCTATAAAATGGGCTCAGTGGCCTTTATGATGTTGTAGATGACACACAAGTAGATCCAGGCAACTAATTTAGCAAGTGGTTTTTCTTAGAAATGGCACTCCCACCACCGTGGCACTTATGTTATGGCCAGTTGGGTGAAATAGGGCTGGTAGAATCACTCAGTTGGATGGATACACGAAGGTTCTTTTTGGGAATCAGCTGGTGGCCTTTGGAAGCTCTGTTCACTGTAGTCACCAGAGCAATGTCACTGTCAGAGAATCGTCGTGATGAGCGTGAACACCATGGTCTGGGAAGGTTTCCTGGTGCACATGTGTGAATGGTACATTATCCAGGTTCTTCCAATGTGAGAAGCTGTTTGCTGGTGTTGTGTTTCAGAGGCAGCTGTGTCACAGGCTGTGTGCGGTGAGGCAGTCTCTGAAGTGTCTCCAGACACGTAGGCACTGACCTGCTGCTCATAAAGGCCTGGGCTGGGGATTACAGCCTCTGTGTTCTCCTGAGAGCTGCAAGGTTTCCTTTCAAAACCACCCACAGGTTCAATAAATCACAGGGGAACTCTTCAGAATCCCTGTAAGCATGCATTAAGCATAATAATAATAATGGTAAATTTGGGGTTTTAGCTCTTCACAATTGCAGTTTGTGTGAACTGCACCTCCTCTCTTTAACACAAACCTATGTGATAAAGAAGTACTTTGTAAACACAGGGTATATTCCTCCTAGCAGCTGAGTAATAATCAGTAATGATTTTATCAAAAATGTACTTGTTCAGGTCTCTTTACTTCTTGTATCTACGTGCTGTAGCTGTGTATTTTTATCATTAAGTGCCTTTGGTACTGTTCCATGTATCCTTTTAACTATCTGTTGTATCTTAAGCAATGCTATATCATGTTTTTCTTCTCTAAAACACAAAACCCAGCTCAGATTGTTGTCCGGGCTGCTATTCTGTGATCAGTGTTAATGTATTAAGTTCTGAAATTAATGAAATATGCAATGCTGGCATTAGTCAGTTGTTTTTTTTTACTTTGCTGTTGGGATGATTTCTATTTCAGTAGGGTGTAAAGTGAGCAATTTGGAGCTGTTGCTCAAATGTTGTGGTTTGAATTGCATGCAAATACTTGCTGGTTCACATCTTCATCCTTCCCCTCCCCCCCCCCCCCCCCAAAAAATAGATTTTTAAATGCCAATGGCACGTTCTCCTTGTACCTGTTTTTAATGACCAGGGTGTTTCACATGGTATTCATGAGATTCCTTGATGCAGAAGCAGAGCTAATGGCTGTTTGGCCAAAAAGAAGCCAGAAAACAGTGAGGCTGGATGAGCATAATCATGGTTCTGGATGGTACCAGGAGTTCTGCTGCTGGTTTCAGCGGTGCTCAGCTTTCTCCCTCAATATTACAACATTTTGTGTTTAAATACCAACATCAAACTGATGATTTCTTACTGACTTTTTTTTTCCCCTGTGCTTCTGTCCAAAGGCATAAGTACAGAAGTATTGGCATTTGCCCATTGTAATAGAAAAAGTGCACTGGCCTGAGCTTTGTGTGTTGCAGACAGTACATGTGGTTACAAGGTTTTTTTTTTCACCTTTGCAATTTCATTGTGCTAAAGGAATAAATAAATTACTGCCATTTGACTGCTGGGCTGTGACTTCTTAGGTATGATAATAGTTCTTGTGGTCATTTGTTATAGCGAAAGCTGCTGTGATCTGTGACAAGTTGTTCAGCATTGTTGTGCAGCAATTAACAAAGAGGTAATTGTGTGTTTATTAAAGATTGTACTGGCAAGTATGTGATCTAAGGGCTTCTGCCTCCCTAAATTAGTTGTAGATGGCAACAACAATGTGTCTAGACACACAAGGAATGACTGTGCTTAAAATGCCTAAATTGTCGTGGCAATTAAGGTATGAAACCACACCACAAGCTCTGTCACAATTACCCTTGGCGGTGGCTTTTCATCCTTAAATTATCAGGAATGTGTTTGTATCTTAACAGTCGTTTTGGGGGATCCTCAAATTGTATGGTAATTATAATTTAATATATAATAAAAATAATTGTGTGGTAACACGGATTGTTTGACACTCTGTTTGCACACAGGGCTGAAAAGCTGCAGTTGCTGAACCACAGGCCTGTGACAGCAGTTGAAATACAGCTGGTAAGTAACAATGCTCCTGACTGTTCAAAGCTTAAATGAAAGCAGCTTTAACCTTGAAGATCAGTTGAGTAATTACTTTCTCATGGTCGGTGATTGAATACATCCCTTTATATGCTTCTTTACATTCATGGTTCCTAATCCCCTCCGCTTCCTCTTGGAGTCTTCCCATAGAGACTCACCCATCTTTCTCTTGGACAGATTCTCCACCCCTGTGTTTGCTTCAGTGTCACATATTGAAAATGCCCAACAGAATCATTAACAGTTGATTACAGTGCTATAAGACTGTATTTACCCAAGTCTTTGCTGCTGCTCTATAATCAGGGACTTTGCTTCTTGACAACTGTCGTGACACGATTGTTTTTATGGCAGGGTTTTATCTTAGGCTAAAACCAAGCACGCTAAAAAGGAAGGGGCAATGATGGATATGGTATCTGAGCAGCTGTGCAGAATGAGAAATGGGTATGAGACAACCTCCGAATGGAAAGTAGCTATCATCAGTCTGTTAAGCATGATTCAGTTGTAAAGAAGGATTGCTGCTAAGTGGAAATAGATGGACTGTGTTCTCTGAAGTTTCTCTTTGGGGGATACAAAATCTCATCGTAAAGAAATTGTTATAATAAAGATATTTTAATAAAGATCTCTTACATCCAAAACATCTGCTTATAATCATATCCTGAAACCAATTATGTGGTAACAGGATCGTATTTTGCTGGAAAAAAAGGGAAGGTTTTGAGATACCAGTAGGGCTGTGTTTCTTTTGTACCATGGAGCAGACACTGCAGTGCTGAGGGCGTCTCATTCCACAATGCTTCCAGTGAAGGAATTCGTTCTGCCTTCTGTTATTGAAGAGATCAGAGTCAGCCTTGTCATCAACCCAACCAGGAGTGTCAGTCTTGTCATCAACCCAACCAGGAGTGTCAGTCTTGTCATCAACCCAACCAGGAGTGTCAGACCTTCCTGAGTTGTGCCTGGGAAGTTATTTGTAAGCAGTGCTGAGCCTCTCTCGTAGCTCTGTTCACTTCATGTGCTTTAGGCATGGATCCATTTTATGGCTGTCTAGGCAGCATCCTGTCTCTTTTTTTTTTTTTTTTGCCTTCCTGAAATGCAGTGATCTTTTAGTGGCTTTCAGGTAACTGCATTTTTGTCTCTTTTTCCTCCTGCCTTCAGTTCACAATTCTTACCTATCAGTAAGATATAGAACATAGTGTTGCTGTTGTCCTGGTTGAAGTCCAGGAGGCAGATACAAAAAATGGAGCTTTACAGTAGAGGAAATATCTAAAGAGAGGCAAAGCTCATTGCTACAACTTACAGAATACAGATAAGAGATTGGAGTTCACTTTGAGTTCATTACTGATGTGTAGCCACTCTCAGATGATCAAAAGTAACTTGTGGAAACTGTAGTATTGGTGCATTTGGGCACTGATCTGAGTTTGTAAAGGCATAGAGGTGTTGGAAAAGCAGTCACTTCTGTTACATTACTGTACCCCTGTAATTTCCAGTGCAGGTTTCTCTAAAAAACAGTATTACAGTAGACTAGATTGACTGGTTAACACTGTGTTAAATTATCCCCCAAATTGCAGTACATAACTCTTTCATCAAAGCCCATCAGAATGTTTTGAGCACAGAGTAACTGCTAGGAAGCTGCAGACCATTTTGTTGGCAAGGCACTGAGCCTAGCAGCCATAGCAAGGAAATGATTGTGACTTTGGATTGCTGCAATGAATCATTTGTCTTCTGGTGAGGACAGGAGAAAGAAATTGTGGCAATGCAATGTCTTTGAATGTAGAAAACCTCTGTACTCAGAGCATCTTTGAGTGTGCAGTAACACCGAGCTGTGGAGGCTTACCAGCCCTGTTCTGTGATGTCAGCAGGGAGAAGGTTACCCATGCATGGATTTCATGTTGGCAAGTCGATTCACTGCGATGGATGGATGAGGCAGCATGCAGAGCAGTGAATGCTAGGTGTAACATTGGTTCTCTTCTCATTGAACCAGCCCGTCACTCAAAAGCTTGGAGTCCCTCACTGGATTTAAAACCAGAAATTTCTGACCATTTCATACAGTGGAGGCAAATCCATTAATTTTTTTCTTAAAGCCTGTTTTCAAATACCGAATAAGCCATATCTCTGTCACTGCATTGCCCAGCTAATTTTGCTGCCTCTAACTTACGTTCATGGTTGCCTGTCCATGGAATGGAGTCAGATTTACCCGACGTGCTTCTAACAGCTGATGGGAGAGGATAGTTATGTTAACAAGAAAACTTGTTAAGATGTTTTGCTGTCAAGTTCTTTCATAATTCTTTTTACATAAATTGCTGTATTGTTCCTATTTGCCTCTTCTGGCCTGTGTGCCAGGATTTATTTCCAAACAACAATAGCAAGAAAAGGAGCATGAAATTCTAATTCGTATCCCACTGGGTAAAACACCGTACACATCACTGCTGTCTTGACCTCCTGCTTTAATCTATAACATATGTTGTTCCTGGCTGAGTGATTCACAGAGGAGAAGAAAAGCTGGTAGTGTTGATCTAACCGTGACACTTAACGGGTTTGTGGATTAAGCATCTTCTAATGACCAAATTGCTCCACGTTCTTCTCTCTCAATGGAAAAATGGACTTCAATTCTGTGCTTTTTAAAACAAGTTTTCCATCTGGGAAAGGTTTGTACCCCTTGATGTCAGGCTGGTTTACACAGAGCACACAAGATTGTCTTTTATTATTTAACAGGAAATAATAATGCAATGTACTGTGCTGGAAAATGGAAGATGTTAGAGAATTGAGACGTTTCATTTTCTCAACAGTGTCTTTTGCTTCCCTCTTTGCATAGTTGGTCAATTATCTCTGAGGAACATTAGTTCAATCATTCATTCTTTTACTTCTTTTTTATGTTCTTTTTTCTGTTACCGTGTTGGTGCTGCACTATTTGGAATTATTGCTGAGAGAGAAAATAGCAGCCACTTTCTCATAAAATCGTACCTTCTATACTGGAGGTGAATTATGTGCTTGATAGCTTTGCAAGTGATTGGATTCCTATTTCCTTTTTCATTATAGTTTATCGATTTGTGGGTTTTTTAATAGAATTCTTAGCTTATTATTCAAATAAACAACAGCTTTTAACCCAAAGGCTGTTCTGTTGAGCACTGCTGAGTTCTGTTACCTATCAGACATTACTTATCTTGGGAGTTTCTCTGTTCTTCCAGAACTTTCTTAGAGTGCTTTGTTGTGTGCCTCTACTCATTCTCCAGTATTTGCAGCATATTGCCTTACCCCAGGAGGATAAAGGAAGGAGACCTGCGTTTGAAAGCTTCAAATAAGCACAGTGAGCATGGAGCCTCTTATATGTTGACGTTACTTTGGTTAACAGAAAAGATGAGGTACGATTGTAGTTAGTGATGGCACATCCCTAAAATGTTTGATGAGTAATAAATAAGTCCATACAAGTATGCATACATCTGTGTACTTCCAGTATGCTCACACGTGCACGTGTCACTGTGAGCACACAGGTTTTCATTCTCATCTCTGTGTTCTGAATAGCAAAGCCATCACTGGTCTCTGAAATTACCTTGATAGGTTAGGGGTTATTTTCTGGTTTCTATAAAACCTTCTGCAATTCACTTTTTGCCACGAGGACAAATCAGCACGTTGCAACGGGACGGAACGCCTTCATTTAATTCTGTTACTCTGCTGATTTGGAAACTGAGGTTGTTTTGTGCCTCTGAGAAATTATACATAGTACTGGATTAATAAAAAAAAGAAAACTACTATGAAACTGTGCAGCTGGGAAAGGCTGCATGGTAGTAAAATATCCCACATACGCGTTTGTTTAATGAATACAGCTCTGGTTCCCAGTAGCGGTTACATTGCTGAGAGAGGCATCTGCCACAGCTTAATTCTGCAGCTGATGAATGATTTGTCTTTCCATTCTCTTGTAACAAGAGTCGAGTGATGGATGATGAGTAGTGCGTGTTTTGTTTTGCTGCATAGAAAATCTGTGCACGCAGATGTATGTGGGGAGAAAGAATGGAACTGGTGGGTAATGAGAGGTGCTGTGATGGGCTCTCAGAAAGCCCAGTACATGAGAATGGAGTTTGGTAGAGTTTGATACTGGCAGCTCACGGATGCTCAGGGGGGTAGAAGATGAAGCACGGGTGGTTGCTCTCTTTTGGATGTGCTTTCCTTTTAGTAAATATTTGCCTAATTCGAGCAGTTGAGCTTCAAGTCCTTGTATGTCTGCTGGGCCTCTCAAGCACTTGAAACCAATCTGATAGCTGTGGCTTACTGACGAGCTTTGAGCAGGTGAAGTACTGATCAATAGGCTTCTAAGTAAAGATAGCAGCTCTCTCGGAGCTGAGCAGTATAGCAGCTTCATCTGACTTACCAGGAATTTGTATATATTCCTCAATTCTGACACATTTTTAATAATAAAGTAAGAAATGTAGGTGCTGAGGGTTGAAAAGTATCCATTACCTGCAGGGTGAATGTGCTTCCATGTATTTAATCAGTAAGCATTTCGTACCAGTTACATTACCACATAAAGTTGTGCCGTGTCCTTGTTCCCTTCTTTGGTCTTGCACATCACATTGGTTAGAGCATTAGCTGAGGGAAAATGAAAATTGTGTACAGCATGATGAGATTGCAATGAACTGTTACTGACACTGAAGTTGCTATTGAAGCCTGAGTTGAACTTACCCACATAGTTGCATTTCATAGAAAATTCATGCTGTAGATATTTACAGTTAGGGTTGGTAGGCTATAATATTTGCTCAAACAGCCTACACTGGTTATTGTGGAGTAGCATAAACTTGAATGCTGCAGGAGTGATGACATGGGATTTATTTATTACAAGAAGCAGCACAGATAATGTGGCCAACTGCCTTTCTCTTGTGTTCATGTCAAGAAAAGCTTGTTCTCAGCCCTCTGGAAGGGACATGCTTGTCTTGCTGCACGTGAGGATGCTTTTATCTACAAACTGTGGCACTGTAACATTGTCCAACGCTGTTAGTTGCCTGAAAATCAAAAATCCAGTGTTCCAGTGGATTTGAATTCAGAGCTTTGGGGATGATACTCCTACGTTTGCACGTGGCACCATTTCCATTTGCCTTGTGTGGCACTGCCAACATAAACATCTTACATCACCCACTTACTAAAAGCATTTGCATTTTTGTTTTCCCTAGTATAAACTTTGCATTCCTGACTGCTTACAGTCTGAATCTGTTGCTTGAGCAGTTTCAGGCAATTGCAAGCTAGAGGTTAGCAGGGCTTTTTCATACATATTTTTTTCCTGGATTGGTAAAATTCTTGCTGAAAAGTCAGATGTTGAGTACAGTTGTTCCTTTTTTCTCCTCTCCTGTTTTCCCTTGTGCATGTTTTCTGAGTATCATAACCTTATTTCCTTGTCCTTTCCATAGCAAAGGTATTATAGTTGCAAATCAATGAACGCTGCAAACATCTGTTGAATGTGAGTCACCTTCTGCTTCCCTTGTGATTTCTGTTTTCCTTTAGAGCAGTTTCATTTGTCTCTTTGTCTGCACACTCTCTGTGCTTGATTTTTGAGTTTTTCTCTTTGGCATGCTGCTTTGCTGCTTCCTTACTGCTTGTGTTTTCCTAACTCTCATGCTGTTTCTCTGGAAGAATTGATTTTTATAGCTGGTGCTTTTGATCCTTTGTACTTTTGAAAAGCATCACAGCCAAATAGCGCTGAAATACAGCACTGTGTCCATGCTGCCAAAACACAGACCTTTATCAGTCGTTCCTGGTGTGAGAGCTGGCAGTAAGGATGCACGGACCTCAGCATTGAGAGATGAGCCCCCAGTGAATTCGCTGCAGCAACTGAAGGAATCACCTCTTCCCTCTGACAGACACTACAGATCTGTCAACAGAAGGGAATTTGGAGATGCATCACCTCTTGGATCCAGCATCTTATTTTGAAGGAGTTTTTCTGAGCAGTTCAATCTGAGACATCAGGTACAGCACCAATGCATTTGAAACATGGGAGGCTAATTTTTTTTGTCAACTTTCTGCAAGGGTGTGATTTCTTAAGCTGCCAGAGCAGCCGCCAGAGCTCATCATTCAGTGTCCTGAGCAGCATCTGAGTCCTGCAGTCTTGTGTTCAGGCAGTTCAAATGACATTGACATGAGTGTTCATAGTAAGAGTTGGGGCATTACTCTTCAGCACTCAGAGGCATGTAAGAAACAGTGATCAGACTTGTAAGTACAATTTGTCATCAGTGCAAAAGTTGAGAAGGGTTGTTGCTGATCTGGAAATCACTGTTATCTATTAAAGTTCTGATCAGGGCCTTGTGTTTGAGTTGTTAAGTACCTAGAGGTTCAGGAAATGTCTGCCTGGAGAGGTGGTGGATGCCTCACCTTTGGAGACACTCGTGGTCAGGCTGTGGGTGTCTGTGTGCATTGCAGGGAGTGGGACCAGATAGCCTTTAAGAATCCCTTCCAACTGAAGTGATTTGATGATTCTCTGATTCTGTAAGAAGTGTATGGCGAAGAAAGGGAATGGAGATAACCCAGGGAAGGATAAAATTTAAATAGGGAAGAGGGGCAGACTTCAAATGACCCAGTAAGTCAGATCTAACCCAGGCGAGGTGCCAGCTTTCTGAAAATCTGGAAGCAATAACAAGTGCAAGAGACATTGGCCCTGAGAGATAAATCAGCCTTAGGCAATTTTACCTGTCTCAAAGACGTCCATGGAGATTTTCAAGAACTGTGGAGATATGGGACTGAGGGACCTGGTTGGTGGTATGGTGGGGGTGGGTTGGGGTTGGGGTTGGGGATCTTAGTGGTCTTTGGTCTTCCCAACTTGAATGATTCTGTGATGTGAGCTTTTTCTTTGTTAGGTTTGTTCAGTTCCTGCTGCTGTGGTGCTGTCACCTTCAAAGCTGTATGCAGCAGTCATTAATAACACTACACTAATAATCCTGTCCAAAAAGCAGGCTCACAGCCCTCTACAAAACTGAGCAGCATAGATCGTCTGGGGAGTAATGGCTGTGTCAGCAACAAAGACTGTATTTCTGCACTGTGACACATTTCATTGTGTAATGTTGATGCTCCAAGGTATTCCAGTTAACCTGCCCATATGATCACCTCTGAGAAGCAGCCCTGAAGGCCATGATCTGGTACCACTTCAATAGCTGCAACAGTTGCTTACACAGAAGGGTAATGCTAGGAATGTTCTTTGCATATTTTAACTTGTAATATATACTATGACAGCTGACAGGAACGAGAGCCAAAGCTATTTTTCAGGCCAGGGTCCTACCACAGTTCCTGAGCTAACCATGATTTGAAAGCCACTCCAGAGAGGATTTCATCCTTTGATCAGCACAGCTCTCAGAAAGTCATCTGCAAATGGATATTCGTCTGCCTTTTGCTACGTGAGTGGATTGCAGTGTGCTTGCTTTCCTCTCATCAAGGGGCTGTGAGTAATGGCTGCTGAAAGATGACCTGATTGTGCAGAGAGGACTCATAGGACGTGTCATAGGACATGGAGAGGAGGGGTGAAGGTAAATTGAATATACCACTCTGGTTTGTAGAAGGCAAGATACATCTGAATGGCTGATAATTTGCAGCTAGAAATGATTAAAGTACATTGACTTGGAACCATAATTAATATAAATCACCGCGCTTCAAAGGACATTTTAAAGGACTTTGCATAAAAAAAGCAAATCTCAAACTCCACAGTCCTAATTGGTTTCATTTGCGTTTGAAGAGTTCATTTGGCTTATGCCTGCAGTCCTCTGACAAGCTTTTCCTTTTAGCAGCTGCCTATAAATTAGGGCAGTTGTTTTGACTGGTAGCAGCCATATAAGAGTTCCCGCAGCTCCACAGTGAGAGTAGGTCCCTAATTAATCTTATAGAATTTTATTGGTGATTCATGACAGCACGTTTTGTGTTGCTCAGAGCTTTTATATGCTTTCATACTCCGGAAATTCACAATCAAAATGAGTTCTAATAACATACGGCTGCTCCAGGCGTAGGTGGCTTCTTTTATGGTGTAATTACTTTCCTTCTAGGCGCTGGATGAAATACCCAGGTTCAGGTAACCAGTTTTGTGTTATCTCGTTTCACTTATTGCAAGAACACGCAGTTTGCCCAGGAACTTTGGAAATGAGGTCTGGAAGGCAGCTCTGCACATGGGCAAAGGCCTGGGACAAAATACAGATGCGTGGATTTAGGCGAAAATGGAGAGTGAAGGTTGTGTTGAGTTTGCTGCTTTCGTTGTTTTGAAGAAAGCAGGGTCTCATTATGGAGTGCTTGTTGTCGTGCTTAACAATGGAACTCTTCATTCTTCTGAAAATTCCAAGAGTTCCACTTTGTCGGAGCTCATTACAAAAGCATTCTACAATGTCTTTCATCCATTGAAAATAGTATTTCCCAATTAGTTTAGTCCTTTGGTTTGGAGCCGAGGGCAGAAGTATGGGTTTAATGACTCCAGTGAATTGTTTTTGGCCTGCAGATGGTAGAAGAAAGCGAGGAAAGACTGACAGAGGAGCAGATCGAGTCGCTTCTCCAGACAGTCGCCAGCATTCTTCCAGGGGATCCAGAAGAACAGCAGAGAGACTCAGCGATGGAAACTGAAGGCAGAGGTGGCCAATAGCAGGAGGCATCTAGACCAAAGCCAGCAACAATTTCAGCAGAAGAGAATTGGTTAATCTTTTCCTGTTTTTACTTGATACCAGTTTCAGCTTGTATTGGACATCATTGTAAAATATATTAAATGTTTCTATTACTCAGAGGTGATGAGGGAACCCATTGTTTACCAGGAGGCATGGAAGAGAACACTGTTGTTCCAGCATATTGTCTTGTACAGGGGTGATAGTGACTGACTTTATAACGTAGCAGACAAATTACAGGGCACAAAATGGGAAGCTTTTGTATTTTTTACATTACCCATGTAACAGCTGTATATTTGAGTAGTCTAATATACAGCTGGCAATGTTTTAATTATCACAGCAGTCTTATAATTGCTTTCAGATGATGTTGAATTGCCCAACTGCTTTTCAGAATGTGATTTACAATACAAAGCCAGCTTTTGGAGCTGTTAGGGAATAGGGCTGCTGTCAGAGATCTGTGCATGGAGTAACGTACAGAAACTGCTTGGTATCTGTTTGGAACACACAAAGTAGGCTGATGGCATCATGGAGTGAGAGGATGTGTAGGTTGGATAACTGTTCTCAGGGATGTTGGGCAATCTGCAGATGCATGGTAGATGCAGATGATCAGCTACATGAATGGATTGCCCTGAGCACGGCTGGGTTGGACCAGTTTTGCAGCAGCTGAGGCTCTGGACTGTAATGCTAAGGCCCTTAGTAATACAAACAAAAGGACATTTAAGAGTGAGGTCTGTATTTTCCTGTTGAGTGTTTGTTCCAGTATTTATGTATAAGCAATGTGCTTTGACCGTGGAATAAATGAATGAGTCAACACTGAAGTCCTAATCTGGTTTCTAAGAATGAAAACCAGTCGTGTGTGGAGGAGGATTTTCTGTGTACTGAGCTTTGTCTGATTAAAGATTTTAGGATCAGGTATTAAACATTGAAAGCATTGATGATTATAAGAAATCTTTTGTAGATATGCACAAAGTCATGAGTTACACCCGGCGCTGGTTTTATACTTCAGACCATTCTTCTGTAATTGTTACAATGGGCTGGAAAAAGAAATAAAGTTTGAAGCACATCCTGGGATTCTTTTTGGCCTGAAGATCCAAGAGCTTGAATCAAATCATCTGCCTTGTACACCCGCTTCTGTCATGGTTTTATTTGGTGATCCAAAGTGAGGAGTTTACCCTCTTTAAGCCTTAGTTATGTGATATAGGAAAGGGAGTGATACCTTCTGTTGTTTGCAGGATTTTTATATGCATTTCCTTGGTATTTTAAGCTGTTTTGATGTTTGGAGAGGAAAGGAAGGTATTGGAAAATGTGTTTGTTACCTCCTAAATGTGATTTATCTTACATTAAGGCTTCCCAACACTGGAGGCTGATGGTACGCCTTGACTGGGAATATGAAGTGCAGCATTAGAGGGAAAAGACCACAGTACATTTTTGTGATAAACTGATGTCTATATTTTCTCCCTAAATGTGCAAATAAACCAAAAGAGATGAATAAACCATATCACAGAAATATGTGAAATTAAATTTAAAATTAGCATTTTTACTTTTAGCAGTCATTAATGCTTGATGCTCCGTGGTCTTGGGCTGCAAGTGTTTACATTTTTATCTGCACTCTTTCTCAAATTAAGTTGTTGAAGCATTTTCTAAACGTAGGAGAAGCAGTTGGGACCAGATTGAAAGTATCTTTAGCCAGCAAGAATGTTTTGTCGGATCTGTTAATAAGGATATTCCATCTTGGAAATTGCTGAACATACAGGTGAAGAATTGCTTTCTCTCTCCGAATGGTTCATATGTTGTGGTTTTCAATCTCAGATGCTTTCTTTGGAATCCCAAGACTCAGAAATGGTTAATGGAAAGCAAATGTCATCTTGTTTATGTGATTCCATTTTTCCACTGTCCTATATATTACTTAAAGGATCTGCCTGTCTTCCAGGGCTGCTTTCTGCTTTCATAACTAATGAGTTTCCCAACGCTATCAGTGTGATCTGTTAGTTCTCTTGGAGGCATGACAGTGTGGAAAGAGCAGCCCAGTGATGTGTCAAGTGTACGTGAAAATGTAAGCAGACTTAGCAGTTCAGTTGGTAATTTTGAGAAGAAAAGTACAGATTACACTCTATTTTTTGTATATTTAAGCACATGTTATTTTTCAGACTGCTCATCTCTTGTGTGTTCCACATGTTTATTCTGTTTTCAGCATTTGAGTGTTGGCTGATTGACAGCTCTGGGTGCAGCAGTGCTCTGCTCCATGCGCTTCTCCAGGAGAAAGGGAGAAAGCTGTCAGAATTCTCCTACTTTGATCCTTTAAAGTACATAAATTTTCATCTGCCTTGGTTTCTCTTTTTATAAACTCAAGGCTTGGAAGCCTTCTCTGTTGGTGATGTGGCAGTCCTGTCCTGTTCTGTTGGGGTTTTTGTACATCCTGATGGATGAGCAAATCTCTTGTACCAACCTCAAGGCTGTGCCCTTCCTCAGCCATCCCAGCGTGGCCATGTGCTCATGTATCTGAGGTTCTCTCTCCTTACAGGCAGCTGAGTTATGCACTTCACAAACAGAGCAGTGCCAGACCTCACAGCCTCGTGTTCCTGAGAATTACCCTACCATAAAGGCATGTCCTGTGTACGCTGCACGTCCCCTGTCACTGAGATAACATGGAGCTGAACTGTGTGATGAAATTATTTTCTAATGAGAACATCTGTGCTCTTGGTCTGGGCACAAGATCAAGTCTGAGTATGGGACTGCCCAGCCCTGCTTGTGCCCCCTTCAGCAGGGGAAAGAGCAGTTAAATTTGTTTAGTGACAATAACAGGGTCATGTTGGTGCGGGGAACCTGAATGACACAGGTCCCAGGCTGGCAGACATGGACGTGGACATTGCTCTGCTTGACCTCAGTGGCACTGAGCTACCTGAGCATCGACCTACACACAGGGAGCACAGGGCCCAGGTTGGGTCCCCAGGTGAGTGCTGTGGTTGAGGTGATGCTGGGGATATGGGGGAAGGGGCATGTGGGGGGAGCAGGGCAGAGCTCCAGGGACTGGGAGAGAGAATGGGCACCCCACTCTAACTTGTTCCCTCTGCTCTTTTAGGAAGCTGCCCAGAGCCCACAGCTCGCAGAGTCGATAGGAAACAAGTGGTGCATCCCCAAACTGTCAGGGACTGAGTTTGTAGAATCACAGAGTTGTTAAGGTTGGAAAATCAGTTACTAAGTCCCACCAAGATCCCCAACCCTACCATGCCCATTGACCACATCCCTCAGTGCCACATCTCCGTGGTTCTGGAACACCTCCAGGGACAGGAACTCCCCCATTCCCTGGGCTGCTGTACCAACAAATAACCACTCCTTTTGAAAAGTTCTTCCTCATATTTGACCTGAACCTCCCCTGGCACAACTGACCATCCCCTCTTGCCCTGTTGCTGTTAGCTGGAAGCAGAGGCCAGCCCCCACCTTGCCACAACCTCCTTTCAAATCACTGTAGAGAGCAGTGAGGTCTCCCCAGGCTTCCTCTTCTCCAGGCTGAACCATCCCAGATCTCTCAGCCTCCCCTCATCATAGTCCAGACCCTTCATCACAGCTCTCTTGCCCTTCCTTGGATCCCTTTGGGAAGGGATTTGGGGTCAAGGCAGGCAGGGAGCTGCTTGTCTGTGGGATGCTACAGCTCATCAAAATATTTCAACAGCAGCTTGGATCCGTCCAACCCCCACACCCTGGAGGGGCCCAGGGAATTCTCTGAGAGGCCCAACACACCCTTACAGAGTGCAAGCGATGCTCTGGTCCTGCCCTGGGGATGGGCTCCCAGTATGAGCCCTGCAGAGGTTGGGGCACAATTGGGATTTTTCCAGCTGGGTCAGGGTTGGAACCACCGCAGGCACTGACGGAGAAAATATTTTGTGTTCCCACAGTGAGTGATCCCACTGCAAGGGTTTTATTGAGCAAGAAGAAATGCTTACACTGAAAAATCCGAGCCTTGGCTGAGGCACAACTAAAATGGAGAGAACGCTTAGGAAACATTTGTTAAACCCTGAGGACCTTTACATGCCATGAGTGAGTGTCCCAGTGCATGGAGCTTAAATTAATTTCTTTGTGCACTGATGATCTTTATTTTATTAGTTTGTGTTTATAGAAAGTCACCTATTGGGTAGCAGAAATGCCATTAAAGTTTGAAGGTGGTTAAAATAAACCAGCCCAATGGGGTGAGAGAGCATCTGAAAGGAGCATGGAGCAGGCATTCTGCTTTTATTTGGGATTTTTGCTCTTCCTTGAGCAGGGGACCAGGCTGCTCCCAGCTGGGGCAGTGTACTGATGGCACCGCTGCTGTGCTGCGAATCCCATGCTTTGCCTTCCTTTAAGGGCAGCCTTCCCCCCACTCCCCACTGTGTGGTGTGAGCCTCACAGAGCTGCTGAAGAAAATCTGGCACTTCTGCTCTATGGGGCCAGGCAGAAATTTCATTACTCATTTATAAAAAAAAAACAAAACAGCACCCAAACCATCTGCTGATGGAGGGGTCCTGGGTCCAAAACCTTCCCCCACTGCCAGACCCTGGGGACAGCAGAGGTGGCATGTTGGTCCTCAGTTGGTCTGGGCTTTTCTTCTTCAAAGAGAGAGAATTAAAGCTCAGATCAGGCGCTGTTCCCTCAGCTTGGTCGGTTTTCTCCCAAAGTTTTGTCCAGAGCTGTGCAGTGCTGTCCTCAAACAAAAGGTGGCACTTTGCTGTCCCAGGCATTGGTCAGCCTGTGCTGGGGGGTCTGGGCTGGGAGCAGCCCCGAGTATTGGGTTTGCCTGCTTATAACCCGGGGGGTCCAGACCGGCAGGGAGCATCAGTCTGCTGCTCTCCTTGTAAAGCATGGCGGTTGTTTTTATGGTTTGTGTGTTTGTTTGTTTGTACCATTCAAATTCATCCAAAAAGATTATTTTTCCCCATTTGCATTGTTCACCGATTTCCTTAGAAACCTCAGTGGAACGCAGCAATTAAAGCCCCTTTGGCACAAAGCAGTGGAGGTGAAGGAAAGGAGAAGGAAGCACAGAAACCCAAAGGGATTTCAACCGCTTCCTCCCATCAGTCTGTCCCTTCCTGCTGCCAACACAAACACCTGTGGGCCCCGTCCCACACACAGTGACACTGGGGGACCTGCAGAGCAAGCCAATCCCAACACCCCACCCTGTGTTCTGTGGCTGTGGCTGCTTTGAAGAGCCCAGAGTGGCTCAATAGACCAACCCAGCCCCAAAATACTGCTGAAGCATCTTCCTGCTTGTTCTCTGCTTTTAGGGCTTTTCCCATCTCCTTTCCCCACCTTTCTCTATGGCACCGGGAGCCGGAGTGCTCCCTGTAAGGAGAATTGGGCTGGTGGCACCCATGGGGAGCAATAGGAAATGCTGCAGAGCCCCAATGGCATCGGGTGCAGGGAGGGAAGTCGTGAGTGCTGAGCTCTTTGCTGGTGCCTCAGCACAGCCCAGGAGTTAATCATTAAAATGTGCCTATGTGTAACTACTCTCTGCAGGACAACGAACTGAGAAATTATTTAACACCATTTAAATGGGTCATAGCCAGTCACTATAATAAGTGTGCCTGGAGCCAATGGGAGCTATCGGGCTGCTATAAAAGTGGGTGGGGAGGAGTAGCGCTGAGCACCCAAGGGCTGGGTGCTGCCCTACGGAGAGCTCCCAGCCCTTCTGGGGCTCTGCACCCACCCCATGTGCTGCCATTGAAGGGCAGGGGGTCTGGGGGCTGCTGCTGCTGCTGGTGGGATCCGGAATTTGAGTGGAAAAAGGTGAAACTCAGCAGCATGGTGAGTGAGGACGTTCGGCCGAGGGGATGTGCAGGGTGTGAGCGTGGAGCACGTGTGGGTATGTAATATATCTGTATGTAGAGCACGCAGCTTTGGTGAGCCACGTGCTGGGGGTTGGGTTTTGGAGTGCTGGTACCATTCTGACAGTTGTGTCTTGGTGCTGGAGTGGCCAACTGTGGGCTGGGGAGCCCTGAGTGCCCCACATCCCATATGTATATGCACAAATTTTGTACGTATTGTTTGGATATTTAGTTATATAAATGCATTTATACATATTGAAGTATCTAAATACTTGTTACATCCTATGTTCAAATTAACAGGCGTTTATATATCTGCCTAAATGTGTGCATTTAAAGTGCACTCAAGTGCCTGAAATGTTCCAATATAGCTGTGCATATATAAGCATATAATCATACATTATGCACCTATATATTATATACACACATACCAATATATACGCACACACATATATATGCACTTATTCATGTGCAGGAGCAGGAGGAGAGCAGTGTGTGTTACAGCCCCCCAGCCCCACAGCTCCCTATGGGTGCCCCTCTCCTTTCCCCAGGGATGTCCCACTGCACCAGGTGCTGCTTTGTGTCTGAAAATAAATGGGGGGATAAATGATTGACAGACCTATGTGGGACATGGCCGTGTTTGCTGTTCTGCCTGTGTTTGCCATGCACTATTCCTGACCTTGGCCTGGGGGCTTTGCTGCTTCCAAATGTGCTCAGGATGTGGGGAACTGATGGGACAGTTTTTTTCCCCCCTAAATAGCTTTCTGGTAGCACCAGGAGCTGATCTTCAGCCACTGTGAATGGGGAAAACCTGCTGCCAGGATGGGATCCTTCCTGTGGGGCCCAGCACAGGACCCCATTTTTTCTTCCTGTGTTTTTTCGCGACTCTCAGCACAGCACAGGTTTGGTTTTGAAACCACAGTGGTGCGGGAGCCTCTCTGTGCTTCAGCTCATGGCCAGAGCTCAGCGCTGGAAACCCTCAGCCTGACATGAGCAGCACTTTGGCAGCAGGATTTGGGATTTGGGGGTTGTTTGTATTTTGTTTTAGGATGGTTGGGAGCCTCTCCTGCACCTCCTCGCACCGCTCTCCAGACACGGATGAGATCATTGCTGTCTCGCTGACATCTCAAACACTCCAGCAGATAATTCATGGCTGCAACACACGGTTAGGGCTCTGCTTTACAAACGTCTGAGTATCTCCTGCCATTAAACAGGAGTCAATCCCCGAGAAAATAGCTCTGCCCCATTGCACGGAGGGTGCTGAGTGCCCAGCAGAGATTTATTTCCTGGGTCAGTGTGCCAAGCATCCCCGTGCAGCAGAGCTCCGTGTGCTTCTTGCAGCCAGGCTCTCTGCAATATTGGACTTTATTTCTTATTTTATTTCAGAGGAAACCCGGAAGGGAGGAGGGAGCTGGGCTCTGCTTTGCTCTCAGCTGTTCCCAAGTGCTCAGCCTGCACACATCCCTCGTGCCACATCGACAGCTTTCTGTGAGCCAGGAGCACGGGAAGGTGCCCAGAAATGTGAGAGAGGAGCGCTCAGCTCCTGCTCTGAGTGGAAAAACCGTGCCTGTGGTGTGTGATGGAGAGGGGGAGGGAGGGCTGGTACCCACCGGGAGCCCCGAGGGTGCTGCAGCTCCTGTGCTCTCACAGCTGGGGAACAAATCTTGCTATGAAATGAATACAGCATGATGGCTTCTGCAGGCAGAGAGAAGGTCGGCTGTCGGTTGTCACATGCAGAAATGTGATGAGGAATGGGATGAGGGGTGGGATGATGGAGCCAACCATCACCCTGCAGGGTTGATGAAGGCTCTGTGCTGAGCTGCAGGGAGAGGCAGACATCCATGACCCAAATTCCACCAACGGGCTGCGATTCGGCTGGAGTGGTGCTCACAGCTGGGGATCCATCCCACTCTGTGCTGGGTCGGGGTGGTGGGGAAATATCATCTCTGGGCCCCCAACCAAGGCACCGGTCCAGGCGGCGCTCCCAGCTTTGACAGCCAGGTGCCAAATCCATCCTTTCTCCATACGCAGACTGAAAGTAATTGTTGTAATTCATAACAGCATCTCATCTCTAGCTGGAGGGATGCCGGGTAGGGCTGCATCCTGCTCCTTCCCTTGTGCTTCCTTTAGGATCAGAAAGGCCTTTTTGTAGGGCACGGGGAGCTGAGAGCCTACAGTTCCGTTGTGCAACTGCTGTGAAGGCATTCGAGGAAACAGAAAAACATCTGCAGTGCTGCCAGGACACAGCAAAGGCAGTGAGTGCAGCTCCAGAGCTGGGAACGAGCTGTGCAGAGAGGGAAATTCTTTGCATTCTTAGCAATAGGAAGGTGGAATTGGGGTAGAACACCGAGTGAGTGCCATGGTATCAGGAACGCACTTCTTGCTTTTAACCACTGTGCTCGTGTTGAATTCAGGGATGTTTTTGGAGTGGATTTAATCTGTTGCAAGAAGCATTGTGCTGGATGTGAAGGGAGGGAAGCAAAGCACTGCCATGGCCCTGAGGCAGATCCCAGCTCTCAGCTCGGGGCAGCCGTGCTGGTGCTGTAGCCATGTGCAGCTCCTGATCTTCCTTTCCCTGTTTGCTCCCTGGGCACTGTGCGGGGGCTGCGGACTGCAGCCTGCAAACGGAGCTGTGTGAGTCACGGCTTAAAGCCATGAAAGAAAAAAAAAAAAATCAATAAAGCGATCTGAAGCCATAAAACCCAACCAATAAAGCGATCTAAAAAGCACCGCTTTATGGATCAAGGCGGTATTAGTGGAAATGGGATGCAATGTTTCAGCCATAAATCATCATTGTGTCCAGGCACAACGGGCAGCACACGGCCTTTATCACCTTGGGAGAGAAACAGGAGAAGGATTTTGGCACCTGGAGGGATTTTCACAGCTAGAGGCCTCAGGGATGCTCGGAGGTGACGAAGCCCCACTGGTTGCCTCTGTTTTGTCCCCACTGGAGATGGGCAATGAGCCCCACCTTTTGGGGACACATTTTGGGGCTCCCTGCAGTGTGTGATAGGCAATGCACCTGGGATGTTTGCACCTACACGGCTGATTTCTGACATGTAAGAAGCGGGCAGCATTCAGCAGGCAGCTCTGTCCTTAGAAGGCTCCTGCAGGTCCAGATGCTCTGCTATTTTTCGTGGAAATCACTGTGCATCTGTGGGGTTTGAGCACAGAGCGTGCAGAATCCATTCCCTCTCATTCCTCCCAGCAAAACTCCCAGGACAGCAGTGCTGCAGGAGGACGTGGGCCGGGGGGAGGTGGTGATCAGGGACGTGCAGGTGTGCCAGATGTGCAGCCACACCAGATGTGCACAGCAGTGCCCCTGGGGGGGTGGCCGGCAGGCGATGACGGAGCCCAGCTGCTCCCAGCCCCCACAGCCGCCTGGCACAGCTGGCCAGAGGCGGCCGCTCTCTCCCAGATGTGCTCCGCCCGCTCCAGCTGCGCGCCGCGGGTGTTCCCCGAACCCGAAGGGGTTAAAAACATCGCCCCGCCCTCCACCCGTCAATCTCCACCCTCCGTCCAATGACGCTCCGCGACACATCGAAGCCGGCGACCAATCGGGACGTGCTTGTGATCTCCATGGCAGCACGGGGCCGGGGGCGGTGGGCGGCGCGGTGCGGCGGGGGCCGCTGCCGGTGCGGCTCCCAGCGCCATGCTGCCCGGGGCGGCCCGCCGCGGCGGGGCGGCCGCACTGGTGCTGCTGCTGCGCACAAACGGCCCGGGCCCGGCGGCGGCGGTGCAGGTGAGTGAGTCCGCGGGGCGGCTCCGAGGGCGCGGGTTCGAGGCTCGGTCGGTGCCACCTCAGCGCGTCCGTGCGAGCGGAGCACGCGGCTGCTGCCGGAGCGCTGCGTTCTGCTTCGCCTCCTCCTACTGCTGTTATTTCTTCTTCTCCTCCAATTCAAAGCGTCCGCCGGCTCCGCTCCCCGCCCGCGCTGCTCCTTTTGTTCCGCCGTTCTTTCGCCTTTCTGTGCCCGGCGCCGCTCCGCCGCTTTCGGTCGGGTCGGAACGATTTCATCCGCAAAGAGCGGAGCTGCAGCGGCGCGGGGCGGGGGGAGCAGCGTCCTTCCAGGCGTCCCAGAGCCGCGGGGCTGCGGGATCTGAGGGCTGGGAGTGGACCTGGGGACCTGAGGGGTCCTTCCGAACCCGAACGGTTCTGTGCCGCTCTGAACGGATCCGGAGCAAGCTCTGATGCGGACCATAGGAGCCGATTGCTGTGGTTGCAGGCTGGCTGCGTGCTGCTTCCACACGTGGAGCTTTCAGGTCGGTGTCCGTGGAGGCGAACTCAGCCTTTCTGCTCCTCAGAGGCTGGGATTACAAAAACAAAACAAAAAGAACACGCGGGTTCGGGGGAACGCAGCGTGGACGTGTGCTACAGCTGTCCCCGCGTTGCTCACACGTCTGTGTTTCCATCCAGCGCTGTGCTCCGACTTTGCTGTTCCTTCTGCCAGCCCTGCGGCTGTGGCTGTTGTGCATCGCGGCTCCTTTCTTCATGGAGGTGAATTAAAATGAAGTCGTGCTGTTTTATCAGGGCGTTTTTTTTTTTTTTTTTCACTCTATAACCGATGCAGGGAGAGCAGCTGCAGGGCTGGGAGCTGGGATGGCTTTACAAGACTGAAGATGAAGCACTGAGGGTTGAGATCTTGAGTTTTATTCCTGGCTTTGCTGGGTTCTCCCTGCTCGTTTGCGCTGCGCTGTGTGTGATGCTGTTACGTGGCTGGTAGAGTCATTAAGGGTGGAAAAGTCCACCAAGATCATCCACTAACAGCAGCACTTGGCATCTGGCATTGGGGGGCATCACTGAGATGATTGTGCAAACAGCGTTTTGAAGGCGTAAAAATGCTTCCAGGAGATCTAATTAACTCTTAGAACAACCTTCTGACTGAGCCTGTGGCAGCCTGGATGCCTTCTGTCAGTGGTGTGATGTGAATACTTGGGTTGTGTTCTCGGAGTTGTGCTATGCCATTATCATGTAACTGCCAGCTTTCCTATGCAATCTTCTTTGTGGCGAGCAAACGTGAGCAACCAGCAACAAACCCACGTGTTGAAGGACAGCTCTGATGGGATGTGTGCGCAGTTTGTCGTCAGCTTTCACTTAGAAACCCTGAAAGACTGCCATTGCATTTACTGCCTTCCTGCTTGAACCACTTGGTGAGCTTAAAACAGAACTTTTCACGGGGACTGCATGATGTCTGCAGTGTTTTCCAAGTGCGTATCTAACGCACTGTGTTGTTTGAAGAGGATTCCTAACAACATTCAGCCACCATTCCAGTATATATTTTTAGAGTGTAATGCCTGAGGGGAAAATGCGTTCAGAAATGGTGAACCCAGTTCTCTAGCATTATTGCTACTGATATTTTTTTGGATCCATATGTGGGTGATGTTGGCGGTGTCTCCTTGCTGCAGAGCTCAGGGCAGCAGCAGGGCACTCCTTTGTTTAAGAACACCCAAAAGCTTTTTGCAGCTGGGTGCAGTGTGTGCAGTGTGTGGCCTGGAGCTGGGCTGGAAGATGAGTGGCTGAAGTCCAGCAGCTGCAGAGCCAGCCAGCTCTGCTTGCTGCGTTCAGGGAAGCTCATGTGGGTACATTTCTGCTTTTTTGAGCAACAGTGGCCTTCAGAGGGCTCGGCAGGAACTGCTTGGAGCTCTCTCTGTGCAACAGAGTGCTGGGGCTGATCTAGTTAACTGCATGAGTAAAGCAGAGCCTGTTGCATCTCCCACTGTCTTTGCTTACCTTGTTTTGGAGGTCGAGCAGAAGCGTGGAAGCTGAGCTGAGCAGAGAAAATGTGGGCATAGGGCTGAGTAGGGTCTTCCTTCACAACGGGTTCTTCTCCAGTCCAGTGTTGGTGTCCGTCCCACAGAAACCAAGCACTGCTCTAGAGGGAGGTCTGGTTGGCAGAACCTGAGCCAGAAGCTTGAGAGGCAGAAGCCAAGGATAAACTGATCACCAAAAACTGCTTTGTGTCTGTGGGTTTCCTTGAGGTGGGTGATGCAAGTGGTGTTGGCCCATTGATTTAGCATTGGAAAAAGCTGCTTGGTTGGATGGCGGTCATCAGCTGACGGTCACTGGACTTTCCAGTTTCTGTAATGAGAGTTTGACCTGTAGAGCTCATGGGAGCTGCTCAGTTCTGGGGCGTAATGGGTGTTCTTTTACTCCCCTGATACGGAGTGTTTCAAACAAACCCCAGGCTGTTTAACATAAGATACAAATGAATGACTTGCTTCTTTTCTATACTGAAACCTTCAGCATTTTTTAGATGAACTTTAGGAGGACAGGTCTTGACCCACTGCATGTACAGGCCAGGGTTGGGGGGGAGAACTGCTGTGTGCAGAGTGAGGAAACAAAGCGGTCATTCTGCTTTGCTAACATCTTGTGGCTGACTCATAGGTCTGACTTTTCTGGAAGTGAATCCAGTTTGCATGCAGTGCTGCTCAGCTGTGCTTTCATGTACTGCAAAGCGTGGATCCCATCTCGGTGTGTTTTTGTTACATGTATATTTGCAGGGAGTTTGTTTTTATCTGTCATTCAAAAGCTGCTGATTGATTTACAGCTCACGTTGTGGTGTTTCTGTTGTTGTCGGTTGGTTTTTGGTCATTTTATTATTGTGATTAAGAGTGGGCTGTACCTTTAGTGGAGTAAAGAGCCCGCTGCTTTTCAAAGCTGGACTTCTATGCTGCAAGGGACAGCGGGTTGCCTTGCTGTGACTGTAAAATGCTGTCAGCTGTTGCTGTTAGCAGAGCACTACTGACTTGTAGCTCTCCTCCAGGTTGGCGTTGATGCGATCCAGAGTGCTCACTCATGGAAGGACGAAGGTGGGGTCTGTTGATTTGTGAGCTGCTGGAAGGGCAGTCACTTCCATCTGTCACACTTATCTTGAAGAACTTTATGTGTATCTTGGGGCCCAGGAGGGAGTTTGCTGGCTTGCAGAGCACGTTGATTTGCTGAGCAGTGCTGTTTTGTCAGCTCCTCTGTTGGTTTCCTGATGCACAAGACCCTGGTCTTGCTGTTTTATGGCAGTTGCATGCTCCAAGCGCTGCTTCCAGGCACAGACAGCATCACAGAAGGTCATAGGGCAGCAAAGCTCTGTCTGCTTATGCTCTTTCAGCCTTTGGCATCACTGAGCTTACCAAAAGTTACTGCATCGATTGAAGCTGTTTGCGGTTGGTTGGTGGTTGTTTTCTCACGTGTGTGTGTGTGTCACGTGGATTTTTTTATTGCTGCTTTTGTGAGCGGTCAATGGTAATTTAGGAAACCAACTGGCAAACTGTGGTGCTCCCAGCATTTGCTGCTGAGAGTGACTCATCCCTCTGCCTCACCAACCCCAGTGTTTCAGCCTTTGGTCACTGCTCTGCCCTGCTGCTGCTTGTTCTGCAGCTTGGTTCTGTTGTTCCAATAGCAGTGGCTGCAGTGATCTGTTTCCTGCAGAGATCAGCTGCTGAACTTGGAGTTGGACTCAATGGTCCTCATGGGTCCAACCAACTTCGGGCATTCAGTGATGCTGTGAACTTCTGCAGTGTCAGGGGACGGTTGGTTGTTTGCCTGTTTGTTTTTAGTTTGGAAGGTGAAGGAGATCTTTGGTTCAGTGTTTTGTTTTAGGAGGTTATGGTTGAGGAAATGAGCTTTATGGAATGTACTCAAACCAAATGACATCAGGATTGGTGTAAATGTTTGCATATCTTGTGTGCTCTGCAGCAAAGCGTCCTCCTGTTGCATTAGCTCTTTTCTGAGCGCTTTTTACTAAAACTTCTCCGTTTCTTAAAGCATTTAAAGGGATTTTGGGTGTTGTTTGCTGATTTAAGTAGAACAGTTTCCTTCCCTAACTGAAAATTGTGTACATGCTGAGTTTGCTTAGGAGAGACGTTTTGCTTTTTGGTGCTGTGGAGCTGTGGGCTGAATTGTGTGTATAGATAATTCTGCTGATATCCACGTATTTAAGGTAGAGTTAAGCCACCTCTTCAGCAGGGAGCAGCACGTAAAGTGTAGTGAGACTCTGTAGGATAAGAGGTGGTGGCTGTGGGTTTCATCAGGAGAAATTCAGGTTGGAAATGAGGAACAATTTCTTTTCCAAAGACCAGTGCTGCAGTGGCACAGCTGCCCAAGGAGGGGAGTCACCATCCCTGGAGATGTTCCAGAACCATGGAGATGTGGCACTGAGGGATGTGAGCAGTGGGCATGGTGGGGTGGTTGGGGTTTGGACTTGGAGGATTGCTGCTGATGGGATGGAAAAGCATCGAGGGCAGCCGTCATCCAAATGTTGGCAGTACGGCAGCGCCTGGAGCTCCTCGCAATGAAAAGCATCTGTGATTCATGTTGCTCAGTGAGTTGTTTCAGCTCTGAAAAGCGAGCTCATGTTTAAAGTAGCAATTAGAGGGCTAATTTCATTTGAATTCGGAGAGGAAGAGTCGGTTTTCAGGCTAGCTCGTGTCTCCAGAAACACAGCGGGGTTGGACGGCAGAACACAGGTAAGGGAGCAGTCTGTACAATAACTCCTAGGGATGGAAAAGGTAAATGTTCAGGGCTGAGGTCAGTGTGAGCAGATGAAGTCAGCTGGGAGCTGAGGCAGCACTTCTGACCCAGCCCATGTTGGATATAACCATTGGTACCACTGTAAGTCATGGCTTGTTCTTCATCCTTCCTGCATGTGTCTGTGTGGATTCAGCAACGGATTTTAAACCTTTTGTTTCTATCTAAAGCTTTTGTTCAGACTCATGTACGTTGCTGAAGTGATCTAATTAGGTCTTTGGTTCTTACTTCTACTGTGAATGGTGCAGTTTGAAGGAGCCAAAATGGAAAATGATGTTTGTGAAAAACCTTGTTTCAATTTTGGGTGTTTTGGGGCTTCAGGCACTATCCTCCCATCATTACTGATTAAAAAAAAAGTCATAAAATATTTAGTAATAGGTGTGCAAAGCCTTGCATTTCAGCACGTCTCATTTGTTTTTGGGTACTGAATTGTCCTGTTGCTGTAGATGATAGCACCATAGCCACGTGAAAATAACTTACAGGAGAGAAGCAGAGCTTTTGTTGTAGCTAAATTCACTTTGAACTGTACTGAGATATGCTTTGTCACCAGGTAATGGCAACTGCTTAATTCATAGAGCTGAGAGTGGATTTAATGTAGGACATCATTGGCACCTCAGGAAAGAGACGAGTGGTTATATCCCTGATTTGCCTTTTTTCCATTGTTTTGTGATAGTTGTAAGGGCTTAAAACCGACTGGATGATTTATGTGTGATATTGTAGAACCAGAAGGGAGGTTACGCTATGATGTAACAGTTAAACATTTTTTTACAGCATGTATTTCCATTCCATACTATAAACGTGGGATGACTGTAACTATAAACTCATGGATGTGGCTGCCAGGATGCTTTGTGGAGCGTAGCCGTCTTACTGGTATTGGCCACTGCCTTTTGATTTGTCATGGGAGTACTTTCCATAAACCTCTTTGTAAAATGACAATACGTTTTCACATTCTTAACTTCCAAGTGTTACGTTTTGGATGGGGGAGGGTGCTGGCTGCCATGGAATCAGTGAGGTTGGAAGAGACCTCTAAGATCATCAGGTCCATCTGGCAGCCCAGCCCCGCCATGCTCACTGTTGTACCAGCAAGAACGCAGATCTGTCTAGGTGATGTAGGAGAGACTAAAGAAAGTGCAAGCTGACAGCATTGCTTGAAAGGAGCACGGTTCCTATTTGGAGGTAGAATGCAGTATACATACTTTGTTCTGGGAATGCTTCGTTGCACGGCTTGAAATCATACAAGGCTTTACCTCTTCCTGCTGGTATTCTGGTTGAGAACAGGGCTGATTTCTCTCTCTAATCTATTCAGTTTTTCAGTATTTCAGCTGTTGAAGGCTGATCTTAGTTTTGATCCTGGTCAACTTCAGTCTTGGGTTCTGCTTACAGTTCATAGTGACCATCCACTTCTTTCACCAAAGCTTCCCTTGAAATGAAAATGGATTTGTTCTCTACTTATTGGGAACTATTTCTCCTTATTGCTTTAAGCCCGTGATCAAAAACTGGAGAATCTCACAGTCAAACGTTGTTATATAGCTGTGAAATGTCTTTTGCTATAATCTTGTGTTCTCTGAAGGAAATGGAGCGTGTCAAGCTCCTCACTTAATGAGAAAAGGTGCCTTAATGGTTACTTTTCCCTATTCTAAAGTCCCTTACAAACGATGTCTTTGACTGCAGAGTGTAACAGAAGTTATCCAGTGGTGGGATTCTTTCGAATATAGTGCTGAACTGTGCCGGAGAACTTCTGTGTAAATAGCACTTATAATCACAAATCTTGTTCTGTGTTGTTTTGCTGCTGTGGCAGACAAGAGGACTTTGCATTATTGGCTCTTTGCTTTTTAGATGTTGCATTTAGTAGATTAATGCAACATCAGGAGATACTAATTGTATTGAGTGCCATCAGATATTTTTGGTGCTGATGTATCACTGTAGCTGTTAATTAAGTCCTTTTTTTTTTTTCTCTCACCAGACCCTAACTTATTTTGGATCAGGATCTCCATGGCACGTGAACTAGAAAGTAATCTGCAATAGAAGGTCTCTTTATTTTGAAGCGACAGTCTTTATCAAAATGGTTGGAAAGCTCAAGCAGAACTTGCTGTTGGCATGCCTGGTGATCAGCTCAGTGACAGTGTTCTACTTGGGCCAACATGCCATGGAGTGCCACCACCGCATAGAGGAGCGCAGCCAGCCGGCGCGGCTGGAGAGCCTGAGAAGCACAGTAAGAACTGCTGCTAATGGAAACACAAATAAAACCTTTGCTTACAACAAAGACATGCCTTTAATATTTATTGGAGGAGTACCTCGAAGTGGCACTACGTTGATGCGTGCCATGCTTGATGCTCATCCGGATATTCGATGTGGAGAGGAGACGAGGGTAATCCCACGAATTCTGGCAGTGAAGCAGATGTGGGCCAGATCAAGCAAAGAGAAGATCCGGCTGGATGAAGCTGGAGTCACAGATGAGGTCCTGGACTCAGCCATGCAAGCGTTTTTATTGGAAATCATCGTGAAGCATGGGGAGCCTGCGCCTTATTTGTGTAACAAAGACCCTTTTGCTCTAAAATCCTTAACTTATCTTGCTAGAATTTTCCCCAACGCCAAATTTCTTCTAATGGTACGGGATGGTCGTGCATCTGTACATTCCATGATATCTCGAAAAGTCACAATAGCTGGGTTTGACCTCAACAGCTACAGAGACTGTTTGACCAAGTGGAATCGTGCTATAGAAACTATGTATAACCAGTGTATGGAGGTTGGCTTTGAAAGGTGTATGCTGGTACATTATGAACAGCTTGTATTGCATCCTGAAAGATGGATGAGAACTCTCTTAAAGTTCCTTCGCATCCCATGGAACCAAGCAGTGCTGCACCACGAAGAAATGATTGGAAAAGCCGGGGGTGTTTCTCTTTCCAAGTGAGTATGAGCGTTCCTCTCTTATCTTTTATTGCTCTGAAAGATAAAATAGGGCCTTTTGCATATGAAAGACCAGTCATAACTCAGTTCTTTAGCAGCTAGTGATATCTTGGGAAGCTGACCTGTGGTGCAGATTGTATGCAAAATAGGAATGACTGTCAGCTATTGCTTTGCAGTCTTGGGTGAACTCTGAGCAGTTGTCCCTGTAGCATACATGTATGGACCAAGTGAACTAGCTCATACTTTAAGGTCAGTCTAACTTGAATTTGGACATCGAGCATCAGCCTTTCCTCCAGCAGAGCTTTGCTTTTCCCTTTGCCCCAAAATAAACGTAGACCGTTTTTATCTAGACTGGCACTGTTAGTCCTAGCAAGATCACCCGTGTGATTTCAGGAACTTAATTATTGTTGTCGATGCAGGAATGGCCTTTGAGGTATATTTGCCAAGGACGTACTCTTCCAGGAAACTTGAGAAATGGTTCCAACAAAATAGAAAGCAGAATTGGCATGCTCTTCTGTTGGCTTGTGCTCCTCTGAGGACAAGCACTGAATAAAATTAACCTCGTTGGAGGCAGATCTTAGTAGTCTGTCACACCATCTGTGTGTCTGACCTAACTGCTTTCAGAACAGAAATCCAGCTGTGCTTATAAAACTTCAGTACTTAGGAGGTGAGTGTTTAAGGCGTGTTTTGCTCTCCTTTTTTTTTTTTTTTTGCATTTTTGGCTTTTTTTTTTCTTTTTGCTGTTGCAGATCAACCTGACGGATCACATCACTTACAGTTCTAAAGTGTTGATTAAAAAGCCATCTTTTAGCAGCAAGGCATGCACAGTTAAATCCCCTGACTTTGCTTTTTACTATACAGCACTGACCAAGTGCATGGAGTAGCAGAGGCACCTTGCTCAGCAGGCAGCATGGGCTGGGATTTCAGCTAAAGCTAAAGTTTTGAGAGCTAAAAGTTGGAAGTGGGTTTTTTCTGTATACAGGGAAGCGGCTGCTCCTGTTGTGTGGGATTTTTAATGTACTGTGAGGGGTTATGATTGAAAGCAGTGATAAAATTGGATGCTGCTATCAAGAAGGCATCCCAACCATATTTGTGGTTTGTTTTTTGTTTGTTTGTTTTTGCAGTCTTGTTTGTTAGCAGATGGAAGCCTTCAGATGGTGTTAACGTGGAGCAGTGTGCTGTTGTATGTCTCTGCAAGCTGTATCTGCTGTGCCTGCACTCTTCTGCTATCTGTATTGTGTTACTGCTTCACAGTGGTGGCTGAGGGGGGAGCAGGCTGACTTTTACTGCCATAAATAGGTGCTGCCAAGTTCTGTTAAGTGTCCTGTAAAAATAGCCGTGCAGAAGGCCTTTTTTAGTAAATTATTGCTGCTTTACAGCTCACAGATCAGGGTTAGTAAAAATTAATGGGCCTCTAGACTATAAAACTCAGTAGCCTTACGGAGTTCACACGGTTTCAAGTAGTATTTCTTGCTGGATCTGGTGGAATGGGATGTGAGGAGTTGAGAATATTTGTTCACGTCCCTAAAAGTTAGGAGAATGTAGTGCTGAAAGTAAAACGTGACTTTGGGAATATTCCCAATTCAAACTTTGAAATTTGGTACTTAGAATCATAGAATATTGCATCATTAAGGTTGGAAAACACCACTGAGTGTCCAGTCCAACCATCAGCTCATCACCACCGTGCCCACTGAATGGAACTGTAGAATTGTTAAGGCTAGGGAAGACCTGTATGGTCAACTAGTCCAGTCATCAGTTTGTCTCAAAGTATTCTTTTCTTTGGGACCCTCAGTTGAGTTTGAATTGGATGGTTTTGCTATTTCTTGCAAGGTGATACATGGAAATGATTTGTTATTTCAGGAGGTTTTGGCAATAGGGGACAGAGGGGATGTTGATGTTATGGCTGTGGTGTTTCTATCTAATCAAATACCCTTGAAATACATGGTGAGATTTGGTTTCCAATTGCAAGAGACCTTTATAATTTGATAATGATTTTAGTGACTCAGTCTTTAGAGGGCTGTAGAACAAACAGTGCCTATGAAATTCTGTAACTTGCACGTCTGTTTCATGTCATTAAATGATGCTAATTGAAGTTGGGTAAGAGGAGCACGAGGCTCCCCAGTCTGGTTTCCTTGCAGCATTTGTACCCCATTGACATCCCCATCTCCTCGCTGCCCTGGAGCTGCTTTGCAGAAGGATCCTTCCCACACAACTTACTGCGAGCTTCAAGGGCTGTGCCACGGCTTATCAGATTTTGACAGCTGAACAAAATATACCTCGCAGCGCTTAGTTTTCCCTCTATCAGGTTGCATTTGGCACGTTCTCAGCTGCAGCCAAATTCCTTATGGCCTCAGGTGTTGAGTTCCAGGCTCAGGCTCAATTCTGCGTTGTTCTCTTGCAGCATAGAGTTTCCTTTGAGGTTTATCTGGGAGTGCTCCGTGCTGCAGTGTGTGAATAGCACCTTCTTTCAGCTGAAGCAGCTAACTCCAGGCCTGGCTCCACGCTCTGCCCATAGCTTTCTCCCACCTGCCTTTTCAAAGGGCAGTGCTGAAGATGCCCTCAGAGATGATGTGAGGAAATTCAGAACAGAGCTGTCTGTTACATGCAACTTGCTCTTCTCACGGAGCCCTCTGCCATGTACTTCAAGCTGTTCTGTAACGATGCGTTCAAATCAGATCACTCAAATTGAATTACAGTTTTACTGGCAGGAGAAGCATTTCACAAGGACCAAGCAGTCTGTATCTGAGTGTGACACTGCCTTTGTAGTGCTGGCCTCGTAGCACAGCAGGGAAGGGAACAGCTGGGTTGAACTGTTTCCCCATGTCCTGCGAGGTGTTGGATGGGACAGAAAGGCCCCCCGTGGGATGGCTGGAGGTGTTAGGACTGCTGCAAGGTTTTGGAAATTTGGCAAGTGCTTGTTGCCTTGGAATGCTTGCAGGCACTTCAAGAAAGGGATCGCAGTGCCTCAGTAAGATCTTGCAGTGATGCTATTACCCAGCACAGTGATATGCAGTGTGTGTTAGAATGGGGCTCTGGGTCAGTGTGAGGTGCTTTATTAGCAGCTGTGCATGGCCTTAAAGCACGTTACTTCTCTTCCCAAGCTAAGCCAGCCACCAGGTGGCCTGCACAACTCTTCAGGAAGTGAACAGTCTCTGTTCTCTCTTACTCCAAACTCAGCAGCTCTTATGCAATAGCCTTTCAATAGCAATGCGAGGCACTGGGCAGTTCGTACTTAAGAATCTGACTTCATGTCTTCCCCCTGGCTGCTTGATTTAAGGAAACTGTTGGCTGTTCTGTGTATTTGCTCAGCAATCTCTGATTACTGCTGACCCAGCCCTACTCTCACTGCTTTTCTATTTAACTTACTATTCCTCCCTCCTTCTTTTGCTTCTTGCTTGAGGAATGCTGCAAGGTTTTAAGGATGCGCACCACGGAATGAAGCAGTAGTGCAGAACCTGTTGTTTGAAGTGATTGCCAGCGTGGCTGTTCTGTTGGAGGAATGTTATGGCTGGGCTGCATGCTATAATGAGCATTGTTAATATAGTTCTGGCATTTGCCTGCTAACTGAAAACAGCTGTGGTGACCACTGATGCAAAGAGCTGTCAACTCTTTAATAGCATTTTTATTGGGCTTATTGTGAAAATAGCTGTCTAGGCAGAATTGCTTCAGAATATATTTTTAGTGAATACCTTTTTTCCATTTTATTGGAGGACAGCGGTGGAAGTGGTTGGGGTTACCAGCTGCTCTCAGAGCCCAGCCTGTTCCTGCAGTTGTGCATGGAACCTGGCAGTACTGACCAGGCAGTGTTTGCCACATGCATACACAATCAGATTTGTCAAGGCTTGCTGTATTTTCTTGTTTTGCTTTGTTGTGATGTTTTTCTTCCTCCCTCCTGCACCCCCCCCCCTTCACTCTATTGTCCTGATGTTCTTTGGTTTGAAGGGTCTTCCCCAGTAACTGTTGTATTTCTTCCCATCTGAAGTGACAGAGCAGTGAAGGATTGCAGCAGAGGACTGAATGTGCAGTGCTGTATTTCTGGTGAGCTCCGAGGAGCAGCTCTGCAGCCGCCTGTCTGTCTGTCACCACTGGGAATTGCTTTGTGCTCAGCTTATTGTTACCAAGGATTTGAAATGTCAGTGGGGGACAGTGTGCACATTTGAAATGTGCTTTTGCTTCAGGACAAGATATCCATATGTGTACTAATTTGGGACCGAGTTGCTGCATAGCACTTATGCTTTGGGGTTCCAGTGAGCTGTTGGCCAAACCCATTCCTGCTTATCGCAGCATCCTCCTTACTTTGCCCAGAGGTTGTGGGTACCCATCCATGGAGGTAGCCCAGGCCATGTGGGGGCAGTCAGCCCGAGCTGCAGTCAGAGCTCGATGATCTTTAAGGTCCCTTCCAACCAAAGCTGCTCTGTGCTGCTCCTGCAGATGGCCAGACTCACAGCTTTGGTGAAGAGATTTTGGGCTCGGCTGAGAAAGAGCAGCCTGACTTCAGGCTTCTTGTCTCACAGACTGTTGGGAAGATTTAAGGAGTGTTCTTCTCAGAGTGTTTTCTCACATTCCGCTGTGCAACTGAAGAATTAGCTGCCGGAGTGTTAATTTGAATCTTTGTATTCTCATGCTTTGTCTCATGCAGATGAGGTGGTGCTGTTATCCTTTGTACGCCGCTTTTAATTTTGTTTTCTGGTAGAGCTTTTTGAGATTAAATTCTTGTAAGGCACACCTCACAGCATTACTTGTAATGCAGATGTCAGTGTTCCTCTGGGCATTCTGTATACACAGATCTGATCTTAACCTGCCTTAAAGGAAAGATGAGCCTTGACATCCCGAATCCTTGTGTGCTCTGTGTTCAGAACAAAGTCTGAGAGCCTCAGATTGCTGTGTGTGCTCTGAGTGCTTCTGGCCTGTAGAGAGGAGTGCAGGAAGGAGATTTGGCATCTTGTAATCTAAAAGAAGCAAGGAACGTGGGAAAGCAAAGCAGTGCCAGATTTCTTCCTTTAAAAAAATGAAAGAAAAAAAGATCCACACAACAATAAGTGGGGTGCAAGGATGAAAGATTCAAATGGCTGATTTAAATGAGCAATAAACTATTTTATACACACAGTACGTGTGACACTTAGGATCATTCACTTGCTTCCTTTAAGAACTGTGTGACCACTGGTCAGTTAAAGTAATTGCACAAAATACGATGACAGCCTTTATCTCTATCAGTTCCACTGGTCTTTTCATGAAGCATCTTTCATTTGAGTGTCGTGCAAAGATGGTGTGATACTCAAAAGTGACTCTGGAAATGTTATGTGTGTCCCATTAAAGGAAATAAAGAGTTTAGTCACAATATGAGGGGAAGAATAAATGACACATGGGTTTTAATTTAGAATACTACTTTCAAGAGCAGTTAAGACAACGAAACAGCAAACGTGGGAGTAGTTCATTGGGAAAACAGCTTTGTATGTAGGTGTGTGTGTGCTTCTCACTTGCTAAGAACTTGCTTCAGCACATTCTCTGTGAAAGCCTAAGTCAGAAAGCACGGTGTGGATGTTGTGTTCATCACTCTTATTTTAGCCTCATGCAGTAAAACTTCCCACCAGCCTCGCAGAAACAGGAAATCTTGAGAAAGAGAAGGAAGGGGGGGGGGAAAAAAGCATTAAGGTCTTACTGCCAGTGAAGAAGCAAGTCTTGGTTGGAGTGCACAGTATAACCTTTCCTTCTCCCTCTGCAGAGTTGAAAGATCTACTGACCAAGTCATCAAGCCAGTCAATGTGGAAGCACTGTCAAAGTGGGTTGGGAAGATCCCTGCTGATGTTCTGCAGGACATGCCGGTGATCGCACCCATGCTAGCAAAGCTGGGCTATGATCCGTATGCCAACCCACCAAACTATGGGAAGCCAGATCAAAAAGTTGTGGAAAATACCAGAAGGGTAAGGCATTTTTGTGTTTGATTTGTTGACCAAGTGGAGGTGAACTTTGGAGTAAAAGATTCCTCCAGTCCATTTCCAATACCTTCTAATGCTCGCCTTGCTGTGAAGGGCTGAATTTCATAGGACTGGAAGTCCGGCTCTTGTTAATCTTCCTTTTCACTCTTCCTTTCTCACAACAACAGGCTTGTGTTGTGTACTTTGCTGTGTGTAACTGAACTTCTTGAGAACTGTATGGATAGTCCTAGAAAAAAGCTAGCTGTCCTGCCCTGTTATCGAACTTGATTCATGAGCTCAATTTTTTATATACAAGGTTTGGGATATGCTCTTCCACAAAATTGTCCTCCAAATACATGAGCGAATTTGCAAAGTGACCCATGGAAAATAGCCCAGGATGAGAAGAATATCAAATGCTCCAATTCTTTGCTGTTCCTTTGCAGAACAAACAAAAGACGGTGGAAAGTCTGGTGCTGATTAACCTAAACACGAGGATTTTAGCCTGAATTTAATGTAGCTGGGATTTGAATAGTTCAGCTATACAACTGTTTACCCCTGGAGGTATCCATTGAAAAGCTCATTACCATTGTTTGGAATAAGAATAATTAACTTTTCAATTCTGTCCTTTGGAGAATGTATACTGTATTAAAAGAAGGTGACTTTTGCTGCTGCAGCAAAGTCAGCACTGGAAAAATTGAATTAAACAATGTGAAAGGACTGTCTTTCACCAGTGTTCTGATATTTAAAAACTGGTTGGTACACTTTGCTGAGAAGAAAACAGTGTTTTGTGTAATCTTCAAACATTTTGCATCTTCTTTTTAGGAGCCCTCTCTGAAAAACCCTTACAGAACAGTTAGCAATGCATTAAATGATGGTAGGTTGACTATTTAATAGCTGTGAGCTCAGAATGGAATACGAAATCTTCATGTGCCTATGAATGCATACTGAAAAACAGTGACTTGGATGAAAATTTACACTGTAATTCAATAATATAAAGTTGATTATCTCTTATTGATACAATTTAAATATTTTTACACTGTCAAGCTTCCTGGCCATCAGGCATCTTGCACAGAAAACTGCCAAAATGCTGGCCCTAATGGAAATAACTAATATCCTGCTTGGTGATCAGCGGGATCTGACTCATCCCTGGGAAATGCTGTGTTTTGTTTTGTTTCCCCACAACTTTTTTTTATATTTGGGGATGGGGAGCATGTTTCAAAACAAGTTAAAGGTGTTTGGGAAAGGCTGGAAAAGGGAGCTGTGTGTCCTCGTGTGCCCATCACAGGTAGCCGAGGCTGCCCTGGGAATGTCCACTTCTTCTGGAATGTTGTGCTCATTTATTTCTTGATACTTCAGCTTAGAGAAGAAGGGGTCAATATTTGTAAGTCACTTCTTAGTTTTGATCTTGCTGTCTTAAAATTCCTTCACCTGGGATAGCTTTTCAGAGCTTTGTACTGTATGGGTTGCTGGAGGTGAAGCTGTCCAAATGAAATATTTCCAGCTATTTTTCAGTCATAATAATATATATAAATCTTGCAAGCAACTGTTTATTGCCTCACTTTTTTGGAAGCCGCTCTGTTATATTTGTATTTTGTGGTCTCTGAGAACTTTAAACCAAGTACAAAACTTGAACTTTATTCATTGAAAACAGATTTTAAAGAAGTTTAGACTCCTAAAGCAGAACAGTGCTGTGTTAGAATGGTAACCCTTAGTGGGACTGACCTGGGCTAACGCTGAGTTATCTGACTTCTGCTTCTCTCTGCTCATGTTGTTGTTCTGGAATCAGGTCAGGCGTGAGCTAGCACTTGGGATGGAAGAAGCTGCTTCATTCTGGCAAACAGAAAGCAGGAGTATGGGGAAGGACTGGTGGTTTTGTTTTTGGAGATGGGGAAGGAGTTGTTCAGTTTTTTGGGGTAATGCTCTGTTATGCTGGCGTTAATTTGACTGTGGAAGTTGCAACAGCAGGGTGGAAGCCCAGTACCACTGAAATTACTGGCAGGGAGATTGTGGCTCCACCTAAATAGAGATGGAACAGCACTGTGTCATCCAGTTCACTGCTATTAAGTGTGTTAAAGAAGCAACATTTCTCTCTTTGTTAAAGAGAGCTCTTGTTTCAGGTCCCTTCCAACCCAAGCCATTCTATGATGATTTTAATACTGTACATACAAAACCATACAGATAAACGGGATGCCAGACAAACTCGCAGCTAGAAAACCTCTTGAATGCAGACAGCTCAGAGTTCTGAGACTGTACTCCTAGGACAGTTCTAGGAGTGTGTTGTCCATTTGGAATCTTTCAAAATTATCTTCTACAAAATTAAGCTGCAAGATGTCTTTGTTCTGTGATGCTGTGATTAAATGCTACATGCATTTCTGCATTTATGCTATGTCATACCATCTGTGTATAACTGATCAAAATTTGTCACTCCTTGGAAAGGCTGCAGATGAGCTTAATTCTCAATATTGAAAATGTCAGTAATTTCAGAGCTGCTGATGGTGGTGGCTGAACCAACAGTGTGAAGTTTGCCCGAAGCACGATAGGGCTGTTACTGGGGAAAATGGAAGGGAATGGCTGGCGTGATGCTGTTAGTTTCCCCTAAGCTTTCCCAGCAGTTAAATCCTGTTGGTTTTAATTTTCCTCTCCTTCTGTCCCCCTTCTGGTGACTTACGTATGTGCAGGTTTAAATATTTTTTTCCATTCAGTCTGGAAGTAAAATGATGATTCTCACCATCTAAAGGACTTGTAGAAGAATTTCTATGTGCTTGCAGGAAATGCAAGGAAGGTAATGATTTCTGCTGAACTTGGATTTTTCATTTTAATTTTACTGGTCTGGGACACCAAGGGCTGGGGTTGGTTTTCCATGCTCCTGTAACAGCACAAAACCATGAAGATGTTACTGGTGTTTATACTCTACCATGTTAGTTCTGGTTTTGTTTTAGGAAGTAAGAGAGCCTGAAGCAATTCCATCTCTTTGCCTGATGGTCTTCCAATGTACAGTTACAATGTGGTCTTATGGAATATGGTGTCTTTGTGAGTGTCTGTGCTTGCAGAGTACAAATCCAACAGAATTCTCTGATGTTCTCATGAACACAGCCAGTAACTTCTTGTTTGCTTTTTGTTAGAGCTGACTGTGCTGTCCTGTGTGACACTCTTTATGGAGATGGAGCAGAGGGCAGAGGTGGAGCTCTGAGTAACACTGTGCTGTTGCTGGTCTGATAATTTTGTTATAGCAATTGCAATGGTCCATTCCTTATAGGTACAAACCACTTTTTTTTTCCTAGAGTTTAACAAATTCTACACCCTGAAAACAAGCATCTTGTTACTAAAATGAGTTTCATATGTAAATGAAGCAGAAAATGGAAACAAACTGCCTGAACTGGAAGCTCAGCCACTGTATGCTGAAATATTACAGTAGAATCACTCCACGTAGGCAGAGTCTGATCCATCCTTGTCAACATGAGTGTGTGTGGAAGTGTTGCAGCAGTGTCACAGAACACACCAGAGGTGGGAGGACAGCTCGTAGCTGCACAGCTCTGATGCTGCCCTGCAGAAGCTGGCGTGTTGTTATGTTATGGTTGGCCAAGCACTCTCCTTTCACATCTGCAATGGCTTACATCAGATTTTCTTTGGCACACACTTCCCTCTGAATGAGTTTGAGCACTAGGAGTACATATTCCAGTCGTTTATTTCATGAGGCTGTGATGCTTACCCTGCAGAGATCGAGGGACGGAAATGTAGAGAACTGTGGAAGAAGTTATGGTTTTCATCATGGCTGTTTAAATATATGTTGCTTTTTCGCATCTGAAAGCTGTTATCTGTTTTATGTTCTGTTGATGGTGTTTTCTGCAGTTAACATCTACAGGAAAACAGATTTCTATAAACTCCTGTTTCATGCCCATATTAAATTGTGAGGAAATGCCTCTTGCTGTTAAGTGTTGAGACGTCCAGGAGGAACACGATTTCAGGACTTTGATTCTGTCTTTAAAACCCCAGATGCAGCCTGTGATAAAGGGTGTGAAGTGAGACTGTGCTGCCGCATAATTACTTGTGCTGTCAAATGTGTGTAATTGAGGTATGCAGTAATGAGAGGCTGCTCAAGTGGCCTAGGGAGAAAAAAGCCACCCATCTCCATTTTGCTCCATTTGGCTTAAAGTAAGCATAAAGGCATTGGGCTTTTTGAGTATTGTCTGATATTTAAAATAAAAAACAGTGGGTTTTTTTTGTCGTCGTTGTTGGTTGTAGGATTACCAACAGAACACAGTTCCTCAGTATCACAGAATCACAGAATAGCCTGGGTTGAAAAGGACCACCATGCTCATCTCCTTTCAACCCCCTGCTATGTGCAGGGCCACCAACCACCAGACCAGGCTGCCCAGAGCCACATCCAGGGATGGGGCATTCATCTTCTCTTTGCTTAGTAGCACATTTAGTGAGTATTGCTTCCAGCCTGGAGATTCCCAACTGCACAGCTGTTCTCTGGAGTTATGCCTTAAGTTTTGCTTTATTTTTTACCAGCTACACAGCCGTGTGCTTACTAAGGCATAAAGCTATTAACAAACAAGGCACGAGGTGAAGTCAGGCTGCAAACTGCCTCTTGGTGGACATGCAATGGCCTGTTGGAAATCTTTGTAGGTTGCACTTCTCAGAGTTCCTTCTTCCCTTCTCTTGGCTTTCCTTGTGTATTTCTGAGGGTATTCAGATAACTGAATACGTTGCTGTTTTCTGATCTCTTTTTGAGAACAAAAATGCATTTAGTTTAGCTATAAGAATGTTTTGGGATTTTTCTTTTTAAGTAGGTTTGAATAATGCAAACAGTGAACAGCAATCTGACTTGGACTTCAGATTATTCTCCCCTCCCCTTTGGAAATCCACTTGGGCTTGCAAATTAATTCCCTTAGAAATAGTAAACACAGCTCTATTTTACTGAATTCTTGCTTGGAATGGAAACCATTCCAATATCCTGCTTCAGCCTCTGTGCTGCCACACTCCAAATAATGTGTTTTAGAGTTAGAAACTGGCCTGAAAAGAATTTTGAATCTGAAACCTCTTAATTTCTTTGGCTGCAAATGGAGTCATTGTTCTGCGAATCTCGGGATTGCAGTTGATCCCTGGTTATTCACTCAGAAGGGACCACTCACCATTTTTGGAACTACTTTAAACTAGTTCGTATGCAGTCTCAATCCTGACAAAACCAGAATTCTAGATAATATTGCTTTTGAATGAGAATTCAAAACATACAGTTGTCTCAAGCCTGATCTAGCAGCAGCTTCTCAGGCTTGTCATGGGTATGATGTGCAGTGGGGATATTTTATGTCAATATCATCAAATGCCTCTGAAACATCTTACTTTTCCAGGCTGTGATATTAGTGTCATTATTTTCCTTAATGATGCTGTTGGGTTGATACCTTTGACTACCTTCTATTGATGTTTATTAGGAGTAAAAGGGCATTACAGTGGTAAGGCTTTTAGAGCAGGGAAAAAAAATATGTATTTTAGGTATGTATTTATATATTAGAATTAAGTCATATTTGCAGGAGCAGAAAAGAGAAACAGTCCTCCAGAGTGAAAAATGTGGTTTTGGTCACTTCTCTTTTGGACAAACCACAATATAGCATCATCATCAGTATTACTGTTGTTCAAAATGCTCAGCTGACAACTGCAGTGGATTCCAATAGACCTGAAGTGAAGGCTGTCTGCTCCCTCCAGCTCTGGCACAAATCTGATAACGGATTGCATTTCCCAGTGAGCTTTGCCCAGGTTGTTCTGTAGCATTTTTATGTGGTGGTTTTGTTGATTTGTAATGTCCACTTCCAGAACGTAGCATGCATCCTAATGCTCTGCTTAGAAGCCTGAGATACGAAATACCCTTCTTCATTTGTACTCTTTATTGTGTATCCAGGCTCCATAAGCCGCATGCTGAATTTTTGACCGGTGTGGCTTTCATTAAGGTTACCATGGGAATGACTGTATCCCCAAACTGAATGTAAATGAAAGCTTTGCCCATCGCTGAGTCAGTCTTTCTATTTCTATGAGATATCAGAAGGAGCAGCGTTCTGTGTTATACATGTATAATAATTCCTACCCTAATGTTGGGGCTGGTTGTTTGGATGTGTTTAGCCTAGTGATAAAGAGCAAGGAGAGCTTCCAGCTCCTCCATCCCTGCACATGAGTCATGCGTGAGGTTTAATGCTGCAGATGTGCTTTGGGGTGAGCAGTCCTACAGGCAGGAAATTCGAAGCTGACGCAGCAGCTGTGAGCCACAGCAGGGCACTGACCAAATGGTCTTCAGGCTCTGGTTGTCTGTTCAGAGCAAGGCAGGGAAAGCGGATGTTGTTAATAAGCATGCCTGGAGTTCCTGAGTTGTGTTCCTTTGAAGCAGCTTGCGAATCAGGCATCTCAACTCAGAGAGATGCGTTGGAGCAGCTCCGCTGCCATGGTATGGCTTTGTAGAATTTTTAAGTAGGTTTGTGGGTTTTGATCGTATGTGATTACAGCCACACAAAAACCGCTGACGGTGGGTGTTCAGTCTTTTTGGTTCAGCAGGAAGGACGGTGGTAAAACTCCTTCCATTCTATTCTGCTTATTTTTGTCAAATCCAGAACCTTTTTTTCTTCCTTTTTTTTTTTTTTTTTCCCCCTTTGGAATGTGTTTCAGTTTGATCTTAGAAGCAAACAGCTTTTAAAAAGCATCCTCAAAAGAGAAGATAATCCATCACCAATTTATTTCCTCATTGGTCAGATAGTGGGAACAGTTGTTTGGTGTGGCTCTTGCTATGTCTGAGAATATTTACTGCTCGCTGCTTTTCCAGAGCAGTGTTTCAGCAGTGATGTTATGCTCTAAAAGGTGGGGAATTGTGGTCATGACAAACTATCATAAAATAAGGCTGGTGCTGAGGTTGCAGCTGTAGGAATCCACAAATATAGGAGTTGCTGGCTGGAACTTTCCTACAGACCTGGATATGTAAATGAAGGAATGGATGCGTGTGAAATGGGATAAAGGAGATGCTGAGTGTTGGCCATTTCAGCTGAAGTTGTTATGAGCTTTCCCAGACTTTGTGGGAGTTGCATTTGTTCAAGAGCAGTAATTCTGTTTGTGTGAGTGACATTTGTCAAGTTTTGAAACTGTAAAACATAAACGTTTAAGAACTGAAAGTTCCCAGGTAGTCTGATTTAGCATTGCTGAGTAGTGATAACCCAGAATAATCCTTTTTTTTTTTCTTTACCAAGCTCTTATAGTTTCAAACATCAGTGAGTGCTGGCTTTGAATAGTAAATTGTTTTGTTTTTTATTCCCCCAGGTCTTTAAAGGTGAATTTCAGCTTCCTGACTTCCTTAAAGAAGTGCCACAGGTACAGTGCTCAGTTAATTTCCTTTCTATGGGAACAGCAGCAAGCCATTGTGAAAACAGCCTTACAAACACTTTATACTTTTGATTTTCTGTTGGGTTTTAAAAGAAGGGCTGTGAACAGCTTTTTCATGAGATTGCATCTCCCTTGCTCCCACTCAGCTGCCCTAAGGCTTTTTTTGAATGCACGTTTAACTCTCATGTTAGTAGTACTGTGGTGCCTGCAGTCCTCAGCTGACTGAAGGCTGCCATGAAACTAGAGGCATTTTGTATATTTTCTTATGTAGACCAAGTTGTTATTTGTAGAGGAATATCACCTTTTGTTGCTGTGCACTGAAAGGTTTCAAGCAAACACGGCACGGATAGCAGAAATAATGAGGCTTTAAAAGAAAAAAAAAAAATGTGCTGCTGTATCTGGCAGAACAAACCAAAATTATCATTTGTGCAAGCTGTTAATTGATACTAAATGTCCAAGTGCTGTTTAAAGTGCTCTCTGTTGTGCTTAGATAGAAAAAACAGGAAGTGGCTCATTCCTGTTACTGTCTCAGGGTGTGTTCAAGTAAAGCTAAGTAGAAAAATATTTGTTTTTCTGTTTTTTTTCCCCCCCCTTCCAACTTGTCCTGCATATCCAGGAGCATAGCTTTGCAAAATTTGGAGAGAGAGCATTGTAGGGGCTCTCCGCCTCCAAATTTTCCTGCAACTGTAGTATGAGAGATACCCTTGCCTCTCATTAGCCTCAACAAAAGCCTTCAGAGTTACCGTGATTTTTGTGACCATGACCAAAGTAGGCACATTATCTACAGTGCTTGTATTTCTTTATATTTCTATATACATCAGTGATAATACAGTCAGTGCAGAAACTTACTGACAGTGTAAATGTAAGCAGCCTGTATTAACTCAAGTAATTTACAGTGGGTACAAGCTTTCTTGTCTTTGGTTCCCAAACGTTGGGAAAAGACTCCTTGAATATGACTTTTGTTGGGTGTAAAGGTTCAGAAATACACAGAATCTGCCATGCACAGACAACGCATTGTGACTTCTTCAGTCCTTTCAAATGAAAATCAGCTTATTAAAAAGGAAAACTGGTTTCTTTTGTTCCAGCCAAAGAAGACAGTAGAAAGGAGGTCTCGTGGCAAGATAAAATGAACATGGATCAGTGAAGTCGAATAGCTATAGTGTCTGTCTCATGTTTTTGGAGCATAGCTTTTTGCTGTGGACACCAAATCTTTCTGATAAACCTGTGTGTGATCTCTGATATGGGCTTTGCACTCTTACTGGATGTTTGTGTGCTCTCACCCTCCAAACAGTCAGCGCTCGCGCTTTGCTGGTTGTGCTCAGCTAATAGAACAACACCATTAAGGATCTGGCACCACGCAGCTAAGTGTGCTGTTGCTCACAGCATTGTTCACTCTCAACTGCTGGCCAATATGTCTATGCAGCTTAATGGCAAGAAAACTATTTCAGTATGTGCTGCTTAAGAGTTATTGTTAGCAAACTGTATTGAGGAAGTGTGCTGCAGTTATTTCATAATGCTTTCAAATGCAATTATTTTGTTTATTTCAAAATTGACTGCAGTGTAACAGACAGTTGCAGCATATCTGGCTGCAAACATAGGGTGTTTCAAAACAAAAAGATTAAATATTGCTGATAAGGATTTCTGGCAAAGATGCCAGAAAAAAAGCAGGGATGAGCTATCTTGAAAGCTTAGCGTGTGGTGTAATGATGGTCTGCTGACCATCATTATCCAAACAAATTATCCTTCATCTGTCTGCAGCATCCATTAGATTAAATTCTATTTTCTAGTTACCTTGCGTTGTATCAGAAGACACAGTGTTTCTAGCAAGTGTCATCTTGCAATCCATATAGTAGGAAAGATGCAAAATGGGTGTCTCCTAAAGATCAGGAGGTGAATTTACACAATTAGCGTGACTGCAGTATTTACCTCGTTCTCAGCAGATTGATCCAAAGTAAGATTCTTGCAAAAAGCAAGGCCAACCTTTTTGAAATGGAGGTTTCTTTAAAATATAGATGCTGAAACTGGAGGTGAAATTAATTCTGATGAAATATTCTGCTTTAATATCACGCTAAAGATAAAATTAATGTGATGTGACCAAACAGCTGAATGGTGCACTGGTGCTGCTGCTGCTGTCTTTTTCTCTAATGGAATATTGCTCATTTTATTTAATTATTTACTTAACAGACTGAACCCATGGAATAGAAGATGCAATGGATATTTGTTGCACAGAAGGTAATAGAAATGCTTGCAGTCTTGTTCAGTTTCTTTCTTGGTGTAGTTGAAGTGATCTTTTTAAGCTTACTTAACTCCACTCAAGATTCTGGGTAAGGGAAACATGAAAACAGGTCTTGGTTCTGAATCTGTAAAATGGCATTGAGGTAAGTGACAGTGGTGAGAGCTACAGAAGCATAGTTTGTGGTTTCAGAGTAACTGTGCAGTTCTGCATGGCCCATTAGAATTTATAGCACTTCAACTGGTTGCATTCTTCTATACCCAAAAGCAGTAGGCTGCTTAAATATAGTCAGTGTAGATATCAATATGTGGCCACAGATAGAGCTTCTTCTGTAGCCCTGAATATAGCCGAAGTGTCACGCCAATTAGAAATAATGGATATAAATGTTTTACAAAGATTAATTGCAGATGTTTATTTTGGAATTGATAGGGAAACCATAATGTTCTCATGTAGACAACGTTAAAATGACTACTTCAGGTTGCCAATTACATCTTTCAAAAAGGTATTTAAAACAAATATTTCTAAAACAGTCTGATTTCTGAGAAACCAAATTAACTTCCCAGCAGTAATTAGCACTCGTACGTTGTGATGAAAGAGATGCTGTCAGTGTGTAGATGCTTCCTTGAGTTCAGATTTGTGCCTAAATGTGTTTTTGGGAGGAAGTCTGATAGCAGACTGAAAAGGCAGCTCCTAATGGATTGACTTTAACAGTAACTTCACACACTGATATCACGGTGGTTGCTTGTAATTATGCAGTATTTCCATAAATGTAATATGCTATGGAGGGTTAAAAACAATACTACATTGAGCCCCCAAAAAACTGATTTTTTTTTTCTTTTTCTTTAGAAGAACACTGCTGCCTTCTCAATGGAAGTGATGTTACAAGGACTGTCCCACTGAGATCAATGAGGTGTACTGCTCATGGCCTGCTTTTCTCACAGTTCTCTCCCCATTACTTTCATACTCTTCTCTTTTTGTTCAAGGTTTTGTTGTTGTGAGCGCATGCAAGCCTGTTTAAAAAAACAAACAAAAAAAAAACTAAAAAAGTCACTGTTAAATGTAGAACTGTATTACATGTAAACAACTACTTCTGAGGTTTTCAGAAACGCAGAACAATGCCTGTGTCTGAAATTGCTCTTCTGTCGTCTTAATCCCAAGCCTCCATCCTCAAGGGTCTTTTATTTTATTTTTTTCTCCCTTCAGCAGTTTGGTTTTCAGTGTATGAAAATTTCAGAGGAGTGGTCTGTGCTCGTCCTAAACGGTTTTTGGTGGAACAGTTTTGTTTTATCAACATGTGGAAATGGTTTAAATACCTTTTATTTAAAAAAAAAAAAAAAGAAAAAGAAAAAAGAAAAAAAAAAAGATAAATGACATGTATAATTACAATTCAATGATCTTTTGTATTTTATTTTTCAAAATAAATGCTTTAAATGTGACTTTCTGCCTCAGAGTCGGGGTTGAAATGATTCACGTGTTGGTGGCTGAGATGGAAGATGTCGTCTGTGACGCAGTCTGAGCAGTCACAGGCACGGGTTGATAGCTGGGCTTGGTGACTTCAGTGGTCTTTTCCAACCTTAGTGATTCTAGGAGTGATTCTGTCTCGTGTCTTGGCTGTGGATCTGTTTGAGGTTTGATGTTGGGTGAGTTTTCTTTGCTTTAGGAGCTGAGCAATGGGACGAAATGAAGGTGGGTGCCCACTGAGAGGCGTGTGGGCTGTAACGTGGCGTTTGTTTCCCACAGGGGTAGGCAGGGAGGTTTTAGCCTATGGAATTTGTTCACCCAGAGCAGTTGTGTTGGGACAGGTGGTGATGGTGGGGAAATGGCTTCTTCTGAAGGACATTCCTCCCAGCTCGTAGCGCAGTGCAGTCGGATGGATATCCCGAAGCTCTGAGCGCCCATCAGCCGCTCAGGAACATCACTGTTGAGGTAAGTTATGATGGTTTGGTTTGGGGATTTGTTTTGGTTGTATTTTCTGACCTGGCACTCAGCCCAGTGAAGATACATCAGGGCTATACACTGAGTTTACCTGAAGGCTTTCTTCCCTCCCCCCCCCCAATTTGTTTCTCTTTACCCAAATTCTGCTGCTTAACGACGTGAAAGAGCTTTATTTTTCTTCATTTCCGTTAGCTACTGCACTTCCTCTCGCAGTGATTTAATTGCGTTTGATAAAGCAGAGGCAGACACACGCTTTTAGGTGCCTGCGGGGAAGGGATTCCCCTCAGTTACCCAATTGGGCACCAAACCCTCCTTGGAACTGAAGAGAATGCAAAAGCGAGGCTGGAGCGCCCCCTGGTGTCCGCGCGGTGAGGACCGCCCCGCTTCCCGCCCTTTTCTCTGAGGCGGCCGCAGGTGTTTCCCCGCAGTTCCTCAGCGCCGCCGCCAGATGGGGGTGTGGGAAATGGCGGTCTGAGGGGAGGGCGCTGCCCTCGCCTGTCAAGCCGCCAGGACCCAGCTGTGCTGAACCCACTGATGCTTAACAGGACCTGGCAAAGTGCTAAGCCAGAGCTGGCGTTTAGCTGCCTCGTTAATACTCAATTAATCGAGCGCCAGGCTTGCCTAGGCGGCCTTCATCTCCAGTCAGGCCTCCCCCTGCCCCACATTGGTGTGAGGAGATCTCTGCTGGCAGGGAGCCTTCCCCTCTCACGCTGCACGTCTTGCCCTTAAGCATCTCTCCGTGGCCTAACGCAGAAGCTGCGGTGTGCTCCCATCTCAATCCGCGTCACTTCTCACTAATAATCGGTTATACTGACAGTGTGGAGTTTTACAGTCTGATTCATAGCGAGTTCAGGGATTCCCGCCCCGTTTCAGAGCGTCTGTTTGGTCTTTGTACACAGATTTATTAGAATCGCTGTATCTGGATGCCCTGCCTCTTCTGCTTTGCTCACACAGACCTCACATCGTGTGAGACAGAACGCAGGTCCTGCCCTGCTGTGTAGCAGCTGGGTCGAATGGCCCCAAATACAGCTCCTGTGGGTTGGCTTTATCAGCACCCGTGTGGGTTAGCAGATCTTTTGTGTTGGGTTCACAGACCTCTGCTCTGATGGCATTTGGTTGTGCCATCGTTGGGTCACTTTTCTATAGGGATACAACTTTGCCAGCAGCGTAACCTCAGAAGGTGTTCAGGAGAAAGTCGCTGAAGCCAACATAGAAAAGCTGAGGGTACAGCAGTGCTTTGAGAGGCTTTTTTAAAAATTATTTTATTCTCAGCACACATTCCTAATGCAACTCTGGGGCTGCTGCCATTGCCCAGGGAATGAAGCACGACCTGCAGGTCCAGTTCAGTAACCTGTCTTTGTTGTGTGTGTTTGAGACGGCATCTGAGCAGTCAGAAAAGCTCGGGGAAGCAGCCCAGGCCATTCCAATGACAAGGAGCTCGTAAACCAGGAGGAGGAATATCTGGTAGAGTTGGATGGCGCTGACACGGCTCAAATAAATATTTGATTTAGAAATCATTTTGTTGAGTGATGATGCGTTCTCGTTAATTATCTGTTGAGGTGGCCCTGGACATCCTTGAGCACAAAATGGATGTGTTTACTTAGTTTAAAGTTACAGGGTTTGTTTTGTTTGTTTATTGCGATGGTTAATACAGATGTGCTGTCGTGGCTGGTTACCCACTGCTTGTCCCATACTCTTCATAAAACCCTGCACTAATTATGGGCTGAGGTCTTATTGTGAACCTCGCTATGTAGGATGTTGTACAGCAGTTCCAAAGGTTATCACACATAGTAACAAACTTACACAGATGTTTTCTTTTCCTAAACCTCGATGTCTTGCTAAGGGAGGATCGCAGTGCCTGTATCAACAGTTAGCCAGACACAACAGCTAATCGTAGCCATAAATATTTCATGTCACTACTTCTTGTTGCTGGGGACTGTAAGCAGTCCTTATGAAACATTTATGTAGCCCAGAGGCAGCGCCCAGGTAGCAGATGCTCCTCCACCTTTAATAATTTACAGTGATGGGAGGGAGGCGGGGAGCGGGACAGGACCCCCAGCGGTGTCAGCGCGTCCGGGCGCTGCGATGCACGGCAGCCTTTTACGTAACGAGGGGCCGCCGCTCCGCACCTGGAGCCCGGGACGCGCCGCCGCCAGCAGGAGGCGGGAGCGGCGCGAGAGCGCGCTCTGCCGCGGGCCTATCCCTGCCGGCGGGCGGACCGTCCTCATCCCGCCAGCCAATGGCAACGCGCGGCAGTGCGCAGCGCAGCCAATGGGCGTCGGGCTCGTACCCCGCGGCTGGTGGGGCCGTGCTGGCGGAGGAGCCCCGCTGGCCGCGGCCCAGCCCCGCCCGCCGGTGCCGGCGCTGCCCGTGGGCCGGTCCCCGTGCAGCCGCCAGCGCGCGCCCCGCCCGCCACGTGACCTTCCGCAACCGCGTGGGGTGGGAGGGCGCCCGCCTGACCGGGGTCTCGCTTCCCGTGAGCAGTGCCGCGGCTGCTGCTGGGCAGAGCCAGAGGGATGGTGGTAGTCACAGGGCAGAGCAAAGGGAGCGGAGACCCGGATGAGGCCATGTCGAGCTCGGATGCAGAGGATGACTTCCAAGAGCCAGCCACTCCCACGGCCACCCAGGCGGGCCAGGCGCTGCCGCTGCTGCCCCAACAGGTAAGGGCTGCTCGCTGCCCAGCCCCGGGCGTCGCGGCTCCCGCAGCTCAGCGCCACGAACCCGCGTCTCTCCTGGGCTGTCAGCGCACGTCCAGCTCGGTTTGGAGCCAAGCCCTTGAATTACAGCGATTGCTCCCCATCTCCGTCCCTGCTTGAGCTTGACAAATACGAATAAGTCTTTATTCTGACAGCGAGGCAGCTTATAGTGTGATGCAATGTGATGCTAAGATTTTGAGGCCTGCTGTCAGCCTCATTTAAGTGCAGAATCACTGATTTGCCAGTGTGCTGTAAGGGAACCAATGGAGTAGCAGCCAAGTGCAGGTGCCAGGGTTGGCCTGGGAGTGTGTACCTCCTCCCCTTTTTATTTTTCTGCATGGGAAAGGAGGAGTTGTTGTTTAGTTTTGTTTCTGATTTATTTTCTTCCTCAAAATGCCAAAAGGAGGCATTCACACTTTTAACAGATATCTGGTATGAAAGCTGTAGTGACCAGTGCTGTTCCAGATTTCTGTCTAAAATTCACCCAGACAATATCCAGGGTATATAAGGTGTTAACCCATGAAGCTCACTGCTTTGTGGCAGCAGGGCAGAGGCATTTGTCAGACCAAGTTTTGTCATGGTGGCACAGATTGCATGCTAGGTCTTCTACAAATCCCCACTCGCTTGGCCTGTGCATAACTACAGAGCATTGGGGGCTCATTTCTGACAGTGTGGTCGCTTTTCCAGTTCCCAGAAGTCATTCCACTGAATGTAGGAGGCATGTATTTCACTACAAGGCTGTCAACGCTGAGGCGTTACGAGGACACGATGTTGGCGGCGATGTTCAGCGGAAGGCATTACATCCCCACGGACGCCGAAGGCAGATACTTCATTGACAGAGATGGAACTTACTTTGGGTACGTGCAGAGTCCTCAATATGTTTCCAAAGTGGTGACTGAGGGAAAGGAAAACTAAGTTTTACACTTGTTTCTTCTAGTTGAATGATGTCTGTGGAGTAGGTTTTAGGAAAATGGCGTTGGTGTGCATCCATGCCTTAAAAATCTCTGAGAAAAAATGAATTGCAGCACGTCACCATTGGAAATGATTTATTTTGTTCTTAAGGGCTTAAGCTTTACAGTGGAGAAGGAAAAGCAGCTGATAATGTTCTAGAGGACAAATTCACGTCATCTGCTTTGGGACATCTGCTCTCAGAGTATCAAGCTGTTTTGCTGCTTTAAAAAGTGACGTATTTGGCACTTGACTGGTTTATACCAATCTACTCCATTAAAATTACAGTGATTAAAGAAGTATTTTAGCTCCCCAAAAATTCCTGTTTTAATGAAGATCTTTTTTATGTTAATCACATTTTTCATCATCTATTTCCCCTGAATTGAATATGCAAGGGAAAGTATTCTTAGGCTTTAACCAATGCATTTCTGACAATAAAAGTGGACTTCTAACGCAGTATCTGTGCCTGTGATGGATTGTAGCTTTATAAGAAGAAAAAATTACCGAGGTACGTATGCTGTCTGGAGCTCTTCAGAAATACGTTAGATTAAAACACAACTGGGGGAGGGGGGCAAACAACACTTTAAAAAGTATTTCTTTGAATAATTTTTGCTGACAGTGCCATATACTTTCAGGATTCATTTTGAACTTTGTGTGTGGCTTGTTTTATTTTTAATAAAAATAACGTTATGTTTCAATTCTGTTTGAAATGATGTGAGATCACTAGAAAAGACAGACATCATTTCTTGCAGTGTTCATAGGCTAGGGTCACAAAGCATGCTTTGCAATTTAACTTAAGTTACTTGTTTGTCCTTGACATCTCCTTAGCCCTTCTCTGCTGAATGGATTGCTTTATTTTCATGGCATGTTTGAACTGTACCTTAACGTGGGACAGAAATAGATTTAGCCACTGTGAAAATAATTTTACATTTGGCAATTTAGAAGTTCCTGCCATCTTGTTGGAGAACCAATTTGTTTGTGATGTTACTGATCTGAAGTCAAATTGTAGTGGGAGCAGAGAGCCAAGTTAGCACTTGTTACGTGAAGATTGCAGTAATGCTTGTTTTACTTGATATGGTCGGTAGTACTTGATTAATGCTTATCAGGTGATTTATTTTCCTCTTTAAAACTCCAGGGGTTTAACAGTGTGTCAGAATCACAAGGAAATATTATTTTTTTCTCTCTTTTTTTCTTATTGTATGAATGGATATGGCCCTGATCCTGTGAAAGGAGCACCTCCTTTGCAAATGTTCCATCCATTCACATGGAACCTTGGTTCTGAGTGGGGTAAAACATCCACATGTCTGATTCTCCAGGAAAACTAAAGAAGTTTTTGTCCCAGATTGAAATTTGGAATACAGTGACTGCAATTTCTTTCCCATAAAATGGCCTTTTCTATTTTAAGGGGTTACTCCCTCAACTTTTTGTTAAAAACATTGGCTGGAAATGTAACTCGTGCTTATTTGAGTTACTGAAGATTAAGGATTTCTGTCTCAGTAGAGTAAACAATGAATACACAGCGTTTCCTTTCCCACACGCAACAGTTTTGCTGGAAACTTGTTAATTCTCAGTGTTTTTGTCCTTCTTTCAGAGACATCCTTAACTTTCTGCGGTCTGGTGACCTGCCGCCCAGAGAGCGAGTGAGGTCAGTTTACAAGGAAGCTCAGTATTATTCCATAGGACCATTGCTAGATCATCTAGAGGATGTCCAGCCTCTGAAAGGAGAGAAAGTGAGGCAAGCTTTCCTGGGCCTAATGCCATACTACAAAGGTAAATAAACAAAGCACTATTGACTGTTGTTTCTGCCATGATTCAGATAGTTTACGTGGTGCTTTTAGGCCTCCTTTCAGACTAATTCCATTGTCTGTCATAAGTTTCTTACGTATCTTCCATGCTATTTAGACTTCTGAGGCTTTCACGTGAGATTTGTTCCTGATGCATCTGAGGTTGTGAATTTTTTATGCTGTGTTCAAAGGAAGCCAGATCTAGGCCACAACATGCAAGGCTTATCACTGAGCAGGAGCATCTCTGTGCCTCCCTATTTGCTCCATTAGAGCCTGCAATGGAATCAGTTCAGGCACATGGTGAGGACACCAAGCTCATGAGACAACGGAGACTGATTTAATGAATATGGAATGTATCTAGCTGCATCCATCTTTGTGTTACTGCTAATACTGTATTAACAATAACATGTAAACATTGAAGTAATGTATTTCACGTGGAAAAAGAATGGATTTAATTTCTTTCACTAGGTGTTTCATTGTTACTTTCAACTTCTGTTTCTTAGATCATTTGGAGCGGATAATTGAAATAGCAAAGCTTAGAGCTGTGCAAAGAAAAGCAAGATTTGCGAAACTGAAAGTCTGTGTCTTCAAAGAGGAGATGCCCATCACTCCCTATGAATGCCCACATTTCAATTCTTTACGTTTTGAAAGAAGTGAAAGTGAGGCAAAGCTGTTTGAACATCACTGTGAAGTGGATGTATCTTTTGGACCTTGGGAGGCTGTGGCTGATGTGTATGACCTTCTGCATTGTATTGTGACAGACCTGTCTGATAGAGGGATAACTGTGGATCATCAGTGTATTGGTGTGTGTGATAAACACCTGATAAATCACTATTACTGCAAGCGTCCTATCTATGAGTTCAAGATCACTTGGTGGTGAGTTGTTTTGTCCAGAATGGTGCAGGAGAGGAAAGGACTTCTAGATGACAATTGCTTTTAATATTTTTGCAACATGTCTCTGGAAATGCATTGCTGCTAACATATATTGGAATCAGTCTGCTGAAATGTTGGCTAGTGCTTAGCTGTTCAGCAAAGAGGGACCTGTCACGGAGGTTGAAAAACCTCTGCAATATTAAAAAAACCAACCAAACAGCCTGAAACAAGACTGTTGGCTCAGGTACCTTAATGAGGCACAAAACAAAATCACCTCATGGAAATTATGGAGAGGAGTGTCTGACATTTATTTTTTAATGTGCCACCTACTGTGTGGCTGCAGTCCCATTGTCTGCAAAGTGGGTGTAATGGATCTCAGGTGCTAGTAAGTAATGCTGATAGAACGTGGTTCCATTTTACACACTTCAGAGTGTTCCAGTCACTATGTAGGCCTGCCACTTCATGGATTGAGTAACACCCCGCACAGAGATCCTGCAAGTGTAATTTTGGTGTAATAGACAATTTAAAAAAAAAAATAGAGGAGTATTGTTGTGAAGATTAAGCTATATACATATTTTAAAAATTAAGAATCTGCATTGTATAATATTTAGTTGTTTCCGTTGTTATAAAAAGGAACAGCAGGTTTGGAGAATATTCCTTATTGCTTTTTGGAATAATTACCAATCATGAAAGAGTTGTGCCTGTTTTTAGCCTTAGAAATTCTAAATGTTTACAGCATCTACAAAAAGAAACTATAGAATCAGGTCATTTGCAGAGGCTTTTGGTGAACGAGTAACTCCATGTGTACGTTCCTATTAGCAGAAGTATTAAGAATATTTAATGTGTATTATTTTATTACTGATTCTTTTTACAGTCTGTGCTATTAAACTTTGTTCTAGAGCTAGTCAAATGATGATACGAGACAAGTGCTTCCTTCTCCTCACCTCTTCAGTTAAATCTAACTTCCAGCATTCTTGCTGACACTTCTCTGTGATATCAGCACCTTTTTTTCTTCCTTCATATTCTGATATTTCTCCAGTTATCCACTAGTGTATCTGGGAAGTACATTTATTTCCATGCTGAAAGAGGCAGCTGTTGCAGAGCCGTGTTCTTTCCAGAAGGTAATTTTTGCACTTCTGACATTGATAACCATCTGCTGAAGCTCCATTTCTGTATGTCCAAAGCTGAAAGATAGATGGAGCGATCTGAAGATGCTGTGAGCTTCAGAAAATGCAAATGTTGTTCAGAAAGACCCCACCTGTGGCAGCCTCACAGTAATCTTGAGGGGAGCTGGAAAGTACATGTCTGCATATTGAATTCCATTGGACTCGTTAATCCAAGATTCTTGCTTAATTAAACTTCTGACCAAAATACTTTACAGACGTATTAATTATGATAATAAAAACGATCACTTACCTGAGATAATTCTTAGAATAATGATTAAAAACTTGACGTAAAATTGTCTCAAAAATATTTTGAGGAGGCTGATTGTTTGCATTGATTAATGTTCACACTTCTATGTGTTTAATTTAGGAATTTTTATTAAATTGTCTCTCAGAGTCGGGGACATAAAGTTCTTAAGAGCTCTTTGCAAGTGCTTATTTGGAGTTCATTGCTGTCAGGTGATGACTTTCAGGTCCAGAGTTGAAATTGTAAAGCACAGTGTTGGGAGGAGGGAGGTGAATGTCACTTAGGTGTATTTGAATCTATCAGTTCAAGTTTCTTTGGATTTAATTGTTCCTTGAGTATTGTTGTGTTACAAGTCCCCGTGCCTATTTCACTACCTACAATTACAAGTCAAACAAACCTTCCCTAAACTGAGAGGAAGCTTGCATGATATCTGCTGCCTTCTCTCCCCCAAGAATCTTAAATTGCAACCACGGTTTGGAATAAAATGATGTAAAACCTTAAAGCTGAGGCTTAGAAAGTTTTGGCTGCTTGTAAACTTCCGAGTTTATTAGGGTATGCAATGAGAATCCCAGTTGTACTGGAATATTCTCTTGTTATTTTTCTGCCACTTCCCATATCACACAGGACGTAACTCTGGTTTGAATTTCAGCACCACTTATTGACATGAAGCAGGCTGTTTTGACAGTGATTTCTTTATTTTTGGCTTTAAGTGTTGTTTAGCTGTTCTCCTAAAGAAACTGTGACAAAATTCCTGTTAGAACCATGTTTGTTATTTCTTAATGTGCACGTGTTGCTGTTTTGTAAATTTTTTCCTATTAACTGTTTAAATAAGTGAGAAAGTAAGGAAACTGCCTAACCCAAAAGGTGAAGGTGAAAATCTGGGTCTGTATCAATTGCATCTTTAACTGAAACTTTCATCCTTTCATATCTTCCAGAGGACAGAAATAATTAAGTGCAATATTGAAGGAGGAAACACAGATTTGAGCCAACGTGCTTTCGTTTAACTCATACATGGTGTGTGGTGATTTGTACAAGTTAGCAATACTGTTACTAACTACGCTTGTTCTAAGCAGTCTTTGTTTACAGTGGGTTGATTATATTGCCTAATGTGCATTTGGGTTTTGACAGAAACAGAAGAGTAGTGCAGGCAGATGTCAGGGAGTGTCATCCATCGCTGGTTTATATGACATTACTGACTTTTCCTGGCATATAGCATGTGTTTTGAAATTCTGAGTTTGCAACAAAGATGTGAGTTTCTGATTACTAAATCAGTGTTTAAGATCATTGGTTTTTTATATCATAAATATGATATTATTGTCTAATTAAACTAAATACCTATGTAATACTGCTTTTTTTTTTTTTTTTCCCTTCTTGTTCAGGAATTTCTTTATATCTGGCTAACGGTCTGTTAGGACATACTTAACTGTTTCTCTGTGTTTTTGTCACTTTATTATCTTCTCTGCTACTCTACCACACACATAACCCTACAGACACCCTGTGGCTACAAGCTGCTGCACTGTTCTTGGCAACTTGGCCACACAGAGCATGGTTTCATGTTATCACTCTGATGTTGTGGTGGACATCATCTCTGCAAATATTAAAAGGACAATGTATGTCAGTCCATTGTGCTCATTCACTGTAAAGGAAAGATGGTTTTCATTCCGTGTTCTGAGACAGGATGAGTGCAATTTTGGTTCCAGATTGATGTTCAGGAACACATTTAGAAACAGTTTTTATTTTTTTGCCCTTCTAAATGAGAAGTCTGAAATATTTTCAAAGTATGGATTGCATATCTGGATCTCAGAGCTTTCTCTGATTTTAATGAACAGCAGGGAGTGATTGTGAGATAGTCAAAGGGTTGTTTAAAAAGTAGAGCTGTTAGATAGATTTGAAGTTGCTGTTTGCGTGAACACATGAGATATGTTTTTTTCTTTAGTGTAGTGCAAAAAGTGGTCTTAACACCAGTGCTTAGAATAAGTGACTTGGCCAGTTTCACAGCACATCAAACACTTTTGCATCAGTTTTGCTTTGTAACATGGGAAGGATACCTGTTTGTGAAACACTCATGATATAAAGAAGATACTTGTGTGGTGGTGAGTATTCAACATTTATATAAGCATCCATTTAATGACTGTTGATTTCACCAGTTAAAAAACCAAACCAGCCCCCAATGTAACTTGGTGCAAGCTCCTGAACTTGAATACCACCATATGTGATAATCTGAAAGACTCATTGCTGAGCCTCCATCTGCCTTGGAGGGAAGTGAAGGTGCCAGCATCCCTTATCCTGCTACGTGTTTTCTTCCAAAACTGCTTTTTAAAGCTGATTTTACCCAAACCTGTTATCAGAGACCAATTTCTGCATTGATGAGTTTTGGGGATTCTTTCAAGGGTTGTTAGGTTTCCATTCTAGGTTTCATAAGCTATATTTCCTGCAGCAGAAAGTTTGGCATAACCCTTGTGATGGATCTTTAAATGGTAAAGAATTGTGCCTGGGAGATGCATCATGTTATAGTAAATACATGTACTTGTTAGTGTGGATATTTGTGAGATTTTATTGGTTTTGTTTAGTTCTGTAGTACTAATTTCTGAAACTAGTATGAGATACAAGGAGTTCGATGTTGGGCTTCTGATAAGCCTGTTTATGCCTTAAATGTCCCCTGTACTCATTGTGTAAAATCACTCATCTCAGAGTCATTCAGTACATGAAACAGTAAAGGCTGTTATAGTTGCAGGAGAATTGAGAGTCCTCCCTGATTCTTTCCATGAGTTCTGTAGAGGATAAATTCCTAATGATTCAATTGCAGCCTCCATTCTTCTGATCTGCTTGGGTGAGGATGGCTTCAGCAGTGACGCCAAGCAGTCACTGGGTTGGCTCTGGCTAGCTGAAGTCCTTGGAGGCAAAAGTCAAAGGCACCTCAGCATGTGAGAAATGGATAAGATTGTGAGATTTGCACACACACACAATCTGACTTTTAGTGAAGTGATTGTTAAATGTGCAGCAAATTCCAAAGGGTTTTGATACTTGAAACTGTTCCAAGTGATAGCTTTGTTAAACCGTAATCTAGTTAGAGCCCTATTGTTCTAATGTGTGTTTGTGTAAGATGTTCTGACCAGTTCTTTTGTTAATGGCTCTCACCATTATCTGTGTTTTCCCAGTGGAACCTGGAGCCGAGTGAGCACAGCTCACAGCCCCCCAAGCCTGAACACAGCTTGTTTTGCACATACCCTGTGCACTGAGTACATGCTGCTTATTGCAACAGTTACAGTAGGAAGGGATTAGTTCTGCTGCTTATTTCCCCAGGGAAAAACCTTGCTAGGAATAGGAATACTTCGGTGAGATCCCGCTCTGTGCTTCCCCACATTTGTTTTTCAGATGCTTAAGGAGGTGAGGTGTCTTACTAGAAGATCCATGATGAGATAAGAGCTCTCTGTATTGCTCCTGGTTCCTTCCCCTTTCTGTAACTTCTAAATGAACAATTTCTGTCTGCAGGACATGCAGTAATCCTCTCTTCTGCACCACTGCATTTTTTGCTCTGTGAACACCCACTCTGATGTTTGAACTTCTAAGGTATTACAAAAACACCTGAGGAATTTACATAATCCAGTCCTTGTGGCAGCCTGGTTAACCTTGGTGTATTCTCCCAGTTCCTATGTGTAGGTTCACTGTCCTGTGATAAACCAAGTGTGAGAAGATGCAGAGGCTGTGCACTGAACTGGGAAACAGCAGTGACTGGTGAGGTGTCTGCTGGGTCAGGCTGCTTGAATTTCAGCATTGATAGACGATTTCATCTAAGCAAAGAAAAACCTCCTGTCTTTTCATTGCCTTTCTGAAATAAGCTAGTTTTCAGAGGATAATTGTGATACAATGTTGTGTAAGTCCTCCTCTAACTGGAAATTGCTTTCCAGATCAGCAGTTCTTACTCACTTACACAGGTTTACTATCAGTTTACCTACCCTTCCACTGTCACTTTGCTGAAGTTGGATGTCTGTATGCATTTTAGCCCCTAAAGCAATTGAAAACCCAGCCTGGATGCTGATGGTTGAGGTTTGCAGTTATCCTCAATTATTTTAATTAAGTTAATGTGCAATGTTTAATATTGTGGGTACTGCAGTACTTTATTTCTTACTACACCTGGCTTTTCAGTACAGGTGATATACCCTCTATAAGAGACAAGAATGTGTACATGCAGCTTCTGTTGTGCAATAAATCATACTGAAAATAGCTGGGATGTGGCTGACCTGGGCTGAGCTGCTGCTCTCCCCTTTTTTGCTCTGCGTGATTTGAGTTTGCCTTCCGTGACCACACGATAATTACGGTACCAGTCACCCTCCCAAGCTTTCCTTAAGGACACCAGCCAGCGGCTCACTCATCAGCACTTCCCTGGCAGATGGTCCTTGAGCACAGTGACTGCAATCTGATCATCGGAGTTCTTCCCTCCCCCCACACCCAGCCATACATGAGACAGCACCGCGGAGTTCCGAGCAGCTCTCCGCGCTCTAAAAGCAGCTCAGTTTCAGGATCTGTAAAGCTGGCTGGGGCTGTTTTCCTCTTCCTCAACCCTTTGCTCTCGCTGTCCGTTCCTCTTACACACTCAGCCCGGCTCGCACCTCCCGTGTCACGCCGGCAGCGCTCACACCGCAGCGCGCCTCCCCCGCCCCGCCTGGCCCCGCCCCGGAAGTGACGTCAGCGCGCTTCCGCGTGCGGCCGCGGAGCGGAAGAAGCGCGGTGCCGGGAGCGGAGCAGCGCGGGACGCGGGGACGGCCCCGCCACCGCCCGGGAAACGGTGAGCCGCTGCTCGGCCCTGTCCCGCTCCTCTGAGGGGATGGAGCCGGGCTGGTCCCTCCTGGCAGCCTCTGTTCTTCCGTCCCGCTGAGGGCCCGGGTCGCTGTGGGTCGCGGGGCTGCGGCCGGGCCCGCCGGTACAGCCTGACAGCGCTCTGTGCGCAGCTCCGTGGCACCGGTCGTCTTTCTCCTTTACCCCTTCTCCGGGTTGCAGCCGTCATTTTGAGCTTCTCAGATCTCTCCCCTCAGCCTTTTCCCCTCTTCCTCTGTTTGTTTTCTCTTTTGGTTCCTTGTCCGTGAGCATTCCCATAATATCAAAGTTCTTGAAGCTGCAGCCGGAGCTCCGCGCGGTGCCCGGCTCATCGCCTGGGAGCGGCCGCGATGGGGTGAGGAATCGGGAGGTGAGGGACGTGCCCAGGTGCTCAGCCTGCCTTTGTGTGGGGCCCTGAGTCAGTCGGGCAGGTTGTGGCAGGCAGAGCCCAATCGCTGCTATGGCATGGATGGGGCATGGTGCCGAGCTGGTAGAGCTGCACAGTGTTGGAAAAAGGGGTTCCTAATGGCAGCTCTGTTTTAAGTCTGTTGGTGACACTGTTCTGCTTTGCTCTCACTGTTGAGAAACTGTCTTTGAAGCGTTGCTATGCGTTGGCAGCTCCTTATGTTGGTGTTTGGGGCGTGTATGGAAAAGCTCTTAGCTCTCCAGCTTGCTCACCTAGGTCACCTTCCAGGCAGCCGGGGGCTGGAGGCTAAGCATGGCAGGACAGCTAACTGTAGCTCTGTGCACCTGACAGTGTCCTTGGGCTGCGTCGGAAGAAACATAGCCAGCAGGTGGAGGGAAGTGATCCTGCCCCTCTGCTCTGCTCGTGAGACCTTGCCTGGGGCGCTGCATCCAGGTTTGCAGTGCTCAGGACAGACATGGGGCTGTTGGAATGCATCCGGAGGAGGGCCACAAAAGTGATCCAAGGGATGGAACATCTCCCTCTGAGGACAGGCTGAGAGCTGGGATGTGCAGCCTGGGGGAGAGAATGCTCTGGGGTGGGCTGAGAGCGGTCTGTCAGTATCTAGAGAGGGGCTGTAAGAAAGAAGGGGATAGACTCATTAGTGGAGTCTGTTGTGATAGGACAAGGAGAAATGGTTTCAAACTAAAAGAGGGGATATTTAGACTGGATATAAATATAAAGTCTTTTATTAGAAGGCTGGTGAGGCACTGCCACATGTTGCCCAGAGAGGTGGTGAATGCCCCATTCCTGCAGACACCCAGGGTTCAGGCTGGATGAGGCTCTGAGCACCTGATGGAGCTGTGAATTTCCCTGTGGGATCAGATGGCCTTTAAATGTCTCTTCTAACTCAAATGATTCTGTGGTTCTTTGACAGTGCAGGAGCAGCCCTGCCTGGAGGACCATACATGTCAGCCTTCTGGACATAGCTGCGCAAGTGTTTTGCAGGGGAAGACAAGATTGGGAAGACAGTTGTAGCTCAGATGATGTTTCACTGACCAAAACCACCAAAACAACATGCAATAAGAGGAAAATAATAGGAACATGAAGCCAATTATATCAGTTCATAAGATCATTTTGCACAATGAGCAATTACCATGTGAGATGATTTCAAGATTTTCGTTGAGAGAAGAGCGCTTCACTTCTTAACTTGTATCCAGTGGTTTATGTGCAGGCAGAATAAGCAAAGTGTGTAGAAGCTGGTAGCTGCTATTTCTGAGAAGGTTTTAGAAGTTCTGGCTCATCCTCTTACTTGAATTCCCAGCTTCTTGTGATTTCATTTAAAAGTGCCATTCTGAGTCATGTGGATGTGGTGAGACTGAGGCTGTTAATTCATGAGCACTCCTCCTAGCACAGCAGTCATTGCTATGAGCAGAATTTCAGATTTTGATGTGGGCAAGTAAAACTGTAGCCTGAGGTCTGTATTGATGTTGGAGGGGGGGAAAGTGACCTTATGTTGGAGTAAACAGTGAGCTCTGTGGGTAGGATGTCGAAGCCCCTTGGTCATTGGGCTCCAGAAGTTTAAAGCAGCGGTTGCCATTTCCCCTGCCTAATTACAGCCTGAGTCTGCGTGCTCATTTTCAGGTGGCTGACCACACTCTGTGTCTATGATTTCAGTTAACAACCATTTATTTCCTCAGGAATATTAATCAACAACCAGTACCATGTATATTGGGATGCAGATGTTATAGCTGAAGTTTCGTAATTGCAAGAAAGATGCTCCCTAAATTTGTGAAGACTCGAGCAAGAATAGATGCTGCATTTCCTTCTGAATTCTGAAGTTGCCTAATGGCTTTTGTATTTTCTGACTCTGTTAGATCATGCTGCCCCACCCTTTCCTTTGGAAGAAACTAGCTCATGCTTAATTAGCTTTCTGCTAATTACATACTTTAACATACAGGGCTACACATGAGTCACAGCTATTTCAACCCTTAGATGGCTCTGAGGAATTTTGTGGCATTTGGGTCAGTGGTTGTTCTTTGGAATGAGCTCCTGGATGATGAAGGGAGTGGGATGGGACTCTGGTTCGTTACAAGTTGGTATTTCAGAGTGGTATTCACTTAAAAGATCATCTGCTTCTTCAGATGCCAGTGCTGATAACGTTTTGTACCGTTTACTGTTTCTCTTGCTTAAGGCAGTTTCTCTTGATAAGGCAGTTTGTCTGTTTCTGAGCACTTCCTTTGGGATGCAGCAATAGCTTTGATGCTGTTGGCTACACCTATTATTCTCAGGATAGTTTTTCATAGTTAAAATGTCTCATTATTGGAGACCTTCACCCCATCCCATCCATCTCCCCTCGCGACTTTGATGCAGTGCAGTGTAAACCAGCAGCCATTACTTTAGGAATTGCCCATTTGGAGACTTCCCGAGCTTTGCTACTTCTCCTGCTCTAAAATTTCATTCCTGGGATGGCCATTAAAGACCAGACAGTCAGTGGGCAGTGCTGTGTCAGACGTTCAGAGAACACTTGCTGGAGCACTTTGATGACTTTTTAATGAGAAGAATTAATACGAGTTGTTCACAAAGTGCTATGGAGACTTAAACTTGGAGAGCTAAATTGCATTTATGTCTGTCCAGAGAAAAGACTGGAGGGCTTATTTGTAAGGGTTGTGCTGAGGGCTTTCATGAGAAGCCTCACTGTCAAGAAATAGAATAAAGTGGAGTAAAATAAAATAAAAACCACTGCTTTGATTTGCAGGATTTACACGCAGAGTTACTTTGAAGCTGTTTTTCATAGCCTGTCATAATTGTAAATTGACTTGCAATTAGATCTTAATGAAGGCACCTGTAGATGAAGTAAGGCCTGCTCAGCTCTGCTACGTGAGCCCTGCCAGCTCCAGCTTCCATCCCAGGTAAGCAATCCAGGGCTAATGAATAGCTTATGAAGAAGTCAGTATCTCGTCCACATCAGCAGTGAAGGTGTCTGCTCACCTGCTCAGTGCCTGGGAGCTGAGTTTGGTGCACGTTAAGAGAGCAGCAAGAGAAACAAGCAGGTGGTGTCGGAGCTCACGATAAATCTATACCACGTCTAAACCTCATTGCACAAACAGTGCTCTTCCTAAAGCCACAGCTCTGCCTGCAGCCTTTGTAAACCCTAACGTGGTAAGAAAATGATCTTGGGTTTACTGCTGAAAGGGATGTGTTACATAAGTGGAATCTTTCATGTGTGCATTAAATCAGTTCTTGGTGACAGATCCTATTTTTTGAGTTACATAAAGGCTACGAGCGCGTTTGCTCTGCAGTGACTACAGCACTGCTCTAACAGGTTCCCTGTGAGTTTTTCCAGCTATTTTGTAACCTGGTCTGTGTGGATAATTAGGAGACAGCCTCTTGCTGTTGTTGAGAGCTGTAATTGCTGCTCCTTGCAGCCCTGCTGTGGACACTGGCAGAACCCACTGAGGATCTGTGGGCTCACCATTGAGGGAGAGAGCACAGGTGTGTGCTGTGAGCCAGGTGCTGCTGTGCTTTGCTGGCTGCTAAAGGTTCCCTTTGGATGACAGCAGGTATTTCCCAGTGTGTGTAGGTTGGAGGTAGCAGGTTGTGAAGACTGCAGGCTTTGATGGAATCCCTTTGTAGACATGGAGTTGTTCTTATTGCATCTCATGAGAAAGTTGGGCTCGTGAAACTGAAAATCCTTGAAAGACAGAATAAAAGTGTTATATTCAGCATCTATACTCAAGGTGTGCTGTTGTACTTCAGGTCAGCAGAAAGTATATCATAAAAGAAAAGCAGAAGCAGCTCCCTCCCCTTCCATCCCCAGCACATTCCAGGCAGCTTTGGTGCTTTGGTTCTTTTCCTTCTGCAGCGCTTGTACCAAAATGCAAGTTTCGTGTGTTCTGCTGTTTGTGTTTTCTTAGCAAATCTTCACAGACAGACTGAGCAATGTGACTCAGGGCAGTGCAATGCAGATAGTTGGTTTTTCTGGTTTTGCCTCATGTCTGCTTCTATGCTTGTGGTGATCGAAACCCTCTATCGTTTCCCCAGACGTTTTCACTTGCGGCTATACAAAGGCACAGAGGAACTGCTGGGCAGACAGCTGGCCTATCCTCTATGAATCACATAAGTTTCCATTTTCTGAAGAAAGAGCTATGTATTTTTGGATGACAAACTTGACAAGAGACACCGAAGGGTGTGAGGAGATGCTCCGAGCCAGTATTGCACTCTGAAATGGCTCCAAGTATGCCAGTGCTCAAAGTACTGCTGAATAAAAGGAAAAAATAAGTGAGGTTTAATAATAACAACGTGCATCTGACACAGCTTGGATCTCGAGGACCCCAACTGCACTGCCTGATGTCACCCACGATCCTCTGCTGCTCTGTGATCCTTCTTGATGGCAAGGATTATTGTTATTTCAGTATGGAGGTTTGTTGCTTTCCTTACTGCTGTCACTCTGCCCTCCCAGTGCTCAGGCAGCACAGAGGCTGCTCAGCATTGCCTCCCCCTCTGGCTCCATGAGAACACACTAGGTTGTGTTACTGAGAACATCCAGGGCATGAGTGCAAAGATGAGGTCTGGCCTTGCAAACCCATCAAGCAGCTGTTGTTTGAATGGAGCAATACATGTCTAGCTGGAGGAAGGAAAGAAGGGACTAGAGAGAGGAGCGAAGCATTTTGGATTCTCAGAAGCTCCATCAAAGCTTTTTTAGGAATGGTGTAAGGTGGTAAATGACGCAGTGATTCGGTTGTAGGAAAGCTGATGTGGGGTGGATTGTTCATAGTCAGGTTTAATGAACTTGTTGTTATGTTGACATGCAGAACTTGGCTGTGAAGCCTTTTTTTAAAGGTCCCTATGTCTTTAAAGGAAGAAAGGCTGTGCTCCGAGTGCAGCATGTGATTTCTTCCTATTGATTCAGGGTGACCTCCTTCGTCCCTGGATCCAAAACTGATGTAACTGCAATTGAAACTACTTGAAGGGGAAGAAAAAGAACAGGTTGTTTGTGAGTGCCTCGGCTTTGCAGCTTCGTACAAACCCCTCCAGAAAGAATGCAAAAAAACCTGCATTTCACCTCCAACAGCCTATGTTGCTCCCTGCAGTGTAAGCTGCTGAACTTTGACTGTTCAGAGCACTATTTTCAGTCCCAGTGTAGGAGAAGGGTTAGTGGGATGCCAGAGGTAACCTCAGTGCTGGTATGTGGCTTGAGCCCTGCAGGTGATGGGAGCTGATTTGTGTGCCTGTGGGGATGGTGGAACATCCAAGTGCCTGAGGCTGTTGGATGCTGTTCATTAGGAACAGGAAATATTTGAATTCATGGAAGTGGTCCCCAGAACGGAGTTGCAGAACTGTTGTAACTTGCTTCGTGTTGATGGGTGGTGAGGTCAGACAGCATTTCCTTGAGCGATGGAGATGTGTGTAACATTTCTGTGATGTTGTGTTAGGATTTATGTGGCATGTGTTGATAGCTTGCTGCAGCTCCGGCCCGTCAGCCCTACCATTCATGGCAGTGTGCACAGCTGCACGTGTGCTGGCTTTGTGCTTTGCTTTGTTCTCATCTCAGGCATCTGCTTTAGAAGTCTGTGACCAAAATGCTGCAGCACCCTCTGCTTTGGGAAGCAATGTTTAACACGCAGGTCAGGAGCAGCTGTGGAAGTTGCAAACCTTCACCTCCCTGTTAGGGGTGTGTGGGGCACTGAGGAAGGGCTGTGCTTCCAGATCCCAACACCATGCCATTTCCAGCCTGTCATCCCATTGAACTTCAGGTCTTGCAGCTGACAAAACTGTGATTTCTAATTTCTGGTCTTTGTTATACTCTGTGCTGTGCACCATCATCGAGAGGAGCAGTGATTTGAGGAAGGAAAAAATGGTGGCAGTGCAGAAATGAAAACATTTTGGGAAAGGCAGTGGGGGATGTAAAGCTGTCTGGAATGTTTAAAACGTGGTGCTTTCCTCTTTGGTTTGTAGGAATGTACTGATGTCTGCTTAAGGCATTTCTGGGAAAGACAGGGAAGGAAAAGGGCCTGTACAGCTACTGGGTCTGCGTAAATAAATGAGAAAACTTGTCTTTAGAAATAATGCTGTTGTGAAATTGATTCTTTTGATAAACAGATCCATACAACGATTTTTAGATTACTTTAGAAAGTCATGACTTTTTTCCATAGATAATAAGATGCTGGAGGAGGGAACCTTAATCCTTGGATGAGATGGAGAATTTAATTTGTTCCTCCGTCAGAGAAAATCATGCGTTTCACATTGCTTAAAATAACTTGTTTAGGTTAACAGGAAGCCTTAAGCATGATGAGTCTTTAAAAACAATTGATCATCTTGCTGTCATTTCCCATAGTGGAAATCTGCTTCTGGCAGCCATGCATCTCCCTGTGTGTGCTTTGCTGATGGCTCAGAGCAGAGCTGAGGATCTTCCTGAGGTGCCGAGTGCCAGAACTTCCAGCAGTGAGTAACCTTTGCTGGGCAGATATGCAAAACCAAGGAGATCCACATTCTTCAAACACAGGAACATTAAGTCTCATTATGAGCCTTGGGGAGAAACAAGATTCCTTCAGCAGTTGCTGACATTGTTTATTTTAAGATTACTTTTCATCTCTCTTTCCATGCGTCGCATCTTAATGACAACACTGCACACCTTCCACGTGGTGACCTGAAGTTCTGCACGTAGGGGAGCGTGTCCTGGAGGCACTGATGGCCGTGTTGGACACGGGGCTGTGAGCAGTCTGATGGAGTGCTTGGCAAAACTGCCTGTGGCAGGGCCTTGGAACTAAATGATCTTTAAGTCCCCTCCAACAGAAGCCACTCTATGATGCGAAGGACAACTTCACTAACGAGCGTGAGAGCAGGAACCCAACCTGCTGAGATGCTTCTCCAGCATATGAGGCACTGTTGTGGATCCAGGAGTGAGAAGGGGCTGGTTTGGGAGGCTGAGACCTACCCTGCAGTGCTGTGCTGCACTACTCCTAGTTCTGTGCGTGTCATTATTGCAGTTCAAATGGTTTATCATGCAGGCCATAAAACTTGCTAGGGCAGGTGGTCATGTGCTGCCTTTATCCTAAAATGAATCCAGCATTTAAAATTGGTGGTTGAAATGCTCCTGGGACTGAGCTGGCACGTGGGAACGTTTCTGTCTAGCAAAAAAAAAGAAGAAAGGGGAGGGCTGCAGAGCTGCAAAACAAATCATTTTCTTGCAATCTCTATATATAAATCCAGCAGAGTTGCACTGGCTCAGTTCTCTTTGGTGATGGCAGCTGTCATTCTGTTTCCCTTGGTTGCTTTGTGCCTCTAGTTGTCAGAAGGCTGTGCTGCTGAGCTCAGAGCAGTGTGCCTTTGCACACACACACACACACGTGCCCATTGCTGCAGGGCTGGCAGTGCTGGCCTGCTTGTCACCCAGCTGCAGAGCACTGTTTACAGGTCACAGCTATGCAAACGTATGCTAATGCTGCAGTTGGCTTTTGGCACTGTGTGCTTATATAACTGCGCCTTTCCTTCTTTAGAATTTATTTTGTTACTATGGAACTAACTGTTCAATAATTAAAAGGGGCGACATCTTTCTAAGAGACAAGCCTTCAAAAGAAACTGGTTGGAGCAGGTTATTGCTGATTCTGTCTTTAACCCTTTTCTCTTTAAACAGGAAGAAAATGAGCCTGAAATCTGAGCGCAGAGGAATTCACGTTGATCAGTCAGAGCTCCTGTGCAAGAAGGGATGTGGTTACTATGGCAATCCTGCTTGGCAGGGCTTCTGCTCCAAGTGCTGGAGAGAGGAATACCATAAGGCCAGGCAGAAACAGATCCAAGAGGATTGGGAGCTGGCAGAGCGGTAAAGAGCCCTCTTTATTCCTTTGTCTCTCACAGTAGGGTGATTTTACTAAATGCTGTCCCTGTCTCATGTTTTCTGGTGCTGTTTGCTGTGGCTTCTTCACCACCAGTTCTCGAACTTGACCTTTCCAGCAGGAATGAAAGCCTTTCTTTTGATACAAAGATGAATTTTGATGATGTACTAATTTAAGGCATTTCAAACAAAAGTCTAAAGTAAGAAATGTAAACACCCCCCAACCTCTCAACAAATACTTTGACCTAATTTGCATATTGAAATCTGCAACTCTAACTAGCAGTTAGAAGGGTGAAAGTGACAATTTTGATTAAAATACCTCTGCCTCTGGAGACAAAGTTATTGTCTCGAACACAGCCAGCACAGTGGTTCTGTGTTTCAGCTGCTGTTTAAAAAATAGCTTGTGTCATCTGTGGTCATTCTGTTAAATTGCAAAGTTAAGCCCAGAGACATCAAAGCTTTTGCTTTATTAACTTGAGCAATTCTAATTCTTTGAGTAACCATTCAGCAGGAAGGTGCTGAAGGAGCAGATAAGCTGTGACTGTTTGCTGCAGTGTGCAGACAGGCTTCACGGCACAGGTGAGATGCAGTTCCTGCCTCCAGATTACATCATGCAAGGTCATTTATGGGCTGTTCTGAGTTGGATGGGAGCTTGAAGTTGCTCAACCTTTGAGCAGCAAGAAGAAGAATAAATTTGACCCATTTTAATCATTCTGCATAGGAAAAATAGTAGCTGTTGAGGATTAGTGTATCTCTCCTCCCTCGTATATTAAAAGGAGCTTTGTCTTGCATGACACCTATTAGGTTGCAGTGAAGGGTTTGCCTCATTCATTCAAGCAAATGTGTGTATTTGGAAGACTTTGAAAGCAAGTTTTGACAGCAATAATCTGTTTCTCAGAATATTTTTGAGATTGTGGCAGGGTATTTCACTTCCTCAGCTGCGTGCCATGGTTTATCTTCAGTCAGATGATAAAGGAAGATGACGGACTGTCTGTGAATGGAAACACACAGTAACAGCTGACAAGAGTGGAGGAGTTGTCTTAAGACAGCCAAGTCATATTTGGGGTTGAAAGGGATTGAATGTCAGTTGGAGACATCTTAAGATGAAAAGTAGTTCTGGTGATATGCAGCGAAACCCTCCAGACCAGGACATGGGCAGGAAACTTATTTGGAGGATTGTTGGAAACGCTTTCATAGTCTTTCCCTTCACCTCTACCTCTACTTCAGCCTCTTTCCTTTTGACATTACCATTTTCCCCTCCCTGTTTTAAGCCTTCCTTCACTTTCCCCATTACAATCTGGGAATGAATTCAGTGTAGTGAAGGGATGTGTGAGAGAAAGCTAGAAATGAGGGTGAGCATAGAAGAGAATTGGCGTGTCAAAAGACTAATTAATTTTTTGCACAGACAGTTAACTTTTCTTGTGCTGGCAATAACCAGTTAAATTGGGCTGATGTTTTTCTAATCCCAGGCTGCAGCGTGAGGAGGAAGAAGCATATGCCAGCAGTCAGAGTACCCAAGGGGCACAGTCACTGACCTTCTCAAAATTTGAGGAGAAGAAAACCAATGAGAAAACACGAAAGGTCACAACTGTGAAGAAGTTCTTCACTGCTTCCTCCAGAACAGGAGCTAAGAAGGGTAACTTTTTCACTTCATTTTTAATGATTCTGCGCAGCGTGAAGTCAGAAATGATTTTTTGGCAGTCCTGAAAGCAGTGGGATGCTCTGTGACTCGAAAAAGTTGGAATAATTATGCTTTTTGGGAGTATGTGACATCTTAGTGAAAACACAGGAAAATGTGAGCTTGTAGGTGATGCTGAACTACACTGCTGAGTAGAAGTGCTTGTGTGATGCACATTCATACTAGAATCTTGAGTCAATCACTGTGTGATAATATGGTTTAAGACTTGCAGATGAACCTTTCCAGAAGAAAACAGAGAAAAGGTACTGACTGTCACTCATGTGGAACAAGTATGTATAAGTGCCATAGAAATGCTGATACAAAGCATCAACTGATGTTGCTCTAATTTATCACTTCAGCATCTTTAAGAGGAGAACTGGAATGTGTAAGCATGGTGGCTTTAAATGAAAGGAAACATGCAAGGAAAACTGTGGTATTTCTGCATATGTGAGTTGTGGATATCAAGTTTGTGGTTGACTAAAAGTTTATGCTGGAGCAGATGTACAAGTAAGTGTAATTGGTCACACTCATGCCATCCTACAGCAGTATCTTGTAATGGTCAACATTTTATACTATTGGACTGTGGAGGAGGAATTCCAGAAGGGAAAAAAAAAAGCGTCTTAACCTTATAGGTGATGTATTTCCTTAGGAAGAAGTCTTAAATGTGTCTTCATTTCATCTTAGAATTTGTCTTGCAAATATATATATATGCATATACATGTTTATATATATGGGCAGCAGATTGCTAAATGAAGCATTCAGCTATGTATGGAAACCATTTTTTTTTACATTCATTCTTCTCATTTCTCATATTTTCTTTTTTTTTAATCCCATTCACCATCTCTCATGTTGTGCTCCTGCTCTTGGTGTCTTGCTTGATTTTGCATTTATTTCAGTGGCTCAAGAGAAAGTCGTTAAGCAAGGACAGCTTGGGAGGGAGCGAAATGCTGATAACATTCTAAGGGATTTGAAGGAGATTTTTACTCCCTCCTGGGAACTGGCTTCCCCTACTGAAGGTAATGCAGCACAGCTTGAGCAAGCTGTCTGCTTGGTTGTAGTAAGCTTACTCTTTAGTTGGGCTTTGCAAAATACCAACTAGGGTTGTGCCAGTTATATCTTGTGCTGTTGGGTACAAAAGGCTCCACCTTAGTTTGATATCTGAAGGATTATGAAGTTTCAAAACAAGAATTTTTGGAAGAAGTTGCTGGGTCTTGTGCTGCTTTGTGTTTTTATCCAAAAAAAAAACCAATTCCAGGCTGGCTTTATAAATCTGATTATGAAGTACTTCAATTGAAGAATTCACACTTCAAGAACTTTTACAATCTCAAAACATCTCCAGATGTCTGTCATTAAGAAAACAGTTTCATATCACGAGAACATAGATTGTTTTGTATAAACAAAAAAGCACCAAAACCTCTAATACTGACAGCTCTTCAGTTTTTGTCCTGTATTACTTGTGTGCAGTCTTGTCCTGTTGTGCCTACTAAACAAAATTGAAGATGTTCGTGCCTCTGTTTTGCAAATTACATGAAGATTCTGAGTGCATTTGTGTAGTGAAGCTAATAACACACACTTCATATTCTTTACTTGAACTCAGATCCACAACCATGGCACAACCATAGTGAATCACTGGAGTGCTGATGTTCTGCTGTGACAATTAGCATCGTGGTAGAATGCCTTGAGAAAGGTTTTAATATAAATGATGTTTATTCTTTGCAGAAGATTATCCTTTCTTAATTCCTCCTGAACTCTTGCATTTTGGCATATCTCCTCTGGTTGGTTCTCTTGTTCAGATGGAATCTCCCTCCTGCAATTTGCTGCTCTTTATTTCAATTCAATTTCAATTTATTTCAATTCTTGGAGAGTACGTGACAAACTGAAAACATTTTGTTGCTGGAGCTACTTTGGTTCCTGCAGATTCATTTTCCTTAGATCAGGGTTTCAACACAAATCAGTGAAGCTGAAGTGTTTGAGTAACTACACAGAGTCCTTGTGTCTAAGGCTGTTCATTCTAACACTTGATTCTCTTGATGCCTCTATTAGCAGCAAGCTGCCTCAGTTGTCTGCATCTCTCTAGTCCTGTTTTAAAACTGCAGCTGAAAAATTCATGTCCATATTCCTTAAGCACAAATAGCAGAATGAGGTTTGTTATTTTTGTGATACAGTGAGGTCGGTGTTGAAATAAATGAAAGAACTACTGAAGGTTTATTTTCAATTAAACCACTAATTAACTGTCAAAAATAACTTACAATTCTGTCCTTTCAAAGGTGGATCTTCTTTTTTTTGTTTATTATTTTGAAGAGATGCTTTCTACTTGCTGGTTATGAAATATTAAATGTGACAATATAGAATCAATAGTAATTCTTGAATACAGTACAGTCTTTGTACTGTACATACTTTGAATCTTCATTAAAAAAGACTGGAGTAACTCCCTCTGAAAAGGTGTTGCAGTATAACTATAAAGGAGAATGATTTGCACTTCTATCTTCATCACTACAGTTGGAATTTAAATATATGTGAAGCCTTCTGCATTCCTTAATGCTTAAATAACACAAATGCTCTGATGGTGCCTGACCAAATCATTATCCAGAGAAGGTTGTGCTGAAGCCTGGAGGCCCTAGCAAGCCTTGTGCTTTGGTCAGGTGATGTGCATTTGTTAGTCATCACAGAGCTTTGAAACACAGCTCTGAAACACAACAAACAAAGCAATAAGCTACTTCAGTCCAAATTAAACATACCAACTTAAATATACTAATCCCATCTATTTTCTTTTACTTTGGAGTTCTGCATGTGTGCTTATTGAAACGAGGAGCTGTTGTTGTGCATGTTAGTGTTTTCAGCTTGAAAGATATGTGTGTATCCCATTGATTATGAATATATTTATGTTTTCTGTTTCTTTGCTGCTTGCTATTCATCATGTTCATTTACATCACCTCTGTTCAATCCTTCATTTTGAACAGTGTTGGCTGGCAAGTTGAAAGGTGGGTGAACTGAATTTGGGTAGGAAGGATACTGGGTTGGTACAGCTAACTTCCTTGAAAGTATACCTTACAAAGTCAGATGTGTTTGTGGAAGAGAACTGTGCTTGCAGCTATGTAAGCTTGCGTCCAGTGCTGTGTGCAGTCTGAGTTCCTGCCTCCTTGAGAGCCAAGCAGATTCTTCCTTGAACAGATGTTTCTGCTTTTGCAGAGATGCAAGTGGCCACGTTCTCATTTGGGCTGCAGGTGTGGCCCTGGGGCTTCTGCTGCTTTGCCATAGAGGAGCTGCTGTGTTTGCACCAACCTCATGCTCCCACTCCTTGTCTTGTGCTGCTACTGGTGCTTTTAGTGTGCCAGTTTGGGGCCTAATTCAGCTGGAAAACCCATAAGAAAGATTGGTTTCTGACTAGGATTACTCTGAGTTGCTACTCCCCAAGCTAGTGAGCCAATTGAATGAATGCTTATGCTGATGGAAGCACGGGAGAGGAGCAGGAATTTGAAGGTGAGGGAGAGTGGAAATGGGACCACCATTAGTTTGAGCTGCTGTGGAATCCCATCAGGAGGCCTTGATCTCATGTGGAGGGATCTTATCTGGGAAGGAAAACGTAAGGAACCTCAAAGCAAATGAACACAACAGTAGTTTGCTAATATAAAAGGCCATTTGTTTCAATGGGTGTGTGGTTGTCAGTGTTCTGCTTTTTTAACAAGCTGAGTATCTCACTGTTCTATTTAATAATATCCCACCATTTCACTGCTAAGATTTGAGAAATGGAATGGTTTCTTTCAACTGCAAGATTGAAGGGGAAAAGAAATTCTGAAAGCTTAATACATATTCAGTGCTTTCTGAATGCATACACTAGTGTGAAAAGGTTAATCTGTTGTGTCCAAACTTTCCCAGCAGAGATCCAAGAAGCCAAAGCTCCCAGCCCTTCTATAAACAGGCAGGCTAGCATCGAGACAGACCGAGTATCCAAGGAATTCATAGAATTTCTCAAGACCTACCATAAACCAGGACAAGATATCTATAAGCAATGTAAATTATTTTTAGACACAATGAATCATAAAAGGGTAAGTGATTTGCATGGCTTTTACATAAATAAAATGGGGAAACAAGGGAGAAATGGAGAAAATGCTGCACTTCTTCCAGTAGTTTTTTATGTATTATGTACAGGAGTTTTAAGCTGATGTGCTTAGTCAAATGAAGATGTAGTGGCAGTCTTCAGTTCTGAATGCACTGCTTTTTGTAGGTTTGATATGTTATGAGCCCCAAAGCTCTCAAACTTCAGTGCCTTGGGTACCCTAAGGGAGGTATGAATAGATCTGTAGTGCCACCTATGGTTGAAATGAGTCAGTATTCTGTACTACTTTTTTTCCTTACCTTTTCTACTTAATAAGTAGCTGCTCAAATTATATCCTCAAATTCAATTGGAAATTAAAAGGGAATTCTGAAGGAGCCTTACATGCCCTCTGTTTTGAAAGCATCTTAATTTTTTTATTTCTTTACTTTTAGAACTGATTCATTCTGAACACGGAATTTGTGAAAGTAGTGAATTATTATTAGCTTTAATCATTTAAGTTGTTCTTCACACCTGATTCCTTGGTAGCTTGTGCTAGTCAAAGAAGTTTCTCAAAACTTAATTTGCTGTTGCATATAAACCAGGTATAAAATGCAGCACTGCTGTCAGAGCTGAGGCATCATCGTGTTCAGGCTTGGGTTTGGCCTCAGTTTTCTCTGCATTTGTTGTTGCTAAGTTGTGCTCCCATTTAAGCAGGGAAAAGTGGCTCAATGAGTAATGTTAATTCTAACCCAATAATAGGACAGTATTATTTCACAAACATCGTGAATATATTTCATAGTAACTTTATTAGGAGTGTTGACTGTCCAGGCAATTCTTTGAAATTTATAGTTTACATTCTTGTTTGTTTTGTTTGGTTGTTTTTCTTGGTGTTTCTCTGTTTTTTGAAAAGTTAGAGACAGAATCAAGAGCAAACATTCTGCTTTAATAGTCTGCATTCTTACCATTACCCAGAGATGTGATGGGGGAAATTGCACCTGTCTAGTTTCAGTGCTAATATGTATTTTTGCTGAACAGCTGTATAAGCCTTTCACAAGTTAAGCAGCCAACCTTAGTTTCTCATGTTTTTGAACGTAATGTAGCCAACATAAACACCTCTGGGGAGGATATATTTGCATTCCCAGACTGTTGTTGCAGCTGGACACTTGCCATCAAAGGCATTGTTGCCATTTCTTCCACATGTGCACGCTTAATCAGTGTTCTGTTACAGGACTTAAGTATTGAGGAACAATCTGAATGTGCCCAGGACTTCTATCAAAATGTAGCAGAGAAATTGCAGACACGCTGGAAAGGTATCCACGTTCTCCTTCCTCATATCTTAGTGCTGGAAAAGTAATGCTTTGAGGATAAAACTGCTTATATTTTCAAATAAAAACAGAGTGTTCATAACCACACCTGATATGCTCTTAACAAATTCTAGTCCCAAAGTTACCTGCTATTCCCTGCAGCACCATTTCTGTAGAGTTTTACAATCTAAATGATTTGTTTTTAAAGGTTTTCTTTGAGTGTGGTTCAGTTGTTTTAATTTCCTGTTCTCAATTCAGTGCTGTTTGTTTAGAACTGAGGTTGAATGTGTAGCCTCAACCCAATTTACAGCCTGTGGTCATTGCATTGCACTGTAATGCACAAGAAGCAAATGAGAGGGAAGTGCTACTGTTGGAGACTATGTTTCTGTGTCTGGAATGTAAGTGGCACATCTCAAATATACTCAAGGATTGCTTTTAGAGTGGTAAACAGGCACAGAGGACTTGGAGGACCTCACTGCTTTTATTCTCAAAGACTGTGTTTTTCAAGAAATATTCTTGTGAGCTGCAAACAGCTGAACCAGATTGGTAGGCTGTTGGGTGCATGTGCTCCATTGTGAACTTGACATGTCATCGTGGTGCTTTTCCTGCTGCAAAGAGTGGAAATACTCCAAGTCTATCAACTCAAGAACGTTTATATGACTTATGGCTCAAGCCAGTAACACTGATTTAGTGACATTACAATCAAACTGTATGAAATCTTCCAAAGAATCATGGAATACTGTGTTCACTGTACTGGGGTTGGGGGATTTGTACCTTTCAGTGCCACCTGAGAAAGTTGAGAAAGCAATGGATCAGATAGAAAAATACATTATGACTCGACAGTATAAATACGTCTTTTGTCCTGAAACAACTGATGATGAGAAGAAAGATCTCGCTGTCCAGAAGAGGATCAGGTGAGTGTCTTAAAGAAAAACAGCTGGGTAATCCACAGTCTGTCAGAGGGCTCTGAATCAAACGTGTTAGGAGTTTGTTGCTGTGTACACAAAAGGCTTTTTAACCAGAAAGTGTTAAAAGAGTTTTATTTTAGAAATAGGATAAATGAATAAAATGAATAATGAATAGCTGTACTACACTAGGAAAATGAATTGGTATGTTTTTGTAAAATTAGAGCAAAAAGGGATTTTTTTTAAAAATAGTAACTTCAGTGGAACAAACTGTCTTATAACTGGACTGGTGCCTCACCTACACAAAGCACTCCTTGTGCACTGAACTCAAGAAGCAGCTGGCTTCAAACACCTGAATGTTACTGGCACAGAATGGTTTCACTTTTTGTTTTTCTTGTTGTAGGGCTTTGCACTGGGTAACTCCACAAATGCTGTGTGTTCCTGTCAATGAAGAGATTCCAGAAGTCTCTGATATGGTTGTAAAAGCAATTACAGGTTTGTGAGTGATAACGCTTACAGGTTTAAATTTCAGGTCTCCTGGTCAGAGAGATTTTCTGCTGTCTTCAGAGAGAGGCTCAGGCTTTTAGTTTGGCAGTAGTCTTTGTTATGTTTCTCATAGTTTGTCGTTTGTGAAGCAAGAACAACTTTGCAATGAGAGAAGTGTTTAGGCTTACCTAATCTATTTGAGATGCTTGGACTCAACCAAGAAAAAGTTGAATAAACAGATTGAAAACCAAAACTCACAGTTTTCAGTATTGTACTCTACTTGTTTGAGTAACTGATTAAAATGGTTTTAATGATTTGCAAAACTTTTGTATCTTACAGATATTATTGAGATGGATTCAAAGCGTGTTCCTCGTGATAAGTTGGCATGCATCACCAAGTGCAGCAAGCACATCTTTAATGCTATAAAGATAACCAAAAATGAACCAGCTTCTGCTGATGACTTTCTTCCAACACTTATATACATTGTTTTGAAGGGAAACCCACCCCGTCTGCAGTCCAACATCCAGTATATAACACGCTTTTGTAATCCAAGCAGGTTAATGACAGGAGAAGATGGCTACTATTTTACCAACTTGGTAAGTGCAGGACCAGCAGTGACACTTCATACAAGAAGGTTGTCTTTTATTTAGATACAGAAGGAAAAGTGGAACAACTCTCCCAATAATGCTTAAAGTTGTTTGGAGTATAAGAAGCTCTTTTGCTGTGTATCTCCTCTGTCTTCCTTCTTTACTCTCCAAACCAGACTGTGTTTTGCTCTTTGGAGTATGAAGCCCTTTATTAAGCAGTTTTGTGCTAAGACTCGAGTATGTTTTTATTCTTTAAGGAGTGGTAATTATGATAAATGCTTTCTATTCCTGAAATCCTGGGCTTGGGCACTGTTACAGGTGCAGGGTTCCCCATATAAGTCCATGAGACTTTCATCTCATCAGGGGTTTGCAGAATTAGACTGTGGAGGTAAACAGACTTAAGCTTTCTGCAGGAGGCATTTGCATGTGTGCTTGTTTATGCTAGAAAGAATTGTGATTATGAACTGCTTGGCAGCAGCTCTCAAGGAAAATATGTAGTTGAATGAGATACTTGGAATGTTAGAAATTCCTGTCATTAGAAGTGTGTCCATGAGGTAAGGTGGGCATTCAACATTCCTTCTTTTAGAAAATGGAGAGAGCATACTGGATCTCACTGATTGGCTTATTGAATATTAACATAGTGCTTCTGTCTAGTTATCATGTTCTTTCTCATCCCATTTCCAGAATGCAGTGACCCTGTGGTGTGTGCTGTAAGTTATTCAGCTGAAATGATTGGTGTCTTCCTGCATCATTCTCTGAGTTTGACTTCTTCAAACTTTGGAGAGGAGAGAGAGAGGCCTGGGAACTGTCTGATAGAGCTAGCTCTCTGAAAAGCTGCTTTGGAATGATCTGATGCATAAAATAATCAGTTTGGGGTCTAACAGCAGGATTAAAAAATAGAGCGCCCAAGTTCCAGTCTGTAGCTTGCAATGATACTTCTTCTGTTTTGTTTGTAGTGCTGCGCTGTGGCCTTCATTGAAAAACTGGATGCTCAGTCTTTAAATTTAAGCCAAGAGGATTTTGATCGTTTTATGACTGGTCAGACATCCCCGAAGAAGCAAGAATCTGACAGCTGGTCACCTGATGTGTGCCTGGGTGTTAAGCAGATGTATAAAAACTTAGATCTCCTGTCTCAGTTGAATGAGAGACAGGATAGAATTGTCAGTGAAGCCAAGAAGCTTGAGAAAGACCTAATAGATTGGACTGATGGAGTTGCAAAGGAAGTCCAAGATATTGTTGAGAAATATCCATTAGAAATAAAACCAAAAAATCAAGCCTTAGCAGCTATTGACTCTGAAAATGTGGAGAATGACAAGCTGCCCCCACCACTGCAGCCTCAGGTTTATGCAGGATAATAATCGGTGTTAAATTTGAAGAGCATCATTGTTCTCACCTAACACTATCTGCTTCTTGGGAAGGGAAGTAAATTCGAGGCTAAAATTCAGATGAGCTTAAATCAATACATTTTTAAAGGTGCATTTTTTGGTTAAGTGTAATAAACTGTATTTATTTTAGTCAATTTAGATTTCTATTAGGCTTTTGTGAGTTTTTGAACTGAACTTAAATTTTCTACACAAACCAGTGTAATTTTTAAGCAACACTAGTTCACTGACATCTTTCCTGCAAGCTTCCTCATCAGCATGCACTTAAACGTTTTTAATTATTAAGTTTAACATAAAGATTTCAAGTTCCAGCTGAAACTTGAACGCTACCAATGTTAGTTTGGTTTATTCTGTAGCTGTAAAGATGAAATGTATCTTGTAAAATATGTACAATTGTAAATAGATTTCAAATCTAATGTCTCAGCCGTGCATGACATCTTGTGTATTAGTGGAAATGAGATGGATGTGTTCATTTTAGCACCTTTTGGTTGAATTGCATTGCAGTCTACAGCCAAGTACACTGTTAGTCTTTCAATAAGCTAAATGGTGTAACTGAGCAATTGGAGAGGGTGTTCTTGTACATGGAGACATCTTCATGTCAGCTTCCTGGTTTTTGGTGGTTTTGTTTTAATTTTTTTAAAGTGCCATCTAAAGTATGACATTTCTTTACGTAATGTCAGCATTCTCTCTGGTGTCAGTGCACACGACAGCTTTGCTGGTAGCACTTGTGAAGAGAATGGTGAGCCAGGCTTCATATGTATGAGGGAAGACGTTTAATAAAAACTGTGTAATTTAGAACAAAAGTGGGGAGAGAAAGAGAGAATGCAAGAATTATGCCCAAAGTGGCTTTCTTTTCTGGCATTGCCTGGCAATTTCCATCAGATTCCATCATTGGACTGGGTCTTGATTGCTTTTCTGACAATCCTGGTTGATAAATGAGATCATCTAATTAGGGGCTGCTTTTTAGCAGAAGGATGAGCCGTGGCTCTGAGCAGAAAAGTGCACTTTATTTTCACAAAACATCACTTTTTTGATCTCCGATGACCCTAAAATTACCTTGCTGAGCTATTGAGCATCAAGATAAATATGGCATTATGTCACTACAAGTTCAGATCGGTGAATTTCAAATTAAGAACAGTTCACTCCACAACAAAGTAACCTCTCGCAATGGAACTTTTTAATGCTAGTGAAATATTTTATGTATCATTTTAAATCTCTCAGTTCATCCAGTCTGCCACGACCTGAGATATCTAACGTAGAGCTACTTAGCTTGAACTACTCCTAAGCAACATGAAATTCTTAGCAAGAAGGAGGAGTGTCCCCTACCTCTGTATGTTCCACTGCTCTGCAAACACATATTTTAGACTTGCACCGCAATAACTTCAGACCAAAACTGTGGTTTGTTCCTTTTTGTCACATGTACTCAGCTGCACGAACTATGCATTCCTTTGGGAGAGAACCAGTTAGTCAGAATTTCCCTGGTAAGGTGAAGCAATGGGCTAACCAGCCATTCACAGAAGTTGGATTATTTCATATATCCATGCTGTCCACGTTGCCTAGGATCTGACCAGTGCTTGCAGTAATAATAGTGCAAAGCCTTTATTGGGTTTATGAACATTAGGTGCTAATTCTGATATCCTGGTACGCAGGCTTTCCAGGGGGTGGAAATTAGCTGTTGTGTAATTTGCTATGTTTAAATAAAAGTGTGTACGTTACGCCCTTGTTAATGAGCTCCTAAAAAATTTCATCACTGGGTTTTGTTATGGTGTTAATGATTAATGTGAATGTAATTGTGAGTGATTCTGATTTATCTGTGTTTGGGGGGAGAGAATTCCTAGTCATTCAAGTGCAAGTCTAGGTAACAATGTCTTTTTCTTTGCAGAAAGTTAAATACACTAGATAGGCTGACCTGGTGCATTTGTAACTAAGGTATCTCTAATCCATATGCCATCTTGTTATCAAGCCACTGAAGTGGGAGTGGTTTTGGCAAACAAATCCTCCAGATCCCTGTAAGGCAGGGAATGCGGATTTCCATATCCCGGCTGAATACCTTGTCAGTATTTTATTAATGACCAACTTGTCTGTAGGTAAAACAATAGTTTGTCTTGCTTAAAAAATAAGGTAGTTCAGTCACTAATGTGATAACTACAGAATATCTTTCTAGTGTTTGAGATTCAGAATGGGCAAGCCGTCGTGCAGAGTGCTGAGCTGCAGGATGCCGTGTCACCTCACCATAAGATGGTGATCCTATGCAACACCAGGTGGGCTTGGTGCTCAGCATTGGGCATCACTGTAGTACGAGGTGCTCTGGTCCCATGGGTGAGATTGAGACTGAAAGTCCTGTTAGGAAATAGTAGCTATGAACAAAGCTACAAGTGAACGGGAGAGTTTGATTGAAAAAGTGAATTGGCCAAAGGGCTTTGGTAACAGTCACAGCACCAGAACGTCCTTGTTTTTTCCACAGCCTGCTGCTAGTTCTGTGTTACTGAAAATGAAGTCTGCGTGTCTCATTACCAGGAATCAGGACATGCTGTAAGCTACTTTGCATGTGAGCTACCTATTTATTTTGCTGTGGGAAGGAGCCTCTTTTGGAGTAGCATTGGTTAATTGAACTGTACATCTTCGGTTTTGCATAACCGAGTTATGAAATTAAACTGATTCTTCTACCTAGTTCTCATGAATATTTCCCCGTCTTGTGGTGGACGTTGTCTTTGTGAGGCTCTTTGTGGGCATCTCGTGAGTCGGGTAGGGAGGGACGGAGGTAAACGGTGCTGTTTAACAGCAGCTTTTAATGAAGTTTAAAATTATTGGGGGGCAGAAGGAGCGCTGCTCCAGCCTGCAGCTCCTCAGAGGAGCCGTGGGCGAGGCGGGGGGCGGCTGCTTCTTCCAGGTAACGGAGGTAGCATGAGGGGCGATGGCCTGAAGTTACACCAGGGGAGGATCGGGGCGGGCATTGCGAACGATTTCATCTGCAAAGAGCGGTGCTGCAGCGGCACGGCTGCACGGGGAGGGGTTCGGCATCCCTGGGGGCGCTCAGGAACCGCGGGGACGCGGCACCGAGGGCAGCGGGCGCGGTGCGCTGGCAGTGATTTCATATCAACGGCCCTTTTTTTTATTTTTTATTTCATTTTATTTTATTTTCCGGCTGATTTTTGAATGCGTTGCGCAAATCCTCGCTCAGGGCTGCGGCGAAGCCGAGCCGGACCTCGAGGGGGGGAGAAGAGCGGGATTACAGGCGGGGGCTGTGCGGGAAGTGAGGAGCCGAGCTCCGCCCGCCTCGCAGCGCCGCGAGCCCCGACGCCACGCCGGGCGCTGTGCGGTGGCTCCGCCCGCGCTGAGGCTGAGGGCCGCGCGCCGCCGCCACAATTTTGTCCGCTCCGCGCCGCCGTCGTTGGGGCCGGCCGGGGTGAGAGGTGACGGCTGCGTCCCCGGAAGCGGCGGCGGCAGAGGGAGGAGGAGGCGGAGGAGGCGGCTGTCCGGCTGTCCGCGCCGCGGCGACGGACGGGAGCGGCCCTCCCCGCCCCGCAGCCCCCCGGCAGGGCAGGGCAGGAGGATGCTGCAGAGCCCGGCCCGCCGCCCCTGAGCCCCGCCGCCGCCTCCGGGCCTCCACCCGCCCGGCCCGGCGGCATCTTCCCCCTTCGGGCGCCGGTAAGGCGGGCTGGGACGGGCCGGGGGTCGGACGGGCCGTGGGATCGCAGCGGGCCTTCCCTACGGGACTCTGTGGATATTTCCGTTTCCGAGCAGCGATTCTTTTGCTGTTTTGTCTTTTTTTTTTTTCCCCCTTTATTATTATTATTATTTTTTCCCTTTATTATTATTATTATTTTCTTCTTCCTGTTTCCTCATCGCGTTCTCTTTTTGCTCTAATCTCTATCTGAAGGTTTTATCCCGTTTTAAAAATAATATTTCCCGTGAGGTACGGCTGCTGGGTGTCCGAAGTTCGGACCGAGCCGTGCATCATAAGCACAGAACTGTGCACCATGGGAACGCTTCAGCCTGACAAAGGAACGAGCAGAGCCCAGGGCTCCCTGCCTCCTCTTCCCTTGCACTTCAAGGCTCTGCCTTCCTCCGGAGATGCCCTGAAGTTACCTCTGCCCTCCCTTATCTGCTTTTCTCTGCCCACATTCCCGTGAAACAACCCCGTGGCTCTGGGTATGAATCCCTAAATGCTGCTTTCTGCATCCTCGTTTGTACTTTAGGGAAGTTTGACGATGCGTAGCATGTCCTGAAGTGCGAATGGTGTTTAAGCCTGGTCAGTCATTAACTCGGTTTTATAAACGTTGGTGTTCTGAGTAAACGGGTGTCGGATGTGCCGGTGCCAGGCTGGGAGCGTGGGGTGGCTGTGGGTTCACCTTGTGCCACACACCCACCTGCAACACCTGCACAATGGGGGGCAGCACTGCCAGCAGCCGAGTGGAGATAAGAGAATCGTGAGTCCTGCCCAGAAACTGAGTGCTCTCTGACCCCAGAGTTCACTCCTCCCAAAGAGGATTAAGGCCTCTGCAGCTCTGTTGCTTCCTGCGATTCGAGGAGTGGCTCTGCACGGAGGAATGTGATTTTTTTCCACTTGAAAGATAAGAATTGAAACAGCAGCACGAGATTGAATCTGTGCTGTCAGGGGTGGGGAGCAGGGCAGCAACTGCATGACCAGGTGTCCTTCATGTGGGCAGGGGCTGGGACTGCATCGTCTCAGGGCAGAGCTCATAGCCAAGGGTGCAGCTCCCTTTCCCAGTGAGCACTGCCTTACAGTTTAACTTCTCTTAGACACGATCCTGTTTTACCAAATGAGCCCCAAACGAAGCATTAATGGATGAAAACCTTCAGTTTGTTGCTTTTTCCCAGATCTCCCCATGCCGCTATTAGGAGTTTTATTTTTGGAGAATAAAACTGCTTCCCAGATGTCCCCTCTTTTGTGTATGGAAAGCTGTGCCCTGGCTGACAGGCTTTGTTGGTTATCCATCTGTAGAACGACAACCGTATATTCAGGCTAGTTTGGGTTGAGCAAATTACAGTTATGCTTCTTTGGGCCAGGTGTGGATACCGACACAACATTACTAACCCAGCTGTGATATTTGATATAGCTATCAGCTGTTGCCTACTTGTTTCAGTCTTTTTTTGCCATATTTGCGCTCTTTTTCCCTCGCTGTTGCTGCTGGCTTTGCTTCTGCCCTTCTTAGCAGTCGGTGTTATCCTCTGTCCCCATGCAGAGCTGTACTTTGTTATTTATTTCCACTAACACCATTTCCTCAGTCGTCATTCTTGGGATTCAGGCTGCATACCTGTCTGCTGTCTGTCTCATTACAGTTCTCGTTACAAACTGTCTGAAGAAGCTTTTTTAGGTATTCTTACTGTACCTCATTCCTTAATATGTAGCCTTAATGAAGTCAACCATTAACCTGCGTACACTGGTTGCTAAACCAGTGTGTATTAAAATGTCACTGAGATTTTCATTGCTTCCTGAGCAGAGCCTTTCTGTGAACTGTGTTTTTTTTTGGCTGCCATCAGTACGGTACACAAAATTTGTTTTCTAATGGAAATTTATAACAACTGCTTCTATTGAGCAGATCCTATACAAATGAATCATTTGCCTTTTGCTTTCCACTCCCAGGCAGTCATACGTAGGAGCTGGGCTGGTGGTTGGGCTCGATGATCTTATTGCTCGTTCCAACCTTAATGATTCTGTGATATATAATTTGTAACATCTAAATTTTAGATGCGAGGACTTTGAAGTTCTATGCTATTTTATGTTATCCTGCTGTTCTGCTGCAGTCTGTGTGATCCAGACTATAAGTCATGCCGTAAGTCATCACTTGGCTTCTAACAGTTGGAAGGTTTAAGAGATGCCCAAGCCAGAACTCTTGCATATGAAAACACACTCTTCCCGTCGCTCAGATTGTTGGCAGACGGGGCTGTGTTCTGCACTTTGGCAGCAAAATGGCTGTTTTCAGGCAGAAGTTGGGTTTACTTTTTACTTTACAGCTGTTTGGATGAGTAAAAGCTTGTAGATAACCGTTTCTTTTTGTTTTTTAACCCTTCTGCCTTTATTCTCTTTTCTGCCTTTGACAGAAGTTACGCACAGGAACTTGGGCTTATGAAATTCAGTATTTATTTGATCCTTCAGATTGACTCTAATGATCAGATCGCTTCCCTTCTCTGCCTTTGTTTTATGGGTGGAGCTGAGATGTTTGCTGGTTCTGTTGCTCTTGAGGATGTTGAAATGTTTAATTACGCTTCAAAACGCATTTCAAGAGGTGGAAAAATACACTTGGTGTGAGTATGAATGGTTTGGCTCTGTTGAGTCCCAGGGCTCTCACACTTCTCTTAATAATCTGCTTGTGGAATGACCCTGTTACCACAGCAATATCAGGAAATAATCTCCTTTTCAGCAATAAGGCTCTCATGGTCACTTAGCATCGTGCAGCATCTTTGGTCTATGCTTCCTCAGCTGGCCATTTCCATGGCAGTGCTGTGTGCTTCCTCCTTCCTGGGAAAATGTTCCTTTATCAGGAAAGATCTTTATGGGATGGAATAGGTCTGAGAACAAGCAGAGGTTGCCATGAGCCTGCAGGGCTCGGGGTTGTTGTGCTTACAGTGATGGAAGGATACCAGGGGATGTGATCTCTTCTCCTGTCCTTGGTAAGCCTGCCTTGCTGTTAGTATTTCCCTGGCTGAAGGGTCATGCAGTTGTTTGAGTTGGAAGGGGCCCTTGATGGTCATCTAGTCCAACTCCCACAGAAGACCAATGGCATTTCCTCTGAGGCTGAAGGAGGGACGGAGAATCAGCCATTGGGGAAAGCATTGTGTTCAGGTGGATTCCTCAGTCCCAAAGCACAGATGTCAGCAGGCTGAGCAGTTTCACCCCACGATGTCTCCGTATGGTTCCTAAAAGATGAACTGAAGAACCTCCTTTATTTTATTCTTCCATAGTCATCAGTATGGAAAATGGTGAAGGGTTGGATTTTGGACTTGATGATCTTCCAACCTCAGTGGTTGTATGAAAAGTCCTCCTATGACATAAGTGGGAAAGCTCTCTGTTTTTTGCCAGCTGCATGTGTCTGGAAATGTTGTGATTGAAAAAAGAAAATATTTATCTCACGACTTTTAGTGTTTTAGGTGCTAGACATTCCATTTTGTTTGAAGAGAAGGAAGCCAAATTAAATCCAAGATAATTTTGGTGCCCGCTGCTGTTTACTCTTCTGAAACGAGAAGTGCTTTGGTATGAGATCAGCACTGTGTCTTTGTTTGTGTGTCACTCATGGGCAATCGCAGCTCAGCTGATTTGTGCTGGAGGGTTTTTCTGGCACAGAACATCACTTTGGATCAGGGTGGTTAACCCTGAGGTGACCCACCTCCAATGCCCAGAGTGGTGCTGGTAGTGGTGCATCTTGAAGTACATCATTAATTTCATAAAAATGAACTGCAGAGTGGGGGTGATGTGCTTTTAAGTGCAGGGAGATGGGCAGACGTAGAACACCTAGAAGGAAAAATATCTTGAAGAAAATGAGTTGATTCAAAGCTGCCTGTACAAAAGATGTTAGGCAACATCATGGCAAGAGACGTGAAAAAGTTATGTCATGTGTTTACTTTCATCACTTTGAAATTCATCTTTTGTTTTTTCTTTTGGCAGTGGCAGTTTTAGTCCTGTAATAGCTGTATTAATACAACATGAGGTTTTTTGTTATGAGTTGGGCTCTTTTGATATGAACCCCCAAAAAGTGAATTTTTACCCTTCTGCTGTGATTTACTTCATTCACTTTTTGGTCTTTGCGATAGACATCAAGATTTCCCTTATTTGTAATTTACTCTTGGAAAAACTCATGGATCTGTATCAGCCATCACCTTTTCTCCGTACCCTTTTAAATACAAACCAGGAGCAATTGCTTGTGCTGCTTTCCTGAGGTTGCTGTGTGAACCCCTGAGCTGTCCTGGTGGAAAAGTGCCCTAAACTGCAGAACCAGAGGGAGAGCAGCCGGCAGCAGCGCTTCAGGCCTCTCTCTCAATTACTTATTCATTCAGCTAAAAGTGAAATGTGATCTTGTTTGCCTGACCTGCCAGGAGGTAATAGCATTCCGTTTCTTTTCTTAACTGTGTGAAAGAGAAATGGAAGTTTCAATGGCATCCTTCAGGTTATTCATTTACACAGGGGAAGCTGTGAGCTCCGAGGAGAGGCGCAGCCGCTCTGCGTTCCTAACCAGGCACAGCAGAAGGGAACAGCATCAGTGTATGGACCATTACCCAAACCCAGAGCTGCTGTGGGAGTACACATTTTGGCTTTCCTACCCTGATCTCTTGCACAAATTCATTGGTAATTAATGCTGTTCAAACATTATTTTCCTAAAAATTGTTTCTTGGGGCAGCAGCGTGGCGATGCTGCTTGTAATTCTGCTTTGCATGAGCTGTGTCCAATTGCTGTTTTCGTGGCAGCTCGGGTATTAAAATCCACAGTTGTTCCCTTTTCTCTCCAAAGGCACATTACAGTTCAGCTTACAGCTTTTTCTAATTGCTTGCAAAGCTGCTGACTTGTGGAAGCACATTAGGCACCCGGCACTGTAAAGCTGGTGATCTGTTACGTAAAAATATTAGCCCCAATATTTTTGTGTGCGTGCTTTTCAGCACATTGGCTTTTATGGCCGAGTTTGGACCCTCTGTTAAAACAAGAACCCTAATGGAACAGTTGGAAGCCCCTTTAAAAGGGGATCACAGCACTGCGTGTGCTCTGAGTGACGTTCAGCTTTGATTAACGGCTGTAATAAAGCTTGCATCTGTGGTGTTATTTTTCCCAAGGAAATCCAGGAGGGAACACTGAATACAAGCCTGCTTTTGGTTTGTCTGATCTATTTCCATCCCACTGTGCTTTTAGACGGGGTGCTGGGGGGGTTTAATGATGGCTTTGTAGGAGATGGGCTGCCAGCAGGAGGATGGGAGGCAGGACGTGCTGAGCAGCCCAGCATGGATCCTCCCAGCAGCAGCACTCCCTGCCCCTCTGTGCCACCTCCAAGGCTTCTCTGGTGGAGCTGCTGCTGCTCCTGGATGAGGACAGCAGTCCTGGTAAGCGTGCTTGTCATCACCTCTCACCTTCCCTTCTTTCCCTTCTTTTCTCTGCTTTCTCTGCACCGTGCAGGACACGCTGTTTGTGTGATGAGGTGCTTGCAGCACCCCGTCCATCTTGCTCCCAGCTTTCCAGGGCTTTGCAGAAGGGCCGAAAATCAGTCGATGGTGTGAAAAATAAACCCAGGTTGTGACTTTGTGCTGTGCAGTGAGCCCTGAATCCCTGTTTCAGCAGGGTTCTCTGCAGTGCGTGGGGAGCAGACAGGGAAGGCTCTGTGCTGTGTTACCTCTGCAGCTCGGGGCTGCCTTACACACCTCATGATCTTTTCTCTGGAGCCATGGTGCAGGTTTAGTTGATGTTTCTGCTGTCAAAAATAAACAGAAGAAAGTTGCAGTTGTTGTATGTGGTGGGATCTGAAGAAACTTTGGAAGCTTGTCCTTTTCCTGTTCTTGCTTTCTTTCGGCTCCCTGTGTCAGAGCACAGATCTCACTCTCCCTCCTCCAAACTTGTCCCCCTGCATCCTTCCACTGGTCAGGCTCCAGCTGGGCTGGAAGTGACATGTGCTTCTGATAAGAGTCAATGAGAACCATACAGACCTGCAGGCAGCAGTCTCCAGCTTAATTAAAGGTTATCAGATCTGTATGAATGCTCAAACATTAACCACTTCAGTGCTGAATTCTTCAGACTGTGGTCTCAAAGCTTGCCTTTTCCTGGGAGATTTTGAGGCAGGCTGTCTGTAGCTATAGAAATAGCCATCTTCCTTATGATTTAGTTGGGGTTAGAACCTTTGTAACCCATGATGTCAGACAACAGCAAGAGGTTTGCTTCACCTTTCCTTCTTGCAGCTCTGGAGGTAGTGCTGCAGGGCTGCCTCCAATGCTTGGACATTTGCTTTTTGTGCAGGGATGTAGGAAAGCTGACACAGATTTAACACAGCCTACCAATCAAACTCTGCAAATGGAAAAAAAAAAATCAGACAAAACATTGCATTTTGGACAAAAGTAATGATTCAGTGCATTTCCTCAGCGTATTTGGAGTCCTCTCCTTCTTCACAGGCTCTAGCAGAAGTTCCCTAGCTGTGTGACTCAAAGAGCCGTGCTCTTCTCCCCACCAGTTCTGTTGTTGGGTGTTTCTGACAGCAGGATTCCTGATGCAGAAGCCTAAAATACACCCGGCTGCTTCTCGATCCCGTTTTGAAGGTCCTGTCCTTTAGGGATAAGGGGGAAAGAGGTGTTTTGAGGCTTTAGCTCAGACTCGAAGAGCAGTTGAAGCAGAGATGTGTGGAGTTTGATTTGTGAGCTGCGTTATAACCTGCATCTGAGGAGTCTGAATGTCACTGGGATTAAAGAGTCACAGTATATTCTGCATGGGTAAGTGGAGAGGTGGCTGGTTTCATTGCTCATCACCGATATCTGTGCTAGAAGTTGTCCTCGATTCTTAAAATCTGTTGCCAGGGAGCTAAGAATGCGAGGTTGAATGTATTTTGATTCATGTGAACATGTTTTGATTTGTTTTAGCTGAGACATACCAGTCTGTGTTCAGTGACCAGAGTTACATCATTTAATCTCATTTTTAGTACGAAATGCCACCCCATAGTCACCCCGCCCCGTAGCGCACGCAGCCCCAATCACTGTTGTGATGTTCTTTCTTTTTCAGGTGAACAATCAGAATAATGTTCAACATAAACCTGTTGGAGAACCTGAAGGTTTACATCAGCAGCCGGCCTCCGCTCGTGGTCTTTATGATCAGCGTAAGCGCTATGGCGATAGCTTTTCTGACACTGGGTTATTTCTTTAAGATCAAGGAGATCAAGTCACCAGAAATGACAGAGGTATGGTACAAATCGTGATTGGTAAAACATCCCCAATGCTAATGAATTCTACTTTCCCCCCTCAGGAACCGTTTTATGGAAGTACACAGTCTTATGGGATATTGTCTTTGATTTACTCCCTGCTCGTTTTAGTAGGAAGGTGACATTGGTGTGAATGTTTGAATAGTTTATTTTAGTTTCTGGGTGAGGCCGAACCATCTGACGTGGATCTTCCTTAGAGTAACCAGGAGCCATTCTTTTCCTTAATCCCTTGTGTCAGCTTGTTTGTGAAACTTGTGATCTTATCTAGCACTGCTGTTCCATAATGAGGAAAGCCTTGTTGGAAAGTGCTCATACTTTGAGCTTGGTGAGAATGGACTGAGCCAGTACTTCTTTCTGGAGTTTAAAAGAGGATGTTCCTGCTGCTTGAGCCAAGCAGTGGTTGGGATTGAACACCAAACGCTCATAAATGACTTGCCTGTTGTTGAGATGGCCATGGGGGTGTCTGTGCCCACTTCCTGAGCTGTGTAACTCACATTGGGTGGCTTGGAACTGCAGCTAGGTGGTACGTAGCAAGGTCTGTGCTGCTGCAGGAGAGGCAGCCTGTGGTTAGCTCGCTGATCTGTGCTAAATCTTTGCATTTGTTTTAAGGACTGGAATACTTTCCTCCTGAGATTCAATGATTTGGACTTCTGTATATCTGAGAATGAAACCCTGAAGCATCTCATCAATGACACCACAACTCCAGAAAGTACAGTCACCAGCGGGCAGGCGAGATCTTCCACGCAGTCCCCACAGACTCTTGAGGACTCCGGTCCCATCAACATCTCTGTTACAATCACTTTGACACTGGACCCACTCAGACCATTTGGCGGATATTCCCGCAACATCACACATCTAAGTTCCACCATTTTTGGACACCAGATTGGACTCTCAGGTATGCAAGACTTGGCTTTTGTAAATTTGAACGATTCCCTAAGCTCTCAATGTCATCAATAAGAATCGTTAAGGTTGAAAAGACCACTAAGATCATCTAGGCCAACCATTGATCACTAATTCCAACCATCAGCTTTGATAATGTATCTGTAGCTTCAGAAATGTATGTTACCAGACATGTTGTGAGTGCAGTCCTATGCGGAGCCCTTTTCTTTGCTAGAGAAACTTTTCCCTGCATTCAGAATGGGAAAGAGTCTTCAGATTTACCAGGATGAGGCTTTGCAGTGTGAAGCAACAAACTTAATGACAATGGAAGGTTAATTTTGAGCAACAAAACCTTCAACAAGTGACCCTTTGGAGAGTTGTGTCTTGATACAACTTCAAATATTTGTCACATTTCAAAGGCATTAATGGTGCGTGCTTCAGTGATTTATCTTCTAAGAAATACTGATCTAATATCTGAAGTGTGTACAGCATTTTAATATTGCAGACAGCAACAAATGCTTAAAATTTCTGTGGTGTGAAGACCTCTTATGTGGCTGTTCTGACAGTTTTGTCAGGAGATTACACTGTTAATGATAGAACCTCAGTGAATGTAAGCTTTTAGCCCAGGTTGCATTTCATAATCATATCAGAAGGTGTCTTCAGCCCCAGAGATCTGGAAAGAAACAGTAGTCATAGCTATAAATCTGTGTTCTTGTATTGTGTGTTATTTTGTTACTGCTTTGTGAGCTATCAGATGCAAGTTCCATTTCAAGTAGCCTGGATTCATTTTCCGTATGAAGATGAATACATCCACGTGGAGTACAGTGCTCAATCTGCAGTTCAGTATCTGTTAGCAGCTTTTCAGAAATGTGAACTTCTGAAAAAGCAAATTTTCAACAAAGTCTTAAGCAGGAGAAAGACAATATGTTATTTTACTTTCTAATACAGTTCTCTGAACGTGTATGAATTCACTTACAAGTATTGAGGTTTTCATTTCTGAGAGGAGCCTGATGCCCTCACTTCTTTTGGGGGGCAGGAGAGATTAGATAGGCCAGCAGCTGTTGGCTTTTGTTGCTGTTCCCGGGTTGGTTTTGTTGGTTTGCTTTGCAGTTTCTTTGTTTGCAGGGGTTTTGTTTATTTGGTTTTATTTGGTTTTAAACATTCTCTTTGCTTTCTGCATTGTTAGTAGCAGACATGCTGGGTGACTTCAAAGGTATAGACTCAGGCTAAGGTTGCCTTCTTATTCAGTTGCACGCTGTCCTTATCCTTGTGGTTGTTGCTCAGATACTTTTGTGATTGAAAACCAGCTTTCTTCCTCTCTTCTCTTTTCTCAAAGGCAGAGAATCCCACGAGGAGATAAACATTACGTTCACACTGCCGGCTGCCTGGAATTCAGACGACTGTGTTCTTCATGGTCACTGCGAGCAGGTTGTGTTCACAACCTGCATGACTGTGACAGCAGCCAGCAATGTATTCCCTGTCACAGTGTAAGTGGATTTTAAACACTTTCATAGACTGGTTGCTGGGAGATTAACCTCTCAGCAGCTTCTCTGAGAGTGGCACGTCCTGATGGATGATGATGTGACCGTGCAAATGGTGTGCCTGCTTTCCTTCCCCCATTGAAAGAACCCTGTCTTGAGTCTGGAGGGTTTTGCTGTCTTTCTGCAACACTAGATTTTTCAGAGGGTTTTTTGACTCCAGGCATACCTGCCTTTCAGCATGCAACCTGTGATTTAAGCTTCAGTAGGAACAACAGAATCAGTGAAATTTAAGATATCCTATAATGCAGTTTCACTGCCTGGTATGAGAGCTAAGGCTTGACTCAGAGGTTCTTATCCTCTTCCCTGCTGAGAGATCAGCAGAAGCTGAATGTTGCTTTGCTGCCAAGCCCACTAAGCACAGCCCTTTCATCAGAATCATTTCCCTTTGTGTCCTCTGAACCCCTGACACTATGCAGTGTACTCAGGAAGACCATCAGACAGGTTCTCTTGACTGTACGAAGCCATATGAAAGCCAGTGTTTTTCTAGTTAAGCTGTGGGGTGTTGGCTTCCTGGCACAACATACAGTTAAATTCTAATGTTAGGATAGTAATCATTTGGTGTTATATGCTCTTTTGGCTAATCTTTGGGTTTTTTTGCTGTTTTGGAGATCCAGAATAAAATTGTGTTTTATGCAGCTGCGAAGACTTAGGCATGACTCTGTCTTGTAACTCAGTCTTACTGAATGTAGAGAATGGCAATTAATGTGCTAATTATGTCTGTTTTTCTGCAGTCAGCCACCACATTGTGTTCCTGAAACATACAGCAATGCTACGCTTTGGTACAAGATCTTTACCACAGCAAGGGACTCTAATACCAAGTATGCACAGGATTATAACCCCTTCTGGTGTTACAAAGGAGCAATTGGAAAAGTGTATCATGCTTTAAATCCCAAACTAACTGTTATAGTTCCAGATGTAAGTGCCACAATGTTTTTCTATCTTATGTTGAGGAAATGCTTAGCTGTAGTTTAAGTGCATACGATTCTGTTCATGTCCTAAAATAGTCAGATGTAGTGATGGCTTACTGTGTAGTGCAGGGGCTGAGACAGGGACTTTACCTGTGGTGGGTGTGATGCTCTTTGTGTTATCTCCATGGCCCTTACAACTTGTAATAACCAGTTTTGAAGTCGTTTGGCAAAAAGCACTGCTGCTGTATGGGAAGAGATCTCTAGGACAGATTTTTAACATGAGGAGCATTTTTGGCTCTTTATGTGCCACAGTCAGTTTCATTACAATGCCAGCCTTGTATAGGGGAGAAAGCTGATTCATGAAGTAATTTCTGTGCTGATTTGGTAATTATTGCTTTAATAGAAAGTGTCAACTACTGGTGCATTGTCAGTGAATGGTTTTAATTCCCTATGCAGGATGATCGCTCTCTAATAAACCTACATCTCATGCATACCAGTTACTTTCTTTTTGTGATGGTGATTACAATGTTCTGCTATGCAGTTATTAAAGGCAGACCAAGCAAACTGAGACAAAGCAATACAGAATTCTGCTCTGAAAAGGTGAGTTTGTGTAATAACAAAGTACTGACTCTGATAACATAAAGCCTCCTTTTGTATGTACTGCAGACTGGTTGTTCTTATCTCTTGAAATGTAGATTTAATTTCTTTTCAAACAGACAGGAGTTTTTCATCGTGGGCAGTAAGGAAGGGTGCTGCAAAATACAGATGTGTGCTGTGTAGATCCTCAGGTAGATTTCTTTCCTGTAGAGGTGGATTAGTGCAATTCAGTCAGTGCCATAATGACTGCCACCCCACTTCTGATGTTATTAATTTGAATGTAGCATTGAATAGATAGCACTGAATGGGTTTATCTTTCACCACAACTGGCTGAAAATAAAATATAATTTTTGAATAAAATATACTACATATTTCTAGTGGCTGCTGATCAGAATTGAAGCAATCACAAAGGTAATGGAACAGTCATTATTCAGTACTGCATTGGAGCTGCACATTGCTTGCAGGATTAAATATGAATGTGTTTATTGTAAAGTAGGAAGTGAATGCTAGCTCCTTTTGATCTTAATGACGTTTTATAGTATAAGCAGTTTTGTTCTGTATTGTTTTTAAACAGATTATGTGAAGCACAAAACATTTTCAGACTTCCTTTGATCCTTTCCAAGTTAGACTTTCAAGGTTCTTTGAAAAGCTGGAGGGCAGATACGCCAGCTGTGTGGAGATAAGCAATATCACTGTTACCAGATTAAGAATTTGACTTTAACGAAGTGTTTTCTTTTTCTTTTGTTTAGGTTGCTTTGTCAGAAGCGTAATCCATCCTCTCATCTTACTGAGAATGACTGAGAACCGTAATCATTGCCTGCTGAACCCAGAATGGGTCTTGACACTCTGTGAATACATTATCTTGCAATGTTGGTTTATTCCAACCAAAGACATTTCAAGTGCCTGTAATTGATTTGTACATATTTATAAAGGTGTATTCAGAATAGATGATGCACTTGTTCCGCATTGTAGTGCGGCCAGAAGCGTTCAGTCTTTACCTGTGGACATAGCTGAATGTTGGTGTAGATATGTTTAGTGATATGGCTACATATAGTCAGAGCAAGATATTTTTGTCTAGCTGCATCTGGGCAGGTTAAGATGCCTTTGCAAATGTCTCAAACCAACAAATCTTTGTTATTTGCCCAATGATATGTACAGTGTGTTTGAAACGGTATGCACCTTTGATATAATACTGCATTTCCAGAGCCACCAATCTACTACATGAGTTAAATGTGTGTTTGTGTGGCCTGATACCTTCTTCCATTTGCTCCTTGCTTGCGAGAAAAGATATCAACAGTTTTAGGTTTATTTTTGGAGGAAACAAGAAATACATATACACATTTTAATAGTGCTGTATTTAGGACAAACTTGTGCTTTTATTCATAGTAAAAAAACTTAAGAAGTGAAGTCCCATTTTAAAATCTTTCTTAATGAAAACTAAGTTTGATTCTTACTGTTATTATTTTTTTTTCCATTTGGCCCGCTGAATGCCAGAGGGTCAGTCAGCACTGAGACTGCCTGGGAAGCTTTCTGCTTGGCCTCCCATCCGCAGCCCTCAAACCCAGAATGTGCATCTATGCTGCAGAGCAGCTCTCTGTCAGCCTTCTTTCTAGAAAGTGACACTCGGTAAAAAGATGCATTGTGCTGTCTGTCGGGGCTCTGCACAGCCTCAGGCAAGTGCAAATAATGAAAGGAAAAGAAATCCCGTCCTCTGTTACAAAGCCTCACTCTGGGGCTCTCCATCCATCTCTGAAGGGCAGCGGAAAATGTCACTTTTATTAGCTTAGGCCAATCTCCATTTAATGCTGTCCACTCAGGGGAAGATGACAAGGAGGGAACTAGGGCTGTCGTGATCAAGGTCAAAGAAACCACACAGTAAAACTCATACTGTTCTCTGTGTCCATTCTTCGATCAGAGGAGCTTTATTATGTGTATTTTTCTCTTTTCCGTTCTGGCTTTTGCTGTTTATTTCCCTCATGTTATTCAGTAACCTCATTAATTTTCAGGAGTTGTGGTTTTCCTGCAGACATTTCCACCACTGCTTTTAAAATCTCACTGGTTGCCTTAATTGACCTTTCATCTTCTCTTTGTAGTGTAGGTCTGCGAAAATACACTTATGGGCTTTTTTTTCTCTCTCTTCCTTTGGTAAATTTCACTCTAAACTACACAAAACAAGACGACTCAAGTCAAAATCTTACAGTCTCCATTGTGCTGGCATAAGATTCTAAGTTTATTACCAATAGACACTGTTGTGGATGGTACCCTGCTGGTCTGTGGGCCTGTATGTATAGGATTTCAGCATTCAGTAAGTTTGCTTCAAATGCTCTGAAGAGCAGTCAAGGGTCAGTCACACTTTTTGATCAGAACGTTTCCATTCCAGAATTCAGTTACTTAAGCAGTGGTAACTAATATATTTTTTTCTCCAGTGATGTTAAAGCAAAGCTCAAGAGATGGCCCAGTTTGAAGTCTAGGGATAAAACGAAGCTTCCAGTTTTCTCCTGATGCTGCTATGGGCTAATATTGCTTCACTGACATGGGTCAGCAAGGTAAAAACAGCTTCTCATGGAAATTGTCTGAGCTGTTCCTGATCCATGCAAACACCTTCTGCTTTAGTGCTGACTGTGAGAGTTGCCTGAGAGGGTTGATGTGGGGACCAAAGGCAGGAAGACGAAAGTGATTGGGGTGGTGCTGCAGGTTCTAGAAATACCTAGAGAACACTGATGGTGACTCCTTTAAAAAAGCAAACCCACCTCCTTCCAGCAAACTAAAAATCCACCTCCAGATGTCCCATTTACAAATTGGTCTGTTGGGAAGAAACATATGTATATATATATATTTTTTTTTGATCTGGTTTTGCTATTTGGTAAGGAGAAGAGCCTGCTTTGTGGTTCGTCACCCACTGAATGGAAATACAGAGAAATACTGGAGATTGTGACCAATGGAAGCAAAAGGGAAAATGTTAAAGAGCTGTGTTTTTGGCCTTAGTTTTCCCTTTGCCCCATTATTGCAGCAGGGAGGAAGGAGTCCATCAGGTTGGGTTGCTGCAATCCTGAGGAATATCAGATTGTTCCTAGGCACGATGTAAAACAAGCTAAATGCAGCCAAACAGAAAAATAAAAACTTAATATTAGAGTTCAGATCATATTGATCTTTCCTTTTTTTTTTTTTTCGTTGTTTTCTTTTTCTTTTGAACTATGACTTGAATCAGTTTTGATTCTATTTGTATGTGTTTTCTTGTTCTTAGAAAGCTGCCGTTTTCTTTTGCGTTTTTCTTTGGCATTACATAGAAAATCTGAGCCTTGGTTTTCAACCCTCTGCAGGTGGTTGTAGGGTTAAGATGGCTTTTTTGTTTTGTTCTTACATTTCACTTGTCTTGTTGCATGACAGTTCAGAGCTGATTTGGAAATGACATTTCTCTCCTAGATTAATTTTGTGTTTGTATGATGTGCATATTGCTTTGCAGAATAAAAACAATGAAGTTTACTCTGTTGTCTTTCTTTCTCCTCACCAGTTGCTATGGAGGTTTCAGAAACCATTTATATCACGTCGACCCTTGGAAGAAATTGGTAGTGAAGTTTGTAATAGGTTGGAATTTCAAATGTTGCTGTACTCACAGTGCATGTAGAATTGATGAAGAGTTTTTTTATGTATCGTGGGGCAGGGAATATAATGCCATATAGTTGCTATAATGGAGAATTTATGACATCCTTATCTCTCCTGTTGCTTTTTTGGGGCTCTACTTGTCTTTTTGTCCCTCTTATCAGTCACGGGTACATAAAGCTTGCTTTATTGATACAATACAGGTCTCTGTGCTGAATACATAGGTGGAGCAAATGTTGTTTGTCCTTCATGTTGTCAGCGTTCTTTAGGTTTAGCAGCAAAATCCTTAGCGTGTTGATTTCTCACTGCATTAAAGTCCTCTGAAAGGAATGTAAGACAGAAATGAACCCTTGTTTGCTCTCTTTTCAGCTTCCTGCTGGCCTTGGTGGTTATCAGGCCCTCCTTCCCAGCCTCCTTGCTGCAGGTGCTGTGTTACCCAGCTGAACCCAAACCAGTTCCTGAGCATTCCTCGGTGCCTGCAGGTGGCTTGGGATCGTTAAAGGGCATCTGTGGATGGCTGTTGAAATCAAGATAATAGAACTCGTTAAATTCCAGCTCCAGTTACTGTGCAGCTGGAACAGGCTGCACCTGTTTTTCAGTGCTGGAGAATAGCAAAGAAAGACTCGGGGTTGTCCTTCAAAGCTTGTTACAAGCTGGGCACCGAGTGTTTGACAGACACAAGGCCAGCCTGTATTGCTTCTCTGGAGGATGTGGTTCAAAGCATTCACGCAGTGTTCTGACTCTGGGTGTTTCCAGATGGGGCCTATTCAAATCCTGTGACAAATGGGAGCATTGTTTAAAAGCAAAGCTGTAAAGTTGTTGTAGAGTTTTTGCTGGGGAGAGAAACTCTGAGAATTAATAGGGGAGGGAAAAAGTGAATTTAAGAGAATAGCTGTGACAAATCCCTTTGGTCTGGCTGTAGGAAGTCTGACTAGTTCTGAAATATCTGTCCAGAGTTAGCACGAATGCCCTGTGCCAGCATGGTCTCTGAGTTCATCCATCACTAGGAGTTAGCAAAGCAGTCCTCTTGGCCTCCGCTGCACTCAGTCTGTCAGCGGTGAGGAAGAGAGACACTAGCACATGTCTGTGTTTGTTTCCTGTTAAACAAACCCTCCTTCATAACTCACACAGCCTCTGGTTGGGAAATGCACGCATATGTTCAACAAGCTTTGTAGACATGTAACTTCCTTGAAGAACATCCTTTTTCTAGAGCTCTTACTGCATAGCATGATGCGTGAGTAAACTTGTGAGGAGGATCAGCTGTGAATTCCCATTGGGGAAAAAACAAGAAATAAAGACAGCCAAGGTCAGGCTGACCAGGCTGTGAGCACTGATGGAGCTGTGGGTGTCCCTGTGCGCTGCAGGCAGTGGGACCAGATGGCCTTTGGGGGTCCCTTCCAACTCCAACCTTTGTTTTAATTTAATCCTTTGTCTTTTTTTTTAGAGCAAAGGCTGTCGGGGATACTTGACAAACCTTTTTCGTAGGGAAAGTCTTGCTGTCATGTAGTGCCAAAGCATCAAGCTGAGTTCTTTCAGGGCCCTCTCCTGGCTCCTCATAGCACGAGCAGCCCGAGGGATGTTTTATGCCGGCAGTGCAATGGGAGAAAACCTGGCTGCTGGGCTAATGTGCAACAGGACGTTTCCCAAAGCTGGAAGGGTGGGGTGAGCAGAAGGGATTCATTTGATAGCACTGTAATCGGGCTGTTTACTTCGTAACAGCAATGTTGGTTAACAAACTAAAATGAAAAATTATGTAAAGGTTGTTGAGCTGGAAAAATTGCATGCACAGTGTTTGCAATCAGATTACATCCAACGTTAGCAGGCGGCTGCAGACTGGGCTGAGAAGCACCATCTGCCAGCAGCGATGGCAGTTCTTTAATCGGATGTTTTGTGCCAAATATTTTGGTATTATGTGGAAGTATTGCTGAAAATGAGGAGCAGCATCTGTCTTGAAGCAGCGCCTTCGTCCTGCAAGCAGATTTCTGTCACTGCCTTTTTGAAAGAGAGGGTTTCAAGGAAACATTGTGCTCAGGAGTTAATGTGAATAAGTGTGCTGGCAGCTGCTGAAATGTATATTGCAAGTTTTTCTCTGCCAACCAACCTTAATAAAAATGCTGCTAGTGCTGAACTGCCTGGTGGAGGGAGAGATCTGTAGCAAGAAGCAGAAAGCCTCACAGATGTGTTAAACCCTTTTGGGTCTGTCTGCCTTTAACCATTTTGCTCAACGACTTCAAAACTTGATATTTGAGCTCGCCAACGTCCTCCTGGAAGATCCCTGAGGATTTGTGTGGACAAAGGTTTCTTTGTGGCCTCTGCTCACTTGAGCAGTCTTTCTGTGAGCCTTTGCCAACCTCTCAGATGTGGGGCACTGACCTTGAGGTGCCCGTTAGTGCTGTGTTGAAAACAAAAGTTCAGCTAAATAAAACGGCAGAAATGCTGAGAACCAGGGTGCAGAGTTGCTGGATTTGGATCTTTGTTCAACACTGATGCAGGCAGTTTTCCTGCCCATCAGCACTCTTGATTCCTTGCTCTGCCTTGCTAGGTGACTTGGGCGACTTGCTTTGTGTTTCTGTGTCTCAGTTTTCTCCTTTATAAAGGGCTTTTGAAGTGCTGTGACCTTGGTGGAGGTTTCCTAACCTGCAGGGCTTCCCAGCAGAATCAATATTCCCCATTCATCCTTTAAAGATGTCTCTTTACATCACGTTTAAACTTGAGGACCTGAGCATAGACTTCCTTGCATTATCTCTGCCATTTGCTGCTTGCTCTGTGATTCATGTACCTTAATGAGATAAGTTACAATGTAAGATCTCAAATCCTTTTGTAGACATTATGAAGGTATTTCCCAATGCATTGCATTGATTGGCAAAGATCTTCTGACCTCCAGTGTAGAACAGAAGGGGCTTTGCAGTGAGGAGGCTGGCAGTGTCCTTTCTATGCTCTGCACAAACCACACCATGGAGATGCTCAGTCTGCTCCTAGCGTGCAACCAATGTGGAGAAGAGGGAGAGAACCTTAAAGCAGCTCAGGCAAGGTGATAGAGCGCAAAACATGAGATTCTTTTTCCCTATTGACCCCAGAGCCCCATATAAACAAAATTACTACCTAGCTGGCCTATAAGCGGATAAGGAGAGTAATTTTGTGACCTACAGACAGGGATGTGGCCGCTTGGAGCTCATCCAGCAGCGCTCACAGTGGCTCAACACCAACGGGAGGATTTTTATCCTAGAGCTGAATTCTGATTTCTTCTGTTGCCTTTTGCAGAGCAGCTGAGGCCGGGTTGTATCGTCTGTTTGCCACAGGAGCTGCTGATCGCCTCTGATTGCAGCTCAGCTGCGCGGGGGGAGGTGATGATTGCGCTGCGGGCACCTGAGGTTTTAATAGGGGGGAGAGGCAGTTTAGGCAGTAAGTTGGTGTGGGTGCAGTGCGAGAAGTGCTTGGGAAAGGAGCACGAGCTGCTGGATTCCTCCCAGGCAAGTCTCGATAGCGGTGGTTATGGTGTGCTGGGCAGTGGGCACGTCCTCGTTTGGATGTTTGTATGGGGTGGCAAAGCTGGATCTCAAAAGTACTTCGGGAGGTGGTTTCTGTAGGCTGAGAGCTCGGCTTAAAGCAGCCGGCACTGGCTGAGCACTTGTCTTTGAGCCTGAAAGCTTGTGTTTGTTAAGCCTTGGGAAGGGAGGGAGCAGCTTGAAGGGGATGCTTTGCGAGGCGATCCCTAGCGAGACCGCGCTCAGCGGACAAAAACCTAGCAATGGGGGGAAACGAGTTTAATTTAGACGGCCGTAGCTTCTGCAAGGAGCTTTTTTGGAGCTCGCAGGGCCGCGGGACGAACTGCGAACCTCCCGCAGGGGTGCGTTGAGCTCCGGCCCTGCGCTGCCCGCCCGGCGCCACCAGGGGGCGGCAGAGCCCGGCATGGAGCCGCGGGGCCCGGCCTGGCTGCGGGGCGACCCGGGGGAGGGGCGAAGCGAGCCGCGGTGCGGGGCTGTGATCGAGTCGAGAAGCGATGTTTGCGGCTGTTCCCTGGGTTCTGGAGAAGCTCGGGTGATGCCATCTTTCCCCCTGGATGCCTGCGTGTTCTAGTTGCACACAGAGCCTTCCTGACCCCAAAGGGATGCTGGGGCATCCCTGGAGTTGGTGCTGGCTAACAAGCGTAGGGTCAACCACGTTCAGAACTGATACAGGAGGAGGGAGGTGCTGTTTCCAGAAAGATGACTCAATCGTTTGCTAGCAGCAAGAAGTTAATGCCTCTTGACCAAGATCTGGCTCCTGTGCCTATCTGCCCTGAAGGCAACAGGAATTAGGTACCTAATTTAATTTATTTGTTTGAGGATTGGAGTTTTTCCTCATCTCCTGTTAGATGTAAAGTCCGTTTTCTCGGCTGTAGTGGATCAGGGAAATCTCCTTTCTCCCCCTGCTTTGCATCTTGCTTGAACACACACACATCTCCTGCTGGCTGTTGGAGGGCAGCGAAGCAAGTGAGGCAAACCCTGGCACACCGTGCAGTGCTTTGGGAGCACAGCCGGCTTGGAATTATTTATGCTGTTTTATTGTGCATGAACAAAATGGTTTGTAGGAACACAGGAAGCTTTCAGCACTGGAGATGTCCCAGCAGTGCCCGTCGTGGCTGTGTGCTCATCCAAGGTGTTGGAGCTGTCTGCGTGGTTAATGTCTCATTGGCTTCTTCTGAAGGGATGCAGATGGGATCTGTTTGAAGCAGTTTTGCAGTAGAAAAGCTCTGCCCACCAAGTGGCTGCCCAGATATGATTGTAAATGCCTGGAGCAAACAAGTGACTGCAGTGCAGTGCAAAGCCCTGGCACTGGAAGTGGCAGTGATCATCTCCAACCCTGGGTGCAGCTGGAGGCCAGCAGGGTCCCTGCTGCTGATTAGAGCAGGCAGAAAACTGCTGTGTTTGAGCACAGTGACTTCAAGTTGTCCCCAGTGTTTGGGGCTGTTTGAAGCCCAGCACTGCTCAGGTTCACTGCCCCTCCTTGCTGGGGTAGCACACTATGTCAGTGCAGGCACAGCTGCCCTGAGAAAGTCAAAAGACTTCAAGAAGCTTTTCCCTGTTGCTGAATAATTGGGATCTGAGCAGATCTGCTGACAATCGAGTGGCTGAGTGTGAACAGTGAATAATGCAACCTTGAGTCGATGCGCCAGATACTGCAGCACCAGGATTTCCCCTTGACTCATTGGTGGCATTGTAGCAGGAGGTAAAGCTAAATCTGAGCTTAAACTCATTTGGCCCGATAACAAAATCTGGATTTCCACAACATGATGAGTCGGAGAGGATGTGGTGGAGCTCCCAGAAGACAGAGTTCTGTACACAGGGGGCTTCTCCCATGACTGGGTTCTCCACTGAACTCCTGCAAGCCCAGGTCCCATCTGGTGCTATGCTGATCTACAGGAATCTCTGAACTGTGCTGGGTTAGAGCTGGGTGGTCTTTGTTGACATGCAGGGAGCATCAGCCTTTGTTCTTGATGTCAATCTGGGGTTAGCACAACATGTCTGCTGCTTCTAGCCAAGTTTCCAAGCAAGCAGCTTGCAGGTGCTCCCCTGGAAGCACGATGTCCCTGAGAGCTGCTGCATCACAGAATCATTCTGGAAAAGAATGATCTCTTGGAAAAGAGATCTCAGATCCCAACCCCAGCCCACCCCACCGTGCCCAATGACCGCATCCCTCAGTGCCACATCCCCACAGTTCTTAACACCTCCAGTTGGTCGGGGATCCCACTGCCTCCCTGGGTATCTGTGCCAACGCATTTCTAATATCCAGTCTGTGCTGGGACAGCCTGTGAGGAGCTCAGCATCCTGCTGGTGGGATCTGTCTGTCTGTCCGAGGGCTTCCTGGTGATGCTGGCTGCTTCCAGCTTCTCCCAGCAGGATTTCATGTGACGCACAGCTTTGCCCATAAGCTCAACAAGGATTGCAAAACCAAAGGGTCCCTTGTTGCCAAAAGGTTTTGCGAAACACTCCTCCGTGGGGCTCCCTGTGCCAGAGAGAGGGTGCTTTGTTCATTGTTCTGTCGATCCAAAATAGGTCACTTCCAACCACAGGCATCTGAGGGTTTTGTTGTTGCAGAAAGCTGCTGAAGTGAACGCAACCTTCAACAAGCCCATTCCTGGAAATGGGAAGATCTCCGTTAAACTGTCAGTCCATCACGTCAGCCAGGCTTCTCCATTAGGAGCGTGCTGAGTGTGTGCATAGATTGCTGCTCCTCCTGGCAAGGAAAGTGTTTGTTTTTGCTTATTAGTTTGTTTTAACCTTCTGGGAGGAGATGCCAAGGATACGTTGGGGAAATTTAATTTCTCATACTTCCAGAGGTGCTGAAACCAGAGGGTGAATCACCACTGCCTGTGGGAAGGCACGCTTGTGTGGTACCAGCACAGTGTCTGAACAGGGCCATTCTAGAGGCTGACATAAAGGAAAAGCAAAGGGGTTGATTTATTTACTACCAAAGCCCCCCCAGCAGTAGTAGAAAGAGCATTTAAGATCTCCAGTGTCTTTGGGTTGGCTCAGGATGTACATTTGGGACATTTTGCCTTCCTTACGCAGGAGCATTGCTAACAGTGAGGGCTGCTGGTGGCACTGGTTTGGCTTTCTTTTTTTTTCTTTTTTTTTGCTTGCTTTTTGAATCTTTTCTTTTGGTCTGTCATAGTTTTGAGAAATGCTGGTGCAGGATGCCCTGCTGTGATGCACGGCCCAACCAAGGTGATTCCCAAACTGCTTAGCCACGCTCTCAGCCACTGCAACAATTTGCTGGGACTGTTTAAAAACAGGCAGCAACAAAGAAAAAAGGGAAGAAAAGCCAACAGTAGGGCCTCTCACCTTGTACAAACCTCGTGTTCTTGATCACTTGGTGCTGAGGGATGGCAGTTTGTGTGTATTTCTATTAAAATTCATGGCATGCAATGGAAACCGTGGCGAGACTAACTGCTGTTCATGAAGAATTTAAGGCTGCTGTTGCTAGTTGGGAAATGCCTTGCTAGGGATGCATCAAGAAAGGCAGTTCTGAATAAGCATTATTGTATCTCTGCAGTTGGGGTTTTGTAATAAAGGAATCAGCTCTGTAGTTCTAGCAACAGCATGAGCTCAGGGAAGGTGAGGCTGATGGAGACCCTGAGCTCGGCTATTGGAGAACACCTGCTCCTGCTCCAGTCTGCCTTATGCTTTGGGTCCAAAATGGGGATAAAAGCCCTCTGCCCTATGGTTGAGAAGAGAGGAAGAGCCCCTGCTGGGGAAGGGTGGATAAAAGCAGCGTGGAGCAGTGTTGGTGTGAGGCTGTGGCTGTTTCATGGCGTTTGCGCATCTCTCTGCATCAATTCTGGATAAATGAGTGGTTATAAGTTGGAAGGGTTTCTTGGGGGTGTTGAGATTAATTCCCCTGGCTGGCCAAGAAGAAAGGCAGGCTCTGATGTACCCCATATGCTGTGGATGAAAGCTGTTGGTGCTCCCTGCTCTGCACTGTAGCTTGAATCCCAAATAAAGCACTTCCAACCTTCTCTGCGGGAGCAGCTGGAATTCAAAGCACTCCTGGATTATTTCTGCACCAAAGGTTATAGCAGGAGGAAGAGCAGCAGCATTTAGCTTTGATTCGATCTCTTTCTTCTCGTGCCTTCCAAGAATCATGCCTGTAACCTTCCCTCCCTCCTTAGTACCCATCCTTCCATTCATAACTTATCTGCAGGCAGCTGGCCTCACTCCTGTGCTCGCCTTGGAGATGTGGCTGGTTGTGATGATTGTTGCCTTGATAGTGAGGATCAGAAGGTGCCTGGCAGTGGAGCTTTCTGATGCTTTCATGAGGTTTTTCCTTCTATTTATGGCCAGGGGGAAGCCTGGTGTGGCTGTGGGTTGACATTCCAATGCCTGATGTGCCCTTTTCATTATGTGGCCAAGCACAGATTTTTTTTTTTCTGAAGGTTTTGTATGGAAATCTGGACTCTTTCCTTGTTAATAGCTTTCAGCGTGATGCAAAGAAACCCAAAGCTTTCCCCCATGCGTTTGTTTTAGAACTTGGGAACCAGGATATCTTGCACACCTGTGCCCCAAATGTCAACACGCGTTGGCAAAATAGTTACTTGGGGCTCTGAGCTCTGCTCAGGGTCACCTGAAATTCCTTTGAAGAGCTTTACCTCTTTTCTGCTCAGCATAGGCAACCCCAGGCCACCTATCGATCTGCTCCCACTGACAGAGGAGCAACACTGGGGATATTTGGTGCAAGGCCTGAGACTGTTGGGTCTTGGGATCTCTCATCTCATCCTCCAAATAAGTTTTCTTGCGACTCTCTAAGATACAACAGCCTCATCTTCTTACCGAGGAAAGTAAGCTCTTTGCTGAGGATGCAAGGGCTTTAGATTAGGGCTGAGAAGACTAAGTAGGGAAGAGGCCTTTGTGTTTGGTCAGCCCTGCTGCCATCTGGTGCTCAATGGAGCTGTGCTCTCGTGTCTCCTTACTGAGACTTCTGGGCACTCTACGTTTTGATTTTGACTGATCTTGTCTTTCTAAAATGGCTGTGAAGCAAAGTCCAGAGACTAAAGAGCCCAAATCCCTTAGGAAAGGGATGCAAGATGTGTACCCAGCTTGGTCTATCAAATCCCAGCCCTTAATTTTCACTGTTCACATGTGCAAGGAGTTGGGCTATCCATCTGTGCCAGCTTCAGCTGATGTTTCCTTGAGAAACCTGTCACTTCTTTTCTTCCTCTTGCCTTCTCCAGCAGGCTTGAGCTCTTACTGTCTTGTTCCACCTCTTCAAGGAATATTAATCCCATTTGTGTTGCTTAAAAAAGCACAGAGCAACAACAACAAACACAAAAAATGAAAATAAAAAGACAAAACCATTTAGAAGAGCACTTTCTGCTCCTTTTGGGATGTCCTAGAGCTGCTTCCCTGCCATTCCTTCCCTTTGGAATTCCCACATCACTGGTATATAGTGAGCATATGATGGCATCTTCCTTTAACAAGCTCGTTTTCTGTCTGGGCTGCATTATTTAGACATCCCAAAGAATATTTTAAGGTGCTTCTACCCTCCTTACCTTCCTGGGAATGTAATATTTTATGCCATAGACTTTACTGGCACGCTGGTGGATCAGCAGCTACTGGCTTTGTGTTGAGCTGGAGATTGGGCATCAGGCTCTTGGCTTCATCATTGGGTTGGAAATGGGAAAATCCTCAATCCTACCAAAAATTCTCACACTCTGATGGGAAAGGGAGGAAGAAGGGAAGCGCTGGTCAGAGCAGGTTCATCAGGAAGGCTGAAATCAGAGCTGCATCCACCGGGCGCTGGGGTGATGGAGGGCGCTGGGGTGATGGAGGGCGCTGGGGTGATGGAGGGCGCTGGGGTGATGGAGGGCGCTGGGGTGATGGAGGGCGCTGGGGTGATGGAGGGCGCTGGGGTGATGGAGGGCGCTGGGGTGATGGAGGGCAGAGGTTTTGCAAATACACAAGTATAACCACACGTGGATTTGGTCTTGCAAGGCCTCTGGGTGCTTTGCTGCAGTGGGAGGGAGTGCAGCAAACTCTGATGCTCAGAGGGCTCTGCAAATCCCACTTTGAGCACTGCTGTGTTGTCTGCCAGGAGCACAGTGTGGATGTATCTCTGGATCAGGTCAGCCTGACTTGCATGGCTGTGTTCTACCGAAGTGACCCCAAAGCATTTGATTATTTCAATGAAATGAAATTGAATTTTGCTGCTGCGTTGCCTGATGCAAGCTGTTGTTTATTCCCAGGGGAGGAAGGCATAAGGAGATGTATTATTAAAGAGAAACACGGCATCGTGTCAGTGGCAGCTGACTTGCTTTGAGTTGCTTTGTCACAGAGAGCCAACAAGTAAAACAGTGTTTCCAAAATCAGAAAGCTTTCCTTGCACAAGCAAGCTTAAACTTAGATTTATAGCTGTTTTTGAAATAGCAACTTTTCACTCTATGCTGGAAAAAACACACAGTGGTTTCAGCCTCACTCTGGCCAGGAAATTTTGGATTCAGGTCAGTTCTACACCACGCTTGAGAGACTTGAGCTGCAAACACAAAAAGCTCCACCTGTTCCTGCTCAGGAGATGGATCTCTTCTGGTTCATGGGCAGAGGAGGCGTCCAGGTTGGATCTCAGCTTCACCTTGAGCTTCGTGCAGCCCAAGCCAGGGGTCTTATTACTGCCTGAAAGTGCTGTTCCAGGCTCTTCTGTAAACAGAATGGTGTGTGTGTGTATATCTATATACCTATAAATATATATGTAATAGCTCTAACAAAGTTAAAACGAGGAGGGTCAAACTTGTATTTTGCAGTTGACCCAAGGCTATGCTGTTGTGCCGTGCAACATGGATTTTGCTGCTCATAACTGCGAGTTTAAGCCTAAATTTTCTGTTCTCTCAGATGCCCTGAAAATAGTTTTTCATCCCAGATAAAGCCCCTGATGGCAGCACAGCTTACCGGAGACACGGGCAGTCAATGGGTGCGCACAGTCCAAATGGGAGATGAAATGATGGGGATTTATTTATTACCCACCCTTCCCATCTGCACTCATTTTCCTTTCAGGCACCACTGAAAAACAGGTAATTGAGCCTAGACCTTGTAAATTATCATTATTTTAATCCTGGAGAGCTGCAAATTCCCAGCCTTTGTGGGATGTGACCTTCGGACTGTAACCTTGCTCATCCCCAAGCCTTCTCCCCAAGCTTGCCCAACCCCTGCCCCACGCCAAGCCAGGAGCCTGCTCTCCCAGTGAGAGCACTTAAGCAGCTTTGCACAAATAGGATTTGCATCAGTTTGTTTCTGACAAACAGCCGCTGAGCTCAGCCCCTCCTGTGCCCTCCCTGCAGGCTGAGTGGTGGTGGAGATGTCTGTCCTCTGAACAAAAGGCAGCCTGAGCCCCACTGGTAATCACTGGGTGCCTTTGGGAAGGCAATGTGTGATCAGCATCGCTGCCTCTGGTGCTGAGATTTGATGAGTTTGGTGCCCGTGGTGTGTGAAGCCCTCTGAAGCCGCCAATCCAAACTGGGAATGGCTGGGCATGCATTGTCTGTGGTGCAACGTGAGTTAAGGCTTTGGTGGCTTTGTGGTTCCATGTTGTCCCCAGAACCACCTCAGCACTGTGATGAAGATTTCTCACCCTGAGAAATCGTGGAGTAAATAAATGGAGTGTGTCATCCAGAGCCACGTGCTCAATGGCCTCAGTGGGAGAAGCTCCCAGAGTGATGGATGGCCTCGCATCCAAAATCTCAGGCTGGTGGGATGGATGGGACCGACTGCTCCAAACCATCTGTCTCCGTGCAGTGCTGGGAAGCATTTGGAAAGGTTCAAGCTCAAGCTTGCCAAAACACCCTACAAGCATGGGGATGGCTCAGGGTGTTCAACTCAGTAGAGAACGGCACGGGGATGAGCGCTGGATGTAAGCAGAGTGCTGAGGCACCATCCTCAGCTAGGAAGGAATGAAAGAGATCACCATCACAGGGATGTGCTCGTGTCACATTGCGAGGACAGGGAGGTGACGTGGCTCAGGCATGGAGCAACCTTATGGAAAAACACCAGAATGCAGCCCAGGGCTTCTGACCCATCGGATTGGCAGTAAATCTTACCAGCACAAAGGGATAATTCTCTATTAAAATGCTCATTGATTTATTTCCATCTAGTGAGGCGAGGCTATACTTTTCCCAATGGACCGAAGTGCAGACAACTATCCAAGCTGTTTCAATCCTGCCTATCTGCAAAGGGCTGGAGGGAAAGGAGAGGGTGGCTTGTGAGATGTCTCCATGCAAACATCCAGCGAGCCCTGCTGGCAGCTCCGACCTCTTGCTAAACAACTTCTGGACCCTGTGTAAACAGTCTTCTGCCTTTATAAACACAGCATCCAGATCGTGGAGTGGAAAAAAGCCCAAGCCATCACGTGAAGGGAAGATGTATTGCTTCCGGCAGCTTAAGTATTTTTATGTTCTCTTGGGGTTAAGGGTTTGAGCATGGACATATTTTTGCCTGGGAAATGTGGGAGCGCAGAGGGAACAAACACCTGGGAGTGGGGCGTGTAGGATGGTGGCTCTTGGCACCTTTAGACAGCGAGGAGGAGGAGGAGGAGGAAGGCTTCCCTCTGGGTTGCACCAATGTTGCTACCTTTGTGCTCCCTTTGCTGTAGGAGATGGAGACAGGGATATATTTTTCATCTTTTTTGTTTGCCTTTTCTACGTGAAACCAATCATGGAGAACGAATTGAAGGTGTATAGGGAAAACTTCATCCATTGCCCGGAGGAAACATACTGCATCTGTGCAAGATTCTTTCATTTCTCCTTAAAAACCGTTCTGAGTACATGTAATGTTTCTTTATAATTATATTGCCCCATTTATCCTGAGTTAGGTTCATATACAATTACATCTCTCTGCGTTCCATCAGCGCTGTCTCACTGCTGTCAGCCCCCAGCTGAGCAAAGCTTGGGATACGGGTAGACATTTGTTCCTCTAAACAGATAGGTTTTCATTTGGGCCTTTCTCCCTGCAGGTGCTCTTTGGGTCGGGTTCTCCTCTGGCTGGGGTTGATGGTGTCTGAAAGCATGGCTGCTTTTTTAAGTAAGAGACCAAATCTCATTAACTCTGGGATCCCTTTAAATGCCATCTTGAAAGCAGTATTTCAGATAGCCAGCTTAGCCCTCCCCACGCAGCGTTAACCCAACTCTGGTAGTGACATTTAAAATTAATCCGAACCATCCCATCCCCAGCAAGGACACCACGTGCTGCCCTCTGAAGTGCAGCTCTTTGAGCACCAACAGCAGAGCAAAGAAACCCCTGGACCTGCAGGGTGGGGGAATTGATGCCAGGCTGTGGGGTTCTGGCTGATGGGATGCGCTGCACGTAGGAGTGGTGGTTGGGAACTCATGCAAAGCCTTCCTTCAGAGATCCCATGAGAAATATCCCCCTTGTCATGGAATGGTTTGAGTTGGAGGGACCCCCAAAGGCCATCTGGTCCCATTGCCTGCAGTGCACAGGGACACCCACAGCTCCATCAGTGCTCACAGCCCTCCATCCTGACCCTGGGGGTCTGTAGGGATGGGCACCACCACCACCATCCTATGCAATGTCTCACCACCCTCACTGTAAACAGGTTTCTCATATCCAGCCTAAATGTTCCCCTCTGTCAGTTGAAAGCCATTTCTCCTTTTCCTCTTACAACAGCCCCCCCATAAAGAGTCTGTCCCCTTCTTTCGTATCAGTGCCCACCTTGCACCATGCATGTGCAGAATGGATTTTCCCACTTAAGATGCGAGCCCTGGTTGGGATCTGAGGTCAAAAAGGGTTTTCTACCTAACGAACCCTCCCCTCTCAGTCTGAGTGTGTGGGTGCAGAGGTTGGCATGCACAACTTAGGGAGGGGTGTCCCTGGGTCGGGGGCTGCCTCATAGCATTGGGCTGCTGGCTGGTGGGCTGTGAATGTGTCCTGACTCTATTATAATGCCTTGAGTGGTTTTGCTTTCATTTTGATGTAAAAGCAAGAACGTTCTTAAATTTGACATCCGTGGGAGAGGAGAAACCGTTTTCCTTCTGCGCCCTCGTGTTCTGAAGGTACTTCAGTTTAGAGCAGTGGATTTTTCTAACACATCCTTTGTATTATATATATTAAGTGGTAAGAACCGTGTCAAAAAGAAAGGAACACAAAAAGAGCCGATTCCTCCCGTGGTCATTGATTTGCAGTTTGCACACATCTGCTCGCTGTCAGAAAAGCTCATTGGCTGCAGATCCAATGACTTTTGCAGAACATTTGGTTGGTCCAGAAGCTGCAGAGAGGGGTTCAGCTCGTGAACACCACAGGGATGAGCCAGGTTGCAGTGCTTGAGCTCTGGGTGTGCTCCGTTTGTGCATGGGGAATGGTGCCTGCTGCTGTGTGCAGTGGGGTGAGGCTGGGTCCCTTCTGTGGCTGCTTTGCATCGGTGTAATGAGAGAACACACCATGCTCTTGGTGGCTTTTTTTTTTTTTTTTGCTGGCTTTGTTCTGTGCTATAAATAAGTGTGATCAGGAGCAGCAGATAAACTATCTGCCCTGCTGACAGGAGTGTCGTAAGTGCAAAGGTTGTGCTTTATTTATTTACTCTGGACCACGGTTGCTGTGCAAAGCCACCTCTCCTGCCAGGGTGCAGCTCCAGATGCAGGAGAACCACAGGGTGGTTGGGCTGGGGGGAACCTCAGATCCAACCCTTGCCATGGGCTGAGTGCCCCCCCAGCACATCAGGCTGCTCAGGGCTCCATCAAGCCTAGCCTTGCTGTTCCCATGCCTGTAAATCTGTGGCTTCTCATGGGGTTTTGGCCTAAGCAGCCTCATTGTAAGTGGGGAAAATTGAGTGGTCCCATCCCACTGACTTCATGACGCAGCACCAGGTCTGCAGTGATGCTCCTTCAGTAGGGTTTCCAACTACAACCTGTGTCATAGAATCACAGAACGGTTGGAGTTGGAAGGGACCCCCAGAGGCCATCTGGTCCCACTGCCTGCAATGCACAGGGACACCCACAGCTCCATCAGTGCTCAGAGCTGTCCAGCCTGACCCTGGGGGTCTGCAGGGATGGGCACCACTCCTTCTCCAGGTACATCTTGTATGCTTCATTGCACAGCTTGTCTTTATGTGCCTGGAGCAGTGAAAAGCAGCTTTTATCTCATGACAGCAGTAAAAGATGCAGCTCATGAGAAAGTGTTGGGTTTGGCACTGAGGGCTGTGCAGCACAGCTCTGCAAGACAGAGCCAAACCCTATTGAGATCTACAGGGCTCTGCACCTTTCTCATGGTATGGAAATGAATTACAGCAGTTGGCTTTTGGGGTTTTAACACAGCTATGGAGCCATTTGGGTGTGGAGGAGGGCTGCCCTTTATTCATCAGCATAACAAACTGTGTGTGTGTTTGTGGACAGGATGCAAAGGAAGCACAAAGGATGCAAAGCTGCTGCAGGCTTATCTCTGCTACAGCTGCGAGATGCCCTATAGCATCTTCCACACTGCTTACCTAGGTGTTGTGTGCTCAGCTCCAGCATTGCTCCAGCCCAGCAGCAGCGTGGGGGTGGCTGCGTGCAGTTTGTGGCTGGAAAGCAGCACCTCGCACCCGGAGCAGCTCTGAAGCTGTTGCTGTGGCCATGCAAGCCCATTTCTCCCAGGTATTTCTTGAGACATCCGTGTGCTGCAGCCGGTAAGCGTTGCTTGTTCGCTGCGGTCCTTATCTAGAAGCTACAATCCGTGCCCGAAAAGAAGGGAAGATAAGGAGTGACTGAATATTGGAGGGGAGCTGCTGGCAGGAGCATGGCGAGCGCATGGAGGGGGGCTGGGAGGTGATACCGGGGGTGCGTTTCGGGGGTTGTGATGGGAGTGGAGCAGCCCTGGAGCTGTGCCTCCCTTTGGAGGTCCCTCTGAGGAACCCCCCCGGTGCCAGCCCCAGCTCTGCAGGGCGAGAAGAAGAGGAGGAGGCGGCGGAGGAGGAGGAAGGAAGAGCCCCGTCCGGCTCCAGCTTCCTCCGCAAGCCCTGCCTCGGTGCTCGGTGCCCGCCCCCGGCCCTCCCCCGGCTCTCCCCGCCGCACGCACCCCCGCAGCAGCCCGAGCGGAGCCGCTTCCCCGGGGGGAGCCCCGTGCAACAGTTGCCCCGCATCGCGGCCGGGAGAGCCTTTTCAGCGCCGGGCGGAGGAGAACGGAAAGACTCCGAGAGGAGGGGGAGAACCGCACGGAACCGCCGCCGCCCCCTCGCAGCGCTGAGCACCGCCGCCGCCCGGTACCGGGGCAGGAGCCCCGCGGAGCCCCGCTCGCACCGCGCCGGAGGGATGGAGCGGAGCTGCGGGGACGTGGGGCGGTTCCGCACCGCCGGGCTCCGCCGTTCTCTCTTCCGACTACAAGAGAGGAGCAGCTCAGCCGCCGGGCACCCACCGCCCTGCTGAGCTGCGGGGCTGCGAGCCCCGTCCTGAATCCCGAACCCTTCGTGCACCTCCCAACTCCTCGTGCATCCCCTTCTGCATTCCCCTAAAGCCATTCTTCATCCCCTTTATGTATCTCCCTGGACTCCTTCTGCTTTTCCTTAAACCCATTCTTCACCCTCTTTGTGCCTTCCCCTAAACTCCTTCTGCATCCCCCTAAATTGGTTCTTCGTTCCCTTTGTGCATCCCTCCCAAAACCCCTTGTGCTGTCCTTCCATCCCCTACTTCATCCCCTTGTGCACTCTGTAAGCCCCTTTTGTAACCCCTTTTGCATTTCACACTCCTTCCATATCCCCCTGTGTGTCCTTAAACCCCTTCTGCATTCCCTTTGTGCACTCCCCCAAGCCCTTTGTGCACCCCCACATCCCCTTCTGCCATCTTCTTTGCACTCCCAAACCCCTTCTGCATCCCCCTCTGTGCACCCCGAGACCCCTCGTGCACACCCCCAACCCCTTCTTCATCCTGCTGTGCACCCAAACCCTCTGCGCATCCCCTCCATCCCTTTCTGCAACCCCCTATGCACTCATAACCCCCTTCTTCATCCCCTCTGTGCCCCCTCTCCCCCTCCTACCCCACCCTGTGCTGGCCAGCCCCAAGCTCCCACCTTTGCATGCAGCCCCAAGGCTGTGGGATCAGCACAACATGGGCACCAAGCAGACCAAGGGCTGCCAGCCGGGCAGCACCAGGGAGAGCCCTCCAGCCCATCACCGCAAGAAAACATCCCCCAGGGAAAGGGGTGACTTCCTCGCCTCGCTGGTGGTGAAATCGGGTGAGAAGTTTGGGAAGGGGGCAGGCAACCTCCCCCCATACCACCGGAGGATCTGCATGATCCAGGACATGCTGGGGCTGGTGAAGCAGGGCAAGCAGGAGGAGGCCACCGAGCTGCTCAGGCACCTGCGGCAGGTGAGGACGCACAGGTTTCTCCAGGGGGGGCCGCCTGCTTGGGGTGGGGTGAAGCTGATTTAGGGTCGCCCTCCTGGCTGCATTTTTCTTCCTCCCTTTGCTGCTTGTGCTGATCTGGGCTATGCAGCACAGCCCACTCAGGGAGGTTCCCACCCAACTTTCCAAAAGTTCTCTGGTTTGAAGCGGCTCTGCAGAGCTCGGAGGCAATCAGAGCCAGCAGCGTTGGAGAATCAGCTCTTTTCTTCCAGGCTTAGCGATGCCAACAGTTGGCAGTTGGCTTTTTTAGTGCGTTCTTTTCAGTGCGTCGCTCGGTGGAGTTTTGCTCGCGTTGGCTGGGGCTGGTGGGAGCAGGGGGTGAATTGCTCAGAGCCTGAGACCTTTCCCCTTGGAATCCTGCTTGAGCTGGGCGTCAGCTGAGGAGCAGCACTACAGAAAGTTGATTTGAGCAAACAGAGCAGCGGTGCGCTGCATCCAGCAAATGGCCATGTAACCATTTCTGCTGATAGAAGGCGATAACGAGACCCAGGAGCTGGGCTCTGGGGCATGCTGAGCTTTGAAAAACTGCACTTTTTGCATGCAAACAGACAGCAGTCTGAGCTGCATTTCTCTCTGCCTGGATCCCCAGGGCTCAGCACAACCTGTTCTACCAGCTGGGGAGCGCTCTGCTTTTTGCTGGGCATCAGGAGCAGCTCCCAGCCCCATGGCTCTGCTCTGTGTCAGCCTGTCCACATCAAGCACAGCTGCTCCAGGGTCCCATGTGGTTCTTCTTTTAGTGTTGGTGCTTTGCTTTTTTCACCCCATTTTCTGATCCTGTTAACTTTTTGGCAAGTAGTTCTAGATTACCTGATTTAATGGTTGGCAACCCTATGGCAGAGGGTTGGAGCTGGATGATATTTAAGATTCCTTCTAAACTAAAGCCATTCTCTTCAGTTTCTATTCCACGTCGCTAAGCTCACATCCCTGACCCCATAACCTGCCCCGCCCCAAGGCACATTTCCATTCACCGCATCCCAGTGGTATCCATGACTTAATGCCAGCCTTGGGGCAGCCCAGCTGGGAAACCCAAATGGTTTCAGCTCTTTTTGTGTCCCTTATGGGAATGGCTCTGAACCTCACTGCTGGTTTAGGATGAGTGTGCCCTCGCCCCATTTCACAGCAGCTCCATGCCCTAAAGTTCCACCACCTCATCCATGCCAAAGCTTCATCCTTCTAAATGATGCTAATTTTAGAGGGTGTTCGTATCACACCTGCCTCCCCTCACAAGAAATAATCTCTGTGCCTGTGAAATAGCATGACTTACTCTATATTCTCTCTACTTCAGGTCCAGGCTTTTCCCATTGTCTGTCTAGGGGAAAAAAAAAAGGAGTCTCTAGCTAGAAATCCATTGAAAAATGGCAGCGACGAACCTGTTAGAGTCAGATCAGTCTTTGTGCACGAGTGGTTCTGAAGAGCTCCCACTGATAAAATAGATCTTAGAGTGTCAAAATAGGGAACGCTCTGTCCTAGATACTATAATAGAGCTGAAGCACATTGTAATGAGGCAGCGTTATTCCTCGCCTCCAGGTAGAGCCGTGGGATGCCCCGCCGAGTGGATCCCGGCGCTGTGGGCTGTGTTGGGATGCTGATGAAGCTGTGAAATTGGGGTTTTTCCAGCAAACCGAGTGACTTAGTGCTCTCAATTGCATCGAGACTGTTGTTTTAGGTCACTGGGAGCCTTTCCAATTGATTTCATCAAGGTTTGAAGTGAGCTCAGCCTGCTAACGTGGGGGCAGTTGGCAGCGTCCCTACCTCCTGGAGGTGCTCCATCCTTGGGTTGAGTGGGATGAGCATGCTGACAGGCAGCAGATTTTTGGTTTGCTTTGACCGAACTCCTTGCCCCATCCACGGGCTGCAAGAAGAGGCTTGTGGGAACCCCTCCTGCCTGCCAGCCCCCCTCAAAATTGGGTTCAACAATGGCAGGGCAGTGAAACCCTGCTTATGGCCACCTTGCCCACAGCGAAGTGATCTCTGAGGTCCCTTCCAACCCAAGCCATCCTGTGCTCTTTTTGCTCAGTCTGATATATTGATGGTTTCTTTTCTGGAGATCCCTCTTGTTATTTCCTCTGTGCTGGTAATGCTGTCATCTCCTCGGAGCCTGCAGGTCTACCTCAACCCCAAGCTGCAGAATTAAAATCCCCTCCCCAAAAAGCACTGTCCTCTGCGCTCTTTTGATGATGTGTGTTTTCTTGCAAGCCCTCCTCCTGTGCTGCGCATAGTTTGCTTTTGGCAGTTAAATGCAGCTGGGGAGAAGTGGAAATACATTGGAACACTTTCATTGCAGTGAGGCCAACGCTTGGGGTGCAATGGCCACAAGAACCTCCCAGTCACTGGGATGGGGCCACTGGTTTCTTATGGTGATAATCCTTCTGCTGGATCTAGTTTCTCTGCTGCAAGGCGCCTTCCTAGATTTACCCGTTGGCATCCTTTACTCAATAGGACTGGGAGGCCCTGACACTGCAGTCTGGAGCTTTGGGTGCCCCATTCCTGGAGGTGCACAGTGTCACGGATGGGGCAGCCTGTGCTGGTGGGGGACAACCAGCCAGAGACTGATCAGAACAGGGTGGGTTTTCAGGTCCCTTCCAACCTCATTCATTCCATGAGCTTCTCCGGTTTCCCATAGGCAATTGCCACAGGGAGATGGTGAAAACTGGGTTAGTGGAGGTGTCAGCACTTGGGAAAACCTTGAATCCACTCTCTCACCCATCATCTCACTCCAACAGCTCACACAGGTGGGAGAACTGTGCTGGTGGAGGGCTGTGCCCATCACCCATTGCGAGAAATGATGGGCTTTTGCCTTACACAGAGCATCGCTTTGTGCTTTTTCTCTTTTTTGAAGCTCTCTTGGGTTTCGGTGGTTAAAGCAGCCAAGCACTGTCAGTATATTAAATTCTGGGAGTGTCTCTCCTGCTGGGGAGAGGATTTGTAAAACAAAGCATGTTTTCCTCCTCTCGGCTGCCAAACGGATCATTTTCCCAAGCGAAGTGGTGAGGCACTTCCCAGCACATTACGTCTCACTCGAGGAATTTGCCATTGGTTTTGGCTCAGCTCGCCACTCTCACCAAGGCTCAGCCGTCACCTGTGTGGGGCACAGAGGGGCTGGGAGTGAAATAAAAAGGGAGAACAGGGCAAAGCCTTCCCAAAAAGCATCAGGAGGGAGAAGATGGATGGAAGCCTAATTGCAAGGTCTGAGGTGTGGCAAAGCTTTGTGAGTTGCGAGGTGGCTTCTTGCTGGCACTGCGGTGGTTGTGGGTTACAAAGGGGTTGGGGAGAGGGATCAGAGACCCCAAAAGCTTTGGTCTGGAGGAATGAGATGGGGCTAAATGTGATCTGGTGCCCACTGAGCCCTTCCCCTGCCTTGGGGCTTTGGGTCTCGACAGGGTTTGGTGCGCTGGGGGAAGGCAGTGATGCTGGGGTTGGAGATAGCAGCCTTCCTTGGAGCAGGGCACGGCTGGCTTCAGAGCTCTGTTTCAGCTGTGTGTTTACTGTTGGTTGTTCTAAGTGGTGTTTTTCTACTTAATTAGTCCCTCCCCATCTGTTTTTTGGTTGCATTTCAGGACTCTGCTCTTGGCTTGCAGAGAGAAGCTGGCAGAGAAGCGCATTGGGATCTCTTGTGGTGGGCCAGATTGTTCCCAGGTTATTTCCTTCCCCAATTGCCTTTCAGGGAGGCAGATGCTGCTGTGTGGTATAGCTGTGTGTGATGAACTGGTCAGGATTGTTAGGTGCTGGCAGGATGAAGGGGATGATTTTCAGCACCTTCACTCCTAAGATTCAAACCAGCTGCCCTAAAGATGCCCCAAACACTTTTACGCCAGCCTTGAAGCATGACTTCAGCCCCACAGGTGCCACAATTGGTTGAATATACACACTTGGATGTGCCATGCCTACCTATGTCCCCATGTACCAGGCCTGGGGACCGTCCATCCTGCAGCCCCTGGGATGCTGTCAGACCCCAGCAGCATCACTTCTGCCCCAGGAGTGCTGAGCACTGGGGGCAGGAGGAGGAAGTTGGCAGCACTGGGCTGGAGACACTGTCACCAATGGCTGTGACATAGAGAGGTGGAAATTGGGCAACAGAGCCTGAGAGGCCCCAGAGCTCCACACTGCTGCTTGGTTTCCTCTGGTCCCAGCTGCTGATGAAAACAGTGCTCCCTGCAGTTATTTTTAACCCTTAGGTTGCTGGAAGCATTGACAGCAGATGATGACAGCTCTGGTCTTGCTGTGCTCTGCTGCAAGCTGCTCTCTTGCACTGTCCTTTCTCTGCTTCTTTGCTTCCCATCGTGGTTCCTTCTGTTCTCTTCCCTTTCCCTATGGGATGTGTGGGTGGATGCACCCTGCTGTCTGCCCGGCATCTGAACAGCCCTGGTTTAGTTAAAACCCTCTAAGGGGGCTCTTACTGCTTGTCCTAAGAAAAATGTGGGATTCTGAGATGCAGGGAGGGCAGATACGGTGCACTCACTGCTGGCTCAATCCCACAACTCCCTGTGCCTCCAGCAGGATCAGGAAGCATGTGCACAGAAATCATGGCGCTGGGGGATGCATTAATGCAGTGCACATGCAGTGCACCCAGGCAGGCTCTGTTTGCTGCAAGGACAGTATGAGGAGAACCCAGGCAAACCCCATGTTTCTTCACTGCTGGTGTTGAAGAGCACAACCTGGACAAGTCTCCTCTTTACTCAGCTGGTGGAGACCCTGGGTCAGCATTTCCAGGGGAGGTTTAGGTTGAATTTTAGGAACAGCTCAGAAAGAGAGGTGCTGCAGTGGCACAGCTGCCCAGGTAGGTGGGGGAATTCACTTCCATGGAGGTGTTCCAGAGCCATAGGGATGGGGCACTGAGGGATGTGGTCAGTGCGCATGGTGGGGGTGGGCTGGGGTTGGATTTGGGGATCTGGGGCTGGTTTTAAGGGGAGGATTGTTTGGTTATTCTTTAAGCAAGAGGATGTTTTCCCGTTTGGTTGTATTTGGTGTATTCTGCTGGGAGCAATGTGATGCTTCCTTCCCCAGGCAGGCAGATGGCAGCTGTGTGATGAGTTGTGTATAGCATTGTTCTGATGAGGAGTGGTGGATTTGGGGTTTACGTGACTGATTGTTGGCTTTTGTGTTCTGTTTGCAACTCAAGTTACGTGGAGGTGAAAATTAGGGATTGAAACACAGAAAGCTAGCATTTAAATGGGATTTGACCTGATAAAATGTCAAAGTGTGATAAGTATTTCAGGCAAACTCTGACTGTGGCTTGCCATCATAGATTTATTCAGGTTGGAAAAGACCAATCAGGTCCTCACATCCAACCCCATCATGCCCACTGACCACGTCCCTCAGTGCCATATCTCTATGTCTCTTTCAGGGATGGCAATCCCTCCACCTCCCTGGGCAGCCTCTTCAATTGCTTGTTTAAAATGAATGGTTTAGAGTAAAATGCATTTTCACTCAACAATATATATATATGTAAAAATATATATGTATGTACGAGTACAAGGTTCCCAGTTCTGAGTGGTTCAAATTGAAATGTTGAAGGGTCCTTTTGGGAAACTGGGAGGCTTGGAGAGCACTCCATGAAAAGTGGGGTTAACCTGCTGCAGTTTTCACCTGCATCATCACCTTCCCAGTCAGCGTGCCTCTCATCTCAGGCTGTTTTCAGAGAAACCCTCATCTCAGCAGACAAAATCACTGCCTTGTTCTGGGGGTCATTACCAACCCGTGTAATGAGAATTACAGCCTGCCTGCCTGGTAAACTGAGCAGAGGGCTGCGTTAGTACAGCTTGTCCATGCAGGAGAGCTTTGGAGAGGAATTAAGAGCATTCAGCACGGCTTATTGCAGGTGTTGTGCTGTGCCTGCTGCCATCTCTTCTCTCGATTGCAGGGAGCTGGGCTGTGTTTTCCATCCTCTCTTCAGTTGAAAGCGATGTTTATAATCCAAATGCAGAATGCTCTTCAATGTGTTCAGCATTAGGAGCAGAGCATCCCCGGGCTGGGTGATCCAAGCAGGTTGCAATTATTGCTCATGGCACAGAGCTCGTGCTGCAGTGGGTCTGGAAAAGACCCCGACCCAGCACCTGTTGGATGAATGTCCCTGGGTGTTCTGTTCCTGCCTATAGCAGCTCTGCTGGGCTGTGAGATCACAGAGTCATTAAGGTTGGAAAGGACCATTAAGATGATCTGGTCCAACCCCAACCCATGCCCACCGTGCCCCTCAGTGCCACGAATGATTGAGACCGATGAGCTGACTGCTGCCAGGCTGCCTTGTGCTGCAGGATACGAGGTTGCTCTGGATTTTAGGATTGCTCTAAACATCCTGAGTGCAATGACCTGGGATTGCAATGTCAGTGCAATGCCCAACGCTGTCATTCCCTGCTCCTCTGCAGGCAGCGGCTGCTTTCATTGCAGCGTCCTGCTACGTGGCACTGCTCGCTGGGTTGCAGGCTGCTTTCCCTCCCACCCTGTAGCTGCAGAGGGAATTCGGGGCAGCCCAGCTGCACCCACGCACCCTCCCCCGCTCAGCAGACAGCAGCAGCTCAGCTGAGATTAATGCCCTGAAACGTGGCGAGGAATCTCTGCGTGTGCTGCTGTCATCTCGTGCCCATCAGCTGCTGCTCTCTGCAAACACAAAGAAAATAAATAAGCAAAACTCCTCTCCTGAAAGCCATTTTTTTTTTTTTTTTAAATCCCTTTCGGTGTTTCTGCACTTTGTAAATCAAATGTGTTCTATAAGAAGGATTCATGTGTGCTCACACCTCCCTGCAGCAATGGTGCTGGAGCAAAGCTATGGAAACCTGCATTGACCCTGAAGGGATTAAACACTCCTGGGGCAGGAGAGTCCCAGGGCATTTTGCATTCCTTGATTTCAGGGGAGCAGTGACACCTCACTACTGGGCTTGCAGATGTCTCCACCCCCAGCAGCTTGTCATCTTTCTTATTTATATTTACAGCATCCTAAAAAGCACTGCAAAAACTTCTGTGTAATTGGACATGAAGGATTAAAATGCCATTTATATGACATGGGCGTTCTTGCAAGCAGCCAAAATCTCACCTCCAGCTTCTGGACAATGGTTGCACTGTGAGGACTTTTATCCCTGTGCTTTGCTCCTGCATTCCTGAAGCAAATAAGCACTGCTGTGCCACGTGCCTGCGTGCCAGAGGCACTGAGTGCAGATTTCCATGCTCTCACTGGGGACAACAGCAATGGGGACAGCATCAACAGGGGCAGCACTGCTGGGGAACTGCTTGGACCCTGAGCTCTGGCTGGGTGTGGGGTGCTTAGAACACAAGTCATAGAATCATCAAGGTCGGAAAAGATCTCCAAGATCACCAAGTCCAGCCCCTTCGCCACCATGCTCGCTAACCCTAAATAGGCAGGGGGTGGGCTGGATGTGCATTGAGGTCCCTCCCAACCCAACCATTTTATGGTCCCCTGGTGGTGGTTACTCACGTCTCAGCGTGGACCTAATGCTGAGGTCACTTCCCATTTACCATTGGCTGTTCATGGCCAATGGAGATGTTTCAGCCCAGGGTCATGGTCGTCCTGGTGGGAGCAGTGAGGGAAGGCTCAGCCGGTGCTGGGGCCGTGCAATGAGCTCATCCTGGCTCTGCTCCTGCTCAGCTTGTCGGCTTGCATCAAGTTTCAGCGCTTATTCAGCCCTGCTGTTGTATCTGGAAAGCACTGTGAAGGAGTTGATCCCATATCCTGAAGGCTTCTCGGGTTCTTCTTCCTCTTGTTGTTAACTTCAGGAAAAGCTGGCAGTCAGAACTATTAGTGTTGGCTATTTTGGAGCTGGAAAGTAAATGTTCTCGGCTTCTACCGCCGGGGATGCGGTGGGAGTTGGGAGCTGAAGGCTTTGTTCTAGCACCTGTGGTAATATCCCTCAGCCACAGTATCTTGTGGGTCTGGTTGGGTTTCCCAGGATGGCTCAGCCACCCACAGGACAGGATGGGATCAGGTTCTCCCTTGCTGCCAGCATTTCTGCTCCTGGGGTAGTGTAAGGTTATGGGGAACAGAGCCCAGGGCATGGAGGCTGAGGGCTTTGCCTTCCCAATACAGAGTGTGTGCGGAGTGTGTCCTTCTGGTCCTCTTCTTGCACCCAAGCAATGGTGATTGGGTGGAAGGGAATTTGCAGCAGAGCTGCAAGAACCAAAAGCCTGTGTTGAAAATGACTGTCAAAGCAGAAATATTTGCTTTTTTTTTTTTTTTTTTTTAATCAGGGGAAACTTTGATGTTTCTTAGTGCCCTCCCAAGGGGACAGCAGCTCCTACCCCAAGGGAAAGATCCAAAGGCATCACACGGAGGTTTGGGGAGGAGGAATTAGCAATGCAAGAAATGCGTGTGAAGGGGAAATCATGCAGTGCTGTGGTCCTCTTAGGGAGAACCAACAGGCTGCAGAGAGAAACCACAGGAGAGGAGCCCCAGGGCCGGGTGCTGTCATGCTGAGCTGGGAAAAGTGAAATGTATATTAATATATTGTTAATTTTCCATTGGCCGTGGGCGGAGTGAAAACAAAGCTCTGGATCACCACCAGCACTGCGCGATCTGGGAAGCCTCCTCTTGTCGTTCCCATGAAGATGGGATGGCACGATATATGTATATTTTTTGGGTGGTGACGTTAGGAGTGCCAGCCCTGCATGTGAAATAACGACCTCCCTGCTTGTCCTCTCTGCTCTGCAACTCTCCGTGCTCGTGTTTATCAGGGTTTATTGCTGGGAAGTTTCAACCTCACCACATCCTGCTGAGCTCCTTAGGTGGCCTGGGCTGATCTTCAGGGTGTCTCTGTTTAAATACCCAGCAGTGTTACTCTGATTGTTATGAGAAGCATAGATTATTCCACCATACAAGGGTGTTATATATTATTGTGCTGGTGCTTTGAATCCCATTACAAGAATCTGCTTTATTAATGGACTTTGTCCATGCTTGAGATTAACCGTGATGCTGGATTTGCAAATGAAAGAACTGAAATTCATGTTGTCCATATTAATTATGTGTGCTCCGCCGGCCTCCTTGGCAAGCCCTTAGAAGGAAACCATTTATTCTATTCCTGTTGCTCTGTCCTAGGCAAGAAAATGAGTCGGTGCTGTGGGATTTGCCTGTTTTGCTCCACTGCTGTTCTACCTGATGGGATGAACATTGGGTAGAACGTTCAGAACTCAGAGGGGTCTGATCTCAATTCCAGGTTCCTTTCTCTGAACATTGCTAACCTTGACTTTCCTTGAAGAGCCTTCTTTGGGCACGAGCTGTGTTGAAGAATAAGCAATACTCATTTTTAATAAAGCCTGTATCAGTAGGATTGGTAGGGATCCTACTCATGCATGGCATTGGACTAGATAAACTCTAGAGGTCCCTTCCATCCCCTATGATTCTGTGATCCTGGGAAGATTTTGGGGTTTGTTTCAGCACCTAACTGCTTTGGAGGATGCCAGAGCAATTGTCAAAGCATTTGTATAGTCTTCCACCACTGAAATTTGGTCCCTTTGAAGTACAGCTTACATTTATTGAACGGTAACAATATGTCCCTCAGTAGCTAATGCAATAATAATCAACCTAGGGCTTGGAAGTGAAACCAGGTTTTAGATAGCTGTTATTGGATTGCAAGCCCCTATTATATGTGCAGGAAGGGATTGATTTCTTTTGGGCACTAGAGAAGATCCAATAGGTTCCCAGTGACATGGTAATATTGATGCTGTAGGTTCAGTGCAAGGTGCAGGAGACTTTGGGCACAACGTGGGGACAATGCAGGGCAAGTAAGGCTGGCTTTCCTGCAGGTTGATCCAAACCTTGGCTCTGGGAAACCCAGCTTCTCCCAGTGTCTTCCTTGTGGTCCCAGCTGGGCAACCCTGACAGCAGCTGTGTAACATCTGGCTCAGCTGCAGGCCATCTGTCCTGGTATCTGTCCATCTGCTGCCATGTGGGGTGTCCTGCAGCCAGGTCCTGCTCCTCCAGATCCTTTCCCTGACATCGATTCCCCAGAATTTCTGGGAACTTTATTACCATTGAGATTTTTGCCCCTTTCCCATTGTGAGAGGAAACTGGCTGATGTTTGGGGCTCCTTAGGAAAGACAGAGAGGTGGAAGGACGGACGGACAGCAGTCACTCATCCTGGCTGTGTGATGGATCGTTACTGAGGTTGGACGACTCTCAGTGGTCATAGCATGTGTTGTGATTTCCAATGGGGAAGGCATGCAGTGGTGAATGCTGCTCTGTGGGGGAGGGCTAGCTGTGTGCCCACACTGGGGAAGTTATGGAGAGAGTGATTCCTCCCCATCTGTCATCTCTGCCTTCTGCTTGGAACCCTCTTCTCTTTTCTGTAAATTCTTATTACAAAGATGTGTGAGTATTCAGTGCATATGAGGACAACAACTGCATACGTAAATGAAAGTCGTGAGTACCTGTGGGGCATCTCTTGTCCCCTCCCAAACACAGAAGGTGTTTGAGCTCCTGCTTGCCTCCAGCAAAACAGGGGGGACCTAATGGAACCCCAAAACCTCACTGATACTGGTGAATGATCTGCTGCAAAACAGCTGGGGCTGCTCTTGGATGGAAGAGCTGGGAGTTGAGCTGCGCGTCTCCTGGGCTGGAAAACAAAGGTGAGAGCAGCACGAGAGGGATATTCCTGCTCTGGTTGCGTGAACTGTCTCAGATAAGCTAATTAGAAGGGCTTTTCTTGGCGGCTAACCGATAGAGACAGCCACATCCAGGGGCTGACTCAGCCCAGCTGCTCGGAACTGGGTGAATCATCAGCTTAACACGAGCTGGCAGCAGATCGGGGCGATGTGACGCGGCTGCATCCTCACCTGGCAGGAGATGAGATGCATCCCGTCCTCCAGCTCTGTTTTCCAGCTGAGATCTCAGAGCTCTTTGCCAGGGAGGAGAAGTCTGGTCTTGCACAAGGTCAGCCACTGCCCTGTGTTATAGACTTAAGTTATTTGGACTTGCCTTCCCCGAGTGAAGTTTCTAAGCTTTTGGAAACTGGGATCCCACTGTACACCGAGATGGGATGGTCAACCGAGGCCATCCATCCTCATTAAATATCCACAGGCACTTTCCTGAAAAAGTCTGTGAGCTGTGGTCTGGCCAAACTCCAACTGGGGTAATTACATTTGCCTCGCAGTTTAAAATAAGTGCGGCACATTCTTCAGCAAATCTCTTGTTCACAGCTGTTTATTATTGGGATGGCGGCATCATATCTCTGCCCATTAATCCGTCTCTCCTCTTTTCCAAACTTGCAGCCTCCTGGACTGGGGTTGAGCTGCCACTATTTATTATGGGAGTCAATCTGCCAGGCAAATGTTTACTTCCTCCCTTAAACATTGACTCTTCTCTAAACGTACCCTCACTTGAGGTTGGATGAGCAATCACTGGTTCCCAACCAAAATTTGTTCTTCTAAGCAGAAAATATCCACGCACTTAAACTCCAGTTTTGCACCAGGCCTGCAGGTTACAAGCAAATTTGCGGCACCCTTCTCTATGGGGATGGTTATGGGGTGGATGGGGTTGATGCTGGATCCCATTCATTCTCCCCCTACGAAACAGCCCTACAGCCTTTGTGCAGCCCATGTCCCATGCCCATCTCCAGTTGATGCCCACCTCATGCTGTCATTTCCCCCACATAACTTGCCAAGGACGATGGATTGCATGCAGCATTAATCCTTCTCTTCCTCCATGCTCACTGCTTGTTTATAATACAACCTCTCTGCTCAGCAATTCATTACACTCGTGGTGGAGATAAGGCCCAGTGTTGGAAGGGGTGCTTGCCAAAATAGCAGCTCTGGGGCTATTTATGAGCAGCAGTGATAGCAGGAGCTCTGGGCGGTGTTTTGCACAGTAACCTCATTTGGGCACCCGATAACTGCATTCCCTTTGAGTTAATAAAGGCAGCAACCGAGCAGCACGCCTTATCTCACGACTTCTTGCATGGACCAGCTGAATTTTCCTCTAATTGTGATTCAATTTGCAGTGATCGATGGTTTAATAAGAGAAAAACATGCTTGGTTTCCAGTGCTTATGGCTGCTGGTGGCTCAGGGAGCATCGCACGGTGCTGGGTTGTGGAGCTCTGAGAGCTGATTGCTGTGCTGCAGTTCCTGGCAGGCAGCAGGAGGGGAACAGCAAGGTGTTGTGCCCGGAGATAGGGAAGGATAAATGAGGCTTATGGCTCCCAGATGCCTCGCTTGCATTTATTTTTCCTTTTTCACAGGGAAAATGGCATTGCTCATGTAGTTTCACCAGTTTGCCTGGTGAAAGTGATGGTGAGCTCTGAGTTTGGGTTTTGGGCAGTGGTTTGGGTTCTTTCTTGGTGGTTGCTTGCAAAAGGGGGGACCCAGGCCTGCTGGATTTCCAACATAACCGGGTTCTGGCGATGCCTTTTGTCACTGTGCCCAGGAATTTTCCTTTGCTGGATGCTTTGAAAGAAGGAGTTGTTTCTTCCTGCTGCACTTAGGAGTTAAATTCCTACTTTCATCACTAGGGACCGAAGGCATCTTGGCTTTCTCTTGGCCTCCTAAAGCATGAAATAAGTCATAGACTTTGTAGGAAGAGCATGGGTGAGGGTAGGGAGGATGAGCTGAGCAGGGCTGTGCATTCAGCCAGGATCTAAACCTGGACATCAGCATAGGGCTGTTGGTTGTGCGTGGACAAGGCACTGAGATCTCCTCCCATGGGGGTACCAGGGATGTAGATATCCCCTCTCCTGCCACAAACCATCTCAGCCCTGTGCCTGTCTTTGGGCGTATGCTAGGAAAACGGCCCTCCAGCCAAAACCCAGACAGCTGTAGTCTCATTGGATCCCAAGATATCACCATTTTTTCACACATATACCCTTACAACTTGAAAGCTGCTCCTGCTGTCCAGGTAAGGATCTTCTAGGGGAAAGGGAACGTGCTGTAAAACCCCCTATGATTGGAGCCAGATGCTGGGCGTGCTCTCCCAGGTTCACAATCTGCGATTTGCTGCTGACAGCACGAGCTGGTGCTAAGTTATTAAATTGCAGATGAGCTCATCGTTTGGCCTCGGACAAGTTTCAGCCTTGAGTGGCTTTAAAATATTACATGTGGTGGGAAGAGACAGTGCTGGTGTGGCAGAGAGATTTAGGGAGCAGCTGAGAAAGACATCTGCACATAAGGAATGCGTATGGGGAGGGAGGAGGGGATGCTCCATGTGAAAGACGTGAGCTCTCCCAGGAGAGAGAAATGCTCAGATTGGTTGGTTCTGTGTTTTAATCTTAGCTGAAAACTGCCAGCCTTCTGAGATGCTCAAATGGAAGTGGCGAGATGCTAAGCCTGGTGTGATCCTGAAAGATCCCTGTGTGTTGAAAACAGCATATGTGGGATTACTGCTGCCTAGCCCCAAAATCAGCCCCTATGGTAGTGTTGTTTGCACATCCATCTCTGACCTGGTATTTGCTCGGTCATATTATCATTAGGGTTGGAAAAGACCTTTAAGATCCCCTAGTCTGACCTATGTTACTGCGAGGATGGGCTGGAAGAGTTGGCTTTGTGGGTCCCCCTGCTCTATGCATCCAACCCTACTGCTCTTGTATGGGTAAAGACTGCATCTCTACTGTGAGGCTTCTTGGGGAGCTGTTCAGGTCTTGGGGTGTCAGGAAAGACCTCACTGGAATGTGCATTCATCCAAATGCAGTTGTACTCCCTGATTTTGAAGAGCAAAACACTGTGGAGATGGAATACTTGAAGCAAATGGAATACACTATATATAACCCTTCCTCTCCTCGTCCCTGTGCGCTAATGTCTTTCACAGAATGATGAGTTCTCTGCCAAAATTCCTCAAATTATTATGTCTAAAGATTGAGAATCGGAGAAAATAGCCTTAGAGGGGCCCTCAAGTGGTCTGACCCTCCCCAGGGCAGCATTAGCTCCATCTGAACTCTTCCTGACACATCTCTGCCTCCACCCTTCCCCGGCCTGCTCCAGCGCTTCATCATCCCACGACTCCTCAGTTTATCCTTCTGCTTCCCCTCCTGCAAATTTAGCCTCATTCCTCCCTCCTTGTGGTTTAACAGGCATGGTGAGGATGGGTTGGTGGTTGGATTTGATGTTATTAGAGGTCTTTTCCATTCTCAACGATTCTATGATGACCAGTGCAGGGGAATTTAAGATCCTTGCTAGTTATTGCCTTTGGTGTTGTGTCTAACGTTGCTTCTGTACCCTGTCTCTGCAGGATTTAGGAATGGAGTCGACCTCTTTGGATGATGTCCTCTACCGATACGCCAGCTTTCGGAACCTGGTGGATCCAATCACTCATGACCTCATCATCAGCCTCGCTAGGTACATCCACTGCCCCAAGCCGGTAGGTAACACGGCATCGTCACAGCCCACAGCTGCTGGCTTGGAAAATGTCTCCACTGGGAGCATAAGGCTTTGCCAAGTGCCAGGCAGAAGGCATCCTCCTTAATTCAGTGCTGATGGGTCTTTGGTCAGAGAGGATGTGCTCAGTCATTGTGGTTTCACTGCAGGATAGTGAGCTTTCCAGGTACTGTGGTGACATTAACCTAACGTGAGTCCTTTGGGTCTTGGTACTTGGTTTTGCATGTTATCTCTGCTTTCTTTTTCTCATTTCTGTGCTAAAGAACTTGTCCTGTTGGGAACAATTTCTGCCTTGCAAGGACACCAGATCCTTCCTCACCCTTGTGCAATATTTATCGTGACCCCAAATGACAAAGAGAGTCCTTGGCTGTCCTGCAAGGACGGGTTTCTGAACAAACCCAGTTTGTGGGCTGCTGGTTGGGCTCTGCCATAAGCACAACCCCACACAGATGGGAGCTTTCAGTCCCCTCAGTCCCATTTGCTCCCTGGCAGCAATAGCAGTGTTTGGGCTTTTGGAAATCCCATGCTGGCTCGCTTCTCTTCTATGATAAATGTGGCTCTGCGTCGTGGCCGCTGGCTGTTAGGATAATTAGGGTTTTTCTCTCTCCCCAGGCTTTCCTTTTAAATAAGCAGTATTGTCAGTGTCTGATCCAGAAAACAGCGTAGGCTTAAGAGTGTTAGGAGACGTCTGATTGCTCAGAATGCAATGGATAATGGGGAAAGGGGAGGAGGGAAGACCAGCTACCAGACATGATTGCAGGAGATGCAGCAGATCTGGGGGTTTAATCTCCCATCCTCAATCTCCTACCTGTAAATTTAGGAGGATGGCACAGCTCTCCTAGAACGACGTGCAGTGTCCTGGCGACGTGTCGTGCATCAAATTGTGCTTAAAAGAAATGATGTGAGCTGTAGGAAGAGGCTGAGGGATGCTTTCTGCTAAGCGTGGAGGAAGAGTTAGGGGTGTCCTGGTGGGATGTCTGCATTCCAATAGCTTCCGTAGAGCTGTGGGGACAGCTGGGGGGATGACAGAGCAAGATCCAGCCCAGCATGGGGACCACCCTGTGCACCCCAGATGTTGTCCCAGCGCTCCTGGAGGGACTGTGTGTCTCTTTGCATGAGCTCATCAGGCCTCTGAATTTCTGCCAGGCACACACGTGTTGTACTCTGTATCCCATGCACATGCTTTGTTTGTAAGCTGTTTTTGGGAAAGGACCATCCATAGGATGCAAGGGTCTTAGCTGGACCTGCAGCATTCCCTCTTTCATTTTCTGTAAAATACACGAGGCTTACTCATTGCTATTCCTTGTGGGTGTTTCACTTGATAATAACCTCCGCCTCTACTGAAAAATGGGGGAAACTGATTTTAAACACATTTAAATGGCAGCCCATGCAGCACTGGGTCTCTTCTTCTGCATGGGATGCTTCTCGCTGAATGCACACAGTCCTCATCCCCTGATTTTCTGTATGTCCCCCAGCAGGCTGCATGCCTTCACCACCTGGGCTGTTTTCCAGCCCTTTGACTCCAGATTTCTTGCTCTTCCTATATTTCTTTGGCAGAGATTTGGCAGCCTCACACAAGAGCAAGGGAACATGGGGCCAGGAGCCAAAGGTATCCATAGCATCTCCTGGCACAAATATACATACATCCTAGATCTCCTATACATGCATATAGGGTGAGGCAGCTGTGAACTTGCCCGCAGAGAGTTGGGAAGCTTAGACTGATGCAGACCCCAATGCTCAGCCTCTATTTATACCACCCCTTAGCTTAAAGGTGACCCCTTGGCCTCTCCTCCCAGCTAGAACAAAAATGGAATGGGTTTTTCCAAGCTCTGGGTAAACACGTTCTGCTTTGCATGGCCAGGAAAAGTTGGCCTGGGCTCTCTGACGTGGCTGAGCAGCTCCTGCTTCCAGCGAGCAAATTCAAACCAGCAGCGAGGGGGAATGCTCAGCCTGGGGTGGGGGAGGCTGGAGAGCTCAAACATGGAAACCCTTTGGGTTTGCTCTCAGAGGGATGGCCACGTGTTTGGAGCACGGGCTGGGCTCTGCACTTGTGAGATCTCTGAGGTGCTGGAGCTTGGGTGACTTTTGCTAGAGGAGCACCAGCTTCCTTCTGGAACCCATGGAGGTCAAGGGCTGGATTTGCTCAGTCCTCTATTGCACATGAATAACGTAATTTGACTGACGTTTGCATACAATCAAAGACATTTGAACAAGTGTTTTCTTCCTCACAGCCTTGACCTTGGGGCTGTGTATTTTATCTTGCAGTTTCTCTTTCTCCCCAGCACCGTGGCACTGAGCCAGCGCAATGCTTGGGAATGCAATTCTGCTGCCCTGGGCACAGCCTGAAGCCAAGCCATTGCCAAACCCCCAATGGGTTCAAGAAGTGATTGCAGCACTGCAGACACTATGGTGCAATGTCTGCCTGTCCAGGGTCATGCTCTGAATGGGAAAATGGAACAGAGAGTGGTGGCAACACCACAGGGCGTGGGCTACTCAATGCCCCAGATCTTCCTTACACCCATTTAGGTTTTTTCCTGGCAAAGGAGCTGAAAACACACATGTGCAAGGAGCAAAGGGCCCTAGCAAAATAAAAAAAAAAGAAAAAAAATCTGCTCTTTTTGCCAACAGGAATATCTGGCCATAAACTATTGGAAAATTAAAGCTGTTTCTTTTTTCCATAGACAGTAGCCATATGTATGGATGACTGATGACCGTGATAGTGGGTGAGTCAGGCTTTCCCCTGCTTGAGGACTTGTTGGACGTGGGATGAGCACCGAGCAGGGCTTGAGGAGGAACAGACAGTGAAGCCTTGGGGGACAGCTGCTTTTCCCCTTGTTGCCTTGGGGCAATGGTTCTTCTGGATCTTACAGTGGAGTAAATACAAGATGAAGTGCTGGCTTTGCTTATCCCTGTCCCATGGCTGGCCTTGCAAGAAGACATTTCTGCCTATGTTGGTGCCAAGGGCTGGCAAAGCAGATGAGCAAAACTTATTCCCAACCCAGCTTTGCCTGGCTGCTCCTCTGCAAGCCCATTGAGAAGAGAGGTGAGAAATGGAGCCCCATTTGTAGGGTACTGGATATGGACAAACAAGCCAGCATGAAAACGTGGACTTCTGTCTCCTCACTGAAAACAGGGAGGTGATGGGCTGAGATGGGAAGCAGGATGGGATTTGCTTGTGCAGGGCCTGACAGAGTGAAGATCTCTTTTCTTGTTCACTTTGTGTCATTTGAGAATCCATGGGTCCCTGGCTCAGATTCCCTGTGTGAGCTCTAAATCGATCAGGTTTGCAGTGTGGGTTTGATTATATGGATCATCAAGCATGAAAGCAAGAAAAAGTGCATAAAGAAGTAGTAGTTATCACGACCTGATTGAAATGGTCTGTTTCATCTTCGGCCCTGGGGTATGAAGATTTGACTTACAGATGATGTTGGGTTTTGATGCCCTGCGTTTTTAAAGCAGTGTTATTTCTGATGGAGCTGTGCTGAAAGGAACATGAGCATCTTTCCTCTTATTTACAGCACTGTGTGCTGTGACACCTGGTGAGTCTGTATGAACAAACTCAGCTTATACAGAGCGAATGCAGCTGGAATACCATGACCATCAAAACCAAGCTGATAACCCAACTCCTCCACCATGCTTGTTGGTATTTGCTCTTGAATTCAAATTGTTTGACAAGTTTCTGACATCACACTAATTTTTGTAGTAGGATAAGCTACTAAAAGCGGTGACCCATCGACCTGTAAATTCCCCAAATATCTGATATAAAAGCAAAGAGAATCCAGTTAAGTCAATCGTATTCTGTATTAATGGCTTAGCTTTTCTTTTTTGTCAGTTTCGCTCCAAGTCTGAAGATCACTTCATGGGTATTTAAGACATCTGCAATGCATTAAAATATCCTGCAGCGTGAAGCTGGCTGAGAAGCTCAGGCTCTGCTAACAACTCTGGTTCTACCTCGATTTAAAGGGCTGTGCCCTCTGCTCTTTATAAAAAGAGAGGTGTTCTCAAAAGCCTTTGTGCACGAGCTAAAGCTGAGCAGAGTGCCTTGGAAACATGAGAAAATTGCACAGAAGGCAGTTGCACTTTGCAATTATTTTAACATCAAGGCTAAATGTGAATAATGGTGAGGTCTAGATGGGCTGTGATGGCACCAATGCCAGCAAATTTGCTGGGGAAAATTGTTTTTTTTTTAATATGGAGTGGGGTGCAGAGAGAGAGTCAATGTCCCTCACTCTTTCTTACCTTTCCCTATGGAAATCAGAAACCCAGCTACAGATTTCTGCACGCGATGGCTATTCAGCGTGTTCAGTGTAGGAGAGGCAGGGGAAACCCACCCACATGTGGTGTTATCAGCAACAGGAAGAATTCCCCTGGATTTGAAAGCTCTGATTCATTTGTGGGACTGGGCGAAGGCCCGGCAGCACGTGCAGCTCTTGCTGCAGCGTGGGGAGACAAAGGAGCCTTTCACATCCTCACTACCTAAATGATACCATGTGGGGGCAATGAATGGGGAATCTGTGATTCCACAGTCTTGAAGTGCTGCACAGCACCATTCTGAGTGTAGGAGGCTGGATTGAACACATTCGTGTTATTGGAACAGCTGGATGAGGTTTGCATTAACAAAGGATAAAAATAATAAATTTTAAATGTTTGTTTCTCCTTGCTCATCCTTTCGGTCCCGTGCAGTATGGCAAGGTCATTCTTATCAATTTTTTATCTTCTTCTCTGCTTTGCATTGCTTCAACTCAAAATCTTGACGCCGGCTCAGTTCCCATAACAATAAGTTGACCTTTCCTAACAGCTGCACCAGTGTCTGCAAACCCTCCCAAATGCCACAGGGTGGATTTTGTCAGCTCAGGGACGGATCTTGCAGAGCTCCAAAATGTCAGGTGCTGTGCAAGGGCTTTGGTTGGTACTGGAGCAGGTGATTCCATTAAAGGAACCCAAAGCAAAAGACATTTCGTGATGCTCTCCAGCAAATGTTCCATCTTTTCTTCAACAATTCATTGTTTTTCTTCCCAACTACTTCTCCTCTAGAGAAAACCCAACCAGCAGATGATAGACCCAAACTGCCTCTGCTGTGTGCCCACTTTTGGCTCTCCTGCTGATTCTCACTGATGAGCATGATTGAAGCCCATGGTTGGGCTCTTCTTGTCTCGTGTCTCGGTGGCCTCCTTTCATGGTGGACAACAAAATGCCATGAGATCCTGGTAATGACTAGCAAAGCTCCCTTTTGGTGTAGTGAAAGCTCCTGGGGAAGGCTATAATATCTGTTTGATGGGTTGGGGTTCAGCAATTTGTCTTATTTGGGGCTCGGCTACCCCATATCTGAGCCAAGTCCCTGGTCTCTTACTCAATGCATTGTTCTCCTCCAAAAAACATCACCTGGGAAACATGTCAAAGAGGTGCTCATATGCAATCCATGCCATAAAACCAGCTTGGGTCAAGCAGATTTTTTTCTGGCCCTGCCTCTTGCTCCCAGAGAATCTCACGTGTGGAATATTGACTTGAAAACATTTGGCAGAGGAGGATGAATGATGGAAGAAGGCATTTGCTGAGCTTTTTTCAGTAGAGCTGGCACACTCGTGGGTTATTTTGTGAATAATACCATGTGCTGCTTGATAATTTGAAGGAGTGTTTGCAGTCCTGTGGGTGTGTGGGGCTTTGTGCCATGTTTCAGGAGGTGTCCCCTCACACCTCACCCCTGGCAGAGGAGCTTTGCCCACAGCTGATGCCACGTGGATGAGGCCACCAAGATGGGACTGAGCTGTTCCTATCCTGCACACCCCCACCTGCAGCCTCTGCAGATAAAACCGAGTGTCCCTGAGGGAAATGATGGATGGAGAGCCAGGTAGCTCATTAAACTATAACAACGTGTTTTATTGATGTTTTCTGATGGTAATTGACATTGGAGTTCAGCTCATTTAGCTTTTAATCAGAACATAATTTACCACGTAGGAAGGAAGCTTATTGATTGCCTGGCAACTCATGGGAGTGGTGTTGGCGTACCTGGAGCACGTGTTGGGATTTTTATGGCTGCTCACAGGTTCTGTCCTGGGTGCCTTGGGCACGTGGATGGATGTTTTAATATCTGGTTGAGCCTCACTCCTACAAATGTGAATATTAAGTGAGTAAATGGTCTGCTTGCAGCAGGGGTTTGCAGAAATGGATGGTTTAATAAGGAGGATTTGCTGACAAGCTCAGTGTGTTGATAGCATGCTGCTAAGGAATTTGCCATGGGCACAGTGGACTCGCAAGAAAAACCCAGCTCAGTATTCATCCAAATTGATGAAAGATGCTGTAAAAGATTGTTTGATTCCATCGGAGGGGCAGTTCCCCAGTGTTTGAGGAATATGGGAAGATGAGGGCAGAAGGACAGAGGAGTTGAGCCATGCGGAAAAATCTCTTTCAGAGTATCATAAAATGGCTTGGGTTGGCAGGGAGTCCAAGGATCATTAAGTTCCAACCCCCTGCCACAGGCAGGGCTACCATCCTCCAGATCTGGCACTAGACCAGGTTGGCCAGGGCTCCATCCAAGCTGGTCTTGAACACCTCCAAGGATGGGGCATCCACAGCCTCTCTGGGCGACCTGTGCCAGCACCTCACCACTCTTTGTTTTGCTTGTGCCCCAGATTTCACTTTCTTTGTTGAATTGTGGATTTGGGGTGGGTGAGAAGCCACAGGACTGGCGTGTTGATGGAGCAGCCATGTGCTCTCATGTCCTTCCCCAGGGTACACGCATGTGACAGCTCCTCACAGGGGTGACACCGCTGCCCTGTCTCTGCTGGGGGAAAGGGAATGAAGGAAATGCAGAGAGTCAAAGTCTTGCAGATAGAAGGGCTGCCAGAGTGAAGTTCAGTGGTTGCTCTTGAATAGCAGGGAGTGTGATTTCTGGGCAAAGTCCAGCAAGTCGCTGCCTCACACTCTGGGTTATTTGGTACCAGTGCAGCAGGGACTTGATCTCCCCTTCCCATGCTCTCGTTCTAGGGGGTTGGAACTAAATGATCTTTAAGGTCCCTTCTGACCCATTCTATGATAAGATTGCAGTGGTTTCTAACGTGGAACTGAATCCCAAGCTCAGTGCTCAGTGCAGGTCCCTGGCTGTTCCCCACCTTGTTTTGATGGCTGCTCATTTATCCTCTGCAGCAGGAGCTGAGCTGGGTGCCCTCCAGTAGATCTTGAACAAGATTGTTGTATTCCTTTCTGCAATTTCCCTTTATTTCACATGCTCCCCTCAGGGCCATCCTTCACCTTGAATTTTATTGCCTTCTTTAATTGCTTCTCCAAAGTCCATGTGTAATATTACTCTTGAATTCTCTTAAATAACTTCCTGAGTCAACGCAATCCCATTCATCATGTACTTCTGGTCCTTTTGATAAGCCCTATTGTACCTTGCTTTTCATTTCAGTATGTCAACACCCAATCCATCGTGTTGTACTTCAGCCTTTTGTCAAGGCAAGTGTTGAGTGTTTCTTATGGTAGCATTAGGGTTGCAAAATTGGTTTCTACTTCTTGTCTTTGTTTCTGCAAATGTATCCTCTTAGTGCTCTGCTACTGGTGCAGCATCACCAGGTCCCAATTTGGGCCAAGATTTAATTGAGATGGTCTTCAGCACCTGGTGATAACCACAGATGAGTGCCCAGATGCTCTTCCTCCATCTGAGTACACCATAAGGAAGGGAGTTGTCCTCATCCAACATCCTTTATCCAGACAGCATCTGGAGTTCTGCTTGCATTGCAATTTCTGTGCAACTCCTATTTACATGGGTCTCTATTTCTATGCAACTTTCAAAGAACTCTCAGTAGAATTTCCTACAAACCCCTTCCTAATATCTCAGACAGTTGTATACAAAAACATCCCCATGTTAGATGTCTTGAAATAAGATGGAGCATCTTACTGGATGCTCTGCTCATCTTTAAGCTCTGCTGTGTTCCTGGGAAGTGAGCAGTGTTCACTGTAAAATACAAAACTGCAGAACAGGGGTTGGCTCCCAGAAGGGGAACCAGTGGTGAATGGGGTCCCGCCTGCTGTTCCCAGGCCCATGGCCCAAATCCTGCACCCCACAGAGCTGGCTCCACCACCAAGTGCCCTTCTGCAATGGGAAATTTGGAGCTGGTTTATTTTTCTTGACTTTTTGATGACTTTTGGAGGCTCCTGCTGCTCTGAGGATGATGGAATGGGATGTAAGAGGAGCTTGGGATGAACATGGCTGCTGGAGCCACACTGAGAGGGGCTAGCAATCCCAAACCTGAATTTCCCATGTCAAAAGAAATGCATTTTTTTCCTGCAAAAAGGCAAATCTTCTCACACAGGAGACCTTCATTTTCTTCCAGCTGGTTCTTTCTTGGCCATTTCATAAAGCAAATTAATTCAGGGGTGCATTCTTCTCCTACAGAAGCCATAGGATGATGCCGGTCCCAATCTTGTTGGGGTCAGAGGCAGTGGGCAGCCCAGGGCTGTGTGCCTATGGGAGGTTATGCAGGATGAGAGGACTTGTCTGACTGCTGGATAAAAGTCCCTCTGGGCTTCAAAAGGCAAATCTGGCGCTGCTCTGCCCGCAGATGTCTGCAAGCAACAATAGGCTGCAATTCAGCCCTGTGCTTCAACACGGAGGGAAAAAAAGAAAACCAGAAACCCATTAGATGACTTCAAAACCCATTAGATGACTTCAATTCCGCATGACTACATTGAAAGGGGAGGCATCTTAAGCTCAGCAGTGCTGGCTTCATCAAAGCAGGATGTGGGGAAAGCCCTTTGGGAAGCACATCCTTTGGGGCAGGGTCATTCATAGGTGTCACAGGAAGGGATGTAGGCGACAAGCCCAGGAGCCAGTCAAGGCATCTTTGAATGCCAGGATCCTGCTGCAGCCATCCAAATGTCAAAAGAAATAAAAAGTCACCACTGAACGCATCACGATTCTGGCTTCACCACTCCAAACACTGCTGAGGTATTTAGGGAGGGACCCAAGCGCTGAAACCTTTCCCTTTCCTTCTACACATATTTCTTTGCTCATCTTTATAAACAGTGGCTGAATCACTTTTTGTTTCTTTGGTGTTTTGCAAAGAAAAGTCTTCCTTCCTTGGCTCAGGGTTTTACGTTTCGTGTTTGCAGGTAAATGAGGTGGGAGCAGGTTTGTTTTGCTGCCATTCCTTTCTAATCCCAGTGTGGTTTGCTGGGGGTTTGCTCTTCTTGGCTGCCTGCTAATTTGTAAGAACTGCTCTGATGTGTGCCAAAAACCATTTAGGATGATCCGTCTCAGTGCTTTCTAGAGCATCTCTTGCTGTTTTATGACTTTGTGCTACTGAGTAATAGCTCTGTTTACCATTCTGAGCATGATTTTTTCTCCTGACTGCTTTTTTTCTTTCATAATAATCCGAACTAATAATCCAAACAGTTTGGATTATATAAATAACCCGAAGGAAAGGAAGGACAATCCTAGCTAATCACCTAAGACAAAGCAAGGAGCGTGTAGGGGGAAATCTGTCAGCTCCTCCCTTGTTTAGGGATATGAAATAGGTCCTGTTGTAAGGGTCAACATCCACTGACCCATATGGAAGGAAAACATCATGGCTGGGGATCTGTGCACCAAATGTGCAGAGATGTGCTCCCAGGATGAGTGTGGCTTCCCTGGGCAGTGGTTACAGTGGGTTGTGCACAGGCAGAGCTTAATTAAGCCCAAATCCTTGTTTGGAAGGCCAATCTGGGACTTGTCACGCATTAAGATCTGCAGTGCAGCACCTTTTCTTGCCCGGAGATTGATTGGGAGTGACAGCAACATGAGATTGTGTAATAATGCCAGTGAAAACCTGTGGTGGGACATGGCTAATTGTTCTAATTTGGGCCGGCGCCCCGCTGTGCTGCAGCAGGAGGGCTTTGTCACAGCTCTCTGGTCATTACTACTGACCCATTTAACAGGGGGCTGCCCCCAAAGCTCTGCTGCTGGGGGAGGAGTAGATGGTTGGCTTCTTAATGAAAACAAACGTATCTGCTATCGTGTCTTTATTGCAAGGCCCTACGAGTGAGGTGAGCAGATATTTGTGGAACCCCTGACAGTTTCAGCCTTGTGCATCCTTTCCCATCCAAGCCCATGACACTGCTCTCCCTCCCGGCTCAAGCCCACACCTGGTTATTACCCAACCCCATCTCTCTTCTCATGGAGTCATTTTTGGGATTACCCTCACCCCAATATGCCGATGACAGTGTGGTCCCATCACAGTGATGCCAGCAGGACTGGATCCCTGTGCTCATGATCCCCAGCACGCTCTGGCCCTGCCAGATTCAAGGATTCAATGATCCCTGTGGGTCCCTTCCAGCTTGGGTTATTCTATGCAGGGATCTGACCGCTGTTGAGCCCCAACAAGAACAAAGCTCTCTGATGTTTGCTTTCCCATGGTGTCACCCCTTTGCTTCCCATCACAACACCAGGAAGGCAGCATGGCCATGGCTGCCCCAGCTGCATTTGGTTAAGGGATTGCAGCCTCATGAATCTCCTCCTCCAAGGGCTGGAGGAGGGGAGAGGGGCCCTGTGAGGGGCCCAACCTCTGCTCTCCACTTGTCCCACACTCAGCATCACATCTCCCACACTGGAAAGCATGTGCTGTGCCTTTCAGTTCTTCCAGGTTGAGATTTTTCATGCCCTTTGGCCACACAAAACCCAGCCCTACAATGGGCTGAGCGGGGAAAGAGTGGGGGGATTGCTGTGTGTGCACGAAGCCCCTCTGCCCAGCACTTAATTCAGAGGGAAGCGAGGTTCTACTTCCTCCACCCGAGTGAGCTGCACTGATTCTTTCAGCTGCATCAGTTTCCAAACAAACTTTTGGGCTCAGTCCCACCAGGGCGTGTGCCAGCTTTGATTATTTCCTAATAGACCTGGATAATAAACAGTGAAAAACACTTTGTTTAAACTGTTAGCGTGAGCGTCCAGCTCTGATTTTGGCACGACTTCAACTGTGTCACTGCTTTGGCAAGCAGGTTTTGGGAAGCTCGAGCTGGGTAAGCACAGGGTGACTTTTGTACATGGGTTTTAGGGCCCAGCCCCATAGTAATGCTGTCCCATGTGCTGCTGATGGTGGTGGGTCCTGGTGGCTTTGGGCAGATCCAAGCAAGAGTGCAGCCCCTGAGTTGGGCTGTGTGTTTTTCCCAGTGCTAAACAGTGACATCTACCAGAATAAAAATCTATGGGATTAAACCCCTTATTTAAAGTGAAGTGTGATGTTAAATATGGTGATGAAAAATTGGGGTTACAGCCCTATGCTGGTATTTTTGCTTCTGCAGATGTGCCCTCTGTTTGTTTTGTTGTTTTTTTTTCACTGATGGAATTGTTTCCCTGCACACCCAGATGTGATTAGTCAAAATCCAGTTTGCTCCTTGGTTAATATAACATTTATAATGTCTTTATAGAGCCTGTCGTGCTCCACTGACTGCGAGGTGAGGTGGGAGAAAGCATTGCATAAATCACACTACAGAGCACGTGGCTCCCAGACTGAAGGAGGGGGCGGGAGGGCGGTGATAATTGGGCATCCTGATGGGTGAGACATGGCATCTCCAGCAGCACCCATGTCACAGGGCAGGACCTTGAGCAATCAGCATGAATAAAGAGCAGTGGTGAGCTGAGACCGAATTCCTAAGACCAAATTCAGAGATACTCTTTTTTTTTTTTTGAGTCGATCCATTCTCATTTTCACGTTGTCCTTTTGCGTGGAATTTTTAACTGAAATTGAGAAGATTCCATCAAAATCACTGCTTTCCTTGAAGCTCTTTTTCCTGTCAAATAGATATTTGGGGAGTTTCTGGTGAGCACTCTTCCTGAGGTCTCCATCAGCTCACCAAACCTCTTCATGTTCTTCTGCAAAATGGTTCCAATGGCAGTGATATGTGATGGGCAGTTCCTTTTGTATGAATCTTGATGGGTGAGATATTCGCACAGGCTGCCCGAGGGGGTGGTGGAGTCACCATCCCTGGATGTTTTCAAGAAAAGTGAGGATGTGACACTGAGAAACGTGGTCTAGAGCAGTCACAGCCATGAATAGAAGGTCAGACTGGTTGATCTTATTGGTCTTTCCAACCTTAATGATTCTATGACTGTGGCAGGGCAGCCAGCTGCTGCTTGCAGCCTTCATCTGTGTTTGGAGATGGATTTGCAGAAGAATCTCATTAACAAATAATGTCTATGCATTTGCTTTCTCTTGGTGCAACACTCAGGCCTTGCAGCATCCTAGCAATCATTGTTTGGGGTTATTTTGTCCTCCTTCCTTGCAATTTTAGCATGGTCCCTTGTGACATGGCTAGAGCATCCCATTGAAAGGATAACCATGGTGCAGCCACCTCACCTACTGTCTTCCCATTGTCTTTGCAGGAGGGAGACAACATTGGGGCCATGGAGAAGCTCTGCCGGCAGCTCACCTACCACCTCAGCCCCCACTCACAGTGGAGACGTCAAGGCATCATGAAAAGGAAGCCGCAGTCCTGGTGAGTCGGCTCTCAAAGCCACCCATTGATCTCCATTCCATCCCTGCCCCTTTTCCCCATGCATCATTGGGTCATCAAGTTCCTTCACATTCAACCAGAGGCTTTTTGACTTTTTTCACATTTTCCACTTTCCTTTCCCCACTGCATCCTTGTTTGCATTGGAAATCAACCCAGTGGTGCCCAATCATGGGAATAAATGGGCAACAAATGAACCAATGCCCTGGTCCTCAGCAAAGATCTTGGCCAATGATGATCTGATGCTTGGAACCTAATATGTCTGAAAGAGGTTGATGGAGATGGAAAAGTCACTTTGCTTTCAATGAGGTGATGCATTACATATGTAATTTTTGAAGGAAGTGAGAAAAGTGAGAAATGCAAAAGAAACTGCAATCTGGAAGGGTTAGGATTTCTATCCAGGTGTTTGCTTATGATCCCAAGAGAGTTTTGGTTCCTGGCATAGCAGATGCTATCTGTAGCCATAGCAAGAGACTGATCCTATGAGAAAGCTCAGTCTGAAAAGAGAAGAGGGGAGGAAAGCAGGCTCAGGGAATAAAGGACTGGGGGTAAATAGAATTAGGGCCACGTCTCCCACAGTCCTGGCTCAGCATCCCTTGCACCCTGCTGTCTTTGCAAGTGCCCTGTGTGACCTACAAGGGCATCCTGTCCCCAGCTTTGGCTTGACTCAGCTTTGCTGTCAGATGCTTAAGGGATTTTCAAATACTGTGTTTATTCACTTTTTTCTGCACGTGTCTCTTGGCCATCCACAACCCAACAACGCTCCTCTTCTGCTCTGCAATGTATTTAGCAGCTGGCTGTAATGCCCACGCTGCTTCTCTAAATCCAATTGTCGGCAGCCCTAAGCTGCAGCCACCTCCCTTATGTGGTTCCTGCCCACCTCTCTCCATTTTGGCCCCAAAATCCCTTTATTGTTTCATGACTCTGTCTTGTTGGGCTGAATTCCAGTTTAAACAGAGTATCCCTTCATCTCTGCCCAACGAATAGTGCCAGTCAATGCTAGAACACATTCCAGCTTCGTTATGCCTTATGCTATAATGTCACATATTCTTGTTAATGCTGACCTGTGATGTTATTGCAACAGCTGTTGGGTTTGGCTAAGGGACTGCCCCAGGCCCCAGGGAACACCCCACTGGTGCAGGATGCTATTGCTCTCCTCCAGTGCCCATCTTGCACATTTTGGCTCATGGTTTGCTGCAGTGATGATTTTCTTCAGTTCTGCAAGTTTCGTGACTCAATATCCATCATTTTTCTCTTGGGACAAGTTAGGAAATTTAACTTGGATGGGATGTGAATCTTTGAGATGGAGGATGTGTGTAATCATAAAAGTGTCTGGCGTTTTCTGTCCCTGGGTGGGTGTTGGTGTGAATGGGGTGAATGCAGCAAGCAGGTATTTCATAGCTGTTGCCATACATTTCATTGAATTATGGAATCATTAGGTTTGGAAGAGACCTCTAAGATCCCCAGCCCACCCCACCATGCCCACTGTAGGGGAAAGGCTGAGTCACAGCCTGAACCAGTGATTGAGCACCTGGTGGAAGGCAGGGCCAACCCAGCAGAGCTCAGGTGCAAGCAATTCACCTGAGTGACTGGAAGGCATGGAGCCAGGATCCACCCCTTCCCAGACCTCATTTAAGGGTTAGCAGTGGCAGTAAATGTATCTCTTGCTGGAGAGCTCTGCACACCTGAGGCCTTCCAAAGGTAAGCAGGTTTTTTCCTTTGTTTCTGCATCCATTGCTGCTACATTTGGGTTCATCTTCGCTTGCCACAGCCAAGGACTTGGCTACCCTGCTATCATTGCTATACTTGGAGGTGTTTTGCCCCTGTGTGAGGCAGAGCTTCCATCTGCAGCACCCGCACGCCCATCCTGTGTCTTCTAGCTCTCCTCAAACCAATTGACCCCTCCAGCTGTGCCACCCCTCTGTGCTTTGTTTCCCAGGGTATTACAGGAGATGTGGGAACACGCCAGTAAAATGCATTTCACTGAGGAGGAATGCTTCCTGTTGAGCTTCAGTGTCAAAGCTGCTTGGGAATTTTTCTTTAGGGTCAGAAAACTCCTTCTTTTTGCTATAACAACAGTCAGTTTCTTCCTTGGGAGAATTCAGCACCATTTCAGTGCCAGGTGACACTTCTCATTGAGATGGCTGGGAAAAGTGTCCTACATGTTCTACCATCAGAAATGTTTTAATTGAACTTTTGCAGGAAGGATTTTTTTATCCCTTTTTCCAGGCAGAGCCCAAGCAATGTTTCCAACCAAGTGGGTTAGGATGCATCATGCCTTTAGATAAGAGCTTCTACGCATACATTGAGGAGAAACCATAGAATCATTTGAGTTGGAAGAGACTCCCCTAAAGGCATCTGATCTCACTCCCTGCTATGAACAGGGACACCCACAGCTCCATCAGGTGCTCAGAGCCCCTCCAGCCTGACCTTGGGTGTCTCCGGGGATGGGGACCCATCTCCTCTCTAAGCAGCCAGTGTTTCATTATGCTGCTAGTAAAGAACTTATTCTTATATCCAATCTATATCTCCCCTCTTTTAGTTTGAAACCGTTTCCTTTTGTCCTGTCATTGACTCATAAAGGTTGGAAAAGAGCACTGAGATCATTCACTCCAACCATCAGCCCCTCGCTGCCATGTCTGCTATCCCAACAGACCCCGCTCAGGAATTTGTCCCTCTTTCTTACAGCCCCCTTCACCCTGCCCAAAGGAAGGGGAGGAAAGTGAAAGAGGGTCTGCTGATGTTGGTTTTGTCAGAAGTGTATTTTGTATTTGGAGGTTAAGCAGCTTGTAACCATTGGTAGGAAACAATGGGTGAAGAGTGTTCACCTTGGCTTCCTCTATTTGCCCACTTTCTTTTTGCTTGGTTGTGAGTTATTCTTGTGATGGAGCCTTTCTTGCTATGAAGGTCCCTATGCCTGCAGCAGCACCTTTCCAACCTTATTGGTTCCATAACTTGTTCTGTGGGCACGGTGGTATGGGTGGATGGTTGGACCAGATGATCTTGGAGCTCTTTACCAACCTTAATGAGTCTGTGGTTTAGTGGACATGATGGTGAGTGGATTGGTGGTTGGACTAGATGATTTTGGAGATCTTTACCAACCTTAATATTTCTGTTTCTATTCAGTGGGGATGAGTGGATGGTTGGACTGGATGATCTAGAGGTCTTTTCAAATCCCACTCTTGATTTCATCAAGAGCACAAAACATTTCTGTTTCAGAGGAATGCTGGCTGCCCGATGCTCGAGCTTGCTGCAGTGTCTGCTCATGTTTCTGTACAAAGCCCTTGAGAAGCAATTCAAGAGGGGAAAAAAAGAAATCAACAGTTTTGACAAGGAGAAGCCTGGTGCATGAATAATGTGCCCTTCCTTTTGTAAACACAGAGCAACCAAATGTTTGTGGATGCAAATCCTCAGCAGCGCTGGGAGCCTGTAGGCGAGCAATGGCAGAAGTTAAAGCTCTTGCAACAAATGGTTCCTTCAGAGCCTCCAGCCTCCACCCATCAGTGAGAGGAGGTGGAGTGGGGACTGTGTGGTCCAACACATGGAGAAAATCCATGCTGGGAGGTTGCACAGTGCTTTGCTGCTGGGCTGTGTTGCTGATTGCTTTGTAGTCGGTGCAGGTGATTTCCAAGGCTGTGTGCAGGCAGAAGCAATTCGTTTCCAGGCAGAAGCTGAGTGCTGGCTGCTGTGCGTGATATTATAATGGGAGCTGGGGCAGAGTGAAGTTCATCCCCATGTGCATCCTGGAGCTTTAGAAATACTGTGCTTATTTACTATGTTTTTTTTTTTCTGTTAATTACCTTAAAAGCACAGGAGAGTCTGCCTGACTTCATCATACCATATTTTTGCCATTGGTTGTATTAAGAGGGTAAGAAATCAGGATTTAATCTGTGTGTTGCTGTGCTTTGGCTCTCAAACCTGGCTGAGACAGTGAAGAAAAATCAAATGGCCACTAGAAGAGTCTCACATCGTGTCATGCTGTCCCCTGGGTTTTGCAGATGAGGTCATCTAGGAACAGCAGGATGGTTTCATTTGATGGGAATACCTGGTGTGACATGGATGGGAGTGATAGCTGTGGGAGACAAGGGGAGGACGTGCAGGGTCCCCTGGGGTGCTTGGTCTGCCAAAGTGGCTGCATGCTGAGCATTGGGTGTGCTCAGCATCCTGTGTAATGCATCACCACGGCTCACTCAGCTTTCCTCCTAGAGCACTGCTCTCAGCTCAAAGCACTCTGCTCAGCCCTGTTTGTGACCTCTCAACACTCCTTGCCCTGGCTGTAAGAGCAGCAGCATTGAGGAATGGCGATAAGCCACGATTCCTCCAGAGGAAGCAGCAGCAGAGCTGCATGGCTCAGCCAGTGCCGTGCCTGCCCTGTAGGGAAGGAGGAGGAAAGCCAGCTGGCATTTGAAGGATTTTTTTTTTTTTTAAGCTTTCCCACCTCTGTGACCTTTCTGCTCTTCAGCTCCCATGGCATTTTGAAGTTCTTCTGCTGGAAAACAGCACTAAATGTTTTCTTTTTAGACCTTTTGGGTGTTTGATAGGCAGATACCCACAGTAGGCAGCAAACCAGGAACACTTAAAGGACTTCTTAATGATCTCTTTGAAACAAAGAATGTTTTCATAATTATAAAAGAAGGCAGAATTCACCTGTTTTACAAGTTTGACCTGTGGCTCTTGATTTTTGCAAGGCGTAGATAGACCAGATCAACCTGCCTGCCTCCCCCCCTTCCATAGTACATTGCAAAAGGATGTTGGACCCAACCAGAGGGGTCAAGTTGTGCTGCTGTTGCATCAAAGATTTGATGTGAGCAAGTTGCAAACTAGAAACAAACAGAAGGAAGTTCTGGAGGTGTTAAGAACTGTGGGGATGTGGCACTGAGGGACGTGGGCATGGTGGGGTGGGGTTGAACTTGGGGTCTTTTCTAACCTGAATGATTCCATGATTCTTGGGGTATCAACGCATCCCAGAAAGATCCCAGTGGAGAGGATCAGCAGGTGGCAGATTCCCCATTCCACCATTTGTTCCCACTGGGAGTTATCTGGCCACCAGATATGTAATTGTAGGGTAGAAATGAATTATTTCTGCAGCAGCATCTGGTGGGAGGGACTGCTCCAGGTCACTGCCCTCAGCTTTCCCAGCCAGCACTGCTCATCCTGGGGCCTGTTTTGTGCAACAAAGATGGAAGTACTGCTTTAATTTTCCAGATGCTCATAAGTTTATATCCTCTGGCAGAGGCCAGCTGCTCCATCGAGCTGTTTGTTGCAACCCAGCAGGTTGTTCATGGCCTAGCACAGCTCTGAAGAGTGTGGTGCTGCCTTTCATGCTTTGTCCCAGCAAACTGCAGCATCAGCCCCAGTGGGGGCAAGGGATGCTGTGCCCCTCTGCATGCCAAAACCATGCATTGGAATTGGGTTGAGGTGTCCAAAGGAAGGTTCATCCCAGCTCCTATGCTGTTGGTGTTCATAGTATGAATGTGCTGGGGCTTTGCAGCTTCAAGATATTTGGACTGATGGGATTTGGGGCAGATGGAGCAATGGTTGAACAGGCCAAATCCCAACACTGCACCTCCAGAAATGCTTTCTGGAAGCTGATGAGTTTGTGCTTACAGAGCTCTCCTGGCCATGGGCAAAAGGAGCACAGTGTCCATCAGAAAGCACTGTGGCTGTCCTGGGACTCTTCCAAGACCTCAGAAAGTGGGAATGCCAGTGGGTATTGGTGTGAGATGGGTGTGAATTTGCAAACTTTCAGCCAAATCTGGGGGAAGAACAATGTGGGCAAGCATGGGTATGCAACACTCCATCATGGCAGCTGGAGAAAGAGGCTGAGTGCCATGTGAGGTCTGTGCAGCATCCATCCAACCCACAAACGTTTACTCTAAGCTGGGCACTAATTTGAATTGGTATCAGTTGACTTGAAAATAGGGAATTTGCCTAAGCCACTGCTATGGAGAGCACTCCTTTGCTTATGGACAACAAGTGCCTCTTTGAAGGGCTTTCTGCTGCCTGAAATAACTCCTGGTAGGGATGTTTTGCAAGGTGACAGCCAGCTCTGATTTTGGCTGGGATTTGTGCAATGGGACACGTGGACACAGGGCAGCCAGAGCCCTGCCTTGCAGTGGGGCTTAATGCCCTTGGTTCAGCATCTCCCAGCATTTGAGTGTTTCTCTATGCAGCATTCAGGATTTCTCATTTGCAGAGCGTGGCACATACAAACACGTGGTCATTATTCCATGCATAGCAATGAGGATTTCCATTGATTCCAATTTCTGCCTCGTGTTCCCCTCACCCACACAGCCCTGCAGCAACACATCACAGCTCGCCGGGGCTGCTCCCACTGCCACACAGACCTAATTTTTAAGCCTGTTGGAGTTAAACAGTAAATTATGCATGCATATTGAAACGCCATCCGGGTGTGTGTGAGATGTAGTGTTGGAAGGGGCTTTGTGTTTTCCATTCAATCACTGTAAACTGAACCCTTTCCCTGTGTGTTGCCCTATGCAAACCTACTGGGATGCTCCAGAATTTAAAACAATTAACCCAAACGGTGGAGCACCATTTTTTTTTTCCACTATCAAATACTGATTTTGGCAAATGCTTGCATTGCCTTCGCTCTTCCCAGCTTGAACAAATGAACTGACAGCCAGAAGTGGTAGAAAATCTCCTAAAGGAGAAGAAATCTTTCCTGGAAGTGAAGGTGGAAGGAGGTGATTTATAGCACCAGGGCTTTCCTCCCCTTGGAGGGAACATCTGTAGGTGATAATTGGCTTGAAGGGAGCTGGAGCTGTGCTCTGGTCCTTTCCTTTTTCCTCCTGGGTGGGTGGGGAGGATCAGCAGCCCCACTGATGTCCCTTGCTCTTTGAATGTGTTTCCTGGTTCTGTGCCTGATTAGAAAAGGCTTTGACTATTAAAAGTGTGATTTTGATTTTTTTTCTTTTTGTTATTTAATAATTACTCCTCCACTTCCTCTGTGTCTGGAGGGAGTGGAAATTAGATTTGCTTTCAGCGCATCGTCTGAATCCACCCTCAAAACTCAGGAAAGCAACTAGAAGGAATTGTTATTAAATGAGGAACTGGCTGCTGAGATAATTAACTCCCCCCACACGCTTCCTCCCCTCCTTGGAAGCCCTCCAAGAACCTCGTGATGGGTTGCCTTGTCCCAAGCAGCTGCTGCCCTATTCCATTCCATTGCAAGAAGTGCCCAATGCAGCCAGCTCCTGGGCAGCCCCCGGCTATGTTCCCCAATTAAGAGGATCAAGCTTTATGATAAAGCTTTGATAGAGCATTGAGCTGGTGTTTTAAAGCCCTTTCACATTGTGCACTGTTAGTAAATGGAGGTGCTGAGTGAGCTCATGCATCACATGAGCTCTGGGCTTGAGGCTGTGCTTCTGCTCGGCTTTTTGGGTTTGCTACTGCTCAATTTGTATGAGAATAATGCTTTAAATAATGCTGGGAGTGATGAAAACGTTACGATGAGGTCCCAGCTCACCCTGCAGTGATCCATACACATGTGGGACTTGTCTCCTTCAAGTCAAATGCTTTGTAATTTAAATGTAGTGTGTTCTCTTGTCTGAATGTGCCAATAGGTGAAAAAAATGGGGGAAAAAAAGCCACTTATGCCATGTGCCCATCTGGGGTGGCCAGGTATCCATCCTGGCAGTGCTCAACCCAGGGCAGATGGGGCTTCTGCATCCCAGAAAGGGGCTGCAAGCACCTCAGTGCCAAACTGTGTGGTTTGGCTTTTGCATATCGTGCCAACACGTCACTGAGCAGCTCCTGCTTTCATCAGCTTCTTGGTCATTTGGGACAGTGGGTGTTAAAATGCAGCTCATCATGCTGAAGGCTGGAAAATAGAATATATGTATATGTTACCTTGGGAAGGTTTGTGCTGATCTCTCCAGCATTGCTCCAAAAGCTGGCTCAGAGCATGTGAAATATCATCACCAATGGGTACAGAAAACAGAAAGAAAGGGCAAAATGTTTGCAGTTGGGAAGCTGAATGGGAGCGGGCAGCCTGCTCATGGTTGTGTTTGTTGTTCTTTTTTTTTTTTCCCAAAGCCTTCAAAGTTTGATACAGCTGATAGCAGGGCCTGTCTCGTGTCAGAAAAGCAAGGATGTTGAACAGGCAGGGAGGGAAAATGGGGGAAAGTTTTCTGTGGTTTTCCTGCTTGTCCAGCACAATGTGCAGCTCAGGAGGGGCTGTGTGAGCTTTGCTGCATGGAACAGCATATCGTGTTACCTCTGCTGTGCCCAGCTGAAAGGAATTCTTGGCAGCTCACGTCCCCTCTGATATTAGCTCTGTTTTCATCTTCTTAAGGGAGATGAAGGCTGAAATCCCCACCATTAGTGGGGCAACGGTCTGCCAAAAGAAATGAAGCTCTGCTGGAAGAGTGTATTTTCTTTGGGCTTGGTTAAATATGCTCCTCGTTGCTTGTTTCCTTCCATTTGGCTTTGCGAGCCCAGAAATGGCAGTGGCTGCACCCCAGGCTCATGGAAAGGGTCTGTTAAAAGGAAAACAGCAAGGGCAAAGGCTGGGTCAAGAGCGTTCACCTTGGTTTCCTCTATTTGCCCACCTCCTGTTTGTTTGGCTGCAAGTTACTCTTGTGATGGAGCCTTTCTCACCATGGAGGTCCCAGTGCCCACAGCTCCTTTCCAACCTTAATGCTTCCATAACTCTATTTCATGGGCATGGTGGGATGGATGGATGGTTGGACTAAATGATCTTGGAGCTCTTCACCAAGCTTAACGGTTGGAATGGTTTGAGTTGGAAGGGACCCCCAAAAGCCAGCTGGTCCCACTCCCAGCAATGCACAGGGACACCCACAATTCAGAGCCCCTCCAGCCTGGCTGCGTGTGGGGATCCACCACCTCTCTGGGCAATCTCCAGTGCTTCAATTCCCTTATTGTAAATCAAGGGCATCAGCCCCAGCGAGGAGCAGAGCACTGGGAGCCAGGCTGCTGCTTGTGCTCTGGCTCTCATCAGCACAGTAGAGGCAATGGGGGACCCCTGCCTGCCCGAACTCTTCCAAATGTGATCTGTGCTCCAATAAAATAAACAGTTTAGGGAAAGTGAAACCCTAGGCGTACACTCTAGCGGCTGATCGCTCCCTAATTGCAGGAAGAGCAGTTGGGAGAGGGGATTTTTTTTTTTTTTTTTTTGGATTCCTTGAGCTGGTTTCTGGTGGGAAAACTGAGCTGGAGGAGCAGAGCTGAAGCTCATCACCATCCCCAGCCCTGAACATCAACCTTGTTTGCCTTCCCCTTGTGCTGGTGGAATGTAACTCATGTTAAGGAGCAGGAAGGGCAAGTAAGCTCCATAGAGGGTGACCATCCAACCTCCAGTGAAATCCTGTTTAGTTTTCTATGTGTTATTTTCTGTGTGCTTTTGTGGAACCTTTCCCAGGCAGGAACAGATGATGATAATTAGCACCAGCCCCTTCCATCCGCATGTGAACCATCAGCCTGTGCTATCCCATCCATCCATCCAATCCATCCCAACCTCTGCCTTTCTCTCACCCTCCCTATTTCTTTCCTTCTCCTTCCCTCTGCCTTCCCATTCACCATTTCGGATCTGTTTTTAAAACACTGGCAGCAAATAGTGTGCTTTTATCATCAATTTACCAACAATTTCCTTTCCTGTGGCCTCTTCCCTTTAGACACTAAGGACTAAAACCCAATTCAAAGGTCTCCTATTCCGATCACATTGGCTCCTCACCAAGCTCCCTACTCTGTTCTGGGGAACTGCTCATGTAAACACAATCAGGACTTGGGTTTTTTTCTAATTTAATACACTCAATTGTAAAATTCCTTTTCCGAGGGCCTTTTCAGCTTTTTATTATTATTATTATTATTATTCTATGCTAGAATTTAAAGAAAATATTCCTATTGTTTAATGCAAACTTGAACAGATTCAAATTCTGGTCAAATTCTCTTCCAGGAGGTCATTTACAGAAGCAACAAACCCAACATGTTGTTTTCTTTTAAATTCTTGATTGGCTTTCTGTTGGCACTGGTGCAAATTGCCTTTCCTTCCAATGCCTGTTATTAATGGGGCGTCAGCTGCAGTTTCTTATTACTCCGGAGTAGAGTTTGTTGGAAATACTCCAGCACATTTTCTCTATAGGAAAATGCAGGTTTGTTGAGTGCAAAATGTAGCAGGGAAGGAAGGCTATAAATACATTTCATTTTAGGGAGAATGAGGGAAGAGAAAAAGGAATACTCCAACAGTGAAATATTTACATTTTTCTGCGAGAAGTTAAATAGGGCTGTAATTACAGCAAAGTGTTTTGATGGATGCCAAATGCTTATTTTTAGAATTTTGTTTGGCAGGAAATGAAAAAAAACAAGTTGGGAAAAATCCCTCTTTGTGTAACACATAAATGGTGTTTTTTGCATAGAGAATGATTGCTTTCCACTCAGATCCAACCTCAGCTCCGGACCACGATGAGGAGCTGGCTGTGAGACGTGCAAATGAAAGCTGTTCTTCTGCTTAATTATCCCTGCTGGAGATATTTATCAAGTTGCTTCTTCTGCTAACAACGCTTCGTTTTCTGAGAGTCTCATTGCTTCTAGAGGTTTAATTGGGTTCTCCTGCTAAACATCAGGCAGTGCCACGGGCACAGCAGTGATCTCAGTGCAGGGATGGAGTGGTTTTCTGATGGCACGGCCATGGGTGCTCTTTCCATAGAATCATTAAGGTCAGAATCATTAAGACCACCAAGTCCAACCATCCAATTTTGATCCATCCCAGACCTTTTGCTTGGTTTAACCCACCCAGCTGTGCTGGGGGCTGCTGCTGTGTACCCCTGTCAGTGCCTGTAGGTCACCAAAGATTCCCCCAAATGCAGTTGCTTCCCCAGCAGCCTGGCTGTGAGCTCTGGGAGTTGGACTCGTATGGGTTTTCCTCAGGTTTCTAGAATTGGAGGCATGTGGGGAGATAGAAGCCTCAAATTAAGAGTCTTTGCTGCTTTTGTTCTCTTCATCTGAATGCTGTTCCTCCCTAAAGAGACACTGCACTCAAAATACCAGGTTCTTTCCTCCAGCACACATTGTTTTGAATATTGGGATGCTTAGGTGCATTTCGAGCCAGCTGTAAATGTGACGTGTGGCTCGTAGGCACCACGGGCTGGGTGACACTGCTCTCTAGTGGATGGCTTTCCATCGAGTGATGCAGGAGATGATGGGAGATGAGGGTCAGTGCTCAGCCATGGATGAAAATGACTTTTTCTCATTACTTCTATCATGAGCTCTTAGAATGTGGTATATCCACAGAGAGATGATGTGGGCACGGGGCAATCAGTAATGAAATGTAAACCAGAGATCCTCAACTTATCTCACTGTGATGGGAAGGATTTATTTGGTCAAGGCTCTTCTGATGATCCTTATGAATCCCTTCCAACTCAAAATATTCCACGATGCCAACAGCCCATCCACTAATGCACTGTGGCCCAAGCTGAGACCCTCGTCAGCTCTTCTAGGTGCAAGGGATGCCTTTGGGTGCCCAGAAATGACACTTCCCATCGACTATCCCATGCATTTAGTGAGCTTTGAGCCTGCAACAGAGAGGAACAGGCCTGCATAGCTTGGTGAGGAGCCAAAGAAAATTCAGTTGGATTCGGAAAAGAAAACAAAGAGCTATTCCTGGAGCAGCTCTTGGGCATGCAGGGGAGGTGTGCTGCATGCAGAGCTGGGCATCCTGCTTGCTGCAAGAGGAAATCTGGGAGAAAATTGCAGAATACCCTGCAGCTGTGCTCCTAATGACATGCTTGAAAAATGCAGAGCCAGAGCAGAGAAATAAGGGGTTCAGTCTTCAGTGCTGCCATTGCAATAGAATTTAGGGCTGTCTTGTGATGTCTTTCTTACAGATGGTTCCCAGCAGCCAGAACTGCTGTATAAATGGAAAAGAAAAATCATTTTGATGGGGTAAAATGAGGAGTGAAGCCCACAGCTGAAGAGCTGCAGGCTGGGTGTTGTGCCTTACCTCTCCTCACAGCGCTCAGCTGAGGACTGATCTGTAATTCCAATAACAGGGGAAGGATGCTGACAGCAGGGATGTTGGCACGTAATGGTGTGAAAACTGCAAGCCTCAGCAAAAAGTTCATTGAGCAAGAAGAGACTAAACAAATTAATCCCCACTGGTACTTTCCTTCTTAATAGTAAAGACTTAGGAATTTTTTAAAGTGTTTTTATTGGTAAGCTCTAAAGGAGTTTTAACATTACGTATTTTTATATTTATATATTTTAAAATCCTCTTTACCCCAAATCTCTCTAAGGACAGGAGTGAAATCTTTTCCCAGCTATTCATTTGCAAAGGCTGTGAAAGCCAGACATCAGACTGCACCATTCATAATCCCTAACCCTTCCCATGGCAATAAGCAGAGCACAAACCCAACTGCTGAAGCATCACAGCGAAGAGTTGAGGAACGCTGATGGAGGCTGTTGTAGCTTTGGGTGTTTTAACAACTTAGTTGGAAAAGGTAAATGCCCAAAATATGAGGCATGTTTTCAAGGCTGATGTCATCTCATGTTCAGTTATTTTTGCTGGCATTTCTGGAGAAAATTTGCTCGCTGGTGACATCATCTCCATTTCTTACTGCAGTTCTTCACTCTCTGGGGCTGCCTCTTCTTGTTTCTTGATTCCTTTGCCCTCCAAGAAGTGATTCAATTCTCCAATTACACTTTATTATGAGACATGCTGGCGTTGTGTGTCCTTGATCCTGCTTTAAGGAAATGTCATGAATTTAAATGACAAGGAAAGCCCTTTCGTCTAGTTCTCTTTGATCCAAACATCAACATTCTTGTCCATGGGAACGTTTTTTGAGCTGATCTAGTGCTGCACACAAACCAGCTGTCAGAGAAAGCTTTTTCAGTAGAAACCAGCATCCTGCTTTGCATGGGGGAACAAAGCATTATCAGGGCTTTAGGGAATGGTTTTATGCCCAACCCTATCATCACAGGGGTCAAAACCCCATATACGGTTTCTATCTGGGAAGAAAGCTGTGTCTTTCCCTATGGAATATCCCCATAAAGCAAGAGGATGAAACCAAGTGGGTGTAAGTGACCTTCCAATGTAACTCACAGGGATTTTCATAATGCTGAGATCTTCCTATAAGAGATTTGGGGTCGTTCTGTGGCAGATTTTATTACGCGGGGCAGGGATAGAAGTTTTTACAGCTGTTTGTTAACATCATACCCCACTCATTGCCGTGAGACAGTTCACAGCCTCCAGAGCTATTTTTATTAATCATGTTTGTGGTTGGTTTGCTCGTTTCCTGAGGGACGTGGGCAGATACAAGGCAGCTAGCAATCCCAGTGCAGGGCTGCCCCAAAATGGGCTGCAGAGAATTCCTCCCTGCAGGCTGCAAGGCTTCAGGGTGAGCAGGCTGTTAGTGCAAGGCAATGTGTGTGGGGATCCACCAAATCCTTCCTGCTGGAAGGAGATCCCTAGGGAGCTCCTACACTGTGGCAGGGATTACATCAATGGGACACACAAGGCAGGCAGCATTGCTCTACACTGGATAAAGCAAAGCTCAATGCTTGCATGCTCTTTTTGCTGTGTTTTTAAGGGGTTATCACTCATCCATAGGGACTTTGCATGCTGTAGTCAATATGAGCTCCTGCTGAATCCAGCTTTGAGCTCCCAGGCTGTAAGACGAGAGCAGTTTTGCTTTTTCAGCTTAAGCATCTGCCAGCAAATGAATGCAATTATTTCATCCATTTGATTCCTATTGTTGCCCACCCAAAAGAAGAGATTCCCTATGGCAGGGCAGCATGGGACCAGCACTGCAGGTGGAGGGATTGGCACCAATTCATTGACCAACATTTCCTTTGGGCCTGAGGCTGGGTGAGCTGTTTGCCTGAGGCACAGCCCTCTCCCAAATGCTTCATTGCAAAGCATCATAGCAGGGTGTAGCAGCTGCATGCTCCTTTGGAGGATAAGGAGCCCAGATGGGAGCATGCTAATGGCAGTCTTGCATCAAAATTAATAATAATTTTTAGAAATACATGATACTTATAAAAATTGTCTGGCCACTCAGTGGATAATTTTCCCAGGGCAAACTGGCAGCTGAAACACACAATGATGAAGGGTGGGAGCAGGTCTTGTTAGTCATTTCCTCTCCCCAGCCCCAAACCCCCCTGTGCCCTCACTCCAATGGGTTGAACCATGGGACACACTCTCATGCTTAATGATCCAAGATTTGCTAAAGGAGAAAGCCTGTTTCCAGTCAGTTTTGCCTGCCTATGAGCAAACCTCAGAGCCTGCTCAGGGTGATTACAGGCTGGGGTTTCTGTTTGTGGGGAAGCACAGCCCCCTCAGCTCCCAGCACAAGGGTGGCTCATCCATCAGGCTGGCCTGTGCTCCTCAGATCACAGCCAGGATGCCTGAAGCAATGCAGAGAATTGCAGCCAGGCTGTGCTTATGGTTTTCACCAACTTAACCCATGTAGGGATATTGGGTTTTAACCCCAAAATCTTACTGTGTGGGACCCAGCAGGAGCAGCACTGCATGCTAAGGCTTCACTTTATGTCAGCTAAAGCTAGTAAGACATAAGCTGGAGAAGCAAAACCACACATTAAATATGTAATACACAAACTTTAGCACATGTTGGCTCTGGTTTCCTTGCTCCTGATGCAGAAGATGGCATTCCCTCTGCCTCCAGCTGTGTTGGCTTCTCTTGAGCAGCTCTTGGCTCATCCATCACTCTGTGACCTAGCTGACCATGCAGGATATATTCCTTCCCTCCCAGTTTCTGTTCTCAAGATTCCCATTACAGATTGCACCTTACCTGCTGCTGACAGACAAGCTCTTTCTCATGCTATCTCATGATAGATGGATGCAGATGATGCTTCTGCCAGGCAGCCCAGCTTTCTGCCATTCTTCAAATGTCCCATGGCTCCCACTGGGGTCACAGAGTGGTTGGGGTGGTAGAGACCTTAAATCTCACCCCTGTTATGGAAAGAACAGGACAGGGCCTGATGGCTTGAAGAGCAGCAAGGCTTTGGGAAGACCCTCCTGGTGGAAATAAATAACATTATTTCAGCACCGTGTCTTTGCTTTTCTTATTTCTAGCTTGCAGGAGCTGGTGACAGTCCAAGATCCTGGTGGATGGCCACTTCCCCAGGTACCTAGGATTAGTCAAACGCTCATCTTAACGATGGCTAAATGAAAAAAGAATTGGCCGGCTGCTGCACAATCCTGTGTTGTAAGGCCAGGAAATTAATTTGTGCAGCTGCCATTTGGATTGGTGCCACCCATGCGTTTCCTGGAAAGACTTGCTGTGCTCCCTGGATGCCTGCGATGCATCTCCTGGTCCCTCCACTCACACGCACAGCAGCTGAGAAGTTTCTGGGCCACGAAGAGAGGAGAAAAATGATTTTCTAAAGGAGCCCTTCACATTTCACAGCTTCTTTGAGGTGAAATTCAGTCCTTATGCTTCCAGCACAGCAGGCAGGTGCCTTTCTATTAGAGCAGAAAGCTCACATAGCTCTGTGTGAGCCTCTAAAGGGATCAGAGAGCCACGAATGAAAAAGAAACGTAGTTCTTTCCTCTGGGGTATTCCCTGAACACAAATGGCTTTCTGTGCTCCCTGTCCCTTCTCTAAAACATCCTTGCACGGAGCAAAGCCTTTACCTGCACACCATATTGGATGAGCACAGGGGGCTCAGCACCGGGCTGATAGGAGCTATTAGCATGCATAGGGCTCTTCCCTCCTCCTAACTCAGTCAGAATAATTCATCAGCAAAAAAACCTCAATGCCAACTTCCTCTGGCAGGTCTTGATGTGCTCTCTGATTCACTTCGGGAGATCAATTGACCGCTGCAGCTCGTTGAACTCAGGCTAATGGGTCTCTGTAGGGCCACTGGGAGCACTCATTTATTTAGCTATGGATTTGGCCATGGTGCTCACTCATATCCCACAGCATACATGCCTAAACCCTGAGCTGCCAGCTTCTCCAGGAGAAAGCTGGGGGAGGCAGTGCCAAAGACCTTACTAAAGCTCAGGTAGACTACATCAAAAGCCTTTCCCTCATCCACCATGCAGTCACCCAATCGTAGGAGTCACACAGAACAGAATCACAGAATGGCCAGGGTTGGAAGGGACCTCAGGATCATGAATCTCCAACCCCTCTGTCACACGCAGGACCACAAACCTCCCCATTTAATACTAGACCAGGCTGCCCAGGGCCCCATCCAACCTGGCCTTGAACACCTCCATGAATGGGGCATCCACAGCTTCTTTGGGCAGCTGTTCCAGCACCTCACCACTCTCCTAGTAAAGAAAGAACTTCCAACCTAAATCTTCCCTCCCTCAACTTAAAACCATTTCCCCTTGTCCTGCTGTTATCTACCCTTTCAAAGAGTTGATTCTCCTCCTGTTTGTAGACTCCCATTAGGTACTGAAAGGCTGCAATGAGCTCACCCCGCAGCCTTCTTTTCTCCAGGCTGAACAAGCCCAGCTCCCTCAACCTGTCCTCATAGGGGAGGTGCTCCAGTCCCCTCTGGACCCTCTCCAATGCTGGCTGGATCTGACGGTGCACGGTTGTCCCACCACATAATCACACTCAAGACGATTACCCCCACATTCACGCCTCTTTCCTTTCCTTCCCATGCAGCCTGAAAGCTGTGCTGATGGGGAAGCCCCAGGACAACACGGTGGACCTGTCAGGCATCCCGCTGACACTGAAGGACCTGGAGCGCGTCACGTCGTACCTGCAGCACAGCTCAGAGCACATCGACACGGTGGAGCTGTGCTTCACCGAGCTGACGGATGAGATGCTGCTGCAGCTGCTGCCTGCGTTGTGTGGCCTTCCTCACCTCACCACGTTGTCCCTCAACGGCAACCGGCTCACCAAAGCCATCCTGCGGGATCTCACCGAAACCCTGAAAGACCCCAAGAAGTTTCCCAGCGTCACCTGGATCGACCTCGGGAATAACGTGGACATCTTTTCCTTGCCTCAACCCTTCTTGGTCAGCTTGAAAAGGAGATGCCCGAAGCAAGGTAACCTGCCCACCATTTTGGAGTTTGGAGAAGGGCAGGTCAGCGATTTGGAGAACCAGGATGGCTTGGCTGAGAGCCAGGAGGACCTGCGGAGTGAAAATTGCAATGAAACCCCATTGGGCAAAGCAGAGGGCAGGACAGTGGAGGAGCAAGGCGCCGAGACACCGCAGACGTGACATTGGCTCCACGTTGGGTACATTTGGGTGACAAACCCAAGATCTCCTCATCAGAGGTCCTGGCATGGGTGGATGCAGGCGGTGGGATGCTCTGGGAGCACATTGCTTTCTTCCCCTGTGATGAATATCAGTGCTGTTCCTGTCATGCAGAAATGGGATGGTGTTGTATACTTGCATCTCATTCCCTGTTCGTCGCAGGGCAGTTGGACTAGATGTCCCTGCTGGGTCCCTTCCAACTCAAACGATTCCACGAAAAGCCAGGAGGGTGTTTTTAAATGGTAGCGCTGTGCTTTTTAACCTCTCCAAATACAAATCACCAAAACGTTGGAACACGAGGCCCTTAGAAGCACAAAGGGGAGCAGGAAGGCGACCAGAGATCCAGCAGGATCCCAGCTGGTCACCCCCACACAACAGATGGACAGACTTCACCCACAAGCACTGCACAGAACTGCAACCTTCTCCCATACCAACTTCGGGAGCTGCTGAATAGCGTGCCTGGTGAGATCGACACAAAGCCTGATCCCTCTCCAAGGGAACCACTCCAAGCAGGGTGTTCCCACTCCCAGCCCCACAGCAGAGCTTTGCTTTCCTTGTGCTGGCACGGAGCTGGGTCTCATTATGTTCATCACCTGGGTGCTGCTCCCCAGCCTTACTGAGCCCAGGCTGGCCCTGCTGCCTGCTCAGTGCTCACCCAGCCCTAAAATCCAGTTTCTCACCTGCTGAGCTGCTGTGATGACCTCAGGGCTTCCCGTTCTTGCACCAGAGCCCTCGGTGTGTTTTGGGGAGCAAAATGTAGTGTCTGAAGCTGGGGCTCAGGTCAGGCTCATTGCTGTTGCTGACAAAGGAGACCACAATACTGAAGGTTTATACAAGAAAAAGAACAAACCTTGGGGCTCTTCCCTCTATCACTGCCATTCAGGCTGGGTGGACACGGCCAGCTGAAGGTCCAAAGCACACAAAGGCTTTCAGATCACTTGGCCACGTCCTTCTCCCTGGTCCAGAAGTGCTTTGTTTGTACAATGCCGTTTTGGTTTTTGGCTTTTTATTTTTAGAAACATTCTTTTAATTTCTGGATGGAAAACAGCTCCCAGCAGAGCACGGCAATTCGCACTTCGGCTTCTAAGCCAGAATTTCGCGTGATTCAATGGGTTGATGGTTGGACTAGATGATCTTAGAGGTCTTTCCAACCTGAAAGATTCCATGATTCTAAACCCAAGGGAGGCTGGGAGAGTGGGAAACGCTTCCCCTCCCTTACACTCCACAGACCAAACAGATCTTCCCTTCCCAAGAGGGAGCTCACCTGCCTCTGCCTGCAGCCCTTCCCCTGCACAGCTTTGCAGCATTGCTTTTCTCCTGGGAGCAGTGACCTCTGGTTTCGCTTTTCTGAGTGCAAACTGTAAGCACTCAAACTTTTTGGTTGTCCCTCATTTCCCACGGCTGCACCAGGAAGCTGCACGCCTTTTGCAGGGGGGTTCAATGCTGACAGTTGTTGTTTCTCCTCCAAGTACGTAGAAGAAGCTCTGCTGCTCGTTTTAATACATTTAACAAAGTTCTGTATGATTTGCATGTATCCTTTTGTTTGTCTGGTTGTTTTTTTAACGCTCTTTCACCTGGCATGAAAAACACCTTGCAGTGAATCAAGTGTTCTGTTTGAAATAAAGGAGCTATCTGTAATCAAAATAAATGCCAATGTTTAATAAAACGTTGAGATCTCCTCTGTACAGCTGATGCCCAGCACCCTTGGTCTAGCCTGCAAAGCCATATACAGTGCTCCCCCTAATGCAGAGGGCTGCTTGTTATGGCCAGCAGCCCTTAAACAGACCTAAAAATAAGGACTCCAGAGCTGAAAATTAGAATTGAGGTCATTTGTCATCAAGGTGGGGAGGGAACATTCACCTTAAAATCATTACATCCGTAATATTTTGGTGCTGGGCTTGGTTAATTACCCCCAGCAGCACCAGGCTGCTCTGCTCAACTGTGGAGGGAGCTCATCTCTAAGGAAGAAGATGCATTCATTCAGCAATAAGGGTGATTATTCGTTTAGATGGATTATATCAGTGGGGGAGCTGAGGCTGCAGGGCAGGCATGGGGGCTGGAGAGGTGGCAGCCACCCATCCCTGAGACTTGGAAAAGCACCAAAGCAGCACTGGGAAAGCCAAGGAGCCCAGGAACACTTTTGCAGTGCTGCTGCTCAGTGGGTTGCAGAGGAGATGCCCAGAGCCCACACAGAGCCACGGGGGGGGAAAGGAAAAAGGGACCTTGGTCACCAAAGGGAAAAATGGGGTGGAAGCAGCATCACAGCAGGACAGACCTCAACTCCAGATTGACTCACTGGAATTGATGTTGCATTTGAGGACTGATGTTCCAGCACACTTCCCTACAGTTCAGTGCACCTCATTTCAGCACTGGAGGAGGAGGAGGATGCTCACGCATGGGCTGCTTCTGTGCCCTCAAAAAAGCAAAACCCCCCACATCCCATTAACCAGCACTGTCTCACCTCCAGCTGCTATTGCCATGGAGACTGATTGACCTTATTAGCAGTACTCACAGAATGATGAAAACTATCAAACCCGTAACTTCTCCAGTGTAATGCACTGAGCTGAGCAGAGGATTTGCTGGCACTTGCACAAGGAGGGGTTCTCTGCTGCAGCCCTGCTCTTTGTCTCAGCAAAAAGCAGCTTGTAATGCATTTCTTTTATTCCCTCCCAAGCATTCCGGAGAGAAATGCTACAGGAATTAAAGCAGAGGAGGTGGTGGGTATGGGTTGTTTTTTTGTTTATGTTGGTACTTTGTGGCCTCGAGAGCATACAGAAGGATGTGCATACACATTAGCAGGAAAATATGGTGCTTGGAAGCATGAAACATGCTTCTCCAGGGACAGTGCAAGGTTTCTACACATGGCACACATGTCTGGTGAGCTACCTGCAGAGTGCAGCCAATGGGAAACAGTGATTTTTGGTCTGATTTTTGGGTGGTCCCACCCAGAGCCAGGAATTGGACTCAATGATCCCTATGGGTCCCTTCCAACTTAGGATATTCTATGATTCTATTCAATTATTTAGGATTTTGGGGGCTGCAGCTCAGCCATAACAAATGCTACAGTGATACCATGGTTATCACAAGGAACATCAGCTCCTGGAGGAGGTTATGTTAAAGATTGCAGCTGCAGTGCCACGCTGCCCGGGGTCTGACATTTTTCTCCTTATTAGCAAGAGGAAAAGTGCTGCTGAGGGGAATCTGTTGCATTATTTACTGGCAGCTCGCAGCGGTGTGTTTAGTGCTGCTTGTGGAGGCAGCACAGCTGCTGCTGGAGCTCAGCTGATAGGGAAAATGTATAGAGCAGCAGCTGGAAAAGTAATGAAGTGTTGTCCCTTAAGGGTTACCTGGGTGATACTCAAAGCACTGAGCAGCACAACCGGAGCAGCATCAGCCCTTTCTGAACCAAAGCTGCACTGCAGCCCAGTGGTGCACGGCTCTCACTGGAATCACTTTCCTTGGTGGAGCAATAAGAACGCTGCAGGGCCCACATGGCAGATATGGAGCAGCAGGAAGGATCAGCTCCTGTGAGCAGGGACGGATGAATCAGGTCATCCTCCCACTCCCATCAATCATCTCCTGCATTCTAATGAGCAAACATTCCTCCCAGTTGCGACACTTCCATTCTGCTAAGACCACAACCCAAAATACTTCGTCTCTCATGTTGTTATGATGCTTACAGTAACTCTACAGGTCTTAGCCAGGACCAGGGCTCTCCTGCAGGAGATGCTTACAAACAGCCCCAGCGAGTTGTATTGGGAAGGGACAACCCTGGGTCTTGCAGGAGCCCATGAGATGCAGTGCCCAGGTGGAAAGCAGCAATTACCCTTGGCAGACAAAGGTCATGGCGTGCTCTACCAGCACTAAATGCATCTGAAGCACATCAGGCTTGGAGTTGCTGTTCCTGCACCAAAGCTCAGAAACCAACTCCTGACATTGTAGGAAAAGCCATTCTGCTCTTCATAGGAATTATCAGTAACACAGGCACATCTCCGGATCTCTCATTTCATGTCTGCTGAGCATCCGCAAAGCCATCTCTGCTGGAAGTTATTAAACAGTTCTGCTTTGCAATAAACACAAACTGCTTTTGTTACTCATCAGCAGCCTCCTGCAGGGCTCCCCTCACCCTGTGGAGTTGCCCTGTGTGGTCTTCAGCCAAAATCCATGCTGCCAGCAAAGCCCAGAGGGAAGCACCCAGTGGGTTCCTGGTCCTCTCCATGCCAGGGGAAGAAAATAAACCAGTGGAGTCTACACAGCAGCCCCCAGAAAGGCTTTTCTAAGCTGTATTTGGTGGATTTGGCCGAGCAACGGGTTGCCAGCGTGGCTCTCTAGTAGCCCTGTTGCTCTCTCTGTGTGCTGTTAGTGGAAATCAGAGCTACAGTGAGATATCAGAGCATCGTAACACAGCACCTGTGTGTCAATAGCTGGAACACATACAGTGACCCAGTCTGGTTATATGCAATACTACAACATAAGGGAGGGACAGGGGCCTTAATAAAACAAATCCAGGTGTAAAACACAGGAATGAGCCTTCCTTCTCTCCTTTTGCAGCCACCTCTCCTCTTGGCAAAACCTGCAGTTTTTACACAAATGAAACCTAAGGCAGCAGCAAAGAACCCATCTGAGCACCATGCTCAGGAATGTGCTAATCCAGCTCTTCCCAAACAAAATCCTGTTGAACTCTGTGCAGAGAAATACAGGCAAAAAAACTCGACTACACAAAATGAAAGGGCATCCAGCTTAGAGCTGCCTTCACACGTGGCTTTCCAATAGAACTTCACTTTTTCTTTTTTTTTTTTTTCTTTTTTTCTGTTTCTTGCTTTTTTCACCTCCTCCACTGCACACAGATGCTTCTTAAATTACAAATACAAAGGGTAAGTAGTTTTCCAAGCACTCTGGGGGAAGCTGTGCTTCATTGCGAGATCCGAGCTCCCCTCCAGCAACACGGGCTGGAAACTGCTTCTCACAGAGCTGAAAGCTAAAATGCAAAATCTCACCTTTCTGTCCCACATTGTGCCCTTTGCCTGTTTCCATTTGCCAGGCAGACCTGACAGCTATGTTCAGGTTTTTGCTCAAGATGGACAAAGAGCAAGAGGGGCTTTGCAAGCATGCTCCAATCCAACTGGCTGGTAGGCATTTTCCAGACAACATGCAAGAATTACTGTAAAATCAGGGGGTGTTCAGCCAGGAAAAATAGCAGAGGGATAGCTTACAGCATTGCAATGCTCAGCAAAGCATGGGCACCACCTCAAGGTCTGCCCTGCTGCCATCCATACACAGCATCATGCTTCCAACTGCACTCCCAAGGGAATGGTGGAAGGCATGAGCTGTGCTCCCTGCACTATGCGTTGAGCCAACAAAGGTCATCAAATCCAAACGTCCACCCATTCCCACTAAAAGACACAGCTGGCATGAAAGGAATTAAAACAGAATTCTCTGATGAGGACTACGTGCAGAATTCAAGCACTCTGTGATATCAGATAGAAAATGAGGTCCCAGTGTTTCTGAAGGGTATTTCTGAAGCAAGTACAACAGAACATGAGATGTTTTGTGCATTTCAGTGTACAGAAGTCTTTACTACCTTCTCACAGAACGGTTGGAGATGGAAGGGACCCCCAAAGGCCACCTGGTCCCATTCCCTGCAGTGCACAGGGACACCCACAGCTCCACCAGGGGCTCAGAGCCCCTCCAGCCTGACCCTGGGGATCTGCAGGATTGGCATCACCACCCTCATTGTAAACAGCTTCTTCCTTAAATCCAGTCTAAATCTCCCCTCTGTTAGTTGGAAACCATTTTCCCTTGTCCTATCACAACAGACCCTGCTCAAGAGCCTTATATTTTAACCTACGTGCCCTTCCAGCTCATTAGTTCCATCCCCCTCCCTCCCAGCCCACCAAACCTTCTTCCAAAACCCAAGCTGCCCCTCACAAGGAGCTCCTCCTGCAATCCCACGCACCATCTGCAGCCCCCTGATACTTCCTCCTCCCTCCTTCACGGCTAGGAAAACCCAAAGGGTGGAATCAGACACCACATTTTCTGGGAAGTCACCATTTTTCCTACCTGCATTTTGTCTTCACAGCAATTGACACCAACTCTTCTTCCTCTGCCAAGTGTGACCTGTGCTGCTGCTGCTCCAACTGAATCCCAAAGCTGCCCATCACGCTGCTTGATCCTAGCACTCAGCAGGGCAGATTAGATAATAAATGTTGTACTACTGTTTTTATTGAGCACTGAATTGTGTTAAAGAAAGAAGAACCCTGCCTTGTGCCCAAGCTGCTGTTTTTGAGGAGCATTAAATGGGGGCACGTGTTTAAAACGAGGAGGAGGGGCACAGCCTCACCTGGGGCCCCAACGAGCACCAGCTGTGCCAGCACCAAGCTCAAGCCCTGTTGCAAGCCTCGTGGCTTTTAATGAGGTCTTTCATAAGGTTTGCACGTTTAATGAGGTTTTCCAACCTCCAACTCAGGTTGTGCCACCCCTCGCAGCTACCTGCTGTCCTCAAGATCAGATTGTCAGAGCTTGCAGGGGGGGAATTCTATTTGCAGTTCTGCAATAATACCCTCTGTGAGCTGACCCCCACTGCTCGCTCCCCATAGCAGTGCTTTTGGATGCGCCAAGGGGAGGGCAGATGTTCCCCAAGTATGGTGGAACTGGTGCCATTTTCTGCTGCTCTCTGCCCCCAAAGCCAACTTTTTCCTCACCTTCAGCTGCCGACACGCTGCCAAGTGACACAGCGCTGCTGTCATCTCCAAAGACCTTTTTGAAGCTCAAAGGCAGCGGCTTTGAAGCCCTTTTCCTTGATGTGGTTTGCGTTACCAAACAGCACAGCACTGACACACAGGCTTCTGCAAACACAGAGCAGCCCTGCAGAGGTGCTGCTACAGAAGCACATGGGCTGGCTTAGCAAGGTGACTGGACACACTTTAAATCCAACTTCGGTTCAGAGACTTCCATTATTTTCTATAATCACCGTGGCATCTCATAGCTGCAGGTTTGTATCTTGCTTTGCCACAATTCTCATCATCTTCACAGCAGGTTCCCTGCATATTTCCCATCCCAAGGAGCACTCAGCATAAAGATTTTATTCATTTACTGCTACAGCTGAAAATAACACATACTTGATTTAACACACTTAAGCCCTTCCCTTTCATAATCCCCAAACTCTTCCTCTGTAGTATGGAGATGAGGCAGCTTCATGGGAATGCTGGCAGACCATCAAGAGGTTATCTGAAGGAGGCAGAAGAGATGTAAAACATTTCACCTGCTGTCACTACGGGCCATGTTAAACTACAGTTGAATAAGAGATCACCTGAGCAAACCTGAGCGCATCGTCCTCCAAAGGGACCTGGAAAAGCAGAAGTGAGAAGGTCAGACATCCAGAAAACAAGGTGATAAAAAACCAAAGGGAGCTCCCCCAAAAGGCCAGAGGCTCATATTGAGAATAGCTATGCAATTAATTTACAACAAGCCATAACAAGTGAAAAGTTGATTATGAAAAATCTAACTAATTGCAAAATTGAACAAGTGTCTGACAAAGAAACCCTCTAAATTATTGGAGATGATAGCATTTCAAGTTGATTAAAACTGCAGGGATTTTGAATGCCATCTCCCCAGTATGAATTATTTACTGCTTTGTAATTTGCTCAGGTTTCTCAGTGCAGGTGTGAGGCTGAAAGGTGTTTATTAGTTTCAGCTGAGCTGGAGCTCAACATTCACCACCATGGAGATGCACCTGGGCTTCACTGCATGGACTCCTGGCTGCATGGTGTTCTCTCAGCCTTCCTGAATTAGAGCACAAGAGCTTACTCTTTTTTAAATTGATCATTTTTGCATGCTCTACATCAAATTCCACCTGTTATTTCCTTAAAAGTCAATCAGGTGCTACGAACATTCATGGAACGGTTTAAGTCCAACCCCCCTGCAGTGAACAGGGATGCCCTCAGCTCTGTCAGGTGCCCAGAGCTTTGTCTGGCCTGAGCTTGAGCTGAGCTCTGGCTAAGGGTGAGGAAAGCCAAGGATCTCATTGGTATTTGGAGTCTTCTCCCTCCACCCCAAGTAACTCAGAGTCTCTGGCATCTGAGGAATTGTAACAAAGCATTTGTTAATGCAGCAGTTGGAAGTAAACAAACCCCTAAGTTTTCCTTGCATGACACTAATGTCATTTTAGTCATTCCCTGCTAGAAAACAGCAATTCCTCTTGCAGTGCCTTGCTCTCTCCTCCACTAATTTAAAATGATGAGGGAGAGGAGAGTTTAAAAATTAACTGCACTTCTACCTACCTTCAAGAGATAAACAGTGAAGCTTCACAGTCGAAAACCATCTTTATTCCGAAATACCCAATACATCACCTCCTCCCTTCTCATTAGGAGGAAGCTGGAAGGCAGCTGGAAGTGATTCAATCAGAACAGTAGCTACCAAGCCATGAAAGAGCACATTATTCGGACTGGCTAATAGCTGAAATATATTAGTTACAGTAATTCATGGTTTCACTGGTAATTAAAGCTTAATTTAATGCTTACGTACATACAATTGCCTTACAGTAACTAAATGATAGCCAGCGCTGGTATGAAATGTGAAGCTTGCAGTTTATGACCATAGCAGCCATCTCCCTGCACTCACTTCTCTCCTGAAGGCACTCACCACACCTTGCTTGCTTTCTTATTCCACATCTTCCTCATGCAACGTTAGAAAGGACCTGGGGTGAAACCAACACACCTTCAATGGCAATTGCAAACCATGTGCACGATGTTACTGAAACTCAGTTTCCTGTTGTTCTCTCTTCCCTGGGCAGAGATTACAGGTCAGCCCCATCTTGTTTAGTGCCCAACATTAAAAGGAGCCTGAGGATTTCTGTCTTCTTATCACAAAGCCATTGTTCACATCACAAAGGACATTTCTGAGTTGGTATCCTTGGCACCGTACAGCAGGAAAGACATGAACAAGAATACGAGGTCTATTAGAGCAGCCCCTCATCAGGGCAGCAGTTACAGCACATTTTGGTGGATAGCAGCACTGTGTGTCATCATTATGCTTTCTCACAAATGAATTACAACACATCAGCTTCTCCCTTATCGCTATGAACTGGCTCTCAGCCTTTTGTAACTCATTGAACAACTGAGCCAAAAACTTACTGTTTCCATTTACAGAAAGCATGGTTAGTGTGGCTACGCTATTCATTATCATGAATGGTGTACAGAACCTCATTTACAACAAAATCAGACTCCATGAGCTCTTTCTGAAGCCTTTAAAAACATTTTTAACTCCAATGTATATTATTAGCTGTTTATAGCAGCTAAAAATCATCTTCTGTCAACAAGTCCTAATACAAAAGCTCTTAAAATTAGGTGAAAATAGTTACATGACAGAGCCATATTCATTGTTTTTTTCAACTTTGATATTTGACCAGCTATTTCAAAGGGTGCAAATGAACTGTACAAAATGGCTTCTAGGTCATTCCTAACTTCTTGCTACTTCTGAACTACCATTTTTAACTGACAGCTGCTGCGTCAGCCTTGCTTAAGGGCTGTTTTCTGGCACACATCCTAAGAACTTCATATAGGATGGAAGTTTCGTCCCTTTCAAAAGCAACATCAATGTATGTTCCACTTGGAGCTGTACAGCTAATCTAAAAGCTTTAGATTCCCATTCCCACTGCATAAGCATACAGTCACATGCAATTAGTTCATTAATATCATTACCTGCTTTCTATATACACTCTGAAGTACATTAAAATCTTTCACTTGGTGACACCAAGTGGGCAAAATGGTCAGCAACATCTGCCTTTTTTTTACTCTTCATCAGTTACAACAAAGACAGCTGCCAAGCTACATAGGATCTTTTTCCCTTTCTTCCCATCTGGAAATCAGTTCATATTTGAACCACTATTTAGAGAAGACATGTACAATTAGCTAGAATAAATGCTGCTGCTGCAGAAACAGATAATGCAGTGCCCCCATCAGACTTCGAGGCCAAGTTTCAAGCCTGAAAAAGCTACAGAAACAGTTACATTTGCCCTAATTTGAACACTTCTTTTCTTGCTGTTGGGGTATTAGGGCCTAATCTCCACAGTAAGCACAGTAGCAGCCTTAGCATTATGTGTTTAAACTGCCTAAACCACCAAACACCAGATAGAATGCTTACAGCTGAAGCCTGTTCACACTATCTGCAGAAACTACACTGCACCATGTATACATCTACTGCATCATATTACAGCAAATCATAGAAGCATGCATGTGGATCAAAGACGTGGTGTATCAAAGACGTGTTGGATAATCAGGTGTCATTTCTTTATGCAACTGAGTGACAAAAGCAGACTAAAGTTTTGTTTTTATTTTTTTTTTTTTAAGAACTTTAATGTTTCAGAACAGTATGCACTGTTTTATCTTAAAGAGTCCACGCACAGAAAAACAGGTGGTGTTTTCAAAGATCAGCTGCCAAGCTCACTCGTGTTCCACTGGGTTCCTTCTTCCTCAAACAAACGTGCTTTCAGCATCAACACCTGCAATACAACAGCAGGAATAAGTTGACCATCCGACAATCATTGTTTACCTTTTTGTTAATTTAAGTGATATCATCAGAAAAACCTTTGCTCACCACCAGTCAATCTGCCGGTAATTCCAGCAATTTTTGGTTAATTTCATCATATGATATCCTCAGATACACTGATGCATTTCTAAAACAAGTAGCACCTTTGTTCCATATTGCTGTAAACAAAACTATAGTGCAGAAGACAGCAGCTCCTGTATGTTCACCCTCAGTATTTCAGCCCAACGAAGAGTTGTTTTGTCCTACAATTTCATCAATCGCTCTTTTAGAGCTAAAAATACACAGAAACAAAAAGATGGCCAATGAAAATGCTCTCAACCACACAGTGTTCGTGGGTTGTGCAGCCCAAAAGTATCACAAGTGAATTAAGCACACAGAATATTACAACTCACCCAGAACAATCTCTTGCTCTTGCAGTCTCACTTCTGTCCCAGGGCCGTGTGAAGGGCTGTAACATAAACAGACATTTATCATATTGTCTATTTATTATCAAAATCATAAATAATCATTATGATTCTATGATCAACAGCTATGAGTATGTGGCAAGTGATAATTAAGGATCCCAGACAACAGGCTTTATATTCTGAGTACGAGAGGAAGGAAAGTAGATTGATTCAAGCTATGAAGGATAGCCATACAAAATATGCTTCCTGTGTTTTTTTTAATCAATAAAAATCCATTTATTCTCAACAGATTCTGCCTGGTAGGAATCTCCACGTGGTCCAATGAAACTCACCTCCTACCTTCACATTACGGCCATCTCCAGAGATGCCTGCTCCCACATCCTTATTGTATCACATCAGCTGGAAATCCTAGGTTCTGCAAAGCAAAGAAACATTGCCCCACTGGTCCTAGCAGACAAGGTGCAGACGACTCTAAGTTCACACACGTGCAGCTGTATTTCAGACAAATAAGGAGGTTATCGTCAGTTCTCGCATCTGACGGCACTTCCTATTCTGGGGTATCATCATCAACAGCCAGCAACTCCGATAGGTCAATACACAGAGGAACAGCCCCACGTTGAACTGACTGTACCCTCTCCCCTTTGTTAATATAAAGCATTAATTCTGTTATCGGGACATAACGTTTGCTCTTTATCTAAATTAAGGTAAAACTGTTACAGGTTATTTGCAATTAACAGCCCTGCACTTAGCTACTTTACATCACTGGTATACAAGGAAAGATCTAGAATGTTCTTAACACCTTGGCAGAACATGAAGATAACTTACTCTTTGCTTCAGGGCATCGTTCTGCCGGGGGAGCAGACACCAAACAAGCATTAAAGGAGTACTCCGCAGCAGTAACTCTAGAAAATCACAGAAGTACATTTGGTACAATTAGAAGCCTCTCAAGGATCAAAGAGGGAAGAAAGGGGGGAAGTGAGGGGGAAATATAAAAATAAAAACCCACAGTAGGCCTCAGAAGGCTCAGCACTAAGAACCTCCCCCACCCAAACCCTCCCAGCCCCGCTCACCTCAGGACGGACAGCCTGCGCGCTCCCAGCGGGACCCCGGGCCGCCATCCGCCTCCATGAGGGCCTGCAGGGACGGGAGGAGCGAGGCCCGTTCTCCTTTATCTCCCTCAACTCGAGCGGTCGGGCCTATAGCCCTTGAGGGGCGAGGAGGCACGGCGTGCATCGCCGCTGCCCAGCGGTGGGAGCCTCACCTCAGCCCCGCCGAGCGCCTTACAGAAAGCGCCGCACCTCCACAGAGCGCACGAGGAGAAAGGGCGGGAAGAGCCGCTGCCGCCGCTTATAAAGGCTCGGGATGTACCACCCTACGGCGGGGGGGCTGCCCGCACCGCTGTTCTCGCGAGAGAGGGACAGGCCGCCGCAATGCTCTCGCGAGAGGTGGGTGGGCTGTACCACTGCTCAGGCGAGGCGGGGGGAGAAAGGCGTCCATTTCCTGCAGCGAGGGAGAAAGGGGTGGGAGGGTTGAAATGGGGGCTACAACTAATTGCTGGGGGATGGAGTCTGTCTGGCTCCCGGATCGCAAAGGGAAAGAAGGGGACTTGCAGGAAACTCTTCTATGCAATCTCCTGGGTTTATGTTAGTTATGATTAAGTGCCCACTGAAGGTTTAAAACACAGAAATCCATGTTTGGGTAACTAAGGAAGAACAAAAGTGGCATTCCTGATAGCAGCACGCACCTTCCAAGGCTTCTTTGTACTAAATCAGAAAAGAAAACCAGGCAAACATTCTTACTGTAAAAAGAAAAAGGATGACTGAAAAGGAGGAGAAAAGGAGGAAAAAAGGGAAAATGAAGGAAAAAACGGGAAAAAAAGAAAAGGGGAAAAGGGGGGGGGGATGGAAAAAATGGAAAAAGGGGGGGAAAATGGAAAAAGGGGGGAAAATGGGGGAAAAATGGAAAAAGGGGGGAAAATGGAAAAAGGGGGAAAATGGAAAAAGGGGGGAAAATGGAAAAAGGGGGGAAAATGGAAAAAGGGGGGAAAATGGAAAAAGGGGGGAAAAACAACCTCTCAGTACTCCCTTTAACAGCAGACTTCTGTTTCCTTGCAGCTGGGATCCTGTGCTGTCATTAACACACAATCCTCCCTTCCAAACAGAGATGCATTTCTAATTATGATTACGTGAAAGACAGACTTTAAAAAGAAAGAAAGAAAGAAAAAAAGAAGAAAAGAAAGAAAGAGCTCATGGCTCTTCCTCCCTGAATGCCAGCCACTGCCCACGCTTTTCTCATTCATACACCCATCAGATCAGCTCTCAGCTGAAGAGATTTTCTCTTCCCATTCCATCTTTCATGCCAGCAGCCCACTCTTCACCAGGCTCAAGTGGTGAATATCTACCTGGAAACACAGTGGTTATCAGCAATGTGAAGAGCAGGCCACAGCCAGGCACTGACCTCAGTTCACAGCAACACAGAAAGCAATGCTCACAGACACAACGTGTGACTGACACCTACCTCCTCCTTTCAGAAAAAGCCAAAGTCAGAATGGATTCAAAGCAGTAACACAACGCGAAGGTTTACTGGCAAAAAGAGACTGGTTAAATGAATTTCATCAGGGTCTTAAGGAATGGGTATGGTGTGATTCTATTTTAAAGCTTTGTTAGGGATATTAATGAAAGCACACACTGAAATGAATTATTACAGTGATCAGACATTGCAGTCGTTTACTCTCAAACAGCACTTTTTTATGAGCCATATTTATATATTCAATAATTAAATATAAACTGCAAGGTGTCACGAAACAAGGAAAGAAGACGTGAAGCCCAGACAGTCCCTGGCTTACATTTCTTATCACTGTACCTTTCACTTCACCTCTCATTTTACATGCTGCTTAAAGCAGTAAGAAAGTTAATTGCAGACTCCTTACTTCTGTGAAACTTCAAATCTATTCCAACTTAATAGAAAACCAACCAAACAAAAACCACAAATAAACAAAAACACAAAACAAAGTGAGGAAGAGTTAAAAAAAAAAAAAAAAAAGCTAAACGGCAGACAGAAGAGAGAGATACTGACAATTTGGACTGACAGAACCTGGGAAGTAGGGACAGAATCACAAAATGGTTGAAAGGTCGGAAGGGACGTCTGGAGGTCACCTGCCAACCCCCTGCATGAACAGGGCCATCCGGAGTGTATCCAGGCAGCTTCTGACATCTCCAAGGATGTCAAAACTCCACAAGCTCTCTGTGCAGCCAGTGCTCCATCATCTACAGCATAAAGAAGTGCTTCCTGAAGTTCAGACAGAATCTTCTGCGTTCCAGTTTGTGCCTTCTGCCTCTTATCCTAACGCCGGGTACCACTGAAGATAGCACAGCTCTCTTCTTTGCATCCTCCCTTCAGGTATTTATATACACGTTGATAAAATCCCCCCCCAAACGTCCTCTTCTCCAGGATGAACAGTCCTAAAGACAAAGCAAACATCTTCAGACTGTCAAAAACACAGCAGACAATGTTTTTTGCCAGCTGTTCTGTTCAGCAGAACACAACGTGCTATCATTATTTCTCATTTAGAATTATTGGCAATCAAAATATATGCCACAGGCAACAAGAAGAAAAAATTGCAGCTGCACTCTGATCAAACTTTTATGTAGAGAGGATACGCAGGTAAAAAAAAAAAAGCTGAATGTAACAAGTCAACCATGTGCACATCCACATGTACTATACAAGAACACTCAAAAATATTGATGTGGGACAGTGATCCTATAGTTCTCCTTTTCTCTTTCAGTTATATATATGTATAGTTAAACAGCACATAGGAAAACATCACTATAGCTTTTTTCACCATGGCCAACAGGAAATTTCCACAAATATAAAAATGTAAGTATTTAAACTGTTAGATTTCTTCAAAACATAATACAGCTGAATGAGAGAAATATAATTTCTCAATATGCAACTAGAAAAAAAAAAAAAAAAGAAAAACCTTCAGGAATTTGTACAGTTCTCTCAACCAATTTTGCAGTCTGAAACACTGCAATCCTTGCTACAGCAGAACACAGTATCACCAAAACAAATAAATGAATTCCTGGAGAGCAGTGATGCCATATGGATACTGCATGAAACCTCACTATACTACAACACTGAATTTACATTCATTATTTTGGAGGAAGGGAATGTGGCAGTCCCTTCATGCTTTCTCCTTGCTGGCTGCTTACCCAGGAAGCATTATTGTTATTACTTTAAGAAGAAAGGTGCTGGTAAGTGCCAGAAGGGCAAGGCAATGGTGCTGACTGTGAAATGCCCTGTTCTTTGGATGAACTGTGTAAAATATTTTGTTAAAAGATTCCATGTTAAAAATATTAAGAACAAAAAGGTCTTCTTAAAAATACAGAGTATTTCTCCCTCTTCTTTTAAATTCAGAGGTTAGGGAAAAGTGTTTGGCTAGAATTAACTACAGGTTTGCTGTAATTAACATATAAGACAACGCCCTACATAACACAGGGCCAACCACAGACTCCAGACAAACATGATTGCTTTAGGTTTCAAGTGGCATATGCATCTCTATTTTTGTATAAAAGGAACTGAGACATTTCTGGAACCTTCACTGCAGAGTCTTTGCCAGTGTTCAGCTTTTGGGCAAAGGAAATCTTGCCACACTGCAGAGTCACGATCTTGAGGATCAAAGTGTAAAATCATGATTCAGTATCTGATCCAGAACTGCTTTCTCGGCTGATTTCAATCTGTAGAGATGGTAAATTATCCAATCGACTCTTTTTCTGCCGAGACTCCTCTTTTTCCTTAATGAGAGCACCCCAAACCCGTTGGAGCTCTGAATCATCTTCCTCTGGAGATGCCACGGAGTTTTCAGGTTTATCTGAAGTCTTTTCTTGTGTCTTCGGAGCAGACCCTAATCGGGTCCATAAATTACCTAATAAGATGAAAAACAAGCATATTTAAAAATAACAGGAACGTATTGCATTTCTTTAAACTTGTACTCCACCACAAAACTCACCTGATTTCTTCTCTCTGGTATCAGAGTAGAGGCCTTTTACATCCTGCTTTGGGATTCCTAACCGGCTGTGTACATCTGATATTGGTTCTCGACGAGGAGCAGAGATGCTGCTTGGAGGCTTAACTTCTGGGGAATGTGGTCTTTTTCCCAGTCTTTGCCGCACATCTGGGGATATTTTCAGTGATTAAAACAACAAAAATCACGTTGCATTTACTTTAGTTCAGCCAGCTAATTTGATGCTCATTGCACGCTTCATAGAATTTCAGAACTAGACAAACGTCCTCATCTTTTCTGTCCTCTTTTCACTAAGTCCTTCATATTCAGATTTCAGTCTCGACAATGCTTGCAACAAAACATTACCCAGATTCTGCTGTTCTCTGGCAATAAAATGGGGTATTTAATGTTTTCAGGTTATATTTTATCCAGATGACCAAAAAAGTAGCTGTTATTCCATGACTTGTTGCATTTGTTTTAGCAGCCCAGCATATATGTATCCAGCATGAGCTATGATTATAAGATAATTGTTATGCCTCTGATGATTTTTTTTTTCAGATTATAGCTACTTTGCCTTAGGATTCTAATACCTCTTAATATTTTACAGAATTAAATGGAAATAAGAATATACAAATGCTAAATATACTGACACTTAACCCATGATCAGTCAGATAATTCTCTGCTATCTGTGTCAGAAGTAGCTGTAATTACACACACCTGTGCCAAAAAAAGCAAGTCAATTAGCATGAAATAAATAAATAAAGACTGCCATTTGGAAAAATACTGCAATATACACATATATACAGGTATACACATATATACTTCCATATATCTATTATTTCACGTAGTTAGTGCCTCACCTTTCAGTTTGCACATGAGCTCCCCCCAATACAGGTTCCCATAATTTCATACAGAATCTGCCTCAATAAATAAGCAAATTAAAAGGGACAAAGTGTGTTGGTGGGGGGGAAATAAATGCAGGCAAAGAAATTAGATAAAAATAAATGTCACTCTTTCACTTAAATGTACTTTACTTTTCCCCCAAAGCAACCTCCAACTCTGCCTCTTAATGAGGATAAATTAACCATTTGAATGCAGAAATTGCTGCTGAATAGGATTTCCTCATGTTTCTAAGTTGCACTGGAGGACTGATGTAAAATGACTACATCAATTATTAATAAGACAGTCATAATTCTGCACAAAGTAAGAGTTTCAAATTACCTGATTTTATAATGCTGTTTGGCTGGCGCAGCCCATTGTTATTCTGACGTTTTTCTTCTAACAGTAGTCTTACATCTACTACTTTGTCTGATAATCCTTTACTGCCAATCCTGTTTTTCACATTACTGGTTGCTATGCTATCTGCTCGCATGGAATTCCTAAATAAAACAATAATAAAGTCCCTTAAGCAAAATGAAATCTAGTGCAGTTCTCAGATCTTCTTGTACGTAAAATTATAGAAAACGTTATCAGAATTGCTGTACTGAGAAACAGAGCTAAAAAAAGCAAACAAAAAGACCCAAAAACGTTACTTATATGAGCACGTTTTTCAGTCAGAATCCAAAGTCTAACTGTAATCACACGAGCTCCTCAGTATCTGTTACAAGGCAGATATCAAGCTTGTCTCTGTAAGGCTGTGCCCTCTGCATCAAAATTCAAAGCAAATGAACAACCTCAGAATTGGTAAAAGATCTGATGTTATAATGAACCGTTATAAGGACTCACACTGCCAAAGGGATGTATATTAAAATTATTTTGATTGCCCACAGTATATGTAGTTTTGGTTAATGAGTCCACAGTGAACATAAATTACTTTTTTCCCCATCTACACCTGAGGATGGCTGCCCTACCTATGAAATGCAAGAGCTTAATTTTGCTTGCTTGCTTACATTTCCATTGATTCCACTTTGAGCTCTATTATCATCATGGTGCTGGGTTGCAGAAATCTACAAAGGAACTGCGTTTTAAATATGTTAATTGGAAAGAAAAGACTGATACAGGCTTTTCTGTATTTTGCATTTCACCTCTAAAATGTCTACTGCAAAATTATGTTAAGAATTGAAATAGCAGCTTCAACAGTTTGCCTTTAAGCTTTGACAGTACTGTCACTGATTACATTTTAAATACCTTTTCACTGACACTTCTAAAGAACAGGGAACCTTTACCTAATATTTTTCAGTTGTGACTCCACTTCATCTGCATACATTGTCATTTTCATGCTCTTTTTGGGAGAGGGGGTTGATATCATTTTCAGTTCAAGATCATAGTCCATTTCATCAGAATCAGATGCACTTGCACTCGATCGTCTCGCCGTACCGCGGTCTCGGGACTGTTTGAAAGGTTGTAAATCATCACGGTACTCTACAACAACTCTGTCATCTTCATCCATATCCTGAACTTCTTCCTCCTCCTCTTCCTCCTCAATAGGCTCCTCAGGAACGTTTACCAAGCCTACAGCAAAACAAACTGACTCTGAGAAACCGAAGTTTATCATTTATCGTAGATAAGAACAAAGCAGAAAATTATTACTGTAAAGAAATGATGCAATAGAAATGAGTCTCTGTAGTTCTTCAAGGCTAAAAAGAGAATATTTTGCAAAATAGTCTAAGTGGAATCTATACTACAGGATAATCTAAGAGGGAGAAAATCACTACAGGACAAAAAAAGCCCATAGTGCTTCACTACTTCAGAATACTGCTCAAGCAGGTAGCTGAACTCAACATACAGGGTATAACTGCCTCTTGTTGCAGAGACAGTTCATGCTGAATTAAACATAACAATTCCTATCATCTTGCAGGACTTAATGTGACAACTGCTGGCTTATGAGAATCATTCTCAACTCCTGTAAGAAGCAATACCAGAAATAATGCATCCAGCCCTCCACTTGCCCAGTTACACTTATACAGCTTTGACACGTTGTCAGCAATTACCCGAATGCCGATGTTTGTAAGGAGGAGTCAGGCCAACATCATCCCCAATAAATGTCCTTTTCTTTATCACATCCCGATGGATTCGACGTGAATGGTATCTCCGTTTCCTGAAACACCATAAAAAGAATGATGTTCCTATCACAAAGAAATGAGCTGTAACCAATCCTGGATTAAGCACGTGCAATTATCACTCACTTTAATAACAGACATTTCTGCCAGAGAACTGTTCTGCGTGTGTGTTCTGAATACAAAACTTTTTATTGTCACAACAAAATATTCCCCAGCAAATACATCATCACTGTGCAAAAACATTACTCACACTTCAGATATATCTACAGAAACCAAAAGAAAAAAAAATCTGCAGTTACAACAGCTTTGGACAACCTTGTCTGAGTATCTGACATGTTCCAATTCCTCCATCCTGCACTCACCAAGAATTACTAAGAATCCCCTTCATGCCTCCATAATTGGGATTGCCATACTTCATGTAATATTGGCTTCTCCTTGCAGCTCCCAGTTCTTTTTTGTCATCTGAAAAAACATAAATTAAAAGAATATTTCCTTTCCTCTTTGAATATACCTCACTAGCATCCAGTCAGACACACACAGAGTGAAAGGAAGACTGACTAGATCTTACAGGTCCCTGGTATTTCAATTTCCTTTCTGGATGATACAATTTTGCTGACAACCCAAATGAAATTTGTCCTACAGCCACAGTTTTATTTGTGCCCAATTCCATGGAGACTCTGAGTTTCTGCCTATCAGCTTAAAGGAGCACTACATCCCATTGCAACTGCTGGAAGCCATACTTACCTTATTCCTGACCTTTCTTTTCTTTATGCATCTGCCACCTTCCACATGGCTCAGAAATTATATGCATTTTCATTTTATTCATAAATATAATTTAATATCTCAACTGTATTAAGTGACAATTTCCATCAATACCTCATAAACATCACAACTGATTTCCATATTTATAAAATGTGAAATTTTCCTCTGTGGAGAAGTGCATTATAAAACCTATTCTATGGTATTGGGAAGAATGCCCTGAACCCAAGATGATATTTTATGTACAATAATCTTCATACAACATGAACTGGATTTAATTCACACACTAAATGTGTATTCATAGCAAAACCTTAATACCTAATAATTAGCAAAAAACCTAACAATTTTGCAAATAAAAATTAGGTACTTCAAGTAATTAATTAGTCAACAAATAAAACTGCAACAAGCAATTAATTCATTATGCTTGTTAAGCTGTTCATTTACCTTTAGTAGCAAATCTCATGAATAGCTTGTTTCCTTTAGCCAGTTTATTGGCAGGGCGAAGATCATTACGCAGGAGAGAATCCTCTTCTACCTGGGTGAGGGCATCCAACTTTGGGGGCAAAAAAGGTATTTTGGACTCAAAAATAAAATTACTTTTGAATGAAAATGGATTGCTTGCAGAAAAGCAACCCCTTGGTTATTAAATTACTTTTCAGATTCTGTTCAGACTAACTCCACTTCTTTCTTGACAAATTACTACGTATTTGAATTTTTTTTTTTGCCAAAAGGTTTTAAATATTGTTGTCTCTTCCTTCATAACACTTCTTCAGATTATTAAATAAGTTTTCAAATGAAACTACAATATGACTGAAATGAATAAATAAACTTGGACACTGAAAAAGAAAGACTAGATTTCTTTTGTTTGTTTGTTTCATCTACAAATGGTCTCACCAATGGGTTCTCCTGCCCTCATGCAGTGACTTACAGGCACTGTTGGTTTTTTTTTTTATTATTTATAACTGCTTTCTATAAGCTAAAATTCAGATTTCCATAACCAGGGTGAGTGTTTGCTGAGCCATTCCTAAAGAAAATACTAATGACACCCATTATATATATTCAACCAGTGAAGATTAAACTACTTACAGAACATCAATGCGTATGCTGATGCCCACACAAATCTATGGACAGCCTAAATCCCCTTTTTTTTCCCCACTTTATACATTGCCTTCTATACTGAAAGGCTGCTGCCTTCCACTATTTTTCTTTCATTGTCTCCTTTAACAGGATAGAGCAGCCAGTCTAGCTCTTACATGCTGACTGCCCTATCAGTCTTCAAAAATTACTTTCACAAAGCACTTTTATGAGGCTATTCTCACCAGCAGCACTTCTGCACTTCCTGCCTTTTTCCCCACCTTATTTGCTTTAATAATTAAATTGTAAATTATGAGCATATATGGTAAAAACTATAACGTCATGAATACTTTCCATCACTCAGAGCAAAACTCCTGTAATGGGGTTTTCATTTGCTTTCTATACTGACCTCAATGTCACTCGGATTTTCATCCTCAACCTCGCCTTCTTCTGTCTCATCATCAGTACTTTCCTCCTGTTTTTCTAAAGAAGAAAATAATTGAGAAAAAAAATCTACATTTTAATGTTCTGGTTCATTTGAATATTATTATCTACAGTCTTTGAAATCAGACTGAAGGTGTTATCAATTCCTCTGTGCAGCCTAGAGAGTAATCAAAACAGTGAACGTCTACAGAAATCTGAAGCTCACATGAGCACAGAATAACATTAACCAGACAGACCCCATACAGGTAAGTGCCAGAGGCATGGATTATCAATTTACTTATCTGAAAGCAAATGAAATTGCACTGTAATTTCTAAGTATGACAGAGATCAGCAAGGACAAGACTGCAAAAGGTGGATCAAAGCCTGTTTCCTTCCATCTCCCTTCTAAATGCTGCAAGTACCTACAGGTATCCAGTATTCACAACATGAAACAGGTTTTCAGGTTTTCCTTTGTTGGTTTTTTTTTTTTTTTAAGCTGACAGGAAGAAAATTGTTATTGGAAATTGGTTTTGAGCCTCCCCAAGAGACACATGACTAAAAAAACCCCTTCTATATTTCACAGTTCCTTGTCTTAAAATTTCCTCCGACTGGACTTGACAACTTCTAATATGGAACCACAGCCATTAAAAAAATCTTGACAACTACAGCCAAGTGCAAAGGAAAAAGTAAAGCACAATGAACCAATCTGACTCCAAAGAGAGAACTTCAGGAAACAAATTAGCCAAAATCAAATGTTAGCTGACTTCTATCAGGGACAGCATTCAAACATCCAATCTTATATTAGCTTCTCACTGTAAAGACATGTCTTCTGCAACCCTAAATGTCTACATAGGCCTCAGGTTCTTAGCTAGAAAAGAAACGTACCTGAGCCAGACTACTTTAATATATCTGTATGCACCTCACACCTTAAGATGTAATCTGCACAGCTTGTACTCCATCCAGTATCCCACTTTTCCAGCTGAACAGGTGACTAAGATTATGTAGGAGGAATTTAAATGACATCATTTTGATGATGTAATGTGGATACTGTAGCCAACAAGATTAATATACATATTTTTATGCTCCATTTAAAAAAGACATTCACTAATCTGCAAAAGCTTTGTAACAAATCTTACTTGAAGCATTATCAATATTTTAAAGTCACACGGATGGTGGAGGAGCCACTGCATTGTAGAGAAAAGCAACAAGAAGAAAAGGGAATGAGTTAGAAGCATCCACAAGTTTAAAGCCCAAATTTTACAAAAAGGCTTTTGATAGCACTGTGAATATAAAATAGAGAGACTGTCCATCTGCATTTTGTTCAAATGAATTTTAAGCAAAATCTGGGAAGAGTTCATAAATAAAACACCTCCCTTCACTTTGTACTCTTCAGGACAGTACTTTGAAACAATTTATCATATTGGTCTGACTCTTAATTTACATCTCTAGAATGAATTTACAACTAAGGCATTCAGATACCAAATTTATCACAACACTGAGCTGTACATTCACTGCTTTGTTCTTTTATAAGTGACCCTTCAGAGTGCTTCTGTCTTGAAAGTGAAACAGTCAAATTTAGAGATGATACACACAGCAGTGAGGTGGTGCCTTAGCACAGCAGTGTGGATGGTATACATGGATGGTGTGGTATCAAGCCAAAGATCAAACCATGGTATTTCAAAACCAGCACATTTTCTTACACCTGCTGTTTCCACAGTTAAAATATCCATCCTTCCACTGCCTTTGCAAGCACAGAACAGACTTATTTCTGTGCAACAAGTACCACCACATCTGAATCTGACCCTGCATCTAACATGTTCACTAGTGACCAAATTACTGCTGTTGGTCTAACTCCAACCCACCTTTTAAGAAGTAGTTTCTTCAAAAGGTTTCCAAGATGAAAGCCTTTTTTAAAGTGGCAGAATACATTTACCTGAAACTATATGATAGAAGCTCCTTCAGTAATTTAGATTACGCAGCACCCAAGCACAAGTTTAAAGTTGAATTGATTTAAGCAGATGACATCTGTATATGCATATCTCATCTACCTTTCTTGTTTTTTTCAGCTGTCTTCTCTTCATTGTTTTCTCTGCCTTTTGGTTTCTCTTGATCAGGAAAGGAACTCATGTTTATTAGAGCCCGTGTTGCTGTTACTTCATCAAGCCAGACCACATTGCCTATGACATACAGATAGAAACATACACAAAAATAAAATGCAGTTTGTGTCACATGCACTGCCTTACTGGAGGGAAATTGCAAACAAAAGATCAGAAATGTTCTTATCATGGGATATGACTAAAATGTAATCAGATACATCTTTCATAAGGGAATTCCTGTTCTTTAACCCCTGTTCACCTGGGAGACACACAGCTTTCATCCTGCTACAAAAACACAACAACTGATCATAACCAAACCCACCAAAATGCACAACCACAGGTATAAATCAGAGCAAAGAATAGTGAATAACAGCTATTGTATATCATGAATGTGTTAGCACAGAAATGCAATTAAAGATCAAAAAAAGAAAAAACAACAACCCAAGGGTTATTTCTCCTTTTTTATTTAAATTTAACCAAACATTGGACCTTAGCACAGAATTCTGTTAACCTTTTCCAAAGAGCAGAAAAACAAGAAACTGCTCAAGCACTTTAGAGGTTACACAGTACATAGGTTAACAACATGAGTTAGTGTTTCACGTCTGTCTCAAATATCAGCAGGTACTACTGAAGTAAAACTTACAACTCACAAGGCCCATTAAGAGCATTTCATACATGTTGATGTAGAATCTTTTATCTTTCTGGCAATCTCACTGCATGTATACTCCTCACAACAGCCCTTGCTATGTGAATTTGAATTCCCTTTCCAATCTATGCATGTCTCATTCATCAGCCACCTTCCTCCTCCCACTAATTCCTCCCTGAGAAGGAACTAAACAAATATAGGAACAAGTCTGCTTCTTCCCAGCACAAAAACCATGCCAACCTCTCTAGCTGCATACAGTTAAATAATTTCCCCTCTGAACATAATCCTTTGTGACACAAGCAGATACACTATTTGTGCCAAAATGCAAGCAGCACCACATTTTTAGACCTTTTTTTTCCCACATCAGAACTGGCAAGCTACTTTCTGTTGTTCCTTTCTGATAATTTCAGATTGTCAACAAACAGTTCTTCATCATGTTTTCTTCACTCCATTTTCTAAGAACTACATAACTAGCTTCTCTACGCACCAGTCATCTTCTCTCCTCAGCACTTCTAATTGTATTAATTAGACCACCATATTTTGAACAATACCACTTTAGCTTGTAATGAACTCATTCACATCCTCCACAAGTGACTCCCTTGCCCTGACACTTTGATCACGGACCACCCTTCTATCTACCAGTGCATTTATTTGAGTCTCCTTCTGCATCAGTAATTTGTGTAATGGTAAGCTATTTAGGTCATTTTTAAATCATTTTCTTTCTAAATACTCATTCAGACAGTGGGTTTGATTTTCACCACACGCTATTAATTCTTTCCTTATAAATCTCTTTTGGCTAAGGTTAATGAAAAGAAAACAGACAAAACCATGAAGACATCCAAAGTACAACTTCCACTGATATAAAAGATGAAGAAGGACAAACAAAAGATTCTGTTTACTTACATGAAGTATCATCTAACCACTCAATGTGAGCAGGAGGATACTCTTTGAAATAGGCAAAGATGTCCTGTGTACTCATTTCATCCACGCCACAAATGTAAATTGTGTCCAGTCTCACTTTAGGAATTGCTATAAAAGAGGAAAAGAGATCAAACTGACACTCATTTCTACAAAGCAAGCTTTTATGTTCATAATATATGGATTTATAAAGCAAACATTTAAAATAAGTTAAAGGTGTAGAAGTATGATGTTCACCAATCTACAACACTAGAACTTGAGTTACTCCACACTGTAAAATGTTAACTGACAATTAAAAAGAGAGAAAGGTGGTTGTAACACTACAAACACTGGCAGCTGCAGGTACTGAAAAGCATCAAACTGCCTTATAGAGGTTTTCTTCTCTTTTTTTTCTTTAAAATGCTACTAAAGTACTTCCACTAAGTACTGAAGAGACATAATACTAATGAGACCCATGACCAGGACATAGTACAAGTTTTGTACACATCTCATGGAGAGATTTTACAGGCCACAACTTAGTTAGTCCAAGCTGCCAGCTGGACAAAGGCCTTGGGAACAAACTGGATGCCAAAAATGCCAATCTGTTGTGTGTGCACATCTCTCAGATTATCTGCTTATACTCCAGCACGTCCAGCTTGTCATCTTACAGCACATGTGCCATCACTCATGGAATCTGATCTTTCTATGCACAGGACACAGAGTCCTACACTCACACACAAACAGTGCCTAAGGCCTTAGATATTCTTAAGGCAGCACCGGTCCTGAAGACAGATCTTGGACACATACATTAGGTGCCACTGCCAAATATTAAATTAAAAATGTTTTCTTTTCTGGTGTCAGTAAAGTAAGGAGTGAAAATGATAAGCACTGTTACAAAAAATTGTTTTTAAAATAAAGTCATTTCTCTAGAAAATTATCTGGGAAAAACGTTGGGAGATGTAGGAAATAAAACAGTATAAATCAAAGTAAAGGAACTGTGAGGAAGTAAACAAAGGGATCTTTCCTTCTTGATTGCTGGGTAAACTCCTACCTTTCTTCATCATGTCCCGATCCAGAGCTACATTCCTTTGGGCAAGATTCACTTCAGCTCGAAAATGGAAGCGTTTTGCTCTTTGTTCCTTTTTCTCAATTGCTTCCTGCAAAATGCGAAACGAAGTCAAAACAGGAACAGCACAGCCTTCCCAGCAACTTACATCACAGGACTGGATATTTAAAATACAACCGACCAAGCAGCAACAATCTATATTAATAATTGTCATTTCTGAAGAGATCTGTATGTTTCAGAACACAAAAAGAACTCACTGAAACGTTACTGTGCCATTTAATACTTCTAATGCAAGCTTGGCAGCGTAATGAGGATCAAGATACATGGAAGACAAACTATCCTGAACCCACGCCCAGCTTCCATGATGGAACATTAAGATTTCTTTTTCCTTCCTAAGAAATGCACAAACAATATACTAAAAAAAAAAGCCTGCCTTAAAATAAGCACTTTCACCACCTTTCTCCATCTTAAACAAAGAACATTCACCGTTTAACAATACTGAAATACTGTCACTCACATAAAAGAGAAGGCTCACATGTCTCAAACAGCAAAACTTATTTTGCAATACTGTGTGGCATCAATGCAATTTCAATACAAACATTTTCAAGTTTTGGACACAAATTTTGCTACTTAAAAATTACAAGAAAGAACCTATCCAGATGTCATTTGCAATCAACATATAGGAAAATTCTCTAGTTACTGAAAAAAGTGTTTTCATAATGGTAAGCTTCCATGCTTCTTAGGAAAGAAATGAAGTGTTTCCTCCTTTCCTGCAGCAATAATTAAAACACTTCAAAGAACCACAGGACAAAAATTACCTTGGATGTTACATCTATTCCAGTAATGAAACTTCCAGCTTTGTTTTCATATCTCCTACTGGTGTCCTGAAACAAAGCAAAACAGTGATGAAAACTCAACGAATGCTGACAGCGACATAATCACTGTGCTAAAACAAATCAGGCCTATGAGAAATCCATCCTCGTCCCCTCGATTCTTACAGAGACAGGCAAACAAGCACTTAACCTCACTGACAGCAGTGAGATTTAAAGCACATCAAGTCAACCCAAATTCCTCCACTATGAGAAATGTGTGCTTTTGCAATATTTAATTGGTCAGGTTTTTACTTTGTCTCAGCAACACAGCAGAAGCCATCAAACACCTTTTCCTAACTACAGTTTTCACCACTTTGGTGTCAGGTGTAATTTTCTTGTAAAACACACACAGATTTAACAGGGTCGTTATAAAGACAGGCGACTCCTGAAATGTGCCATTTTCAGTTTTGAGGAAAGACAATGTCAAACCATTTCCACAGTTCAGCAAGTGTCTTTCACTCCTATTTTTTATCATTATTTTAAAACCAGCTTCCAAAAAAAAAAAGCAATATGAATTATTACTGGTTTGATATGATGCTACAGACCGAGAGGAACACTGCCAATGATGACAAACAAACACATAAAACTCATTTCCACCGATGGACACTGCTGAAATCTAAGCCTGCAGTGAACAACACGAACCCTGGAGCAGTGACCCAGCTCTGTCCCTGTCTGCATGTTTAACAATGGCACTGCTTCATTCTGGAACCCTCAGCACCTTCCTCCTGGGAAGGTCTGTGACACGAGGATCATATCTTGCCTTGTTATCTCTAAGGATAAATGTGCTGTTTACCCTTGTGCTCCAATAATTATTTTGGCTAAAGGCCTTTTTCTAGAAAGTAGGTCAGTCTCAGTTAGGAAACAGTCACACACTGAGCCCAACAGCTTTTCTTAGTACCAAACTTCCCTTAAAGTTGCAGATATTTAAAAGAGAAAGATACGAGAACAGCAAAAATAAACGTCTTACTTTTTCAATGGGAAAAAAAAAAAGAACAAAACAACCAAACCAGCACTGTTTGGGGTGACTGATGGAGCACAAGGAAGTCCGTACAGCAGGGTGCTGCCTCTTAGGCCACGTATTTGGTAGAAGAAGCTGAAGCACGTCGATCAACCAGCTAATTAGAGATTAGTTTCTCAAGCATTTTCCACACGCGTTTTTCGGAACAAAAGCCTACTTAGGAACGGAGATCAACTCTGACCCACTTTCACACGTTCAACCTGACCGTACCTGAACTTATCTAAGGACAGCGAGTTAAAAAAAAAAAAAAAAAAGACACAGAACAAGAAACAACCCTCCGAGCCGCACCGCCTCCCACTCACACCGCCGTTCCTCAGCCGGTCCCCCCACCCTCAGCTCCCCACCCCTCCTCCCCCTTCCTCCCTTCACCCCCTCAGCCCCTCCACTTTCCTCCCTCCCGCCCCGCCATCCCCCGTTCCCTCACAGGAAGCCCCCAGGTGCCCTCAGTGCCGCCCCTACGTACCCTGCCCCCCCTCAGGTGCCGGTCCCTCCTTCGCTCCCCCTGCCCGTCCCTCACCGGGATGAGCTCTCGGAGCGATCGCCTCACGGGGATGGTCTCCAACTCGCCTTCTTCCACCTCCATAGGCTCGGGCTCCGGGCCGCGGGGTTCTGTAGTTGTCGCCGTTGCCTCAGCTTTCACCGAGATCCGCAGGCCCCGCACGGCCGCCATGGCTCGCCAAGCCCGCCCTCCGCCCGACCAACGAGACGGCCCCGCCGCGGTGCAGAGCGCCGCCGCCCGGAGCCACCACAGAGACGGCAACGCGGATAGAGCGCCGCCCGGAGCTGCTGCGAGAGTGGCGCCAACGCGCTCAGCGCGGCCATAGAGACGAAGAGAAAGAGCGGCTCCTCCGCTCGCCGCCATTTCCCCCTCCTACAATGATTGTGGCAGAAGTGGTCTGGCTTCTGCAAACGTTCAGGTCTTGCTCTCGCTCTGTGCTGCTCAGGAGCAATGTGTCTGTTCTCAGCTCGGGTGTTCCCTTTATCACGTACTGCCTTCCCACCCGGGCGTATGTCGAGAGAAGTCTTATAGAACCATAGGAATCATTGTTCACTATGTTAAATGAGCCTTACAATTCCATTCAGCAATTCTCACGAAACAACTTCTTTATTCTGCTAATTATCCTAATTGCTCACTGTAGTTCATAGCTATCCCCCTTGGACACAATGGTACAGAAAAGTGCTGTATCTCAAGGCTTGCTCCTGCCTTGGCCAATAGCATCGGTATTTTGGCATCCATGGCATAACACAACTGATGGCTCTACAGCTGTGTTTCCTCAGCTCATGGTCACCAGCATCACATCCAGCTAATTCTATTACAAATTCCTAATGTTTCTCTGGTTACACGACCCTCCCATCCTACTTCATTCCTCAGTTTTGCTGCTTCTCGAACCAGTCCTCCAGCACACCCCCCTGTGATAGGTTACCTTAGGACAAGAGGTAGTGGCCTTAAATTACACCAGGGGAGGTTCAAGTAGAATATTAGGAACAGTTTCTTTCTCAGAAAGAGTGGTGCTGCAGTGGCACAGCTGCACAGGGAAGTGGGAGAGTCCTCGTCCCTGGAGGTGTTTGAGAACTGTGGGATGTGGCACTGAGGGACACCATGCAGTGGGCATGGTGGGATGGGTTGGGGTTGGACTTGGAGATCTGAGAGGTCTTTTCCAATCTTAACAATTCTATGATTCTAAAATTCAACAGCAGATCTTGACTTTGGTATAAAGAAATTTTGCAGCTGGCAACATAAAGACTCCTCCCCTCATCCATCACCGAATGGGACTAAAAGCTCTTCTTGCTACTTGTCACACACTCCAGATTTATTTATTTTTAACAGCCTCTGTACTGAGGTCTTTACACAATAAGTTAATGTCAGTTATTTTGCCAGAACTATCTTTGGTGTTGACATCACACAGCCAGCACCTGGCAGGAACCACCAAGTGATATCACCACAGGTGATATTTCCATGCCAGATGTGAATGGTTATGGGAAAGGCCACGTATGCATAATGTGAACATATGAGAAGTAAACAGGGCAGAAACACCTGCTCTGAGCAGCAGATTCTGAAATAATCAGAAGAGAAAACATTTCTGTGACAGAAATGCTATTATAAAGGAAATAAAGGATACATCTTTCTCTCCTTTTGGTTTTCATCTTATAAGTAGAATGCAGTGATCTAGATCTATATATGATGTAGACCACATTTACAAAGCCTAACCCTTCAATGTAATAACTGGAGCAGGATTCTGTGACATCAGGTTGCTTTGCACTACTGCTATAAGTGCACAGTTGAAGCCATCTCTTCACCCAGATGCTTACTTATTTTGTTTTAAAATCCTGGAATGTTTGCCTAGGACAGATCCTTACTATATAACCATACCACAACCCTCTCTGCTTGATCTCATGACTTGCTCATTGAACTCAGCATGAAACTTTCTACTGATAAGTTGTGGCTCTAGGTAAGTAGCCAAAGTTTTAGAGTTCCTTAGGAAAAAATCACCTCTAGGCTGACTGGCAAGAACAATCAAATCAGAAGAGGAAAACCAGGCCTGAGTGCCTGCAGGGCCTTTACTGCTGGCTAGGTGAACAAAATATTCTCTTGATATTTTCCAGCTTCTTTTAGAATACTATTATGAACTGTGAATTCTTCACAATTACAAGCTGATCTGATTTTATTCTTCTAAGTCTCCAGCAAAGAGCTTTGTTCTTTTCCACTCACCTCAGACTTCATCCTCTGTCCATAAAAAGCCAGTGAAAGAATGCAGGTTGGGGCAGAAAAGCTCCACCTTTATTGCAGCTTTTGTACAGAAAGGATGAATCAATGGTAGTAAACTATTGAGGAGTGGAGTGTTAATTATGGGAGGAAAAAGACATTTGGAAAAGGTTACCAGTTATTATCTAGAGAAGCCTTAAGTAAAGAAAGGTTGTTAAAAACACTGAACAGAGTGACTGAACAATAAATCCTTCCAGTATAAAAAAGCTTCTTACAGCAGAAGTATTATTCATTTCCCCATTACTGACCACAAGAGGGAACTCTTGCTATAATATTCCCAACTGCAAAAGAAACCTGATGAAACCCTCCAAATCCTGTAGTTCTGTGGTTCAGCTGTAAACAGGGGAAGATGGGGTACAAAAGGAGGAATGGGGAAGCGGAAAAAGAACAAAAAAAAAATCAGCCCGCGGACTCTCAGTCAAAAGGCAGCTTTTCTTCTTTCTTTTTTAAACAGTGGTCTGGCAGGAGTCTAAAAATGATTACTTTTACCATTGCAAGAGTGTTCTGGCTTGTTTATTTGAAGTCTGTGAAATACTACACAGAATGGCCATACTTTTCTGCTGCTGGGATTTAATTCTCCTAGCAGCCTGGGCTCTCAACAAGAATCTCCAGCTTTTTCAAATCTATGAAAAATCTGGGCACAGAAGCGTGCTATTTCTGCAGCTAGCTTGCAAACTCCATGCATCATCAGGGAAACTGGGACTCTAGGTTCCAAATAGATCATGACTGGCTCCTACCTACAGTCCATCTGGAGAGAGAACAGGATCAGCGAAGGAAGGATGCTCATTTGTTAAGCCATCAGATAAGCAGAAGTCAAACACCTGGTGTTTTCTTATATATTTAGCAAACTGCAGCCTCCCACCTGTAAGATGGAATATTTTTTCATTGGGATACTGTGAAGGTTCACACAAAAGTAGTTAACTGACACGATAGCAAAGCGCCATCCATGAGACAGTTACAAGGCTTTCACAGTGCCCTACAAGAGAGCAAAGGTGATGTGAGCCAGCCAGGCAGAAACATGGCACTTGCACAGTTAAGGACAGCCGTACTCTATGTTTGTGCAAGTGCTGCCACACGGAGGCCACACAGTTGAAAAAACACATTCCTACGGGGAAAAAAAGCTTACAGAATTGAGCAGAGCTGGAATGGAACTCTCTATGCAGTTATCCAGACTCTGAAGAGTTAGTCCAGTCCTGGAATTTGAAGATCTCAGATAACAATCTAAAATTGGTACCTATTACTTCATCCTTAGAGATGCCATTCTTTAAGGGTGCATGCACCCACACACACAGAATCACACAGAGTCACAGAATGGCTGGAAGGGACCTCAAGGATCATGAATCTCCAACCCCCCTGCCACAGGCACACATTTCCCTGCAGCTGAAGTGGAAGTTAAGCAATTCTCTGTCTGCAGGCCCCCGAGGTCAGTGATCTCCTCAGGCTCAGAACAAGCTTTTTCTTTCACACAGCTACACTTAACACTGAGCATCTCACTGGGAAGACACTTCTCAGTGGTTTTCCATGAAAACAGCTGCACTGGCACAGCTGTGAGGTGGGAGCATACAGCTGGCAGGGGAGGTGAGGGCAGGAACTGCGGGTGCCAGCACATCCCTGAGGAAAAAAAAGACAGCGAACTCAATCCTCAACGTGCCTGCCTGCGTGCAGACAAACCTGGCTTCACACGAGCGATCACAGCAAGCTTCAGGAGCTGGGAAACCACGGGTAATTGTGACACTCGGGGTTACGTTCGCCTCCTAACGAGATGCACCAGCTGCGCAGACAGATCCCGGCTGCCCTCACATCACACACACCGGACACAAAACTGGGGTACGAACAAAGCACCTGGATAATGGGGAGCTGCCGCTCTCGGGTGCCCTGCCATCTCCCTAGAGCGCATGCGCAGCTTCCCCCACCCGAGGGAGCCGCCGTCCCCAGGGCCGCGCGGAAAGATGACGTCACGTATCCCTCGCGTCTCCCGCTTGCGGTCACTTCCGGTAGGTGAGGTCAGGGCAGGGGCCGCCATTTTGGTGTGGCAGGGCTGGGCGCGGAGCGGGGCACCGCGGGCGGCGGCGGCCCGCGGGGCGGGGGCAGCGAGTGCGGCCTGCGGGCGGGGCGGCCCCCATGGCCGGGCAGTTCGACTCCGAGGACCGGGGGAGCTGGTACTGGGGGCGGCTGAGCCGGGCCGAAGCGGTGTCGCTGCTGCAGGGGCAGCGCCACGGGACCTTCCTGGTGCGCGACTCGGGCACCATCCCCGGAGACTTCGTGCTCTCGGTGTCTGAGAGCTCCCGCGTCTCGCACTACATCGTCAACAGCCTGGGGCCGGCGGGAGGCCGGAGGGCCGGCGGCGAGGGCCCTGGGGCCCCGGGTGAGTGAGTGACCCCCAGGGCTGGCGGTGCCCCTCAGCCGCTGCGGGCCCCGCTGTGCGCCGTGTCCCGGGAGCTCCGCTCTCCTCGCGGGCGGCGCTGCGAGTCGCGTTGCTCTTTGTAGAGGAGCTCGGGCTTGTCTTGCAGCCTGCACCTGCCTCGCAGCTTAGCGTGCGCTGGGACGGAGTGCAACCCGGAGCCGTCACGGTTTTACAGCTTTGTGCGTTCTTTTGTTTTCTTCATAAAGCTGTGAATGGTAACGTGTGGATGCGGTGTGTTAGCTGAGCCTGGAGATGGGTCTGTGGAAGTGTCACTTAAAAGGGTGAATTCGGTTGGAGTAGTTTAGCGGTAAGAAGACAGGTTGTGAGGCTAAACTTAGTCGTGAATCAGAGAGCTGGGTGGGTTAATGCGTAGTGGGAGCTCCTCAGGAGTTGTAAAGGCGTTTGTTTCTTTACATATAGAATTCAGGGCTCCCCGTCCTACACACACCTTGTGTTGTGAGGGGAGAGTTGATGTTATTCCTCATCAACCTCTAATACAAAAATAACATACTTAAATTAACCCTTAAAGAGTTGCTTTTTAAATTGTAGAGGACTATATTGCAGAAAGCAATGATTCTGAATGCACAAGTGTAACTAGGTGAACAAGAGCCCCCAGCAGTGTATAATCTGTAGATGTGTGATGAGAAGTGTGATGTTTAGTTAAACTGCAGCCCTGCTGGGGGCATTGCTGAAGTTGGTGGTGGAGCCACTCCTGTCTGGAGATTAACGCTCACAGAATGATGTGGGCGTATTGCTGGCATCTCAGAGAGAAACCACTACAAAGTTTGAAAATTCGTGTAATAAAGCTGTGTAATTGGAGATTTAATGGACTTGACAAGGATTGAAGTTAGTACATAAGTTGCTACAAAGAACAAAGAATGGATTTTTTTCAGGCTGTGCAGACTGTAGCTGGTGAAGAAGTAATCTGAAAAAAGAACAAATCTGTTGTTGGTGGGTTTGCACCATTTTACAGTGATCTCTCCTGCTTGGGGTAATTTAGAATTGGCACACTGGTGAAAGCCTGAAGTCATTGAGTTTGTCACGAGAATCTACAATCTACAAAATCTACTGTAAGGTGCACTCCAGTCACAGGAAGCTCTGCAATGCAGGAGATAAAGTTGGCTGCATTGAACTGGAAGCAAAGCAGGTAGTGAAACGGTTTACCACAAGACATGTTCAGTTCCTCAGTGTTTTGTGTCTTATCAAGGCAAAGGCTTATTTTCATAGGTTTGTGGAGGCTTAATGTGTGAAATGTGTGATTGGTACAGAAAGCAGAATAAGCTTCCAGGGTGATTTGTAGTGGAATCCATCCTGATAGGATTTTAAAGATGCTGGAGGTGAAAAACACTGAAGTGTGTGTGCCTGCCTCCTTTTTGGGCAGTTGTTTTCTGTAGAGTGGTTCATCTGTGGAAAACCAGTACTCTTCATGTTATTGAACGTATAATCTACGTTCCTGTCAGATCAGCTCAGTGAATAGAGGTGATCTTAAAGGCTCCTTCCAACCAAAGCCCCTCTATGATTCTGTGAAAGGTGCTTGATGTAGTTATCTTCTATTTTAAACATCTGCTTTAGAAGACCAGCTGCTATCGTTGCTGTGTAGGCTGCTCTGGCAGTAGGTTTGATTTGTGTTAAAAAGCTTAATTATTTTTTGGAAGTCCACTTTTTTTTTCCCACCTTGATGTTATGAGAATAGGTACTGCTTCGCTTTTGTACCAAAGATATTTCTGTGCTGAAATTCTAGTGGGTTTAGATGAATATCATGCTGATGCTGCTATCTTTTCACACTCAAACTTTAAGGAAGAAAGAGTATGTGTGTAGTAAATTACATTTAACATCTAATTAAGAGTTTCAGAAAAAGTAGTAGGGAGAAAAGTTCTTTAGAGGAAGGGACATGGTGTTATTGGTAGAAGATTGAAGATGATTGCAGGGTTGGATGGGGAAGGTAGCACATGAGCAAATGAGGTAAATGTTCACAAATAGCTAAGTAGGAAAAACAGCTTTACTGTGTTATTTTTCTATATGGTACACTTATTTTTTGCAATTCATTGTTTAGCAAATGCTGAAAAGCCTAGATATGCTTGGTCAGGTTCCTGTGTTGATTTATTGGCTTCAGGTGATTGAAGTGCATGTGTGATTCGTGACTGCTTGTACACTGCTGTGTGCAGGTGACAGTAGGAACCTAGCTTCAGTACAGAAGGAAATATTTTAACACATCATGTCTTTGCAGTTTGACATACAAGCATAGGGTGAAAATGTCTGATGTGCACTAAAACATCTAAAGATATCTGAAGTGTTTTTTATTGAAAGGCCAGAAACCTCAAATCTATAACAGTTTTCTTTAAGACATAGAAAAGTGTGACAGAGTGGAAGGTGATGTTTTCAGTAAGTATGCGTTTTAAAAACACGCTTACTGCACTCCACTGTGATTTTTTGAAAGTTTAAGACTGTACTTCCTGGACTCATAAAACCAGTGAATTGGATTTCACTGTTTTTATAGAGCATTTCTGGGTGCTTGTCTGTTTTGCTCAGTAGTGAGCAGAGAAGCACTGAAGATCAAGGAAAAGAAGGCATCTGAATGAAGGTGGGAGAGACAGGCAAAACGTTTTGCCTCTGTAACAGTTGCTCCAGGAGGAAAACTGTCATATGTCACTGTGATATCTCCAGAGAGCCTTGTGTCTCAGCACCCTGAGCACCAAGAGCAGCCTTTCTTTCCCCAAACATGCTTTTGAAGATGGGGGGTAGGGGCTACGGGGTGTGTCTAGAAATGAAATTGAAAACCTATATTCCTGTTAAGTCTTCCATGCCCTAAAAAGGAAAGCTTACCAAAGCTTAGGGATAAAGAGAAAACTGCCTAGTGGCACTGACAGAATGGGAGTGCAGAGAGAAATGTGAAACCCTTGAAGGTCTGATGAAGCTTGAAGCTGCTCTGTGGTTATGCCACCTGCCCACGCTCTCAAGAAAAATATTAGATGTTTTATTTAACACCTCTGTGAATGATCTTTTCCACACTGACACAAAGCCAACCCAGTGTAAAAGTCCTCCGTCAGGAAGGCCCATGTGTCACAGAGATCAGTCGGGGTCCAGATTTTACACTTAGTTTAACTACAGGCTACTTTGGATTTTAACCCTTTCATCACCCCTCTGAGAGCAAAGGTTTCGCTAGCTGTTTCCAAGTGGATGGAATCACATTAAGTCCTAGCACAGATGGAGCTAGGATGGAGATGGAGTAAGTAGGAAAGATGACACAGCTCTTTCCCTTTCTGTTTTTAAGGAGCTGTCTTACAGAGCTGAGCAGTCCTGCAGCCGGAGGTGCTGAGCAGCTGTCCTTCCTTTGGCTGTGCAGAGTTGGGGAGAAGGGAAGAGGATTTCTTCAGTTGTCCAACTTTAATAGGAAGTGACTAAAGTTCCTCTAGAAGCTAGGCTTACCTTTGCACACATTCTGCTTTTCCTGAGAGGCCTCGGAAGATGCAGACAATATGCTGCTAGAACTTGTGCCTTCAAGAAAACAGTTCCAGGGTTGTGAAGAAAAACAGCTCTGCTTCTCCAGAGAAACAAAAAAACCCCAGCTCTTTTGCTCTGACTTCTTATGGTAGATCCTGTCTTAGTTTTTCCACTGGCCTACAGGTATGAGAAGTGTTGCAATTCAAACAAGAAGCTAAAGAATTCTGAGCCTGAAATCTGTTAATCTTTGAGTTTCATAATAGCAGGCAATGGCAGGACTTAGGAGCTCCTAATGCGTGGAATTATTTCCCTGCTGTGTGACATCACTCAGCTTGTTAACTTTGTAGCTGAACAAGAGTATACACCAAAGACTTAAACTGATGAAGAGATTACCACCTGCTTGGTAAGGTGTGGTTGTATTTCCAGCCTGTGTTTTCCTAATTGTGACTTTGAACTCTTCAGTCTTGTCGTGGTGTTTTTAGGAACCTTCTCATTAAAGTTTTCCAGGCAGTGACCAGGTTGCTGCCTTTATGTTCTTCAGCAATTTGAATTAAGCTCATGGATTTCTTGCTGCAAAAGTCTTGTTTTCCAGACCTCAAATTGCTGTAACTGCCCTCTGGTTTTAAAACAAAAGAATCAGAATCAGCATGTGGCATTTTGGGTGTGTTCCCTTTGTGTAAATGGTGTCACTCCTTTTTGTCCCTTCAAGGAGCACATTGATCACTGTGATCTTAAAATATATTTGAAGGGGCTGCGTTCTGTCACTCTTCAATTACACCAAATGTATTTTGGAAGGCTCATTTCTAGGCTGCAGTGCACTGATGTCAGTCGCTCCTTCCTCACACACAGGACATCAGTGGACTTTCCTCTTAAGAGTAAGTTTTATGTAGGTACATTTGGCAGCTGTTTCAGGCTGTCATGCATTATTTCTAGAGTCTTACTCCTCTTTCTGCACCAGGTTCACACATCACACTGATATTTACATTAGTTTTCTTATCTCTTGGTGAAGCCAGTGGGATTTTAGTTACTTTTGGGGTTTTTTGCAGTTATTTCAGACTGTTGCTTTTTTTGGCTCATTACAGTGGGGTTGATTTCTTTTGAAAGCCCTTCAGCTTTTGATGCATCTAAACGTGCATTTTCCTATGACTTAGTTCTGCTGCTTTGAATTTTTTGTAACCAACTTAACTGATGTTTTTTGTTCCTTCAGGAACTTCAGAACTTATTTATTGGCTGTTTGTGTTGATCTTACCAAATCTGCCCTTTCTCTGTTAGAGCCCCTTTTTGCTCTCTTGAAAGACCTTCTTGTAACATTAGCTTGTCGTGCTGACGGTGCTACTTTGAAGGGAGTTTTGGATCAGCAACAGCCTGAAAAATTCTGCTAGCTTTGTACTCGAGCTCATTCTCAGAACTGTTAGATATTCCCTGCAGAGAAGCAGACTTGCAAAGTAAGCATCTCTTTCTTGCTAAGAGTTACTCATTAAAGCATAAATCTTTTCCTCTCCACTGCCCTCCCCCAGCCTTCCACAATTCTTCCCATAACTGATTACACAGTACATGGTGCATGGTGGAAATGGAACATCGTACATATGTTTTTCCCCAGCTGAGCCTGATGAGCATGAAAATGAAAAGAAAAAAATTGTGCAGCTCTCAGATTGAAAACTGAAATGGATTATCTGCAATTTGATACTCCTGATATCTTGAAAATGAACATCATCTGCATTTTAATGTATTTATGGCCCGCGTTTGCAGCTTAGATTCCATCTGAAAATATGGTACAGAAAATATAAGAATGGAGATTAAAAGAATGAATTATAAGCCTTATGAGAACGTATTGTTGCATTGCTGTGCTAAGTGTTTTTCTGCAGAGTCTGTGCTGTTAGAAATTGTACCAGGACTTTCTTTGCTGTTCAGATTTAGAGTATTCAGTGGTGGGAAAGAAATGAATTGTCTGTTCAGTGAAAATTGTATAGGCTTCTGAGAAGTGCAGATGTACTGAAGGTCCATATAACATTGCAGGATTCTAGATATTTCTGTCATAATTCAGGAAGTTTGGCAAACAAATGGTCAAACAATTTGTTACATACTTTAGTATCATGAGCACAATCTTTTAACCTCTTTAAACCAATCTTTAATCCCCATTAACAATGTAATGCTCCCTTAAATTAAAAATACCAAGAAGAGCTGAATACGATGAGTGTTGATCTAAGGATGACCAAAATCAGTATCAAATTACTTGTCTGTAGAGGCATTAGTCTTCTCAGATGTTTAATTTACAGTTGTAACTGTTGTTTGCTCTCTTTGTTGACGTTTTGCTTTCTCCTTTCAGGGTTGAATCCCACCAGATTTCGAATAGGTGACCAGGAGTTTGATTCTTTGCCATCTTTACTGGAATTCTACAAAATACACTATTTGGACACTACAACCTTGATAGAACCAGTTTCCCGATCCAGGCAGAATAGCGGCGTTATCCTCAGACAAGAGGAAGTTGAATATGTGCGAGCTCTCTTTGACTTTAATGGAAACGATGACGAAGATCTTCCGTTTAAGAAAGGAGACATACTGAAAATCCGGGATAAACCTGAAGAGCAATGGTGGAATGCAGAAGACAGCGAAGGAAAGAGGGGAATGATACCTGTTCCTTACGTCGAGAAGTGTAGACCTTCCTCTGCTTCAGTATCTACTCTGACTGGAGGTAACCAGGATAGTTCCCACCCACAACCACTGGGTGGGCCGGAGCCAGGGCCCTATGCCCAGCCCAGCATCAACACTCCGCTCCCTAACCTTCAGAATGGCCCTATTTATGCCCGGGTTATCCAGAAGCGAGTCCCTAATGCCTACGACAAGACAGCCTTGGCTTTGGAGGTACATAATGGGCAAAACTTAGAAAGAAGAGATCTGTTCAAGGGATTTCCCTTTCCATCACATTATAATTTCGTAGGAATAAGAAAGGGAAAAAAGCATTGTAAAGCTGGTTTTGTATCATGATTGATAAGTTATTGATAAAGCTTGATTTTTTTTTTTTAAATAAGTGACTGAAGTCACTTATAGACTAGCTTGATTTATAAGCATGCTTAGGTTACTGATCCAGTGTTGTCTCTTGTCAAACATCACTAACATAAGTGTTTCCCCATCCACATTTCACTTCTGAAGTCATTATTTTAGGGGGAGGGACTGGGTGCGGCTCATAATGTTGTGTGTCTGAACCTGTGTTCAATGTTGCGTGCCTCCACCCCAGCCTTTAAAGGTGTGCTGAGTTGTTCTGTCATCCTGTCAGCCTTTTAAAAGCAATCAGTGGAAGCACTGATAGTCACTTTGAAATTACTCACACTGAGGCAATAATGATCCCGCGTAGGGGTTTATTTTAATGTCTTGACCTCAAACAGATTGTTTCATTTTTTTAGATTGTGAATCATGAACATATATTATAACTCATTAGGGAGGAAAAGTAGTGACTGATGGAGTATTATTTGTAATAAAGCAATGAGTTTCCCTAAGGTTGATTCACTTCTTGATATGATCAAATATTTATCCGTGCTCTTTTTGATATTTTTTTCCCCTCTTAAAAAGGAGAATAGTGCTCAATCTCTACACACAAATAGTCATCCTCCAAGTTACATTTGAGGAAATTGAGGGCAAGGTATTCTAAGTGGCAGACCTTTGCCTTAGGATGATATGTAAATGGTATCCTTTAATCTAGGCTTTCTTTGAGTTAAACACTCTGGAATTTCCTGATACCTAATTGACTTCCTGTTTATATGACATTTTAAGTACTTGGGGAAAAAACAGTTTCTGTGCTGAGTCAGAACATCTCTGCATTCTTAATAATTTGTTTAATTTTGTGTGGCATAAAATGCACTTGAATATTTCAGCAATGTGGCAAACATATATACATGTCTTTAGTACACAACTGGCAAATGTAGCACATTCTACAGATCTGGTAATTGATGTATAACCTGGGAGAGCTGAAATTTTTTCCCCACTGTACATAAAAATTTGCCTAGGGAAGCAGTGGAAATATATTCTGAGTTATTGTACATTTTGTTGATTGAGAGCCAGGATACAGAATGGAGGTTTTGAGGTTGAAAAGCATGTATTATGGAAGTTCATGCCAACTCAACAAATTCTGGGGAAATATACAAAGATTTTAACCTTCCAATTTCTGTAATACCTGAAATGCTGTTTCCTTTCCTCTCTTTCTCACCACCTTCACCTAGGCACCTCCTGGAGCTTCAGAGTATTTCTGAGCATCATGGAGTGTTCCAATTAGATTAGAGGCATTCTAGATTGCTGCAGCATATTGTAGCAAAATCTTTTGGTTTTCTTTCTGAATTTTGTTTTTAAGCTTTAACTAACCTCAATGTGCTACCAGTGTTCCTTTAAGCTTAAATTTGTTTCATTTCCTTTAAAGCAGAACCCCGCCATGCCACTCAAATTCTGGTTTGGTAGCATAGAGCAAAATGGTGAGGATGAGGAAAATACTGATAATCTGGGCTGTTGTGAGCAAATCTGAGTGAAAGCAGAATTCCTTACCCACTGGCTAACAGCTTGTGAGTGCTGTGGCTGGTTTTCTTATCCTCTTCACTCAAACTCATGTTCTGTCAAGTATGTTGTGCTTTTGGAAGGTGTTGTTTCATGGAGGGCATCTCATTGTTCTGAACCACCTCCATCTGCTGTGGTCTTCTCATGCTAATGTGCTGCGTAGCAGAAGTGTGCAGGGGCTGGAATGGAGAAGTCCACATGTTCTGCCCACGTGTGAGGATAGAAATAAGATTCATAGCACCTCTGCTGTCTGTTAGAGCAGTGGTCTTCATGGACCATGTCATCTTACTGGAACACTAGCTGGTTGGCAGGTTGGGCCTCTCAGAGAGGATGATGTGCACCCATCCTGCTATGCACTGAATAAATCTGTTAGCAGCAGTAGTTCTTTATTCTGTATTTAATATTGGGAAAACTTACTTTTGAGACTTGAAGCATTTATCCCTGCTTCTAATTGTGCTTCCTTGCACCCTTTATCGTATCAAATCACAATGTTATTGAACTGCTTTCAGTGTCTGTACAGGAAAAAGCAGCGGTGTGCTCTTCACCCTTCCCAGTTTTTCTTCATGCTGTCTCTGCAAGTACTGTTTCTCGTTGTCTTTTTTTCTGTTTTTAACATTCCCTTTCACTTCATGGTGTTTCTTCTTCATTTATTCAGAGATCTCTTTCTTCAATGGCTTACTAGAAAGCATTATGTAAATCTTTTCAGTCCATTTTTGCCCAAACCTCTTAACTATAAATCTAAATTTGTTTCCTCCAAATGAAAACTCTGTCTTAAATGGGGTGATATTTGTAGGTGGGGTTTGATCCCAATGTTTGTCCTAAGCAAATAAAATAGTTAACATCAAACAGTTTTGTGGCCCGAACTGCAAACAGAACTATCTGTGCTGTTAGGTTAAAACTAACATGGGTTTGAAGAGCTTAGAGGAGGATCAAAGCAAATTATGTCCTAACAAAGGCTGTGCTGTGTTATGGAAGAAGGTTTTAACCCAGGACCACACTTAATTTGCTTGTAACTGGACCTCTTCAAGAAGTTGTTGGGTATAGTTAAAAGAAGGGAAAATCTAAGTAGCTAATGACTCTGAGATCGTTGCATCTTACTTTGTTTCTCCTCCCCTCAGTAACAGTACAGGACTCTACCATTTTCACCTTTCAAAAGAGAAGCACTTGGAATAAAACTTGGAATAAAAAAGTCTTTACATGAAGCTTCATTTTTTGCTTCGAAGCAGCATGTGGAGTGTATTTCATTTTGAAAATTCTTAAGAGAACTGTTCCAAGTCTGGCTTGATAGCAGAGTACAGTTCTTCCTTGGGGTTCTGGGCTTGGTGGGATGATGTGCAACAGGCTGGTAATAGCATTAGTCAAAGTGAGCAGAATTCAAAGGGAACATCCTCTTCTGATTTAAAAATGTGGAGGTTCCAGCAATTGTAATAATGGGGAGCTTTGCTAGAAGTTTCTCTGTGTTGTCTTCATTTTGTAACTTAACGGAGGCAGAATTGCCCATGCCACACCACTTGAAGTTTTCATACAGTTCTGCTAAGCACAGCGGGCACATTGCATCACTTTTAATGCGTTACCATAGGTAAGTAGTGTGTGAGTTGTGTTGGATGTGAGCCTATAGATAGAATGTGACTTGGTCTGTGGTCCACAGAACATAGGAGAACGGCTCCCACACAGGTAGGAAGGAAGTCTGAGAGAGCAAATGAAAGCAGTGCATGCACATTTAGCTATTTAAATATTACTTTGTTGTAAATAAAAACAACTGAAATAAGATTATCCAGGATCTATTCAGGATACAATGCTAGCTTGAAAAAATACAGTAGAGAAGCACAGATGACTACAAGTGTCTCTTTAATTGCTGATTGCACTAGGATAAGTCAGGCTGTTCAGCTAGACAGGAGGATGTGCTTTTCTCATTCATATTGGTTTGGAGGTCATATACTTTGCTGTTGAAGCACTGTATCCAGATTTGAAGTAATTTAGGGTGTCTAGGATGGTGATCTTGTAATGGTTATGATTAGGAAAGAAAATTTTTTGCTTCTACTATCATCACATTTAATTTTTTCCCTATTAAATTATAGCTTTCTATTGTTTTGGTCAACGGAGTATTTTTATTGCTACAGCCCCCCAGTGATTATTAGCAGAAGCAAAATGATACACACTGCGTGATTAAATTCCTAAAGAGCTGAAGCTTGCATACAGAAGTCAAGGAAAGCTTCCTTTTTGCCTCTAGCAAATACATAAGAGGATTTTCTTCAGAATATGGCTTGTGAAAATGTCTGTGCTAATTACTACAAAGGGAAAGAAAACAAAGCTGCAGCAAGAGTCCCCTGTGTGCCTCTCATTACCAGATAAGTAATCATCAGAGTTATGGGAAGCTTAATTAAATGTCCATGCAGTGTTTTAAATGTATGCACTGTTAAAAGCTGCTTTGGCAAGAGATTGCAAGGGATTAGAACTTGTACAGTTAACAGAGACTACTAGCATCTGAAATTGCTTTCCTTATTCTTCATTCACTGCCTGAGAAGTGAGAATAATGAGCTTCTGCTTTGGATGAATTGGGTATAGTGCTGAGCATGTACATAACTGTATACCCAGTGAATTTCTAGGTTAAATGCAGTAAGACACTGCAGCTGTGCCTTGAGAGTTTATTTACAGCATTAGTGAAAGAAAATAGAGTATATCTGTCCCCAAAGCATTTTCTGTCTGTGACACAGAAAGAATTCTGAAGATCGTTGTGTTCCTCATAAATAAGGTTAGTGATAAAACTGTACACAGAGGGGTAGAAATGGGTATGCAGCTTTTCGATGTCACACACATCTTTCACTGACTTTGTAAATCATTGTACAAGTTCTAGTTCATGAATCCTTTAAGATGCGGAGGAGCTGGGGACTGATCAGACCTAGACTTGTGGCTCTGCTTGGAGCTACATAACTGTCAGCCTTGGAAAAATATCTGCTGTGCAGTTCTTTGCCCTAGTAAAAAGGAGGCAATTCCTTTAGATTTAAGTGGTTATGAATTATGCTGGAGATTAGAAGATGAGATGCATTGCTGTGCTTTTATTTAGTGCGGTACACAGAACTGGATGCTTTTAAATACAGCATGTTGTTTTGTTAGTCCACAGTAATTATTATTTTTCTAGGCATACATTTTGGGTATAATAGGAAGAGGGCATCAATTGTCTTCACTGTACCCATGGAATTTATTTGAGGAATCTGTGGACAAAAGACTGAAAGATCATCTGGCCTTGCCTGTGGTAATGGCTTGACGTGGATGCTCAGAGAGTAAGAACAGAGCAGAGTTAAGGCAGTACTTCTCCAGATGTTCTCCTAGTGCTTTATAATCTGTGCCTCCACAAACAGAGCCCCTAGTTATCCCAAAGTCCTTCAGTACTACCTGGAGACACCTAGAGGAATTTCAGCGTTAAGGAGCCAATTAGTTTGCAGATGAGTGTTTCCTTCGTCCACTTGCCATTCCCTCACTCCCTTCCCTCGCGGGGCTGTTGATGCAGTACAGCAGAGCACAAACCTCTGTCAGTTCAGCCACATCCAGTTATTGTGGTAGCAGCTGATGTCAGGGCCCAGATGTGCTCTGAAAGTTTGGTCTTGGATTGCAGACTAGAGGGTAGTTCTCACCTAGCCTAGCTAGTTTCTTTCTATATGTTCTTCACGAGTGAGAAACATGAGGTGGTAGGCTGGTGCATCAAAAATGGTTAAGACTGAAACTGTTTTTATAGAATTATCTGTGGCACACTTGATATGACACCAAGGGGGAGGAGCAGCAGCTCATCCTGTGCATGTGTGTGAATTGTAACTTTCTTTATTCCTTCCCCTGCAGGTCGGTGAGCTGGTAAAGGTCACAAAGATTAACATGAGTGGTCAGTGGGAAGGAGAATGTAATGGCAAACGTGGTCACTTTCCATTCACACATGTCCGCCTGCTGGATCAACAGAATCCTGATGAGGACTTCAGCTGAGTGTGGCTCAACAGTTGCGCTTGCAGATGGGAACAATCTCAACTTGTTTTTATTGCAGATGCCATCAAGACTGTGTTCTGACAGAGGCTGAAAGCGGTATCGCTTGTATAAGCATTCTGATAACCTGCAAACCCCTGGGACTGAACACCACCATTCCTTAATCAAGGGTCACGTAATTCAGGGTACGACAGTAGATAAGTTGTGTGTCAAGTGGCAGAACTAGTACATGATTATAGGTTGTAATGCCTGCTTATGTCCATGTGCACAGCAGACTGGACCTTGCCAGGAGCATCAGCTGGAGAGAGCAGTAACGGAGATATTACAACAGCATTTAAAGCTCTCTCCAGTCCTTTTCTTTATGTTGCTTCTTCCTCAGGCAATGAACATCAACCTTAGACAATTCAATGTATAGATAGTTTGTTTGGGTTGGTTTTTTTTTTTCCCCACAAATTTATCCTGGAGCTTTCTCCATTTTATTTTTTTCCATCCTGAATTCTCTGTCCTAGAAATGCTACGTAGTACTTTGCATGGTGAGTTAACTATGCACAGTACAGATTTTTTAGAGCACATTGGGGACAGACTTTTATGATTTACAAATACGTACCATCTTAATGGTAAATGACAGAACAAATCAACCTCAGAATTCTAGACGCTGGTGGACACTAGATTGATTTATTCAGTACTGTTGATGCTTCAGACATAGCAGCTAATTTTAATTTAAAATTTCTATTAACACACCCGTAACTCTTTATCCACAAATAGAAGGCTTATTAAAGTGTAAACATCCATACCAGTGCTGAAAAATAAATGCGTAGCACTTTAAGGCATAGCTTTAAAGCAGTGTTTGATTCACTAAATGTACTAAAACGTTTACACTGCTTTCAGAAAAAGATAAATTCCATAGGGCCAGTCAAACTAGTCTAGAACTGTTCAATACCCGTATGCATTACAGTGCAAATCATTGTCAAAAGTGGTGAACTGACAAAGCAAATACTACTTCTATTTTGAAATCACTCTGGGGACTCTTCTGGCTTAATTTTCATCTGTAAAATATTTGATAGTGAATTCATGAGGATTTTATTTTTAATAAACTAATGGAAAATACCTGTGTGCTTCTGGATTGATTTTCAAAAGGAGTAAGAGTCACTATGGCTTCATAGCTCACAATGCAAATCAGTGCATTGGATAGTTGGCATTATGCACTGCTTGTTGGTTTTTTGTTTGTTGTTTTCTAAGCCTGTTCTTCTAATTATCTGGTTTTCTCTAACATAAATCAGAATGGATTCAGTAAGTTTTGTAAACTGAAATTAAACACTGAAGTAACGAACCCTTGTCTGTACCCTGGATTGTTTTCCAAATACAGCACTCTAGTGACCAAGCAAACAAATTCTGTAACTTTGACTACCCACACAGGTATTATTCTGTGTTATAACCCACACAGAACAGCTGATTCTAAATAGTATCAAACTGAAGATGTTAATGTGGTTGATACAAACCATGCGAGACTAGAATGTCTCACTGGCTGTAAATGCCGTGAGGGCCAGTTTTCCCACTGCAAATGCCATTGCTGCAAGGCACCAACCCAGCAGACAGAATACTGGTAACACTTTACCTCAGAACTGTGTAACATGCTGGAAACGTTAATATTTGTTATATTTAAGTACTAGTTGCTTTCCTTCAAAACTAATTCATTAGCAAGTCTAATTTTCAGGTAATGGGCATCCGATAATTCTGTAAACTAATGCCAACGTACATTAATTGTACTTTTCTATCACCAATCCCTTAAGCAGTACTAAAGATTATTAGCAAACTGATAGTTGTTGTAACAGTGACCCAAGAATAACAGTAAGGAAGGAATTGCAGTGCTATTCTAGCTTGGATGGTTCTTCTGGTCAGGGTGATCTGCTGCTCTGCTTGAGAGATCACTTCTAGCTCTGTACTCAGTCTCCATTGAGGAAACATTCAGAACCTAACTCAAGGGCCAGGAACAAATTGGTGTATTTAAGGCTAAGCTGTATTTTTCCTCTGGTCTTACTGCTTGTTGCCACTGATTTTTCACCAGCTGCATTCTAATGCAGGCTTAACACTGAGCTTGTCAGTTGCCCATATATGCTAATACTTTTCTTCAGGTTTTACAGAAGCAGCACAACAAACTGTTCTTAGATTGACACAGTTTGTTCTGAAGCATTTTTTCCAGTTGCAATTAATTGAAGTCCATACGTTTATACCTTTCCAATCAGCAGTTATTTTAAGATAGCAAAATAACTTTTTTTTCCTGAAAGGAATTTTATTATGCAAACCTTGCCTTTTTAATATGAAAGACATAAATGGAGTTGTTGACTAGCAAATACCCTGCAAAGTTTGTAGATGTGTTTTTGTGAAGACTGTATAAATTGCAAATATTTGTACACTTTGAAAGAGCAAAAAAGAAACTAGAGGAGTCTTAATAGCTGCTGTTGCACTAGAATCCTAAGTTCCTGTCAAGCAGTTTTTCTTAGTCAACCAATACATCCATGCAGCTGTTTTCCACTATTCAGTTCTAAGCTGAAATGTGAGGTTTTTTTTCCATAGTGATAGAAATTAATGTTTGCATTTGTGCAAAATAGACATTTCAGCTCATCAAGCTCTTTTAAAGGAAAATAGCTAGAACATACGTTCATGACCATGTAGATTAAATCCTCTGTGGCCTTTGTTTATCCTCTTCTGTTTGTTCTCTCCCTTCTTCCCAGTGCGTGCAAAGAATCATTGCGAAGACGTTGGTCACAATCTCTTGTCTCTGTCTGGCTGTGGTTTTGCTCTGTTGTGCATAGGCAGGTGTTAGAACTAGAATAATCATTTCTAGAAATACACCATGAAAGCAGAATGCTCAATTACACTGTGTTCTTCTGGTGCATTTACACATTATATCACACTAAAAGTACAACTGGCTGCTATGTTTTTTTAATATAGATTTCATTTTGGTAAACCCCAGCCTTTTTACTAATATTTGATCTGGTTAAATCTTGTTAATCTGTTTGAATTGTATTTGTTAATAATGCAAATATTTCTAATCATCTTAAGAATAAAACACTTCATTTTTGTTAATGGTTTTGGGGAAGGATTCTAACCAAACCAGTTTGAAGAGAAATATGAACATGTGCCATTGTATTATAACACTATCCACTTTCTTGACAGTTAAAGTCTTTTTTTTAATTATTTTTTTGTAGCATGTAATGTATATGTTCATAGTATGTGAAGTAAATAAAAGTATAGCCAAAACTTTGGCTTGGTGTCATTCTCAATCAGCTGTCATTGTAATACTTGTGTTTAAGAATATAGAAACAGAAGCGCTGTTAAGTCTGTTTTTAATTGACCACGCTCATATTAAAACAGTTAAACCTAATACCTGCAGAAGGAAGACAAGATGACTAAAATAAGTTATCAACCAGAAAATATCACAGCCTTTTTCAAGCAAGGTGAATGTCTGTAACTATCTGAGTTCCTTCAGTCCAGGGGGAGGGCGAAAAGTATTCTCAGTGCAGAAGGACTCAGGAAGAAAGTAAAAATGAGACTTGTCAGTTATTTGTCTCACTTCTAACTAGAGGGATGCATTGGAAAATAGTTTGGGGATTCTTTAGATGACTTAAATCAAAATCCCCCCAAACATTTGGCCTTCTGGAGGTGCTCTTTAGCTCACAAGGCCCTTGCTGCATAGAATAGGCCATGTTTTATACCCCCAGTTTACTACACTGCGTGTTGGTTCTGGGAATATGCAGGGAAGACTCTTGATGGTCAGTGATCCTCTTTCTTGCTGTTAAGTTCAACAATGGCATTTGCTTTCTCTCACTACATCACAATGAAAGCACTCCGCGTTTTAGTTGATTGGTATTCAGTTGGGAAGTCACTACACATAATTTTCTTCATCAGTACCTTTTGGTGGAGTCCTTTAACTACACTGAGATGCCAGTTTTCCTGTCGTGCCTCCACACAATAACCCCATCAGCCTCATATCATCAATTTCCACAGGCAGAGGTAGCACTGCCCTCAGCTTTACTCCTCGCTCACCTACTTCAGTATTGGTATTTGCAAAGCTCCGTGGCTTTGTTGTGCAGGATTTACGCAGAGAACTGTTGCTGCTTCTTGCAGTGGTGATTTTCTGTTGCAGTAGCAGTCCAGTCGGTTTGTGTAAATGTTGTGGGTGCAAAGGACGAGGCAAGGATTGCATCAGGAAATCGAGGATCACGTAAAGTCCCTACATTGAGGCAAATCTAATTCATCGTGCACAGCCCCATGCAGAACTAACTCTTAGCTGCTGAGAAAATAGGCTTTTTTGGTTACGATTTATGAAGCGCAGAGGTGATTTGTACAACGTTACACAAATACACAGTGACTGAATACTGGGATTCTGGATGCCTACCAGAATCCTTGGTAACTGCACTGCGTCCTTGCGGACAATTATGAGGTAAAGGTACATCGTGATTCCCAATTTCAACAAAATCTGCATTTTCTGATCGTATTTCCTTCAGACTGGAAACAGTTTTTGTGTGTTTTTTTTTTTTTTCCTGGACTTGATACCTAACTTTCACCTCAGTCCAGACACGTTAATATCTTTGTGCTTTCCTGTATATATTTATATATATATATACAAATATTTCCAGATAATTCTGAGGACTGAACAACAGTTGGGGTCCAAAAGGTCCCATGGAAACATTTTTACACCCAGAACACATCCAGCGGTGCCCCCCCCTCCCACACCCGGCCGTTGCTCCCGGCTCTCCCTCACGCGAGCAGGGCTCCCCGCCAGCCCCCCAAACCCCAGCGGCTCCGCACCTCTCGCCCGCTGTCCCACGGCCGCCGCTCGGGAGCAAATGGCCGCGCTCCCGCCCCCGGCCCCGCCGCCGCCTCCCGCCCGTTGCTAAGGAGCCGCCGTTGCCATGGGAAGCCGCAGGGCGCATGCGCGCGGTTGTGGAAGTGCCCGGATGCAGCGGGAGGAGGTGCTGCCGCCATATTTGCCCGGAGAGCAGCGAGCTGGTAGCTGCTGAGCCCCCCAGACCCATCGGCTTCCATCCGCCCCGTACGCTCCCCGACGCCGCTCCGCCTGCAGGACATGGACGATCGGGAGGACCTCGTCTATCAGGCTAAGTTGGCCGAGCAGGCCGAGCGCTACGATGGTGAGCGCCGGCCGGGAAGGCCGTGCAAGGCCAAGGGGAGAGGGAGGGAGCGGCCACAAAATGGCGGCTGGGCGGGGGTGGGGGGGCAGGGGCGGAGGAGGGGGGCGCCGACAAAATGGCGACGGGGAGCGCCCCCAGGGCCGCGGAGCCGGGGATGGGGGGCCCCGAACGAGCGGGCGGCCGCGGCCTGGGCGTGGCCCGCTTCGGGGGGCGGTGGCGGCAGAAGCCGGGAATAAAATGGCGGCCGCGAAGGGCGAGTCCTGAGGGGGAAGGGGGAGCCGCCCCCGCCTCGGGGGTCCGACAAAGAGACCCCGCGTCCCGCGGGCGGCGGCGTGCGGCTCGCCTCCGGCACGGCGCTGTGCCGCCCTCCGGCCCCGCGGAGCTCGGCGCTGTGGGGCTGAGCTCGGTTCGCCGCAGACAACGCCCCGCGCCGGCCCTCGGGAGGCGATGCCGGAGGGGCCCGAGGGAGCGGGATGGCGGTTCTCTTTCTCTCCGTTCGCTTTCCGCTGGAGCCCGCAGAGGGACAGCTCTCGCCCTGCAGCGCTGCCCATCATTACCTAAAGGAAGAGCACATGCTTGCGTTACGTGCTGGAAATCATTACGGACCGTTTTACATTGCCACTTTGTCTTTTTTTTTTTTTTTTTTTTCCCCTTTCCCTTTGTAAGCTCCATGCATGATCCCTTTATATCAAGGGAAAAAAGGGGCGGTGGGAAGGAGCTGGCAGCACCGGATGGTGCTTCTTGCCCCCAAAATGTCTGCCGTGTCAGCGTTCCCTTCAAGGTGCTTTTCTTGCCTATAGCAGAAAGGGCCTTTAATTTTCTCGGTGGTGTTAATCATCTGGGATTGTTCCTTTTGCCCTCAGACCCGTGTTTATGCATTTTGGGTGGAAGAAACACCGGTGTGTGTAAAGGATGCGAGTACAGTTAGGTTTCATTTAGAAGTAGGGGGATGCTGTGGATCCTCGAATTGGTCACAGTTTTCTCAGAGCAGAGGAGTCAGCTGGTGGGAATTAGGCTTTGTTCTCCGAGTTATTGCTTAGAAAACTTCTGATAACGTGATTCCAAAACATCCGAGAAATAAACATTTTGGGGAGGAAAACAGAAACTCAAATGAGGAAGGAAGGAGTAATTAAGACCATCTGCAGTGAATGTTCTGGTAGGAAGTGGGGTAGGAATGAGAATCCCACTGAGTGACAGCAACCAAATAGTCTCCTCCCTGTTAATGTAGGGACTTAAAGGGAAAAAATGTCCCCCAAACCAGGCATTGTGGGGTGACTGAAGTCCACCCGTTCAAGAAAGATGCAGCTCATAGTAGGAGTGCAACATCTATGGGAACAGGTGGTTGAGGAGGGGGCTGTAGGGTATTTTTTGTGTTTTTTTTTGTCTCCTTAGCACTGTGGGATGGGAAGGTGCATTGTTCTCCCTGCTGCCATCTTCCACAAAGACCACAAATCCAGCAGTATTGCTGGAGTTGAGCCTTTGCGTGTTGGGTGGGGGAAGGTTTGTCCACCTGGTACAGGTGAATGTCAGTGCAGCAGTGAGCACTGGCTGTGGTTTGATTGGAGCCCCAAACCAGCTGTCTGGGGGGTAAATCATTTTTGGGAGCTTTTGAGGTATAACTGTCTGATGCTTTCCTAGATAAGTGGTAAATCACCTCTTTGGAAAGTAATCAGATCCTACCCCATGATAGAAATCTACAACACAGCCTGATTTCCTGGCAAAAAAGAAAGGGTTGATAGAGATTGCCTTTGTGTGGCATTTCTGTCAGTGGGCTTTCCATCCCAACGCTCCCATGGATGTTTGCAGAATGAGTTGGCTAGGTCAGAATTTAGAGGGCTTCTGTGTGGCTTCTGAATGGTAACGAGAACATTATCACTGAGGAAGTGATGGTACTTCAGTGTTCTTATCTTTAAAGCAATATTGTGGGTTTTAGACTTGCAGAATTTGTTGGCATTGAGTTGAGTCAACAAATTTAAGGTGCATCCCTTAATTCTTCTAGCTGTGCTAAAGGTGTCCTCCTTTCTCATGTCCCTGGCCTGGAAAAATATGTACTGTAGGTGCAGGTTTAGCATCTAATTCTCTATTCTTGTTCAGTTGGAACCAACTAAAAAATGAAAAATATATTTTGTTCTCATTTATATGAAATGCTGCATTTCTGCTGAGGCTGCTCAATGTGAATGAAATGGTGTGGGGAAGTGAAGTGATGCTTAGTTTTGTTCTTTAAATTTATCTTTGAGAGACGTGATAGTGAGGTAACAGTTAACTTTGATACTACTGATGGTAAGTACTGGCTACAAATATGCTGGAATAGAGACCTGTTCTGCGACTTGAATATGAATGCAAAATGACAATTTTTAATGTTTAATGTTAGGATAGCATTACGTCCTGCCCCATCTTTCTCATTGAGACTCAGCGTGCTGAGTGGTTAGAACAGCCATGATCCATGGCATTTAAGGCAGCTCCTAAGGTAGGCATCTAACAAGTTTTTTGGTTTTTTTTAGTTACATGACCCACTTAAGTTCTGAAGCTTGCAAGCTGTGGAAGTGAGTTGTTGGGAATCTAGTCCTGTGTCTGTACAGCCTTTGGGGTATATTGGCCCAGATTAAGAGGACATCTTTCTTGGGTGCTTTTGCAGTGTAAATAATGCTTAAGCTGTGATCTCTGGAGATAGTAGGAGATTTGGGTGTCTGACTATCTTTACAGATCTACTTAGGCATGTCATGACAGATCACAAAATGCCAGGAAGCTTACTTGTATTAGAGTAAGCTTTGTGACAAATCAAACTTCAGAAAAAAAAAAAATCACACTTACTTGCAGTTCACAGAATCACAGAATGGCCTGGGTTGAAAAGGACCGCAATGCTCATCTGGTTCCAACCCCCTGCTATGTGCAGGTCGCCAACCAGCAGGCCAGGCTGCCCAGAGCCACATCCAGCCTGGCCTTGAATGCCTCCAGGGATGGGGCATCCACAGCCTCCTTGGGCAACCTGTTCCAGTGTGTCACCGCCCTCTGGGTGAAAACCCTCCAAGTTCCTTCAAAGACTGTTACCAATAGTGTAATATATGTATGAAATGCCTTTTCTGGGGAACAGCTGGAGTAGATAAAACTGCGTTGGTTTATGAAATCACCTTACTAACGTTTTACTTTCTTACATCAAGAGATTGTATGTATCTGCGTTCTCACGGACTGCTGAATGTCAAAACTAACTCTCCGTTGCAGAAACTAGGTAGCACCTTTCTTCTCATCAGTTGAGAAGCATGCTAGGATAGAAGGTAAGCTCTGGGTGAATACTGTGGGTGCTTCAGTCCTGCTAGCAGTTTTATACCACAGATCTTGAAATAAATGATTTGGAATTTACCCAGGGTGTAGTAGGTGAGGATAATAGGTCAGTTTACAGCTGGGAAGAAGATAATTGGCAGCTCTCCTGATTCCCAGTACAGTAAGTCAACGTGTAACTCCCATGTTGCTATTAACTCATTGCCAGAGAAGCAAGCCTCCTGAAGGCAGTAAGGTGTGATGCAGTACACTGAATCCAAGATCTGGACATACTGTAGAATGAATTGGCTCATGGTAGCAGGACTTGCAGTTACAGCTTGATGAAGAATCACATTCTCATTTGTGATGTAGATTAATGATTAAGTTGTTTGTTATTTTCAGTTTGCAGTGGTCCTCTTTCAAGTAAATAATGTACGTGTATCTAAGGGGTGTAATTGCCCTCTGCCCAACAAAGTTGTGTGAGAGGACCTTCCATAATTTCCTTCTTGAAACTTCTGAGATACCAGAAGTGTTGAGCATCCAAACTTAGACGGCTTGGTGCTCTACAAGGAGACCACGTACTGGGTTAGTGTCCATTAACTCAGACAAGTTCTTGTATAAGGAGTAGCAGATCTCAGTCAAACTGAAATGTATGATGAGACTCAGTCCTTGTGTTTGCCTGTGTCCGCTTTCAAACTGACTCTTGTTAGTAGTCCTCTTTGTTTTAGGAAAACACATTTTCCCAACTTGAAGATGTAGAAATGAGTTAGAAATTGTGTTGATAGTCTACAGGATTGATTGTGCAGAAAATGCCATTGTTACTTGGATTATTTGGTCTAGGTCATGTATATCTTCAAGAGCATTGAAGTAGGAGCATGCTTTGTGGAACTGTGTGGTTCAGAGTCTTACAATCAAATGATGGAGTTGTCTGGGATGCACAGGCAGTTAAAACCTTGGTTTCTCTTGCCTTGGATTTGGAGCTGATCACTGCAGTGAACAGGATGGTCCCTGCTGATATCATATGGATCAGAGGGCTGCACGTTTGGAGAGAATGGAATCTATGGGCTGTAGTTCTCATGGTTACACATCCCTTAATAGGGAAAACACATGTGCCATTATTTCTTCTGCTCTCTTTGGTCTTTATTGCTCTTAGCAATTTGCTGGGACTATTAAATTAGTATTGAATATTCTTTTTTCTGGATCCACTTAGAGATGCTAGCATACTTCCTAGCACTGATCGCTGTGTGGTTCCACTGGTGATCTTACTCTGCTCTGAGCACTGAGCCTACGTTCATACCCTGTTTGCTCTCTTTCATCCAGGTGTCCGTGCATGAGAGGATCTGATCTGTATCTGATAGCAGTAGAGTTCCTTAAAGAATCTCCGTGAGGGACCCTGGCCAATGCCTCGAGGAAATCTGGGTGGACTGAATCCCTCATGTCCTCCTTGTCTGTGTGTGTGACTTGCTCAGAGCATCAGAGTAGATCTGTGGGGCACTGTGTGCACTTACAGAAAGCTGTAGTCTTCAATATAGCATTTATGATCCACTCATTTTTTTTAAATGAAATAATTGCTCTTGAGCACTTGGAAGTGTTACGTTAATAACAGTTCCCCTTTAATGTCTGCTGGCACGTTTCTTAAAAGCCTTTTTCCTTCTGCTGCTGAAATCTTAGAGAACATGCGTGAGTTGAGGATCAGGTACTGCATTTTGGGTCCTTCTGGCGTGTTTGGTTTGTACATTACCAGTACTGCAAATGCTGGTTGTGGTGAACACAGGTGAGCTAAGGAAGAGGCATTGTCTTCCCTCATCAGCCATAGCTCAGGTCAAGTGGTTTCTGTTGCCACTTGTATTAATTACTGACCTAGACTTGCATTTTCAGTCTGAGTAGCATAAATGATAAAGCTGTCAGGTTTGTTCTGGTGTTGTTTGATATGCAGTGCTGCTCCTTCCTAAGGTCTGCTGTTAAATGTTGGATTCTGTTTGGAAAAGCTTGTAATTCTTCCAGAAAATTTACAGCATGTTGCCTGCTTCAGTTCTTTATGCAGAGATGCTCCAGTCCCTGAATTGTTGGGAATTCTGGAGATTGAGGAACGGAAAAATATTTTGTGTCTCTTTATTTTTCCCCCTGATAAAGAGACATTCGTTCTTTTGTTCTGTATGTTTCCTCATCACTTGTGCCCTAATAGATGGTTATCAGTGCTGTGCTTCTCAACACTTGTAAACTTCCCCCATTAGTTTTTAGTGCACACTAAATTAACTTTGTGGCTTTGTATGGGTCCATTAGCATTTAAAGCAAATGGCTCTATTTCTTGCACAAGGGTCATCTGTTCTGGAGGCTTCTCTGCTTTGTGATGGATTGCAGTCCTCCCATAGAACTACACTACTGCATTGTATTGTTCTTTTTCTATGGTGGTGCTTTCAAGGCATTGCGTTTTAGATCAATTAATTTGAATATATATGTATATATCTTTATTTTTAAAGGAATGGATACACTTCCAGCATTTAAAACTTCAGTTTTGGCTGCTCCTCTACCTAGGAGAAGGTGGAAAAACTATAGTTATGCTTAAGGGACTTAGAAAGCTTCATTGTGATTTACAGGCATGTCAAACTCTGTATCTTGGGATTTAAACCTGTATTCTTCTTCCTCTCTAAAACAGAAGGCCCAGCCCCGAGGCACACACCCTCTTGTGTGTGGTAGCCCTTATTGTGGCAGCCTCTGTCCTGTTCCTTTGTGCTGCACAGGCTGTGGCTGTGTCCCTGTGTCCCCTCCATGTGGCTGCAGGTCAGTGAGCACATTGGTGCTGTGAGGAGCCAGCCATGGTCCTGGCAGTGTTCAGGGACAGATAACTGATAGTGCCAGGTTGGTTTGGTGTGGAGTGCTGTGAAGGCATAGGCAGTGTTGTGTCTCTCTAAAATGCTTTTTTTTCCCTATAAAATATATAAAGGGTGTTACCTGCTTAGTCAAAAGTGTTCATTTCTTGTAATACTTCTCAAAAACAACCCATGGCAGAGGCCTGGGGAAGGATAGAAATCTGTAGATCTCCAGAATATTCTCCTGTCCTCTCAATTCATACTTCTGGGATTTCCTGCTCTGATTGTGGCACAGTGTGACAGTGGTATAATATGGTGACAGCCACAAAGCTGGAACTTAACCACTTAATTACAAGCTCTTTTGGAATCCATGTAATGCTGCTACTTCTCTAATGCAGCATTAACATCTTCAGATGGGGTGTGCAATGAGTTGTCATTGCTGCCATAATCCTTCTGAGATGTAATCTGAGACTTGTACTTTGTCACGAACCGTCTCTGAGCTTTTCATCTCTGCGTAGGATTTTCCAGACAGCTAAAGCTGCACCTAGAATACAAAATACTTGTTCTGTTTGTGGGCGTGTCTTTGTATAGAATATTCCTTGGTCTAGAATAAGGCTGCTTTTTTTTTCCCCCCAGTTGGTAAACGTACAGGTGTGCTTTTTCATTTTTCAAGGATGTAAGAGCCCAGGAACTTGCTGTTTCTCACCTCCATGTTTGTGGAGCAGTTAATTACCTACGTACATCACACTAATGTATAAAGAGATGCAAAGGTTTAGACAGTACATGTTTGGCTAAAGGATGGTGGTCATATTCCATCAGAACAAAGATCTTCACATTAATTATGGAAGCCTGGAAGTGAACATGGAAGATGAAGAGCCCAGCATCTCCACCTTTTCTATTTTCTGCACTTTCTAGAGGGTATTTCTTCAGCTCATGAACTTCTGTGACTAACGAGTGAAAGGAGGGCTGTACATTCACGGCTACATTCGCAGGTTAATCTCTCAAGCTGAAGCTGCAGTAACAGTTTCAATTACTTTTCTTATCTGAGGGCAGTTAAACATTAAGCTAAACTACAAGCCTTATAGTTCTTGCTGGAGCTTGGCAGAGATGTCCAACCAGCAGGGACTGCAAGTCTTCATTTGTGTTCGTCGTCCTTCACAAGAGCAAACACTGACAGGCAGACTGCCTTGAATGTACCTCTGCTGCATAAGGAACATCAAAATCTGAGAGCATAACTCATAGTTCAAGGAAAAATCAAAGTTCTGAAATGATTTGAATAGATGATAGGGTCACCTTATAGGAAATAAATCCTAGGGCATGCACTGTTTAAGTTGCTTGCTGTAACTATATAGTAGTGCTTTTAACTTAGCTAGTTTAAATTGTGTGCTTATGTTAAGTGGATTTAAAGAGTGGTTTAGGATGACTTTCTGAAATCTTCATCAAAAAGAATTTATTTTAAAACTGTAAGGTGTGGTGAACACTTTATCCTAGCATCACTTTTTGTCACTTCATGAGCTGGAGCAGCAGAATGTACTGTTAGAGGTAGGGCTGTTTTTTCTTGTGATGAGAACAGAGCTGCTATTAAATTGTCCTGCATATGTGGCAACCTGCTGGAGACTGATAACAGCGTTCCTGCAAGGGAGAAAATTGAGGCTAGAGTTCTATTACTGAAATGGCTTCTGCCTGCAAAGGTGATGAGTTTTGGCACCTGATGGGAGGAGGGAATGACAATTCAAATTCACTTGCATCTTCCTACTTACTGCCATTATACAGCAGAACATGTGAAGGTTTGGGGGTAGGGGAGAATGAGGATGTGAGGTAGAAAGGGTTAGGATGCTGCTGGGGGCTCAGTCTCATTAATGGCTTTCTGTCTGTGGGATTCTCATCTGCTCTAGAAGCTGAAAGGTAATTGAGCTGAAGCACTCTTTGGCAGGAGATAACTTAGAGCTTCTGGGTGTCTCAGACTAGGCTCTCTCAGCACATACGTAATAATTTCAGCCTTTATTTTTCTGTTGTGTCATAGGAAATCATAATGTGATGAGGTAATGAAAGGATTAAAGCCTTCCTTAAGTAATTCAGGCTTTTACTTTCACTTGGATATAGAAAAACAGCATTTAGTAATCATTTTTTTCACCTGAGGTTTGGAAGTCTTTTCTAAATGGTTTAAGCTATAAATACAAATTACATTTAGTGTGTTATTTTTCCAGTGCAAATAGTTGCTTGGCATGGCTAGGTGGTGCTGCTCTGCTTATCCTCAGGAGGACTCTTTTGTCACTTCTCCAAGCAGTTAATTTTTCTTCTGGTGGTTTCCATTTGGAACTTCGTCTCGCTTCCCTAATGGCAGCATTCTTGCTGCTTTGCTTCTATGGGATCCTACTGCTACTATGGGATCCTACTGCTAAGCTGGTTTTGTTTGTGTCTCAAGCTGTCCTTAAGAAACGTTTTGGGTACCCCTGTCAAATGCATTTAAAAGAGCATCAGGCAGTTCCTTTGTGTAGGTGCTCACTGACTTGTTTGGAACATTGCTCTCTAAAAGCAATGTTGACTGTATGACTGGATGAAACTGTAACTGTATGAAAGGAGGAGGGAGCCTATTTTGACAAGTTATCATTAATGCACAGCTTCTCTTGAATGGTTTGAAAGATGTTTTAATGTTGAGAATAACTGCATGACCTTTTCGTCCTAGAAATGGTTGAATCAATGAAGAAAGTGGCTGGAATGGATGTGGAGTTGACAGTGGAAGAAAGAAACCTGCTTTCTGTTGCATATAAAAACGTGATTGGAGCCAGAAGAGCTTCCTGGAGAATAATCAGCAGCATTGAACAGAAAGAAGAAAACAAAGGAGGAGAAGATAAATTAAAAATGATTCGGGAATATCGGCAAATGGTAAGATGTAGTTGGTGCTGGAGCATAGTGCCATTTAGCTAAAAAAAAATCTGGACTCTGCGTTTGTTACCCTTAAGTTTAAGCACTGCCATGTTTGTAGGAACAGGGAATATTAAGATACTGTGCTCATTTCAACTGTGAAACTTGGATGTGTAATGAGCTGTAGGGCCGTGCTATTTTCTCCCTTCAGAAAGGGGGGAAGAATAGATGGAAATAACTGAATGGTGAGTCTAGTCAGCCTGTGCAGCTTTACCTAAAATGGAGAACTTGGAGCAAGCTTAGCCTTTCATCAGTGAGGGCTAATGAAACCGTCGGCTATTAAAACAGGGAGCTGTTCCTCCCCCCCCCCCCCCCCCACCCTGGCCTCCTTAAGTGATGCTTTAATGTGGAGCAGACGTTCTCCTATAGAAACGAAATCCTACGCGTTTCTGCAGAGACTTCAGATCCATCACTGCAGGATCAGTGCCTCCACGGTTCCCATCTTCACTTCCAGAGAAACAGTGGAGTGTCTCTTTTAACCACCTGGCACTGATTCATACGCTGTCAATGGAAACGATGTTGGCTTGGAACTCTTTTCTGAAGAATGGCTCTGGGCTGCTTTCTTTTGACTCATAGCATTTTGTTTGCTCCATGGAATTGTTCAAGTTCTGAGTTTCTAATTTTATGCTGGCGTGCTGATGGGGTGAAGCTCTGCCAGTTACATACAGTCCCAAATACCATTTCTTGATGGGTATCTAAAGTCTTCCTAGCAGAGCATATAAATTAAGGCAGTATCATTTGTCTTAAATTTCATGCTTTCAAGCTGTGGTGTTTTGGTCTTTGCTTAACATTTTGTGGGCAGTTTTATCTTTTCCAGAGATCCTTTTAATAGTGAAAAGACTTTTCATTGTCTCTGGAAGGACTGTAAAATACATTGTTCTGCATTTCTATTTAAAGCAAGCAAGTGCTGTGCAGAACAGACTGATGAGCAAGAAATACACACCTTGAAGTAGTGTATTGAGATAAGTGTACAGGCCACATAGAGTGCACTGCTGTGCAGCAGTGCTTTCATCTGTTACATTTTTCAAGGAAAGAGCCATCACAGGTCCTTCTGGGTGCTGTAGGGTTTAGGTGGAGGAATGCAGTGGGAAGCACAGGAGTGCATTTCCATGCTGAAGAAAGAGTAGATGTGTCTGCCTGCATAGCCCAAGTGCCCCAAGAGGTTCGTGCTGTTGGCTGTAGCTAAAGACCATGTCTTATTTGTAATTACTGGAAGACTTATCTGATACGTGGAGAGCATTAATTGGCTTGTCAAGACAGAATTTGAGCAGTAAGGGCCTAAGGAACATATGCAGAGGTTTGGGTGCAGCTTCTCTCTTTTGTTGCTGACACGAGAGCTGCAGAACTGCCCTGCTGTCGTACTCAGTGCTTGGGGGTGCAGATAAGGTCTGGAGTGTTGGGGTTATTTTGCTTACTACCCATCAACAAATACATACTGTTACTTAATTTCTCATTTTAAATTGAATGTTGTTAAGAGATCCTTCCTGTGCTTGCAAGACTTTGAGGAAGGAGAAGGGGAAAAAAGAAGTGCTTTTCTGGGGACCAACAGGCCAAGTTGAAAGTACTGGGGAGTGGAGAGGAGCGCTGTCAGTGGAGAAATTCTCCCCTATCACGAGAACCAGCAGTGGGCTGGCACAGCTAGAAATTGCTGCTGAGTTGAAATAAAAGGTGTAGTTCTTGTGCAAATAATGGACGTTTCTTGTCTGTATTGATATCTGTTATAATTTAACACTTTTTGGTTTTGTTCAAACTCCATAGACTTTAAGTTACTAGCCAGTATGACTTGGGAAAGATCTCGGGGTGATGGTGTGAGATGTTAAGACAGATGTAGCAGAACACATCGTAGCCATGTGGAAAAAATGTTGCCTATGTGATTCCTGCTTTTTTTTGGGCATGTGGCCACATGGATGTGTGGAACTGGAGCTCCTGGCTCCATTGCATCTCTGTGGATGAGAACACAGGCTTTCTTAGCTTGTCCTTGAGCGGATGAAGCAGCATGTTTGCAGACGATGCAGCTCATATCCTTGCTCTAAGACCAAATCCCTTCACTAATAGCATAGGACAAGTGTTCACCTCTCCTTTAAGGTCTGTATTTACGTGTATTTCTAGTGCTTGTGCTTAACAAGCTGGGCTGTGTTTTGGGGAAGCTGCAGGGCTGCCTTCACCTCTTCATACATAGCCTACGCATTAGGCTGTGTGTTGATGTGCTCTTTATTTTTCAGGGGCACAAGGAGAAAGGTAGCTCACAGATTTCAGCAACTGCTGCCTGGTTTCGTGTTGCATCCCAGTTATGAGGCACAGCTCTTCTGTGGGCTAAATACTGAACTAGGGCAAGGAATTAGAACAGGCCTCGATCTCCTGGTGGTTTCCAGTAAGTTTCTTTGTTGGAGTGACCAGGTGGTTCACAGGGCTCTGTACCTGCAGAGCTGAGAACACAATCTGAAATCTGCTTAAACCCGCACCCCTACTAAAGTAGGGAGGCACAGTAGGGACCACTGCACACCTACTGGGATGAGCCAACTCTCCTTGCCAGTCAGAGCCTGTAGTTCTGTGTGTTGTATTTTGAGCTGTAAAACTGCCTGTTCCAAGTGCTCTGAACAGGCTTAGTGTGGGCTCCTGTGCTGGCTTTGCAGAGCTCAGTGATCCAGTCTGGAAGAAGATCCTTTTTGTAAAAGATCTCTTAGGATTTGGGGGAGAGGAACGGGGGGTGGGTGGGAGGGAGATGGATTCTTTTCTGTTCTAAACTCAGTTTGTATGAAATCTTTAAGTTTAAAGCCTGATCAGGGTAAACATTGCCCTGGTCAGCAGCTGATCTCTGGTAACTCGTGTGAATGATCCTTGAAACACAGCTGAAAAAGGTCTGAGATGAAATGGAACTTTGTACATGTGTGGTTTAACAAAAGAAGATTAGAAACTGATTTAATTCTTTGCAGTTTTGCTGAAGATCTCTCTGCAAAAGAAGTCATTGAGAAAGAGGATCAAGAGGAAAGAAGTTTGCAGGAACTGACTGCTGGCAAAGGTTTTATAGCTTTTGTAGCACAAGAATATATGAAGTAGATACTTCAAGTGACTGTATTTCAGCAACTTCCTTAAGCATTTGTCACATAACTAAGTATAGCATTTAACTCCCCACTTGAATGTTAGGGCATCCCAACACTGTTTACACATGACATCTGCTGTAGATGAATTTACCTAAAGGAGCTTTTCTATGTCTGTAACTTGGTACAAATTGGAATGTGCCAGTTTAACTTCTTTTAGATCTGCAGCATAACATCTCTTGAGATTAAATGTGGGTACAGACTGTGATGGTTTGGGAGCTCTGTAGTGATGTTGCATGGTAAGAGCATCGCTGTGTGAAAGGAAACTGTATGGGTGAAGGGGTGAGAAGGGCAGTGGGCTGAGGGGCTGCCCTGTGGTGTGAGATGTGCAGCTCCTGAGGCAGTTCATTGCAGCTGATGTTCATGCCTTCCATTGAAAACCTCTGCTTTATGGAGCCTAGCAGTGCTTTGAGCCAAAGTTGTCTCTAGCTGTTACTATGCAAGTTAATGCTGAATTGTGAGAGAGCAGCAGTGGGTTGCTGTGCACTTTGCCAACCCCTCCTACTGCGAGTAATGAGGAATGCTGGGAACAAATCCGTTGTGGGCAGTGCTGATGTGCAAAGACAGTTCTTAGGTTGTTTTTCTTGGAGGTACTTCATTTCTTTGCTTTCAGGTGTGACACTTCCTATGGTAGAAACCAATCTTATAAAACCCTTTATAGTCTAAATCAGGAAGAAAAAGTGATGTGGCCATTTCCACCTGTGGCTATTAAAGTCCTCATATAAGACTTTATATATTGGTTTTCCTTTGTTGCTGACCTTGCTGTTAGTGTTCATGGTTTCTGCTATGCTTTGCTTGTTTTGTCGCCTGTTTCTGAAGTTTGTATTTTTTCTGGATTTGTTTCTTTTATCTGTGACATTTTTGATTGTTATTACAGGATTTTTGTTGTAGGGCTCTCTGTTAGACTGTGTGTCCCAGGTGGGCAGTGAACACTTGTTGTGAATGTGTAGCTTAACCCCGAGGATGAGATGGAGTTGAGCTGACCTCTCTGAACTGCATTCATATTGTTCCCCTTCACCATTACCACTTTAGGGCAGCCTTCCAGGCTCAAAAATGTGAGGCATTAGTCGTGCAAGTCTTGCAGTAAGGAATTATATGCTGAGACAGACGTAATGCAACTGTCTAGCAAGATGTTTTCCAGGGAATGTGTAATTCCATTATTCAGTTATGCATTTCATCATCCATCAGTCCTTGCCTCTCTATGTCCCAGCTAATTGCCCCGTGCTGTTTTTGTTTAATGTACCTGTGGACAGCTGAATCTTTTATTCTGTTTTTCTTGTTTTCCCCCTGCTTGGATTTTTGTCACCTGTTTGATGATATTTTTGGAACAGCCTTTTAGTCTCAGTGCTGACCTTGTCTCATTGTGGTTATTTTTCTTTTTAGGTTGAGACTGAACTGAAGTTAATCTGTTGTGACATTCTGGATGTACTGGACAAACACCTCATTCCAGCAGCTAACACTGGCGAGTCCAAGGTTTTCTATTACAAAATGTAAGTGTTGCCATGTGAGGCGAGGACTGCATGTTGTAGCTGGAATAGATAACAAGAATACAGTAGTTACAAATGGTTGTTTTTCTGCACAGTCAAGGATGGTAATTTCTTCCTAGAAGAGAGCAGTTCAATTGTGTGTAATGAATATCCCTTTTTGTCTGCATTTGGGGTGTTAGTGGCAGGCAGGAGCTTTAGGCCAGTTCAGAATAAGATGGTCAGAGCTTCTCAGGAGCTGTTGTGCAGACTTTAAATGTACTAACCATTTTCTTTGAGATAATACAGGATCTCATTTCTGCTTTAGTGCTTTCTTGCATGAGCTGTGATCATACAGTCTTGAAGCGATCTTTATCTTTAAATGATCCCCTCTATTTGAAGTATCCCTATTGTTGCAGATTTAGAAAAACCACAATATTAGATGAGGTGCTCTTGTACAGCTGCGCGGGTGGATAATGGGGAGAACAGCACTATGATTTCTGTACCAGTGCAACAGGAATTAAATGCAGACTTTTTCCTGCTCAAACCTCGGTGGTTTGAAACTCACTGAGGCACTGTTGTCTGGACAGCAGTTCAGCAGTAACACCCCTTAATGTGTAAATGTATAAAATAGATTTTGGAACTAAGCAGTTCTTGTGACTGGTGTGGAAGTAAGGACTAATGAGTTCTTGTTTGTTCTGTTCTTGCTTTCAGGAAGGGGGACTACCATAGGTATCTGGCTGAGTTTGCCACAGGAAATGACAGGAAGGAGGCTGCAGAGAACAGCTTGGTGGCTTACAAGGCTGCTAGTGATATTGCAATGACAGAACTCCCACCAACACATCCTATCCGTCTAGGACTTGCCCTCAACTTCTCTGTATTCTACTATGAAATTCTTAATTCTCCTGATCGTGCCTGCAGGTGACTGAGAAGATGGGGGGATTTTCTGTGAATGCTTAACAAGCTGAATGTGATTCCCAGTTGGGTGTAATGTCTTCTAACTCAGAAACACTGGGCTGGCTTTTTTCTTGCTTTGTTTGAGGTTAGGACATGGGAAAAGCTTTCAACTTTTCCTTTTCAGCCCATATGCATTTGTTTATCTGAGAGTAGATTATTGGAGAAGCAGAGTAGCATTAACTTGTGAACCAGTGGCAGCTTGACAGCTTGCACGTTAACTTTGTGCACGTCCTTATCCTGCAAGAAGTGTAACTGAACTTGACTCTCTTGCTGTTGACTCTTAAACAAGTCTTACACAACGTACGAGAGGTCATGGTCACAGAAATGAGTGACATCTACAGAATTATGATCTCATCCATCTTTAGGGATTTAGTTTGTGTGGGCATAAAAATGAGGAACAAAGCAAATGGTGTATTTCAGACCTGTCACTGCAGGTTAGGTAAATACTTTTTTAAAGCTTTTAGCAAACAGCAGTGCTGCAGGGTGTAGTAATGTTTAAGGAAACATAAATGGAGTCAGTACTGTTTTTAGGCACACAAAGTGGTCAGTTTTGAAGAAAAAAATTCATAGAGGCTGTGGTTGTCCTATAGCCAACTAAAAGATGGGTACTCTGAGTAATAGGCTTGGTGTGTAGGCTTCTAAATTCCCTTTCTTAGATGGTGTTAAATTGGATTTATTCTGTGCTTACAGGTTGGCGAAAGCAGCTTTTGATGATGCTATTGCAGAACTGGATACGCTGAGTGAAGAAAGCTATAAGGACTCTACACTTATCATGCAGTTGTTACGTGATAACCTGACACTATGGACTTCAGACATGCAGGGTGATGGTAAGTGAGCTCAGCTCTGAACTGCTGCGTCTCCGCATTCCTGCCCACAAAACATTTAGAAAATATTTAGATCATGAATGGCAGCAGTAAAAACACCAATAAGGAAACTTTTTCAGCTTCACACTTACAGGTGTGAGATTAGTAACATTGTAAACATCAATGATTAATTTAAAAGCAGTGGCTTAATTAGTCTGTTTCGTTAGTGGCTTGTCGTGTTGGTCTCCCAGTTCCCCTTTCAACCAGATGTGAATTTCCAGTGCAGGAGGAAGTATTGTGAGTGGTCTGGTTCCCTTCTCTCAGGTCACTTCTGATATTTGGATGTTTGAAAAGCTTTTCTTTCTTGAAGTACTCCCAGCAGATGTTAGGCTTGTGCCTCCACAGAGGGCGTTGCCAGAGCAGAGACCGAGTGTGTCCCCAGCATGGGGCAGGGAGCACTGCTCACTGACATCTGACAGTTATTTGGTGTTCTAAGGAAGCTGTTTTCTCTTAGACTTTAGCATACAGTGCCAGGTGTAAATTGCTTTGTTTGCCTTGTCCCACTTACTGGCAGTTTAAACACAACTTTATCAAGAGAGAGAACTCATGCTTTTGTTGTTGTTTAAAAAAAAAAAAAAGTTCTGGAAAGAAGTTTTCAAAAAAAGCTGTTTTTTCTTTTACCTTAAGAGAAGCATGTGAGTCCTGTTTGAAGTATATTACACACTTAGATACTCAGAGGTCTGAAACAACAATACAGCTTGACTTCAGATACTTAATAAAAACTGTAGGATGCTTATTTAAGACATTACTTGTACCATGGTGGTAGTCAGAGGGCTTCTCTTTCCAGTACTGTATCCCTCTGAAAACAGCTGTAGCATTGCAGACTTCCTACATGTTACCATGTGGATGCTACAGTTAAAATGTTACCCCAATTTCTTTGGGCTTATATGCACTGTAAGTGGATCAGTATAGACACTGCTCTAACACTGCAGTGCTATTAGGTGCCTTCCTTGCTGTGCTGAGGCACTGGGAAAGAAATTTCAGCACAGCTCACGAGGCTGGATGGCTGATGTGAGGTAGCAGCATTGTTACATCTTCCAGAAGTAACCTTTGTTTGCATGTGAGCTGTGTGACATTTCATATCACAGAAATTTAACAAGACTGTTTGCAGAGGCTCTTTAAATACCTTTTTTGCATAATTCACATTCAAATTTCTCATCATCATTAGCTCTGTAGCGTAGAAAACTAATGTTTTTGTTGTTCCTGAAACAGTTCAGAATCCTGTTCTTACTGTTCGTGATGCATCCCAGAAGGACTGATTACAAAACTGCAAATACTGCAGAACTGCTTAAAACTGTTCTGCAGCTCAAGTTCCCAAAGAATGCAGTGTTTGAGTGATGTGTACACGTGTAGGTGCAAAGCTGTGTTTTCCTTACAGCATGCAGTAGATGAACTGAGTGCATTTGAAGCAGTTACTTCCAGAACTCAGTGTCCCAGAATGGCCTAGAGCCTTTAAGTATAGGCAGACATTAATTGTGGCATTCCGAAAGGTGCTCACTGTTACTGCTTTCCTGAGGGGTGGTGGTGACTTTAAAAGAAAAAAAAAAAAAGCCTTTTGATCATTTTGCCCAGCCTTGGATTCAGTTGTGTGGATTGCAGTGATATTCTGAAATGGAGCATTACTCAGCTGCTGCACCTTTTCATCTCATGTACCATGTCTTAACCATGCCATAGACAAGCTGTTCAGTTTACTTCCACGCTTGTGATGTCGTCTTCATATGATTCCTATTCTCCCCTTCTTTCCTGCTGTATAGATTCCTAAAGGAAAGTCCAACTGTTCTTTTCCTAAAAAGTCTACTTTGTAAGTCCTTGTCATGGCTCAATGAGCTTTGCAGCCTCAGTTTTCCTCTGATCACTAATCATGCTTGCCTCTGTCACTGTTTTGCTGCTGACAACTGCTTGTATCTTGGGCTCCATTCCAGGGCTAAGCAATGTTCTGATCTCTGACCTGTTGCTCAGGTCTGATACATGTAACTAAGTTCCAACGTAACCCCAGTGTTTGGGGATTGAGCTGCATACCTGGATGGAATATTAAGAATATTTAGGCATGAAAAGTATTTCCACTATTGCCTGTTACAGGACTATTTGCTTAAGTGCATTGGCTAGAGCATGCTCAGATCTTCTAATCATCATCTTTGGTTAGGGCCTTGGCATTCTTCATTTAAACAATCTGTTTTTGTAGTTCTAGATGTAAATTTTGTTGTTGAACACCATGCAGCCTGCGTTCACAGAGTGTCAGGGATTGGAAGGGACCTCAAAAGATCATCTTAGTCCAACCCCCCTGCCAGAGCAGGAGGCCAGCTCTTCCAAAGTCTGCCTTGCATTGTGCCTAGTGGTAATTCTGAATCTGGACATGCTCTGAGCAGGCATTCTGATAATGTACTAAAAGTCATTAGTCTCATCTGAGTGGATTTTATTGCAGATTATGTTTTGGACAGTTCTTGTTTATGTGCCTTTAAGACAGTGCCATGTCACCTGGCTAAGGATAATTGTGAAGAAAGCATTTGTTCAGTTTCCTGTCAGTTAGCTTAATGTTGCATGCAGTGTGGCCCTAGCTGCAGTATGGTAACCTCTCCCTGTTGTAGCAGAGCTGTGCAGGAGGCATTGCATGCACCTCCTGTCTGAGTCCTTACGGATGGGCTTCCATTGCACTGCATGTTGCAGCCTGGTTGAATAGGTCCAAACCAGCTGCTTTTCCATAAGAGATGAGTTTCCACAAAGCATTCTTAATCACCTCAAGCCTAGGATTTCTCGTCATGTTGGATTTCACAGCAGGGAAGGGCATTCACGTGCCACTGGTGCAATTCTGTAAACTGGACTGCAGTCAGTTGCAGTTGTTGATGTTGAGTGGATTTGGACAGGAAAAAATACTGGTATTCTTCAGTGTTTTTGGTGTACAGTTTGTGGTAGCTGATTGGTGAGATGTCCTTAGTGATCTCTGGAGTAGAAACGAGGTTCCATAGGAAGGTATTCATTCTGTGATAAAAGGATGTGGACCTACAGCTATTCTGATGGTTTTCATCCTGGCTGTTTATCTCCTGATCAACAAACAGGGCTGATAACACACAGCCTCAGCTTTCAGGGTGGTTGTTCATTGTCTGTCCTTACAACAGAGTGTTGTCATGGCGTGTGCTGCAGTTATGGTATAAGTGTGACCAGTTGGTTCCAAGGCTTAACGTCCATGGAAGCGCTTCGCTCCAGAACTGGCTGTTATGAGCGTGTGTCATTTATGCAAGCGTGAGTGAGTGTGGAACTGCATGAAAGTATTAATCTTAGATGCTTGTTAAGGCTTTCTTCAGGTCTCATTTTTAGAAGCTAACTTCTTCCTTACTTCTAAATGCTTCCATAGGTGAAGAACAGAATAAAGAAGCGCTGCAGGATGTGGAAGATGAAAACCAGTGAGACACAAAGGCCAACAAGAGAACCCATCTCTGACCACCCTTCCCCCTCCCCACAAAAACCCTCAGTGTCACTCTGAGAACCACCAAATCTGACTTTTACATTGGGTCTCAGAATTTAGGTTCCTGCCCTGTTGGGTTTCTTTATTTTTATTTTTTTTACACAGTTTAAAAGTTCTTAAAGGCAAGAGTGAATTTCTGTGGATTTTACTGGTGCCAGCTTTTAGGTTCTTTAAGACACTAACAGGACTGCATAAAGGCTTTTCAGCATTACTGTGTTGTCTCCTGCCAGCTGTGGTGATGGCCATTAGACGTGGATGTGACACCTGGAGGCTGTTAGACTTGTAGGGGAGAGATTCCTTATCACGAGGTAGCATGCATGTGGTGGCATTTTTCTTTTTTTTATAATTGTTTAAACTGAATTTTATACCAATGTTTAAACTTAATTGGATGTTTAGCTTGAAGTTACAGGTTGCATTGGGATGTATATTGTAGTGGGGTTACTGTAATAAAAAAAAAAATAAGGAAAAAAAAAATCCTTCCAAACTGCTGAAATGTTGCTGAAAAATATGGTGCTGGTAACAGTTCAACAATCCGTGGCTGCTCATTCTTGCCTATTCTTTACTTTTCCTCAAAGCAGGTTAGCATTGAAGGTGGCATTGATAAGCCTGCATGCGTGTTCAATATTTTTTCTTTTCTCCCTCCCCCCTCCCCATCTCCCTTCGCTCGCTCAACCTCTTTTGTTCAGTATGTGTAACTTGAAGCTAATTTGTACTACTGGATATCTGACTGGAGCCACAGATACAGAATCTGTATTGTTCTTACTGAAACACAGCATGGAATTAACATTAAACTTAAATAAAACAAACCTAAATTAAAAATGCCAAATATTACTATGACTTTCCTTTATATTACTTCAACAAGAATAATTTTCCTCCGTTGCTTTGAATAGGAACGTTTGGAGAGGGGGGAAGAGAGAAGGAGAGAGGAATAACAGCACTGCTTTCCTTCTGTGAGATAAGTAAGTTGAGGCTTACAGTTGAGCCCAGCTTCCTTGACAGCCTGCGCTGCATCAGGAGAGTCGGAGCTGTTCCCCACCCCTTAGTCAGGTTTCCTTTGAACTCTGCACAAAGCACTATTCATGTTTCTTTTGCTTGCCTCTAGAGGATGACTCTTCCAGTGCAGTTGAGTGGGAGAAGGGAAACGCATCAATGTAGAGACTGATCTAAGTAGCTGAAGCCCTGGGAATCTTTGTAGGGGTGCTTTGCTCTGTGTGGCAGAAGGCAGCAGGAATACTGCTGGACCCAGGAACTTGGAGGTTCAGTGGCCTGTGATGTCCAAGGGTTGTGTGTGAAACAGAGGGAAATCACCCCTCTCTCCCTCCTGAAATTAAACATGCTGAAACAGCTTCTATGGTAAAGACAAGTTTCCTTCATAAAAATTTATTTAGTGTAGTCTTGAAGAGATTATATAATAGCGTATACAGCATTGTATAGTATATACACTATATGGCATATACAGTAACGTGGTGTATATGTAGTACAGTGTATACAGCATTCCAGGCCTGGGGCAGTGTTCAGTAACTGTATAATGTCAGAAACACAAAATGAGATGGAGCTGATGGTTCTGTCAGTGGCAGCATTCAGTTATGTGTTATTCAGGGCTTAGTGTGACTGCTGGAGCTACAGCAGCAGGAAGGGGTGGCACATGAAAGATCTCTAAGGCAGGTTGAGTGCAAAATGCACTGCTAGAGGTCTGGAAATGGGGATGGAAGCTGGAGCTGTCATGTGCTGTCAGCTGGAACTTTGACACATAGCTGCCCACCATGGGTTTGTTGTTAAATGAAGGTGCTTGGTGTTAACTTCTGTGATGCAGGTCGAGACCTGAGGGCAGTTTTGTGGCCCTGGAGGCTGGGGGTCAGAATAGTGCTGACAGCTCTTGTGGGAAGATGGCTGGCTGCTCGGAGAGGCTGTGGCACTGAAGGAGCCATCTCTTCCCCATTAAGGCAGTTGTGAGAGTTGTTGGTAGACTCTGCAGCTCTACTGTGAGAATTCAAACTTCCAGTTATCCCTGAAAAGTTTAGATGGGGAAAAGTAGTTTTTGTGCAGGTGCTGCTCGGAGCCAGATGGGCTGTGTGGAAAAGAGCAGGAATGCAGCTCGTGCACAGCCTGTGGCTGCGATTATGGGTTGCATTTACAGCTTAGAGGTGCATGAAGAAGTGATGACCTCTGCAGGTTATGGTACTTAGATTTTGTTTGGATGCACGGTTGTGGTTATGGTACTACTAGTATAAAAATATCATTATACAGCAAGAAATGGGAGAGGTGACTGCAAAAAGAAAAAAAAAAAAAGTTGCTGTATCCAGATGAGTGAAGTTACATGATGGGTTTCTCAGGTTAATACAGTCTGTTCATAAACTTAAAAACAACAAAAATTCCAAATCTAAAACATAAGTTTCCACATCAGTGCCATTTCTTGTAGTACATCTCTCATATTCAGCTATAAAGTATTTACAGGGTTTTACTCATTTACACAATATGGCTTTAATATTGTAATGTAAAGCATCAAAACATCTTAAAATCGTTCATAAAACACTTTGAATATAAAGTTTGGCATTTCATTGACTCTGCTGATGGAGCAGTGTTTCTTCTGATTGTGCTTTTCCATGATTTCAAGCACAAATTTTGGTCGTTTCCATCAAGGCTTAAACTCAAATAGAGTCAGAACTACCTCTCAAAGCCCGGCCAAGCAGGTTTCGTGAGCCACGGTTTCATGGACGTCATGTTGGACCCGTGTTGTTTGCCACTAAGGTAAGGAAGAGAAGGCCTTTCTTTTGGAACTTTTGTATTAAGAAAGCAAGATGCGTTTTGTGGGTTTTCTGAAAGTGCAGGTCTTTGGTAACAAACGAAATGAGCAAAGCAAGGGAGGCGGCGGGGGGCTTGCTGGGAACAATGTCCAGCCAATGGATGGGGTGTAGTCAGAATGATGGAAGAAGGGGTTCTGTGATGGTGGCACATCTATCATCGAGAGTTCAAACGAGGTGCAACCTGCAGGAGAAGACAGATAAGCTAGAAACAGATACTGCAATAGCTTTAGCTCCTGAATATCCTTAAAGCTCACCAAAGACTGGCCTGTAGAATGAGCCACGGGTGATGTTATGGGTATATAAAGCTCTGTGGGAATTCTGAAGCTGGCTGCTCTCAGCAGGAAACAAGCAGGTACTGGCTATTCACTGAGAGAAGTGATCCCATGGTTATCCTGAAACCCTCCCTAGGCTCAGCACTGCAGGAGGACTGATCTGTGGGAAGTGGGAGGGAGGGCAAAACTGGAAGAATGTTCTTAGGGATGGTTTGAAAGGGCTGGTGGAAAAAGGATGCGTTTCTTCATAGTATAGGAAGTTGTTTGGTTTGCTGACACAGATAGCAAATGGAGAGTGCTTAAGCAAATTTAATCTTCCTGTGTAGAGCTGGTAGATGTTCCATGGAGCAGGGAAAGCCTCTGACAGGACTGTGTTTGTGGGTTTTACAGGGCAGGTTTGTTTGAGCAAAGTGGAAATGCTGAATCCATTTCTGATAGCAGTCATCCTGCAGTAGGGCAGGGGAGTTGATCTTTCAGCACTGGTGCTGTAATAAGAGGTTCTGGATTCATTTCTGAGCAAGCCTCAATCTGACCAAGCATAAATCAGCTCCATGTGTGTATCAGATTATCAGGAAGACTACAAACAATTCCAAAAGGGAAGAGGAATTGTTCTTGTGTTTTTAAGACCTCTAAAACTTGTCTTGCACTAAAGACAGAATCATGTGAAAGATCCCGAGTGATTGATACAACAATTACTTGATGAGTTTGAGCAAGCCTGCCAGCCTCCTAGGACTGCAGGAGGAGAAGTGCAGTGCAGAAATCCGACTGGGAAGAAGGTTGCTGGACCAGAGCAGTGTGTTCAGCAAGGAAGTTGTGGCATGTGTCTGTCTGTAGTGCATGTGGCTTAGTGATGAGGTCTGGGTTCTGATGCACTGTAAGTAACATTTCTTACCAATCTTGGCCTGTACTCACCACGGTTAGATGGCCGTTCTTGGCTTTGGCTATAAGCAGTTCTGATCCTGATATAAAATCGATGACACCTTCTTTGCCTTGGCCAACTGTAAATTTTATGCTGCAGAGACAAACAGGTAAGAAACATAATTAGAATGTGTGACTCCCTTCTGTGCAAGTGGCTTCAATGTATTTGTGCTTAATTGCAATAGGTGTACTAGCTCAAGAAAATGAAGACAATCTTAATTAATGTTCTGATAAAATACGTATACTTGTAGCTCTGTAATGCTGAAGCAGAACCAACACAAAAATGAAGCAGCTCCTGAGCAGGGCTGGGCCTGCACAGCTTCACTCACCTGCCCTGGTTGATGTTGATGTTATTAACTTTGTCTGCCCGCATGGCTGTCTTTGTGAGCGTCTCTATCACGTGGTCACTTTGAAGTACAACATCTCCCTAGGATGGAAAACCAACGATGGCCTGTGATTGTGGCTTCGCAGTGACTGCACCAAGATAATTATTTTGAAGTTCACAGAGCTATTTCCCACCAGGATAGTATGGAAAGCATCTCTCAGGTCACACTGCACTGACAGCAGTTACTTCATTTGTAAGATAACAGTAATGGAGATAAGGAGCCAGGACCATTCCTGTCAGTTATTGGTGAACCCCATTTATGAGCACAAAAATTCTACTTAAAGATGGCACAAAGTGAGTTCATAGTGGGGCTGTTCACCTGTACACACCCCCACGTGTGCTTCTCCCCCACCCACCTCCACCCTGGATCTTCTGCTCTTTGTGCCTCTAAAACAGTTCCTAGAGATGGTTGGAGAAATGCTGGATGAGTCCAACTACCTTCTGTTTGTTGTCCTCACAGTGCACGTGCAGCACAAACAAGTTATCACTCAGGCTGCTGACGGAGATGCCTGCAATAGAGAGCACAGTGACCATCTAACACCCAACCTGACGTTGCCAGCTCTTGTGTGCATTGCAAAACCTCTCCCAGGAGTGCAGCAACTGCTGTTCCCACACTGAGAAACCCAGCAGCTGAGAAGCTTCATGGAAGCACTGTGCTAACATGGCAGCACAGAGGCTGAAGAGGCTGCAAGGTGACAGAATCAACGTATAGCTGTGTTCTTTCATATGAAAAAGCAACTTTCACACGCCTCTGTGCCTCAGAAGTAGGAAGAAGGTGTGTTCTCAGTGCCTGTTGTCTGGACTTGGTTTAAGACCTCGACAGTAGAGATGTCTGGATTAACTGTGCAAGGTGAGGTAACCTCGCAGAAATGAACATACAGATGTGCAGTAGTACTGTCTTAAGGGAGTGGTGGCTGTAGAAACCATTTTAAATGGTGACAGTTACAAGTGCAGTAGATAATTGCATTAGGGTAACATTAAAATGATGGTCAGGAATTGGCTGCAAGGAGGAGTGTTGGCAATGCTGGCAGCTGGAGCTGAGAGGTTTCAGATAGGACAGACAAGAAATGGCTGCTGTGTATCAGACACACAGAGCAGCTTTCTTTGACAAAGTTCACCCTCTAAAAGGATCAAATCCTTGTCAGATAGTGAGAGGCTGACAGCCAGCATCCCTGCAGCTGCTGTGCAATAATGGTGCAACTTCCTGCAGTTGGGAAACGGCTTTGGAGAGGTTTCTGGAGAGATGAATTGAGTAACTTCAGTGACATTTTATGGAATTTAATTTTAGAAATACCCAAGTTCAAGATATCTTAAACTGACAAATACTTTCTGTAATAATTTCATTCTTGTCAGGACAAAGACCAACTGGTTATTTTTTTTTATCACATTGGTTAAAATGAAATGAGCTAAACCCCATGTATGTTAACACTCACCTGTCAGATTGGCATAGTCAATCCGTTGTTTGATTTTGGAGTCTTCAACAATGATGACTGCATTCTGGGTGAGAAGCAGCTGCCGTGATCTTGCTTTGTATCCTTTCCGGTCATACTTGATGACAGGAACTGCATACTGAAATAAGTGTTATCAGTGCTAAAATGCATTTTGTCTAATTGGCAGCTGCCTCCCATCTAGCCTAGAGAGCTTGAAAAATCCAGACTTTGCTTCACTGTGTGTAGATTTCTGCATCATTCTCTTCCTCTCCCCCTTAAGCATCTCAAAGCACCATGAAGAGCAGTGCTGCCTTGCAACCCTTTCAGTTCTATCTGACATAACTTGCCTATACTTCCTGCTATATTCAGAAATCTAACCTTCAAAGACTTAAATTCTGCTGAGTAATTCTAAAACTTGATAAAACTATTAGGATGTGTATCTCACCTTAATTGCTTCATTTTCTAAAGCCTGAAGGACTTTAGCATTTATCTCTTCATTACCTAAAATGAAAAAGATCAGAAGTTTCTAGCAAGAGAAGAGTAAAAAATCTCCCCTTCTTCTTCCCAGCTTTGCACCCCCTACTCACCAAGTCGTGTGTTGATGAAGAGTCTAGGAACACTCTGAGGGTAATTGTCTTTTTTACCCTTAAAAATCTCACTGGCAATTACTTTTTGTTCCAACTGCAAGGACAAAAGATGGATTCTTGTTTAATATAAAATCTCTATTCAAATAAAATATGTTTGTCTTCAAAGAGACAGAAGTTACATCCTTATTAGTGCAGTGTAAAACATCTACTCCCTCATCTCCTCAATGTTCTCTCCCTTATCCTTTAACAAACAGTAAAACTGTTAGCTGCTGTATTGCCTTGGGAGTTCCTGTTTAGAAGGTGATTCACCATAAACCTTTGGTCCTTTTCAGAGTACCAGGATGTCAGTATGACCAGTACTGAGGTCTGACTTCTGCCCATTCAGAACAAAACCAGGGAATGAGGAAACAGGAAATGCCTTTACTTTATATAGGGTTAATTTAATATTATGGATGCTGTTACAGAGTATGAAGTACAGGAGCTGATTTACAGGTAAAAATGTGGTTAAGGAATGTCTGTAAGTCTTGGGTGCTTGGGAAAGAGTACATTCTGCTGCATTTCCACCTGTGTAAAGGCTTTTATTAATCCCATGTCCTTAATCACAGGCTCAGCCACTGACTCAGTGTTTTGTTACACGCTTTTAATACTTCACAGGCCTCCATAAGCAGTATGGTATGCTATCCAATTTAAAAAAAAAAGCCTTAAGGGAACTAATTACTGCCATTTCTCAAAACAGTAACAGCTATGCTGCTTAATGTGAACAGTTCCTATTATCACCTTTCACTGAGCTTTTTCAATATGAAAAATAATTGCTCCACCACAACCAAGATGAATAAATTTCAGTATTATTTTTATTTTTAAATCTAGAACAAGGCTGAAACACAATGGTACAGAAAACTGTTCCATAACTTCTGTTTGGCCAATGACTCATTTTGAGTCTGCAAAATTCTCATTCTACTTTCAGCAGGTGTCAGCAGAAAGACTCTGTTTCTGTATTGTACATTACAGAGCCTTTTGGAATAGAAATTGTATCTCCAAAACATCGTGTTAGTCTGTGAAGGGATGCAAATTGTCACATACCTGTTGCTTCCACTCTGGGCTGATTCTCTTGCAGTATGTCCAGACCATGTTCTGCATGCATAACTGGCGCAGGAGCTGGGATGCCTGAAGGAGATTTCACAAAATACATGAGAAACCTGACAAATCAATTCAAACAGTGAAGACAAGGGAAACAACTGCAGAAAATCCATGACTAAATTAATATACTTTTAAATAATAGGAAGTCTGTTTTCCCTCTGAGACTGTTTGCCCCGCACCGTTCTCCAGCTAAGGTGCATACTTTACATGGTTATGCCCTTCCTTGCTCCCCGCTGTACATGCAGTCCAAACAAATAGGGGCCCTTGGATAAGCTAACTGGGACTTCCTGCATTATTGTGTTTCTCTGCCAAATGCAGTTAAGCACTGTATCTCCAATACCTTTATAGGTATGCTAGCGACACGTACATGATGGTGTTTTAGTTCTACTAGCAGAGATGCTAATCTAACATGAAACCTGAGTGAGAAGGTCTCCCTTAGGCCTTCGTGATATCATGGGTTGTGCAGCTGGACTCACCTCACAGAGTGATGGAGGAGGGGTTGGCCATGATTTGTCCAAGACGTTCTTTGGCAGGTTACGTTTGAGGTTCATCAGGAAGGAGAAGCGGATGTAATCAAGGAAATACTCATTCTCTGGGCAGCGAGGGTGGTTCCGGTAAATAAAGCCCTTAATGAACCTGAGGAAGAGGAAAGATGGAAACAGGAGGAGTTGGTATGAGAGGTACTTACAGGTCTTTTCCAATTCAACCATCTCCAGGTCCCAAGTGAACTTTCAGCTATAGCCAAGGTATATGAAGTTTACAAAAGATGAAATACTCAAAATACTTGTCACAAAATAGCCTACTGTTGTGCCCTAACTCCATATTTCTGAGCTTTATGTAGTAACTGCAATTACTAACAAACATCCCTGACACTGCAGTGACAAGAAACTTCATTCTTACCACCATCTCGTTAGGAAATAAGCACCCAATTAGGAGCTTAGGTTTCTCTTTACACACCTTCTGATAGTCTGTACTGCCCACTTCCTCTTGGCAGCTTTTCGGCGGCCCAGGGTTCCCCGCCACCAGGACTGGATGGCTATTGCTACAAATGACACAAAAAACATTACACTGAGAGCTCCTTCACTGCAAAATTGGCACTTCACATAGAACTGCCAACAGAATGCTCAAAAATGCACACACTCAAAACAAAACATCACCAGACTTCACAGTGGCACATGGGAAAGAATACAATTCAAGTTTTAAGCAATAGAATAAGGTGGATAAATGGCAATAACAAGCACTGGTAGTAGGAACTGCTGTACAGAGGCTGTTGTGTGAGCAAGTTACATTCTCTTACTCAGAGTCTCAAGGGATAATGTGGAAGGACCCAGAACAGCACACCTTGCATCTTCCCTTCTGCTTCCAGCAAGGCTTCAGGGATGTTCCTTCTGGTTCATCAAAATCAACTCACCTCTGACTTCTCACTCACAACAATGGCCACTTCAAACCACACAATGACACAGCATTGCAGTTTCCTTTCTCCCTCATACCTGAGTGTTTCATGTGCAGGAATTTCTTCCGACGGTAGAAACCTCTCCACGTGGCCTGCATTTTTGTTGCTGAAATTGCAAGAGAAACAGCAATTTGAAAGCAATTAAAAAAAAAAATCACAAAAAAAACAGTCCACGAAGCTGCTGCAGTGTGTGACTCACCCAGGCTCTGCTTCCTCACTTCCAGAGCATCTTCCGTTGCAAACAAAGTCTTGGGAAAGCGGATAAAAATCTTTGTTCTACAAATAGAAATGCAGCATGTTTAACAAGCCAGAGAAGTTTGCTTCCTGCCCTTAGCGTCCCCTTTGGGATCTCTAATCTTTTCCCCACCCATTAAACAGAAGTGCCTTATTTAAGAGCAGTGACATTGATGTCCAATGATTCATAACCTCAAATTAAAAAAAAAAATAATGAGAACTAACCGTCCCATTTTGTATTCTTCCTGTTTGTAGCCAAGATGTTTCACCAGCACAGCCACTCCGTCATGAGGCCGTCCATCCCACGTAGGCCATGTTTCTGGACAAAGTGATTTATATCTGCAAATTGACAGCAGGAGAAATCTTAAGGTGAGATGTCCAATTCATCCAGAGTAATGAACAGGGGCTTCCTTCAGTTCATTTCCTCTTGGTTCCCTCAAGGAAATAACTCTTGAGGCATAACGGCTGCTCTTTGCTGTTCAGAACACTTTCCCATTTCAATATCTGTGGGACCAAGATCAGGGAGAGGGAGGAAGAGGAAGAGGTAAGTGCAAGGTAACCCTACCTCTGCAGGAAAACTTCGTATTTCCTTCGATACGCAAAGCCAGCTCTGCGCACTCTGAGGTTCTCCATCAGCCCCAGGTATTTCACTTGGTGTCGGATTAGAACTTCATCAAATCGATCTTGAGAGAGCATGAAAATGGAGAAGCTGCATTAATGCATATCTGTCTCTTTGTGTGAAGAAGTGAATGTTCAGAACAGTTCTCTCTTAGACCCTTATCTTTAACCTCTACCCCATCCTCACATAAGTTATTTTGTGACTCCTGTCCCTCTCTTAGCATACATTTATATCCAGTTCCAAACATAAGTTGTCCTTTAGGATACTGTATGCAGATAGGAGAAGGAAACGAGAAAATAAAGATCATTAAAAGAAAATGATGTAGGTTTATAATGCTTGGCTTTAACCCTACTCCACCACTTTACACAAGCCTCTATTCTGACTCCTGATTGGCAGTACCACCACCTTCCTGCAAGGAGCTCAGGCACAGGCCCCAGAATGAGAAATCTCACAAAACTTATTCAATTGAGCTTTTTTCTGTGTCCCACTGACTGGGCCCTAGTGGTCTAATGCAGCTGTTGTAGAAAAGCACACAGAGAAGGAGCTAGCCAGGGACATACCAGCCTGCTTAGCATCGTTAGGTTTAATGCAACGGATGTAGGAGGGTTCTTTGGACATCAGGATTTCCATGAGTTTAGAGAGGCTGTTTTTAAACTGAGTTGCTGCCTAGGAGAAAAGAAAGAACACCGGGTATTAAGCAATGATGTACAGCTTGTACTTGTGACTTAGCAGAACAGATCTGACAGTCTCCAGTTCTAAAGGTAAGGAGTACCACGTTAAACAGGACATGTCTTTAAAAAAGAGGAAGTAACCACAACTCCAGCAGCTTTTGTGTTCTTTTTTGTGTTCTTACCGTTTCGGGTCTCTTCTTGTCTGTCAGCTCTGTCCTGTCAAAACACTGATTTATGATAGGATTCTCAGAGTTGCACATGGTCTGCAGAGAGACACAGCTTTCAGAGACTACTTTTCAGAGAATGAACTTCAGACAACTATTACAGAAATGTGTGATAAAAGGGGTTTGGGTTGTTCTGTTTTTAACAAAACAAACTTTGGAAACCTTAATCTGTCTTTTCATAATGCAGTTCTATCATGTGTTCTCCAGATTGGGATTAAAAAAAACCCTGTCCCTCAGATTCCACCCCATTTTGAAGCAGACTCCTTGTTCTGCTGAATATTGGAGGCAACCCCCTATCCATACTCACCTCCTTCAGATTCCGAAAGAGAAGATCATTGTTTTTATCTAGAAAACCTGGAAGAAAAAGAAATGGCTCAGGCTGCCACTGCTGTTCCATAGGAATTTCATAACAACAATGCAGGAATTTGAGATGGGAAATTAATCCAGTTAATCAAATTGTATATGGGAGTACTCTATACCCAGATTTGTCTTTGCTATGTAGTGAAGCTGTTTTAATTCAAAGGGAAGGGAATGGAGAAGGGAAAAAGAGTGAGAGATAGCTGAGACAAAGCACACATTACCTGCAACACTGTAGGTGACCTCTCCAGCATAGTGCAAAAGCCGGAACTCTTCCCTCCCCAGCGACTTGCGAGTTTTTTGGTCAGCAAGCTTGTGCCTGGTGAGAAAAAAAGCAGCTTCATGAGGGACAAAGAGCAGTGTTGTGTGAGGATTCACCTCAAGAACCACATGGCTTATCATCCTGGAGTGGGATAAAATGAACAACGGGGGGAGAGGGAATCAAGCTTCCTGTTCTTCAAGACTAAAAGTTAAAAAGGTGAATTACCAACCAGCAAGTCATAAAAATGTTATAAAATCTACTCAGGGAGGACCTTTACACACCTCATTCAGGCTTGGACAATATGCAAGTACAGAAGAAATAAGATTCAGTGCATAAATTGGATGTGCTCTTTCTTGCCAGTCTAACACATCTTTTCTAGCTTTGTTATACTTGCTTATCTTGTATGACCATAACTGTGTCGAACCTCTTTGCAAATAAAAACATTCTCATTTTTTGTGGGATCCAGTCTATCTGGGATGCCACTGCCATAGGCACAGTGAGGTATAAAGTTACTTCAGAATCATTAAATCTGCAGGCTCTGTCACACATGTGGAACCCACCAATAAAGCTGCCTCAGCTATGAACTCACGTGAGAAAATGAGGGTGGTTCTTCACAGTTTCCTCCAGTTTCTCCAAGAATGTTGTATCTGTGGCATCTCCAGGTCTCAGACATTCTTCATCCTGAAAACAAAAACATATGCATTCTGCTCTTGATTTCTCTCTGTGCTTGTAAGCATACGGTTCAGCTCTACTTCTGCCACACCAGAACACATTCCCAGCTCAAACCCTTGGCCTTTTAATAGGCATGCCACCTCATGCCTCCATTTCACTTAGTAAAATGAATGAAGAGTTGCTAAGTTGAAAAGGAGAACAAACTCCTTCTTCCAGACTGCCTGTATTGGAAGCTTCTTTCCTGAGAGCAGATGGAGGTGACTTTTAATGGCGTCACTGTTGGGTGTATCGTTGCTCTCCCACCTGCCCAAACAATCCTACTCTAATTTTAGACCTTTTCTTTCCTGTGTTCTTCCCCTTAAAAGGTCGTGTCAACTCACCAAAATAGAAATGATGCCTTTGAATTTCTCTTCCACCAAATCACAAATGATTTTGTTATTGAAATACTGAACCGGTTCCCACTGCAAACACAAGAAATCACACTTTGGTGACAAAAACTCTTGACAGGAAAAAGAGTGAAAGTTTCAGAACATTTTAGACAGCACCTTACTCAATAATGTTTTTGTCATTTGAAAAATAAAGCTTTTTCACTCATCACATGTATTTTCTTAATATTCCCTTAAAATGCATCTTTTCAGATACAAAAGATTGGGATGGCACGGCTCGCCCCAGCTGAATTGCACACCGTTCCCAATGCAGTTCAAAAAGAAGGCAGGAGAAAAGTTTTTAAACATCATTTACTTTGCAGACCATTAATAATAGCTCCTTTTCTAATTATCTGTCCTCTGGCCTGCAGGAGGCGCTACAGAGAAGACAGTGGAAGCGGTGAGTTGGCTCTTACCGCAATGCCTTCTGACTCATATTCCTCTTGTTCTGACTTTAATGTAAGCTCTATGAAGAGTTGCTGCAATTTTTCATTACAGTAATTAATACAAAATTGCTCAAAGCTGCAAAGAAAAATCAGAAAAATATTCGTTAATACTGTATCACAAGTAAAATAAGCTTTAATTTGTGCGTAGTAGAATTAATGCATCTATGTGTAATCAAAAAAAATACAAGAGATTTAGTGAATTATTTAGTGAGTCTATACATGCATTGAATTTATTACCTAGCGAATCTCATGAATGAGTTCCAAGAAGGACAGAAAAACTGACATAAGCAGTGGAATACTAAGGAACACAAAAACTACAAATTTAGTCTCAGTTCATTGCTACCTGCCTCTTAGTTTCCAGACTCTGGTATTACTCTGTATACTGTTCTACAGCTGCTTTCTCATTCAACCACCACAGAAACATACCAGAACAACAGCCACAGCTGTGCCACAGAGCTGGACAAAGGCATGGTGCAAGCAACCACAGGAATATGCCCCAAAAAGGGACATGTCTCTGAAACACCAGGAGCATTGCTGGGAATGCTCAGTACAATCTAGATGTTGTGTTACAAGCCCTGCCATTCACTTGATTTCCTAAAGCTGAGATGTTATCTCTTTTTCACTTAGGAAAAGAACCAGAGACGGAATAATGTTACACAATGGAGAGAAAACACTATGGAAGTTATGCAGAGCTTACTCAGAACTCAAAGACACCAAGGGAAACAAACCTGTTATGCTGGAAAACCTCAAACCCATAAATATCAAGCAATCCTAGAACTGTCGTGCTTCTCCAGCCTGGAAACTCTCCTTCCTGCAATAGGGCACAAAGTGTTCATATGTGACAACAGTCATGGCTACAATCCACCATATCTCCCCCATTTAGTTGTAGCATTTGCTCCTTACCCTCTTCTTTGTGGGAAACAAATTAATTTGGAAATCACTGTACAGCGCAGAACAACTTGCTGAAGCTTAAAGATTTGAAACTGCCTTCCAGGCAGGATTGTTCATCAACAAACAAAAGATTTATTTACCTTGTAAGCAAGAGATTTGTTAACTTTGTTCACCAGCCAGGAGAAAGTGCGTCCGTAGATTGCTTTAGCAAGCGCGTCCCTCGCATAGGCTGCCTGCTCCAGGTTCAGAGGGCTGATTAACTGTATACAGAGGGAGAAAGAAGTCATCCAACAGCCATTCCACTGAGAAATTAAGCTTCCCTGTCTCATGGTTAATAAAGAGTTGGTATTGCATTGGCTTGATTTAACTGTATGTGCATCCCAGATTGCATTGGCTTGATTTAACTGCATGTGCAACCCTGATCCCCCATTTGTGTTCTTACCTCCTCCCCTTTTGCTATGATCTTCTTGTGGATCAATGCATCTCGCAGAACAGAGCCCTCAACTGCCAGAAGCTGCAAAGCAGTAGAATGTTAAGTGCATTTAGGAACCAGTTCATCAGTACTAGTTCTAAGAGATCAGAAAGGCTAGACCCCAAAATCACAAGACAGCGAAACAACCCTACATTACCTATTCACACTGCCAGACTTTTTGCAATTGTCAGTTAAAAAATGATTGGATGTTAGTTAATATCTGCATTGTACCTAGGCCAAATGAAAGTGCATTTTTGACAACTTCTATATATTTTAAAATGATACAATGGTACCAAGTTCTAAGCAAGGAAATCTCAAACACCTTTCATGTAATATACGTCTTACTGATGATACTCACCCGTGCCAGGTATTTAATCTGGTTCTCTGTAGTGACCTGAGCATTTCCTTGCTCATCAGCAGCAAACTGCACATTTCCCAGATGCAGAACACTAGCTACAATGCTCAGCAAATCCTAGGACAGAAGCAACAGGCAGACATCAGGATTATGACTTATAAGCAAACACAGAACAGTGACAGAAAAGGCAGTGAGATTTTTGCAGTACACAAACACATTCTGTGTTTTGTTTCAGGGTTTTTGCAGGAAATACATTCACCAGCTCTGATCAGGAATAAAGCAGAAAAAGTCTTACGAGAGGGAATATTAGCTGAGCTAATAAATAAGCCCTACCTCTACCTCGTTGTCATTGAAGCTTATGATGGACAAGGCTCTTCGCACAATCTTCCAATCGTTTTTATCATTTATGGAACTGACCCTTGCACAGTGACCCTAAAAATACACAGTTTGACATAACACGTATATAATTGTCAAAGATGCATTACTCATGCTCAATGTACTTCTGCCACATGTTTCCTTCCATAGCAGCTATTTCAGTATTATTTCTGAAGTGACAATAAGGAAGATAGAAAGTCAATTGTGAATATATTTGTTCTACAATATAACAATATTATAAGAATGATTAATTAACACGCACTTTTACTAAATAGTGATACTGCTGTGGGCTCTTTTCAAGGCCCAGCCTTCGCAACAAGTCCTCTTCCCCTCCTTCTAGCAGCTGGTAGAAAATGTGGAAGTTCCTCTCCCCATGATTTTGGTGCACAACTCGAGACTTTTCCAGGAGGTAGTTCAAGATGTGGCCCCCAACAGGAGCCCCCTAAATCAAACCAGACACATTGAAATATTTTATTACAATAAGGGAAAATATTCTGCTTCTTTGGCAGAACAGAATACAAAACAATTGACTGCAAAAAGGCAGAACATTATTTGTAACTTGGCATCATAATCTCTATCTTGGCAAATACACATCAATTTGAGTTTTTAGGTGTATGTAAAAAGAGCTATCAAGTGAAAATAATATAAAATTATATAGATCATGGCTACAGTGTATACTGAATGATATCCTAACCTGTATATTCTTCTCTCTTGGAATTCACTCAACACACACACAAAAACAGTAAAACTGTGAGTGTGGAGGGATTACATACTGAGAAGTTTAATAAAACATACACCTAGCTACTCAATTCTTACACCATGTTCACCTTCCCCATGTGGGGCAATTTGGGTCAGGACTGAAGCAAACATTATGCAGAGTTACACAGGATGGCTCACAATGGATTTAGCTTGGGAGCATCCATTTGCACAGTGCATATATACCCTAGAAAGAAGAGGATTCAATCTCACCCTCTCATTCTATAGAGAGGAGGGAAAGAAACAAAGTGCATTCTGTAACATCCTCTAGAACCAAATTTTGCTACTACAGACACAGCTCACGTGGCCAGCAAGGAAACGTGCACTCCATGCACACATCAGTGCAATAAAGCACAGGCAACAGAGACCTGCTACGACTGGAACCAGTTCTGAAGTATAAAACAGATTTTAAGTTACTCTGTAATCAAACTGCACATCCATGTATTTCCCAAATCGGCTGGAGTTATCATTCCGGAGGGTTTTCGCATTTCCAAAGGCCTGAAATGAGAAATGATTAGAGAAAAATAAATCATTATCAAATAACATAACGTATAAAAACTTTCATGAAATTGTCAATTGCAATTTACAGCCATTAACGCTTAGGTTTGTCCTTCTTGAAAGCAAAAGCAAGATGAAAACAGATTACAATCCAAAATACTAATGCTGATTATTACACCCTCTGCAATTATTGCACACCTTTGAAAACAATTCCATCCCCCCAGCAAATTTATTTTAAGGCCAGTTCACTGCTGACATACATCAAGTCTGACAGCCTTCTCAAAGTTTTCTTGCTCATCACAGCTACTTGTGTCCAGTATCTCACAGTGCTGCTCACAGCAGGCACAATCCTAACAGCCTTAGGCCTCTCAGGGTTCTCCGTCTCACATGGGAGCACACCCTTCCCTGCACATAGCATGGATTGGAATAGAATGGAAATATTGAAGGGAAGTACAAGGACAGAGCAGGGCTGGACACTAGAGGACACCACAGCACTAGAAAATGCTCCCACAAATGCTCTTATTAGTGGACAAAGCTGCCCACAACAGATGTGTCAATCTCTGGCTTTACAAGCTTAGGCAGCACACCAGGACTCTTCCCACTTCAAATGCTTTTCTCCTGCAGCCTGGCCACGCCTGAGCTGTTCTTGGTGGATATGAAAGGCCTGAGAGAGCTTGGCAGCAGATGACCATTTCTTTGGCTTGGAAGCAGGTTGGGATTCCCCTGTGTGCAGTACTGATGATCTGCCCACCTGCGTTCCCAGGATATGTTATCTACTGCACAGAGACAGCTTAATCACACCAAGCAGGGTCCAGCTGCCTCCACCCCCTCAGCTGGAAAATGTGAGTACTGCTGGCCTGACTCAATCTGCAGACTCTAGAGATACCTCCAGGACAGGATTGGATTGCAGCAGGCGGTCCTTCACTGTTTCAACCTGCTGACTGGCTGGACAGGTCACGGCGTAGTACTGCAGAATCTTCTTGGTGGCCTCTGTTTTGCCAGCCCCGCTCTCTCCAGATATCAGAATACACTGATCCTTCCTCTCCATGCGCAGAGAGCGATAGGAATTGTCAGCAATAGCATAGCTATGGAACAATGAGAAACAGGTGTGAGTTTGTTTCTACAAGGGAGGGGCAGAGACCATCCCACATCGTGAGCCCCTAGCAGAGATATTTCAAAAAGAAACAGGTGTCCACGGTGTCTTAAGTAAGAGCATATTGCTTCTACACGCTGCTGATGACACAGGAGATCGCTGGGAATGCTTTCTGACATCTCTATACACATCTTAATCCCTGGGCCAACTTTTCCAGGGTCATAACATAAATCTATCAAAATTAATTCCCTTAAAAACACTTCTTTTGCAAAAGGTCTTCATGCTGTTAAAATCATTTGACAGTGAATACGGAAGGCTGTAAAAGAGGAAAGAGTTGAACCATTTGTTCTCCCTGCCCATTCCACTCACTCAGGTGAGAAAAGTTTCCTGAAAAGAAGACGAAATGAGGCAGATAAACATAATTCTGTCCCACAGAACAAACAAGCTTTACATTCACTAAAACTCTTGTTTTCTATTGATCTTTATTTTAGCTTATCTTTTAAGTGATGACAAACTCAGAAGGCCACAACTGCTCTTTGCCATCTGGACAACCCAGCCCCCACGCACCAAACAACTCAGCTTCCAGTAACTCTTCTTGGATTGTAGAAACAGTTGGATTAAGCCAGAACAGACTAACAGGCATCCAGTGAGGGCCAAACACTAACCAAAATACCCAACATTTCCTCCTGCCTGCATGCAACCATGGTTTATTGCTGGTGTCCCTGGATGCTTGCTTCTTCCCATTTCTTTTCCTCTCTTGCTTTCCTCCCTGGAGTAGATCAGACGTGTTCTTCCACCAAGAATCACTCATACTTTCTCAACACCAGAGAGCAGAAAGAAAGTTTGACAAACAGTGGTGGCAAGGTGGAAGGAGAGAGGAAAAGAAGGACCAGATGGAAGGAGAGAAGGTAAGAGAGGAGAGGAGCATTAGCCCTTCAAAATGCACACATATAAGAACTCCTCAATAATAACATTCTCAGCTGTCTTACATGCAGCTATCAAGCACATACCCTGTCTTCGTATACTTATTAATCTTTTAATAATATTGGGTTCTGACTTATTTTTTTAAACTCTCATGCTGTGAAATTAATTAAAAACGATCACACCAAAATAACATCCGTGGCCTTCTCAGGTCTATTAATACTTGGTGCTAAGGCAACACCACTGAGCTACCTAGCAACACAACTGCACACTTACCCCTATTAAACTCATCAACTCCTTGTCTTCCTATTCAAGTTCTGTCCCTGAACTATTTTGAAAGTCAGTCAGTTAAATAAATATAAATTTCATTTAGTTTGTAAGAACTGCCTCTAGATTGCACGTCTTCACTGGGGGGCGAGCAGAATGCTCACAGTCATGTGTACGTCCTACAGAATCCCTTTCACTTGGAGATGCTCACTGTCCTACTTGTAGCTGCCATCTCCAAACCCCACACCAGGCTATAAATAGGGCAGGATGTGACACAGCACTCTGGGAAGTTTGCTGTGCTTCAAGACCATAGGGATACATCTTCCCCTTTGAATGACTGCAAGTGATACACTTCCCAGAAAACCCACTGCTCAGGCCAAACTATTTTGACACCAGGGCAGCAGAGCATTTAATATAAATATTAACAGTGTAGTATTTCAGCTTTCTATAATTGGTTTAGAACAAGATATAGATGAAAAAGACACTTGTAGTAGTGCAAAAGGAGATGCACAGAGTGCTGCGCCACTCAGAACATTTAAAAGGGAATTAATAATCCAATGATGAAGTGACTTTTAATGGGATGATAGCAACAGCTGATGATGATTACTGCTTTTTCCAGTTGGAGCAGTGCTGGTATTTGCTATCACAGCTCTCAAGGGCTATTACTTCCAAGCTGCAGATTTTACAGTTTCTCACAGGGCTACATCAAGGAAGAAGACAGCATCAGAAATTATCAGCTGCTCTGTGATTTACATCACTGTGTGTAATGCAGAGCTGCCTGGCCCTCCGTGTCACACACTCCCATTGCCATCAGTCCTCTGCCTACTGCAGACAAAAATATAAACACAGTCTCAACAATTACCCAAAATATTATCATCCAACGACAACAAAGCCCTGAAGAGTGCCCAGATCACAGGTCAAAGAGCTGTGTCTAGGCCAGGCCTCTGCCTGGAGGGAGGATGGAAGGAAGCCCACGTGGCAACAGCGATTTGCAGGAGCTCAGAGCAGAGTTAAGTCTCAGGGCACAGAAACAACATACACCACTTAACACCCAGTTCAAGGGGAGAACTTGGTTATTCAAGTTTAACTGCCTTCCATGTAGACCCACGAAAGAAGTCTGAAGCACTGTAAAAATCACAGTTTTATTGTAGCAAACACAGCTTCAAGTGCTCAGACTTTCCCAAGAAATGATGTGTCTCTTCCTCTCCGCGCCTGTAGCGCATTCTGGTTTGCTTACTCTTCTGGATTATGTGCCAATAATAAGAAACAATCCAAATAGTTTGCTCAAAAATAATATCATTTACTCTTCCAAGATCTCAAAAGAAAAAAAAAAAAGCTCTCTCCAAAAAGCGCTCAGAGTTTGGCCCTTGGCACTGAAAGAAAGCATTTTGGAGCCAAATGTCCTCCGCTCCCAGTCATCTTTCTCTTTCAGTCTCACAAAAAAATCCAAATGCTTTCAAAAATAACTTTCAGTCCTCTTTTTTTTTTTTTTAATATGGGAAATTGGGAATGCTCACCAGGCCAGACCATGTAAATAAATACATTCCTTGTTCCAACAGGCACATGGTATCTTAGCAACAGGGGAAATACCAGATAAATATTGGTCAGGCTGTAACATCAGAGGTAGGAAAGAAACCACCGCACACATACACATACTCTTTCCCCTAATTAACCTCATGCTAAATGAGTGATATAGCAGCAGGGGAAACTCACAACCCGGACATGCAGACCCCAAGTAACCCTGGAACAATGAACTCCTGTCCTGCCAGGGCTGGGTAAGCAGCTCTGTTCCTCCAGCCAGGAAGGAACCACCTCCCTTTCCAAATACTGCTCTTGCAAAGGCAACTCATCCTCTTTGGAGAGGGAAACAGGAATAGAAAGAGCCATACACCACACCCTTTAAAGGATCCGTCACATCCCTATGATTTTTAGGGCTGTATCTGGGACAAGGAGAAGTCCTATTTGCTTGCTTTCACACGTCACTATTGCACATGCCTGCGTGGGAATTACACAAACTGCACTTTTACCCACAGGCCACTCACAGGTGGGGAGAAACTTCATAGAAGCTGACACCACGGTATCGCTCCATGTTCTGTTTGCTGTAGATTTCCAGTTCCTTGTACGGGTTAACTGACACCAGAACTGAGCCAATGTATGTCTGGAAAAGAGAACACAAAATAAAGAGGTTACATAAGGAGCAGTAGTGAGTTCTCTGGGAGCCCACAGAGAGGCTCTGAAGGCTCACACTGTTGACAAGGGCTGCCTGCAGCAGAGTGCTGGGGATGCCGCTAAAGGCTTCCAAAGAAACCGAGGGTGCTGAAGAAGCAACTTCTGCATACAGCATGACATTACAGGAGTTATGCTAGACACATCATCCTTGCCAGACAAACAGCACCTACGAGTGGTTTTAGATCTTCTAACAAGTAAGAATACTGGGTTATTTTTCATATATGCTTGGGATTGGGTTCAAGCCTGGGGTTAATGACAACCCACTATGGAGCGAATTCATAAAATGTGGAGTGCATTGGGTTTTCAGTGCTGGCAGGACCTGTAAACACCAGTAGATCTCAACTGGAGCACTGCAAATGGGCTCCTTACATGCATTAACATGACACTGTTCAAGATTTCTGACACAAGCAACCATGGTCTATTAGAGCCAATACCATCATCTCCAAATTCCTCCAACTAATGAACAAAGCTATGCCTTCTGTATTTGATTAACCCAAACCCAGGTCACATACGGACACTGTGGCTTCTGCTCCTCTGTTACTCACATAGATCAGATTCTCCTTGAAGCGCTTGCGGAGATTTTCAATGAATGCTGCTTCGCTGGTGAAGTTCTCAAGCAGGACAAAATCCTGCACCCCGACGCGGTCGCGGGCTGTCAGGGCGCTCTCCATGGTCAGTCGAACACCGTTAGTCCCTGCTCCCTGCAAACACAAGCAGAGGAGGGTTGGGACAGCTGTGGTTTTGTTATGCAGCTCGCTGAATCCATAAGAATGATTAAACGCAATTACTCATGGACAATCTATAAATAGGAGATCAGAATAACCCTAGTGCTGTTGAAAAATGTTAGTTTGTGTATACTAACGCTTTATCAGTTAGTTTACAGTAATTGTTTTGATGGAAGAGAAGCCAACGCTGGGGAGAAGTTATTGCCAAATTTCCAATCGCTTTAAATAAATGAATAAATCAAACAAGCATTTCATAAAGAGAATAAAACTAGGAGACTGAAACGTGCTCTCTCTTCTGTTCTTTTTCTCTCTCGATTCTTAACAGGAAGTCATTTTGAGGCAAGGAATCTTTTATGACTAACAATGATTCATATCATGAGCAAACAGCTTCACACTGCTGATCAGCTGAGAAACTTAGTGAGATTCCCAATGGGAAATTCTGGGAAAATAGAGAACTAAGAGGAAAGGGCACTTCTGCATCCCATTCCACTGTTAAGACTTGAGACTGTGACACTAACATCCATCCCATACATCAAGAAACTTCTATTCCCTGGCACTCTTTTGAAGGTTACACTTTCAGTCTGATGTGGTTCAGACACAGCCATCTCTGGGAAACATGGGTCTGCTGACCTCTTACTTCATTCGACCTTGCATATTAAAACAAGGGAGGAAATGTGCACCAAGTGACTCAGTCATTACTCGCAGGGAAAATTTCTACTGTAGGCAATTAGATGCAGGGTACAAGGCAAAGACAAGAGACAACACAAATCAGAGACAAGATACAAGGTATTAAACAATTTGTCTCACTTCTGTCTGCATTTCCTTCTCATCTTCTGAAATCCTTCTAACTATGCAAACTTCCCACAGCAGGCACCCTTCTCTTCAATCATTTCCCTACAGCACTGTAGCATTGCAGAGTATCTGTTATATTCTGGGATGTTCCCATAACTGGCAGAAATGTCACCAAAGTTGTTCCTACACAGGCTCATGCACTAACAGCAATGTCCACTTTCTCCCAAAGCAGTTTTACACCCCAGGAATGCTGGAGTGCTGCTAAAACACAGTTCTCCTCCTGCACAATGATGTGCATGATTTTTGCTGATTCACACTGCCAGGTGTTTCCTTTCTGCTCCTTCTCAAGATATAACAGTGGCACAGGGATTGATGGCTTGCAGGGAAATAAAATAAAAGCAACTTTGGTCAGAAGAAAGTTGAGCTTAAGATTTGTTAAGTAGTAATAAAGGAAAGACCCACTGAAGTATAAATTTGGGCCCAAAGGAGTGCAAATCCCCTCAGCTTGCATTTGCTTAGGCTTACCTAGCATTGACAAAAGAAGTTTTCCCAACTTCTGCAAGTTCTAACTGGCTCCCTTCCTGAAAGCTCAGTGCCCGGGCATAAGTCATTGCATGAAACCAGCAGCTTTTGAAGAGAAAAACAAGCTCCTACAAATTACCACTAGGAAATCTCAAATCCAGATCCACTCTAATGGCTCAAACATAAGAGAGAAACATAATTTCAATTTTCCGTTTTATTTTGTTTTTATTTGGTCTTAAGGTCTGATTTATAAACTCTTAAAGATTAAGCTTAGGAGAATTCTGCAGGTATTGGCATAGCAATCCTCCTTAAATGTCCAGGCTTTCCAAGCTATTTCCTCCGTGCCTTCAGCAAAGTGCTTTGCTGACTTTTTCTATCTTTTTTGCCAAGGTAAAGAAGAAAGGTGGTGAGATAGAGGACAATGTTGGCAAAAAGAAAACAACAACCCAAAGCAAAATAGGGATAAACTACATACAAATAAACTCTGCCTAGAAATTAGAAGACTTATATCATAGCCATGCAATTCTGGAGCAGCTTTTGGAAAAGGTGATGGGAACAAAGGTGGCAACAAAAGAAAAATCAGTAGTTTCCAAGTGGCTGAGCTTATGAATGCAGTTTTAAAACAGCTGCCTCAAAAAAAAATGACTGAGGAGAAACTTCCACCCTCGCACAGTTAATCCAAGTTTATATAATTCTGAAGACTTTCACAGAAAACATCACTTAGCAGTTTCAGCAGCTCTTTCATCAGCCACTCCCCTGAGCTCAGGACAAACTGATCCCAGCTGTACGCAGCCTAAGGAAGAAGCAATCTATCCTACTTACAACATGGAACGCTGCTGCAGCCGCCTCCTTTGGGACAGGCATTTAAGCCTAAGCAGCTTCCAGTTTGCTCCATGCTTTTTTCCTCTCGTTGAAGTCCAATCTCTATCAGTGTGAACAAAATAAATACCCACATTTTTCAGTCGATTACAGAAAAAAACCCACAAGGAAATGCTACTTTTAAACTGTTCACATTTAAATATAGCTAAAAGTCAGGATCACGGAAAGAGGGTAAACTTTAGATAGCATTGTACTTTCCCCAAGCCTAAACTGAATGCAAATGCAATATACCAGTCATAAACCACTGCTAAGCAACACATGCTCCTCTGCGCCACCATTTCAGCATTTTATTGTTTACATCCACATCTACCACCAACTTGAAGCATCCACATCAACTATTTCACTACCAGTAATTTCAACAGATGCAGTGTTGAAGGAGGCGAAAATAGATCATTTCTAAAAATGGAAACAGAACAGTCATGCTGAAGGAAGAAAGTGGGCAAAGAAGATACTATTTAGGGAAAAAAATAGTCACAAAGATGACCATATGTTCCTACTGAATGATGAACGTGACAGTAAAGCAGTGGATAAATTAGCATAGCTCAGATGTTAGTTATTTCATGTTAGTAGGCAGACATCAAATCTGGTGGCTGTAAACTAATGCTAGAAAACCCTGTCTAGGGGTTAAAAGAATATTACAGTGAAGCTAATTGACTATTAGAGCAGCAACAGGATTGGCTTCTTCAGCATCTCTGCAGCAAGACCTGTTTTTAATATACAGATTTATCTCTGCCAAAACACCTCCAGCTGACATTGTGTTCATTTAAAACATCCTCTGGCCTATGTTATGCAAGAGATCAGCTTGGACAGTTCTGAAAGCCCCGTGGCAGGGAGTAAAGTATTTCTGATAATTAGGAAAATATGGACTGTGAGGGTCTGATTAGATCCTTTCTTGAGAAAATCACTTTTGCTTGAAGCTGCTACGAGAGCACAGTGGTGGATGAGCTGTTCTCACAGTGCCAATGCAAACAAAAGGGGCTGTCTCACCTGCCCTCTGTGCAACTGTCTGCTTCAGCTTGAAGCAATGCAACTTACCCTGCAAAATGCTAAGCAGATGATCAGGTAGTTTTCTATCAGCTTAGTGAGCTGAATCACTCTGCCATGGGATCAGGTGAGTGTCAGACTGATGGCTAGAAGGAAAGGGAGCACAGGTGTCCCTTATAACAGTAACGTATCATTAGGTCACCTCAACCACGTGCACCTTTAACCTGCCTATAGGAATCAAAAGGATCAGGCTAAGGTAGGACATAACCATAGCAATGCTTTACTTGGCCTCTCACACCCAGCATGGGCTGCAAGCAGGGAACTGCAAAAATCTGAGCCATCTCCAACTAATCTTAGTGCCTGTGGGCTTAGGAGTGCCCATGTCTTCTGACTGAAACTCACCCTTACTAAAGTCAGCTCCTAATGTTCACTCCTGCTTGAAGGAACACAAACTGACTGCAGTCACTGCATTTCTTGAACCCACCCTGAGGTACAGCTCCCAGGGACTCATTCCCACACTATTCTAACCTACTTTTTGCCTTTAATCTCTTATCCAGAGCCATCAGCACAACAGTGGCTCTCTGCCAGGAAAGGAAAGGCTGTCACTCCTGAATGGTGGGACCAAGCCAGTGCAATTACCAAAGCGGTGCAACTCCCACATGCCTTTTTCTTCCGTGCGATTACATTTTGGGAGCCACTTTCAGCTGATGTAAATTGGTGCTGCTCAATGCAGCCTGCAGAGCCAGGTTTACGTTGGCCGAGGTTCCAGCCTTCCTTTGTGTTCATACAAGAGTCAACAAGATCAGAAAATACCCTTCCAAGCAGCTCCTCGGAGTACAAAAGCACTTGAGTTTCCTAAACTGAGTTAGTAAATTTCTGACTCAGTATCGTGAAGGTGTAAACAAATATTTTACTTTTAAACTATGTTAACTGCCAAAGTGTGAGAAAGACTTTCCTCTGCTTAGGACTTGGAGATCCAATACACCTTGAAAACAAAACCCAAGGCTTTCTGACCTCAGCACAAGTTCCAAAGCACTGGAGTGCTCAGAGTGACATCCGGGAAATTTCCTTTTGTGAAGGAAGAAGGAAGAAGGGCAACTCTTTGCCACCAGCACAGGAGATCAGGGCTGACATGAACTGAGCACGTAGCTCACATCACAGCTTTGTCCATGAGCTGTCTGTGGCAGTGCAATGTGCAGTATCCCAACATGTGTTGAAGGAGTCTTTAATACCACAATTTCCTACCTCCATTTTCCCAGAAGGTGTATCTGAGAGGTCAGCACTGACACAGCAATTTCAGACTCAGAACTGCTGTCAGTGGCTCAGGCAGCTCTCCCTCCTCCTGCAGCATCCCTGAATGATTGGTGAAAAAATACCTGGAGCTCTCATAGCAAATGTTCCTACATGGAGCTTTATAATCATTTGATTTAGAACGAAATCTCACACAACGTAAATTGGATTTCTCCTTCCAAATCTAAAATGCATGTTTTAGTATTTTCCTCTGACACAATGCATTATTACAGATTAGTTAGTAACCACTCAGCAGACTGGAAGACTTGCACTGAGCTGCAGGAAGCTGGTGCACATGGAAAGAGGCATCTTTATCTCAGTATCAAGTGAAAGATGATTGATCTGTGGGTTCCAGAAATAGTTCCAAAGCCGGGAACGGAAGTACAGACAAGAACCAAATTTAAGTGGGAAGGAAAATACAGATTAGATTCTGGAAGACAATAAGAAGCCCAAACCAATAATGAACTTCTTGTGGGGAGGTGGCAGTTAAAAGGAATTTTCTCCTGGATAGCATAACATTCTTCAGTGTCATTCCAGAGCTGCAGGAAGGAAAATAAAAATCTCTGATTTCTACTGTACTGTACAGCCTGGGAAAGGGTTTGGACAGGGCATGAGCTAAACAGCAAAGCAGAATAAAATCAAACTACTTTATCCTGGGCTTCAATTCCAGAGGTGCAGAATGGGAAAGCTCTTCTCCGTCATACTGAGAAAGCAACTATGAAAACAACAAGTGGATCTGAGTCAAGGGATCTCAGTCAAACACTTGAGAAAAAATCACGATGGTCAGATTGAACGAGATCAAAACCAGATAAAAACACTGGGAACATGGAATAGTAGATATAAAGGGAACAGCTTCAACTTGCAAAAAAATTACTGTGTCAGCAGCTGCCACTCAAGGACCATTTATAGCAGAATCTTTTTTTTTATTATTTTTTTTATTCTTGCTTCTTTTAGAGCAATACATCTCCAACAAAGGAATGTCTGGAGTCGGGTGCACTTTGCCCATGCAAGAACTTGGTTCTCCCTCTCTGATACTTCCCTCGTGATCCTAAAACACATATTGAATGGATTTAACGACGACATCCACTATGCAAGAAATTGTATTAAGGAGAGACAAATGCCACTTCCTTGCCTAATTCCTGGAAACTATTTATTTTGAAGTCTTCCATATTTTAAGTAGACACAAGCTGGAGTGCATTAAAACTTGATATAATCAGAAATATAGGGGAAGCAAGCTTATTTTGCTCTCACCAAGATTTATTACATCTCTAGTAGCAAGCTGCCTAGAAGCTAGAAGTCCTGCCTCCCTTCTCTAAGCTACATTTAATCTCCCACCCTAAAATGCAAAGCAGAATGGGAAATGTGAGCAATATAATCATACTGTGTGCATATTTTAAGTATCTATTAAATGCATGTAGGTCACAGGGATATAGAACTGTGAAAGTAAAGTTCATTCCATTGAAAAACAATAATGCAGGGTGTGGATGTTGCTGCGGTTAATTACCACTCCTAATATATCAGTCAATGGCATTTGACACTTGCAATATTTAGAATAGTAGAAATCTATCTAAGGAGCTCAAATGTAAATTAGAAATGCAAATAACAATTAACTGTAGACCAAAGGGAGCCACGGAGATTTGCACGAAAAGCAGGAAATGTTGTTTGTTCAATATTTAAACATATTTTCCAGATTATACACTTTTGGGATGGAGGAAGAAAGACTGGAAATAGAGAAGCAATTATTATTGAAAAGAAAACTCTTAAAGAACTAATCTGAAGGAAAGAGAAAATGCTTACCCTAAGAAGGGATGCTCGTATTTCCATCAACAAGCTCAATATAAAATAGTGGTAAGAAAAATGAATGAGGCAAACCAGGAACACGACCAAGGCTGGAAATGTGAATAAACTGAATTCCTGTATTTAAGGAAGGACATTTCTGCTCCTGAACAGGTGACATAAGCTGTTGCTAGTTGATAGACGTTGCTGATTTCAGTATACACGGCAGTGCTACCTGTGAGCTCAGGTCCAGCAGAAGCTTCAGATGACAGACAGATGGCATAAAGAGCAAACACTGGAATCTCTGCCCTTCCATGACACTTCCAGAGAAGTTCTGCCACCACTTCTACATGAGACAGAGCAGGTGAGAAGGAAACAGAAACTCAAACACTGGCCTACAGATAAGCATCATGGCTTGGACTTGTTCCCAGCCTGCAGCAATGGGGTGCTGACCTTGTGGCCCCATTCCCTGCTCTTTGGTAACTGCTGTTGTAGTCCTCTCTAAACGCATACATTCTTTCTTCTCTCTTGCATATTTGTACACGGCGTGACTCACTGTTATTCTTGGTGCAGTCTGCCTTTCCCCACACTAGAGATTCCCACCTTCTGCTCTGGATTCCACACGCCCCACACAACCATTTCAGACCATTATGTCTTTCAAAGACAGTAAAACTTTCCAAACAGGGCAAGCACTGCAGTGCATTCCCAGTGCATGTGAAGGGCACTTCCACACCCACACGTTCTCTCGGAGAATATCAAACCACCACCCAACATCACTGCTATCACCCTAAAAAAATCACCCTTATTCTATGTCTGTTGCTGGACACAGGTTGGCTGCCTCCTAGAGTCCCCTGTGCCAAGAGAAAGACAACCACAATCCTTAAGCACAACACACTCCACCTACAAATGCATCCTGCTGCTGGGAGAGGCAGGCAGGTCCTCCAGAAGCTCTGTGCTTCCCTTCAGCACTGAGAGAGTTCCTCAGGCAGCACTCAGCATCAGATGGACTTTTTGGGAAAAGATGCAAGGATCTGCAGGTTGAGCAGTTATGGGATACTCTGGCCCCAGTTCAGCAGTTGGAGAATTCTTTAAACCTAGAGACATGTTGTTTTCAGTCCTTCTCCTCCCAAATTTGCTAGCTTTACCAATTAAAGCTTTGGACATTCTTATCCAGACAAAACCCCACAACCGATTTTTCATTCTTTTTAATAATGTTAAATTCTTGACCTCAGCATCTTCCAGGGTCAGTGAATTCTGTGGCACAACTATGCACTGTATGAAAGTAATCTTTGCAGCTATTTGACAGCTTTTAACCAAACGGAATGCCCCTGTTCCTATGTTACTACACAGAGAACGGGAGCTTGCAGTCTGCCCTGACTGTCACACTAATGCGTGTGTTACTTTTTCTCCTCTCTTATTCATCTTTTCCATGTAACAATTCTAATTTCCTCCATCTTTTGCCACACTTTTCAAAGCTCTGGGTAGTTCTGCTGTGCTGCACACAAACTCAGGCTTCCTGGCTGCTGCTAAAACACAGAGTTTTGCTAAAGTAAATACATCCCGGAGGAACTGAGTGGCAGCCAGTCCTTCAGCAGGTATTTCCTGCCATTCCCTGTGCCAGTAGTCATGGGCACAGTCCCTGGGTGGGACACAACTTGTGCCCACCACCACGGTACGCTCCCAGGCTTGTACCCCCTCCACTCAAGCAAAAGCTCCACCCTTTCTTCTCCCCTAACACAGCATGCTGCTAAGCCCTCGCTTCCCACTTTTCGAACTCCCACCTTCACTGTTGCCTCAAAACATTTCTCTTCTGTTCCATTCCGACCACTTTCAAGTAACTTTCCCACCACTGTGCATTTCACAAAGCAGGCTCAAACATTCCACTCTCCAGCTGAAACCTTCTAAACTTATTTCCCTTCTTCTCAGGCTAGACAAGAAGGAGAAGCGTACATCTGAAAACTGCACAAACATCAAAGCAGTAAAATAAATCTTACCGCGCCTCTGTACTTCATTTCTGACTCTTTCCAGCTCTCACAGTGCTTTCAGAACCTTGGTTTACGCCGCTGCATAAAGCAGGAATCTGAGGACAAGTTCTCTCTTCTGTCAGTTGCCTTTTTTTTTTTTTTTTTTTTCTAATGACATTTTCGGTGCAGTCAGAACTCCTTCCCTCCCACCAGCTCCTACTGGAGCATCCCAGAGAGGGCGTTTTACAAGGGAAGGGAGGGGAACTCTCCTCCCCTCCCTACGAGGGGACACACAGCACACATGGGGAGAGGCAGTCGGAGGGAAAAGAAGTCAGCTGTCCTCTGCCTTCAGCCTGCACCTGGGTCCCTGCAGCCCAATGGGGGGAAAACGGAAAGAAAAGTAATCACAGGCGATGGAAAAACTGGTGTGCAGCCCAACAAGCTAAACCACAGCAAACGGGACAGGAAGCCATTTGCTCCACTAGGGTAATTCCTTTCTGCATTGAAACAGCAGCAGCTGTATCAAGAAGTCTCCCTATATCCATTCCAGACTCACCTCAACCACAGCAGAACCTCCTGGGCAATTATAGTGCAATTATAATTCCACTTGTCATCATTCTCTCAGCAAATCACAGGACCACAAAGAGTCCACGGGTAACACAGTTTGCCTTGTCTGTCCTTGCAAGGATTCAGTATATTTGCTCAGCAATATTTATTCCCAAGCATTTGCAGACACCCACTCTCAGAACACCCACTTTCTATGGAAGCTCTCATCACCAAACAACCAGCACTGCCACGTAGTACCCTTCCTTACAGGGCAAAGTGAAGACCCTGTTGCCCTTAGTCACCCTGCAGTGCAATCACAAGTGGCACATTTCCCTGCCCTGCAGGTCCTCAGGGTTTGGTCTCACGTAAAAAACTATTGGCCATTGCTACACCGAGGCTATGAAAAGCACCAGTGCCCTGAGATGAGGGCACTGTGACAGTAATCAAAATGTATATTTGCCTTTGCATATGCATTAGGTGGAAGTGAAAGGACAAGAGGCAATGGACACAAGCTGAGGGCAGGGAAATTCCAAGGAGATATTATGACTTTATTTTTACCCCCCCCACTATAAGAGCCATCAAATACTGGAATAGAGGCCCCCAAAAGTTGTGAAACTCCATCCTCGGAAATACCCAAGGTTCAATCAGACAAGGGCTGAGCAATCTGATCTAAATCAGCCCTGCTTTGAAGCAGGGTTGCACCAGAGATTCCCACAGGTCCTTCCCAATCCAAACTATTCAGTGATTTTGTCATTTTCCTCAGTGGTCTAAGCTATCTAGCTGCCTAGTAGGCAGACAGACTCCTGCACACACTTCTGTCCCATGCTCTGCCATTTCCAAGCATCAGCAACAAAAAAATTGGTCATTCATTCGATCTGACTCTTAGTGGCTAATGGAAAAGATGGGTTTCTGTTTGCAAGTCTCACAACACAGGTAGTCACAATCTGCACAAATTGTCACCCGTTTCTCCTTTGTACCATGCTCTTAACAGGCCCCTCTCACCAAATGTTCCATAGTGTGCGACTCTACAATTAGCAGGGAGCTTGACAGATGGCTGCAAATTCAATGCAGGTTTATCCGATGTACAAAGCACTGCCCACACACAAAACACCTAAGTTGCACCTGCAGTTCAGAGATCTCAAACTTGGTGTGACATTACGAACCATCAGCTGAATATTCAGATGACATTCATTCTAAATGCACACATCTACACAGAGCCTAATCCAAACTCAAGCCATAGTTCTCAAAGGAATGTGATCAAGGAGAATAGAATCTTTCTTGCATCGTCTTCTGAAAAAGAGGAGACTGTAACATCAGCTCAAATACTTCTGAAATCCAGGTGTCACTGAATGCACCATCCTACTGAATGGCAGTTGACATCACCAGTTTGTTACCATGTAGAGGTGAACAGAGGTGGCAGACAATGACGTGCTTCCCTCAACACGGAGATAGCACTTTTATTTTCTTTAAGTGAGGAAGGCTTCTATATTGATCATAGGATAAAAGGGGAAAGCAGGAAGAAATCGGATTTCCTCTTTCTAAAAAGGCTCCTTGGCCCTTAGGTGCACTAGTCTCACATCAGACACGAGTGCAGGAACCCAAGCAGCACCAGCACTGCAGAATGAACCCTGCTCTGCTCATCTGCCCAGGACCAACATTCTGTGGGAATCCATTTAAAGTGGTCCCACGTGGCACTCATCAGCCAAATTCTGCAGCACCAAATGGCAGGTTCTCTAACCATTGAACAAACAGAGCTACAAAATCACCCCCAAGTCTGACAGCTGATAATTCACGGTTGGCACTATTTGGAGCCAGCTCTGCTTGATGTCATTCTTTTATGAAACTAACTAAAACAAAAAGCTAAAAAAGCTTTGAAGTAAAGCAAGTAAAGTAACTCAAGGCCATGCATGGCCACTACTCAGTAGGAAGCTATTTAAAACCCAAGAAATGTAGCAGATGTTGTCAGTGGTTCAGTGCTCAGCGCTGCTCTCTAATTAGCTTTGACCCAAGGCCCAGCATCGATCCTGTGCTGGCATTCATCAGGGGAAGAAGGAGCCAACGCTTCCAAGGACTTGCAGCGAAGCTCGTGGAACACCTTCTGAGAGCCTGAGGACACATTTCAAAGGCAGGTTTAGCATTGGTCAGCTTTAGAGCACTGAAAGAAATAAGCAGTATTCCAAAGCCCTGCTCAGTGCAGGAGCACAGGTAAGATCAAAGGTAATCTAAGCTACATTTCCCAAACTGAGCCACGTCAGCCATCACCAAAGCATGACAGCAAGCCTTGAGCATGGAGTTTTCCACATCTAATTAGAAACGTTGCCTAGCAGCTCTAATTCTTCAGGAGGGTAATGGCAACCCTCCATTATCATTCCTCAGATCAAGTCTGGTTATAGGCAAACTACACAGAGGTCTGTAACATTCATGTTACCATTTTAAGTTACATATTAGCATAGAGTTATTTTCACATCTGTAACCTCACCTTTCCCACTCTTTCTACTACTTTCTAATAATCCTTGTCAGAACGTATCTTGCAGCTGGAAATGTCACATGGGTGGAGAACATACAGGCACATTCAGAAGGACATTTTTACACTTTTTTTTTTTTTAAATGCAGAATCTTTTATTTATATATTTGTGTATTGGGAAGACCTTTACTCAAGACAGTCTTTTTCTCTAGCCAAACTACTGCCCAACTCTTGATGGCAAGGAAAACACTCCTGCCCATGGGTTAGACTAAATTAGGAGGAAAAAATACATATTTGGAAAGCAGAGATAACCAACACAATTTTTATTTGTAAGATTCTGATCCCAGACTTTTAAAGTGAAAAGCTCAGGCTCTTCCTTTCCAGCAAAAGAGAGCCCTGCCCTCGTCTGCACATTCTGCTGAGGATGGCTAGCTAGCTCTGTATCACTAATACAGGCAACTACAGGCAGAGAGGTATGAATCAAGTTTTCCAGGCCTCACCAGTTAGAAATGAGTCATACAAACCCTGCATCAGAGCACTGGGATTGCTCTGCTCGTTGCTGATAAGCAGCTGATTCCCTGCATATAATTTCACATTCAAAGCAAGGGGACTGGAAACCTTTCCTGCCAGCCCTGCTCCGGCAGGCTCACAGAGCAGTGCGTGACTGGCTGCGCTACCCACAAGCAGTGGCTCTCCTGAAAAAAAGCCTGGCCCCACAGAGCTGGCATCAAGCAAACCACAGTCCTTTCCTGCGCTGTGCAGATTCCACCACACAATATAAATCTGGAGGTAAGAGATTCTGGCTTTGGTCTTTGTTATTCAGAAAGGAATGTAGGTCGTATTTACGTTATTCCAAAACCAAAAGATGTTGAGCTCATTTATAAATGCTTATATGTATGTATTTTATAATAGTCATTATTTCTGCCTTGCAGAAGAATTGCAGAATAACACACATTCCGTAATTAGAAAGTACTTGGCAAAGACACCATGGGAAACAAACCACCCTAAACAGGCCAGGAATTCAAGTCTCCTTCTTGCAGGTCAGAGGAAAGTCTTTCGCAAAGAGCAGACATTTCTTCAGCCTACCACGAGTCCTTCTGTCTGCACTGCACTGATCGAAACCTGACTGCAATGCCTTCCATCCCCAAGATGCCCTATAGCAGGACCTGGGGCTTCTGAAAAACATCTGGCTCACTGCTAAGGAAAAAAGCCAGTAAAGGACAAACATCTGACCACACAACTGAATAACTCAATGCCCTGCCAAAGATGCAATGTTAACTGTTCTAACAGGCTTGATAACGAGGCAGAACCTCTCCCCCGCACCATCAGCTCTGCTAACAATCACCTGCTTTCTACCCCCTTTTTGCTTACATTGATGCAATTCACCATCCAGCGTGCAGAGAGCAGTGAGATGTTCCCCCAGACAAGAAGTGTGCAACAGAAACATGGACGCAGGATATTGGACCCAGGAGATGCAGCATTCCTGGTCAGATATGAGAATGCAGACCTATGAAGGTTTAATAAAAAGCCCATTGTACTCACTACAAAGGTGTCTCAAGACTGCAGAATTCCTTCACCTTATTGAGAACTTCATGACATCACCTTCTCCGAGTCCTCGGATTCTGTGAGAATGTGTTAGCACAGCAATAGACAAAAGCTTAAAAGTATGATAGGTGTGGCCATAAGGGTTCAAAACCCAAAGGACAAAGAATATTTAAATCATTATTTTGGATTCTAATTTATGCTTTGTAATGCCTAAAACTGTCGATACTGGTTTTGTTTGTTTCAAGGAAGCTTCAACAGTGAGAACACTAAAGTCCTCTTCTTCCCAAGCTCAGTCTTTCACAAATAAACAAGAATAATACAAAAAGCTGGAACGACACAGAAAATAAAGATTGTCTCCTTGAACTCCTATGTTTCTCTGTAAGTGCTGCTCACTGCTTTGACAAGTCTGACGACGGATGTGTTTGAAAAACAGCAGATTAAAAGCACCTACACAGCACTCACATTTAGTTATGGCTCCCGCACACACACAATAATCCTGGCTCTACGACGTGAACGAAAACAGAAACTGGGTTAATGTAACAAATTAAGATCATTTCTCCTTGTTGTTGCTCTCTGCTGAACCAAAGAAACAGAAATGGATGACTGGCTTTGACAGCCACCATCAGAACAAAGCCCTGCTTTATAAATACCAGATGCCCTTACCACGATGCCAGTTGTCTCCTGCATGTGGCCACTCTCACTTAGCCCCACTTGCACACTGCCCTGCGTATGGCTCTGTTGGTTGCTTTACACAACCGCAGGGCACTCGTCTCTTCGACTGACTTTACAAACACAGCCTACCCATTCTGAAGCCAGCAGTAATTGTTGTACTAAACTTCAACGGCAAAGAGTTTAAAAACAACAGTTAATGCAGTTTGATTGCTTTGCCCTCACTTTGATACGATCATTTTAAGCAGCTCCCCTGCAGAGCCCGTGGCAAGAACAAGAAGAGCCATTCTGACAGAGCTGTTAATGCAAACAGCCTGACTCGGTTCAGCTGATGTGCATTCCTCTCAACTGACTTTCTAAACAGTCACTCCCAGTGGCAGGACCTACATCTTCCTTTTAAGGGGAAAAAATGTTTTCACAGGAAAAATTAAGCGTTCAAAGCCTTTGAATATCTCTGTGCTTCAGTAACCAATCTCTCCTCTAAGAAGCTATTCACGTTGCACACAAAACAAAAACATCTCCCTCCTTAATATAAAGTTGTTCCTCTCTCGAACCACAGCCGTTAGCTTTCTACAGCTACCCTGGCAGACCCAGGTGAAGCATCCTATCCTACTATTTTTCACACAAGTCAACATGGAAAAACAAAACAATTTTCCAAAGTGTTAGGAAGACTCATTTTGAGAGACAGAAACACGGCTGAGAAAGAGCAAGCAAAACTTACAGGCTGCAGGCAATATTCTACAGCTCACATTGGTGACTGACAGTTCCTATTCCTTCAACATTTCTTTTTCTGCATTTCTGGAAAGAGGCTTAGTGTCAGAAATGGATTCGGACTGAAAAGCATGTTATAATAAAAACTTCTTGTTCTACTGACACGAGATAAGGAAAGAGTGAACAGTGGTGCTTTGCCTGCATGTTAGATGAAGGAAACAGGATTTCCCTCTGCTACTCCCTGAACAAGGTCCCAAGGAAATGTTTCTAATAATAGGAAATTACTATATAAGGCCAGATCAGCACTAAACTGCTTTCAGTCTGGAAAAGAAGAACATACAAGCACACTGAGCAGAGACACGATGGGCAGAGCAGGGCTCTTCTCACACCAGCAGTGATCAGTAACCTCAGGTTGCTCTCTATGGAGATGGACAATATTTAACCTGTGACACTTCTCTTCTGAGCAGAAAGGGGCCTCTCCCATAGCCTGAAAAAAGAAAACAAAATGCACGAATTGCAGCTGCTAGCTCTTTTTCTTCCTGGGAGCAAAAGGACAGACAGAAGAGACTTATAACACCTGCAAAGCTGAGCACATCAATGATACACAGTGAGCAGAAAAAGTCACAGCCTGTACTAATACACGATGTGCCAGCAGTAATGCAGAAAATGACAGCATTCCTGGATCCATGGAGCACAACAGTTTGCTACTTCACTTTGTGAATGGGACAGCTCTCTTATTTTATTTTAAACTGTAAGGATGTTGGGCACCTGTAGAAGGAGCCATTTAATTTAATTTTCAAAGCATTTCTATATAACTGTATACAATAACATCTTGCAGGCCAACAGTTTCAGCAGCAAACGTTAGCAGTACCTAACTGCAACACGCCAAGTACATCTCAGCAAAACTGTCAGACTCCCTGTTGCCTAAACCCTTAATTGCAGCCCCAATGCACACTTCTTACTGTCACTGAACAGATGCCAAACCTGCAAGCCCAGTTAAAAAACAGATATTCTTTCTTTTTATACCAATGAAAGGGAGTCCCTACAACAAAGCGTTAGCCAAATGTTGGATAAAGTGACATAACAGGATCATTTCCCTGTGCTCTGCAGTGAGTGGTATCTCTCCATCTCTTTTGTCCTCAGATAAAGGCAGAATTTCTCAGCTCCCAGTATAGAGAAGCTTGCTTAGCAAACACAGTCTGACAGTCCCATAGCTGTCATGGAAATGAGTACAATATAAGTTCCTAGGTAGGTTCATCACTTAGACTTCTTTTCTGAATGGAATAGATGTTTGTGACAAAATGTAGAAAGAATTTTGTGGCCGTAGCCCTGCTACCTCCTGCTTACCTCTCTCCTGTCTACAAATACAGCCCCTGCAGAGTTACACAAGTTATAGGAGAACCTAATGTGAAATCAGCAAACTGCAGCTGAGAGACTTAAAATAAGAAAGGCAGGCTATCCTTACGGAGAACTCCTTGCTGAGACACCAAGAGAGAGAATTTGGACAGCAGGAGCACTGTTCTTCATCACAGTATCAGAAGCTTCACAGTCCTGTTGAGAAGGAGCTGAGATTTACTGTTCCTTTTGCTGTTCCAGAGGATTGCTCCAGCATAACCAGGTTTCAGCTACGTTCTTCACCAGCTGCTCATAATCTGCCCTTGTCCCTGCATCACCAGTCCAGAAAAGAGCATGCACTCAAGGGTGTGCTAAGCTTTCCACGGCATATAGCAATGCTGACCCAAGATACCATTTCATATTTGACTTACGCTTAGGGACATCTTGGTTGCTGAAGATGTTAAAATTGACCTCTGGTTTTCTGTCCAATTAAGTACTTCACGTTCTTGCATGCATGACAGGACACATCTCCATCTGTACAAAGTCTCAACATGAGGTCTGACCCTAACACTGCTGTCTTCTCTCCTTATTTTTGGTACTGTTGCAAGATAAAGTCAGTAAATTGTTTGTTCAGTTTCATAAAGTCTGTTTCAGGATAAGTGAGATATTTGTTTTGGCTCTGAAGTTAGAAGGGGCACAGGTATGAAACCAGGACTCTGACATGGAGATCAACAGTCTGTGCCTCATGGGGGAACTTGTCACCAATAGTTGTAAAGTTCTTCTCCAAATACAGGATTACCTGTTTAAAAATGCTGACATCAAAACTGTAAGTTTAAGCTGTTCTATTTTCTGAAATCCAGAGAATGATATTATTCTTCAGTATATCAACATGTATTGATTTAGAGAGATCCAAAATAGCAGATCTGTTATCTCAAGCTGCTCTATAGGAAACAACTCAGCTGTCCTACACTTGATCATCATCTTTTTTTTTTTAATTGACAGTTTTAATCAATGCAGTTTTGCATCAAAACAAACCACACCCAAAACCAGACCACCATGCTATGAAAAGGAAACAACTCCCTCCAAAAGAGCCAAAAGAAACTGCTTCTTTTAGTTAACATGAAGCTTTTCTTTCTGGTAAAGTCTGAATAAAGCTAATGTTGAGTTGCTAGTCAGGTGTCAAAACAACTCTGCCATATGGAGACTGGAATGCAAGTAATAATTAGATTATATTAGGTAAATTCAAGCTCCTATTGTCACAAAAACAAAGGCTCAAAGGCTGAAACTTTACAAAAAGCATGGGAGAGGGGATAACATATGGAATATACTTCCTGAAATGGTTTGTTTTTATAAAATAACTTGCAGATGAAGAACATCTCAACAGCTAATCCTACCCCCCACTCCTGCTAAGTGCAATATAGGAAGTTTACAGCAGTGTTAAGATTTATGTCAGTCTAATTTGTACTTCAAGTTATCAAGTTAAGGGAAATGGTGTGGTAAACACTTTCATATTGGTACAATAGTATCTATCAAAGGTTCGTGTCATATAATGTCTACAGCTCCCCTAAGGGAAATAAAATCACAACATACCAATTTGCAAGTATTGTGACATTTCGTTCTGACACCACATCCAAGTGACACCTGGGAGAGACAGCACAACAACATTCTTATTTTCTTTCTGGGTGGGACTCTTATAGCAATCCTGTAAGCAAACTATGAACTACCAAGTGGAGCCAAGTTCCATGAGCACAGAAAAAGGACACATTCAATGCTTTAGACATTTGAACAACTGGAGTAGTTTTTCACTTGATGATTTTTAAGCTTAAAGTTCACAGGCACAATTTGTACTTCCACCACCACTTTTTTTTTTTCCTCTGTCCCAAAACTGATTTTGGCAGTTATTTCGGGGCAGTGAAAAGTTTAAGGTCCAATAAAATGGTTAGGAACACATATAGCACAGAACTTCCTTTATACCCTTCTTTTGCAGGGGAACCAAAAGCATTTTGCATTTACTTTGATGGCATAAGCCCCAACAATAAGCTTAAGGAAAGAATCTTCAAAAGTCTGGAATAAAACTAGATAACGAACCCAAAACAGGAACGCATCCATTGATTTGCAGAGATTCTAGTTTATCCTAAAAGAAGCGGCCTAAGCAGTTTCCAAAAGCAGAAAGAAAAGTAGACACACAGTGCAAACTGGCTATCTGGCAACGTGTCAGGTTTGAGGCCTGGCAGCCAACAGGAGCACGTGGGCTCGCAGCTGGCTTATGTCTGAGCTGCTTCCCTTTACCCTGTCTCTTCTGTTGCTTCTGAAAAGGGGAGTAAAAGCCACCAGATGAAGGGTATTGTCTGAAGTAATCTTCTGACCAGTCTGACAGGACCACGATGTTTCCACTAAAGCCTTTCAGGTTTTTATGGATTGTACACACTTTGATTCTAAAATAGATCTATCTTCAGTTAACAGTAATCAGCAAATCATGAGTTACCATCATCTTGGCAAAGATACACCAGGATGCCTGAAAAACGCAGACATCATTTCAGAAGGGCATCCCACATCCATCGGCATTGGCTTGTATTCCTCAAATGACCCACAATATTGTTTCCCCACATTTTAAAAATTTATACTCCTACTGAATCAAAGCTCTGACGAGACAAGATTTTTAGAATAGCCATAATGAAAAAGAACCATTGGTGAGCAACATAGTAAGCCCCCTGTGAAGTATGAGGAACATCCCATCTCTATGGCACAGTTTTAACTCTGCCCACTCAGGAGGGCCACACTATTCTGCTCAGAGCATTTTTGAGATTTTCTGCTTGATCAACAACACAGATTTAATCAAAACCAAAGATAAAATATACAAAGAATAACTGGGGGCCTGTTCCTTTGTGGTCCTTGGGAATGCATGTTCCACATCTGGATAAACACAGGCCTATACAGTGAATGGAAACATTCATTCCCCTCTTCTTTCTTTCTGATTTACCTGTGGTCATACATTGGGTGGCTGAAAAACAGCAGAAATCCTGCTGACACACACAAAACAGGCAGCCATAGACATGCAGGGCTCTCTACTCTTTACAGCTACCATACCAAAGAAAACATCCAGGCTGTGACCTTCAACTCAAATGAGAGATCGTGAGGGCATTCTCATAGCTCCTGTTACATGGGTATAAACTGCTGAGTATGACAGAAGTGACATTCATAACAATATAAGCTGTCCCACAGCATTCTGTTCTCCGTCAGAAGAGGAGGATCAGCACCCCTAAGAATCAGAGGCAAGAAGAGAGTTGTGCCGATGCAGATAATGAGAACATCCTTACAAAAGGCAGAAAAGTGAAGTTATCCCTCTACCTTGAGGCCACCAGTGTGTAGATGTAAGACTGCATCATGGTAGAAGTGCACAAGTTTGGAGATCTCACAAAACTGGTTACCTTCTGTTCTGCTACTCTTGATCAAACTCCACTGTTCGTGGCAGCCAAAACAATGATAGGAACCACCAGATATCTTATACCAATGGGAAGAGAACAATTCTGTTCCTCTGATTCTACAGGCATAGATTACTGAGGTTCCCCTGCAGAAAGCGAGAAATTCAGAGTCACGAGGATTCTGAACTCTGAAAGGATGGTCTGAAAGTCTCAAAGAAAAAAAAAAAGGTATCTACCACAGAAAATCAATACATGTTAACAGAGAATATAACGTAGGAAAACCATACAAAATTCAGGCAAGCAGCTTCAGCTCCTTCATCTAAATTCTGTATTTTAACAGTTCTCAGATGGTGAGCAGCATCATCAGCTATTGCAGCAACAGCACGAGCCCAGGCTTAGCCATTCTACAGTAATGAAAGGAGACTGAAAAAAGATGAGAGCTGATACAGTGCTCATGGCATGCCCTAGATTAGCCCCGCTTCCCTGCTGTTGGTGGGAGCTCTGCCATCAGCTTCAGTTGTGCTGGAATATGCCTGTGGTAGGAAAAAAAAGGGTTAAGTTCTTTCAAATCAACTACAGAGAAAGAAAAGCATTAAAACTTTTAAAGTGTTTGTTTCTGGAGCTATTGTTTGTGTGGCTGAACTAGAGGGACACAGGGAAGTTCATCACTGTAAATTATTGATCCACTGCTTTCTAGACATTGAAACTGGTAATTAAACAAACAGTAAAGAGATACTTCATCAATTATAGAGGTGTCCCTTTAAATTACACTTGCTTCAGGATGAATAAAACACAGCAGTTAAATGCTGCAGGTGCTTCTTCATGCCAGCTTCTCATTTGAAATCCTCATTATAGCACTTACTCTAATTCTCTTATGTCATTGTTTCTGAGCTCTCTGCAGGTATTGAGTCAGATAAGGAGAAAATAAGAGTTTGTTTCCCCAGTCTTTTTCACACAATGTCCAGAAAGCGAAGTCCCACGGTCAGGAGAGAGGATTTGGAACTTTTCTGCTCAATGCCTTAGTTATATGGCCAAAAGTCAAGGCTACAGCCCCTGCAAAAAACATCCCTCCTTCAAGAATCAGGCATAAGTTTTGTCTAGCAGCAGACAATCATGCAGTGTGTGAAGTACAAGGCAGACATCTGATACTGGTATAGTTTCTAAATACCATAAGAAGGACATATGTGTGTACACACCCTCCACAACCTAAAATAACGCTGGCAAGATGCTTCTGAAAGAATACAATGATGGCACCAGGGATCCCCTTCTAGCAGAAATCATATCACAACCACCATGGCTACTCCAATTTGATTTATGACATTTTTGTTTCAGGGTGCACGTTTTACAGCATTAAGACTAAAGCTATCTCAGTTTCATGTGTTAATGTTGCATACATGTGAAAATATACTTGCTTTAATGCTCATTTTGAAACCAAAATATCATCTAAAGAAACGCTTGGCCTTCTTGTATTTACTGGTAAAGAATCTATCTAGAATCATGACAACATCTCAAACCAGTTTTACTCCAGGAAAGCATTTACTGAAGTCCAAGTTTATCAACTGATTGAGACAGGTCAGGGAACATAAATATTCTAAGCAAAAAACAACCCTGCATATGCAGCATAAGCAGACAGCTTAAAAGTGCCTGCAAAAAAAGCCTGACAGGTGGACACAGCTGGCATCCTTCACTGAGCAGAAGCATCAGTGAAGCAATAATGCTAGAAGGCAAGAACAAACAGGCAAGTTGCTGATGGAATAAGATGATCCTAGAAGTCAAAACTTGTGCTGCCCACGTGAAATGAAGAAGCGAAGGGATACCCAGGTGGGAGCTCAGCACAGCAAAGAGAGAGACCACAGGGATATGCTATGGAAGCTGAATATGATCTGTTGATGGAAATATTTAAAGAGAGAGACAAAGGCAGGTCTGTTTAAGTTCTGTGGAGGAAAGAACAGCACCTTATGGTAGGTGGACAGAGAATCAAAAAGCTGAGCTGACTCTCCCTACCGCTCCCCAGCTAATGAGGCTGAAGCACAGGGAGAGCAAGCTCTCCTGTGGGCTCAATGCCAATTGCTCTGTTAAGTTTTCTTTGCCTGTTCTAATGAGAGTTACACAATGTAGGATTTTATTCATAAGTACCTGATGGCATCCTGTGTATACAACAGATCCTACCAGCAGAACAGTATTTGTGGGAAACGTTAGGAAGAGTGTCTAAGAGAGATAAAGCCTTTGAGTTGCAGACAAAGCTGCCAGTCCTCATTTCCAGCTTGTCAGAGCAAGTCCTTCTTGAAGTCAGCAGCCTGGAATGAAGAGAATCTGGCATTTGTGCATGTATGTATGGTTCAGACAGTCAGGGCGGAGGGGCTGACTTTAATCATACTTTCCACAGTGGTGTGGGGGGGTGGGGGAGTGGCAAAGAGCAGTGAGCAATGGGTGTTATTTGCTCTATAGTCACAAATTCCTCCTCTTTGACTTCGTGTTTCAAGACTGACCTCTTTTCCTGCTCCCTCTAGCCCCTAGAGAAGGAACTGGAAAGGGAAGCACATGCAACTGGAATTTGAGAGAAAATCCTGCACGTTCTTGGGATTCCTGATATCTGTGATAGGCAGCACACACTTGTCTGGTCGTTTTACAAATTCCACATTCTGGAGAATTACCGGAACAGCTGATGGGTCTCAGGAGTAATCACATGCAGGTACTCTCTTTTCCTGTGAAGCTGAGCTCCACTATTCCAAAATTCACTGATCCAAGTTCTAACTCTCTACTGCCTCTGCTTGCTTGCTGAGTAATAACTTTTCTATTTAATACACATATTTTGAAGTTATATCTTTAACTTCCTTTTGCCAAAATCTCTCTCTTCTGGAAGAGAAAAAAATAAATAAAGAAAAACAAACAAACAATGAAGCATTAAAGAGTATGGCCTTGCAACCAGCAGTTGCCAAGCTCTTTCAGCTTGTTTTGAAATATCTTTAACAAGACTGCTAGTATAGTATCAAAAAGGAATACAGTTCCAAAATAGTTTAATCCAACTGCCCACTAATGTGTTAGCAACAATACTATATAAAGAATTCCATTTAAAACCACTTTTACTCTCACAATAAGGCTACAGTCCACTGAATCACATGGAGCTTCAATTCCATCCAGAAATAGCCTCTTGAAGTTTCTATCGTGGGATGGCATTCCCAAATTTTGTTTATTTGAGTGCCACTACTGGTGGTGACAGCAATAGCAGCTACAAATTTCAGGAACCTGCACGTACTCTCAGGAAGGGCACACATCCAGATCCATCCTCCTGCACGAAAGGTTTTGGCAGCAAAATGCACTCCTCCTCCTGTACCCTTCTCTGCCTGTTGATTACAACGTCATGCTCAGATACCACAACAGGGTAACCTTGTGCTACTATCCCACACGTTTACCTTGCCAAAGAGTCCCAGCAGAGCCCAGAAGACTTCTGAACATTCAGACCTGTTGCAGAGAAATGCAAAAGTGGACGTTCTCACATTCCCAGCTGAACAGGGGGGGATGTCCCTCCACACGAAGACCCCACAAACTGCACTGCTCTGGGAAGCAGCAAAGACGTTCCATCTCTAGAGAGGGCAAAATACATCTGATACCAGCACCCAGCCAGACCCCCACTTTGAACCTCAGCCAGTGCATGCACTGCTTAGGCAAGAGGCAGAACAGACACCAGCTTCTCTTGGCTCAGTGTCTCAGTGCTATTACCTTGGCAGCCTGCACCAGGATTTATCAGCATGCCTCTATTCCTGACCTGATCCCATGTTGATGGGCAACACAGGCACCCCACGGACAGATGGTTACTGTACTGCTTTGGAGCTATAAGTAGTTTCATAGCTTGGGAATCCCCAGGACATGGGAGTAGAGATAGTGCATTCTACATGTAAATCTTAATAAATCCAGTGTTTAAAAGACAGCTAATTACCATTTATGTTCTACACAGCTAGTTCCATATTCACAAATTGAAGGTTTTAGTGCCAATCAGTCCACACAAGCTTCTGAATATGACTGCAGAAGCTTCTAGTAAATTCAGACTTTTCCTCACTACCACTGAGTTCAGGGGTACAAAACCAGTGCTGTACAACGAGAATGGCTGAACAAGCCAAAGGGATACAAGAAGCACTTATTGTACATGAAAAGCACCCTCCGAGGAACCACAGCACAGTCCCATGCTGCTGCTGGGAGCTGATATACACAGCCAACATCGCTTTGCTGCAGTCCATCTGCTGCCCCAAGCAGTGTTTGTTCAGGACTCTGTGCTGGGACTCACATCTGTTCAGCTCTGTAGTGAGATTTTAGGGAACTCAAACGTTTGCTATTCTCCAAACTTTGTTTCACTAAAGTCAAGGCAGGGAGTACAGAACTACAGGCAAAACCAATTTCATTAAAGCTTCGTGTGAGCTTATACAAGCTTATCTTAGATACTAGAGGAACACATCTTCCTGGCACACAAGTAAAGAAAGGGCATTGCACTGAGAGTGAAGTGGATGAAGCTCTAAGACTCCTTGGATGCTTACTTAGTTCCCTATATGTACATGCCTCCTAAAGTCTAAAACCTTGGAAAGTGATGCACATACATTACCATCACTAGCAGCTTCCAGGACAAGCCCAGGAATGACATGAGAGCCTATAAGGCTGACAGCTGCAGTGTTCCATGATCAGGAAGTCAACACCATAAATTACCTAACCTGACACACATGAGTATGTTTGTCACACCAAATTTGCCAGCAGAAATAGGCCTTGCTAGTAAATGGGTCTGCTGTTCAACAGGAGCAATGACACTCTCTGGCAGGTGCTTGAAAAAGGAGGGATGATGGTCACTTCAGCCCACACTAAACACTGACTGAATTTTTACTCCTGCAAGCCTTGTGTCACATTTGTGTTGAGTAACCATAGGTTTAGATAAGTGGTTTGCAATTAAGATCATTTGCTTTGGGGCCAGTGAAAGCACAGTCTAAAGAGCACTTCCAGGAGTTCAACAGTGCTAGAGAGGTTAACCAGAGAAATTCACTGTCCAAAACTGAAGGCCAGGTACCAAGCTGACAGTTACTTTTAGACCATTAGACCATAATTTTCCTTCCCAGCCTATCCAAAATTAAAAGCAAGATTTTTCACAACAAAACTTTTCTTCTGAAAGAAATAACCTGTTTTTGCAGTGTTCCAAGAAGATTTCTTTTCAGACACATGCATTCAACCCAACAGCAACACTGATTTTCCTCCATTCCCCATTTCCACACAGGTGGCAACGTGACCCTCTTACAGAGGCCACTTATTTCCGATGGCAAACAATCAGTATTTCAGGCAAAAGTGCATTCTGTGACAAACAATTTAACTGAAGCTTCTAGAAAAAAGTAAACAGTTACATGAGTGCAGCTTCTGAGTTCTATGGACTTCAGCCTGGGCATAGTTCACATTCTCATCCTACACTATGCTACTGTGAGGAATTGTCCTTTTAGTGCAAGCTGAGCTAAAGAAAGTGGTTTGGGTAATAGCAGTTGCCAGGTAAACATATTCAAGGCTTAAGATGGAGGGAGCTCCCCTGTGTCCCTGCCTAGACACTGAAACATCAGAGCAGGGACACTTGACAGCTGATCAGATTTCAGTTTAAAGAGAGATCAAGCACTGCCTGCCTCTTTCTAAGCTTTTTTTGTTGGTTTTTCTTTTTCCACATAGAGAGCTTTGCATCTCTTGCAACATTTCCTCTTCATACGATGCCCCCATCACCAACCTGCCAGGGCAGCACAGCAGCCCATGCTCCCAACGCTCCCTACCTGCAGGCTCTCAGCACCTCACACCCTTTGCTCTGGCAGCATGCACCGGCTCTGTCAAGAAAGGTTTCAAAGTGGTCACCATCTACAGGAATATCTGGGAAGAGCAACTCATCTTGGATTTTTTCCTCTTTGTACTTCCTTGTACCAGGACACAATTGTCTCAAATCAGATTAGTTTATGCTTGAGACAAATAATGTCTGAAAGCTTTAACCAAAACATACAAATGGCCGATAGCCATCAACCCATGCATCCAATTCTGTCACGCAAAAAGAAAACGTACTGTGTCTGCATTATCATGTAGTCACATGTTTTTCTCAAATGTTCTAGGGACTAACACACCTGTTTTAGAATTAGCTCATAAAAGTGCATAAATTATCCCTTCTATTATTCCAAATTACTCCTAGCTTTCTCCACTCCCTTCATAAGCAGTCTTGAGAGCATTGTTTCTTCTGTAAATTGAAGAGTCATCTTCTTGGTGATCTTAAAGGATAATATTTTAATACAGCCAACATCTAGTCAACAAATAGAGCTGCTGTACTTCAGTAATGACTAAGATTGCAAATGATTCAAATAAATACTTCCTACTAGAAACAAAAATTCTAAGTGCTGCAGCAAAGCACTATCTGTACTAATAAGACAGCCAGAATACATGCATTTGTCATTAGGTTGTTCCATAAAGCTGAGCACTAATCTTCTTCAGCTGAACTGAATGGTCTGTGGGGAATGTCTTCAGGAGACAGAGAGGAGAGCAGAGTAAGATTGGTCTTATCTACATTACAGGCTTCAGCCAGCAGAAAATATTCAAATCTTCCAAAGCTTACTAATACATAAAATCCCTCTGCAATGAACACTGCCACCTGGATATGTGCAGACATACTCTAGCTGACCAGAAACATGTTTGCTACCATCCTGACATCCTACAGTCATAAAGACATGAGTTTTTGCCCAAGGAAATATTCTAACTCTGACAGTAAATCCGAATTCTGCCAGGACTGTCACTATTGCACTGTGCAGTTAATTGTGATACTGGGAGAACAAAAGCAAAACAAGAAATTCTGACATAAAATCAGAGTGATGCTTTTGTAAGGTGTGGAGGTGACTTGTTTAAACAAATAGATACATTCTAGTTTTGCTAATGACTCCATAAGCTGCTGTTCATAGCTGCTATCCACCAGCGTTTTAACATCCAAACACTTTCCCCACACTGTCCCTTCAAGCTCAAGTCAGGCACGCTGAGCTGCCCCCACTTCATTCCCACGTGAACAAAGCAGTGGACAAACTCTGTTACACTGCCTTGCACACACTTGGCACTTCTGGTTCAGCACACTGAAAAACAATCAGGTAAACAAATCCCAATTATTTCAATATTAATAGATGTAATGGGTGTGTAAGAAAGCTACCTGTAAAATCTGTGAGAAAATAGATGTGCTAACATAAAATAGCAGATAAAAAAGGTAAGGGAATGATTCGTAACTGAAATTCATTACTTGCTTAAATTAAGGCAGAAAAATGCCAACCATCTGTTTTGTTAACTACATTCCAATTCTGTCAGAAAGAATTCCTGGACTCCTGGTGCAAAGGTGTGGCTTTCCCTCCCAGGATGCAGAAGGAGCAATTCTGAACAGCCTCCAAAAGCCTAGGAGTGGAGAACAACCTGTTATTTAAAACAATGAGACGTGGACAAGGGTTTCTGGTCTCTACTTTGCAAGGTTCAATACAATTCTCTTGGAAAAAAAATTACAATATTTCTGTGTAACAGTTTTCTCTCTTCTTAGAACTGCACCACTGGATACATGAGCCTTTGCTGCAGACAGAAATCTGAACTGCAGAAATGCTGCTTATAATACAGCACCTTAGTGCTGCAAAGACGTACCAGCTTATGTTTTTAAAAAACGTTGATTATAGTGTGCTGCCTTGTAATGTGTGGAACTGCATATTTCAGTTATTAAAGTTAGCAAGCAAGTCTGTCTGCTGAAAGTCAGTTCCGTGAGTAAACAATGACTCAGTGTGGACTGTATAATGTAGAAGTTATTAGTTACTGTTAGCAAGTTTAAAAAAACTCAACTCACAGCGTTATACAAAGACGTATTTCAGAATGGAAAATAGTTTTCCTCCTACTTCTGTGCTTCCAGTTATACTGTTTCAGTGGAATTTAATTTTCTAAAAAGCTAAACAGATCACTATCTCCTTATTACACAACTGGAAATGGACTTATCCCGACATTTCAGCCATGAACAATAACCACAGTGAGAGCTGAATTTACTCTTTTCTGTTCTCAATTCTTCATTGTGGTTAAAGGTGATGCTTTGTTGGACAGGAATATCCTACTCAGACCAGGTACAGGTGTAATGAAAACAGAAGACTATAAAATACTGAGCATATGGTAATGAAGAAAAGCGTGCAGTTGTGAGCTCACCTCAACCCTCTGACAAATACGGGTCTCCAGTTGAATTATAGCTCCTTCAATAATCCTCTGCTTCATTAGTAAAATGGCCAATACATCTGATGATTGTCAGCTGGCACGAGGCACCGCAGATCACTCTAACTAATGAAATGCAACCCTAGACTCTAAGACACAAAGGTTTCCCTGAAGTCTTAAGATCTCCCAACGGCTGTTCTCCAGCTCTGAGTACATGCAGTCACAAAGACTGGGGACACACATCCTTACGTTACCTTTTGCAGAGGTGAAATCTCTGGTCAGACATCAGAACGCTATAAGGAAAGAGTCAAACATCCATGGTAAACTTTTACCAGAAAAGCATCTCAAAAAAAGTCAGTGACATCAGAATGTAAAGGTACAGCCCTTTAAAGCAAGGGCAAAGTTCATCTTGCATCCAGACAGCAGGCTGAATGTCACTGTATCTGTTTTGTCTATGTACATCTTTTTGCATAGCAGCAATTTTAGAAAGCTCCTTTATGGAGAAAAATGTGTTTAGAGTGGCAGGAATTAAGTGTTGGGGATGTCTGTTTTTCTTTTGTCATTCAAAAATCACCCAGTACCTGGCAAAAGTCAGAATACACTCTGACATAATATCCTTTTCTATTTCTGGCACCAACAATTATCCTGTATATTCAGTAACAAAACTGCAGTGACGGAAGGTTGTAACATTTCACAGCATTATGTCCTTATTGCCTAGAAGGCAAGCAGCAGAGCACCCCAAAGGCACTGCCAAATGCTAAAAATCTACGTCCATGTACTCAATTACAGGAAGGGTGGTGTCTGACCTGAACCAAGGTCAGTGTGCCAGTTAAAAGGCTGCAGTGTCACAGTGAGGAGCAGCTCATTGGTCATCACATGTGACCAAGCTCTTTCCTTAAGCTGCCAGGAAAAGCTATCCATGCATGCATGAATGAACACATCAATTCTAAATACTAACCTTTGTTGTCTTCCAGTACAGGAATTTAATATAAGACAGACTATATGGAAGATCAAACAGAAAAGGTACTGGCCCTGTTGCTCCTTGCTGCATTGCATATTTAATTAAGGCAGGGCCAGGCTTTAAAGGATCCTTTCAGCTTTCCTCCCTACTATGCAGTCCAATTGAACAGGGCTCAGTTGCAACAAATTACTTAAGATTTGTCCACTCTATCCGAAACTTTGTTAGCATTTCACATGGACTTACTGCTTCTTACAGCTTTGTTAATGCTTTCTGGGCAGAGCTGCCCACCTACCTCACTAATGCATCAACATAGCATGAAGAATGCAAAAGACACAAAATACGTATATTTCCCAGAGAGAACATACAATCCAGTGGCACAGTAGACGTGGCTCCCTCAGGCAGAAAAAATATCTGTTTAATCTCACAGAAAGGCAAACCAAGCAAGCCTCATCCACTAGAAATAATGATAGAAGGTTAGATATGTGGTTCCTAATCAAAGTCAGGGATAGTAATCCTAGTCAAAACCAACCACATCACTCATGAGTTGCTTATAATGGGATGAGAGTCAAACACAGCAGAACCCCTGACAGAAGACAAATCCATGCTACGATTGCAGTCACTGGATGCCAGCACAAAGCACCGCTGCCTCCCCCAGTCCCAGCCATTTCTTCCTGCGTCACCACGTCCACGTGCTCACACAATGTGCTCAGCCAGGAAACTCCTCCACAGCGGTTCTTCCCACAGCAGTATTTTAACAATATACACATACACATTTATATTTATACATCTATATATGGCTCTTCAGACTGTTTGAAAGGAGAAGTGGCTTAGTTTCAGTTGCGTCACTTACAGGGGCAGCAGGACACACCAACCTCAGAGAGATGTGCTGTACTGTTAGTTCTTCTTCATCTCCTTCTCTACAGCTCCAACACCACGCTATTTTTTCCAGGTACAAACTCATTCTACAGAAGACATCAGGTGTCTGAAAGCACCCAGTGAGCAGTATACACCTTCAAACTGTGAGGCAGAGCATTCTAAGCCTGCTGATCCTTAACACTTTGCATGCTGGAACTGTTCAAAAGCATCAAGATGAGAGCACATGGCTGCAACACACAGGAAAGTGATGGTTTACGCATTGCTTTGTGGCCATGGCCAGCTGCTGCAGATCATTTCTCATCCATCTGCTGCAGACTCTTTTTTTTTTTTTTTTTTTGAACAGTGGAAGAGGAATTTGTACAGTTCCTAAAAAGCATCCTGCTTGCACCACAGTAAGGTTATATCCCATAAGCAAAGTGACATTGCAAACAATCAACAGCTCCTAATGCTTGCCTGCTGTTAGAAAAAGACTATTTTACCTTTACATAAAGGTCTCCAGGGAGTTTAAGCTTTTTCTTTTTAGGGGAAAAAAACAAGACTCACTATATTTGATCTGTTTTTAAGCTTTCTTGGCCCCCACTTCTTTTTACCATCCTTCTTCCAGTAGGCTTCCATCAAACATTAAAAAAGTCTTCCATGTGACTTGAATGGTCAGGTCAGAACTCACCTCATTGCTCTTAAGCACACTGTAAAATCTGAAGACACATCATAGAAGTCTTCAGCCATGTAAGTTTCTCCACTGTCAGTTGTGCAAGACAACAAAGAATAGAAATTGCACGCCGACTCCTGAGTCACAAGGGATCTCACACTCCCTTGGTACATTATGACTCAGAGTTATGGTGTTTGGTTTTTTTGTTGGTTTGTTTTTTGAGGAAAGATCTGTCCTTTATGCTAGGATAAATTAGGGTAGCATGCATGTAGCCTTGCACTTCATTGGCCACTGTCAGGCAAAACAGAAGACAAGATTTATACTCACACAGGCCCTCCCTAAAAGATGGGATCCACTATCAAAACTGAACATCCACCCCTAAGCGTTATGACAGAGGTTGCCATACCAGGGCCTATTGTAAAAATTAAGAACTCATCAGTTCTCTAAGCCCTAGGCAGTTTCTAAAAGAGCTTTAAAAAGTGCTGACAGCTGGTAATTGTCTATTGCTCCAAAATGAGATGAAAGTAAAATGCCTTTATTGCAACTTGCTCTAAGATGTGGTTCTGTTTTATGGCAGGGTTTGTCCCACCAACCAAGCAAATTTTTCTCACTTGTCACTTGCTAGCATGAAACTGCTGTCATCTACAAGAAGTTCTGGAGAAGCCTTTCACCTCCAGCAACAAAGACAGGATAATTACCAAATGGTCTCTGTCATAGAATCATTTAGGTTGGAAAAGACCTCTAAGATCATCTGATCTTCCACTGACCACCAATGCTGACCAGTCCCTTAGTGACCATGTTGCACATCTCCATGTTTCTGGAACCAGCAATGCGGACTCCCCCACCTCCCTGGGCAGCTGTGCTACTGCAGCACTGCTCTTTTGGAGAAGCTTTTCGTAATACACAACCTCAATCTTCCCTGGCACAACATAAGTCCATTCCTTCTCATCTTATCAAGTCTTGTATCTCAGAACCTTCCTTCCCTGTCTCCACTGTCCCTTGCAGCAATTAAACCCAGGGGTATTAGAAAAGGGGGGAGATGGCACAAAGTAACGCAACAGATGGGGAGCCTTCAGTTTGAGGGGGATCACAGACACGTGGTGCAAACCGGAGAAATTATGGTCCTTGAGAACATCTCCAACTATAAAAGACGACTAAAAATACCGAGCTTCATGAAGGAAGTGCTTTTAGGCACCTGTACTGCCTCTGGCAAACAAGGAAGAATTATCCCAGCACGAACACAAGCGCTATCCGCAGCGGACCGTACCACCACCGTGCACAGCAGCACAAGAACGCGGAAAATAAGTTCGCTACGTACAAAAACTCACTGATTAGAACGAGGCGGGACCCCAGTGACAGCCGTCGGTAACACGGCCGCACCCCCCGGCTCCGGCTGCCCGCTCCATGCGGCCCCGCAGCCCGGCGGGCGGCTCGCCGCGTCGGGACGGAGTCAGACAAGCGTCGCCGGAGCGCGTTTAGTAATGTTGCGGAAGGGGAGGGCGGGGGTTGCTCCGGGTTGCCGGAGACGCGCCACGCAGCCGCCAGGATGCCCGCTGCCGTGAAAGGATCGTTTGTTTCTACCGTGGAAATGTTAAGAGTTTCCGGGAACGCCGCTGACTTCGGGGGAAGGACGGAACCGCCGCCGTCCCGGCTCCCCCCGCCGCACGTCCCGCAGGCGGCAGGCAGCGCTGCGCTCCGGGCAGCCCGCGGCCATGTGGCCGAGCCCGGCACGGGGCGGCGGCGGTCCTCGGTCCTCGTCCCTCAGGCCCCGCCGCTGCCGCCGCCGCCGCCCACCTCACGCACCCCTCCTCCCTCCCCCGCCGCACTCACCTGCGCTCCGCGCCCCCCGCCCGCTTCGCTCGGGGCCCTGCGGCGGCTCCGCCAGCGCTTCGGCACCGACTGCCCTCGGGAGCCCGCGCCGCGCCGCTAGTGAGCATGTCCGAGCGCCGGGCATGCGGAGTGCGGGCCGGGCGGGGTGGCTGCGGCCCTGCCCCCGCCCTCACCTGCCGTCAGCCGCGGCCCTCCCCGCACCTCCGCCCTCCCCGACCCGCAGGCGCGGCGGCTCCGCCCGAGGCAGGAACGGCTCGTGCCGCCGACGTTGTTGGGGACAACGGCATCCCCCCGCTAAGCCTTGCTCCCGCATCGACTCGCGATCCCGTCGCTTAAAACGACAGGAGCACCTGTTTGGTCCAGACGCACGGCAGATAAAAAGCTCAGACGCCGACGCTAACTGTACCGTCCCCTCCTCACCGCTGGCTGCCCAGAGCCTACCTTTGTGACGAGGCCAAAGGGCGAGCTCAGCTCTGGAGCGAAGGCAGGAACCTCTGGCAGGTCGGTGAGACAAGGAGCAGCTCGGTGCAGCTCCCAGGCACGTTACCTTTTGGAGGGTCTGTACTCAGGATCCACAGCATTTCCTAACAGGGCGAAGCACCCTGAGCTCAAATGCACATCCCATTCTGCAACAGCGCAAAGCATCTCTAGCTACAAGCTTCCCTCTGTATTAAAGCACAGTACATCGGAAGCCACTTTGCTCTGCAGCACCAACAGTATTTAAACACTGAGCGCCATTCTCAAAGTAGCAAATTACAGTTTTATGGACTGTTAATGAGTATTGAAGGCTTTTTAGAAAGCTGAACTAATAGCTTTTCTCTCTATGATGTCTCCCCCAGGATTCTGGCACTTGTTATTCAGAGTGAGGTTTAAAGAAACAGCTCCCTCTGGGAATGACAAGTCTGTCCAGCCAGTGTCCTCTACCATCACTGCATGTCAGTGAGTGTCATTCTGGGACCATTTACTGGAAGTCAAAGAATAGCAGAATCGCTGCCATCTCATCTCATCTCATCTCAACAAAGCAGAGCTCTCAGGTTTTTCTGAAGTGAGATGACTCCCTAACAATTGTGCAATCTGCACAGTAAATGTCTTAGCTAATTTTCAGATCGAGTTTCAGATTACTTGCTAGAAAGACAATGCTCGGAAACAGGAGCAATATGCACAGATGTGTACTTCAGTGTGTGCTGGCTCTGCTCTGAGCAATCTGCTACCAGAACTGAAGACATATTAAGCACTTTGTAAGTACCTATGACAAAGAGATACAAATACAGTTGCATTTAAGTATAAATGCTTATCCAAGTGACATTATTAACCACAATCAGTAATTGTCTTTTTGAGTGCAGAAAATGAAACTTTGACAACAGGACGCTGCCTGGCATTTCACTGGAATCCAGCAGCCTGGATAGCCAATACTAAAGAGCACTTAACACTTGTGAAAACCAGTTTTTTTTTTTTTTTTTTTTCCCATTAGTATTTCTCAATTCAGGACAACCTTACTAAGTTGTTTAGCACACAACTAACCATGCAAGAAAAGAGCAGAGAATAAAAAAGCAGGCTTACAGTCTTGCGTTCTCTGTTGCGATTAACCACGCGGATGATTTCTCCTGTAGGAATACATTCAATTTGCAGTTCCATCTTTCCAAGGTAAGTTAGCAAGAAGAAAACCTCAACTATCTGCAGTCTTTGCTTGAGAGCCCTGTTTTGAGAGGAAGAGATGAACCTCTGTATTTATACTATGCGTAGGTGAGCTGAAACAATTAAGTTCAAGACTTGTTTCCACTAGTTACAATGTGTGGAGACAGTTCCAAGAAACATAAATTTATGTTCGTGTTTATTGCTCTAAACTTTGTTGATGTTCCAGTTCTGTCCCAGTGACTTTGGGAAGCCAAGCTGCTGCTGATGCCATTTCATAGGTATTAGCATGAAACAATAATATGGTAAACTTTATAAATGAACCAAGAAATCTTATGGAGAAAAGATTCTTCATCTTCAGCTCTACAATATTTGGTTTCTAGTAGATAAAAATACTGATGATTCCCATGGTAACTACAGGAAGTTCTTCAAATTACTCTGGAATGAAATCATTATTAACTGAATCCTCAAGTCACTAACAAAGCATGACAAAGGAAACCAGCTTGCATGGTACTACAGAAAAAAATCCCACAGCAAATTTGACAAAAATAAGTTGGTAAATACTATTTGAAGTACAATTACAGCTCTTTACTACAGCTGTATCATTCATTAATGTAGCATCTAGATGTATGCACCCACAATCCACTCCCAGATGCAGATATCCTGACAATGACAACTGAGAATAAAACACTGGTTTGAACATCAGGTATTTCAAGTCTTGCTATTATGGGACAATTCCTTCAATCTTTTCTGGAGAGCCAAACTTGACTTTTCAACTCTCATTCAAGATGAATTTCAGAGGATGCTGCTTCAAAACAGACACAACAAAGAACTTAATGAAAAGAAATGGCCTGTCACTGTTCTGTCTTTCATATTTGGAATCATTCTTACACTGGCCTTTGCTGTTATATAGGAGATTGGCCCAGTTCAAAAATCATTTCCTGGACCAGTTACTTTCCAATAAAATGTTTCACTGAAAAGTGATTTTATCACATTAAAAAAGAAAGCAAGCATCTCTAACACTTCCCCAAACAAAACTACTCCAGTTTCAGAAACATGGAGCAATACCTTGTCTGTTTTATCTACCCTTCATGCAGGGGGACATTACAAAGATTAATGGTCTAGGACACGAAGATTATTTAACTGGAATGATTTGAGACACAGATGCCAGAATTCTGTATAAAAACAAACAACAGACACCTAGGAGTTGGCTACAAGGGAGAACAAGATCTAAAGAAGGGCAGACGAAGCAGAAAGGGACTGAAAAAATATACAGAAAAGGGAAAAGGGGAATATAGAGTAGTTTCCACCAAGGCCAAGAGCTGCACTTTAAAACTATGTTTAATGTCTGTAACTGATAACTTTCAGTTTTGATCCATTTATGGTTAATATGCTAAAATATTTACTATATTTTCCTTTTTATGATGCAAGTTCTTGTTTTCTGAACTGCCCCTGCACCCCTTATTTCCTCTCACCAATTTGTGTTCCAAGATCTCATACTTCCTCTCTCTTCACTGTCTTCCTCCACTGATTCTTCCAACCTGTGTTCCAAATGCTCCCACATGGGTTCTCTCGCTACCTTCTACATTGCACGTCTGAGATGTTCTCATTTTTTTTAATTGCAGTGACCTTGTGAGAGGAAGAAGACTTCCGTTATAATAGGAAAGGTAGGATGGATGCACTCGTATGTTGTCTTTCTTAACTTGAAATCACTGAACAAACTCTGAATAGTTTCCCTGAAAGCTCAGTTTCCAGAGTAACTAAACACAACGTATATGGTACAGATTAATTAGGTGCTGAGTGTCATTGCCTTGGTTAAATAAAGCAGCCACACAAAGAATAGCTTACTCTGCATGCTGTATGACACACAACTCTCTAATGTTTGAGTTTGCCACTGAAGAAAAGAGTTAAAGAATAAGATGATGAAAGAAAGCTGTACAAATAGAAAATTGGCCTCAAACACTTCCACCTTCATAAAAAAAATCTTTTCCCCATTCTCTTTCAAGGTAAATATAAAGAAAAAAGAGGCATAAGGAAACACGGATATTATCAGCTTAATGTATGAGTTACAAAGTTGAATAATATTGGTGCTCCTGCTTAGACAGGTACCAGCAAGTTTGGATGATCTCAATATCACGTTGTTACCAAAGAACTTCAATCACTTTCCAATAGCAGATCCCTCCAGCTGAGGACAGAAAAAAACACTGGAAATACTCATTAGAAAAGCAGTTCTCAGAAAGGGTATCATTTCCTCTCTCAAGGAAAGCCGAATCTGAGCTTTGTTCAGTTGGCCTTTCAACCACAGTACATTAAGACAAGTTCATCCGAGTGTCACTCAGCGTCCAAGAGCAGAGAAGGAAGTCGTGGTAGGAGAAACAATAGTCTTTATCAAAGGGTATTTTTAGGGTCTAACAAACACGCAAGACATCTTCGAAATATTTCCTGTTTACCCTGAGCTGTTCTACTATCTGTGTGCAGTGATACACTGCATATCCTGAGGGGAGCTACAAATCACACAGACTGAAGTGAAGTAAGGCTATACTGAGCAACATCCCTTGGTAGACATGTTTCCTATTTTAATTAAAATAAATTCTCCCAGCAAGGAGCTATGAAAAGTTATCCTTGGATGGAAATTATTTGATAGTAATTTTACATTAAAAATACAAATGTTGAAATATGAAGAATAATATAACAGATCTTTTACAAAGACAAAAGTCTGAAATTATACAACCTGTGAATAAGTCAATTTAGAAGGATCCACTCCTGAAAGTTAAAACAGCAATTTAAGTGGTTTGAGCATTTTTACAAGGAAAATATCAAAGCCTCAGCAATCAAAACCTCAGGGAATAAAGAAGTGAGCTGTAATAGATCTAAAAATGCTTCGTGAGAAGTAACTGTAATCGATTCCTTCTTTTCTTTGTTTCCCCGCAGCAAAACATCAATTTAATTTTTGTCTTTCACTGTGCCATTCTCGACTATATTTCATTCCACTCTTCCCCACTGGCCTCTTCCAAGAGACCATATACTAAGAGAAACTGTGGAAACAAACATGCAACTTACTTTCAACAACTCCATATTTCGCTGCCTCCCATTAGAAGGCCAAAACTGTTTCCAACTTGCCCCTGTATCTGCAAGCATAAATCCATAGCTATAATCACGAGTTGCACTCACACAAACAAGGACAGTATTTGTCTTTGGCCTTCTTTTTCAGTCCAAAGCCCTACTGGATGTATTACTGAAGTACTACTGTATGTGAACATTAAACATCACCAAAATATCTTGGAGAAAGACTACCACGCATAGAATTCATTCTCCCCACCCAAACCAATGACTTTGTTCTCAAATTAATTGAGGCCACGTGGAACATTTCACTGCCAGGATTTATTTTAGTCGTACATGAAAAGAAAACACATGAGTATAAAAACATTTCCAGTGGTTATAACATCCAATCAAAGGTGCTTTAAAAAAAGATAAATTTTGCTAGAAATTGCATCATTACAGGTCATGGAATAATCTGAAAAGCTACCATAGGTAACAGTAGTAAACAAAACTGCTACTGTGTGCACAATACCTAAGAAAGAAGTGAGTGGCTCTGTGCAGCATCCTACTGACAGACAAGAAGATTCAATCACAGCAGCTGAGGGCATTTTCAGTCAAGTCCTGCGGTGCAAAGGATTAGTTTACAAAATGCAGCTTCTCTCTCCAGTGACTGAGAGTTACCAGCTCTCATACAACATTAAGGAGCTTGGGTTTCTCGCCCATGTAAAGCGGCTGCGTGGCTCCGCCTCCGCGCTGCTCATGAATGGAAGATGCACCCTGATTAGAAGAAACTGGATCTTGGTCCACAATAAATCACCAGCTGTGGTCTGGAATTCAAAGACCACAGTTCTTTGAGCTCTCCACGGGGTTCTCCTTGCATAGAGTCTCAGTATTATGGTTACACAAGCAAAAAAATCGGAAGGAGTATCAACCCAAACCTGCATCTTACTTGCACTTCAGTAGGGATTTGTCTGATGCTGTAATTGCCATAGAAAGTCGCATATTTGCGAAATTTAGTGCAAAACAATTTTTTTTTTAGATCTGCTACAAACGTGAAAATGGTTTCTAACATTGTTCCAAAGTGTAACAGGAATGTACAAATTGTAAACCTTAAGGCAGTTTTAATCCATGCAATCAACACTGTACTTCTGAACCTGCCCTGATCATTACAACTGGAAATAGTTTCCAATACCAAGCATTACACAAAGATGCAACGAAAATTTACAGAGGCTAGGTGCTCTTAATCCCCAAACTACAGCAATCTAGCTCGTTTACTCATCTTACAGCTTCCAAAGCACACAAAGACTCTGGGATAGCAGAAGATTTCAGACAGTGAATAACAGAAGCAATTGCAAAAGAATTTTCACATCAAGGTATTCATTTTCTCTCTCAAAAAGAGTCCTAACAAAAAGTCTTAGTTCTTTTTAAGAAAGAGCGTAAAATAGTATCCATTCAGTTCTGAAGCAATACTCCAAAATACACACACCAGCATCCTTTGCTTCACTGTTCCATTTGAACTGAATTTCCTCTTTTCCACCCCTAACTAACAAGACAGTGATTAGCAGCTACCTGTACCTGATTAGTACTACCTGTACTCAAAGCTGTGTACCCAGAAAATGAGAGACTAACAAGTGCTCTGAGATTCTGTGAATATTGGTGTGCCTTCTGTCCTTCCCAAAGATCCCTATTTCCTCATCAACAAACACAAACTGCTTTTCTTAACAGTACTTGGTCTTTTTCTTTCTATTTCCATCCCTAAGTGCACAGGATACATTCACATCTAAGCACCAATAAGAAAACCAATTTCGCAGCCTAACTGTTATCATTTGGAGTTTAACAATTTTTTGTCAGCAGAGATTATGCCATAAGGAAGAACTTACTCCACTGAAATTTCCCGTACACATAAGCTCTGCAGTGTGTGCAGCAGACGTGTGTCAGAAGCGTATCAGGGAAGAACCAAAATATGACTTTAGCTTTCTAAATGTGACAGCAGAGAAGAATCAGGGTTAGTGTGATGTTCAGAAGCTCTGCCAACAAATGCTTCATGAACTATGATCTGCTCACCTTTGCTAAAGCATTTCTCAACTGAAGCAATTTCTTTCAGAAATTTTGGGAACCTGCTAACCCTGAGGCAGGGACAAAGTATGCGACATTACCTTTTTAAATCAGAGGGAGGAAAAGAACAGGCAAACTGTTGAATTATTTTGTAAAAGAAGAAATGGCCCCTCACAAGCAAACCCCACAAAAGGTGTGTTTTGATAAATATATCTCAATCTGGAAAAGTTAAAAATGAAAAACCCCAGTATCAATAAGGCATAAAGAAAAGGGATCTACTACAGAAGGAAAACATTCATCCTCCAAATATTGAGTTGTTGTATGACTTGTTACCACATGTGTTTCCCAAAAGGTAATTAGTTTACATTTAAAAGTCAAATAAAAATTTAAAATAAACTAGCTAGCCATATCTAATAAATAACTTTTAAATAACTTCATTTCAACTCAAAAATTGGAAATCAGTGATTAAGCAGTTATAGCTTAGGGAATATATTATATTGTAAATAAAATATCCTCTACAAAAATAAAAATAGGCCTAAAAACCTATTACAGAATGCAGCTTGCTTAGGATAAGCATTGGATTAAAAACATCTTAAATCACACAGCATTCACTAGGTGCTACTTGTACAGTTCCTATTCACTCACTGCAAGAGTTACTTTCACTGTAACAGTAAAAAATACCTGCATCCACAACTAATTTTCATCTATGAGCTTATACAGTTTCCGAACAGCCCCACCTGTCTCACTTGCACTGTATTACTCCATCTTCTAAGAGTAAAAGTTTATAATTGTTAAGACATTAAGAATCATCTGACTCCTGAATCAGGACCATTAAATGTCCCTTCTGACTTCAGAACTCATTGTGAGATTCCAGATTGTCAGGTTTTTGCATCAAAGTATTCTGTTCCTGGGCCAGATCCTTTCCTATTAATGTTCTGTTTGGCTGAATCTAGAAGAAAAACAATAATTCAAACAACAGGTTAACACAGCACAGAACAACACAGTGTTTCTGAACATCAGTATGTTGTCATATAATACATCCTACATACCTACTAGAAATTAAGATAACCAGAAGTGATGCACATATGCAGAAATTATAAAACTTAAAAAATTTAGTAAAGAAACCCATTTAACATATAAAAACATTAAGCATCACGAAAAAGGAAAGGTAATCTAAATGATTTAGTTTCTAATATGGTGTGTTTATCCACATATATCCACAACCATGCTGCAGAGTCTGTGGCAGTTCTTAAGCTCAGAGTCAGTTGAAACACCAGACTCCCTAAAGTTTCTTACCAGCATATAGAGTAAAATATGAACAGTAACCCTGAGATTTACCAGCCAGCCCAGCAACTTTCATTAGTATATCCCTTTGGGTAATAGTGTCATAGCCTTCTCAATCTGCTTCATCCAGCAACAATGCAGAACTTCCATTTCAACCATTGTATGACACATCAGCATAACCACAGCAGCATGGGAAATTGTGCACAAACAAAACAATTTTGGCAAAGAGCAGAAGCAAAATTTTGGCTTGCTTAGAAGAAACAATGATTGACCACTTCATTTATTCTATTAAGGTCAAATCATCCTTTCAAAAATAAAACAAGTCCTGTTAAATAAAAAACCTGACTTCCAATTGTCCTGCCCTTCCCAGGTTTAAGTGGCACAGGAAGCACATCTGTACAAGTCTGCCATAGAAAGCAGCACAAGAAGTTCACTTACGGTCTGTCAGAAAATTGGTAGCACTGAGATGAGCTCTCATCTTTGGATTTAACTGACAGAGCCTCAAGTTCCAAAAACTGAAAGCTGAGAAAGCTGTCTTATTACATTTCCATTACAGCGTTTTGCAATTACTGCTGCTGCCATTCCTCTAAGTTAAACAGCTGTACACATCTATGTCCAGGTGCACAGAAAGCAAAAGAAATAAAAATTCCAATCAAAGTTAATCAAAGCTTCCAAATGTATTACCTGAAAAGGCTGGCTGATACCGACTATCGACTGCAAATTATTGCTGTAATAACAAAGCAAAAATTCTCCTCCCATATCAGGTATTTCTGCAGCACTCATGTAAACCTGTCAACAAGAATGAGAATAGAGGCAACGTGAAATTGCCACAGAGAAAGCAACTTTCAAAAAAGCAGTCTCTGTCTTTCAGGACATTATAAAATTCTAGTATTTATAAGCAAATTTTTAAACATAAGCTAAAAAGGACAAATAACTCAAACTATTTGAAATCCTTCACCATGTTAGCAAGCTGCCTTGGCTCTGCAAGAAGCACTGAAGGAGATGACCTGCCTCCCTGTGGCAATAAGGAGTTACATGAACAAGAGCAATGCCACCACCTCAGCTTGTAGTACCTAAAGACACATGGTTCCTGAACTGTAGCCCACAGTATTCTGCTAAAATAGCATCTACAGTGCTCAGATTTTTAAGCTCAGTACTGTAAAAGCAAGATATGAGAGAAATTTTGAGAGCTGTAACACCGATTCAAATACAAGATAATTTGGGCTCTTATTATAAACTTGATTGTTAACTTATACAACCTCTAATGAGAAATAACTGCTTTCCATTATTGGAGGCTGATTGTGCCTCAAAAATTAAATTCCTATTTGTATGGAAAAATATCAGTGGAAACAAGTCATTTGTACTCCAAATACATTTGGGTGTTTGTTTACTATTTATTTTTTAAATCACTTTATGGAATCATAACTAGAAAGCTACATAATAGACAGAAGTTCTCAAACAGGGGCCAAAGCAGTCAGAAGCCAAAATGAAGAGAAGTCTAAGAAACACTGATCTGTAGCTCTGTTAGATACCTGGAACTAATTGTGTGTGCTGAATTAGGTACTTAACATGGTGATAAAAAAAAAAAAAATCATATGGTAAGTATTTAAGATCCATTAAGAAACTTCGAAAAATCAAATGAAAAAAAAGGTCAGTTACTTGTTTCAGTGGGAGAAATAGATCAAAATATAACAGGACAGTAGGATGCAATATAATTAAAAGCTACCACTGAGATAATTATTTTCATCAGTTACTGTAAATACTAAGAGCAGATCTGAGAACAGATGCTGAACAACCTAAATATTATGAAGAAATAAGAGGTATTTTAAACAGTAACTTCATGTTTGACCGGAAAGGAAGAGGAGAAAATCCTGAAGCAGGAGATATGGAGCAAAAAGACCCTTGAACACTCCTCTGAAAGGAACTACATTAGAAAGAGATGTAATTACTAGTTTACTGTCTTCGTTAGAAGAAATTTCATCATCTTCTACCCAAGCATAAGTAACGTAGTCATTCGCATGCCTGAAAGTCACCTGTGAAGGAAGATACAAACAATCAGCCTTCTGAAAGAAACAGAAAACAGACTGCATGGAAAACTCCAAGATGCAAGATACAGATCTATTGCTTCACTGGAGCAGTTAAAACACTTTGCTTTTAGGACCAAAACATTTTTGGGATATGCAGAGGTCTTCAGTTTATGAAAAGATGTGAACTGTCTGTTCTCACACTTCCACTGACACTTCTCTCCTGTAGAAATCTTTTAAACTTCAGGCATCAGGAGAGGGCAATTCTTTTTTACAGTTTTTGTCAACCATTACTTAATCAAAACACTATGTTATCTTAGCAGATAATTTAAAGAGTGGGAAAAAGTCCACATTCATCTTGACAGGCAACCAAACTCTCGCTTACAGAACTGTCAGCAATCAAGGATACATGACTATTATTTTGAGAGTTTATTTGAGATTATCAACTTCTTTCTCCATATTCACCATCTTCATTAAAGAGTCACAATGCTGTAACATTACCTTGAAGAGTCCAATCCAGTCCCAAGCACTGCTCGGGAATCCAGGCACTGCAGAATAGCTGATGAAAACATCATGTTCTGCACTCCACTCACCCTCAGGACACAGTGTGACCAAAGGATCTGATAGAAGAGGCTTCAACTAGACAAGAAAACCAAGTTTACAGTCAGCCGAGTCTGTCTGCCTTCCAGTCATTCCATTCAAGTTATTCTCTGCAACATTTGCTGTGATACTCTTAAATGAACAGGAATAGACTGATAGCAATTTCCTGCCTTCACTTTAATTGCAGAGACCAGTACTTGCAAAGTGTGGGAAAACAGCTTCTGTAAAGTAAGATTTAAACTTTAAAAAAAAAAAAAAAACACAAAAAAAAGGGACAGCACCTCAAGCCCAAAAGTTCCTGTAACAGGTTTGTGATCGCTGATGCCATAGCTCATGTGACTGATATAGTTATTTAATGTAACAGAAATGGTCTGCTCTTCTTCAGAGAAATCATCTTCTGATGCACGCTGGCAGAGACTTTTCACTCTCCAAAGAATTCTATCAGTCCATGCTGGCTTCCTTTTCTTCTCACTGCAGAAATGAGAGTACAAAAGTGAAATGAGAAGAAAAAGCAGTGCCAAAAGCTAAATCTACTCATAGTTGGAAAGACTGTCAGATGAGTATTAATATAAGAAGGCAATCATATCCAGGCTTCATTTTACAGCTCTGTTCAACATGCTCTACAACTAACAATTCTTTGCTTTGAATGCAACTCCACATACAGGAGATAAGTTTCACAGGATTATGAGAGTAGTAAAATGAAGGGGAGAAGTGCATTCCAATGGGTTAGTCAGCTTCATACAGGAAATGATACTTTCTCCTAAGAGACTCCCTGAGAACATGCGAGAACACTGAGATTGATACAATGACTGCCATAAGGTTCAGCTATACAGTCATTTTGAAGAAAAGGGCATAACTTTAAAGATATGGGAAAAGTCTGAATTATATTTGAAATTATTCAGAATTTTTGAGAATAACTTAAAAACTAGGACTGGACAACTTTTAGGTACCAGACATTAATCATACGTGACGCTGCAGAATGGTACATCTGTACCAGACAGTATTTCAAGTCTCTAAGTTACTGCTGTCCCATTACAAAAGGCTGGAAAAATCCCACAACTAATAAAATTGTGTCTGTAACTGTAATATACATCAAACTGCAATCATAATTCAGAGTTTCCTTTTATACCATCTCAATAACAACAGAAGACATGAGCCTTTCGTGGTTCTCTCTGTAGCGGAAGACTTAACAGCACTCTCTGTATGGATGTATCACTTCAAATTGAAATGGAGAAAAGATCATACCCTATGGAAGAGGAATTAGAATGGGCTGGATTGAATTATAAGAGTTAATGAGCAGGATGTGTAAGGACAACTGTCAGTTTAATATCTTCAAATATCAGAATCATCACAAAGTGGAAATAACATTTGGTTCAATATTGAACACACTTTTTTAAAAGCCCTTCTCATGTAAGAAGTCAAATTCACCTTTAAAGAGGTGATAAGATCTTAAATGACTGAGGAGCTGTACCCAGTCATTTTAGTAATTCAATAAACCGACAGAAATCTTTATGAGATGCCATATGTCTGCTCTGCTGTGCAAGAAAATACCAGAAGAACAGCTCAAGTTAACACACTCACTGTGTTAGAGAAAAAATGGCACTTTAGGTGGGAAAGAAAAACAAAACATCCACGCTGAGAAAGTATGGAAGATAACAAAATACTGTATGCTTCATACAGAGCAGACTTCTCAATGATGCTTAAAAGAAACAAGTGCCTTGAGGTTTACTGACCAGCTCTCACACAGTATGCGTAAGCATTCTTCTTCTTCCTCAAATAAACTAACACAGGATATCTGGCTGTGAATCATTCTTAGAATTTCGAGGTTTGGATTTCTATGCACATTTTTTATTGTCTGAATTTATTTCTGGTTCCATTATATCTCTTCACAAAATGTCTTTGGGTCCAATAAGTGAATTCCCCATGGTTACACGCAGCAGCAGAGCAGACAACACTACAGCTTTCAGACAGGCTCAGAAAATCCCTGCAGAAAATCAGCTGTCATCTGATTTTCAAATATTTCATAAAAATCAAATCAAAAGCTCAGAAGGAGCACTGTTTTGATTCTGAAATATTTACAAATCTATGAAATCCAGAAGGTTATCTTCTTACTTAAACCAAAACAGGGACTTCTGCTCTCTGGAAATAAAGAAATAGGTCAGTAAAAAAAAAACCTGTTTGGACAGGAACTTATCCTTCTGTTGAAACACAAGGCTAATATTTAACAACAAATAGTAGTACTATGGAAACTTAAAATAATCCATTTCACAACTTAAAATTATTTATAAAGACACATTTACATGTATTTTCAAATGCCAGCAGAAACGAGTGAAATGCTTAAGCAGAGACAGAAAAGAAAAATTGCAGATTATTATTCTTCCCCTATTGCTTTTTTTTGATAACCAAAGGGTGCTTTTAACATTCAAGAAAACAAAAACTGCATAACCACGTAGTAGTTTGCCCTGTTAATCTAGTCTTTCCGAAAAGGATTCACTCCTGCTTCCCTTATGTGATCAGCAGATTTGGGCTTCTTCAGAAACATTTCACATTTGCCCACATTTTGAGCCAAACAGAACAGCTCAATAGCTTCAGGTAATCAGCATACTCAGGAAATTCAGGCTTGCTTGTTATTGTGACTGAAGCACTTTATTCATTCTAATACTCCATGTCTGAACGCATCTTTGTGTGCCTTTACCTTGTATCATACACATCCGAATGAAGGTCAAACTTGTAGGTGGGTTTAAACTGCAGAGGACCCTCTATGAATTCCTGAAGAAACGCTTCCTTCTTTTTTGCCATATTTAACTGCAGAAATAAAATTTTAAAGTTATGGTTAAAAATCAGAGCCCAAAAGGTTATTTGAAAAGGACCTGAGAAAGCATTTTCCCCAGAACTGAACATCTCAATCAGTACAACACATTTGGAAAAGTAAATTCAGAAGTGTCAATTTGTTACTGCCAGAACTCTTGACACAATCTGTTTAAAAGTTTCTAATTCATTCCAGAATAAGAGTCTCTTAAAGATAATTCTTGGGAGCAGAAGAAAGGAGAAATTAATGTGAAGAACAATTCACAGGCCATGAAGATAAGAAAAAACCTCAGCTAAACAGGAAATTAGGAGTAGGAAATTAAAAGCATAAAAAGTTTCCAGTTAATTGAGGCTTATGACTGAGAATGAACAGGCAGTAGAACTGTTCCACTTCACGACTACTCAGAATTTGTCTTTTTAAACAGAAATTAGAAACTCGAGAGCTAATACTAATTACTGCACTGTATTTGTATCCATTTAAGCATAATAATAAAAACACAACAATTAAGACAGCATACCTGGTCCTTCTCCCACAGCAGATTGTATCGCTTGTTGTTTATCGATTCTCGGACAAAATGAATGCCATAATCTGCAATTCGGAAGTTGAGGTCTCCAAACCAGAAGAGAACACTAAACAAGCAAACACCCACAGCAGATTTGTAGGAATTCATTAACTCATAAGGGAAGAATTCAATAGAACATAAACCATAATGCTAATTAGGTGCTCTAATCACTTAGATTACTTAATCTGAACAACACAAACACAAACATTAAGCTATAGATAAGCTTACAGAGGTACAGCCTGCTAAACAAGAAATTCAAAGGAACTGAAACAGTCAATTAAGGCCTTTGCATTCCTGCTGCTTGCTCATTACTGCCCACGTATTAACTTATCCCAAGCATCCTAATGACTTACATATCTATTAGAAGCAGATTTAGAATTCAATTTTCGCAGTAAGTAAAATAAGTAACAAAATTCGTGACCTCTTCACTCCTTGGCAATGTTAATCTGAAGCGCCTTGGGAAAGCAGGGGTACAAAGCAGGTGTTCTGTAGCTATTAGGAATGAAAGCAGTTATTATGTAGCACTGCAGTGTACCTACAGCAATGCTTTAGACAACAGGAAAGGTGTCTATTCAAATAAACAAAGATCTCTTAGGAAATCCCCACTGCTATTGTTTTATCCAGGGGCTGGGATTCCACATTTGATATCACAGAAACAAAACTTAAATTTAATATTTGTACTTTCTTACATGATCACACAAGGTGTTATAATACCTGCCCACGGGCACTATCAAGAAAATGAAACAATTATCAAACACATACTGGGAAAGGAAAACTAATGGTTTTTAAACTCATGTTTCATGCATGTTTACCTGATTTTAATGACCTCATTAATAATTAAACTGCTAAACCCTACACAGGCACTTTTAAGAGATAAATACAACACAGACAGAATACCGTCAGAACGACTCACTCATGATCCAATGTACTTGGAATATTCTCTTCTTCAAACTGCATTTCCAGAATTTTTTCAAAGTCATCCAGTCGCTGCTCTGTGTTCTCCATGTGTGCTGGCAAATGGCAGTTTATGAAACAAATTGTATGTCCATAGAGGGACATCCGAATGGTGACTCCTCCTTTGTTCCCCTGGAACACAGAAGATTAACAATGTCATCCAAAACTACAGTCAACACCTGCAAACACAACTGTTAACGCCACGTATAAAATTTCAAATCCTGCTATTTTGATTTAAATGAATACAATTTCTTTCTACATAAGTTGTTGTATATCAGTAATAAACTGGTGAAATATTATGGTCTGTGCTGAACATCAGGTTCAAACCACCAAACCATTCAGAGGTACAAAGCGCCATAAGTAATCAGCGAAATTAAATAGTGGATATTTCTTTACCCAGTATCCATACAGGCCCGTGCGTGTGTAGTGGGTATGAACATCCCGTATGAAAGGAAGATGGGCATGTTTCACAAAGATCAGCAGCAGTAATCCCTGCATGCGGATGGAGGAGAGCTGTGAAAGATACAAAAGGGTCGTTCATTTCCAGAAAGGTATTTGAAATTCTTTGGATGTACTTCATAGGAGTTGTTAGGTAAAGCACACCAGAGCAGAAATCATGCGGCCCTTGCACCAAGCCTGGCCATGGCACTGTGATGCTGTACATGGAGATGCATTTCACTGCTGTGAAGCACACATTCTTATGGCAGATATGGTAGACGTCATAAACAACTTCTGATGAATCTCTCACATAGCCTTAGTGTGTTATATTGCAAATTTGAAGTTGAACTCAAACCATTATTAGCCCATACTTTTCTAAAGACTGCCCCACTGCCTCCTGTCTCCCTCTTTAATCATCCTGTTCATTAACACAAACAAATCCTTCTCTTTTCACCCATGATCTTAACAGTGCACACCTGCAAGTCCTCCAGGAGAAGAAAGTTGTTAAATGCCATTAAAATATCCAGAAGGCACAGCAATAACTTCTAGGCTCCACAAAAATTCTGAGCTTTAAAGAGTTAAATCTTGCATGTAATGGTGTGAAGAAAACAATTCACTGAACATTCCCAAAGCAAAGATGCTCAACTAGCAGCTAAGATGTTATTTCAGCTTTAAACTAGAGGTATGGTTGCCTTTTTTGTTTGTTTGCTTTGTGTTTTCTTTGGTGAAGGCAGTCTAATGGAGCTGACCATTAAAAATTTATAAAATTTAGCTTTGATATTCCTGGCAGGAGAGACAGAACTCAGTTTAAGTATTTGCTTTAATGATAACGATACAATTGAAACTAAAAGGCATTGAAATATATTAATTGCACTTCAATTTTGTATTGGCTGAACTTAGAGAAAGACTACATTACAATAAAAACTGATTTTAAAACCAACAACAGAACTTGAGGAGAAATGTACCAACTGGATCTAAAATTTACTACAGAGTTCCTTCATTCTTTGCCTCCTCATCTATGCTGCTCAATGATTTCTGAATACATGCTACCATTTGCATTTCCTTGAACCCAATGAAATACTAACCATACAATACTGAAATGATGAATCACAGTTACTAGGTAGCAAAAATATCAGACATAGGGTATAAACAGTCTTTGCCTTTACATAATTACGTACACGAGACACGAAATCTTTCAGCCCCTTTAAAGGAGAGATCTTGTCCACAAGCTCAACTCCTTCTGTTTTCCAAAGCTCAATGTTTATTTGCTATATTTGTCCCCAAACACTCCTCAGGACCAACAGATGATTACAAAACAGGCAACTATTCCCCTCTGAATCAGCCCACTTCTAGACAACTCCCTGTGTAAGCTCTCCTGTTTGGTTTTGAACTGGCCTGCCAGTAACATGGGAGCCATGTCCATGACCTAGTTCACCTCTCATTATTAGGGCTAATCCTGTCCTGCTGAAAGCCATTAGGTGGCAGCATTAGTGTGTCCAAAGTGCTGCACTCACAAATTAAAATTCAAAACCAACCACGCATGCCACTGGGAATTCTTTTCAACTGTACACAGTGCCCAAACATCAGCCTGCAGCCAGCTTTTGAAAGGTTATCAGCAGTGACTTATGCTACAGTGAACCATGCTTTCTTTTCTTTTTATAATTCTCAATGGGTCCTTTGTTTTGTTTAATTACAGTTAAAAGATTTGAATAACTACTGAGTCTGATTAGCTTGCAGATAATATAATAATCTCAGCAAAATCACCCTAAAATAATGCTTGATTTAGAAAACCAGTAAACCACTCAAAGGGTTTTGATCTCTGTTTATTAGAGACATTCAGGATATCCTCCTACACTTAGTGTTCACATAACTGAAACACCAGCATTTTAGCTGATCTTATGCCCCATGTTTTACCACAAAATCTTGCTGTGTAAACTACCATATGATATTCTAGATCATCAGTTGAAGTAAAGCCTTCAGAATAACCTATATACTTGTTAAAACCCTGTTTCTACATATATGCCATCAATTTTCACCTGCAAAGAAGTTGGGGAAAAAAGAAAAAGAAGAAACCTTACCAATCTTAATGAAAATCACTGCCACTGCTTGGGATACTTATAGTGAAAGCAGGTACTAAGCAGACTACATTAGAAGCATCACAATACACTTCCCCAGTATTGCACAGATCAAAAAAAATACTACAAATAAGAGAGAGAGAGATTGTGGCCACAAGAAATATGCTGTTGATTGTAAGTTTACAATTCATTTGATTGTAAGTAATCTTCACTTCTCTGCCCCTTGAGAATGTATTCTCATTATGATAATGTTTTTCTACTCATCACATGCTTCTACAGCAATTAAACTGGACATTGCCAGTGTATTTGAACAGCTGACCTGCAAAAGCATCAAAGCTGCCCAACTGTTCCAAATGAGAAATGAAAAACTAAGTCCAATTTTTGCTGCTAAAATTAGAGACATGATTATTACTAATAGACCTTTTTAAAATGCCTTTATCAATAAACCAGAAGAACATGAGTTTGTCAGAGAAACATTTCTAACATTCACCTACGGATATGACTGATACCTGCAAAAGACACCATCAACTTCTCTTTTATGGATAAGAATGAATTTGAGGGGAAAAAAAAAAAAGATAAATGAAACCAGGGAAAACATTTTCTTTCACTGCTGCGACAGTTAAGAGATGTAAATAATTACCTTGATATATCCCAATGGAGACAGCACAGACATGAAGAAAATGCTCCATGGATCATCAAACACCAAGTCAGACAGAAAATTTGTGATTCTTGAATTCACCTCCTGTAAGCTGAATACATCAAGATTACTTTTCCTGCACTGACTTCTTTACAACACGCTGAATTCTGGATAACATGCATATCAAAATGAACATGCTCTTGGTGCCAACAGAGAAAACAAGTAATATTTGATGTGTTTTAAAAAAAGTTATTCTGTATTTTGTCATGAAACAACAGAAAGGAGAGAAGATTCTCTCGGTATAAAGCATCTCTCTTCTAAGTCAGTGATTCTAGTGTAGAAACTCAATTTTGCAGTAAACTCACAATGTAAGTTCTTTAACATTTACTTACCCTATAACATAGATATCCATAGATGGGCTCAGTGAATCAAGCTGAAGTAAACTGGTGACATCAGGAGGTGGAGAAGCTGTGCCCACATTCCAGGTCACTAAATGTAGTCTACAAACAAACAACATCACAGAAAACCAATGCTAAAACTGAAATGCAAACAGAATTTCTATTCAGAGAAGCAACGTATTTATTAACTAGCATTCAAACCAACACAAAGCTTAAAACACCAAGACAACCAACTCGAGGGAACGTAACCTGAATTCTCGCCACTTGTCCTTCATTTTTTTTCCCCAGATAAGGAAAGCTTCATCTAGAGTGCGAGACACTTCTTCATGAATCTCATCATCAGAGCTGATGTCCTCTACACAAGCCATCAGCTGAGCTACGCGCTGCCGGAGCTGCAGGCGGCCGCTGGACCCTGCGCTGCTGACACTCGCAGAACGGCTGCGGAAGGTGTGCAGGCTTTCTAAATCATGCAGGGAAAGGGCTGCTGAGTCCTGAAATGCATCTTCGCTACCCAAGGATGCCATTTGATCAAAAGAAAGTAACTAAGCTCTGAAGGTCTAGCCCATTCAGATCCTCACTATAAAGGAAACAGAAGGCTAAGGGTCTTTCGGATCAAGTTTTCACTCGTGTGAAATTCAGCATTCTTCTAATGCAGGAGCAGAAATGCAGATGCGGCACTGTAGCACTATCACCACACTCAAAGGCTTGTTACAAAAGCTGCAGCCACATCCTACCTCACACACCGAATTGTTTCCCCCTAATAGATTTAATGTGGTTAATTCTATAAGCTCAAGATTTAAAAGAACTTATTGTTGCTTTGAATCAATCACGTGCTTTCACTCGCAGGTTAGTACAAACATAATCTCCAGCTTCCAAGAATCAAGCACACACTTTCAACCAATATTAAGTAAACCTGCTGCTCCTCTCAACTACCACCAAAAACACGTGTATTCTGGTTCTGTTTTCAGTAAGATGGTAATTTTTATTATCAGAACTTTTAAAAAGGAATTCACTTTACCATCAGTTTTGTTACAAATCAACCTTGAAAAAAATATATATATATATACACACACACACACTAAGACGTTTTCCATCTGCCTTACAAACACTGCTAGAAGGTTAAATAATGAATCCCAAAATGACACTCCTTATTAGAGCAGTGTTTTTATGTCCCATTCAACTTCCCACTCAAGGTGACACACAGCATATGTGGAAGAGATCTCACATCCCTCACTGAGCCAACAAGCCACAATTCCTCTCAACAACAGTTTCTCTTTATATGCTGCAGTCAGCCAAAAGTTATTCTAGAACAAATTCCTCGTGGAAAAAAAAAAGGTCAGTAATGCTGCAGACCTCATCCTGCTGTCAAAGAGATGTACCACTGGGGAACTCTGTCAATTAATTTCTTCAGACAATTATCTGAGGAAAGAAAGCTGAATTAACGCTTAAGCCACCAGTCATTATAGGTGGAAATTCAATTCAAAACATCCGGTATCCGCACTAGGAATAAGAATCACAGAACCATAGAAGGCTTGGGTTGGAAGGGACACCAAGGATCATCAAGTTCCAACCCCCTGCCACAAGCAGGGCCATCATCCTCCAGATCTGGTACCAGTGCAGGCTGCCAAGGGCTCCATCCAATCTGGCCTTGAACATCTCCAGGGACGGGGCATCCATAGACTCTCTGGGTGCCTGTTCCAGCACCTCACCACTCTCTCTGTAAAGAACTTCCCCTGACATCCAATCTATACCTTCCCTCCTTAAGCTTAAAACCATTAAAGAACACGAGAAAGACTACAGTAAAAATTTCAAGTACATCCTAATGTGAAAACTCATTTTCATTGTAGGTCATGACTACGCACGCAGGAAAAACGTACAGTTAGGAATGCATGCACCTCTGCAAGGCAATTAACCGTGAGCATCCCCAGGGTATCTGCTGTGTGAGCAGCACCAGCTGTCCCTGCACAGCACACACAGACCTTCCCTCAGGGAAAGCAGCACCCAAAGCCCCGTGAGCTGTCGGTGCTGTCAGGATGCAATCCCTGAGCACGAGCAAGGCAGCACGCATCGTCCCCAATTCCTGCAACGATCAAACAGCAGAGCTTTTTTCAGTCATAATGTTTGCAACGCTACGCTAGGGAAGAGTCTTAACGCCTCTGAGTAAACGGTTGCGGGGTTGTTTGTTTTTAGCAATATTTTTTAGCAAATTTTTAGCAGTATTTTTCCTCTCACGGTTAGCCACTCAAATACCCTTTCAGCAGAAGCTCTCAAGTCACCAAGAAGACACGAGCGAAAGGCAGAGCTCTCCTCACGCCCTTCCCTCACAGCCCCGCTCTCCTCACGCACCGCTTTCCCGCCTTTCCCCTTCCCGCCCCGGACCCCCACCGCTCACCGCCCCCCCCCAGTCCTCTCCATCCCCAACGCTTTCAAATCAGCTTTTCTGCTGTATTTCATGTGACCGCGTAACCCCGCCAAGCCCTGTAACTCTCCGTTAAGAAGCACGATTCGCCGATTCTGAGGTAATTAAGTAAAGACTTAACTACTTTTCTCCCGAAAAGCCGCATCCGGACCTCGCCTCACCTCCCACCCCCCCCCACCCAAAGCGCTCACCTCAGTTCTCTCACAGCGTCTCGCTGCGTCGAAGAACGCCGCACCGATTCCATGCCCGTCGTCTCCGCCGCCGCCAGGGATCCGGTCGGGAAGCGCTCCGAGGGACACCGGGAAGCCGCCGGCCTCTCCCGGCCCAGCGCGGGGCCTCCGCCGCCGCCCCGCTGCCTCAGCGCTCCTCTGGGCTCCTATTGGTCCGCGTGACGGGAAAGGGCGGGGCCGGGGCAGCGCTGCGACTTGCGGGAGCGCCCCCACGCGGCCGGGAGGACCGCCGCCGCGTTGACGGCGCTTTGCGGACGCTGCGCAACGAGGGTAAGCGGTACAGCCGCCCCCCCCAGCCCCTAAAAGAAAGAGCGCGGAGGCGGAAAGCTCTGTCTAGTATTTTTATTAGATTTCGTTTCCAATATGCCTGTATTGGAAGATTAGGAGACAAAAAAGGCACAAACTCACATTGAAAGAAACAACGAGATCATCTAACCCATTTCTACCAAGTGTGTGTTGCCAAAGGAAAGAGCACAATGAACCGATGGGGGGAGGCCCAGCGGGGATGAACCCAGAGGGGTGCAGCGTGGGGGGGCAGACGGGCACCGCTGGAGCACCGACCAGACCCAGGCTGCAGCGAGGTTCCTGCCCCAGCCCGACCCCATGCAGCAGGGATCCGGGCACAGCACAACCACGGCCCCAAAGCAGAGCAGCAGCCCAGTGAAACACCTCGGGGACACGGCGGGTTGGGGGGGCCTGTCCAAAATCCATCACAGATACAGCGACCAACAGCGGCACCTTCGCTCTGCTCGGCCGTGGGATCCAAGCACTGAGAGTGGAAGGTACTTACAGGATTTGTCTGTCCTCGGGCTGAGGGATGCTTGCGCTTGGGATTAAATCAGAAGGAAAAAAAAGCAAAAGAGGAGGAGTGTGACAGGAAGAGTCTGGTTGGAGTTTCTGCATTTTTTCCCAGTTTTGTCACTAATCAGGAAAGCTTTGTGTAAAAGCTCTTACGATAAAATCAGAGGATCAAAAAAGGATTGCAGGGTGGAATGTTACAATCTGCTTCCACGGTGATTAGTGGCATCAGATGGAAAGCCTCTTGGGTAACACAAATTTAAAGAACAAGCACGCTGTGTATTCTCAGGTTATCCTCAAGTGCAAGGATCCCTCAGCAAGTAAGCAACAAACAACAAAGTCAGTGCAGAAATTCTCAATTAAAAATATTTTAAGCTGAAGAAACTTTAAAGCGGGGCCTACAGTCCTGGAATACTTCTGGAACAGCTACAGGAGATGTCATGAAACATCCTGGTCCCAAATAGCTTTACAGATTAAAATTTAGTATCTTCATCTATTTTACAATAAATTTTAGTTCTGCCTGGTGACATTGCTAAAAATCCCTCACCCCTCCCCACCCCGCAAAGCCATGTGAGGTCACTGAGAAGAGCCTGCCAGAGTTACTGGTACAATTCAGAGCTTATTGCACTTAGACATGAGTAAGGCAAAATAACAAACTAAAAATAAAGGGATAAACTGCCCCCTCCCCAGAAACCAGAAGCCATCCTCTCCCTCCAAAGCATGCACCATCTTGCCTTGCACCAAAACCAGGCCAGATCCTGGCACATCCCTGCTCAGCACAGCCCTGGGTTATTGCAGGAGCTCCTGCTTGCAGGGACATGAAGGGCTGAAGGAGCTGGATGTACTGCAGAGTGCCAAACAGAGTTCTCAAGAGTGGCAGTACACCTCTGTCTGTTTGGCATTCTGTATTCCCTGTCAGTGCTGCCAAATACAGAAGTGGAAGATAAAGCTACTCTTGGGAATAAATAAAACCAAATATTGGGCCTTACGCATAAGCAAGGAAATTCATGTTTTCTCATATGTATTTAATAAAGCAGCATTTCTTTGATTCTGTTCTGCTTATTTGATTGTCTGAAGCTGATATCAACATACAGATAGTTACAGTAAGTATTTGAGTTCACTGAATACCCAGAGCTCTTCACATCAGTTAGCAGTATCCTTTGCAGTTTATAACAACTGACAGATAACTTGGAAAACAACTGCAGGTTTCTCCTAAGTTGCTTTTCTAGAGCATGAAGGGAGATGCTTTAGTCTGTCTTGCAATGGGAAGAGTATTATTGCTGAGCAGAACCACTGACCCAGGCACCTGAACGCATTCAGATACCACAACTTCACTTGCACATCAGCTTTTTGCTACATTTCAAATTGTCCAGGGAGAATCACACTATTATTAGTCAAAATAATTTTTTTTCAGTTACAAGAAATCTTAAGTAAAGAACAAACCAGGAAGTTGCAACATACGTCAGGCAACTTTTTGTAATTATTCTGTAAGACTGACACACACAGCTGAAGGACAACGTAGCTACAGGGCCAGAGAGACCATGTATCACCACACTGAAGTTCAACAGTCACCTGCTGAAGGCCCTAGCATGGAGATGCTGAGCGCAGCTTCTAATCAGTCTTGAATTCTTATGTGCTAAGACAGAACAAAGTAATGCCGTGCAGAAGCCACATGTCATGATATATTCATTGCAGACCAAGAACTATGTCTGGCTACTCCTGATTATGTATTCAGATCACATGCCATTAAATTTGCTACCCTGGGAGCAAGGGTTAAAGTCTATCATTTTATGGAATAGTTTTGCACTCTAAAATGCTGACAGTTTCCCTCTCCAAACAGACATTCAAAGAATGGTGAAGGGCTGGGCAGAACAAAGGTGGCAGTTTATCCCAGTTGGAAAAAATAATAATAATTAAAAAAAAAAAAAAATCTAAGTCACCACATCACAAGACTATTTTAGCTAAAAATGTCACTTGGAAATCAAACAGGGCCACATGGAAATTGGTCTGAACACAATGAAAAAAAGGAGGGAGGAGTCGTAAATACAGCGATCTCTAAGTCACACGTCTCCAAGGAGCTACCTCCTTCATATACGTGCTAACATTGGAGTGCTTGGTACCAGACGGTCTATTTGCTCACAATATTAAAGGGCATCTAGAATTAGCTATGGGAGATTTAAAATCGCCTGCCGATTGGATATAGAAAGGCTTGATCCAGAGATGGTCCGTCAGTCAAAGAATGTGGATTCCCCAGGCCTTCCTGATGACTGTCTTGCAAACTGAAGTAAAGAGACAACAGGAAAACATTTTAGAGCTACTTTGGAAGTCAAGTTTTCCACATGAACAGGGAGACCGAACCTTCAGAAAGCAAATGCGAGACACTGTCACCACTGTCACCAGTTCTGTGCCCTAGCAGAAAAAGGTTCAACATTCTCAGTATTGCTTATGAGTTATAACCTAGCACAATGCTCACAATATTGACTAGTGATTTGGGCAGCAAATACAAATTCAGGTATGTTCTCCAGTATAACAGCCTTGTCTCTCCCAGGTTAGCATGCTCATAATGAAATATATGAAAAATCAGTAAAAAAAAAAACCTAAAACTATCATTGCTTCTTCTTTCCCTGCAATGTGCAAGTTGTTGCTCTAAGTCTTGGTCCATTCCTAAACATTATTATGAAGCAACGCAGGAAACATACATTCTAAATGCATTTACAAGGGATTTGCAACTCCTAATTTGCAGGCAGAACTTCTGCTTCAAGTCATGGAAACACACGTATTACTGAAATAAGAACATCAATAGAATCTACAGAATGTTCCAGAACATTTTTCTTACACTTTTCACCCAAATATTTCTTTAGAACATTCCTTTAGAATAATTCTGAAAGAAAACAAGAGTTTTGTCAAACTCTCTTGATACCTACAGTGCACAAGGAAGAAGTCACGTTAGTCATCTGCAGCTGTCATTCCTTTCACTGGATCTTTTTCTCTCATCTGAAAGAGGAAAAAAAAATTCAAGTATTCATTCTCACATGATGCAATCTCTAAATTTATTGGTGTGGAACAAGTTTAGCATCCCTACTTTACGTAAGACTATTATATCATAGCATCACAAAGCAGTTTTTATGATTATGCACATCCAGGAAGCATTTCTGGTTAAGCTGCAGGTCTGTTAGGGATCTGGAACCACCATCTAACGGGAAGAATGAAGGTGAAATGACAATGAAATTACCCTGAGGTGTGTGAAGGAAGGGAGTGGGGCAGTGTGGGACACAAATCATGGAGCCAATGGACTCATTAAAATCAAATTTGTGTTTCTCATAGTAAGGAACCACTGATACACCCCCACTACCTGCTTAGAATACTTAGAGCTAAAAATGCTTTTAGTGAACTTCTTTTTGGAAACCAGGACAAACACATCCGTTCAGATTTAAGCACGCACTAAAAGAAAGTATTAAAGTGATAAATAAATCATTGACACTCATACCCTCATTACCTGTGGGTCACTGTGTTTATTGGCTTAACAAGTTGAGAAGTCCCTAATGATTTGAAGGAGATGCCAGCACAACTGAGTCATAGCCAATTATTCAAACCACAAGAAGCATGACCTAAATAACAAGGAGGACAATACACACTGCGCTATGACAATGTGGCAGTCTTTCCTCTGTACTGGATAGAAACAGTTCCTCACACAACCCACACGTGCCCTGCTTTTCCACTGACCTCATCCAGCTGTCTCTTGGTCTCGTCCTCCATCCTACGGATGTCCTCCATAGTCAGATCAACCCACTTATCAAGCCAGCAAAAGAGCTGCCGATGGAAGTTTGTGAAGAGACGCTTTTCTTGCTGCAAAAGGAGGAGGAATAAAACACACAAGCAAACTTATTCATAGGGCAATTAAAATGAATCTACCTAGATCTTAACTTTCAGAGATGCATTCACTGAAGAACTAGTTCCCTAACCTACCTTTCTACATAGCCACCAAAACTGGAGACTGGTGCTAGCTCAGTTTTATTTGTTTTAAACATAATATTTAGAGCCTTGAAGCCCTCATAGAAGTGCACTTTTTTTTTTCAAGCCTAGGCAGCAGCCTACACAGTGCCTTGAAAAAATTAGTGAATGCTTTACTAGTTTCCTTTGATTTGATGGGATTGTTTTGACTGAATAAAGCATTCTAGGCTTGGCTTACTCAGAACAAGATAGTTGGCCTGAAGGAGCATAAAAAAGGGAAACAGAATAAAAGTAATTCTTAACTTACTAAAAACTAATTAGCAAGTACAAAGGGTTGGCATGCACCTACCTTGCTCTTCTATTTTGCAGTGACCCCTCCCCAAACCCCCCTAAACAATAATGCTTTCCACAGCTGAAACCCTTTCAGCAGAAGTAACTGATGTGTACAAACTGCTCCAAGTTAGGAGCAATTGATTGGCATTTTACAGGAGATAAGTTAGGCAGGACCATTAGTTAGGCTAGACAAGGGTATATAATGGCTCTTGGAAAGCTCTCATTAGGGAAGGACACTTCAGCTTTATCAGTTGTGGTTTCACATTTGATAAACTGATCAAAACCAACTCAACTACTTTGAAATGGATTGAAGAATGCTTTGTTGGGGGTTTTTGTCACTGATACTTGAAATCCTGCAGCAGTGAGATCATTCCCCTTTAGCGAGCATGGAGTCCTGCCTTTGCAGAAGTAGTATTGTAGTTTATCAACATTAATTACCAAAGAGTCACTAGGATCTGAAGTCACAGGCATTTCATGAATATGCATAACCACACCCTCCAATTCCAAGGTCTAGCATTCTAGCTGTGGTTCATGGCTTACGAACTCTTCTACAGAAAAAGCTCTTTTCAAGATACTAATTATTCATATTTTAAGTTAATGAAGCTTTGAACCATCTGCTTATTTATTAAACACAGATTCTTCAAGCAGCAGAATGGTAACGGAAAAAGATGTTGAGAGCTCTATGACTTGCCAGAAAAAACCTCAGCTGATTAAGGTCAGATAACCGAAGCTGTAACCATTTCACAACAAAGTCTTGCCCGCGAGCAAAACAGTTCAACAAACAATTCAGATAATTATCAACTAACCTTACCTGTGGATTAGCTACAAATTTAATCCAACTGATTGCAGTGTATCAAGCAAAGCCTTGACTATATCGCTGAGGTGAATGCAGGTTTCAAGCTAGTATCTCCTGGTATGCACTATTAGAACAACCTGAGATGCTAAAGCAGATGGGAGATGAAACACCTCATTTCCACATCTCTCTTCAGCACAAAGCTCACTTACCTTCTGTATAAAGTTCTCAATCTTATTTTGTAGACCCCACCACTTGAACTTGACTGTTACCAATTTGTAAGCACACATGTATGGACAATCTGTCTGCTTCCCCAGCTCCTTCTGCAAAGATACAAAGACAGTCATTCAGGACTCAGGTCAAATGTTTCCAGGAAAGCAGCTCATTCAGTCATAACCTACAATTCCTCACAATCATCTTGCAACCTTACACCTTGACTGTCTTTTCTCAAGCAGTTTTGTCACATCTTTGTTCATCCTTTTTGCAGTGTACCCGGGAGCACGATGAAAATAAACCCTAGTTACCTCTACAGGTGGACTTCCCTCCATTTTGAAAAGAGATCATTACTTCCCCTCCTTTGTCCACTATTTTTTTTTTCTATTAAATTTGTGACTTACAAATTTTCACCATTATGTGGCTACTTCATTTCCTTAAAAGTCTTCTGACAAAGTCCCTATCTAAAACTTTTTGGGAACCTATGCAAATTGCATCAGCTGGGTTGTCCACACAATCATGAAGCCTTAAAAAAAACAAACAAAACAAAACAAAAAAAACTCCACTGGGTTGGTAAGGCAGACTTTCCTGCTTTCTGTTACGGAAACTATATACATTCTTCCCAAGCAGATCATATCAATACCAACTTCTGTTCTGCATGCATACCAGAGATTAGGCTTGTTCACCTGTAGCTCCTCAGATCCCATCTAAAGTCTCTTTTAAATACTGGTATCATATTTGCCCAAATAGAGTTTCCAGATCACAGGAATTTAAGAGAAAGGTTGAACACTGCTGCTCATAACTATTTCATCCTTGAATTCTCTTGGCTGAACTCATGGACTGAAGAACAGACAGCTCTGGCAATTTCTTAGAACTTATTCTATTTGTACCAAACTTTTCCTTTTCCTTTAAACTTCAGAACAGGTTATCAGCTGAGGCCAGCATTTCATTCTGCGCAAGTGAAATCAAACACATGACAAACATATCTGTGGTCCCAACCCCCAGTATAGACACAAGCAAACTGCTATGGTTCCTGAAGTCATGCACAACATACCTTCCAGTTGGGACCCAGAGGTCCACGTCCAGTCTTGACAGATTTAAATTTTGCTGGATCTTCCTCTGCCTTATAATCCTATTGGACAGACACACAAGATTAAACAAATCACCCTGCCCACAGTCACACGGGACGTATTTTTCAGGTGGGCAAAGATTAACTTCTAACTGCTTTCTCAAGAGCTACTGTTTTCAGACTTTAACATCAGGTCAGGCACTCTTCAAGGAAACACAATTCTTCCCCTTGTGCAGTGCCCTAGATGTACGTGAAGAAATGGTATTGAACCAATATGACCTCTGTAAGAACTCCTTTGTAGTAACACCAGCAAAAGGTAAGTAAACTCACAGGATAGGTTTCCTGAAATTGCTTTTGTTTGGAAGCTAAATGCAACTGCTGCAAGATACAGTTATGCACTCCGGAGCTGTGGTACCTAGTATTTTTCACAGCACCATGAGTATGATGATCCTGTATTGCACACTAGGTAACAAGCACAGTTAATCTCACAACCACTACCAAAAAGAAAGAGGCATTAGTTATGCCTCCTGTTGCAGAGCAAACATTTTCCAGCATTCCCTTCATCCACACTGGATTAAGACTGAGGAGTGTATCCAATTCCTACCTCCATTTAAACTGACATGAAAACAAACTCAAAGCATCGTCTGTTCAGTGCGAGAAGTGACAAAGCAGTAGCATCTTCTACAAGTCTTCTGCTTCATGTAAGCTCTTGTTTGCTCTCTGACAGCGCTGAATTCGGAGTCGTTTGTATTTGCAGATATACCTTAATAACAGGCTAATCTACTGGAAAACAGATGCTACTTATGTGCTACCAATTCATCTCTATTGGAAAGGAAAACTAAAAATACCGGATTTGCTTGAACACCCAGAGGCAACTTTGTGAGCAGGTAAATTAGCCATATTTGAACTGTATTCAGAAATACTAATTAGGGAAACCTCAAATAGCATTTCAAATTTACACATGCTTGTTATTTGGGGTTTTTTTTTTTGTCTGTTTTCCTCCAGTACAGTACAGAAACATCCCTTAGCTTATTATAGTATCCATAGTGATTCTTTGAATGAAGAATTAGCTATGTAATTTCAAGACACCAGTGTGAAGCCATAGGTCAGTTTCAAAAAAGAGATGGTTTAAACAAGCTGCTGCATAGAAAAGGCAGTGCTGTCTTTCCTTGTTCAAGCACTGTAATCAGCTGCAGAGCTGTAAAACTACACATAATACACTGTTACATGTACTATAAGGCCAAGCAACAGATTTTACAGACAATCTGGACAATGCTTTCAAAACAACTCTTCTTCTAGATTGTTTTAACATGTTTAAGGAATGTCTTTCCTTCTCTTTACTTTTTCTTATTTGTCCTGTAACCTGCAACCACCCCCAGGAACACAGTTTATACATTATCCCTCTTTTAGCACGAGGCCTCCCACACCAGGGAGCTCTTACCCACCTACCATACCTTGGGAAGTACTTGAGATCGATCAGCAATATCTATGTAAATAGCTTCTACATTCTTCCATACATCTGGATCCAGTGTATGAACCTACAGTGAAAGCACGAGACTGATGTCATTGATTCAGTGACAACATTCCCATTCTGAGGCAATAAAAACCATATGGAGAGGCAGACATTGACTGCTCCTCTTTCGTGTACACACAGTAAACATTCAACATCTTGTAGGGAAACAAAGGTGTTCACGCAGAACAAGTATTTGGGGACAATTTAACATATAAGCAGGAGTCTCTGCTTTGCTAGTGCAACATGCACTTCCAACCCAGGAGTACTGCTAATAGTTCCATGCAGCAAGCCTCTAATCTAGCAAGGAAAGCAGCCCTGTGATATTAGACATGAATAAAATACATGATACAAGTACTTACATTTTCTTGCGTTCCAAGATCTGATTTATGCCAGGTTTCAATTTTGATCAGGAAATCATCCTTCATATATTCATTCTGTCATCAAAATAAAGCTTCTAGTTATCTTTGCATATATAACTGGTCTTCTTATTAGCTATGTAAGCAGCAGGAAAGTCAACTCAATGTGTTAAAACTTGACAGGAGCTTGACTTAGGGAACCATCAGATTTATCTGCACATGCATCTTGTTTTTAGAAAAGTTGCTTGATCAACAATTAACATAAGATTAAATAAACCTCAAGTTGTTCAATGAAAAAGAAAAAAAAGCTAAACTTCCATCATTTTAGTGAAATGTTTTGAGTTTTCCCCCTATTTACTACAAGCTTTTGTTTAAAGGGGAATTTCTGCTCTAAATACAATTTAGAAGGGGTAAAATTAACTAGGCAGAAATTGTCTTTTCAAATGCAGTACTGCTCTAGCATTGAGTATATAGTTGGATGCAATTCTTCAATATTAAACTGATGTGTTGAGAGCTTTTCACACTGGGAAAGGAAGTGACAAGAAGCACAGTTCTCCCAAGTAAGCAAAACCACTTTCCATTTCTCATCATCACTGAGAGCAGAAAAGGACTTCCAAAAGTAACCCTATCCTCCCTCAAGGGATTAGAAATAAAAAGAAGCCTCTGAAACACTCAGCATGTAAAAAGGAAATATCAAATTCAGAAGACAGATTACTTGGACATAATGCCATGACCAAGCTCTTTTTTTTTAAATGGTTTATTTGGGCAAAGGTAAGTTCCCATGTGTACAGTTAAGATTTGTTGTAGTAAAGAAGGATCTCTGTCCACTGTTATGAGGAGTTTGTGGATGTGCCACAGTTGGGAAGGGAGGGTCTAACCTACATGATTGTACAACAAAAGCTAAAATGCCCTTAGCTTAAGCTAAAGAGCTGCTTCTACCCAGAATGCTTCATTTCAGACATTACACATGCTTCCACAGATCATCAGTAAAAACAGTACTTACTGTAATAACTGGTCCAAGAAATCAACACATGAAAAGAAAGAGACACAGCACTTTAGTGAAAAAAAAAAAACCATGCAACAATCATCACCCTCCTCCCACTATCAGCAAAACAGGGACACTTCAGCTTCCCACCTTCAGCTTGAGCAGCAGACAATATGGAAGTAAAAAAAACAACCCTAGAAATACAAACAAATAAATAAATAAAACAGTAAACTTCACCCCCTTCTCCTCTGGAAATTCTCAGACTTGGAGACACCCAGAGGAGCAGCAATTAATTATGTACTGCCACTTCTGCTCTCTGGAGTACAGCCAGCTGGATGAGAAGATGGAATAAGTTTGTTCAGCTGACGACATTTTACCAATCCTTTCTCAGCTTGCAGATAAGAAACCTCTTGCAGTTGTGAAGCGAACACACGCTGGATTTCAGGCCAGTGCAGACCTCATCACTCCTGCATGCAGTAACCAGACCCTCTGCATCTCTACTGCTCGTGGTAACTGAGCTCCCTGGATAGTAAGGCTCAATTATTCAACACAGAATAGCAATTAAAGATCCTGTAACAGTCAGCATCTGTCCTACCTGAGCCACCAAAGTATGTTAACAATTCAACGTTTGAAGCTGGTGCTGAACTTCAGTGGTTTGTTCTGAAGTTTGACATGAAGACTTCACTAAGAAGTAATTTTGTTGCAAATACATTGTTTGAATTTATGACTTTCCAACCCCACATACTGCAGACAGTATCTTATCACCTATCACACACATCCAACTCTCCTCATTGCCTATGCTTGGGCCTTGGGCTGCTTTAAAACCCCAGCCCTTTGACATTTTTTTTTTTTTTTTTTTTTTTTACAGAAGGCTGATTAATTGGGTTGATGTGTTGGGGTGGTGAGAGAGGATAAGCAAGCAGAGCTGAAGCTAATTTTTAAAAGGCTGAATTTCATCTTAAAGAACGCTTCACTCTCTCCTGCTAGTCCACACAAAACACTGAATAAACCAGCAATAATAAGCCAGAGCCTTCCCACCTTCCCATGACAACCTGCTCTTCCACAGCTATGCAACATAATTAGCAGCTGCTTGAGAACAGATTTGTTTGCCTTCCTAATTTCTCCTCTATAGGGAAGATTTCTCGTTTGTACAGTGAACAAATGAATCTCTTCAGGACTAGCCATTAGAATTTAGATGCTTGAATTGCTACGAATTAGAGCCTGAACCTGAGGTGTCACAACAATAGTGCCTATACATCCCAGCTTCATTTATAACTGTTGGGTTTCTTGACATTTGACCACAGAAAATTCATGCTGACACCCAAAAGAGTGGAACACATCAAATTGCTTTTCTAAAAGCATTGAAATGACACTAATATCTAAGCCAGACTGCAGGAAAGGACCAAAAACACCATTCTCCTTGGCACCAGCCCATGGTTATAACTATCAGGCATTCCTCACTTCGTTTTTACTAAGTAAACATAGACAGCAACAATCTCATGTTACATTTGCTCAAAAGACCCAAAGCAAGGCTTCCATTCAAAGCACTTGAAAACAACTCACTACAGTGCAAACAGCATGCAGAACTGCAGAAAGTTACAAGAGAGGCATTTCAGTTTCCTCAATCTGCAGCACTTCTTTGACAACATTATATAATATGTATATTAAAGTAGTAACAGCTTTTCTGAGGATACAGCACAAAATGTAAGGATGACCAACTTGTCTATTTAAAAAAATAATACTGTGATGCACTATTAATAAAAAGTGCTGTTTTATTCAAACTTAAAGGGCTGCATGTAATGGGTAGTGTGCAAGTAAGCAGTGTTCCAGAGCACAGGACACTAATATTACCTTGGTGCAGGAGGACACGTGCAGAAGTACCACTAAGTCTTACACTGTCAAACCAGGTTTAGTTCTTCATGCACCCCTGGCTCTTAAGCTTCAAATTCCACTGAGAGGATTGAAAGCCATGCAGTTGCTGGAAGCAGCACAGAACTTTGTGTTGCACAAAGATTCACACGAGGCCATCACCACTGGCCTACAGCACAAATACCTGGCTGTACAGTGACAGTGCTAAAGGCAGCCCACACCACACACATGGTGGTTTCTTCCCTCCTGCCCAGTGCTAGCAAGTGAAGGTTTCTGCAATATTTCTGAGCTTTTCTTGATTCATGTCATGCTGGCAGATACTCTAAACAGATTTTTCAGCCTCCGCATAAAAAACTGCCTTCTGCTCCAACCCCCACATCAATACACTTTCTATTTCATATTATATGGGTGTTTATTACAGTTAAGGTTTTCTTATTTATTTATTCGTTTGTTACACTGTTATTTCTAGCATACCAAAAGCTAAAATTCTGTTGACTGTGATAGAAAATCTTGAATGTGACTTTGGTATCGCATTTCTTCCACTTAAGTGGAATTTTAGTAGTGTGAAATTGCAGGAGAAGCAGCTAGGAGTAAGAAAACATGATAACTCCACACCTTTGTATCAGAAACAGGTGGAGAAGAAAAGGAGGAGGGGAATATAGATAGGTATTATGTCTAACAAAAAATCTATTGAAGTCAACTTAGATCTACTTTTATGGTTTAAAGAATTGGAAAGAACTGTTTGAGTTTAAAGCAGTTCAATGTACTTGGCATGGAAATAAACTAGGTACCTACTGGCTAATTTAAATAATATGCAGAAAGGAAATCCCATAAAAGTGAGAAAGCTGGGTTGCAAATAAATGTGCTTCAGTGTAACGAACAATGAGACACATCAAAACCTCATTCTGAATTGATGGCAGTAACTAAACTTGGTATTTGAAACATCCATTCCACTATCACTGCTGTAGGTAAATTCCTGTACTGAAGTAATACTAACCTGCCCCACTACAAAGCTTTTTCTTTCTTTTAAAACAGTTCATTTCAAATTCTTTTAAGTAAGTTACTGAAAAAGAATATATGTTTCTATACTGAGTTTCAAGAACAGCTGGAATTTTTAAGTTTACAGAGTTCCCACTGCAATTGCATCTCTGCCAAATAGCAGGAAATGCATCCTTCAAAGATACAATCATAAGTTTGGAGACAAAGTTAAAGTTGCAAGTCCCACAGCACCAACAGTCTGAAAAACATCAGTGGTCAAAGATTGCAGCTGACAACTTCGGTGAGTAAATAAAACATCCCAGCACTTTGCACAGCCCCCAGCGCCTCAACCCAGAGTTACAATGTACACTTGCTGGATGATCTTTGGATAAGCGTCAAGGTCCCACCCTTAAAGCAACTGTAGCATCAGCTGTTCATCCTTCACTAATCTTAGATCCCACAGTTAAGAAAATACCAACGAGGTGACGCCAAACTGCACTGAAGAGTCAATAAAAGTCTTCCCTGTTTCTTCCTCGCGTCTTTTTTTTTTCCCTCTCCATTTTTTTTCCACCAGGCTATGCTGTGCTTGAGTACAGAAGAGCTCCTCATACATCCATTTCATTAGTGTTGCATAGTTGTTTCTTTGGTGGGAATAACACCCCTTTCTTGGTCTGCTCTTTTCCAGTACTGGAATGTATACACACTGTCATTCATTAGCAGCAAAGCAAACACGGAGCTTTCTTTCAACTCTGCAGCCCTGTATTTTGCTTTTCCTGACCACAGAAGGGATGTAAAATATAGAAATCTAAAATCTGAAACACTTTCCCTTACTGATCGCCTCCTTCCTTCTTCCTTCCTACCCACCTAAAACCAACCAACCAAAAAAAGACCCAAAAGCTAGTAATCCACAGCCCTTCCCCACACACTCACCAGTTCTGCAGTAGGGATAGGCATTCCATGCTTTTTCATGTATATTCAGAGCTCCTTCAGGGGCCAGCATTCTCACAAATGTTGGCACTTTGCTGCAAAATTTGGAAACAGGAAGAAAAGCTTTGGTGGGAACTGCATGCAGCAAGAGCAGTGGCCCAGACACTGTAAGACGTGTAGAACATCATCAGAAATACAAATCCTAGAGACTCACAGACTGCTAGAACTGGTGGGGATCTCCTCAGCCCCAGTGCTATGATTTCCAGAGACTGATGGCTAGGTTAATTTAAACCTTATTTACATAAGAAAGGAAGAAAAAAAAAAAAGAAAATATATAGGCTGAACACAGGTTGATATCTAGGAGGCATTTGATCTTTTGTCAAATTGAAGTATCAAAATACTGGGTACAAGAATTCCATTTGCTTTAAAAAACAGATAGATTTTCTTGGGAACAACAGCCACAACTGCCTACAGCAGCAGGTGGGTGTTCCAGCAATGCTCACTTCCAGCTGTACTGTGTGCCAGCTGTTGTTATGCTCCACCTTACTTCCATGCCCTTCAGCCCTTATACAATCAATAGTTTATACAATTGCTGCAATCCCATCCCATCTTCCTCCAGTTGCTTTTGCCTTTTAATCCTGCTTGCCTCTGGGAATGTTTCACATACCTCTGTAAGTGGTAGATCTTGTGTGTGTACTGCCCACGCTCTCCATCTCTCTCATAGGGTTCATTCACCAGGACCTCTACTCCTTCACCTCCACCAGTTTCATTTTTACTGGCTTCTGCCACAGAATACAGCTGTCCCACTTGATACTAGAGAAGTTAAAGACATGTTATTGTGGTTGCTATAATACAGCAGAAGTTATAATAATCTTACTAGAAGAAGTCAAGGATAAATTTATTTTCTTGGGAGAAGGCAGGGAAAAGGACATTCAGCTATGTGCCCAGATGAGCATCTCATTTAATTTCATGTTGATATAAAAAGCCTGAGTGGTAGTAAGGAGAAAAGCACTGCTGATAAGAGAGCTACCTTTAGCCCTTAAACTCAGAACCAACACAAATTTAGGAAAATATAAAATGGATGAAAGGAGCATAGGACAACACTTAAAGAAAATACAGGAGACATCAGCATACATTCCTTTTTTTTTTTTCTTCATGCTTTGGCACACAGGTGTCCCAGTTGTTCAAGTCAAATGGAGAATAATACACTGACAGTCCTAAACTAATAAACACATTAATTTATCCCAAAGAATTCCATATGAATATTTTTTGACAAAATGGAGTGTAGGAGAGAAGGTAGGAAAGAACTGAAGACAGAAGACAAAAGGCACTTGTAGCATCTAATTTATGTCCTCTAAGATACAAATGTAAGATGTACAAAGTTTCAGAGCCCAGAAGAGCTAGAGATGAGGATCCTGCAAGTGCAATACAGAACAACTAAGTTAGCAGCTTGAAATCAAGAGGTGCTTTGCACCTGAAAGTTTTCCAGTAACACGCTACTACTTTTTAAGGCTGAATATAGTGAAATTACTCTTCCTAGCCCTCATGATGTACTAATATACTTAGACCTCTCTTGTCAAAATTGACCCTAATCACATCGGGTCATTTGTCTTCACTGAATATCCATTTCTCTTCTGAGTCTAGTTCAAACTCAGTTCTGTCAGGGCTTCCATAATAATGCATCTTCTTTCTTCTTAGTTGTCTTGATCCAAGTCCAAATGATCTCTTATTTCAATTAGCAAACTCATTCTGAAAACTTTACTTAATGAAATAACTGAATCAAGTAGTGACCCACGTGACCCACACTGCCACTGTACCCCTCCTATTTTTCCTACTAACTTTGTTTAGTGTGGGGTTTTGGTTTGGTTTCCCCTCTGTGTCACACTTCGTATTAGTCAGGAGCATTAAGCCACTAACAGGGAAAGAACAGCATTTCAACATACAGTAAAATTCTTATCTTTAAGATCATTTTTTAGTCACTTACAGACACTCTCTTGGCTGTATTAATTCTCAGAAATCACACTACTTCCTGCTGTACAATCTCTTTCAGAAGAAGCATCCACATGTTTCAGAGGGAAGAGCAGAAGAAAATCAAGAATGTGTAGAAGAGAGAACATTCTCCCATCCACAGAAGATGTGAAGACCAATACACTCTTGCATCTAGCTAAAGAGGATGCAGAGCTCAAAAAAAATGTGCTGAAAAGAAGAAAATTCATGCAGAGCTTTTTGAGGAAAAGTCAGGTGAGCAGACTAGGCCTGACAATGAAGTTAAAACAAAAGGTCGAAGGGAAGTGCTTGAAACAAAAACAGTTTTCAGAACACCAAAACAACTGCTGCCAATGCCAATATAGAGGGGGTATGTGAAAGGTAAACCACAGAGATTGATATCAGAAGTGCAGGGACAAAAAGAAAAAAAATAACCTGAAAGCTTTACCACAAAGCAGTGGAATGCTGCTTAGGCCTTCTCCATCTCCCTAGAACAAGGCTGTGCACAAAGAATCAGGAATGGCACTTAACATTATACAACTCAAGCTGGAAAAGTGGAATACTACTCAGAGCTGACAACCCAGAAATGCACCGCTTGGCTGACACAACTTGAGGAAGAAGGAAGACACCTCCAATGGTTAAGTTTTATCGTCAGAGCATCTAAAATAAAAACAGAACCCAAGTTCTACAGCTTTTGTACCAATTAGTGCTAACAAAGGCTATATCTCCAAGAAAATGCTTATTCACATTGGGAGAGTAGAGATATGCCAAAGGTACAATGTTAGATATCCTGGCCTCAGCTAATCTGGAGCAGAGCAAAAAGCACATCAGAGGGACTCTATGCAGACTCAGACTCACCACAGAAGCACGTTAGGAAATCTAACAGGTAGTCAATCTATCAAGAAAAAGAAAAAAAAGAGGAAAAAGCATCCATCCAACAAAAGTAGTCTATAGCAAAAGCAATCTACAGAGCACCTTCTCCTAGCTCAGAGCAACAGCTCTGCTGCATCTCTCCAGAAGGAGCAGGCCCAAGCTGTACAAGCTCCCCTCACTTGGCTGGACGGTTCTTGCACTGACACCAGCAGATTGGGTTTCAGTCTGGATTTTGGATTGCAGTAACTCTCTGCCTTCTGACATTTCACACACTACACTGCTTTCTTCACGACTCCCTGCAGACGACCCATAGAGAACAGAACACTCACCTTCCTCCAGAAGAGCAAAACATGAGAGCTGTGAAATCTTAGAATTAAGTTGACTTAGTAGGGTAAAAGCCACACGTACACTCATGGAGAGCAGAACATGAGTTTGGCAACTGCAGCACTACAGAGGCAGACTGCTTTGCAGTCTCAGGACAGGTCTCCAGAGGCACAAACTAATTCCTCTTAGTAACAGTTTCTCATTCATTCCTTCTCCCTCTTAAATACGTGGGTCAAAGTTCAGACTCTAAGAGGATAAGCCCTTTGGTTTGGCATCTTCAACATTTAATCTTCACTGTTATTTCTGATCCTTTAATCGCGTTGATAGAAGAGGAAAAGGCCCAGATAAAACTGTCCCAATAAACATCTGCTTGTGAAAATTAACAGAAAAATGGATTCTGGCTCCATGAAGAACAGAGCATCAGACAGACGTATCCTTTCAGCCCTGAAACATCTCTTCTGCAGGAAGTCACCTCCCTCAATGTGTGTCACAACACCTCTTATAGCGCAGACAGCATATCTTCTTCACACCACATTTCATTCAGAAGGCTTGATCTCGATGTAGCCATCTTCAAGAACAGTTATTTTCCTGAAAGCAGCTTTGAAAACAATTAATAAATAAGAGTCTTTTGTGTTTGGCAAGCTCTTTCCCATGTGAGAGGAACAAAGAGGCAGCACAGAATGTGTACACACAGCTCTAATCCATACCAGCATTTCCAAGTGGCAGCTGGTGAGACACCCACACAGCAGCTCAAGATCTTGCTCTCAGAGTTGGCACTGTGCAACACAATGTTGGTCAGAGAACAGAAGAGTATAGGTAAAGACCTGAGATACAACAAGATATTTAACTTCTTTTTGTTCCTTGTAGTACAAGAATGTATGAAATAACACAGGAGAGCAGCTTGTAGTCTGCAGTTATGCAGGACCAAATTTTGGCAGAGTTTCCTAGCAGAAGACAGTTTGCTATGGTCTAACTCCTACACCCCAGCCTTCAAGTTTTAGTCATCACCAGGGACTCTCCTGCACTGTTTTATTCCCCATTGTAGCAGTTACACAGCTAACTATTTTCCACTGAACTCTAAATTTATTAACACCTCTCCACTATCTTCCTGATCACTGGTTTTGTCTTGAATTCCTTACTATCAGTTAAGCTCCATTTGTTAGGGGTGAAAGGACTGAACAGAGAATCCCTGGCATATCATGGAACAACACAAAAGACTGCCTCAGCCCTATTACAATGCCTTAAAGACACAACTGTTTTCATTCTCTACATTATGTATGAGCACCATACTTCCAGCAACAATTTGCATGCTGAAGGAGTGAACTTCTCAGACCCCCAAGTAAAAATTCCTCCTATTACATCTCCTAGAGACAAAAATGCTCACTGAGGAGCTGCACAGCAAAGAGCTACGACAAGTTCCCAGAGCCCAGAGTTTTGCAAGCAAGGAAATTCTTGAGAGCAATAAAGTTGTAACATCTGTTTTGTAGTACAGATAACAGAGTAGTGACCAAGTGACGCACAGATGTATCAGCATCTCTCTGCACAAGAAGGAGGATGAAAATACACAGACCCAAAGCAGTAGTCATTCCTTCAGTTAATACAGAAATAAACTTTCTTCTTAAGCATGCCTTTAAAACTACCATATGATGCAACTGCATTTGTGCAAAGCTAAGTGAATGTAAGAACTTCCTGCTTAGGGAACTGTTTCCTGAAACCTAGCCTACAGATCACATGCGAACCACCAGATCCTGGAAAGGGAACACAGTAACAATATACGAGCTTGGGGAAAAATAGCATTTAGTAAATTGGTGGGTTTTCCTCATCCCAGCATACTGAGGTGTTCTCTCTAGAATTCTCGTTTCTTCTCTTCTATTTGCACTGCATTTTACAGACTTTTCAATATGCTCAACTCTCTGGAACTTCTTGGATCCAGAGGAAAGGAATGACCTCAGCGCATCCTCTGAGAAGGAGGCTGCAAGAGAGCAACACAATTACATACAGCTTGTAACCCCAGTTTCCACAGAAGCAGCCTGAACACAAGACTGAAAACACGCCTGGCACTGAACAGCCAGCAAGGGAGGGAAAAGAGCATAGCGAGGGACTCGCTTTAACTGGATGAAGTTTAATCCCAGTATCAGAGAACTCGGAAAAATCCTGTGCTGGGTTCCATCCAATCTAACCCCCTCAAAGAAACAATCTGTATACTGATGCTATAACTTGCTCATTACACAGCTTGATACCTAGAGGCATATCACTGTGAGGCAGAGCTCCTGCTAAGGGCTTCCATTTATCGAGCTCTGCAGTACTTTACCATTCAGACACAGCTTTCTTAAACACTTCCTCTGCCGCTTGCAAGTTTGCATTCCTTGTTTACCTGCTGAAGTTTGTGTTAGCCCATCTATGGTCAAGGACTTCCTCACAAAAGCAGCATTCAGGCACAGCAGAAGATCTAAATATACATACCTAATACTTCAGTAAAGCCTCTGTTAGAATTGTTTGAAACAGAATCATGCAGGAAACATATAAGCTATAGGTATGGAGTACACGACAGACAGAAATTTGGTATGTCCCAATCCTGCACCAAGATATCATGCAGTCCTAAAATCACTTTGGTGACAAGCCTAGATTGCCATCAGCATGAGATGCCTGGTCAGAGCAGACTGAGCCATAGGAATATGAAACTCAGCTTAGATGTTTTCTTTTTTACCAAGCACTCTCCTGGTTGCTGAAATACACTGCACCAAGTTCTGAAGTATGCTCTGTCAAAATAGTATGGAACTGACAAATGAGTATGCTTAAAACAGCGCTGCCATGATCCAGCTTACCACTCTCTGTACCATATCCAGGGAAAAGACAAACAAGAGTCCTGTTACTGCAGCTCCTCCTAAGAGTTAGAGCAAGCCCTTCATCAGCACTTGCAAAAACAAACAAACAAAAAAAAAAACAACAACAAAAGAAAACAACAACAACCTTTATACAGTCAGATACCCTGCAAGAGCAGCGTTCAATGTAGAATGGAAGCTGCAACTCCCAGAGAAAAGAGCAGAGAATCAGCTACAGATTTTGCACAGCTATTCCTTGGCTAGCTTGGCAATCAAAATCACTGCCTGCATTATAAATGACATTTCTCCTTTCAATTAGAACTTGACATAAAGAACAAGAAAGCTTGCTTTCTGCAAGATGTAGAGAAGAGTTTTTTAAAGTGCTATGACGTAGAGATACAATCTTTCTTCTGCTATACCACCCTCGCAGAACAGAAGAATTGATTTCAATTCACAGACAAAAAGCAACAAAAGAGTTCTAGGAAAACACAGACCAAAGTGTAATTTAAATTTGTATTAAAGCTTTCTCTTCATGTTAAAGAAAAAGAACAATTGCATTAATCAAAAGGAAACCACTTCAGAACAGTCTGACAAGTCGAGATTTATCATCATATCTGAATGTACTTCATACCTCAGTCTTAAGAAATGAAATCATTTGATCAAAACACAGTGAGTTAAGGTCATACAGAAGTCCTGAAGTTGGTGTATCTGTTTCATGCGTTTTCCAGCTTTTGTTCAAACTGCTTTGATCACAAGTTTATTTACAGTCCTAGAGAAAGGAAGCAACAAGAAAAGGACTTACCTCCTCCACAGACACAGGCAGGATAACACGGCTGAAAGAGAATACAGAAACAAGAAAGTTAACAAATACAGCTGCAAAATTTAGAGGGCACATTCCTCACAGCAACAACCACACAGCTCTCATCTCCCCACATAACTCCAGTGTCCACCTCGTACCAGCACCCTTAGCACTTAATCCTTACTTTCAAGACTGTTTATGTAACAACCGCAGAGAAAATCACTGACATGATATAGCATAACTGCAATCCTATGCTACAACTAGCAGTAATATTTTACTACCCTGCAAGTCCATGCAGAATCAAAATAGTTGTATGCTCCTTCTCACGACATCCTTTCAGTAGTCACGTCTTAATCCTCTTCAAGTTGCTGAAGTGTTGCTAAGTGCTTCAAGAGTTTTGTACAGATTTGTCTTAGTTACAAGTCATGGCAAGATTTGTTTATTTGCCCCATCCCATAGGAAGGAACACCAAATAGAGAAGTACATGGAAGGCTTTCTTAGAGCTGACTGCGAAGGAAGGCGCTGCCATTTCTAAATATGAGTCATTGTGGTTTCCTGAATGCCTCTTTGAATCAACTGAGTTCTGGCTGGTTTTGCTCTGTAGACCACTGTGATTTCTTGAAAATACAAGAATAAATCCAAACTCAAAGCTGACGGATGCATGAACTTTATGGCATTTTTATAAAAAGTTTTTCTTTTTCCTCTGAAATTAGATTTGAGTGCAACTTCTGCTTTCAGTAAGGATGATGTTGAAACAGGGAACCAGAGCAAGGCACAGATACGGACACAGTTACCATGAGTAGAAGAAATCTCATTTCCTCCTAAATTAGGATGTATTGGGATTAGAATAAAAGTCCATTATATTAATAACTGTTTTATTTTTTTTTAAACACAACTGGTGAAGATTGAACTAAAGGAATGTTACCAGCACGATACCACAAAAGAAACTGAAAGAGGGGCAAAAGTTTAGAGATTTTGCAAGATTTCTTATGACAGCAACTCTTTATGCTGGCTGAACTGTAGCTGGCACAGTACTGTAGGAAGAGCTACTGAGAACTGCAGATGAAATTCAGCATCAATAGAAGCTGAATAATACATTATAGGCATTCATTTTTCCCAACACATGGGGTAACAAGCCCCAAATAAGCCATCACCAACATTTATCTTGGTGCTGCTATGGGAAAGCATCTGAAACTGAATCAGTTCAGTGGCATTCAAAAAATAGATGAAACATCAGAAATTGAAGCACACTAATTACACAAAAATAAATGACAGTTATGCCACTGTAATCTCTCATGCATCAGCACCTTGAATCCTGTAGATGCTCCTGGTCACCTCACCTCAAAGAAGGTACAGAACCAGTGAAGGGGGACAAAAAAAGATTATGTGAGATGGGAAAAAGCTTCTGTGTGACAACCAAGCAGTTGTATGAGGCCCTTCATCTTAGAAGAAAGGACAGCCAGAGGTTTAAGATAAGGTAGAGTGTTACAAAGCCACAACTAGTGCTGGAAAGTGAATGGAGAAGGAATGATTGTGTCTCACAACAGGAACCCAGGTCAGAACAAAATTCATTAGGTAACAGATTTTAAACCAATCAAGTGTGCTTTGTTACATCATGTATATTAAGCTATGCGATTCCTTGCCACACACAACAAGTATAAGCAATTGTACAATGGGATTTGAACAGTTCATGGAAGTTCATATGCCACTTCCTGGAAGGATACACTGAAGAATGATCACTCCACTCAGTATATTTATACATTATTTCCTAAAAATATCAGCTAGAAGGTAAGATGGAAGAGGACCTTTGGTCCAATTCAGTCATGGCATTCCTTACATAAGAGAGAAGTTTAAAATAGGAAAGTGACTTGCTACAGGTAGACCGTGCCACCAAACGTGGCATTGGTTAATTGGAGGATTGAAAGAAGAGGGATAGGATAAGCAAAGGTGAAAAAGCAAGGAGCAAGGAAGAAAAACTGATGTTGGAATGGATTTCAAATAATGCCTTTTGAAGATCTGGCATAAAAAGATTGATGTAAGCTAATGAAATTTTATGTAAGAAATCAAAAAGCACCAGATCTGAATATTATCTTATCGTTTGATGTTCACCAATGGAGAAACAGAAACACAAAGAAGTTAAGTAGTCTGCAGTTTGTTTTGCCTAGCAAACAAAGAGTGCAAAGGATGACCAACATTTATAGATCAAGTGATAAAGGAGGAGGAGGAAGAACTACTCCATAGGATCCAGAGAAAAAGCCTCCCAGGAGCAGCAGGAAAAACAAAGACTCCTAAGTTTGGGGCAGAGATGGATCAAATGATGAGAAATGATTGCAGTTGCCTGCCACACCAAGGGCAGGAAAATGAAGAATACTGAAGATGTCTCCTAAATTAAAATATGCCTCAACTGACAGCAAAAGGAAGTTCTGCTGCAGAGAAGGTCAGTGTTATTATCGTCACTTCGCAGGAAAGGGAAGCAAGTCTCCATGCTCAGATTCTCCTCAAGGTCTTTGATACAGTTTAAATCCAAACAGGGAGAGTATGCAAGCAGGCAAGACCTCAGCCACCATTTATGAACCTTGCAAGCAAGCAGACAAACAACCATAAAGCTTATTTGGAACATGGCTAGGTATAAACGAAAAATAAGCCCAAAAGACTATTAGGGCATCAAATGAAAACTTTTAAGCTACCACTGCACAACCATCAGCTAAAGAAGCTGCACAAAAAAGACAGATGATGCAGACTGACAATAAAAGATGTGACACCACTTTTTGTTATACTGCTCTGTATCCACAATGTCTCCTCAAATACCTCTGGACAGTAACACCCTTTTGATTTAGTATGGAGGGGTCACAGAGATGGAGGAATAATCTGCTTGGGTGACACACAGCTGCAGCTCACTTGTATTTTTATCACTTATGCTGGGTAGGCAGTGAGGTACCTGTATGTACCAGCAAGAAGGAATGGCTTTGAGTATCCAGGTCATGCCAACACAAGTAGTTTCCATATGCCTTGAGCAACTCTTACCCAGAACATAAGATACAGTCTAAAAACACCTCTGATAGCATGCAAAATGGGCAACTTTTTACACGCAACGTCAAGGAAAACTAACAAACACCAGCACCAACAGTGACAACTCAGAACAGAGAACTGTTGGAGCTAATTGGGCATCCCAAATAGTGAGGAATATGTGCATGTTTGTTTAAGCACAGTTCAACCTTGAGTGTCCTTAGAGCCATGTACATCTTAAAGACAAAAAGAATGGAAGGGAGAAAAAGAACAGGACAATACAGCTCAGAAGATTTGGTGACCCTACTGAAAAAGAAAAAAAGAAATGGAAGCCTGTTAGAATAAACATATTTAGTAATTCCTGTCTTTTAACCTTCAGTCGTAATGTTTACTCTCCACACTTGATCTCTGGAAAAAGCAGAATAAAAGACCAGCAGGTATTTTGATCTGGTGGTGTAAACGAAAATTCTACGTAAAATGACTTTTGGAAGTCATCCTCATCAAAATTAACTTCTCATACACTCAGAAGTCTGAACGTTTTAAGTACATATGTTCCATCTTTACCAGATGCCCTGTAGGCAGCACAGCTCACTGGCAAGTGAGCTTTACCGCAGTACAGGACAAGAAATTGAAACTCTAAGCAGAAGCATGAAAACAGATATATGGACTTGAACAGAAATAAACCAGACAGGTGCTCTTAAAGGCAAAGTACCTTTACCAACTAAATTTATAGGAAAACAGCCACAAAAAAAGATGTTGGAGAAGACATTACTTCTCATGCATCTGAAACTGAGTGCTCAGCTGTGCTTCTGTCTGCTTGCACTACAGAAGGTAACACTGCCTCTGTGTTACACAGACCAGTCCTTGAATTCTACACCCCCATTGCTGGATAAAAATACCAAGGGTTTAAAGATTAGCAAAAAAAAAAAAAAAAAAAAAAAAAAAAAAAAAAAAAAAAAAAAAAGGTTAGTCAAGCTTTAAGACAACTACAAGGATCAGTATAACGTTCAATAGAGTTCTAACATTTAGATCCAAACCATTTAGGTCCATGATCTGGCAAAGCTGCTGTAAGGAAGACACCGTCGCATAGGTAAATATGTCTAAGAGAAGGACTGAAAGCATATTTTATCATTAGGATCACAGCTATCTTCCCTAAGGAAAAGGGCGGAGGGGGAAGGGTAGATAACTGCAGGACAAGGGGAAATAGTTTGAAGTTGAGGGAGGTAAGATTTAGGTTGCATGCCAGGGGGGAGTTCTTTACAGAGAGAGTGGTGAGGTGCTGGAACAGCTGCCCAGAGAGGCTGTGGATGCCCCGTTCCTGGAGGTGTTCAAGGCCAGGTTGGATGGGCAGCCTGGTCTAGTATTAAATGTGGAGGTTGGTGGCCCTGCATGTAGCAGAGGCTTGGAGATTCACGATCCTTGAGGTCCCTTCCAACTCTGGCCATTCTGTGATTCTGTGGGGGGCAGGGATGGAAGATGTGCAGCAGCAGGCACAGCCTGCAGACACCCAGCCAAAGTGCGTCGGTCCAAAGGAGCGCACCGTGTCGGCATGCATAAAGGCGCTGAACAAAAGACTTTGGAAGCAGCAGTGTGACTAATTGCCACACACCGCTGGGACGGATCCACCAGGCTGCCTTCTATCTCTCCTTTTCCACCTCCAGGCAGAAAACTGCAGCAGCCTCGGGGAACGGCAAGGTGAGGGCTGCACACCAAACACCCCGATGAGAGGCTGGGTCTCAGCTTGAGTTGTCTCAGTTGGAGTTTCTAGCTAGCTGCTAAAGGAGCGGAATGGGATAAAAACCAACTCGGGGGTGAGCGGGGGGGGGGGGGGGGGGGGGTGAAGAGAGGGGGAGGGAATCGCCAGCACCGCAGCATCCCATCGAAACGCCGTACCCAGCGGTGACAGACGGCTCCAAAGGCGGCGGGGATCACCGCACCGCCGGTTGTGCTCCTGGGGTGGTGGGGGGGGGGATCACCACGATCCTCCCCCCCCCTCAAGGCGGAACCGCAGCGAAACCCGAGCGGAGGGCACCCCTCAGCCCAGCCGCCCTCAGCCCGCCGTGACCTTCATTCCTTCATTCGTTCCTCCGTTCCTCCATTCCCGCCACCCCCGGCGGCGCCGCGGCCCTCACACAACGCCCCCCCCCCCCACCCACACCTCAACCCGCAGTGCGGGGCCGGGCCGCCCCCGCGCCTCCTCACAGCGCCAGGCCCGGGGGAAGAAGGGAAAGGTTGGGGGGGGGGGTTGAGCGGAGGACAAGCGAGGGGGGCGAAGAGAAGGAGCCGAGCCGCCCGCAACACTCACTATTCCTTGATGAGCACCATGGCGGAGCCTCCCGCCCGGGACGGCCACGCTGAAGGTGACGGGCGCCTCCCGGCCGCTCCGCTGGACCGCGCCGCACCGGGACGGGGGGGGGGAGAAGGGGGGGCAGGGCGGCGGGAGGAGGGGCGGGGCGTTTCTGCGGCAACCGCTGCGTCACGGCGCCACGCAGGCGTGCTTACGTCAGCAGCGCGCGCGCCTGGCGGGAGGCGCTCAGTGTGTGGCGGAGGGAGGGGTTGGCGGGAGGGAGGTGCGCGCGCTCTCTGTGCTTCCCTCAGGGCTTCCCCCCCCCCCCCCGTCCTCGAGCCGCTCCTCGGAGCCAGTCGCTAAAAATACTCTTATTTTGAAGGGAGCTAACAAACGACGCTTGTGTTAGCGCAGAAAGCTGCGGTCGTTGCATCTTCCTGCTGGAAACGGTGGCTGCAGATGACTGCGATTGCAGCTCCTCGCTGATCCTCGGCGCTGCATCAGCTGTAGTCGGTGTTAAGGGTGACCTCAAATTCCGAAAGGCACTTAAAAAAAGCTTTTTTTTTTTTTTTGTCTCTGTGTGACCCGTGCCCTATTTAATGGAGGAAGTGAGCTGAAGGTTTTATAACCTCGTCGCTGGAACCACGCAGAGCATGGATCTTTATTTGGTGGGGAAATAAAGCTGTACATTCAGCATCACCAAGCTCACCCATGGGTGACTGAAGAGCCTTTCTGTTCTCACCATCATGTAGCACCACGACCCACAGAATCATTAAAATCATTAAGGTTGGGGAAAAAAAAAAAACACAAAACAACACTAAGATCATGAAATCCTGAAGCATCCTCTCTTCTGCAGGCTGAACAACCCCAGTTCCCTTCCCATAAGAGCTGTTGTGCTCCAGATCTCTCACAGCCTCATTGCCCCTTTTTGGACACACTCCAGAGCCTCAAACCCATGGAGTTCATCTTTCCACACATATTCAACCCATTCATCCATCACCCCTCAGTACCAGCTCACCCTGCTGATGGACACCGATCTCTCTCTCAACGCGCTGTCAAAATAATTAACAATTATTAAAAAACGATTAAAGGAGTAAGATTTCCTTCTCTCAGATTGAAATCCTGCTGTTAGCCCCCACCCAGAGAAGAAAAGCACAAGGAAGCGTTCAAAGGGCAGCCGAGCAACTTGGCAGATGGCACCGCATGAAGTGCTTAACACAGTCTTGTTAGGAAGCAAGAGATGCTTTCACAATACCCAGCCTCAGAAGGAAAACTAATGATTAACTCAATACCACATTTATTTGTAGATAGCACTGTGAGAACGCACATCACCTTACAGACACGTAAAAGGTGACACCGGCCTGCCACGGAGTGCTTACATCTCAGTGTTGACAAACACGCTATGAAACAAAAAAATCTTGGCAACGGGAGGAGGGTTCTGAATAATTGGGTTATTGCAGGAGTAATAAGGGAGTGGCAGGCATGAGGAAGAGGAGGATGACAGCATGGAGCACAGCGCACCTGATAAAAACTGATTGCGTGACAGGCAGAGCTGCACAGGTAGAAAAATAAGGAGCTGTGGGGTTGTAGTTAACGTGTCAGACTGCACCTACAGAACACGGCACTGTTTGAGCTGTTTCCAAAGATGATGGTGGTGAAGTGGTATCCAGAGTGGCTTTATTTCTGTTGTTTTTTGGAATTCTAGTGTGATATGAGCTTGTATTATGCAGAACTATGCATTTCTGAACAAAGAGGTAGGGGAATAGCAAAAGCACTGCAGATGCAGGAAAATAACATTTAATAATAATAATAAAAAAAACACTCAAAGGGAACAACAGAACAACAGAACTTGCAGTTTTTAAGATGCCACTCTTTTTCCCCTGCAGTATCTGCTTTATATTTTACGGCATATTTCCCAAATCCATCAGCCTGTCAAGAGGGAAATCTCCTACTTGCAAACATTTTAGTGATTTACTGTCTTGGTTAAAAAAAAAAAAAAAGAAATCTCATTATCCTACATGCTTCCTTTGCAGACAGAGGATATTGGCTGGGCTTTGTTACGAGAGCTGAATACTACATTTGTTGCTGTAGCTTTGCTGTTAAGTTGCTGTTAAGTATCTTGTCAGCAAGATATTCTCTCTTATTTCTGTATATATCAATATCCAGTTACATTTTAAGGATCCAGATACTCTGACAATAACTGGATGCTGTTACAGGTCTCCAAATAAGAAAAAAACAGCACAGGTTTTCTCTGCAATAGCATTTTTGCATTACAACTGTGAAGACTCTTGACGAGGCTTAGGTACTGACAAATTAGGGGAAGGAAAAACCTATTACCCTTCCTTCCCCATTCAGTTTCTCTTAAAAAACAAACAAAACCCAAAACATTAAATGCATGAGAGCTTCCAGAGACCAGGGGTAAGTGAAGTGGCATTTATAGGTGCCATCACTCCACGCAGTAACACCCCTAATGGAAGACTCCTACAAATAGGCACCCACAGCTCACGTTTCTACTTCATTACATTTCCCTGGGGATGCTTCTGCTGAGAAGATGAAGCTTTTTCCAGGACCATTCCTTCACATTTCTAATATAAGTGAGGGGAAGAAAAAAAAAAAAAAAACAATTCAACAAACAACCTATTCCTATGAATAGGTTGAAAGCCTATTCAACAAGGCGTTCTAGCCTTTAGGAATAACACATACTGATGTGTATTTGGGAATTACAGGTAAATGCATTATTGATCTAATTAATGGGGCTCTCCAGTGTTTGGTTGTCCTTTTATTTTTTTCAACAGGGGTGATTCATGCACACCAAGAAGTGCACTGGGAATTTTCTTAGTCCTGCATCACTTGGCTAGGCAGCAGCAATGCTGTTTTCCATTCCAAACGTAAGGAATTCGCAGTTACATTTCCACAGGCATCAAAGAACAAGGCATACTACTCCTGAACAATCATATTTAACAGGACCACCTCAGCAGTGTTTGTTTCTGTAGCATCCAAGGCAGTGTTGAGAAAAGGCTGAAGCCAGAATACTTCATTTTCTTAGAGCCCACGCCTACATAAGGTTCAGCATTTAAGCAATTACATCACAATTAGCACAGTTGGTGCACATCTTACATGCAGATACAGATTTGTAGATAGATAAGTTTGAGGCTGATTTTAAAATTAGTTTAGTTCATAATTGTCAGAGTCAATTAAACTGCACGAGGTCAGATCAGCATTCCACCCAGCCCAGCGTGTGTTTTCCTCAATCTTTGATAACATATTCTTGGAGACGGAGTGTGCAGAAGAAGATTAATCTTTTCTTGGTGTAACTTTCTTATTTACAGCAACTAAAATCTCCCTGAGTTATTGGATGCATCAAGCCATTGTTTAATGAGTCCCTTGTGTTTAAATAATAATAATAATAATCTGTTCTCTATCACATTCTACAGCAATAAATTTCACCGATTGACTTTGGGCTGCTGTGACAAAGCACTCCCATTAGTCTGCTTAACCCTAAACAACTAAAATCCATTGTGAACCCACCTGTCCTTAAAACTGCAAGCCAAAGGCACACTTTACTCTTAGTCTAAAACACAGCCTAAAAAACACATGACTCAAAGGCATGAGCTCTATTCTTCACAGCTGACCGGCAGCTTCTACACACTGCGACACAGCGGCAGAGACGACGACCACATATACCCAACGTTTTACTGGATGAAAAATATCAGATTAGACAGTTTCCCTAATAAAGGGCAGGAACTGAGAACTGCAGTAGGGAGGTAGATGACAGGAATAAAAGGGTGCTCTCTGTTTAATTTAGCTACACGCGCTTCAAAGGCAGCTGCATCTCCACTGTGCCCTCATGAAAACGTGTCACTCTCTGTACTTCTCTATTTTGCAGAGGCATTTATGTCAGGAATTCAAGTGGAAGAGAAGTGGACGATATCATGTTCATTATTTTGAAACGGAGGTGCTGCTGAGTTAGCACACAGCCGTCCTTCCAATCTGTCTACTTAGGGATGCAGCTCAGAATCGCTCACCTGTCTGAGAGCTTATTGAAAAAAAAAAAAGATACGTGATGTCATTGTCATGTAAAACATCTTGGAGCAAAAGTAGAAATCTTTTCCATGGTTTTTGAAGAAGTGTAATAATATAGAATGCAGAAACCTGCGAAAACCTTCTAGAAATCTAGCAAAGCTGTATTAGTGCTGGTGGGTCTCTAGGCTTGTACCAGGAGAAGAGGAAATCAAACCAAAAGGCTGCCTCCATCATCACTCAACACAAAGGGTGTAAAGCCGGGAACGCGGGCAAATCATCACCAAAGCTTGAGGCCAACAGAAAAAATGAAAATCTTCAGAACAGCATAGTGTTGACAGCAGGCAATAAGGCTGCCTCGGAACAAACACATTTAATAAAGGCAACATGTTAAAAAAAATATATCCCACAGATGTGTAAAATGTTCAAGTGGCAATTCATTTCCAAATAAGTTACTGGAGGCTAAAAGGTACCGTGAGTGGAGCATCAACTGAACTGCCAGAGGGTGGCCAAGGGCAGCGACTCAAGATGGCGCTGCCGTCCCACACAGCCCATATCCCAATAACCCGGAGTTGGCAGTTCAGAAGGCACTCCATCTTCATAATTGATTTATTTCTCCCCGTCAACCTCCCTGCAGTCACTAGTTCAGCCACTGCAGTGCTGCACGCAACGTGTGGTGGCTGACATGAGTCACAGGATACAGAGGCTGAGCTGCTGACCTCGAGGAGAAGGTGAAAGGGAGGAATGTCTACTTCAGGCAAGGCCTAGGAAAACCATTATAAAAATAAGCGGGTTAAGAATTCCCTTTGTATTCCTTCTATAGTGAATAGGCCCTGGGGCACCTTTACCCACATGTATTGCTCTACAGTCAGCTTCACCATACAATCAGTCACCACGTACTCTGTCCAGACAGAGCACCGACAACATAGAAGGCTTTTAATACAGCCAAACCAGCAGCTTTTTGGTCAGTCAGAGTAACCTGGTGTTCGGCAGCTTGGAGCCTGTGTCAGAACAACGTAGATAAGCTATGGCTAGAGGAAGAATTACTTTGCCACATCACCCTGCCATACATCCACAGGATCCAGTTACCAAACACAAGGAGTGTTCTGCACTCTTGACTCTTTTCAACAAGAAGTCAGCTTACGACAAGTGAACACCAAGGTATTTGGAGCCCCAGAACCAGCTTCAAGAAGCTTCTCCACTTCAGTAAATACACGCTGCTGCTCCCCTCCCAGGGTCACGTTGGAGGGAGGAAGAGGCAAAAGGCAACAAGTCTCAAAAGCACTTCATCGGTAAACAAGATCCAATTCCTATCTCAACAGTTCCAGGACTGCAGGCAGTTTACAACATGTATAGGTGGCTTACAGGCTGGGAAGAGAGGAATACCAGGCCTTTGAAGGCTTGGTGTAGGACCAAGAACAGTTCAGTAGGCTCTTCATTTCTGTGTGGAAGGCAGATCCATTGCTCACAGTCTGTGTCATTGTAGTAATAAAATGTTTGGGAGCTGTCAGTGCTAGCAGCCAACATTTAGCGATACACTGAAGCCGTGCTTACATACGAAGGAATAAATCCTCTTCCCTGCCTCAGAAACAATCTGGGATACCTCTGGATAGGCAGTAAAACTGCTGAGTCCAGCTACATATCAAGCAGAAAGACCATTATGAAGCCTCAGGAAAAGAGGAGAGTGCAACTTACATCTGAGACAGCCAAGGTTGGGAGAAGAAGAGGGAGAACAGACTTCAAGCATGTTACATTTGCAAACTCAAATTAAGGTCTTTTTTCCCTCTTCCCCCATCCATCTCTTCCTTCTCAGTTTCCTATGCAGAGCCTCTGCAGCTGGAGAGTGTGATCAGGGGATAATTTAAGACACGATATCTGTGTGGCCTTTATAAAAAGTCTTGTGTTCTGGAGTAAGGAGTGTGAAGTCTCCTCCTGCCATATATCTGAGGAAAGCTCAGTCATGATGTCCAGTCCTCACTCCAGTGATGAACAGAGCCAGGAGAGAAAAAGCCTGGCTTACACCACAGGTAGAACCCACGGATATGGTAGGAACCTGTACAGGGGAGGTTGCATTTGAAGCACCAGTTTAAACAAAGGCTTCCTCATTGGGAGTGCCATTGATTTTGAGGAAGAGTTTGGAATCTTCAATCTTCTGTTTTCTTTCTCTTTCTAGCCTGCGTCTGTAGCAGACCAGGTAGATCGGAAGGCAGAAACCCAGTAAGCTCAAACCAAGCAAGCCAACATTCACCTGCAGGAAGATAGACAAAACAGGCAGGTTAAAACAACAACAACCAAGTCATGCATGCCCAAGTGTCAGAACCCAGCTCACGTCACTCAGCTACTGGCAAACCAGGAGACGCCCTGCTCTCTGTATTGGCAACAACATCCTTTGTATTTTTATTTACACTCCAGTGCCCAGAGCACCATGCATATAAATTAAATAATGCAAGAGTTTGTTGCTCTGGATCTCGCCTGCAAGAGTCTCTTGTCGCACACAACAGGGCTGTTCAAGGTGCATTTTTTTTTCCACCAGCATCACTGAGCCACGTGTTGCTGGAGAACAGATGTAGGCATATGCAGCCTAGAGATCAAGACTCTCCAGAAAATCGACACGGTGTCAGTGAGCTGCCCAGACTCTCAACAAAACACCACACATTTGTCCAACCCTCAAAAGCCACTTGGCTTTTCCTACATTAGCATTAACAAGCCAGAATTTACTGATCATTAGAGTTTATTGTTATCAAGAGAACAGCATATTTCTAATGCATTTGAGGGCTGGACAAATTAACTCGTTCTTACCTTGCAGATTTTGACCTCCTGTGCAAACTATTTGCAAGGAAATAAACAGCCTTCTCCCTTCCCACACACCATTGAAGGGTTAATGCCATTCCCTCCCAGGGCCTCATTACTCACACAGGAAAGGGTCTCTTGGACAGCACCAAGGTAACAGCAAACTGAGGGACACATACACTCCCTGCCGTTTATAACCTTGGTGCATGCACAGGGGTGTTTTTGTTTTCAAAGAAATGAACCCAAATCATTTTCACCACTGAACCTGCATATTATATTTGAAAGTAACTTGCCCAAAGAGGGTCTCCTTCCAGAGGTCCTGTTAATGCCATAAAGAGAGGCTGCTGCAGAAGGGCGAAAAGGGCACTGATCAACGACTGCAACCCTGTCAAGCTACCAAACTGAGTAGAGGGGTATCTGTCAACAGAAAAAGCAATAGCATTATTATATGTCACCTTGACTGCTCACAACACCCAGCTCAGGTTGCACTCCCAGTAGACTAGCACAAGAGAATACAGTCCCGAGAGGGGCATAACATGAAGAACTTCTCTCTCCTGAACTTATGTACAGCTACCTCTTATTCTAGAGATTTTAGTTATACGTGGTGCTGAGCACAGTGCTCTCGAGATCAGAACACACCTGGTGATGGAACAGATGCCTCCTTTCCAGACAATTCTCACCCTGAATTCAAAAACTTAAGAAATACCAGATCTAGCACTTGTTTTGTTCCATGAGACAGATGGAAGTGCTTCTACAACTACTCCCATTGCAAAGGGAGAAGAGTGTTGACATTTATTAGTTAAAAGCAGGGCCTCTTTATCCAGATGACAGCATTAGCAGCTATGCAATCATTTTCATCTGGCCACAGCAATTCGCTCCATTTAGAAGTGAGTGAAACCTGCACAACAGGTTAGTGTGTGTTTTCCTTTTTAGAGGACAAGTCTGATCCCATGTCAAATTAAACAACACTGCTCATTGGAAAGTGCTGAATATCAGATACTACTAATGGAAAAATAAATCTTAGGAGCAGTCTAACATCTGCCTCTTTTCACAACTGAACAGTGTTTAGAAAAAGTCAGGTTGGAAAGAAAAAACCAGAACCTTCCAGTATTCAAATAAGTCAAATTGTAAGCAAAAATAAAGAGGTTGGAAAGAGCTGCAATGGTCAGAGAGGTTTAGCTTACAAGCAAGCTGATATCTACAACAACAGACATCTACCACAATGAGGACAAAAGCATTTTACTTCTAGCTACCACAGAACCAAAAGTTTGTATGTTTTTGATGTCTGAGATGGGTTGTTAAATCTGGAATACACACACTGAGACAAAAACCTTTCACAGAAGGAGGCTGTGGAGTCTCCATCCATGGAGATATGCAAAACCTAAGTGGACACAGGACTGGACAACCTGCTTTAGCTGACCCTGCTTGAGCAGGAGGGTTGGATTAGATGGTGTTGAGAGGTCCCTTCCCACCTCAACCATTCTGTGATGCTCTGAAAGCCAACAGTTTCTTCCTGTTCTCTGTCCAGCAGCCCAGAACAGAGAAGCAAATCTGTTTTTAAAGTGAAAAACATTGCTTACTAATGAAGAGAGTATTTAGATCCAGCTATCGATAACTTTGATGAGTTGGAAGCAGGATGGATGATCCACCTGGGAAAGGGAGTATGCCTCACTAATTGGGCAATGCTTTACCAGTGCAATTTCAGAGCAGACCAGCAGCAATATGCTCCATTATGTCAATGTTTTACAGTGTTTTACCCAGACACATACACACAGCTACCCATTATAACAAAAAAAGCCTTGAGTTCTTACTATATAACCCTAGTGCCAATGGCCTAGTCTCACCTGCACAACTGATACAGTTATGCCTCTGTCCTGGCAGTAGTTATGCCAAAGGGGTTATCAGTTTCCAAAGAAGGAATGTATCAGCCAGGACTTCAGTCCAGCTACTATCATGCCCAGCAGGGACAGAGAATAAAAACTGCATTATTTTTCCCCTCTGACCACACAGACTTTACTTCCCAATCTCCCTCTCACCAGGACCTTCTTATCACCTCAAACCAGTTTATCTGTCCAGCCTCGTATTATAAGTAAGCAGAGACTTACACAGCTGCATAGAGGCCTCCCACTGCTGAGTGGATAAATCCTCTCACAATTGTGTGCAATATGAAGGAAAGAATCTGCAAAGAGAAGAATGAAGTGTCAGGTGCTAGATGCTGAGGGGTATCAGGCCCCAACACACAACCATTCCTAAAAGGTGCTCTCCTTTCTAGTACATAGGCAGACCTGAGCAGCACAGAGCCCAAACCTGAAGACTGGCACAAGGAAATAACTTGTATTCATCTCTAACAGCAGTGTTTTTCCTTACTGTGCTGACGTGTTGCACAGTCACAGAGAGCATAAGACCTCTCTCTCATAGATGACACTGCTGCAAGGACACATATCCAGGAAACAGAAGCAGGGGTCACAGCATTCTCTTTCTGAACTTGTGTCCAATTTAGTTAAATTTCCACAAGTTATTGCAGACAATATGCAAATATGAACAAACGGCATCTGTTTGCCTACGTCACCAGGGCACGTCTAAGGATAGCATAAAAATCACTGAACTCATCTGCCAAAAGCAGGTGGTGTCACAAAATAAATATTCTAACAGGTTTATAATCCCACAGGTACCATTGGGCATAGCGTCTGATGCAGAAATAACCTGCTGTATATACTGGTGTCACAGTCAGCAGCTTAAATCAAGCCCAGGTCAAAAGCACAGGCATTGCTAAGAGCACCTCAATAGGGAAGTATGTGTAGTTACAGGGCTCAGCTGCACAAACTCTACGTATAAACCACAGATCAACTGCCATTTTAACTACACTTGCTTCTCTAGGTTATTTCATGATGTGTACACTGAAAGGTACTATTTGGTTCAGCTTTAAGGCTGGGGCTCCCAAAGCAGCACAGAGATCTCCCAGCAGTGCCAGAACACCCTCCTACCATCAGCTGGTTCTGCTGGCTTGCCAGCTGTCCCAGCATCACTGTGCCTGGCATTCTGGCATAACCCATACTACCAGCCCCTCCAGCACACCTCCATTTGACTTATTCACCTGCAGAGGTAGATTGGGGATGAGACAGGTGACACCAAATCCAACCAGCAGGACATTTGTGAATGCAAAGGCATTGGTGGCGTTGGTGATTTTCTGGATCTGACGATCACGTTTTTTCTTTTTCTTGTCACCTCTGGAAGGAGAACAAAACCTACATTAGGAAAAGCACTTTCAGCAGCTGCTGAAACTCACAGCAAGATTCTCCGCATGTCACATCAACTATCTAAACCACTTTGCCTAGAGGTCTGGCTATGGAGAAGGAGGGATCTCCATCAGTGAAAAGTAAGGAACAAATGGTGATTATTTCAGTGCTGCTGCTCTTGCTGTTACACTAGAAGGAAAATCTGAATCTCTGTGCTACAATTTAGACTTGCTCCTCTTAAACGATCTTAGCAAACAAAAAATGCAGTCCCTTCCTCCTTGCAATTATCAAGACTTCCTCCAAGCTTTCTTTTCTATATTGGTGAACCAATATCCTTTTCAGTCTTCTATATATCATCATCAGCAGAGGCCTACTACGTGGCCACGTGCCCTGCGTGGTGCACACTACGCACTGCTCAGCGTTGCTCTCCTCGTTATCTTCACAGCCATCATCGCATTCTTTCAGCCTCCAGTCCATGATGTACCCAATCACAGGCGCTGTCAACAGGCACAGCAGTTGCAGTACCCCAAAAATGGAAGTGTAGAGACTCACTGCAGGGAAAAAAAAAAGATGCTAAGGGTCTCAAGTTCAAGGGATAAACCATCAGTAACAGGAAAACAAAAAAGACAAAAGAAACTTCCTCCTCACTGTTCACCTTTCCTATTAGAAGCCCAGATCCCATGTACTTGCAGATTAACCTGCAGGGCTGAAAGCAGCTGGGATGCAGAAGTCCTCCTTCTGTTGTATTTTTGGAAGAGCATCAGCCCAGCAGCAGGCAGGACCAGCAGGAGTGCCCAAAAAACTACCTTGTGCCAGTGAGGTTTCTGCTGGCTAGGAGCAGCAGGGAAAGTTCTGCAAGTGATGCATCCTGCACAGCATCCCTGCCTTAGTCATCTCCTCTGCTGCCTGGCAGGGAGCTCCAGATGCTGGAGCTTCTAATCTAGAGAAGATGCAAGGACAAGCCATGCTGGGAAAGTGAAATCGATGCCATTTTGTGAAGAATGGACTAGTTAAAAAGTGCCTCTATGGGAGTAAATCAGCAGCAAGTAACACAGCATCTGTGAGCAATCATTAAAATTTCAAACTGATAACAATTCCCTACGTATTAAACATAGGAATAGTGTCTACATGACTCTCTAGGGGAAAGCTGATGCCAGCAGACTTAGAAGAAACCTCCCCCTTCCCGTTATCAGACAGTTCCCCCACCCCACAATGCTTTTCCCACTTCCTCTCTGCAGCCCACATGATGGATCTGCAGGCATCACACAGAAGGGCTGGTGAGTCAGTGCACCACAGCTCTGAAATAAGGATGTGATTCCAAAGTTGACTATCTCAGCACAGTGCGCTCACCAGTTACAGCACTGTAAGCAAAAGCAATCAAGAAGAATTTTAGTTTATCCCTTCCACTGCATCACTGGGGCTCTCCAAAGCAGTACAGCCATGACTTATACCAAAATCAAGGTGGTACTGGGAGAGAGGTTTCCAAGAAGCCTTCCTCTCCTATGCAGTCATAGCAAACCCCAGCAGGGCTGCCTCGTAGTGCCAGGCATGGCACCAGATGATTCCTTCCTGGCTCCAGTTGCTGGCTGGGGAACTAAGAGGAACTTCCAGCTCCAGCCTCTGAACTCACATTCCTACCCCCATTACCTCTGCACAAGCAAGCCCTGACGTGGCCCCACATCCCGTCTGCTGGAGCCAAAAGAAACAGGTGGCATCACCCTCTACAAACACTCCCAAAGCTGATTTGCTCTTGTGTGGTTATTTTTTAACAGAGGGTAAGAAGCAAGCCATGCTCTCAACTTCTGTTTCTCTGCGCTACTCTGAACAGTTAATCTTAGGCTCTAAACACTGGGAGCAGAAGCCAGCTTCAAGCAGGGAACAAAGTTTATAGGGACAGCAAGAGGAGAGGTCCTATAGGAACAATCTCCTCAATTTATCTATCATAAAAATTGTCGCTTCTTAAGGAGGAAAGAATATGAAGCAAACACCAGCAGGTACAGCAGAAGCAGAGCAAACAAAAGGTTGCAGACATGGGCACAACCCTTTATAACCACTGTTCTATAAGTCAATACATCAAACTGCCCTGAGCAATACAGCCAAGTTTTCCAGCCTGTCCTGGTTCTTCCCAAGGTCTCCAAGTACAACCAGATTTGGAAGCGAGGTGACAATTTATGAAAGACAAAGCCAAATTAAAAGTCTCAAACGCAACAGGTCTCCTCTCTCCTGCCTTCCCATAGTACAGTTACATGGTTATTTAGAGAGCTTCTGAGTTCTCTAGCTTCTCCCCCTCCACCTTTTGGGGATTTCCAGAAGACAAGGAACCACAGACTGACTGCTTTTCCACCTCAGTATTTCACAACATGAGATGCACGGGAAGCAGAACTTCCAATAACACAGAGCTTCACTGCAGCTTCAAGGCTTCATGCTCTCTGATTTCCCTCAAATCCTTCTCTCCTGGGTATATTTCAGTTTTCTTTGACCATAACACTGGCAGTTCTTTTCTCCCCTTGCTGAGTGTTGCAGGTGGGGGGAGCTCTCTGAGCAAGCAAGTAAACAATGCACAAACAAGGAACCCAAGGGAGCAGCATCCCATCCTCTCCTGATGGGCATGGATCACATTTCTAGAGATCTGCACGCGTCTTGGAATGGCTCTCACAGCCTGACACTGCTCAGACCAGACAAAACCACTGTTTTGCTGGTGCCATGGAAACACCAAGACAGTGGATCGCACTGTGAGCCCAGGCTGCATTTGGGGGAGGAGGGAGAGAATGGGAAGAAATCTCTAAGGTGGCATAGAAGAACAATTCACCTAATAGACACAAGTTCTCTTTTAAAAGAAAAAAAAACAGCTTGATTGAAACAGAATTGAGAGCATAAACTGATATTAATCTTAAAATACTGGGAAGGGGAGAGGAAATAACTGGAGCAAGCCAGGGGAAAGAAAAAAAAAATCACAGTACAAGAATTACAAGGTAAGCAGAAAACTGAGCTGTGCTGAGAAAGGTAGGCAGCATGAAGTTTGTCCTGTTTACTGTTTAATGCCTAAACTGGCTCTTGAGCCAGGAGATAAAGAGCTGAATGCTGCAGGCTGTCAAACGCTCAAAGAAAGCAATTCAGGGAATGCCAGGGCTTGGAGTTTCCTTCCCTCCCCCAGAGCTCACTCCTGTTCTCAGAGGAGTGCCTCTTGATTTATCAGCTTCATGCAATCCAGATTTAACAAGTCCAAACTGGATCTTACTACAAAGCACAAAAAAAAAAAAAAAGCTAAGTCTTGTTTTGCAATCCTGTGTATTTCCAACAACAGTAAAATAATGTACTCTTTCCTGTTTGCTCCATGTACTGAATCAGAGCTATAAATATAAGTCCAGCACAGCGAGCACCCCTGAGCCTCCCCACACACACAGGCTGCACAAAACAGCCATGACTTCACTTCTCCCACCCTGCTGCTGGGACCAGACACCCAGCCCAGCCAATGGCCATAGAGTCAGCTGCTCTGTATGCTGTGTTTGCTTAGGATAAGCAAAGCAAATGCCTGATGAAATAGGTTCCCCAGTTAAAAAAAAAATTAAAAAGCCACAGTCCATCCTGAGAGGGCACTTTCAACAGGCTAAAGGAAGGAATATCATGGAATAGTGTTTAACAGACACTGGGCTAAAATTAGATTGACATTCAAGCATCCACCTCACTGTCCCTCTGCCCTGAGCCAGCTGCAGCCTTCCACTGGACCCTACCATCAGCAGTCAGCTGCACCAGTAATTGCTGTACATGCTGTGTTTGCTGAGTAATCAGTCATGCTGACCTCTTGGAAGGATCGAGTCTGGGTCAGCACCCAGTTCCAAGGAAGCAGATTAAAGTCTTCAGGTTACCCTACCTTGGCTTTCATCTCCGGATAGAAACTCAAGGATGGTGTTCATGGCCCCCATGTAGAAGATGAGCCGCAGCTGAGTGACACACATGGTGATAAGGCTGAGCAACAAGATGGGGCTGAAGACGCTCTTCATGAAGGAAGGAGAAGCTACAGAAGGAAAAACAGAGTCTTTGAGGAAGGCAGCATGGTCTTATAGACAGGCATGACTTCAGAAGAGGCTGCAGATCTCGGGTTAGCAGGCCTTCTGGCCAGTCATCCCAGCACGGTGCCAGTGGCAGCCCTTAAGTCTGCTGAGAGTAACTGCTGTCTTACAAACTTCCTTACTGAACAGTGATAGATGCTGGGAGTTTGGTCACCAAAAACCGGGGCAAGGTAAGTCTCACCCAATTCTGCTGAGCAAAGCAATAGAAAACTTCAAGCCGTTTCCTTCTGCCACATCCCTGAGGAAGGAAGGCTGGGAGGTGGAAGCAGCCTGTCTAAGAGACAGCAGTGACCAAATGTGCTGCCCTATGGCCATACCAGTCACACACGTGGTCATCCATACCTGGCAACAGCATACAGCAGGTATACACGAGCAGGATTCTTGTATAACTCAACTCTTATCTATATAGCAGTGCCTGGCATGTGGCCCTGGCAACATACAGAACATGCATCACACTGTCTCATGTAAACAGGCCTGGAGCAGAGCACCAGCCTCCTGCATGCACCAGCATCCCCCAGGGCACGTGGAGAACCACACCTGTGCTGTCAGGCTGGCACTTCACTTCAAGGTCCACCGTGGACAGGCAGAGCTTGTTGTTCTCTTGCAAAGCTGCCGACTCTTTGGGGCCCTTCATGGAGCTCCCCACGCTCAGTCGGCGTCCCACAGTTGTGACTTGCTTGTAGAACTGCTTCCCGGTGATTTTGTGGTCAAATCCCAGCCAGCTGAACTTTATTTTCACCCTGTCGGGCAGTAAAGAGAACGAGAGCTGCAACACAGGGTGGGAGTTAGAGGCAGCAGAGTTGTGGGAACCAGGCTGTGGGGGGATGCAAGGCACTAGGTTTTCACCTACAAACCCACAAGTCACTTGGATCAGACAGATGTACCCGGACCACTTTGGCACAAGTCAGTATAGGAATGCTTATTGTTACAGCCACATCATTCTCCTTCATGGTTCCAATGCTTTGGAAGGTAAAACTTTTACAGATATTCACCAGTCAAGATATAAAGCTAATGTGAGACATAAATCCTCACCCTTGGAAGAACTGGCAGCAACAAGCAACATGTAAGGGAATTCCCTGCCCACTCTTCTATATTGGCTGTGAGGAAGGTTAGCCCTCGGCTCATCTAGATGGTGCTTACGTATAGTCCATGTCTTCTGGTCCTGGGAAGGGCTCCAGTGGCCAGTTGAAGAAACAGTTGAGGAAAACTAGTCCTGCACAGCTTGCCCAGACGAGCAGAATAAGGATGAAGGAGACCCCAAAGTCATATATAACCTAGAAAGCAGAAATACGATTTTGGCTGTAAGAGCAGAACATTTGGAAGTCTGTAAACACACACAGGAACTGAATCTTGCAAGAGCACATCTCTAAAAAAAGTGCTTTAACAATTCATCCCTCTTTCTTTCAACATCATTGCTAAATGGTACCAATCTCCAGCTAAACAGCACCGGTAATGAGTCACAATCCCACAGACTCACCTTGATTCCTGGGAAGGTCACAGCAGAGGAAGCATAGGAGCCAATCATTAGAGCAATGAACGTGGAACGAAGGTCACCAAACATGTTGGGCAGCTGGGGACAGAAAAATCAGTTGGAACAGGTTGTTGCCTGGGTAAGGGAGGGCAAGAGAAGGGGAGAAACCTCTTGAGAAGATGCTGGCACTCAGAGTTAAGAATTCTGGATACCAGAACCCAAAAAAAGTTTTGTTCAAGAATGGCTTAGCTCATCAGATGAAGATCTGCAGGTTGCATTGGTACCTCTAATGTCAGAGAATGTCTACAACCCACGACTTATGTGCTTAACAATACTGCTTCCTTCCAGACTGACAGCATGCTTTGCATCGGTCACCTTTAGCACAGGATCCTTTGTTCCAGTCCTTGTGCTTTCCTTAAAGGCTCCTTTCCCCAAGGCTACAGCCACCACGTCTTTTTCTCTCCAAAAATCCATGCTCAGGTTCTCTGCCAATCACTCTCCTTTTAGCCAAGAGATGGGCTGTGACAGCTGTACAATCCCTAACACACCTTGGGCTGCCAGCTTTGTTTATACACCTTGGGTCAGCACCTAATCTTTGCAGTAGACTGGAAAGCTCCTGTTATAACAAGAAGGAATAAGAACCAACACGAACTGTGTTGCTGCTATGTTGCCAATACCAGCCAGGTTCCCCCACGCAGACAGACTGTATAAGTGAGGTTTTGTTGCTTCCTTCCTGCTCTTTCAGGTCACAAAGTCTCCAAATCCACTCAGGCATCAGTACCATGTCAGCCTTGGGGGTCTCCAAGGACACTGCAGGTGCCTTCAAGCACTGAAAGCTAAACAGCACTTTATCTGTTTTCAAGTCAACAAAATGATTTGGAAAATATTGGATTGAGTCTGAGCAAGAAAATGCTCTCATCTCATTCTCATTTCAGTGCTGGAAAACAAATCCATCTTTTCCAAGAGCAGCATATAAGGCAAGTGAATCTGGCTTGTGTCACAACGGGACCGGCGTGTTTACAGCACAAGTATTCCTGCGCAGGAACACTCGAGGATCCATCTGGCTGTTTATCATCCCTCTGCCTCACTGCAGAGCTTTCTATGCAGCACAGCCTCCAGGTCCTCGGATAACCCCAGCCACAGAACAGCAGCAGCAGCAGACACTGAGCCCCAAGCGGGCACGGCGGAGGCAGAAAACGCTGCACTTCTCTGCAGCAAGGAACCCCGCACCCATCCCCACATCCCCGCACCCGGGAGTGCTGCCAGCAGGCTGCTTTTGGGAGCTGCAGGCAGGAAATGGCAAAGGATCCAAAGGTCTGTTACCAGGCATAGAAATCCCTCCATGGAAGCACTGGCTTAAAAAAAAAAAAAACATACATACCCTAGAAAAGAGCATCTGCAGGATGAAATATCTGCAGGTTGCAGGGACTGGCCATTGTCACCAGGCAGGGTGTTTGTATAATCTCGAATGCCCCAAACCTAAAATAATCTCCAGAAATTACAACAAACAGCTGCTGCTGCTGGAGAGCTGTGAGCAGGGCGAGAGCTGTACAAACACAGCTGCTTCTTGGCTCGGGTTGCTCTTCCCTAAAGTCTCAGAGATGACAAAAAGCCTTTTTCATAAGCAGATGAGCAGCTCCCTGGTGGATCCTCCAACTCTGGGGGTACCAGAGACCCAGAGTGAGCCCAAAAGCAAGCAGCTACTTCTGGGAAACCCCAATCTGCTTCTGCTTCGGTGGGGACAAGTCCTAGACAGGCTTGAGACTTCGGAAAATCTTGTTTGGCAGCAAACAAGTGGCCGGATTAAAGAAAATTGGACGGAGGAGATTCAGTGGGCTGGATAAGATCTTATCAAGTGCAACTGCTAACACCGAACGCTCAGGAGGAAAGGAAACCTGAGAGCTGAAGGGACAGAGGGGAGGGAAAACAGCCTGAGTCTGGACAGAAAATCCCTCAGCCTGCAAGTGTTAGCACTGGCACTGCCTGCCTGGGTCCCAGCTGAAGACCAGCTACTAAAATAACGGGCAGCATTTACTAAGCCAGATTTCCAGCATAGCAGCGAGCACTGGAAAAACATGAACCCTAGGGATGAGAAAATAAAGAAAGAAAACAAACACACAAACCACAGAGCAAGTAGGATCTTTGCCTTCTGCCAACAGAAGGATCTGATCCTCAGTCTGACCTTATTCCTACAGGCCAGAATAGACTCTTCCACTGACTTCTGCCTATGCTGGTGTCTCAATTCTGGAAGACCTACCATGAAGAAACGCCTTACGTCTTCTGTTTAAAGGTCAATAACACTCCAGGTATAATTAACTCCATGCCCTGTCTGAAAGAGACCGACTTGATTTTGCCACACCAGAGCTGTTTTTTCCTGGAGCCCTTTACTACAGGTGTGCAATCCTAAACTGATAAAATCACTTCCTCGTTTCCTCTTGCAGATGACTTCTCCTCATTTGCCCTATAAGAAGACCTCCAATTAGTTTTGTAAGTTCTCATCTTTTCCCTGGACACGCTCCCTATACAAAAAGTACCACAAAAAAACACCACAGTGGCATTACCAAAGCCAGCTTCCCTCCTATTGCAGGGACTGTTTGAAAGAACAGAAGAAGAAAAAAAAAAAAAAAAAAAATCAATAAATAAAAAAATCAAGGGACTGAGAACTGGACTTGGAAATGGTATTTCCATTCAAGCTAAGCTTTGTTCTCCCTATCAGGGGGTATATTTGGAAATAATACAGACAATAAAAACATGTTCTCCAGGAAAGCCTCAAACTGCCTGCTTTGTCCTACACATATGGAGACTCCTGTTCCCGTTCTCCAACAAACAAAAGATCACAGAGCCCTAAATGCTGCTAGTATTTCTGAGCAGAGCAGATTCCCTACACTGAGATGCCCCCCCCCTGCTCTGACTACAGGGCGCTGTTTGTAGCAGAAATGAGAGCAGAGCAGCTGCAATTCTTTGAAAGGAAAACAGGACAGAAAACAATCTATAAAAGGCTCTTTGTGGTAATTTATCACACATGTTTATTTCTTTGCATGGAATAGCTTCGGAGCAGAACCAGTGCCAGATTCCTGTGTTGCTGTCAGAGCCACCAATACGGATCTGTTTCCATTTCCAATCTCCACCGTATATTGGCTGAGAGCAAGTCACGAGGCAGCAAGCTCCCCTCTGCATTTTAACAGCAGGCACAGCCTGACCTTGTTCCCAGAAGCAGGAACATCGCTGCTCCCCCTCCTCCCCGGCAGGCAGCCTGGCCCTGCAGCACGCCACGTGCTGTCAGCAAACCGTGGGGACTCAGTGCCAAAAACACCTCCGACCCCAAGAGACACGTACCATGGATTGCAGTTCCACGCTGTAATCCTCAACAATCCTATTTATCCCTCAATTCCTATAGGGGCACAGAGGCTCGGATTCTCCATCATAACGCATCGTGCCCATGCAGGCAGGCCCCCAGCACCCAAAAAAAGCATCCAACCACTGCACGCATGGAACACCCCAGCCACACACACCACTCTGGGGTGACATGGAACAGCACAAGTGTGTTTCACGCATTTCCTGGAGTGCTCCAGGTTGCTAGCAGGACAAAGTCACCTTGCTTTGACTCACACCGAGCAGCTGGGACCTGCATCAGCCAGCACAAGCTTGCTTGGCAGCAGGCATTGACGTGTGCTCATTGCCACTTCTACACAGCAACCTGCTATCCACACGTCTCTCCATTGCCACACTCCATCCCTATAGGCCACAGCTGGAAGGGACCTGCAGGAGAGCCCCATATCACCGTGGAAAGCAGCTTGTGACAGCAACTTGGATCACTTCTCGGAAGGTTTCACCTTTTTCCTGCAGATGTACTTCCTCAGAGCTGAGAAACTGGCTCATTAATGAGGGTGTTAATAAGTGGCTTTGTTTATTTCTGCTGCTGCTAAACAGCCACAGAACAGCACATCCAGTCTCTGCCCTGCCCTCCCATCATCACCAGTGGCTCCAAAATAATCAGTGACCCATTAAGAACCACCCAGAGAGACAAGAAGCACTGCTGGCAGCCATGAGATGGGAATTCTGTCCTCTCCCCCAGTAGCACCAATGTGCTTCTCTCTTCCTCGCTTGTATTTGAAGCAGGATGACGTTTGCCCCACAGATCTGTGGGAGCACGGCCAAGGCTTCTTGTGAAGAACATTACATACGTCCAAGGGACTGACATCTGCACACAGTTTTGAAAGCTTTGAATACAAAAGCAACAGCAGCAGCAACATCACAGTGCATCCAGGGATCTGCAAACAGTCCCTGCTAGGTTCAGGTCTCAGGAGGTCAGCCAGCACCTAACCCACATTAAATTAGAGGTAACCTTAACTAGAAGTTTAACTTTTAACAGACAGCTCAAGGCAATGCAGTTGAAATCAGAGTTTTCAACCAGTGCTTCCCAGGCTGTTTTCTAGGAGATTTTCTAGCCAGCCCTCTTTCAGCCTCATTGACATAGGTAATGAGGTGGAAAATGAAGCAGCTACTTGGAGAACGATACTGCTCCCATCTCCAGGCAACACGAACCCCAAAACACAGAGCCCCAGCTGACAGTTGTAGACTGATGCTAACACAACCCATGGGCTGAGCTGACTGACGTGGCTGGGCAGACAGAGCCCAGCTCACTCAGTGGCTCAGCATTTCTAAGGAAACCTGGATAGGACTTTCACCCTTTTGTGCCAGAGAACCACCATTCTCTTAGGGAAGGGATGCAAAAAGCACTCACAAGAAGCTGCTTCTACCCCACTGCAAGAAGGGGGGAAGTAAAGGGAAAAGCAGCCTTGGAATAACCAGCTAACACCCAGTCCTTCAGGTAAAAGAGTGACTGACCCTTTGTACCAAGCAAACCCACGTGCTCATCAAGCTGCAGGCAAGAGATCCTTCCTGCTAGCCCAGCTCCCAGCCATGGTAAGGAGTAAATCAGGAGTCAGGTGTTAACTCTTTGCTTACCGTGAGCGATGTGAAGGTCATGCACATCCCACCAAAGCCATTCAGAGCCAGGGCAATGAATATCAGCACAGACAGAGCTGCAATGACAAAGCCCAAGAGCCTTTACTGGGATGGGGAGGGAAGGGAGACCACTGAGTCCCCCAGGGCTTTGGTCCTGACACAAAACCTCAGTAGTGGGTCAGCACGCTGGGATGTGCCATGCTGCCCCTGACCCAGCTCATCCCACCAGCACCCATTTCTCAGCCACTTAGAGAAGGATGGCTTGGGCGCAATGGCCCCTTAAGATGGATGGGTCTCTTTTCTGTGGTGAGTAGGCTTGCTGATACAGCTTGCCTGAATGGGTCTTAGAATCATAGAATGATTGGGTTGGAAGGGATCTTACAGCCCGCCCTGCTCCAAACCCTGCTGTGGGCTGAGTGCTCCCTACCAGCTCAGGCTGCCCAGAGCCCCATCCATGGCCTTGGGCACCTCCAGGGATGGGGCACCCACTGCTCTGACAGCAGTGCCAGGGCCTCACTGCCCTGAGTAAAGAATTCCCACCTAATATTTAACATAAATCTCCCCTCTTTCAGTTTAAAACCTTTTGCCCTTGTACTATCTGTACCAGACTGTGTAAAAAGTTGCTTTTCCTCCTGATCATGAGCTCATCATATGAGGAGGATCCCAGATCTGCACATAGAGCACAAGGCTCTGCGCACCCCAAAAATGCAGCCATGGCCCCAACACCCACCCTGAGGCCTCCTCCCAGCCCCAAAACCTGCCCCAAACAGCACTGAGGCCGACTCACAGTTGGGGTTGCTGGCACCATATGCGATCAGCACACAGGACACAGCAAAGCAGGCACTGAAAGGAAAAACAGAACTATGAGTCTCCTGCAGAAAGCTTGACATGGGCTAAATCACATCTCCCTCTCCCTCCTTAGCACCTTGTTGAGCAAGCTCTGTATAATTTGTGTAAGAGGGAGCTGGTGATTTGGAAAGAAAAACCTAAGGAAATACCCAAAGATTACAGAGAAGCCTTGCACAAGGGCTGAAGCAGCAACATTCCCTCCCACGGCTGTGACACAGCTCTGTCTGAACCCAAAAGCACTGTTGGTTTTCCAGCACAGAGCTTTACCAGCCTTCCCCTCGAGTGACCAAAGGCAGCAGCAGCCCTGGCCCTGCAACTCAGCCACAATCACAGCTCCTCTCAAGTAGCTCTGAGTCAGACTCGCTCTGTTTTCCTCACCCTGCCTGGTTTCTGGTTCTGAAAATCCAGCAATGCTGGGGTTCAGGTCACTGTTACCCCCACATGCTATTACAAAACCTGCAGATGATCTTGTTATCCAAGACAGAAAGCAACACAGACACCAAGTGGCAATAAAAGGGACCTAGGGAAGGCAGGCAGGACGTGCCTGTCCTGGAGTTAAGTCTCCAGCTTGCAAGCTCTGATGTAACATCTTGGGTTTGTGCCTCTCAGGACACAGCTCCCAGCCCAAGGAAAGAGCTACCCACTGTGACTCACAAGTGACTCCTCTCTTCCCCCAGGCTCCATCTGTCCAGGGAGCTGAAGCTCGGACATTGAGTCTCAAACCCTTCCCTTATGGAGCAACTCACCGTGCAGCCCCAAACCATCTCAGAGCTGCTCCAGTGCAAGGCCAGCAGCTCCCAGACCAACCTCCCTGTTGTTCCTGAGGTTGCAGGGTCATGCCAACAGGCACAGCACCCTAACAGCACCCATCCACCCCCAGCCCACCCTGTGCCCAGGACACCAACCTGCCAAGCAGCCTCAGCTTGCGGGGGCCGTACTTATCCATGACAATGCCCAGGGGCAGCGTGATGGCACTGAGCAGGAAGGAACCAATGGTGAAGGCCAGGTTCAGCATCTCATCCTGTGCGTTGCACGAGGGCCATTTGTGCTCTGTTGCGGTGCTGTTCTCAGCCTCGGGGCTGTCGGTGAAGTTTCCTGCATGGGGTGATAGAGGAGCATCGCTGCAGTGTGTTGGGATAGGGAGATAGAGATAAACCCTGTGATACACTGAATGTACGGGGATACTCAATTCTGATTATTAGCAGTAAGAAATGGAAAAAGGAGAGAAAAAAGAGCGGGACAAGGGGAAGTTGATGAGCTCAGCTGCGAGCACCAGGAACAAATCTCTCACCAAGGAGCAGCAGGGCAACAACCGAAGGACAGGGCAGAACCACCTGAGGACAGAGCTTCGTTCATTTATAAAATGAAGCCCCTGCAATCACAGGGCACTGCCTCGGTAGGACGGGAAGGGACGAACACAAAAATAAAGCCCTCCCTGAGCAGTGTGTCATCGCAGATTTTTTCTGAGCTAAACTGGAAGCTCTCACGGCAGCCAAATCAGCTATTTCAGGCCCTGACACTGAGCTGATGGGAGCTGGCACAGCTCGAAGGACGAGCCTCCTGGCCTTGCCATGCAGGGGACACGGTGGCACAGCCACCCGGATGGGACGAGCACTGCTCCTACAGGCATGCAGCACACCGGTCACTAATGAACTGATGAACACACAGCTTCTGCCCCATCATAAACATTTTCTCTTCTTTCTCAGAAGGTTTAAGCCATGCAGATCGGTTACACCTCTGGATTTCTGGTCGTGCCTTCACAAGAGGAGCTGCGCATGCAGACTCCCACGCTGTGCAGAGCTCTTGTTGTGTAACAGGCACAGAAACAGGATGGGGGGGAATATAGGAAAAAGAGAGAAGTTCCCTTTCCCCTGCAGCAGCAGTTTCAGTGCCTCTTGTCACAAGTCCATCCCAAGAATGCTTACATCCCCTACAGCAAGCATGCACGCCTTTAGACTTTCATTAACCCAGAGCACTCGTGCACTCCACCCCTCCTTCTCCCTGCGCTTATCTGACGTTTCTGTAACCTTTGCTGGGATGACAAAGCACTTGCTTTTTTTTTTTTTTATACTGCTGCAGCAAACCAGTGACAGAAAGCACTCTCTCCCATCCATATTTAATAATTGATCTGACAAAGTTCAATACTAAAGGAAAATTAGAGAGAGGAAAAACCTACATGTGTGAAGCAAAACCAGAGATTCCCAACGAGCTGCAGTTAATTAACAGGAATCCCTCATATCCCAGTGCTTAAATGCTCTCTGCTTGCTGTGCTCAGCATCCCCTGGTGCCACCCCATGTTCCCATGGATCACACCACCCCATCCCCATCCGCCCAGCCCTGGAATCACGGCAGTGACTGGTTTCACCCTGCTTCTCCCAGCTGCCATTTGCACTCTGCTTGCCCAAACAAACCTCCCAGCTCTGTGTCAATGGCAAACAAACCACCTTGCAGACGTCACACATGAGCAGCAGCTCAGAGGCTGATGTCAAACCTTCCTCTGCCCCCTCCCAGCCTTCTGCAAGGTGTCCCCATTCATTTCGCTGCAATATGGTGATCTCAAACTGTCTGTGATCAGTGATCACTGTTCCTTCCCTTTGCCATTTGCTCCTGGTGGATAATTAATTCATTCTTCTCTTGCTATACTAGCTATGGATATGCAAAGTGACAGATGAGGCCCCAAAAGCCCCATATCCCACCACCATCAGCATCCCCGTGGTAGAGAGGACAGCAACCTGAAGTGTACCTTTAGAAATCAGCCTTGGGCAGAGCTGGAAGCCTTTGTGGTTTGCACAGAGCCCCTAAATCCTTTCACCAGCCTCATGCTGGGCTCAGGACCCTGAGCACCACTGCCTGGCAGCATCCCTGTGGGCCAGGGGCTTCACCCAGTTTCTCGGGCTCTCTGCAAGTTCATAGCAAGCAGAAGTGGACAAGAGGCTGAACTGAGACAAACAAGGAGGGGAGGGGGGAAAAGAGTGACAAAACTGCAGCAATTTCCATGTGTCAGCACTCTGCAGAGCCTGGAAGGAGGGTGGGGAGACACAGGCAGTGCAGTGACCTTACAGCAGCACGTGTCACCAGCCCTCAAACCTAAAGGGACCTCAGAGCAGAACTGTTCGGAGCTGGAGCAAACGTACTGATGTTAACATATTGATGGACACGGTCACAACGTGACCCTAAGGAACAGCAAGGGACAGAGGCAGCACTGCAGCAGGACGGAGCAGGGCACCCAGCACCTTGTTTACAGCAGCTCTCTGCCAGTTCCAAGGATGGGCTGGGCGATGTGGAAATAAAAATTGTTTGTGAAAACAGCAGCAGCCCCTGAGCAACAAGAGAAGATCCAGCGAGGCGTAATGGAAATGATTCAAGCAGCCCTTGGCACCTTCTCATCCTCTTGGAGCTGACACCGTAAATAGGGCATTTTTGGAGGGGTGTACCTGCAAGCCCACCTGTGTGCCATGCAAACTGACACTGGGCACAGCAGCACAGAGGTTCAGGCCACGCACGGTCACTGCTTTCTGACCAACAAGCAAGAAGCTGCAAGTCTTTATCAGCAATTACAAGAGCAAAGTGCCTGCTTTTACAGCTCTCCCCTGCAAGCCGCAGGATTTCGGCTGCCCAATTAGTAGTTGGAGTTACTATTTAAAGCATGGCAGAGCTTAGGTGAAAGGAAGGCTGCCTTGGTAATCATTTATGTCAAGCTCATCTCTGGGATTTGTTCAGGCTGCAACATTTAAAGCCATCCTTCCTCCCAAATTAAGAGCTGTCGGTTCCAGCAGAGGGTCAATTATTAACTGCTCCTTGCTGACCTCTCCGAGTCTGCAGGAACGAGCCTGGTTGTTCCAGGGGCTGCTGCCATCTCACACCAGCACCAAGGATTCCTTTCATTTTGTAGCTTAGATCAGAGAGCGAGACAGCCCCAGCCACCCCAGTAACTACACAGCCCACAGGGCCTCACCTTCTCTTTTTTGAAAAGGAACAACAACAACAAAAAAAAAAACAACAACAAATGGGGTAGAGGAAAACAAACCAACAGGAGCAAAGCCTGCGAGCACTGGTTAAAAAAAAGTCAAAGCAAAAGGCATGTGCAAACAGCCGATCTGCTGCCTGCCCACATAAGAACATGTTTTCTCTTTTTCAGGATGGTGTCATAGTTCTGGGAACTGGGAGGAGATGTTCTTGCTTTACACCGCTGCAAACACCATCGATTTGGGTTTCCCTCTCATTTCACCTCCAGGACCTCTCCAGGCACCTGGCGAACTCCCAACCTCACACAGTGCTGGGTTATTTAACCCCCATCTGCTCCCTGGCTGTGGCCCCACTGCACAGCAGCTCTCACCCCACGCTGACACAGCCAGCAGCTGCAGCTCAGCACGGCGTGCTTCCTGTAGAGCTCAAACATCCACCACCACCACGCTCACGCTTTTCCTGTTTACAGGGTCGCACACGCAGCCTTTCCACAAGCACTCATCACATCTCACCAGCTTGAATGGAATAAATGCAGCTGTACAAAAGTTCTTTTTCCCCCCACACAGAGGAGCTGTGGGTGCCCCATCCCTAGAGGGGCACAAGACCAAGCTGGATGAAGCCTGGGTAGTCTAAACTGGGGAGGGGGCCAGCCTACAGCAAGGGGGGGTTAAGCTCAGTGATCTTTGAGGTCCCTTCCAACCCAACCCATGAACCCATGGTTCTATGATTCAGGCTGCATTTCCCACCTCAGAGCCCAAGCTCCCACCACAGACCCCATGGCTACAGCTCAAAGCCAAGCTCTGCACCCTCTGCCCTTGCCTGCATTAAGGTGTATTGTTGACCTGTGGTGAGTGAATCAGCTTATCTCATCTCTTTGGCTTTCCACAGCCCCGTTTTAGAGGTCCCCTTCCAACTGGCTCCTTATCTCTGCTCTTTGTGAACTAGCTATCAAGTTCAGCTTTCTTTTTAACATGCTCCAGAAATGCCCAAGCTTCCCAATCCACATCCCAGCACTGCGAGTCCCTGTACGGATCAAGTTCCCAGCAGCTGATAAGGCCCAAATCCTGATAAAGAGCGCAGAATCAGCATTTGCTTCAGCTGGTTAAAGGCCAAGTAGTAGTGTAGTAAAATGCAAATGGGAACAAAGTGCCACCACCAGACTCCTTGTCAGCAAATTTCAAGCATACTTCTCAATGTGGTCAGATCTGCTGGCTGGAACGGGTAGAGCCCTCCACTCAAACCCTGCTGCACAGCTGCTTTCAAAATATTTGCTACTTCAGTGTCCACCTCCACTCTCATACAACAGAACGGACATGCTGTGTTTGTGGGGTGGATGAGCATCACCCAGAACCAGAGGGCAGGTGGAGAGATGGGGGAATCTCAACGGGAAGGCCATGAACAGCAGTCCCTTCCTGGGCAGCTGCTGCTACCTGCAGAGAGGAGACTGCAGGAAGGACAAGGTCTAGTTTTGTCTTTTGCTGGAAGATACCACGAAGCACAGAGCTTTTGCTGACAAACACAAAGCTCTGCCAAGACCTTTGGCTCATTAGGAAAAGTCTTTTTTTTTTTTTTCTCCCTGTTTTGCAACGCATGCACACAGCAGCATTAGGAACAACAAGTGCCCAAAGGCTACTAGTTATAATTTCTTTCTTTCCACCAATCTGCCAGCCAAGGGCTGCACGAGTCATTGGGTTATGCTGAGAAAGGAAACCACTAGGATGCCCTAAACCCAGCAGGGGTCAAACTCAGCTGGGTGCCAAGAGCCCTGCAGCCATTTAGGGCTGCACCAAGGGTGTGTGTCCCCAGTGCTGTGAGCTCTGGCTCCTCTCTACCTAATCCCTGAGATTAGGGCAGTGGGGACACAAACAAATAAAGGAAAATGAGTAAACAAGGGTGAGCTGGCAGAACTGGTCCTCCATGCCCATCGCCTCCGAGGACATTAGAGACACAAGTATTTGAGAACAGTGGAAAAGCCTGAATACCTGAATTCCTCCCAGGGAGGAAGCTGTCCCACCCCAGGGCACAGTCTGGCACCTGGGAGAAGCCATTACCCCCAGGGCATAACTCCAGCCCCACATGTGTGCACCCTCCCTGCAGCATAGGGGACACAGCCTGCAGTCAGCAGGGAGAGGCCAAGGCAAACCTCACTGATACGGGAGAAGTGGGCAAACTGAATGCAACCAAAGCAAACAGCAGCAGTGTGGGACTCAAGCAAAGCATGGCTCCCATCTCTGGGCACAGAAAGGAAAGCAAGTGTGCTTGGAGACAGTCAGCATTTGCTTATCAGCTCTTCTGTGCTTTATCTTGGTGGCACGTAGCCTCCACCTGGCTTTAATGGAGTCTTTCACACAGGTCTGTGACAGTCACCATTCCTTAGTGGAAACACAGAGGCCTGGGATGACAGGCTGTCCCCTGTATGCTCTGGAGATGTAAAGGCATCACCACACCATGAGCACAGGGCAGGAAGACAACCAAGCCCTGAGCTACAACCAGTGCTCTGCGTGCTGCCCAGGTGCAGCCACCCAGGCTCAGCAACAGCAGCCACACAAAGAAACAACCCTACAAGCAGCTGGTGAACAGGAAACACTGTGAGCAAGGGAAGGAACAAAGTATCATCCCACCTATTCACAGCCACTTGTTGCTTGAAGTTGGTTTCCCTACATTCTCAGACTTTTCCCTCCTATTCTCAGCCATTACCTACTGTGGCTCTGGGTCCACACACTTGTTTTCCAGCTCCCTTCCCTTTGCTGCTTCCTCTTCCATCCTATGCAGCCAGCCCACATTTGGATGCAGCCCCAACACTCAGCCCCTGCCTCCCCTTTGCCTTCCATTCCCTTCTCAGCACACACAAACCCTCCTCAAGAGCCAACATCCTCCAGAACCCCTCAGTGTTCCATTGCCCTTTCCCCGTAGAGGTCAGCCAGGTGTCCATGCAGATGGAAAACCCATGGCCAAGTGGAAGAGACTGTCCAGAAAAAGCTTCTTTTCCGTTCACTCTGCAGCAGCAACCCCAGCCACACAACACCATCACAAGGATGCCAACCAGTTTGGAAAGGAGCTCACATCCCATCTCTCCATCCCAAAACCGACCAAGGCCTCAAACCTCCAACTAACCCACAACCCCCCAAGGGGGGAACAACACCAGTGAATCCAGCAGCCATTTCTTAAGGAATCATTAAGGTTGGAAAGATCTGGTCCAGCCACCAACCGATCCCCAGCGTGCCCACTCAACCAAATCCCTCCAGCTCTACCACCAGCTCCTCACAGCACCCTTACCTGATTCGTGGCACAGGTAGGAGTAAAACCCTTCTGCCTTCAGCATGATGAGCAGGGACCCCCAGCCCAGCAGGACAGCTGAGAAGAGCAGATTCTCAATGATGGCTGTGAATGCCATCCACCAGCGCCGGCGGTGAGCGGTAGCAAGTGTGGGTGCCATGGCTGCGTGGGAAGTGCAGCCTTGTCCCAAGCCTCAACCTGCAGGGAGCAGAGCAACGGTGGTGAGCTGACAAACACAGCATACGCTGTGCGAGGAGTGCAAAAAAATTGCCTTAAGGAAGTCTCTCCACTGGAAAGCAAGAAATGAATGAAGGGCACTTGGGCATAAAGAGTAAATTTGCAGGTAGTGGCTTGCTGTGTGACCAGGAAGGCAGATGGAGCATGGGTGCCCTAGGAGCAGCCCCTCAGCGTGTCAGAGCCACACTGCAGGGCTCCATTCCACCTCCTGAGCAACAGGTATGAAAGCACAGCAAGAGCCTGCTCCCATATTGCATCCATTTATAGGGCAGTTAGGAATTGTGTGCCAGAGTGGGGGCTGCAGCACTACAGCAGCTCTGCTTTGGGTCAGGAGCACAGATCGGTGCTGGGAGGTGGCTGTGAGCATGGCTCCTATGTGTGTTTACAGCACAGAGGGATGGGCAAGGAGCCCTTGTTGCTAACCAGCACAGCGGGACGCATCCTGCCCCACAGTAGCCGTGCAGATGGCTGGGCACAGTGGGCTGGGACAGTGGCACGTGCTGTTCCATCTCAGCACATTGGCATCCCCAGGCTGCCCTGCAGATGCTGGGGGATTAACAGCTCCAGCCCCACCTGTCCCAGTCCCTGTGGCCAAGAGCAGATGGAGGAGCAGCCCTGAATAATCGGGGGAGCTCCAGAGAGCCCCAAGAAACTCAGCACTGAGGTCAAACAGCAAGTGGCCATTTTAGACAAGCTGTTTTTTTTTCCCCCCAGCTCAGAGCATGCCCTGATAAGGCGCTATGGGGAAATCAGCAAGCTGCACGCTGCAGCCCAGAAGGGTTTCTCGGGGCTTTCCACGGGGCTGAGGCCCCAGCATAAGGCAGCAGGAGAACAAGGCCACTCTGCAGAGCCCCCCAGCAGCAGCCTCCCCCCACACCCACCCACCAGTGCGCAGGCCCACAACGCGCTTCCTCCACGCCTCCTCTTCCTCATCCTCACCCCATACAGCCGCTCGCCCATCACCCCCAGCCCAGCACACGCACAATCCCCGCTACATACTCCCCTCTCCCACTCCATCTCCCCCCGAATCCCCCCCACACCCCATTTCCCCACCAATCCCCCCTCTCTCTCCACCGAGGCACGCTGTCCCCACGCACAAATCTCCCCGTGCATCCCTTTTCCCTTGCCTAACGCATCCATCCCACAGAACACCACTCCCCCTGCCAATCCCCCCACTCCCCCTACCCCACATTAAAGGGCACCTCACCCTGCCCTCCCCACCTCCAAACCCCATCGCAGATACACCCCTCGATCCCCAACCCCACTGCACCTCGATATATTCTCCCCTATGCAAAACCCACCGCACTCACCGCACCCATGCAACCTCCCCAGAACACTCCCACCGTGCAACCTCTCCTATAGGATGTGCTCTCCTTAAATCGCTCCGCACATCCCCTTCTTATCTTGTCCCCCCAGCAGAAAATATATATATATATACATATATATAAATAAATGAAAAAGGAAAAAAATAAAATAATAAAAAAGGAAAATGCTAATAACAAGACTAAAACGAAGCAAATAAAAAATAACGACGATTTAAAAAAAAAAAAAAAAATTAAATAAATAAAAGCTCCCGCTCACCCCCAGCTCCGCTCCCACCGCTGTGCGCGCCGCCGCGGTCCCACCCGGTGCTTTTTATCCGCCCTCCGGAGCAAACAGCCGCCGCCGCTCATTGGCTGCCGCTTCGACCAATAGCAGAGCCCGCCGCCGCCGCCGGGGCACGTGCCGGGCCGCGCGCCCCCGGTACTCCCCCTCCCCCCCCCCCCAGTCCCTCCCGGTACCGCCCCGGGGCCGCACGTGGGGAGCATTGAACGAGCCCTCCAAAATTGCCCCCGGGGATCTCCAGGCGGGATGAAGCAGGGCGTGAACCTCCAGAATGAATGGGGAAGGATAAGTCACCCTCTGTGGACCCGCAGAATGAATGGAGGGAGGAAAATGCACCCCCTGCGGGCCCCCAAAGTGGATGGAGGGAGGAAAACGTACCGTTTGTGGACCCCCAAAGTGAATGGGGAAAGGAAAACCCACCGCTTGTGGACCCCCAGAATGAATGGGGGAAGAAAAATGTACCCCTTATGGAGCCCCAGAATGAATGGGGAAAGGAAAATGGATCCCTTGTGGACTCCTAAAGTGACTGGGGGAAGAAAATTGGCCCTTGATAGAACTGCAAAGTGAGCAGAAAAAGGAAAACGCACCCTCTGAGGACCCTCAGAATGAATGGGATAAAACCAACCCCATCCCAGAGGGACGTGTGCTCCCCATACCAGGCACTGTGGGGCTGTGATCCCACCGGCCCCATAGCTTGGGCACTGCCTGCAGTAACTTCCCAGCTTCTATTATCTTTAAGCCCTGCTGCCATCTGAGGTCCCATCCCCAGAGAAAACACCATGGGGAGGAGAGGAGGATTTCTGTTGGCCAAATGGAGCTCACAGCAAGAAAGTGCCTATGGGTTCGTTCAGCAAAAGCTGAAGGTCTGGATGGACAGATGCCAAGGGACAGATGGATGCAGAGAGTCCAGACAGACAGATGTGCACCCACCAGTGCTGATGGGGCTGCGGTGGGTGTGCAAAACGAAGCTCCCTGCTGGGGAAATAAGGATTGTAACAGCGGGGCGGTGGCTTTGGGCCAGAGCAAATAGAGAGAAAAGGCACAAAGCAAACAAACAGAGCTGTGCGGGGCTGGTGGAAGGGGTGAGGGTGTTGGTGTGAGGCCACGGGAGCTTGGAAACACGAGAGGTGCTGGGAGGGTGAAGGGATATGGAGCTGTGCTGGAGGGAGCGCAGCAGGACTTGGCTCTGCTGCTCTGGAAGGAAACGAGGAGCTGTGGGGTGATCTGCTGCCCTCTATAAATACACCAGGGAATGAGTAAACAGCAGGGAGGGAAGGAAAGCAATGCTGGCACAGAGAGATTGTGACACAGAGTGGCTGGGGCTGAAAGTGGGATGTGGCATCCTGGCTGGCTGGCTCACACCTCCACGTCCAGGGTTGAAGCTCTGTGGGGCATTGGCTGTGCTGTGGCCAAAATCTGCTTGTCTTCCTTGTGCCATCGCTGTGGGGTGAAGGTACTTCAGCTTTGGGCACATCAGTGTGCAAGCTTTGCAGTGATTTCTCAAAGCAGGACACTTGTTCCTGCATTGGGACGTTGCCAGCTGTCTGCATGCGGTGCTCAGAGCGGATCCCCAACGTGGCGATGACTTCAGGCTGAGCTAAAGGCTGCATGCAAATAAACCGTGGGTCTTTCCTTACCTTAAAATAGCTTCAAAACAAGGAGTGGCCTGAGCAGAGCTGAGGGCTGCACGTCCTGTTTGTGTCCCAGAATATCTGGTGCTACACACATGATGCTGGCAAGATCCTAAAGAGGAGGAGTGCTGGAAGCTGCTCTGTGTGGGCCTATGGGGATCGGGTGCCTCACACCACAGGTAGGCTCCCATAGGAAGCAAAAGGAGAAGAAGCAAACCCCACTCTGCATAGCAGCTCTTTGCCCAGCTGTCCAAAACCCCAAAACAGCAAGCTGTGCCCTCCCATCCCACCCTGTGCTCTCCTTTGTTACTGAAAGCTGAGAATTGTTCGAGCGGAACCAGAAAATGAAATAATAAAACAAAAGCCTAAAGGAGCTGGCAGCTGCCCTGCTTGGGGGAATATCCCTAGCGTGTCTTTGATTTTGGGTACAGCTGGGAAACCAAACTCCTTTGGTAACATTTTATTTCCACGTTGCGCCACTTGAAATAACAGAAAGATGTGCACAAAACTTGTAGCACCTATATACATCCAAACCCAGCTCCTGGGAGGGCTGTCTCTCCTCAAGCACCCGGCAGCACCCTCACCACCTCTCAGCACTGCGGTGATGCAGGGTAGGGCACCCACAAAAAGTCATTTCCCATCCAGCTTTTGTGGATGGAGGAGGTGGAAAACAGCTCCGAAGCACCACGACCTGCTGGGGCTGCACACAGCTGGATGCTGCACGAAGCACGGCACGAAGGGAAGGGCAATAAGGGGAAGGCTCCACATGCCCAGCTTGGGGGGGGGGGATCTCGACTCCCCCAGGCTGGGGACAACCCAAAGGGTCCCGTGGGTCACTCTGTGCCTCAGCCTCAGGTCTGGGGGATCAGGTGGTCGCAGGGCTGGTTGGTGCATCCTCATTTCTGCTGCTCACGTTCTCATATTTCGGCTCTTCCTCTTGGGTAACCTGACCCTTCGTTTCCACACTTAGGGCCAGCTCAAGGCTTTTGCCCCTTTCTGCAGCACCCAGGCCCTCACCAACCCCATCCTGGCCCCCAGTGCTTTTTGTCGATTCCAGAGGGAAGGACTGTCTCTTCCCAGGAGGATGCTGCTGTTTTCCAGAGCACAGCTCACCGGGAGCCCCCGGCACACTCTCCCTCTCCTTGCAGCCATTTGCCGAATCCCTACGCTGTGCCAGGGCCCGGCGGGGTGGTTTTTGGATGCCCTCCATGCTCCTCCTCACCATGGGCTCCTCCTTGGCAGCCCACCTTCCTCTCTGCAAGCTGCCCAGCCGCTTCAGCACGGCCTGCACCGGACCCTCAACACCCCCCTCAGCTTTAGGGTCCTGCCCTGCCGTCCCCACCGTCATGTAGATGGTGGTGACGTTGGGCTCCTTCCTCTTCCCATCCCAGCTGCCCCTTTTTGCAGCCGCTTCCAGGGCTTCCACCCTTTGGGCCACGTGTCTGGTGCTGGTGACCATCCGCCGGCGGCCCCCCGGCGTGGCCCGAGGTGATGGCCGGTGGCTTTCGTCCCCTTTGCTGAGGGGATCAGGGCTCTCGTAACCATCACTGCCTGCCTGCTCAGCGGGGATCTCGGTCCCCACATCTCCTGCTTGCAGGGACAGCTTGGATGGCCCCCACAGGGCTTTTGGCTTCCGCCCGGGGCTGGGGGTCTCCGCTGTGCTGAATTTTGTCCCCTCAGCAAAGGAGACAGAGGGCCGCTTGGCCTTGGCGATGCTGGAGGTGCGGGGAATGGTGAAGGGCTGCGAGACATCCTCAGAGCTGAAGGCGGTGGGGTCAGGGAGCGCCTCGCTGGGGGGGGACATCTCAGCCTGCAGCTCAGCCCCTGACAGCAGTGGGACCCCTGTGGGACAAGGAGCAGGCGTTAGCCGCAGGGGTGGGGGCACAGACAGCCCTAGGCCTCAGGGATGGGGACACACTAGGGCTCAGGGATGAGGATGCTGGTGCCATAGGGTTGCCTCCAGGAGCGTGTTAGGAAATGGGGCTGCAGGGCACATCACACTGCATGAGGCCAAGCATGGCCTTGGCTCGTCCTTGTGGAGGGGAAAATGAGGGAATAAAAATAACGGCCTGGACCTAGTGCATATCCTTGGAAAGCACAAGGGTTGTAGGGAGGGGATATGGAGCCATGTGTCACCTTCTCTGGGAGGGACGGAGTACTCAGGCCCTTCGTTGTCGGTGTCAAAGGAGGAGAAGGAGCTGTCTGAAGCCCACGCGGCTGATGGCGACTCGATGAAGCTGGGGTTGAAGGGGATTTCTGCATCGTGGTGGGAAACTGGGGAGGAGACAACAAGTAGATGAGGTGTGGTGGCCATGCAAAGGGGCTCCCTGCCACAAAACAGGGCTGGCAGCAGGTCTGCTTTCTCACCTGTGACTTTGGGGAGCTTGGAGCTGTTGAGGGTGAAGCAAGGCATCATAGCACTGATATTGGCCAGCACGCCCTGCACATGGTGCTTCATCCTGGCCACCACGTCGTCATCTGGCACGGCTGCCCTGTGTGGGGATGAAGCATGAAGGGGAGAAGGGGAAAAAGGGTTTACCAGCAAATTGGAATACCTGCACTGATACCTGTCTCTGGCATCTGCAGGGCCAGCACCGCAGCAGCAGCAAGCAACACAAAGCAGCAGCAGGAGAAGAGGGATGAGGATGGCAGCAGCCAGAGCTGCGTGGTCTGTCAGACCTGTGTGGGGAAGATGGGATCAGTGTGTCCACGGATGGATCCACCACAGCATCCCCGTACTTGGTGAGGATGTCACGGACCCTCACCCAACACCAAGGAGTGAATTTAGGGCTGCTCTTACTCAATATGCAGTTGCCCTGTGCAGGGTGGCAGGTTCCTCGTGAGCACTGGCAGGGGGAGGAACAGTTCACTCCAAAAAAGCCCTCTGGGCAGGTGTCATTACAGCTGAAAGAGAGAAGGAAGGAGGGGAAATGCCCCCGGGACCAGCAGCTCCCAGCCCTGCTCCCCATTTTACCTGGCTCCCCAGTAGCCAGCCTGGCAGAGGCAGTCACCCGACACAGGGTCACAGCTCCCCCAGACACACTCGGGACACAGCAGCTGGCATCCATCACCAAACGTCCCTGCGGGGCAGGAGCTGTTACAGCTGATGGGAGAGAGAGATGTCACCAGGACCCCCATCACCAGCACCAAAGGCCACATCCTGCCCCTGCTGCTGGGTTACCTGGGTCCTGTCCAGCCAGGCTCACAGCGTGGGCAGGAACCAGTCTCTGCATCACAGATATCCCCTTGCCGGCAGCGTGGGCAGGGCTGGAGGCAGCCTTGGCCATGGAAGCCAGGCACGCAGCGTTCCTTGCATAGGGTCCCATTCCAGCCAGGCTGGCATGCCAGGCAGAAGCCATCCACAGATGAGCAGGGCTGGTTGTGCTTGCAGTTCCCACAGCTGCATGGACACAGGGGCAGTGAAGCCTTCACACCCCCCCCCAAACACAGTTCTCCCCCCACAGTTGCATTCAGCAGCACTTGGGTTTTTGTGAAGATGCCTGACAGCATTTAAGGTTCTATAATAACCCCGGGGCAGAAGCCAAGCAGGGATAAGCACTGTATTATTGCTCTAGGGATGGTACCGGGATTTTAGGATGATGCCAGAGCTCTCCTCTGGTGTTAGCAGGATGATTCTTAGAGGAAACACCACTCATGGCTCTCAACCCCTGCTTCCAGATGGATCTCCCTGCACAGCCAAAGGGATGGATGCAACCACACTGACCCCCACCCCACGTCCACCAGCTCACCTGTGCACGCACTGGGACCCATACATCCCTGCTGGGCAGGGCTCCTGGCAGCTCCTGCCCTGGAAACCTGGCTCACAGCTGCAATACCCATTGAGAGGATTGCAGGAGCCGTGCAAACAGTCACAGTGCCACTGGCACGCCGACCCCCAAAAACCAGCCTTGCATTTGCAATTGCCCGTCTCCTGGGCGCAGGGTGAGAGGTTGCAGGAGCACTTAAATCTGCATTTCCTTCCCCACCAGCCCAGCCGACAATGGCAGTGCCCGGTGAGAGGGTCGCAGCGCGAGGTGGCGAGGTTGCACTGGCACTGCCTCTTGCAGTCGGGACCCCACCAGCCTGGCTCACAGCGGCAGGCTCCAGTCGTGGGGTCACAGCGGCCGTGGGGGCCGCAGGGGCAGCGGAACTGGCACAGCTCTCCCCAGCGCTCGGGGTTGCAGGTGCAGCGCCCGCTCTCCGCTTCACACATCCCACCGGGGTGGCACGGGCAGCGCTGCTTGCAGTCGTGACCCCAGTACTGTGCAGGGCAGGCTGTGGAGGGAAGGAGATAACAATGAAGGGGTGATGAAGAAGCCCCCAGCACCCAGGGCAGGCTGCTAGGAGGGGGGTGAAGCACTCACGGGAGCTGCAATCTGCACCAAAGAAGCCGGGTTTGCAGCGGCACAGCCCAGGTCTCACACACACTTCTTCTGGCCCGCAGGCGTCCTCCCCTTCGCAGAGTGCTGTGGGCAGCAGGGCTGGCATGTCACCGGGTGGGACCCCACCACCCCATCCACTGCGAGGTCTCCCCCATTCCCAGCACCAGCACAAAGAGCACCCGGGGCTCCCTGCAACACTGCAGGGTGGGCAGCGTGGAGGAAAAACGTGGGGATGAAGATTTTAGGGGACAGAGATTTCGCCCATCGCTTACCGGCTGTGCACTCCCTCCCTTCCTGCTTCCAGCCGGGGCAGCACGCCAGGTTCACGGCAGGGCTGTGGGACAGAGTGGGGCACATCAGCCATTGCCCAGGGCTGGGGACATTGCCTTCAGCTTCAGGGCTTTGAATAAGAAGCTGAAGAGGAACGCTCCCCTCGGGCTCGGCCTCACACACGGGGAAGCCATGAGGCTGCGGGGGCTCGCTCAGGAAGGAAGCCAGCAAAATAGAAGGAAATTTAAGTCGTTGCTGAGCTTCAGGGCTGGGTTCTGGAGCAGCAGTGCTTAATACTGCTGGCACTGAAGCTACAGAGCCCAAATGGATCCCCCAGTTTTTTGGGAGAGCTTTGTCAGTACCTAAAAACACTGACACAAATGCGTTGTGTTGATGGAGATCAACGGGAGAGGAAACACAGGCGATAAAGCAGCACGGCCATCTGCCCCAAACACCACTTAGGATTTGCTTCCATTTTGCACTTCTGACAGTGTTAATGGTGGAAGCATTACCAACACTCCTGCGTTCCCCCATTGCCCCCACACTTCTCTACGGGAAACAACCCCATAGGAGAAGGAATTTGGGTGTGCAGAGCCCCTGGTGTCACCGTGCTCCCCGTACCCATGAGCTGCTGGGCTCCACCCACAGAAGGACACACGGAGGATCCCACCTCACTCTACCTGAAGGCCCAGGGACAGGTGGAGGGGATGCGGTGTCACCTACCTGCCCACCTTGCAGACATTCCTGCCATTGGGGTCGAGCTCCTGGGCAGAGCCCTGCGCCCACAGCCACAGCTGCAGGCAGAGCAGCAGGCAGGTTCTCGCCATCCCGCCGGGGCTGTGTCTGTCCATCCGTCTGTCCGTCCGTGGGCTCCTCTCCTGTGGTTCAGCCTCTTCCTCCCGCCAGCCTTGGTTTCTTCCTGAGGAAACGCGGGAGGAGGCGTCCCAGCCCCACGCCAGGAGTGCAGGGGGATGGAGGAGGCAGGGAATGCCACAGCCTTGTCTGTTTCTGACCTTTGCTGCCAAGGGAATGCACGGCACAGGGCTCAGCCCCCTCACACAGGGAACAGCACCCAGCGGGCATTGCCCCATGGCCCACCCAACTGCTCCCTGAGGCTGTTTGAGCCGATGTCCTCCATGTCTCCAAGGCATCCACCCCCCCTCTGCCATCCACCCCAGGGCACAGCCAAGCCCTCTTCTGCAGTCCTGGTCCAGGATGGAATTTGGTGTCCCCCAGGAACGCAGCGTGCCCTGGGTTGGCCTAAATCCAGCCAGGCTCCTGGGCCTGCTGCTGCTGCTGGCTCCATCCCACTGCACGTCCCACAGGAGCTTCGTGTCAGCAGATGCACAGGAAACACCTTTTTCCTTCCTGAGCACAACCAGCCGGGGTTTCCCCGTATGGGATTTAACTCGTGCGCCTCCAACGCTGTGCCCCAGTGGCCCCAATTCCCATCATGGTTCATTTGGAGCACCCAGAGCCTCTGCCCCAACCCAGCTCTGTATGTGGGCTATGGCATGACCACAGCTGTGCTGGGTAACAGCCCCCAAAGCCCACCGAGCTGCTTGCCGGGCTCCTTCCAACACAAAGACAGAGCAGAGGTTGCAGTGGGCACCTCGTCAGAGAAACAAGAGCCCAGTTTATTTTTAACTCCAGTCCCAGAGCTGGGAAGCACCTGATCCATGTGGACGGCTGAGCTCCCATAAGCACGAAGGTTGCTGAATTTTTCCAATTTCCAGAAGCAGGAACAAGTCCCAGCACAAAACCAATTCACCCCACATCCGAAACGTGCTCCCAAAAGCCACCCACAGCCCTCACCAGTGCGTGCTCAGCCCGGCGCGGGGAACGCAGGGCAGCACCCAGACAGCCCTTCATCTTCACATTGCAGGGATGGGGAGATGTTGGGAAGGGATGATGTGAAACACCCACGTGGGGCAGGATGGGGCAAGGTGCCCAGAAGTGCCAAGCTGCACTGTGCCAGCTGAGCATCCCAGCCGTGCACCACGCTGTGCTCCGTGGCTCCCAGTGATGCCATGGTCAGATCCAATAGGGTCAGAGTGCTGGTGTGCCTTGGTCTGGTTTGTGCTCTCCCAACTGATCCTGCTGTGTGTCCAGTGAGTCGATGATTTCCCAGGCTCCGGAGCAGCTGGGCACGGGGGGGTCTTTGCTGCTGCCCTGATACCATAACCCAAAGCTGTGGAAAGAGCAGATAGCAGGCGTGGGGGGAGAGGAAACTTTCTGGGAAGCAGCCGCATCTCATCCTCCCTCCCTGTGCACAGCTATGTGGCAGCCCCAAGGAAAGGCACATCCCCAGGATCCAAGCACACCCGCTCTGCAGCAGTATCCTGGGATAGGCACTGAGCTCAGCGGGCATTGGGCACACAGCTGAGCTAAAAATCCCCACCCCACCAGTATCTGAGTGTGGGATGGAACTTACAAGCTTCTGATTTTGGATTCTGGAGGCGGAGCATCCACACAGTCTGCGCCTCGAGCCGGGAGCCAGGAGCCCTCCTCTTCCTCACTGCAGCACAAAATGGGAACAAAACCCAGGCTGAGTGCTGTGCTCCCCAATCCCTCACCATCTGCTGCCACGCTCGTGTCCCAGAGCCAGCCATGTTCCCAGCCCACAGATTTCTTCTCAGAAGGCAGCTCCAAAGCCCAACACTTGCTCAGCAACTGCTTTGTCCCAGCTGGCTGCAGCAGCAGAAGCCACAGCCCACGCTGCAGTCTGTGGGCACCCAGCCCTGGCACGCTGCTCAGGGAACTGTGGCTGCTGCCATTGCCTGGTGAGGCTGCAATAGGGCATCCCCAGCCCTGCAGAGATGCCAGGGCTGTGCTTGTACTCAGTCTCAGGGGTGCCATCAGCAACACCAGCTGCAGCATCGGGCGATGTTGGGGACAGCCAGACCTGCAGAACAGCAGGATGGCACCCCAAAAGATGGCAGGGAAGGAGCTCATAGAGCAGCAGCCACTCTGGGTGGACAGAAGGTGAGCAGTGTCTCAGACTTTTGGGCATACAAGGGCACAGTTCCCACCAACGTGCTGAGGCTGCACAAGGAAAAAACAAACTGTACTGACTGGGGGAAACCCCTGCTCTCCTGAAAATCTTGTTCTGCCTCTCCCACAGCTCTCATAAAGGGTTTGGGCAGGTGGGGAGGATCCATCCCTACCCCAACCAGCCCAGACCGGCAAGTCCCAGCCATGAGCGTGGCCAAACAAACCTGCCCTGCTTGCTCCAAGCAGCACCGACAGCAGAGCCAGGACGACTACGGGCTGGGATGTGGCCTCAGCTCCAGCCACAGATCTGCTCCAGGCTGCACAGACCCCCCTGCACCCCAATGCAAACAGCAGCTGCAGAAGGTTGGAATAGCACAGAAGCGCTCAGCCCTCTTGAGACCTTTATTAAAGCCCATGCAAGGCAGTGAGATACAGCTCCGCTTCCCTTCCTGATGCTGAGCAGATCTGGAACAAATGCTACCCCCAAAGATGTCTTGCAGGGAACATCCCCAGTGCCATTTCCACAGCTCATGGACTACGTGCCCCACCACCTCACCTCCCCACTGTCATATCTGTACAAGGAAGAGCAGCACACAAGAAGCAGGTGTGTGACATGTGACAATGATGTGAAAGCATCAGCAAAGAGCCCAGCCCCGCAGCACCGTGCCAGGGCACCCAGCACAGGCATTGAACCTTTGCTCTCAGGCAGGAGGCAGGGACAAGGCCAGAGCCCAGGGCTGATCTCTCACAGGTGCCACAGTGCACGGAAGCACCAGGGGCAGTGTGCAGGAGATTCCATGCTGCCTGCAGCTTGACTCACCTACTTGCTGACTCCTCTGCTGTCCCCAGCATCTTGGCTCTGATTTTTCTTCTCTGCTTTTTGATTGTCGACTTCATCGCATCCAGGAAGAAGCTGGGGATTCTCTCTTCATTCAGCAGCTCCCTGGAACAGAGACCCCACGGGTTAGCTGAGAGCTCTGCAAGTGAATGCTGCCTGGGGCTGCCAGGAGCACTCTGATGGGCCATAAGGTGCTACAGGGACAGGAGAGATGTGGCTCTTGGAGGGCTCACCGCTGGTAATAGGCCAACTCTTCCTGCACCAGGAACAGGTTGGTCTTCAGCTCGTTCCGCTCCTGCAGGATCTGCTGCAGCTCTTCCATGGAGAAGCAGCACTGAGCCGGGCTCCTGCCCGCATCCTGGCACGGCGGCTCCACCGCAGGCAGCGGTGCTGCTCCTTCCTGAGAATGGGCAGCATGAGGGGTGAGCGCAGCCCCCAGAGCCGTGCTCTGGCAGCCCCAAGTCCCCTAGCTCACCTGGCTGGGCTGTGGCAGCGGTGCCTCAGGGGCAGCCCTGCTCCTCCTGCTCATTTCCCTCTGGGTTTGCAGCACAGCGGCCTCTAGGTCTGACTTCTTCTCCAGCGCGCTCTTGAGCTGCGCCTGCACCACGGCCACTTTGTGCCGCAGCTCCTCGTTCATGGACATGAAGCGGTGCAGCTGCTCCTGCAGCTGGAAGGGCAACGACAACCCGGAGTGAGGCACGGCAGCACCGCTTGGCCACCACCCAGGATCTCAGCACAGTGTGGGAATGGCATCTGCCCCAGCGGGATCACGAGTAGCAACATCAGCCCCAGGGGAGGTGACATGAAAGCAGGTCCCCAGGCACTCACCGCCTCCGTGTCTCGGCTCTTGCAGACGATCTCATGAGCTTGGGCACGAAGCTCATCCCTCTGCTTGTCCACCACCTCCTTCAGCCGCAGCATCACCTCTCGTTCCTTCCGCACCGTGCTGTCTGTGCCCAGAATGGGGGAACGAGTGTGAGAGGCTCCAGGGACCCAAAGACATCCTTGGGATGCCCGTCCCCACCACCCTCCCGTCACCTCCTGGGATCTCAACTCGTGCCAAAGATATACTGCCCCAAAACCTATAGGAGTCATGGGGACCCCGTGGCTTGCAGAAGGCAGCGCTCCCATGGGGACAGGCGGTGGTGGGAGAGCACCCCGAGCTCCCCAGACACCCACCTTCCTGCTGGTGGCTCTCCGCCAGCTGCCCCAGGAGCTGCTGGTTCTGCTCCTCCAGCTGGGCCAGGCGGCGTCGCAGGGCTCGCTCCCGGCGCTCGACCTCCCACAGCCTCTGCTCCAGGTCCTGGGGGACAGGGACAGCTGGGTCAGGGCCAGGCTCGGGGGGCTGGCGACAGCTTGGTCTGAACCACGCCAAGGAATGAGGGACGGTCAACTCAAAGCCAACCCCAAGGGACAGCGCTGCCCCAAGGGACACCCCCACGAGGATAAACGCCATCAGGGAAGAAGGGCCACGCGAGGCACTTGCCCGCAGGGACACGGCAGAGGGGTCAGCACCTCCCCGGAGGGAAAAGGGCCTCTGGCTGAGCGCCACCGGGAACGGCTCCCCGCCTCCCCCAGCGGTCCCGACATCGCCCCGCTCACCTCCGCATCCTGCTGCTCGGACAGCAGCGCCTCACCCTCGGAGCCCACCGGTGCCACCAACGCCTCCAACAGCTCCAGCAACCGCACAACCGGCGGCACCAATCCGGCCACGGCGTCGGGTCCAAAGCGGCCCGAAAGACGGCGCAGCTCGGCGCCCAACGCCTCCGCCATGCGGTAGACGTGCGGCGGGGCCAGGCGGCCCGGAGGCGTTCGCCACAGCGGCTCCGTGCCCTGCGTTGGCTCCGCCATCGGCCCCGCCGCCACCGGACGTGGCCCCGTGAACGCTCCGCCCCGTCCCGCCCCGTCCGGAGCCGCCCCGATGAGGCGGGTGCCGTCCCACCAACCTCCGTAGGCAGCAGCGTTCAGCTTTGTAAAAAATTTATTAAGCCACACTAAGACGGTACAACCAACGGGACATCGCGGCTGGGACAGACGGGGGGCAACGTGAGCCGTGAACGCGTGAAGGGGGGCACGAAAAGCAGGAGAGGATGTTGAATATCAACAGTACTAAGAGTTGTAGGGACGGCAGGATTAGGCGTAGAGGTCCTCCCTGTCGGCGGAGTAAACCTCCCCCTCCTGCAGCAGGGCGAAGTTGAGGAAGTGAGAAGGACGATGGACCTCGTGGTAAAACTCCTTGGGGTTGGCGAGCTGCAGCTCGTATTTCATGTTGGGGTCGTGGCGAACACCTGGAAGAGAGTTCACGTGTGAGCCAGCACTCCAGGTCCCTCCAACTCGGGATATTCTATGATTCTTTATCCACCTGGAAACTCCTCTGCCCATCAGGAGCTTAATGGAGCCCTCTACACTCGCGAGAGAATTTTTAAGCAGAGCAGCAGGAAGTTTCAAAGCCACAAAACATCACACTCTGTGTTCTCCCTCCCTCAGAAGCAACGACCCCATCATCCTTTCTGGTAGAGGAAGTTAAGCATTTTGTCTGCCCATCTCTTCACTTCCTGATCCCTTCTGCAGCTGTCTGTGGTTCACCAAGCTGCTGTCCTCATTCCAGGACCCCCCCGCTACCCTCCCCTGCTGGGCACAGCTTTTCTTTTGCATCTTCCATTATCACCTCTTCTTCCTGACAGACATTAATTATTCAGTGGCAATATACCAGACACTACAATCCAGCAACAGTCTCAGGTCTGATTTTTCCCCTGTATCAGAGTTTGCTCTCTTGCTGCCTCAAATCATTAAGAGCTGACACTCCAGTACGACCCACCAAGGGAAGGTCAAACTACAGTGCTAACATAACCCTGCCAGCTACTCAGAGAAGGTCAAACTTCAGGACACATATGGAATGCTCCCCTTAAAGAGCTATTTCCTCCTCCTCCACCAGGCCATGCATGCTGCCTCCCTTTCTGCCCCTTCCCTGGGCAGTCAGCTCACCCATGAAGTTATAGTTCCAGGATCCCTGTGCTGGAACCATGAAGAAGCCGAGGAATCGATCTGACAGCAGCATCTGCACCCTCTCGTAATGGGATGGCAGGTAGCCCTTGGGGTTGTTCCCTTTGTCTGTGTTCTGCCTGCCCCACTCGTAGCCACTTGGGGTCAGTTTGTAGGCTGTCAGTGTGCAGGAACCTGGTGTAAAACTGAAGGAGAGCAGGGAGATGGTGTGGGTCAGATTAATTGGAGACAGAGGAAAACAAGAAATGAGCAAACGGACCCTTTCTGCCACATTTTTAGATTGAGATCTTAGTGTGTTCCCAAAAAGGGAATGCAGCACAGAAGCCCTGCTGCCTCTCACCTGCAGGTGATGATGATAGTTTTCTCCCCATCCCAGGAGGGGTTGTCAGCCATGACTTTGGCATGAGTGGTGACATCCTGTGGTGACAACTGCGGGGACTCATTTGGTTGGGTGTGAATCCACCCCAGAGGTTCCATTTCCTACAGAATGGAAAGTGAAAACCATTTACTCAACAAGAAGAAACTGAAAGCCACGAGAAAGGTATTTTAAGAGTGCTTAAGCACAGTACAAAGTACACGAGACTAAAGGCTTCCCCCTTTCACCTGATCCCAGATTGGGCAGACTTCAGAGGTGAGTTACTGAGGCAAACACATTGGAGCTGAGTGGCAGCACGACTCCCCTGTCACCTGGATCTGTTAGGGAAGTGATGACCTTCCACCCTCCTTGGAAGCAGAAGCTCAACTCACCTTGAGGTACTCATGCTGAGGCAGCTGCCCTGGGAGATGCACAGTCTGGTGTGTTCCCCACTGGGGTACCATCACAATGCACCGGATCTCCTTCACTTGGGGATTATCAGGAGGGCTCACTCCATAAAGGTAACCTGCAATCTAGGAACACAAACAAACATCCACTTTATGAGCCTATAGAGACCTCCTATAATCACGTGAGAGTTGGTGGGCAAGACCTTAGGTCCTAAAGCAAGTTTCTCTTGCCCAGCAGCTCCTCACTAGAGTAAGGTCAGATCATAATTATGTTCTGGACTGAAAGCTCTACAGGCCACCTGAATCTGGCCTAAAGAAGCCTTTTCGACCTGGGATGCACTCAGCCACAGAATGGATGTCTACTTCCAGCCTAGAAACAGCAGCAAGCTCCTAGCCTTTCACCACGAGGCCCTGGGAGCTGCTTGCCCAGGACTGGTGCATGCACAAGCTGCACAGACACCCTAACAGCCTTGTTACACACTCACTCACCTGGGCTCGGAGATCCGAGATGCAGATGAATTTCTTCAACACATTCTTGGGAAGAATGTACGTATAGCCCGTTTCCTTTATGTCATCTGATGAAACATAAATGTGGTTTGTTCTCAGGTGGAGGTTGGCGGCAGAAATCGCTCTGTGAAGAAAAGGAGATGATTGTAACAGGGCCCACAGATCTCACCTCTTCCCACTGTGTAACAGCTCTGTCTTCACTCCTACCTGACTCGCCACTCAGTCTTGGAGGAGAAAGTCTGGGTTTCATAGTTGCTGGTTGTGGAGGTGATGATTTCATCCCCATGTTTGTTAACAGTGCGGGTCTGTGTGGCTGTCAGCTGTGATTGCTCCTTGGTTTGCTTCTCAATTTCTGCAATCTGCTGTCTCTGCTGAGAGGGGGCAGAGATCTCCATGCCCAGAATAATGTCTCGGATCTCTGATTGTGTTAGGGATGCAACATTCACACTGAAAGAGAAAAATCCATCACGTCAGCCACACGTCAGATCCATCTCACAAATACAAAAGCTCAGAAGGCAGACACAAGGTACTACAGAAAAATGAAACTCAGACTTTTTAGGACAAGAGGAAGTACAAAAAAAAATCACATGATACAAAGATAAGGAAAGGCTGATGAGATTCTGCAGCAGGACAGTAGCTTACTTGTTCTTCTTGCCATAGTCAGCAAGGATCAGATCTTTCAGCTGCACTTCCACCTTGATCCATTCCTCATCTGTCAGAGTTGGCCAGATGTGGTGAGGCTCTGTTATGGTTGTCTTGTCTGGTTTCAGGATAACTTTGGCTCTATCATTATTCACATGCAGTGCCCGGAGAATCAGAATCAGACGTGAGAATGCCTTGGAGAGAGAAAACAAAACAAAAAGATGCAGCTTGTCAGAAAGAGCACAGTGTACTTGGCTTTCTTCCATCACATCACTCATCTGCTTGGGTGCAATGAGAGCACGTGAGAATTGTAAGTAAATCAATCTGAAGAAGAATTCAGGCAGACCAAGAGCAAGCTCTCTGAAGCAAACATGGAAGGACTTCTGAAACCTTGGCTCTTATTTTGTGCCAGTGGGAAAGCAAAGTGCAGATTATGCATGACATCCTCACCGTGTAGGAAGAGATGGTTTTCAGCCAGTCATCGTAGAGATTGAAGAGAACCATCTGAGGTTCAGTAGCCTTCAGGATGAGATCACCAAACTTCTCCACTTTCAGACAGGCCTGGAAAGGCAGCTGCAACTCGGAGCCTTTGATCACAATATTGGGGAAATCCAGCAAGTGCACCTGGAGTTTATTGAGAAGAGGAATTAATTCACAACTAGAGCAAAACATTAATCCAGATTAAGCCTTTTCCAGGAACACAGAACTGTTCTGCAACCTCATGAAGACTTTATAATGTCCCTGCATTGCACTGTGTGCTTTGTTACCTCAAGTGGGTCCAGCATGCCCTTTCGAGTCACTATGATCTGCTTAGGCTGCTCCTCCACAGGAAGCGAGCGGATCAAGGCAGCCACCTCTTCAGCAGTCTTCCACTTGGCCAGCTACAAAGAGACAGCTGGGTCAGAAGAATATCTCCTAGCTAACAGCAAAGTCTTCACACCTCTTGGAATCAGAGACACCCAAACCAAATTCTAAAAATACAACAGAAATTTATGGCTTGTTTCAGATCAGTGACAAGGCCTAACATTTCCCTCTTAGTGATCACAGAGGGCAGTTCCCATTCCTAGAGTTCAGTTACTCCTGACTGGCTTGCAAAAACAGCTGATTACACCACCTCCCTGGCTCCAGCACCTCACAGTCTTTGCACTGCACAGGATGTTCGGCCAAGAGCAATGTGATTTGCTGTACCAGTGAGCACAGCACCATTTCTCAAGTGCTGCTTGACACAGGCTCTTTAAAGCTCAAAAACATCACATCAGTGTCTGCATTCTTACACTTTTTTATCCCATGCTACTGGTTGCCAGAGCACAGGTTATGCACTAGCAGCGGGGGCTCCAAACTTGTTTCAAGGCAGGAAGAAAGACATTCAGCAATGTTTTCTGCTCAACTGAGTATCCCAAAACATCATCGCATGCCCCTGCCTCACTGCCAAAAGCACAAAAAGCAGCCAAGTCCCACCTGCCCGAGACGCTTCTGTCCTGCCCACACAGATGTGTGAATGATCTTCAGGAAGAGCTGTCCAGTCCTAGGGTTGAAGATGAAAATAGCTCCATTGATAGGTTTTGTGGTCAAATTCCCTTCAAAAGTCTGAGAAAACATGAAGTGGAAAGTACAGTGAGATGAATGCAGCCTATCCAACCATTTACACAACAGCTGACTTGTTAAATGCTTTGAACAGGAAATGCAAGGACTGCTGTGTGCACACTGCAGAAGATTTGGGTGCACGTTCAATCCTAGTTTTCCCTCAAGCAGACTTCCTCAATCATCCTGAGCAAAGGACATTTACAGCCCCTATCCTTCCCCCTTAAGATGCAACTCTGGCCTTACCTTGTGAATGGTCACTCTGTACACATTGGTGTCATCCACAAACCAGATGATCTGGTTGGAGAAGAGCTCTCCATAGTTCTGAGAAGAAAGGTAGGGTTCTGTGGGCTCAGATGAGTACAGCTGCAAGCCCTTGCGGATTCGTTCTCTCAACACATACAGTGCAGGATTTGCTTTCATAATTTTAGCCATAGCCTGCTGGATCAGAGGTTTGCTACCAGGGAACCAGTTCCCATATGCACTGAAGAGGAAAACAGAGAGAAACAGTTGCTGCCATCAGGTCTAAGATGGAAGGACAACAGCACAAGTCTTCATGTGCTGCAGACAGACACCTTTCTGCCTGCTGTCTACTAGTGAATGACTTCTTTTGCGATGTTCTTGGAGCTGTTCAGCTACAGCTTTTCCCTACTCTTCCCCTCAGTGGGAAGCCACAGCATGCACGTGCAGCAGTCCCACAAGAATTGCATCTTCTGCAACCGTCATACTAGAGAGGTCTGCTTGATGGGACACCTCTGCCTTGCTCTTTCATAAAGAACAGTTGTCTCCTCTTACAGATGGCCTTTAAACAAGGCCTGCCCCTGAACTCCATCTGACAGAGATCTCTCAAGAAAACAAATGATCAGTGAGCTGAACCGTTATTACAGCAATTCCTGCCTGGAACACAGCCCAGTTTGAAGATGCACTAAGAGACACCCATAAACTATCAATTACAGCTAAAATACAGACGGTGCAGTTCTTACCTGTGTAAATTATAGGCCAGATCAATGGCGATGAGCACGCCAGTAGGAGATGGATAGATACTCATGTTGTCTGTAGTGTAGTCCAGGAACTTGGCTCTAGCATAGCGCTCAATATCATGGGAATCATAATCGCCCCAGCGCAGCTGGATATCTATCCAGTACTTCTGAGTGGTGGTGCTGTCCATCACATCTCTAAGAAAGCAAGCCAGAGTAATTAAATCTTGCATAGAACTCTCCTGCAGTTGCTGCACATCTCTTTGGCAGAGAGTAACTGCTACCAAGCCTGATCACTGAAGCCAGGTACAATATACACACCCTATTGAAAAGAGAACATCTACCCATACTAGCCCTGCACTTTCCAAGCATGATCATGTCCTCCTCGGTACCCAGAGAAGTATGTGAGCCCTGGGCTCCCAAGATATAAGGCCTTTTGCTCAGGGACAAGCTCAGTAGCTCTTCTCTGCAGAAATAGAAGGGAAACACTCACTTGGAATCTGCAAGCAATGATGGACGTGACACATTCCACTTGTAGGAGGCGAAGAGAAGAATATCTGCACATGAGGAATTCATCTTGTATGATTTTCTGGGGTGGATTGTCTCTTTCTGCACTGTCTCAATCTCTAGAGCATCCAACTCCTGATCAAACACCTGGGGAAAAGGCAGTCAAAGGTGAGCTGTGTTCAAACAGTTTAACTAACAGAGTGTATCCACAACACAGACATAAGCAGGAACCCAGGAATATCCAGTTTCCTCCCCTTCTCTGTCAAATTACTAGAATTGCTTTGCTATGGTCATGAGCAGGAGGCTGTTAGTACACAAGGAGTGAGTGTGCACTGAACAAACCTACTTAACACACTGCTCACCTGACACAAATCCATTACAATGCTCTCGTGGATCTTCTGCCACAAGTGAGCTCGGAAAATCTGAATGAGAGAAATCTTCAGCGTGGGGATCTTGCCATGCATAAATATACCTGTCAAATCCAGCTGCACCTGAAAGCCAACATATACCTGCAAATGAAAAACAGGTGTGAGAACATGTAACAGCACAACTGATGGAGTTCAGAAAACAGAACTGCTGCTGCTCAGAAGGCTTAGATCTACAGTTCACCTAAAGAACCAGTTTAACTGCTCTTAACTCAGCACAAGTTCCTAAAGGCTAATTCCAGATACTTACGTTGGCTCTGTTAATGGTAGGAGACCACCACAGAGTAAATCTTCTGTTTGGAATCTGATTCAAACCCGATCTCTGGGCATTTGTCAACTTCTTCCACTTCATGGACTCCTCAAAGCCACTGGCCTTCTCCCTAGAAGAGACAATCAACTGTGTTAGATGCTCCTAATCATAGCTGATTTTCATGGACCACATAGAAAAGAAGCGAGGCACAAACACGTAAGGAGCAAGGACTGCTTCATGTAAAGAATTTTCATGGAATCATATGCATAAATCTAGTTATAGTGCAATGCCAGGTACCCTCAAACTGAACTATATGGTGTGCTCCTGGAAAATAGAACAGCTCAGCAGAGTAAGTGCAGCTTGAGCCAAGAACTCCTCCTGGTGCATCACTAAGCTCCAATTTGCACAAGGCCAGATCAAGGTTTCTCTTACCAGAAGAGACCCTCCCACGTGGGGAAGTAAGTGCCCTTGAAGAGAGTGTGCTCCAGGATCCCCTCCACCCCGCCCAGTGCTTGGATCATATCAGTGCGGTAGTTGTTCAGGTTCCACAGCTTCCCATCGTGGCGTTGATGTGTCCACCAGAATGGGTTCTGCTTCAGGACCTGTAAACAACAGCCCACCAGTGAGCAGCTCCGCATTCACATCGTTAAACCATGCTGCCCTAATTTCAGGAACCAAGACGATGTCAGCTAACAAGTAAAAAGCCTCATACACCCATTCTGGAAGATACAGCTCATCTACAAGTTTGGTTAGTACCCAGTAGGCAATTCAGACTGGGCAGTATCTAAGACGATGCCTGAAATTCACACTGAGAAATTCCCTGTCAATACCTGATACTGCTTGAAGTCAGTCCTGACTCTCCATCCTTTATCATAAGCTAGGGTATGTCGGTCCTTCTGGAAAAGGGTGTTAATACGAGGAATTCCTCTGTCCCACGAGTCCTCCAGATCTTCCAGTGTCAGACGCCTGAAGAACAAAAACATCCCCACACTCTGTTACCTCTCAATTTTATGGCAGTGCATTAATATTTCAGGCGATGAGATCACAGAAAGAATACAGATTTCAAGGCTCTAGCGGGAGAGGTTCTAAAATGACTGACACTCAGAAGCTCAGAAAAGCATCCAGAGCCATCACGATAAACAGGCTGATGTCAAACAGCCAAAAGGATAAGTCTGCCCTTGTAAGTGAGCAGAACTAAGGAAATGGGTCTGACATCAGCTTTTCCTGGCACCACCTGGCATATCATTTGCTTTCAGTTATGCCAAGGCTGTACTGCTTGCAGAGTCCATGCCTTCTCCAGAGGTAAGAGTGTGCTTGGCAGGCAGTTTGTACCATATATCAGAGGTTCAGCAAGGTCTGCAGAATTCAAGCAATGCAAGGCTTCCCAACTCTGCCTGCCTCCCCACAGACACACACAGATCTGATTGAACATGGAAATATACCTGTTCTGGGCTATAGCCTCTTGTCGCTTGAGAGCATATTCTGCCCACACTCTCTGAGAGTCAATGAACTCACTCTCCCACGGCTGGATGTAACGATACAAATTTGGGATGAGCTGGTCCTCCTCATGACTCATCCCTGAGCGGAAATGAGTAATGCCAACATCAGTCTGCTTGGACCACCTGGAGCAGAGAGGCAGAAGAGTGAGGTAGGAGCAATGGGACATCACCAGTCACATTGGTATGACCTACAGCAAAGACAACCCATCTCTGTAGCAAGTTGTGGTTTAACATTCCCAAATATTTTAATGGGAAAGAATATCTAACAGAACACTTAAATCAGGTGGGCATTTCAGATAGGGCAGTATTACTCACCTCAGGTCAGACTGTGGGATGAGAACATGTCCCATAGAGAGCATGCCCAGACCTCCCAGCTCTTTAGGGGTGTAGAACACCACAGGTGGAAAACGGCTAGGCATTTTGGAATTCAGACCAATTTTGATTCGAGTCTGGATTTTATTCTCACACTTCACCAGCAAGTCAAGCAGCTCCTGAGTATTTACAACAGCTTCCCGGAAATACGTCATCAGGCCAATCAGAGCTGTATTCCATTTATTGACAATCTAAAAAGGAAGGCAAAGGTCAGTTTTCAGCTCGTTCTTCAAGCATCTGCAGGAAGGTTTGTCACACAGCTCACTTCCACCTTACCTTAGTGAAGGTTGTAGAGCCAGATGCCATGAGGATCTGCCTCACTCTGTTGTGAAATCTCTGCATAGACTCGTCGTCAACGCGCAGGAAGCACTGAGCTGTGCGCTCCTTGGTGACCTGCAAGAGCACAGGGCTATGGGTCACTTACAAAGCACAGGAAGGGAAGAGTCTAAGCAGTTTTGGGTCCTCCCTTATCACTCTCCAATGATTTCCCATCCCTCACAGGAAATAAAGCTCCCAAATTCATTTTCGTTCTACCTGTCAATGTCTTCAGCTACACAGCTGCCAAAAGCACAATGCCAAGTACTCCCCCCAGACAGGTACAAGCCTTGCTTTGATGCTGGGTACAGACAAGCAGGAATTGCTTTCCCAGCCTGCCAAACTCTCCCCCTACCTCATTCTGCAGGTTCCAGACACCATCCTTGTGGGTGAACTCCTCATAGCTGGTGCGGCATTTGGGCAAAATGCGGCACTCAAAACCACACATGTTGAACAGCAAATTGGGGTTATCCTTGCTGTAAACAGACACGAAGCTGTTCTCCCACTGCACTGTGGTGACAGATCGAGGCAGGCGGTTCTTGATATCCCAGAATACAGCACGGCCACTGAAACAGAAGGCATGCACAGTGAGGCCAGGCCCTGAAATTAAGGTGAAGTGCAAACTGGATGAATTCTCACTGCTTTCTCAGCACTATGGTCTCTCACATCAATCACTCTCTGTCAAAACTATGACACAAACCTCCTCATCTCTTCTTCCTTTCCTGAGTACCTGCCTGTCAACCTTGACTACTTATTTATCACAACTAGTTTTCCCACCACTCTACTCCTTGTGTTTCCAGGCTGCATCACTTACAGGTTGACATCATGCTTCATGAGGCGCATCCGAGCATCCCGAGGCCAGCACTTCTTATTGTTGTAGCCTACAATGTTCTCGTTGTTGGGATCTGGATGCTCTGTCAGGTACCGTTGAATCAAGTCCCTTGCCTCATCTGCTGTAAACCTAGAAATTGACAGAAGAGGATCTGTGGTGACACAAACATCTTCCTCAGATGGACTGTCCACACAGATAAGGACCCGGAGAGCTCTCACCTGAAGAAGATGTGAATGCGGTCGATGTATCTGCAGAAAAGGCGAATGGGATGGGCCACCTCAGTTGCAATGTCTTGGAAGCTGAGGAAGTCATTGGGCATCTGGGGAGGTCCAGCCATTTCACTGGCACGGTGCAGACCCAGCACCAGCAGGTCCATCACAAGCCCATAATACTGGACAATGAAGGAAGCAAACTGCAATCCACGAATAATCCCATAGGAGTTTGTGTGATTCATGTCCTGAAGAAAAACAAGTGTGAGAAACCTGACTGTCACAAACCCCAGAAACATTTATCTGAGCAGCTGCTTTTCAGCAGGGCCCAACGGGGTTTTCTTACTCCCTAATCACCTCTTTCCTCAGCAAATCTTGTATCCCAGTTCCCCCTTCAGCACCACCACCACCACCCATGGGTCACAAACCACTCAATTACACAGTCCACACATTTCCTGACAGTAATCATCACCTTATAGTTGATCACCACGTTGTTTTTTGCTGTCATGTAGTCAGCAATGTTGTGATCAACAATAAGACGCAACAGCCTGTTGAGTAACGTCAGGTCAATCTTCTCATACATCTTCTCAAATCGAGATTCCAGCATCACATTGCATTCACCTTCACTCGTTTCCCAAACATCTTGCAGATTATTAATGCCTGAGGAGACAAATAAATGTGTCATGTTACATGACATGGAAGATCTGAGTGCAGAAGCAGCTTTCCAGGCATGAAAAGTCAGCATATTTTCTGTAGTGTTTTTCAGCCTTTTTTCCTTCCAGTCTACCCAGAAATTGGAACAGAAATAAGTAATCAAACACAAATGTTACAGAATTTCTCTTCCTTCAGTGCTAACCTACAAAATACAGCTTCAGAGTGCAGCAACAAATTGTATTACTGCTGCAAGTATGAAAATTCAGCTTCTGAGTGCACACTTTAGCAGCAAGCTCCTGATAAAAAAAACCTCATTTTACCATAGAACACAAGACCCCACTAACCTTGGCACCACTTGTACACTAGCAGCGGAGGAGGTTCAGTGTCAGCAGGCTTGATCCAAGGAGGGAAGAGTCTTCTTTTATCAGCCTCATACCACAAGTACTGATCCAGATAAGCATCTGTGATTTTCTCCAAGGGCTCAACATCATAAACAGGAACCAGGTGGCTGTAGAGATCCATGAACTCAATGCCAACCTGGAAAAGAGAAGGTAAATCTGAAGCCTATACCTGACAGAGAACACTCTTGATAGCCTTGCTGCCACTCTATACCTGAACACAGTGCAAGTTTTTTTTGTATTCTCTGGTTTTCACCACGATACTTACCTCCTTGAAGGCTCTCTGAGTTAAAAGGTGTCGTTTGATTCTGGACAGAGCTTCATGAGGATTGTCATAAGCCTGTTCAATCAAGCCCAGCTCCTCCCTCTGTGACTGATTCAGGCGAGATTTCACACTGAAAGTGAGAAAGAACAACAGTTTGTGCACTCAAGCACAAACAAATATCTGCTGCGTTCAACTGATGAAAGATAAGCGTTCAATCAGTTGCTCAAGACAAGATTTCTGATTCCTCACAATTCACAGTCAGCCCCAATTGGCAGAGTACATTAAGAATGCCCAGGCAGCCTTGGCAGTACCACAACCTTCAGCCTCAACCCGCCCATTCTGGATAAACATTACGGTGTACTCAATTCCAGGAATAATGCAGAACAAAATAGTTTCAGAAGCCTTACCCAGAGCAGATTTCTGACACTGAGAGAAATCGGTCGCTTCCCAGTGCTTACCTGTAAGCTTCCTTCAGCCTCTCCAGGGCCAATATGAGCAACTTGGTGTCGTGCTTGTAGGACAATGGGGGGAATGGAATGGGTGAGAACCTCCTGCTTTCCAGCCAGTGCACTGTGGTTGTGTACACAGCAACGGCCTCTTCTGCAGTGATGTAAGGCCCATCCTGCACAACCACAACACCCACCATGATTAGTCAGTGAAAGTTTGCCTGTGGAAACAGCACCAACTTGGGCAACCTTAGGCAATACAGAAGTACCTTCAAGTAATTATGCTGCCGTTCCTGCTCAGCTTTTAAGTAGAGTCTGGTCAGCCGGCCCAGATTCTTCTTACAGACAGTCTTGTCCACGGTGGCACCCCGACGGATACGCTCTCTGTTGTAGTGAGCTGTGTTTGTCCACCAGTCAGCTTTTGCTTTCACATACCTCAGGATCATGTTCTCAATAGGAGTTGGCAGCCCGGGAACCTGGGAAGGGAGAAGTAACATCAGGGCAGAAGGAGTAGGAGCCCTTGTAAGAGCAGTTCAGTCTGACAGATGTTACAAGTGAAAGAAAGGCCAAAAGATGAACTTACCTTCCAGGGGATATTGGCCTTCCAGCACCGCCAAGCCTCACTCAGATGTTGCAGGATGGTTCTGGCTTTGTTCTGTTTGATCCCTTCTGGCATCATGTCCAGAATGTCATGCATAACAGCTGCCCTCAGCTCCAGGTCAAAGTGAGACTCCACACGCTGCTTTGTGACAGTCTTTGCTACGCCCTTTGAGTGACGGCCTGCAAAAAGCAAAATATTCAGCACTTCGGACATTACTGAACAGTGCTGCACTTCTTTATACTAAAGGAGCATCCTCCAGAAAGGTGCAGGATGCCAGAAGAAATTCAACTGCTACATCATTGGAGAGGTTGGAATACATGATCAGGAGGCTATTGACTCCAGAGTGCTATGGATCAGGGAATCCCATTTCCATTTGGAAACTACTGTGGATATGCTGGTGTTGTAAGAGCTCTAAACAGGACAACAGCCTTTGGGACTGATATGGAATACAGACACAGACCACCACTTGGAAGAGAAATCTGGAGTTTAAGCTGGCAAGCCAACAGCATTAATCTTTACCATACACCCCTTGTGTCCAAGATTTACACAATGTGCTGACCTTCAAACTGCCTAGCCAGCAGATTCCCCAGCCAGCGTTCCAGCAGTGGCGTGATGCCCCTCATGAAAAACAGCCACACTCTCCAGCCTGGAGCCCAGAAGCCACAGCCTGGACCTTTGCCCACAGGCCCCTGGAAGAAGAGAGACATGGTAACAACAACTAATTTGCTGACACTCCAGAACACCTTTCTCATTGGTCAGTTTACTTGGGGTCACCACCTCACTGGAAAAGTGGAACTTACTGTGTTAAACCTGTAGTAGATGAGATGTTTCAGGTCCTTGCACATACGAATCTGCCTCATTAGTTTGTACTTGTATCTGTACATCCCTGTCAGCTGACCGACATGGGCAAAGATGTACTGCAAGCCATCTGCCAACTGAAACACAATGAACACAGTCAGAGATAACAATAAATGCTACACACATTGCCTCAAGAAGCCAGGCTTATTCTGTAACTAGGAGTAGAGTGCATCAGGCTGCCAAAAGCTCCTACCAGTCACTCACGAGATAACCAATTCATGTAAGCTAAGATAACAGCAAAATTTCACACAACATTGCGTGTTTTCTCCACTGCCTTTTTCTCCAAAACACTGCAACAATCAGTCATTTGGTGCATCCTGTATAAGCCCACCCTGATATTCCTTCTCTCAACTTCCCCTCCCCACCTTTAAAAGAAAAGAAGAAAGAATCAGGCCTACCTGAAATGCATCTACATTTCCAAGTCTGTACTGGACGTGGCTGTCCACCACCAATTTAGTCAGCCGCAGAACCTCTCTGCACAGATGGAAAGCATTACCAAAACGGGATTTTTTCCTTTCCTGGGAAAGAAAGAGATTCAGCATTTCTGTAATAATGTTGCCTAAGAGTCAAACAGCTCCAGTTTAATCTGTACAACAACAGAACAACTGAGTCACTGTGGTCAGTATTACCACATTAGCTACTACTTAAATCTTCAAGTAAACTTTACTGTTAAGCACACGGGTTGTACCTTAGTGGTGAGGGTCTTCACTGGCTTCAGGTTAAAGTTGTAATCCAAATGAAGGTAGTTCAGATTCTTTCTGTGAATCAGCAAGTTCAGCATATTGTAGCCCTGGCGACACACCTGCAGGCCTACTTCCACCCAGTCCAGCTTCGTTGACTGGAAAAACTTTGTAGCCTTGAAGGAGCGGAATAGGTACCTGAAGAGAGAATAGCCTTTAATTAGCTGAATCCCTTACAGAGCTCAGCAGTTCCCCACTAAATAGGTCCAATTTACCTCTTCTTCTGTGCCTTAGGGGGTCTGTGCTTGAGGGCATTTAAAACATAGTATTTCAGCAGCTTCTGATAGGAGACTCGTACTTTCACTGGCTGGCCAGCTGGGCAGTGCTCACGATACCTAGGGGAGAAACAGACTTTGAATTTTCAGATAACTTATACTCCTTCAAAAATGAGTCTACAGACTCTCCTAATATCTCTAGAAACCAGGCAAACTTCACAAGATCACTTTTTTCTCCACTGTAACGTACCACTAATATTAATGTCTCTATCACTAGAATACACTGTCCCCATAGGAAGAACTCACCAGTTCTTGACCAGTGGGATGTCAAGAGCTCTCCGAGTCCTACCAGACCTCAGATTGAATGGCCGTGGGGCCCACAGCAGGGCAATGCCATTGGCTGTGTTGTCTGTGTACAGTGGGGTATCCTTCAAGAAAGGTTCCACAAACTCTGGTAACTCAAACTCTTCATCATCATCAGGCAGTGGTTCCTGACTCTGAAACCAGAAACCACACAACACTTGTTTCCTGGATGATTCAGTGCTTCAACTTAGTTTTCTAAGTTAATTGAGTAAAAAGCATTTATTTCTTGTCAGGGAATAAGTGCAACAACGCTGATTATCTGAGAAGCAAAAAACACTCTACAAGGTGTCAACAGGCAGAATTACCTCTGGCTATCTGTCAGAAGACCATAAAATAACACTGCAATTTAGGCACAGAACTTTATCCTAGAGACCACAGGACACAGCTTTGAGCAATTACAGAAGACAGAAAACAGCTGATAACTGCATGAGGTTTTTCTTTGTGAAAGGGCTTGTGCTTTCTCCTGAAATAGGCATGCATCTATGCCGTTATCAGAAACAAGGTTACAAAAAGATGCTAAAGTCCCATTGCCTCCACACACGTTTTATTGTAGGTTTTCCTGGACAGTGACTCACCTTAACAGAATGTCTGTGTGAAATGGGGTTGATCAGCGGATCGAAGTAAAAAGCTGGGAGATCAGGATCTTCTGTTTTAATGAAAACAACGTTTGGAGTATGATACCTACAACACATAACAAGCATGAGAGCATGCTGGTGGCTTCTCCTCCCTGTCCTCACCCCACCCCTGCACTTACCAGGTCAGATGGACATGGTGGGGAAGGTTATTGTACAGGTATGGGAAAGCAATTTTGTACTCTGTCCTGATTGGCTGCCTGATGATAATTTTGTTGATGTCGTTAAACTCATTCCAGTCTTCATCCCTCAAATAAGGAAAAAAGAAATTGTCACACAAGCATTTGGGGAGACAGAAAGACAAATATTCTTGACCAAAGATGCAGTATCAGTGCCTTTCCTTTAGCTTAATTCTTCACAATAAGAACCACTGTCCAAAGCAACAAGCATATCACAATGCTGAAAAGAGCAAATGCTCAGAATTAACTAACCCAACGAAAGGTACATGATAACAGATCAGTGACCCTCATGATCTTTTCCCAGGTAACTGCCTATCTTTACTCTGAGATTTAACACTTACTGCAGATTGATGTCTCTAACAAGAGGCTCAAACTTGGGACCTCCAGGAATAGCCATGTTCAGCGCCTTGGAAGTGAAAAATGCTTTCAGATCAAACAAATAGAAATAGTTGTCATCCACAAGGTCAGTGAGCAGCTGATTGGCCAGACGATACAGTGTGGACATCATGGGCAGAGTGAACTGCCAGCGCTGGTAGGTAGAACCATTCACATACCTGCAGAGAAACAAAGCATAGGGCACTCATTACACGGCCAGAAGACAAATGGTCCTTTACCTTTCTGCTGTTTGCAGAAAATATTAAGGACAGCTAACTCTTGTCCCCCTCTAGACAGAAAAGTAAAATTTACAGGCTTACTGAAGATTTCTATGGACTACAACTGCCCAGCTTCCCTCCATCTCCATATCCAAACTAACACGCCAATGTCTGACAAGATCTAAGAGCCTCCAGTGTGCAAGCACACTCTACATTTAATATAGAAACTCAAATAAAAGCTAGGTGATCCAGGTTTTCATCTTTATGGTGTGGCAAGAAACATCCGATTTTTACCTGCCCGGACAGAGAGGCCTTGATTGCCTTCCCTCAACACTGAAGACAGAGGGATGACTTTAAGCAGTCAGATTCCCCCTCCTATCCTTGAGGGAAGATCATCTCATCCCACCAACATCACTCATAGACCAACATTATACAAGCAAAAGTAATGCACTTTTGCATACGTGTAATTTACTGCATAAAGATTTTATTATTTATTTTCTTAAATCCCCACAGTGAATTGTGCTACCAGGCAGGCACATACTTTCTATTGTCTTTCAATGGCTGGTGGTCATAGAACCAGTCCAGTACTGGGGCATCTTCCTCCGGATCCAGTTCAAGCTGAATTGCTTCCAGGGGCTCCACATCTAGAATGTTATCAGCATAATCCAGAGGAGGTTCTTCATCATCAAATGGGGGAAATCTCATCCTCTTGAAGTGACGTCTGTCCCTTTTCTCTCGCCTCATCATAATCCACATGGACCTGGCAGAAACCAGAGACCATTACACGCTGCCTTTATTGTGGATGCACAGTTATTCACTAGCAGTGTCCCCTGAGAGTTAAGGAAAAAGCACTTACCCCCACTGTGCAATGTACACTGGTTCTATAACCCAGGGAATCTCATTCACAAAGGAGATGGCTCCTGTGATGTGATACAGGACTGGAACATCTCTGATTTGCTCCCAGGGCATAGGCATGTTCTCCAAGAGCTTCAGAACAGCGTGAGGCATGTACTTCAGAGCACTACAACCAGAAATCAAGGAAGATCACAGCTGGAAGGCATCTCCAGAGAACAGTCACCTGTCTGCAGCAAGTTCAGTTACATGTATATCTCCCACTCCTAAAAACTGCTCAGTTAACCTGCTCATAAAGGCCTCCAGTGATGAACCCACAAATTTTCTTTACTACTCTTCTGCTTCATAGATTCCACTACCAAAAGGTTTTTTTTGTACTGGTTGGCTTCTGAGATATTGTTAAAGATTAAAAACTTTCAAGAATAATAATACTAAAAAATACTGAATGAGTTTTTATGGGTATCTGTACATTAACGCAACAGGCTGTGCTTTGCACAAGTCAGTTCTCTGAGCCCAAACAACAGAGAGACACCCACAGAACATTTTAATCACGAAAAAAGAAGCTGATTAGTTCATAATCTCCCCCCAAAACCTCTTTTAGGCTGTGTGCTATTCAAAACGATGCTTTTCCTTAAGAACTCCAAGCAACGACTTCATCAGCTTATCCTCTCCTGCACCTTGCTGACACCCTCGTGCTGTGATGCTGCTGTCTGAGCACAGCTGCCCCCGGGAGCCCTGCGCTGAAGGCGCCGCCCCTCAGGGGGAGCTCCGTACCCCAGGTAGACGCGCTTGTCGTGGCGGAACTTCCTGTTGGTCATGTCACCGTGGTCGCGGATGATTTTCCGGACGTGTTCGGGGGGCATGTCCTCCTTCTGCGCGTCCACGAAGCCGAATTTCCTCTTTTCCGCATAGCGCTTGGCCTGCAGCTGTTGCCACTTGCGGGCTGCGGAGACAGAAAAGCAACGGGATGGGGTCAGGCGCGCCCCGTTCGGCGAGGCGGGATGGGGAAAGGCCTCACGCACCTTTCTCCTGCAGCTTCTCCTCAGACATGTAGTCGGGCAGCGGCGCCATCGGGGTCGGCACCGGCGCGCAGCCGCCGCGGTACGGGAAGACGGCGGCCATGGCGACGCACCTGCGGAGAAGGAAGAACGGGCTCAAAGCGGGATCGCGGCTCCCACCGGACCCTCCCACGTCCCTGAGGCCCGCCCCACCCGCACACACCGGTCGCTGCGACGTCCCGCGCTTCCCAACAACAATGGCGGCGCAGCCCACCGCCACCGCGCCTGCGAGACCCGGATGTGGGCGGTGTGCGCAGCCAGAGGGCTCGTCCAATCAGCCTTCGGGCTGCCTGACAGACAGCGAAAACAGCCTATCAGAGCGCGGAAAGGGCAGGAGGCGGGATCAAGTGCGGAAGAGGAAAAGAAGGTATGCCTAGAGTGCACTTCCGGTTGAATGCTTCTTCCTTTCCGGTCCCGCCCTCTGTCGGTTTTGATTGGTGGAGAGAGATAGCGGTGACAGCACGACGCCGGCTCTGATTGGACAATTAGACCCAGCTCTGGGGCCCAACAGCCCTGGGGGTGTGAGGTCGTCTGGGGTTCTCCTCGGGCAGCCCCCACCTCGTACCTGGGATTCCCTTGTGAGAGAGAGGCCATCCCTTGTCCTTCTGCCTCTGTCCCCATAGGAGGGGAAGGTTCCTCTCCCAAAGCTGGGCCCTGTTTTCTTCAGGGGAGACACACAGGGCATTGACAAAGTGTTCCCATGCTCCAGGCTGTGCGGAGCTGCCAGGCCACCACTGTGAGACATCCCCGCAGGCCCCCAGTGTGAGGCACTGGCGTGGCAGCAGGAATGTGGTGACAATCGAGGCCTTGAGCAGCAGTCACAGTGTGGGCAGCCAGCGCTGCTGACAGAGGCACTCTGAGCAGTTTCAGCCTCTCCCACAGCTTTCCAAAGGGAATGAATGGTTTGGGGGTAAAAAGTTGCCTGCTGTGCAGAGAGCACGATAGATCCGGTGGATTTCTCAAAGCAATTACATGTAGCCCTGTGCGAGGTGGGCTCATACATGCTGCTGGGCTGATGGTGTATGGGAATCAGTGGGAAATGTGAAGGGAAACAGCATTCAAACCTTCCAATTCCTTGCGTCAGGAAGGTGCCCAGCTTTGCTGCACACAGCATCAGGTACGAGCCAGCACACTGTGTGTTTTTATCCCAGAGCAAGGAGATGGAGGACAGGAAGCCAGTGACACCTCTGGAGCAAGCTGGGATGCAGAGTTTTTCTTTCCCTCTAAGCCTCTTCCACTTGAGCTCTTTCATTTACCATTTATTGAAAGCCTGTGTTAGTAAGAGTTCTTGCTGCTGCTTGAGAGCATTACACCGGGCTCTGCAGCAGGACTTCTGGTTCCTCATAGATGCCAATATCTGGCCCATCTGAAAACATCCATGGGAAGCAACCATCACACACACCACCATCCTGGTCTGCAACTCACTCCCACACTCATTTATGGAGAATTAAAACATCTGGGAACAAAACAACACTAGAAAAGCTCCAGTTGTCTGAAGTTAGCAGCAGTCCCCAAGTATGGCACTGTAGCTCCCACTGTCCCTAGTCCAGCACCAGCAGCATCTGACAAGGACAAGTCCAAGCCTTCATCTCTCACCTGGCACAATCTCATTGGGGAGGACTAATGAGTGCAGGATTTGGCTTTTACCAGCCATGGCCTCAAGGACAAAGCCTTGGAGCTTCTCTTGCCTGGTGCTGTCCCATGGGAAGTGCTGGAGGTAGCACAGAGTCCCTTAGGCAATAGGACCCTGCAGGGTGCAGCACCTAAGAGGTTAGAAACACACAGTGGTGTTTGCATATCCAGAAAAGCAATGGGGAAACAATGCTCTTCTCCCTGCTCCCTTCTCAGTGGTGCCTCAGGGCTGTGAGAGCCTTCAGGGCTTCTCTGAGCAGCTCCTGGTTGTTCGACCACATCATCCAAAGGTGCTGGAGAGCAGAGCCCCAATGCCTGGTCCACCAACACCTTCTCTGCCCAGGATCCACAGCCACAAGTCCAAGCAACGCTGAAATAGCCATTCTTATTCCCCACAGCTTTTTGCTGTCCTCCTCCACGAGCTCATAGCTGCTCAATGCTATTTCTCCTTCTCCCTGCGCGTGTCCCGGCTGGACTTGAAGAAATCACTACGTAGCAGGCGGTAGAAGAGGATGATGTTCATGGGGGTCATGATTGCCATGCCAACTGTGCCCACAGTGTACGTGGCCAGGGGCACGTGCTGCCGGTTGAGGAACAGCCAGCGTGTCATCCAGGCCAGTGTGGCAATGCGGAACACCACGTAGGTGCCCAGGTTGATGATGCTGTTGAGGCGGTAGCAGGTGGTGTGCACCAGGTCGGCCATGAGCAGGATTTGGCGGAGGTGGAGGAAGATGGAGTTAATCTCCACCAGTAAGGCCACAAGGGCAAAACCCACGTACTGATGGAGCAGCACTGCAATGCCAAAGCAGACAATCACCTGGGAAAGAGAAAGAAGAGAGGCTGAGCACAGGCACTGCTTGCTGTATAGCCCTTCATGCTCAGGCACAGTATGAAGCAGAGCTGGAAACAGTTGTCATGTCAGAGCCAAGCCGCTGGTCACCACTTCACACATCTCTGCAGCCCCATAAACAAGATAAAGTCTCCCCACCATTGCACAAAACCTTAGTATGTTGTTATTTTCCAGCAGGGCAAGTGGGAAACACTTCTATAAAGAGGAAACCCAACAGCCAGTCCTAACCCTGCTATTATGGCCTGGGGCATGCAGTGGATGATGGCCCAGCAGGTTTTTCTGCACACTGCGGTAGGGAGGGAGATGTGTAGCCCAGGGCTAGAGCTGCTGCTGGCTCAGAAATCCTCCCCAAGACAGGTACACTGCAAGGATTACATGGCTTTGCTGCAAGACAGCCCTTGTGAACTCCCATCAGGAAGCTTTGGTATGCCTCAGGATGGGGCTGTGGGGGCAGAGAGGCTACAACTCCTGCCCTGCATCCTCCCTGTGGTGACAGGGGACAGGATCTGCCTGCCTGTGCCTTACACCACTCAGACTTTTCTTCAGTTTATACCATTAATGCTGCTCTGTGTATTGATTCTATAATGAGATTATCTGCTTGCTAAATCACTGTCTCAGCCTGAATTAGCTCTATTGTGTGGATGACCTTTTGACTCATGAGTGGCTTGCAGAGTTGCAGGGCTGAAAATCACCTCCCCCAGCTGCGTCCCACCACCACCTCTCCTATTGTCCCTGCCTGGGCCCTGCAGAATTCTGTGCTCCCCTGCAGCCTGCTGGAAAATTAAGGTAGTGGATCTGTCTGTTCTCACCTTGCCATCTCCCTGGGCATTCCCCAGACCCACTGCCATTCAGCAGACTCACCACGGAGTGATGGAAGAGCAGCTCCCAGGACTGATGGAGTTTCTGATTGCATAGCATGTCCACAAAGTCTTCTAGGAAATAACCTGGGAACAGAGAGGCTATAAGCAAGGAAGGGGGTGGCCAGGAAGGGCAGCACTTGGACCCTCACTCGTGTTAGTACCCTAGGATTGGATCCCAATTCCTTGCAGTGTGGAGGATTTATTGCCACCAGAACAACCCCACATCAGCATTTCATGTACTTAAACCTCCTTGCTGAGCCACAGCAGTGCTGGGGATCTTGTTAGCACCAACCACATGGCTGGTGACAGAAACTCAACAAGGTGACAAAGAGAGGGATGGCCATGGGACTCAAAACTCCTTGAAAGTTCAGCATGGATTTTGTAGGGAAGTACATCGATTACTTAACACAGGCAATTTTGGGATGCTCCAAGTCCTGGCTGCCTGATGAGGATGGTGATGGGCAGCTCAGTACCTCCCAGCTCTGGGTGTGTGGGCACAAAAAGGAGCCTCTGTCCTTGCCAAGAATAAGGCAATTGTCTGTGATGCCTGAGACGTCGCTGCCCGGGACGTGGGTGGGGGGCTGGCATCAGGCACCAACGGGGACCCCTGGGAAACACGTTCCCCCACCTCACCTACAGATACAGCCACCAGGCTGTGTGCCCCAGGTGGGTGTGTGCCCACCAGATCCTCGTGCAATCCAGGGTAGAGGCAGAACCTGTGGGGAGATAGGTTGTGAGTGCCAGGCAGTACCTTTGGCCCCTAATTCCCTTAGGGCTTCCTTCCACTCTACTCAGTGGGCACTGCTGATGCCCTAGAACCCTTCTTTCCCCTTTGCCTCCCCCCATAGCCATGTTATCTTCCTGTCTTCCACGAGTCTCCCTATCACCTGCTACCCCAGTATCCCCTCAGTTCCTCCTCCATCCCTCTGTACCCCAGATTACCTCCCCATCTCCACATCATCCCTTCCCCAACATCCCCCTATGGTTCCATCCACTCATCCCATTACCCTCTAGGATCTTCTCCCCAACACCCCCCAGGATCCCATCCACCCCATCCCCATTACCCCCTAGGATTCCATCCATCCCTTCCCCAACACCCTCCTAGGTCTCCATCAACCCGTCCCTACCCCTCCCCCAAAGCCCTCCCGACGCCCCTTCCCCCTCTCCATACGCACAACCTCCCTCGTTGTCCCCTCGGCCCTACGTTCCCATCGCGGTCCCTGGCTGTCCGATCCCGGCTGCTCACCCCGCCAGCGCCCCGCCGCCGCTCAACACGCTGTGTGCCAGCGACGTCCAGATGTTCCGCCACTTCCAGCGGTTCCGCCGAGCCGAGGGCGGCGGGGGCATCAGCCGCTCCACCCCGCGGTTCAACAAGCGGAAAGCGGCGAAAGAACCGGCGACCAGCAGCAAGTCCGGCCCCAGAGCCATGGGCATCCGTTGCCTCCCATGGGGGACACCGAATGCGCTGACCGACGGCTCCGCCTCGCCCCGTAGCCCCCGCCCCGGGCACCGGCACCGCCCCGGGCATCGCATCGCCTCGCCCCGTTACCGGGTATCGCCGTGTCCCGGTCCGGAAGCGAGGAGAGGGAAATGCAAGAGTGAAAGTAGAGAGAGGGGCTGGGGATCCCGGCACCAGAACTGGGGACACCGGGAGGTGGGGACATCTGGAGACGAGGAGACCGGGATGGGGACAGCGGGTGATGAGTACGCCTGGAGATGGGGATATCTGGAGAGGGGGACATCTGGAAAGGAAGACACCGGGAGCTGGAGACAGGGACACTAGGAGCAGAAGATGCCTGGAGATGGGGATATCTGGAGACAGGAACATCTGGAGAAGGGGAGACTGGGAGATAAGGACACCTTCCTCATCCTGCCGAGGTTCCTCCTGCACCCTGGGACTCAACAACCTCCACCCCCAATGCAGTGATGCTTCACCCCGAAGTATTCCTGGTGTTTGCCCCACTGTCCCGTCCCTCACTATGGGTGCAGACCCTATGCAAACACCAGTTCTCACTGTGGGTTTATTGACCAAAAAGCTCCAGTTCCTCTGCCAAAAAAAGAAATATAAATGCTGCACCCACCGCACTGCTGCCCTCCATCTCTTTGTCCTACATCCCATCCACGAGCAGCTCCCTGCAGTCAAGACACCCCAGACCTGCTCCGTGTAGAAATTCAGGGTCATATATCCACGCTTTCCTCAGCTCCATCCACCAAGGCACTGCTTTTCCTGCTGCTCATGGTCTGATGATCTCTCGTTGCTTTTCGACGTCTCCACCTGGAGCAAGGATGCCACGCAGACCTCATTCAGATGAATCACTGCATACACACTGAGTGATGTCAGGGGCTGCCTCTCCTTTGAGGTATTAATCTGGGAGGAGATCTTCTGTTCTCTTTGCTTAAGTACATAAGCGTGGAGTCTGAGCTCACAATCACTGCTCTGTCTGGGCAATGGACACTAAAACTGCAACAGGTGATGGGCTGATGGAAGAGATGTTGCAGAGGGAATAAATCAGTGTCAACAGAAAGGGGTGTCACCTTTCTCAGTCCCTGCTGATAGGAAAGCATCTCATGCTGCAGAAATTTGCTTAAAAGCCAGAAAGACAAAGGAATTTTATCACAGTTGAATGGAGGGAGAGACACTGCTTGGAGTAATCCACAGACCCAGTGCTGGGGAGGTTATATATAACCTCGTGCATTAGGACCAGAGGGATCACACAGGCTAATCAGCTGTGGGAAAGCCAAGCACAGAGCTCATTCTGCTTAGCATAAAGGGATGCAGAGGGATGGGTGCATTGCCTGCACCCAGATGGAGCTGTACACCTGCTGGGCTGCCCGAAGTACCAAGTAGGAAAATCATTTACTGACAGTGTTTTAGCCTCAGAAATGCTGTCCCTTTCCATGGGGAGACTCTGACCCTGCAGTGCCCCGGCCCCTGAAATGCTGTGGGTTTGGCACAGTCTGTCCTGGCTGTGACGCTGCCCCACGTGCTGCTTTGTTCTCTGGGTTATGAAACACTTTGGCCCCGTTCAGGAATAGTGAACGTGTCTCCGGGCACTGGAGGGCTCTCACGGCCACTTCCTCGTAGGAGGAATTTAAGCTCTGATAAGGGCACCTCTGGCTCCGGGGCTCTGATCCCACTGCTGGAGCACCACCAGCAGCCACATACATTCTATCATTCAGCTACTTTTAGCTTTTTAGATTTTCCTTGATTTTCCAAAGACTTGCCATGGGATTTCCTACAAAACCCCTATTTTCAGCCTTGAAAATGCTTTCCTCCCTCCTTCTGCAGCGATGCCGTTAACCAGAGATACTTTGAGTGACAGAAGTTCCCAAGTCCGGTTCCAAACAATCCCCTGACATCGGACCGGAGCCCAAATCCCCCTCCATGCCCCGCACGGGGCTCGGGCAGGGACAGGCGCTGCCGCCAGAGGTCCCCGCACACCCGCGGAAGAGCCGCTCAGGGCGACGCGCTCCGAAAGCGCTCAGCATCCATCCGCACCTTATTTGGAGATATTGCCTTTTTTCACCCAGATTTAGTGAAGTTTTCCATCAGTCCCTTCGAAAGCCTCATTCTGCGCCGGGTCAGCTCGCACCGTACCGCTCCCAGCAGGGCAGGGGCTCCCTATGGGACTCGGCCATCCCATAAAGCTGTGGGGACACAGCTCGTCCCATGGCAGGGACTTCACAGCAGCAGCTCCTGACACCCCAAGTCCCTCTGGCCAAAGCCCTGCTCCCGTTGTTGGGAAGCTTTGCTCCCTTCATCTGCTCTTCTCCAGCCAGGGAGGTGTAAAGCCTGTCTGCTCCTCTTGGCTTGCAGTTTGTAATAGTTGTCATCATCTTTCCTCTCCAAAGTGTGTCACTGCTCTGCTGGCCCATAGGAAGTCAGATGATGCTGGAAAGCTCTGCATCCACCACTCATCCCTCCCTTTCTACCTGATGGTGAGTGGTGAATCCCAGTCCTTATCGCCATGCCAGACCTGAATGCTCAGGAAGAATACATGAAACAGCACAGATAATGATTTTTACCCTATGAGCAAATTAATTCCTACTAAATATTTCCTTTTTCATACCTTCTCCCCCCTGTAAGCTAAACACGCTTTCCCTGCCCAGTTTACAATCTTCAAGCTTAAGCCATATCTGAAGCCATATCTGACAGATATTGATGTGCTTTCTGGTGACATTGTTATGGGATATTTATGACCCTATACTTTTGTTCTTTTTTTTTTTTTTTTGCAGTTCACACAGGTTCAGAATGAGCCCTGCGAGGTGCAAGCACTCCCTCCATGCACATCACATGTTGCAGAGCCCACTCAATCACTCCCGCATTGCAAATAGATCTTCACAGCTCCTGCTGCTGCCAGCTGCACAGCTGGGCACGGGGTATGTTCCCTCCTGAATTCCCTCATTATTAATATCACAAACCAAACTGCTCTGAGCATGCCGTCCCATTAATCATTTTAGCTCTGCTGCCTCCCCACCTCGCTTGCTCTCCATTCTTTGGAGATGTGTGCTGCAGGGAAGGGCCAACGTGAGCATGATGGGGATGAGGACACATCTGCACAGCCACAGCTGCATTATGGCATGCCAGAGCATGCAGCAGGGGCTCAAAGGGAGGATAGGCCTAACAAAGAGCCAAAAGATGCTTACGGAGCACCTTACCAATATGGCATAACATCCTGTTCCCTGAGTCCCCCAGGGATGTATTGCATGGTCCTAGGAGTGAGCTGTCAGAGCAGCATCCTACAACAACCCCAAATTATACTCAGTGCCCTTCCCAATCTTCAGAGCAGGATGAGATCCCTTCACCACCACCTTTGCACCAGCGGAGGTGGGGATTCTGCTTTGCTTTTCGTTTTGCATGAGCCCTTTGCCAGGCCGTTGGGTTGCATCCAGCAGCCTCTCAGCCCCACAGTGTCAATGCCACCAGGCAGCACTGTGTCCCACCTGGCTCTCACCCCTGTACCTTTGCACACTGCAGCTCCCATCCCCGAGCAAACACTTCCCAGCCATTTCTGCTGAGTCAGAGAATGCCTCTGTGAGGGCCGACGCCGCTTCTCCACGTGGGAATGCGCTCCCGGGGAATAATTACAGGGAGTTTAAACAGGGCCGTTTGGCAGCCAAATTGCTTCACGCTCAGGCGCCCGGCCAGTGAGGCAGAGCCCAAAAGCTGCTTTTTGGCACTGCGAGAAAACACTCTGCACCTGCACCCATCGTGGGTGTGCAGCACCCGTGGGCTGGGAGCGCTCCTGGCATCGCAGCACCCAAAGTGTCCTTACTGCTCTGTGGGCCCAACAGAGCAGAGCACTTTGCTGGGAGCAGCTGTATACTTACTGAGCATCCACGTGCACATCCTCTTCTCAGGGCTGTGCCCAAATCCAGGAGGATTTTCAGCCCCCCTGTGCTGGGTTTGGGAGCATGTTGCATGGCAGGATGCTGCTCCCTGTAATGGAGATGATGACAGAGCTGGGGATTTGTCCCCACTCTGCGTTTCGAGGCATATTTAAAGGTTTTGAAACATCTTGACTGTGAAATAGAGATAAGAACCGGAGGAGACGCAAACAGCGGAGGCGTCACTCCCATTTTTTCACAGCTCCCACCCGGCTGCAAAAATATCACCATCAGCAGCACCCAACCCCGTGCAACACACATGGACACAGCGGTGCTGGGACGCCCAGAAACCAACACATACTCACATAGGAGCACAGCAAAGCGCAGCAAAACCAGCGGGCACTGAGCGAAGGCTCTTCCCACTGCAAAACAGGAGGAGCGTCTCAGCGTTGACTCAGTTTGTTTCCGAACGGGGCGCAGCCCTCAAACCACACCTGCCCCATCAGCCCTAAGTGCCCTTAATTCCTCGGCGAGCAGTTTCTAAACCTGAATTAGGAAGGGAAAATAAATAAATAAATAAATAAAAAGGAATGAAGTGATGGAGTGATTGCAGTAATCAGATACGCCGCGTCCCCGCTGCCGCCCATCAGCCGGGGGTGGTGGGCACGGCCAGGAGAGCATCGCCCAGCGTGGGTTGGGGGAGCTGGCTTTGGGGACAGACACACGGACGGGAAAGAGACACATGGATGGTGGCAGCTCCCGACGAGGCTGTGAGTATCCATCAGAGCTTTTTCCGGGGTGGTGATGGGGGGATCTCCTGAGGTTTTGGGGCTGGTGGTGAAGTTGCTGCTGTCTGCCATCCACTTGCCCGTGGGAACGCCACGAGCAGCCCTTCTATCTCCATGTTTTCCTCCAAAACAGAGTGGAAAATCTCCAAACACACAGCAAACAGCCAAGAGGCCGTACAACAGCAAGAACCAAGATTTGTTGCTCCTTTTTCATCCACTTCAGGCAGGGATTGCTGCTTTTCATTATGATTATTAGCTTAATTCCTTCTCTACTTACCCCAGTACCACCTCATCACCAGCATGGGAGGGATTTTGGAGGTGCAGACCATAGGGCAGCGTGGCTGCAGGTCTTATTGACAGCATCTCGCCCAGGGTGGCCATAAATAATTTCAAATCATTTTGTTGATTTCTGGCACAACTGCTGGAAGTCTTCCTTGCTTACTCACTAAACGAGCCGAGTTTAATGGGTTGCCATATGCAAACAAGACCTGGGTGAAGTCAGAGAAAGAATGGCTGAATGGATGGGTTTGGAGACCGAAAACTAAAATAAAATAGGGAAAATGTGTACTTTCTGCTGATCATAGCCTTTTTATTTCAGCTGAGCGTGGAACCCTCTGAGTGGCAGTGACTGCACATTTTGGGGTGGGATCTCAGAGGGACAGAGGCCGACCCCTCCCTGCGTCCATCAATATGGATTGCAGTGACACCGTCACCGCAGAGGTCTGCAAGGAGGATGACATTGGTGATGGAGAGTGAGTAGCCCATGGAGAGCCCACCACCATGAGCCATGCAGGCCGCAGGGCCAGCGTTGCCATGGCAACAGCCGCCATGTTGGCTGCCGCCATCTTGTTGGTGGAGGAAGCATCGCCATGGCTGTGAGGGGCTGATCCCCGCTCCCTGCCGTGCCCAGACTCTGTGAGGTGATGGTGGCTGGCTACCCGGTGCTGCTGGTGAGGAACAAGATGGAGTTCAGCGCCCTGGGCAGTAGGTGCCCACACTACGGCGCGCCGCTCAGCAAAGGTAGTGCTTATGGGGGGCAATGGGGAGAAGCCATGCTGGGGGGGAAGCTCTCACCAATTGGCCGTGGGGGGTTTTCTATTGCAGGGGTCTTGAGAGGGCACAGGCTGCGCTGCCCCTGGCACGGCTCCTGCTTCAACATCAAAACTGGAGATATTGAGGAGTACCCTTCTCTGGACTGCCTGCCTTGCTTTAAGGTGATATGTGGTCTCTTCCCCCCTGCTTGGTCCATGTCCCCTCTGCTACCCACTGCCTGCAAGCATGGTGATTGGAAAGGCCATGCCCTGGTCACACAGAGCTACACATGGAATGACTTCAGGCATCCTACACATCCTTTCAGTCAACACCACCTGATATCCCTCACAGCCAGAAAAGCTTGTGAGCTCCCCAGAACCAACAGGCACTCACTTGACATTCAAGAACCCTATGTGCTGCTCTTGATGCATCAGAGATTGCTGTCCTCCAGCAGCTCAACAGATCAGGACCATGAGTTCCTATTGATGCTGATCCTCTCTCCTTAGAGCTGGGCTCCGTTTTCTTGTTACAGTTTTCCACCTCTGCATCCCACATCCTTTTCCAACCAGACCCCAAATTTTCCGACAGCTCACTGTTACCAGGACCCCCAGACTCCTGCACAAGCTCTTAAGTCACCATTTGAACATACTAACCCATGAGAGCTCTTATCACCACCCTATAAGTACAGTGCATAAATATACTCTTCTTCCCCCCACCCAGGTAACAGTGGAAGATGGAAAGGTGTTTGTTACAGCCAAAAAGAAGGTACTGACCATACCTGCTGCCAGTAAGCACCATCAGCACCGTGGGCTGGGTACAATTTCATTGTCTCTCACTTTCTTCTAGGATCTTGAAAGCAGCCTGAGGGTGAAGGACATGAGCAAACGATGCCTTCTCAACCGGAACACCATGCTTCTCCTGGGGGGAGGTCAGTGAAGTGGTCCATACCACATCCTCACCATAGACACTGCGAGCTGCCAACCTCATCCCCAAGGAGGACTCATCTTCTTCCTCCCACTCTGTAGTGATGCATAACAGGGCTGAGATGAGCATCTCTCATAGGTGTGGCTGCCCTGACCTGTGCAGAGACACTTCGCCAAGAGGGCTTTACTGGCAGGATCATCATGGCCACCAAAGAGAAACATGCTCCGTATGACAAGTCCAAACTGAGCAAGGTTTGTCGGTGAGAAAGGACTGTGCCTGGGTACTGTGTGTGAATTAGGGGCACAGCCCATGCTCAGAACCAGGTTGAGTGATCAGGTGATCCATTCAGGCAAGGCAGCTATCAGGTAAGAAAAATGGGTGTCATTTCCAGCTAATGTCTCACTTCCTCCTGATCAGGGTACAGCATTAGCAAGTGGTTTTATCCTCTGGCTGAGTTCTTCCCACTAGGTGTTTGAGGAGGAGCATGGAAGTGATGGGATGGGACAGCACGAGTAGCTGTGATATGCTAGTGCAGGATTTACTTCTAATGCAAACCTACTTCCCAGTAAACTGCAAGAACACTGCTGACTATAAGAACTGCTTTAATTTCATACTTCTGCTTTGCTTCCAGGAAATGAACTTAAAAGCTGAGGACATCTACCTGAGGAAACCTGAATTCCTGTGTGCTCATGGCATAGAGCTCTGGACAGAGAAAGAGGTGCAAAAGCAGCTGAGATCAGTCCTCAGTGTTCATGCCATGAGGAGGGGAATTGATGTGGCAGGGCAGAAGTGTACCAGGAAAGTGCCTCCCTGATCTTTACCTCCTCTCTCCTGCAGGCAGTGTCAGTGGATTTCCAGAAGCAGAAGGTTCACTTCATGGACGGATCCTCTCAGAAGTACAACCAGCTGCTCATTGCAACAGGTGCACAGTGAGTGCACAAAGCATTTGTCACATGCAACTTTTCTGACGGGTCAAAATGGTTCGTTTGTGGGGATTGGAGCTCTTCTAGAAACACACAAATGGGAGGGAGGAGGAGATGATAGAAAATGATGGGAGCAAATGGCCAAGAGGCTACATGGGGTTGTGTGCTCCCTTCTTATCATCCCAGTTTTATTTACAATCATAAGCCATACCTGGATTCTCTCTCTCTCAGCTCCAGCTTCCTCAAAGTCCCAGGTGCAGACCTGCAGAACGTGTGTCATCTTCAAACCCCAGAGGATTCTAGCAAGGTCTTAGAGCTGGCATCTGGGAAGAATCTGGTGATTGTAGGAGCTTCATTCGTAGGTACCATGCTGGAGGGGCTATTAGGTCTTGAAAAAGTGGGCCTTGAAATGCACTTCTGCTGCATGAGCTTATTAATTAAGGGTCCTCAGAGAAGGGAGTCATCCACTGCCTGTCTCGGTCCCACACCGGAGTCCTGTACCTGGGGCTTTATGAGTTACACAGCAGAAACTTTGAGCCACGTACAGTTCCTGGACCAGGGCAGAGGGAAATGTGCCTTGTGAAAAGGTCTGTCAGAGGAGCTGGACTGTCCAGAAGCAAGGGGGTAAGGTACAGAAGGGAGCTACGCAGCCAGGAGCTGCTCTTTGTATTTCCTAATATCTGGGTCCATAGTGCACATGAACAAAGTGAAATATAACAACCCATAAACTCAAAGAAAAGCAGTTAAGAACTGGCAATCCATCAGACCTGTTCTTGTCTGGAAGGGGTAAAGATTCCCCAGGAGGAGGGTGCAGGTTCCTACTTGCAGCAGACTTACCTGGGACATGCCATTCACTTGCAGGAATGGAGGCAGCTGCCTTCCTCTCAGACAAGGCTGCTGTCATCTCGGTGGTGGAAAAACATGAGTTCCCTTTCCAGAAAACGCTGGGTCCTCAGGTTGGAGGCGTTGTCTTGAAGGTTAGGAAAACCCAGTGCTATCCAAACAGCCCTGTTATCCACCACCACCCAGGAACTGCAGCCTGGTAGTGCCTGGCCACCTTGCTCAGAGCTCACATGCAAACCCCCAGCTTCCCTCATGCACACATTACATTTCCTAGCTCAACTCCCTCCCTAAGCCCCATCTCATGCTGGTCCTAACTGGGATGGCAGAGCAGAGGCAGACTCCCTGCACCCTGCAAATAAAACCTTCCTGCAGCACGGAGCAGCAGCTAAGCTGTCTGCCTGGGTTCTGGCTGGATGCTGCTGTTTTTATGAGCTTGGAATTTCCTAGTGAACACTCAAAGCAGCTTCCTCTTCCTTTTCAGATGCTGCAAAGTAAAGGAGTCAAGTTTTACATGAAAAAAGAACTCCATGAGCTGAAAGGGAAGGATGGAAAGGTCAGTCATGCCACTGAGGTCTCTGAACTTCTATTTTTAGGGGACACCCCCCTCAAATTGAGGTGTATCCCAGTGCCTATGTCTGGGCTAGCTCCTCCCATGTCTAGACCCTCATGTTTCCTTGCATAGTGCACAGTTCTGAGCTCAGAGGGCAGCAGCATGCTGCTTTCCTTGATTTTCTCTTACGTTCCCAGCAACACACATTAGCTGGACAAGGTCATCTCAGCCTGAGAAAGAAAATAGAGAGCAAAGAATAAGGCAGCAGAGAGGCTACGGGAATGAGGACAGAGTTTTTAGCCCTTTGTTAATGATCCTTGCTTCTTCCCCAGGTCACAGAAGCCATTCTTGCCAGTGGAGAAAAACTACCTGCAGATGTGGTGGTGGTGGGAATAGGTAAAGTGAGCCCAGCTGGAGAGGGAGGGAGCTATGGAAATGGGGAGAGCATCTCAGTCCATTCCCATTACCCAGTCCTTCCTTTTGGTCCCACCCACTTGAGGGGCTTATGAGCAATAGGCAAGAGGAAAGAAATGACTTACAGCCTTGATATGACTTTGGCACGCTCGCTGAGCTCTGTAGGTCACTGCTGTGTTATCAGAGCACGCCTTGTTCTGGGTCCTGGTTTTATTGTCGCTGGGTTAGCTCAGCACCAGCCCAACTGCTGGTCACTGCTGTAAGCTGCCCTGGTCCAAGTAGGCTGAGCAGGTACCAAGGCCTGCCTTTACAGAGCCTTGCTGCATTTGTCTTTACTCCTTTCCTTGCAGGGGTGACCCCCAACTCTGCATTTCTGAAGGGCACCTCCATCACCAAAGACAACAGTGGTGCCATCCTGGTGGACCTGGTGCGTGCCAGCTGAGTACCCACGGCTAATTCTGAATCCTTTCCCTTTCATTGTTGCATTAATGGCTTTTTGTCCTATTAGCACATGCAAACCAACATCCCAAACGTCTTTGCTGGGGGGGATGTTGTCTCCTTTCCCGTAGCACTGCTCAATGGGGACCACTCCAGCATCCATCACCAACAGGTGGCTGAGGCCCATGGTGAGGCAGTGTTTCCCAGCTCCCCTCAGACAATCAGCAGCCTCTCGAGGACCTCCAGGAAACAAAAACGTTCCCACTGATGGTCTGTTGCCACAGGATCCATCGCTGCCTTTAACATGTTGAAGAAACAGAAGGAGTTGCACACTGTCCCCTTCTTCTGGACCACGATGCTTGGGAGAAGTATCCACTATGCAGGTAGGGTGGGGCAGAGAGAGAGAAATGAAAGGGCACAATTGTCCCTCTCCAAGCCAAGGAGGAACTTGGCACCACGTGCAGTCCTGCTCCTCTGGGTCAGCTCTGCTTGGCCAGGGTCTCTCTGCCTGCTCCCAGCCCCATGCCAGAGTCACATCCCCTCTTCTTCTTCCTTGCACTCCAGGTGGCATTGAGGTGGGGTGGGTGGCACTGCTGTACCAGAGCTCCCTGACCCCACGATCATCTTCTGCAGGCTGTGGGAAAGGCTACACAGACACCGTTCTGAAGGGCAGCTTGGAGCAACAGAAGTTCCTCATCTTCTACCTCAAGTGAGTGGAGCCGCACTACAGCGTAACCAGAATGGGGCAACAATACAGAGATCCTGGCACCCAGCTCCATTCCCTCTGCCCCACTGCTCCCATGCCTGGTGCCCCACGTCCCCCTGCCCTGCCCCAAGCTCTCCTCAGCCCACTGTCTGCAGGAGGATGCTGCTGTGCTGTGTTACGTGCACCAAGGAGCTCTGCATCCTTCTGCTTTCTCTTCCAGGGACGACTTTGTGACAGCAGCTGCCAGCCTAAACTGTGACCCCATAGTGTCTCTGATTGCTGAAGTTTTATACTTGGGGAAGAAAATATCTAAAGAAGAAGCAGAGTAAGCGATGCCCTGAGCAGCAGGGTGATGCCTTCCCCCTGCAAACACAGAGCCCATAAGCACAGCACTGAGCTTCTGCAGCTCCCCAACACCCCTCTTGTTTGCAGGGCCTATGATATCAACAACATACCCTTGTGACAGCAAGCTAAGCTTCATCTGTGCACTGCCACACAGCATCAACCAGGAGTTAAAGCTCAACTTGTTATGAGAGAAATAAAGTGGAAGCAAAGCTGGATTGAGCACATGCATTTTGTGTTTGCACAGCCCTTGGCTGCTCTTTGCACTCTGGGGCAAAACAGGGGTGTGCTTTTTCCTAACCAGAGATCTGCTGGGCTGGGCAAGAGGAGACCACACAGAGTCCCCAGTCCACCACCTCCATCCACCACCTCCAGCTCACTGCTGGCAGGGAGAATTCATTCAGCACACCCCGGTCACGTTGACCTTCTGCTTTGCAGAAGCACATTTTCCCAGCGAAGGGAACTCTGAGTGAGGCAAGCTGCTCTCACAGCTGGGAACAAGACAGTCCGTGTGCAAGAGCTGATGCCAAATAACTCACCCCTAAGGACAGAAGGCTGCGAGCCGACCTTTGAGCAAGCAGCACCTGCTGGCATTGCTACAGCTGTCGTGAATATTGCATTAGCTGCTGCAGCAACTGCTTCCCAATCCAGCAACCCCAGCCCAGCTGCACGCAGCATGGCATCCCCAGTGCTGGCTGCTTCAAGGAGGAGGGCGGATGCTGCAGGAAACGCAGCCTCAGTGCTGGAGGAAAGAGTTGCATGGTTTTGCAAGGCAGCAGCAAGTGAGGCTGTGCACTCTACAGGAAGCACTGCACTTACTCACCGGTCACATGGCACTTTGCAGGAGGAAGGGTAAGCTCTGAGTGTCAGGCAAGTTCCCACAGGGACACTGTGTCAGCCTCAATCCCTCTGCTTTTATGCTCAGTGCAGAGCTGAGCCTATTTGCTCAGCAGGTGAGGTAACATTGCACCATTTTTGTGTGAAACACTCCAAGTTGCACCCCAGCACCTTCTCACATATGAAGATGGAATGAAATCCCCAAACTCTGTGGGCTCAGTGCTGCTGTGCTGTGCAATTCTCAACCCTGAAACTGCCCCAACTTACCCAGGGGGAGCACATCACAACAACAGGAGGAAGCAGCAACCCTAAGCAACCCCCACGTGCTGACACAGACAGGGGCAAAGACGTGGTGGAAGGAGCACACAGCTCCTCCATACCACACACCAACAGCTCTGGCACAGCCACGCCAGGGAGCTGCCCCTCCTCCCATCCCATGCACTCACTGCAGCTGTTTTGTGCCCCTCATTTTCCTCCGATTCTGTAGGAACTCACAGTTCTGCAGCTAGGCTGGGAGAGCACGGTGCTGCCTGCAGCCAGAGGCATTCCTCCATCATCCAACATTGAGCAGGAGTCAGTCCAGGGGGGCTCAGTAGCCCAGTTCCCTGCAGTAAGCAGCAGTAACCCCCCCAAAACTACTTCCTGCAGCCATCAGCAGATGCATGCCAAGTTCTTATCAGAATGAAGGACGTTGTGCAACACATTTGCCCCACTTCTGCCAGTTAAGGGACACCGAGCTGCTTTCTGCACATCACCAGGTGCAGAAATCCAGCAGCAGCCCTACACCCAAACAGGGAGATTGAGCCAGAACTGTGCAGCCTCCAGCACGAGGCTCCTGCTGTCCTTGCTGGGTCCACACACACGATTTACCCCATTACCTTCGATCCCAGAAGGCTTTACCCAACCCCCTCCTAGTGCCACCATCAGCAACTCAAGCAGGGAAGGCACAGCATACCTGAAGCCCTGGCACTGCCCCAGCACAGGCCATAGAACAGGGCAGCCATTCCCTGGGCTGTGCATGACTCGGCCCTGAGTCAGCAGCTCCGCAGCCCATCCCGCCCAGGCAGCCCCATCCCACCACCCAGCTCTTTGCAGCGCCAATTCCTGTAACAGCACAGATCAGCCCTGCTGTGACTGAGGTGGACCCAAAAAACCAACCCTCTGCCCACTGACCCCCGTGGGACAGAGCTGCCACCCCTCCCTGCCACCCCACAGTCCAAATTCACCACCATCCTCCCACCCCACAGGCAACGAATGAGTGGTTGAGGAAAACACAAAGTTTAATGTCTCTGGCCGTCCCAATTCAATGCCACCCCACCACGGGGTGGGACCCCATTCCCAGTTTTATAGCCCTGGCTTTGCCTGGAGGCTCCTCATCCCCACCGGGCTCATCCTCAGCTCCCTCAGGGTGCCTCCATGGGATGCTGTTGGTTCATTCATCCCGGTGGCTCAGGGCACGGCAGCAGCTGACATCCAACATCGCAGCGACGAGCGTGGCTACATTCAACAGTTCTTCAACTGGCAGCTTTAGCTACTAGAGAAGGACATAAAGCTTGCCACTGAAGAACTGCTGCCAGGCAGCCAGGAGCGGGCAGAGGGGCAGCAGCTGTGGAGGAAACAACACATCAGAGCCAGCACACAGCACTGCCTGCACCAAATGTACCCTCCCAGTGCCCTCCAAAGCCGGGGCTGACATCCCACTGGGGGGTACAACAGCCCAGGGAACGCGGGGGCAGCTCCATCCCTCCCCTCCCCATAGCCAGGTGCTGCAGAGCATTCCCCTTTACCACACAGGGAACCAAGGCCGTTCCAGCTGGAAAACACAAGATAAGAAGCCCGGATCACAGAAGCTGCCATAGGGATGGGGCTGCGTGGTTCTGCGGGGAGGATGGGGTGGGTATGGTTCTCCCCAGGCTCTCACCTCCAGCACCGTGCTGGCAGGGTCCCACCGGGCCGGGGGCCAGCAGCACTCAGCCAAGGGAGAGATTTGGTGCCAAAGGAGCACCGGGGGAACGTGGGGACCTTTGGAGTCACGGGTGCGTCGGGCCCCAATTCTTCTCTCTTTCAAATGGGAAAATCCTTTTTTTCCCCCCCTCACTTTGTCTGAACTATAGGGCGAGTTCTGGGAATCCCCTAAGCAATAGAAGGGCAGTCAGCCCCAGTTTGAGGCTAACCGGGCTTCAATCGGGAGCAGCACACAGGGAACACCCCCCAGCATCCCCCCACCGATGTACCCCCCAAAAAACGTCCCGGGGATCCCCACGGGGTCGGGGTGTCCCGGATGGGGGCGGCGGGGCCGCGAGGATGCCGCGCATTCCTGGCGTGCCGGGTACATCTGGTCCGGATTCCAGCGCCGGTCCCGGCCCTGCTCCACCCCCGCTGGGCCGTGAATCAGCACCCGGGAGGGGCCCCGCCGGCACCGGGGGGGGCTGGGGAAGCTCTGCCGGTAACGGGAGGAAACTCCCAGCCCCGGGAGGGAGCTCAGCCGGGTTCGCCCCATCTGTAAACCACACCGTACCCACAGCGGGTGCCCAGCTCCGATTTAACCGGGCCTCCCAAGCCCAGTAAAGGCAATCCCCGCGGCCAGGACAGCTTCGCCTCCCGCCCTCCGGGGAACCCGGTTCCCTCCTCGCCCCTCCTCCCCGCCCCCCCCCGGGAACCCCACGGTCCCCTCCGCCCCCCGGGATGCTCCGCTCGGTGTCCGCCCGAGGAGCGGCCCCGGGTCAAAGTCTGCCCCGCCCGAACCCGGACTGAAGGTCACCCCCGGGGGCGGCCACCGCCCGGCGCGGGGCGGCCCTGACCACAGCCCCGCCCGCCCCACCGGGACCCCCCGCAGAGGTAACCGCGCCCCCCCCCCCGCACCGACGCGGGGACCGCGCCCGCACAGCCCTACACAGAAGCGAACCCCATCGAACCCCCACGCTGCACCCCGGGCAAAGGTGACCTTTCGCAGCGGATAGAACGGGGCACAGATCGCCCGCCATGCCCCGGCTCCATACAGCGCTCCCCGCGGTGCCGCCGGACCCACCTGCGCGGAGCGGCCCAGCCCGGTACCAGCACACCGCGGCCCAGCCTGGCCCCGCCGCTCCCCCCACCGCACCGCACCGCCGCCGCCGGCTCCCGTCTCGGATCAGCTGGCGGAGTCATGACGCAGCCACCCACCGGCCCCGCCCTTAACCAATCACCGCCCGGTACGCCGCTCCCGCCCCCTCCGCGCTCACTGCCAATGGGCAACGCGTTCAACCCGACGCTCAGCCAATAAGGAGAGAGAACCGCCAGTCCGCCCCGCCCACCCCGCTGGGCGCTGGCCGGCGGTTGCCTAGGGAACCGTCAGCCCCGCCCCGCCGCGCGGCATGCCGGGATGTGTAGTGCGGCGCGGCGCTCCCGGCATGCCCCGCGTGCTGTGAGTTGGCATTTTCCAGAGGGTGAGGAGGCGGCGGAGAGAGGGGGGGTCTTAAAGGGCCCGGCCCCGGCGGGGTGCGGAGCTGGCGTTGGGCCGCCCCCTCCCGCCCGGGGCGGCACCGCCTGCGCCTTTTAGCGCTCACTCTGGTGACACAGCCACGATTCCGAGAAGTTGCTCCAAGTCGACGGCCAATCAGAAGTGAGCGCACGGCCCGCGCACCAATGGGAGCACGCGAGGGGCGGGGCTTCGGGAACCCGCCTGACCCCGGAGGCTGGCAGCGCCGCGCGATGACTGGGCAACTTCCTTAAAGGGGCCGCGCCCCGACGCTGGGGGTGCGGTGCGGGCGGCGCCGCGCTTCCCCTTTAAGGCAGTTTCCTGCCCTTCGCCCCAGTAACAGCTGATAGCAATGGAGGGGGGGCGGGGAGCCAATACGCTGCTTCCACGTCCCGCCCACGTGACTCCCACGCGCGACATGCGGCGGGAACCTCCCGCGGCCTTAAAGGGGCCGCGCGGGGAAAGCTAGGGCTGATGCCGGTCGTCGGGTGCCTTTAGCAACCCCGAACACCCGGAGGGAGCGGGGCTGCGGGAACGTGCCCGCCCCGGGGGCACCCCGAGGACAGGGGTGAGGACTAGGGTCGGGGCCACGCAGCACCCGGCCAGAACCAGCTCCGCAGCATTCCCCCCGGCGGTGTTCGGGGCAGGGAGCTCAGAGCGGGGGGCTCGGGGCCGCCCCGCACTCACCTGCCGCCAGTGGGGTCCACCCGCCGCCTCCCCCCTGCGCGCCCCCTTTAAGGCCGCTGCCCGCCGGCGCGCCTCTCCCCGCTCCAGCTGACGGCTCGCGGCGCTCTGACGTCACCGTGACCTCAGCCGCCGCGCGGGGCCCCGCCGCTCTGCCCATGTACGGGCACCGCGCCCCGGCCCCGCTCCCCCCCACCGACGGCGGCGGCTCCGCGGGCGGCGACCGCTGGAGGGAGCCCGGCTCCGCGCCCGGCCCCGAGCGGGGCTCCCCCCGGGGCTGCTTCCGTGCTCCCGGCTGAGCTGAGCCGAGCCCGGTACGGGGCGTGCGGGGGGTACGGGCGGGCACATGGTGCGGTGGCGGCCGCATGTGACTGCCGTCACCTGACCAACATGGCCGCGGGGCCGCTGCCAGGTAACGGTGCGGGACTCCCCGGCGGCGGCGGAGCCCGGGGATGCGGAGGAGCTCCGGGAGGGGCTTTGTGCCCGGCCCCGGCATGCGGCTGCCTCTCCCCGTGGGCCCTTTCCCCAGGGGGCTCCTTCGGTGTCTGCTGTGTTTCCTCTGCGTCCCTTCCCAAATCCCCCAAATACGGTGGTTTGGGCCAGTTGTAAGGAGCAGGAGGGCAGCGAGAGCCTCCCCAGCGTTCTGTCCACCACCCTAATGCTGCTAAAGTCCTGTGGTGCTCATCCTCTCCTGATCCCCATCTGAGCCTCCCCTGCCAGCCCCATCCACCACCATTAGTGCTGCCAAAGCCCTGTAGAGTCCCCATTCCCTCCTGACCCCATTCTCACAACACAGTGTTTGGGTGGGATGGGAATAACCCCCTCCAGAGTGAAATTTAGGGTTTTATGGGGTCGGTGCTGCAATCCTCCGCTTATCCCCTGTGGCTTTTTTGGGCTTCCCCCTCTTCAGGAGCCACCATGGATGCCCTCCTGCGCAGCGTGGAGAAGGACCTGAGCATCGACCGCTGGCAGCTGGCAGCCGCCTCCGAGGGCACCCACGTCACCGCTCTGGTCCCACACAAATGGTTGGCCAACCTACGGGAACGCCGGGCTCTGCCTGCCCTCTGCCCACGTCCAGAGGGGCTGAGCGAGGTGGAAGTGAGGACATTTCTGCAGCGCTCCGTGCAGAAGCTGCCAGCAGGATGGACCCGGGTGGAGATCCACGGGTTGCGCAAGGAACGGCTGATGCGGCCCCTCCGTGTGCCGCCTGCTGCAGACCCGCGGGGCGGCAGCGCCGAGACCCTGCACGGCTTCATGCAGCGCGTGGCATCGCAGAATTACCGCAACCTGTGGGGCCGGGCTCACTGCCTCTACGTGCGGCCCTACCGGCACGCTCACGCACCGCCCGCTGTGCCGCTGTTGGATGCGCTCCGAGCGGCCCTGCAGAAAGCGTACGGCTGTCCCATCCTCCAGGTGGGCAGGAATGTGCCTAGCGCTTCCCCGGCTAAGGGGGTATCTTCTGTGCCCTCCTCCTGCCCCAACGTGCTGCAGGCAGAAGCTCTGCTGGAGTCGGCTGAGATGCTCTATGTTATCTATCCCTATGTCCAGTACTGCTTGCATGACATTGTGACTTTCAGCCCAGCGAAGCTCACCAACAGCCATGCCAAAATCCTCTTCCTGCTCTTTCACGTGCTGCAGGCCATGAGGGCATGTCACCAGGCAGGGCTGGCTTGTGGGGCATTCTCCCTTCGCGACGTGGCTGTGGATGAGAAACTCTGCAGCCGGCTCCGGATCAACTTCAGGGAGTACGAAGGTCCCAGGAAGGAGGAAACAAATGCAGAAGCCAATCTGGAACGAATGAATGAGCAAAGTGGTGCTGGGATGCGAGGGGACACGGCGAGGTGCTCCACCTGCCAGCAGGAGCTGCGGGACCTGGTGCTGCAGTGGGTGCATGGCCGGGTCAGCAACTTCGACTACCTTATGCGTTTGAACAGTTTGGCTGGGAGGAGAATGGGAGACCCCAATTATCACCCGGTTCTTCCATGGGTGGTGGACTTCACAACCAAAAATGGCAAGTTCAGGGACCTAAGGAAATCCAAATTCCGTCTCAATAAGGGAGACAAGCAACTGGACTTCACCTATGAGATGACCAAGCAAGCGTTCGTTGCTGGCGGGTCAAGTGGGGAGCAGCTCCACGTCCCCCACCACATCTCTGATGTCCTTTCAGATATCACCTACTACGTGTACACAGCTCGCAGGACGCCCAAGTCAGTGCTGTGCTGTCATGTGAGGTCCCAGTGGGAGCCCAACGAGTATCCAGCCAGCATGGAACGCATGCAGAGCTGGACCCCGGATGAGTGTATCCCAGAGTTCTATACAGACCCATCCATCTTCAGATCCATCCATCCCGACATGCCTGACCTGGACGTGCCGTCGTGGTGCAGCTCCTACGAGGAGTTCATCGAAGTCCATCGCATGCTGCTCGAGAGTCGGGAAGTGTCTCAGGACCTCCACCACTGGATCGATCTCACTTTCGGGTACAAGCTGCACGGGAAGGACGCTGTCAAGGAGAAGAATGTCTGCCTCCATCTGGTAGACAACCACACGCATCTGACGACCTATGGGGTCGTGCAGCTCTTTGACCAGCCACATCCCAGGCGCATGGTGGGACCTGCCTACACTCCTGCTGAAGCTCCAGCCATTGCTCGGCCTCTCCTCCAGAATATCAAAGAGACTGTGATTTTGGAGGACGTCCAGTGCCCTGTGACTGATGCAGTTAATGGGCTGGTCCTGGAGGCTACTCCTACTGAAACCACTTGGTCTGGGGAGAAACCCATCACTGGTGAAGACGATTTAGAGCAAGGCACGGAAGCACTGGATTCCATTTCCGTGAGTAGCAGAGCTCCTGATCAGCCCAGCAGCTCTTCAGCACAGCCCTCCACCATCCCTGCTTATCCCACCGAAGGTAAAGCCATGGGTGTCCGACCCCTCCGTCGGAGCAAGGCAGGTGCTGCAGATCAGGCAGACACAAAGATCACACTTCCTGAAGGCTTCAATCCGCTCCAGGCCTTGGAAGAACTGGAGAAACTGGACAATTTCCTGGTTAAAGGCTTGAGCAGCGACATGCAGCTGATGGAGCAGCCTGGGGAAGAACCACTGCTGGGTCTCTCTGACCTCTTCCAGAGGGATATGCAAGCACTGGGTATTCTGATTGCTGAAATAATATTTGCACCGAGGATCCGTCCTTCAAAGCCCGACGCGTCCCTGCTGGAGCGGTTCCTGATGGTGCGTAACCTGTGCCGCTACCACCCCAAGGAGATCCCAGCCCCGCTGCAGCACGTGCTGCACATCCTGCTGCAGCTCAGCGTGCCGGTGGAGAAGCTTCTAAAGACCAGGTTGGGCAAGGACACTGTACAGCTGTTTGAATACAAACCCATTTCCCAGGGCCTCCCTCCACCTTGTCCCACGCAGCTCCTCAGTCCCTTCAGTTCTATCGTTCCCTTCCCCACGTACTTCCCAGCTCTGCACAAATTCATTTTCACTTATCAGGCGAAGAAGATAGAAGATGAAGGTCAGGGCCGGGAGCTTGTTTTCCAGCTGTGGCAGCAGCTGGAAGGGATTCTTTCTGAAATCACTCCTGAAGGCTTGGAGATTCTTCTGCCCTTCATATTATCTCTGATGTCTGAGGAGAATACCGCTGTCTACGCGGCGTGGTATCTCTTTGAACCGATAGCTAAATCCCTAGGTCCAAAGAATGCCAACAAATACCTCCTGAAGCCGTTGATTGGGGCTTATGAGACCCCCTGCTCCCGACATGGCCGGTTCTATCTGTACACAGACTGCTTTGTGGCCCAGCTCATTGTGCGCCTGGGGCTGCAGTCCTTCATCCTGAACCTTCTGCCACACATCCTGCAGATTCTCGTTGGCATTGAGAGCTCACGGGAAGAGAGCAAATCCCTTCTCGGTGCGGCTGAAGATGATGAAAGCGGGGGGGGCAGCCCCATGTCGTGCGTGTTTGGGGAGGAGATCAAAATGGATGTGGAGCACAGCTCCGCTGCACTTGACCTCCTTGATTATACCTCCGGGGTCAGCTTCCACGACCAGGCCTACCTGCCTGAGAGTGAGGACTTCCAAAGTGGGCTCTACGTCGGGGAGTCCCTGCAGCCCCAGGAGCAGGAGTCGCTCAGCCTGGGGCGACTGAGTGATAAAAGCAGTGCTAGTGAGGTGTCGCTGGGGGAGGACAGACCTGCAGATGGGGACTCACAGAAGGACAAGAGCAGCCTGAAGTCAGTGGACAGCAGCCAGGACCTGAAACAGAGCGAGGATTCGGAGGAGGAGGAAGAGGAGCGTGAAGAAGAGGAGCACGATGACACTGGGGCCGACGCAGAGCTGGCAGGGGCTGTGGATGTTGGTGTGTCGGTGGATGCTGGCACCTCTGTGGACGTCACCCTGGCTGATGATGGCAGTGAGCCAGAAGATGGAGAGGGAGAGGAACTGCCAGATCACTCGGATGACAAAGAGCAGACAATACTTCTGGGTAAGGCCCTGCGAGTGTTTTGCTTTTCTGCTGGGTGTGGCAAATAGGACTGAGAGAAGGGAAGAGCCAGACTTGTGGGGGAAGAAGTGGATCCGGGTTTGGGGATGTCTATAGTCCCATCCTGGGGACAGCAGTGAAACCAGCATAAAAGGTCCAATCCTCACTAAAGAGTGCAGGCTTTACATGGCTGCAGGGCTGCTGTAGGGTGAGAGCACAGCTCTCTCCAGTTTGCCAACAAAGCAGAGACCCAGGGAGCTGCCCGCGGGGCAGGCAGGGTCTGGGAAGCACCGGGCAACAGCTAATCTGCACTGTGCCAGGCTGTTGTCCTTGCGACTGTTTTTGTTTTGCAGACACAGCCTGTAAGATGGTGAGGTGGCTCTCGGCCAAGCTGGGCCCCACTGTCACATCCCGCTTCATCGCCAGGAACCTGCTTCGTCTGCTCACGTCCTGCTACATCGGTAATGTCTGCTCCTGGGGTGGCTGTGCTGGGTGCCTCCTGGCTGCTGCTTCAGCTCTTGCTGTTGACTCCTCGCAGGCCCCATCAGACAGCAGTTTGTACCCAGCAACGATGAGAACGGCCCCCTGAGCACAGGAAACATCTACCAGAAGCGCCCGGTGCTGGGAGATCAGGTGTCCAAGCCGGTGCTGGCTTGTCTTCTGCACGTGGCATATCTGTATGGAGAGCCCGTCCTCACCTACCAGTACCTGCCCTACATCAGTTACCTGGTTAGTGTAAGCTCTGCTCCTCTTTCTGTGCCTGTTGGCATGTGTGATCCTGGAGAAAAACTTTGCGTGGCAGCTGGCGTGGGGTGGGCTGGTGACCGTGGGCAGTCAGAGCAGCTCAGGCTGCTGGAGCAAGCAGGGTTAGATGTGGGTAGATGGGACAGGCTGGGAGAGGTTAAAGGAGGGTTTTCAACTGTATTAAGAAAAAAAAAAAAAAAATACTGGCAAGGTTTACAACTTTTTCAGCTTGAAATTCTTTGCTGAGTAGCAAGAAGAAAATGTGTGTAATGCAGCTGGTTGAAAAACAAACCGATTTTTCATTAAAAATTTTTTTTTTTCCTTTTGGAATGTTTTAAACAGGCATGTTTTTTTTTTTTTTATTGCTCCTTTTTAGCAGTTGCAAATGCTTTGGTTGCTGACACTTGTTTAAAGGTGGGGGGAAAAAAAAAAAAAACTTCAGTAGCTTTTTGATCATTTAAAACTTAGAAGGAAAAAGGCCACAGCTGTTCATTTAAAGAAAACAAAAAAAGCACTGTCAGTTTTTCCAGTGTGGAAGGGGAGACTTTTGATGGGGTGGAGGAGAAATCCCATTTTTTCAGCAGAATCATTCTCCACCCAGTTGCAATCGTAGCTGCAGCTGTTGTGCTTTGCTTTACTCAAGTTGTTGCTTGGGGGTGATGGGGGGTCAATGCTCTTGTGAATAGCATTTGGCAACCTGATATGAAAGCGATGAAGCTGGAGGATCGCAGATAGGATAAAGTCAGTCCTTCTCGGAGCATTTGGCAGAGTGGATATTTTGTGAGGGGAAGAGCCTCTGTGATGAGCTGGAAGATGGCAGGTGTACAAGAAATAGAGAGGAAACGGGGAGTTGTTTGTGGCTTTTGTTATTGGCACTCTTTTCTTGGGTGTTTGGTTTGTTGAGGAGTTAGGGATGAGGACAACGTAGGCAAATCTTCTGGTCTTGCTGCTGATATTGTGAACTGTTGGGCTGTAATCAGTGGTGGTTCTCAACCAAAAAAAAAAAAAAAAGTGCTCCTGTCTCACAAAGTTCTTAGCAGCTGGATTTCCAGAAGTTGGTACGTTTGCCCAGACTTTGCCTTGGATATTTCATGCAAGGACTGTTCCTCAGCAATCTGTGCATCGGGGTTACCGTAGCACGTGATGAAGACATTCATTCTTGCAGCAAGGCACTCATATGCCATAGGTTTGCTCTGTTCCTGTGTTATCCAGGCTGGTGGTGTGGCTGGCTGGTGTGGCTGGTGGCTCTGGGCTGGTCCAGGATTGTCCATCTCTATGAATTTTCCAACTGCAGGAGCAGCCTGGAGGGAGACTCCCTCCAGAGAGTGCATGTAATTTGTAATTCAGCTCTCTCCAGGCTCCTCTTTTGTCCTGACACCCATGGGTTCAGGCTCATCCTTTGAGTGCAAGCCTTGAGTTGCTGCTTGAGTTCCTCTCCCCATTACCATTGCCATGCTGGATTTTGAGGTCGAGCTCAGATGATCCTGGAACTTGTTTTGCAGGTTGCACCTGGTGGTGGGTCCAGTGGTGGCCGGCTGAACAGCCGTAAGGAGGCAGGGCTGCTGGCTGCTGTGACACTGACACAGAAGATCGTGGTGTGTCTGTCAGACACCACACTCATGGATATTCTCCCCAAGATCAGCCAGGAGGTGCTGCTCCCAGTCCTGGGCTTCCTCACCTCCCTGTCTGTCGGGTGAGTGCTGCAGCTGGCTGTGCCTTCAGCCCCAGTTTGCACAAGTTGACATCTGTTTGGTTGCACCCAGATGAGCGTGTCCTTCCTCTGGGATATGGTTCATTTGTAGAGCCTGTGCTGCTCAAGACCTTCTGGTAATGCCAGAAAACACAAAGCAGGAGGCACAGGAGGGAAAAAGGGATATGTGTAGGGCAAGCTGGTAATGGATGTCTTCTTCAGTTTCCCCAGTGGTGCCCAGGCCCGTGTTGTCCTGTGCGTTAAGACAATCAGCCTAATTGCCTTGATCTGCCTGCGGATCGGGCAGGAGATGGTGCAGCAGCATTTGAGTGACACGGTGAGAAACTTCTTTGGAGCGTTCTCACTGCTGCAGGAGCTGCAGGACCAGGTCAGTGATACGCACAGGGTGCTCCTGCCACATCCCAGCACACGGCCGCAGGAATGTGGTGGGCATACCTGCTGCATATACCAGCACTGGTGTCAGCAATGCCCAGCCCAGGCTGTGCTTGTGTAATGATGTGGTTTGAGCATCTGATCTTGGGAATATTCCTGTTTTCTCCTGACCAGGGATTGACAGTGGAGTCGCTGAGTGGCTGCGAGGTGCCGGTGATGGAGGTGCCCCTCGTGGAAGGGAAGCTCCTGGCTCTGGATCCGGCAGTGCTGATGGAGTTACAGAAGGTGTTTAACCCTGAGATGGCCTACATCACCTACATCCCCTTCTCTTGCTTGCTAGGTATGGCTTGGCTACCTTCTTTCTTAGAGCTTCTTGTTCTGTGCGCTCATGCTTGACCTGAACTTAGGAAGTCAAAGGGTGTAAGTTGGCTGGGGAAGCCCACGGCTTCTGCATGGTGGTTTGGTCTGCTTGTGGAGCTGGGAAGCCCACTGGGACTTCAGGCTGCTTTGGCTGGGAACAGCGTGTGGCTGGCTTGGTGGAAAGTTGTGTTCAATGGCCATGTGTTGACCATTGTTCTCTTGTGGGTAGTAGGAGATGATGGTGAGGAGATTCCTTCCCTGGGAGCTATTTTATCTCTTTTTCAGGTGATGTTATCCGGACTGTTGTGCCCAACCACTCGCTGGTTGAGAAGTTGGCCAGTCTCTACCTGGAGAATGTGAACCCAAAGAACCTGCAGGTGGTTGGCCTAGAGCAAGCACCAAGCATGGCAGGCTCAGACCAAGATATGCGAGGGACAGAAGCGTTCTCCAGCCCCCAGGAGGACAGTCACTCTGGTACTTTTGGGAGCGTGTTGGTAGGGAACCGCATCCAAGTTCCTGTGGACACGCAGCGTGAGGGGCTGGGCTTACTTCGCCTCAGTGCTGGCACTGATGGCTTCATTCCCAGCTCATCCAGTGAGGAAAGCACCCTGAAGCATGACCTTCCTCGCAGCACCCACATGCTGTGTGGGAACTGGTTGGCGTATTGGCAGTATGAGATTGGAGTGAGCCAGCATGACCCCCGCTTCCACTTCCATCAGATCAAGCTGCAGAGTTTCTCAGGGCATTCAGGGGCCATCAAGTGCGTGGCACCACTCAGCAGTGAGGACTTCTTTCTTAGTGGCAGCAAGGACAAAACTGTCCGCCTTTGGCCCTTGTACAACTATGGGGATGGTACCAGCGAGGTGCCACCACGGTTCACCTACTCTGAACACAAGAAGTCTGTTTTCTACGTGAGCCAGCTGGAGGCATCGCAGCACGTAGTGAGCTGTGATGGGACTGTGCACATCTGGGACCAGTTCACAGGTAAGAAGGGAAAAGGCAGCCTGGAATGAACTGGTCCAGTCTTTGTAGACAGGGGGGCCTTAATTCTGATGGCTCCCCACCGTAGGGACTGGAGATCTGCCATATAGCTTCTCCATACATTTACAGCTCTATCATCTTTTTCGTGTATTCACAGGCAAACTTATCCGGACTTTTGATGAGTTAGACAGCAAAGCCCCCATCACAGCTGTGACCACCATGCCACCTCCTTATCACAGCATTTCTGTGGCCAGTGCAGACTCTGTGCTGCGTTTCATTGACCACAGGAAGCCAGGATTACAGGTATGGAGGCTGTTGCTTTGCAAGCCACATTCCTTCAGGCTCTCCCATGGCATCCATGTGCTTAATAATGCAATTGTGGCTGGTCCAAAGCCAGATGTGATGACTCCATGAAAGCCAGCTGTGCCGCAGAGTCTTTTATCTTATAAGTGCTGGATCCCTAAGATGTCAGCCCATTGGTAGCTGGATTCTCTCTGTCTTGCAGCATGAGTTTCGCTTGGCCAGCGGGGTGAATGCTGGGCTGATCCGCTGCTTGGCTGTCAGCCCCAACGGGCGCAGCGTTATGGCTGGCTTCTCTTCTGGTTTCATTGTGCTGCTGGACACCAGGACAGGACTCATCATGCGGGGGTGGCCTGCCCACGAGGGAGACATCCTGCAGATCAAGGTGAGTGGTTCAGCAGGGATCGGGGTGAGGGGCTGCTTCTTGGGCCTTACTGATGCTGCTTGGCAGAGCTATCGGTCCATCCTGTGGAGCTCAGGGCTTTCCTCCATTCTTTGCTGTGTCTCTAAGCGTCTGCTCAGGCTCTCATGCCCTGTGGCTCATGCTATGAGCAGATGCTCTCGGTGCAACCTGTGTTGGACAGAGATAGCCCTCCCAAGCACCTGCAGCATGGGCAGGGAGCAACTATGTGTCCTGGTGGAGGCCTTCTCCTTGGGGCTGTCAGCTCCCTGTGGGGAGCATCACTCTAATGAATAACTCTTGTCCATATTTACCCACTCGGGGAGCAGTGGTTTGGGCTCGTGTCCTCGACCCAATGCAGTTTAAACAAAGTTCACCGGGGTGGGTTGTTTACTCTCTCACTAGCTCTGCTAATAAGCATGCCAGGCTTCTGTCTTCAGCAGTGTTTTCTGCTCAGCTCCCCGGTTCTTTGTCCACGAGAAGAAAAATAACATGGCAGGTGGCTTAATGGAGAGGGATGCCATGCAATAATCTCTACCCGCTGTGGTAGTAACAGGTGATGGATCAGAGGAGTATCAACAGCTTGTTGAGAAAAGCTGCAGCCCATCTCCTGAACACTTTGAATAGTGCTGGAGGAGGTTAGCAGCAACCAGAGTCCTGTAGTTTGTGGTGTCCACCTGCATGCCTTGTTAATACTGTTTAGTACTGCCAGCTGCTTGGAAAATGGCTGGGGCTGTCCTAGGGGATTGCACTGGGGACTGCTGGACTATTGGCAGCTACCTGCTCATCTCATTTCCAGGGTGAGCTTAGGGGTTTTTACTGCAAGAATGTTGATTAAGTGTCTCTCCTTCTCCCACAGGCTGCAGAGGGCAACGTGCTAATCAGCTCTTCTTCAGATCATTCCATGACTGTCTGGAAGGAACTGGAGCAGAAACCACTGCACCACTACAAATCTGCATCCGAACCCATCCATGCATTTGACCTCTATGGCAATGAAGTGGTGACTGGCACCGTGGCCAACAAGATTGGTGTCTACTCCATGCTAGAATCCTCAGCTCTGCCTGTCAGCACAACCAAGCTGAGCTCAGAGAATTTCCGTGGTACTCTGACCAGCCTGGCAGTGCTGCCCATGAAATGCCATCTCCTGCTGGGCTCAGACAATGGTGTGATACGCCTCCTGGCATAGAAACCCCAGCCCAGAAGTTTGTGGCTGTCCCACAGCTCTGGTAGTAGAGCTGAAAGCCAGCAGTGTTGCTGATAGAAGAGGCCAGAGTTAGGTGTTTCTGAACAGAGGATGCAGGAGGGAGGTGTACTTGTTAGTGAGCACTTGGTTAAGCATCCCTAACCTCTTTCTCTATCTTAAAGAAAAAAAAAAAAAAAGAAAAAAAAGAAAAAGAAAGCCATAACTGAGAAACCTCCACTGCTGCTGGGAGAAATACTGGGCATTGTAGGTCACTGTCACCCCTGCAGAGAGGTCTGGAGCTTTCCGTACCATGTGTGCCTGATCCCCAGGGGACTGAGAGCTGCCCTCCAGAGAAACGTGGACCATGGGCATCCCCCTCCCTTCCGTTAAGGGGTAAGAGGTTGCCCTTAAACAAATAGAAACGTATAGCTACTGCCATCTGCATTTACCCTTCACACTCTGCTCCTGAACCACTGAGTAGCCCTACAAGGATAGCGTTAGTGGGCACTGCCTCCTTTGGAGCTGCATGCTGCTGGGCATATCCCCTCTGCCATCTGTGGGATCAAAGCCCAGAGGATCCACTCTGTTAACTTTAGGTTCTGCTGTCTGAGTGAGAGCCTGCATAGAAGGAGGAGAAGTTAACTAGAGCTCTTTTGTTGCCTTACTGGCTCCAGAGCAAAGGCAGGTATGCAAGCCAGCCAAGGCACAGCCCCCCTATCTGCTATACTGCTTCATCCTGTGATTTAGGAATGAACTGCAGAAGGGTGGTCTTGAAGGCCAGAACTGGATGCTTCTATCAGGATTTTTGCTTCTGGAACTGTAAGGTAGGGATGGATTGTTGCTGGTTCCCACCCTGGCTGCACTGCATCTTGTTATTATTAGCGGGTTGAGGAATGCTCTGTGTGCTATGCATTGGCAGCGTTCCTCAAAAAATTCCCTTTCTCATCCTCTCCGCTCTCCTTTGTGCTGGTCAGGCTTCAGGGGAAGACAGAACAGCAAAAAGGTGCTCAAATTTTTACCCCTTTCCACCACAGGTTGAGAACCTGAGATCACAACCCAGAATGGCATTCCTCTGACCTTCCCTTAGGGACAGCACTGTCTGCTCCCACTCCTGTGTGACCCAAAGGTGAGGAGAGTGCTCTTTGACCCAGCAGCAGGAGCAGTTGCCTCACTTCTCTTGCAGCCCTTTTCCCATCCATCCCTCTTGTTATCAGGGGAGCGGGAAGCTGTTATCTTGAACAGAGGAGGAGTTTGCTGTGATTTGTCCTGAGAGGGGAAAGGGGGGCATCCATCCAGCTGCCAGGGAGCTGGGAAGCTGCCCTGTGCTTTCAGGGAGGGGTGTGGTGGTGAGCAGTTGGCCCTGGCTATCCTTTCCCATCCAAGGGGAGCTCCTAGTCCCGTGCTGCCTATTAACCATTTGCAATAGATGTAAATATTGACTTCTAATAAACTCTTTGAAAGAGATGCAGAGAAGTGTGTGTGGGGATGCTGTGTGCAGGGCTGGGGGAGCCCAGGAGCAATGCTGCACAGTGGCTGTAGCTGTGCTCTGGCACCCAAGGCTAAAGCTCTGCATTCAGGCATCGCTTGTGTTCTTGGAGGAGGGATGCTGTGAAGATGCCATGGATGTAAGGTAGGATTTTCTGCCACAAACCATCTGCTTTCCAAAGGGAAGTAGCTCCCCATGTTGCAGTGCTACATCCTGGTGTAGTTCCTGGTAACAGAACACAGATCTGTACTTTCCATTCCTTCCCACTGCTTGGGGTGTTTGGAAACTGTGATCCTATCGCACGAAAAGAATCACTGCAAGTGCTAAAATCCTCCTTAGGATCTCCCATTCACGAAGGACATGGCCAGAGCCATACCCCATGCTGGGAAGGGATTACTGTTCTTTCTGCATACAGCACAAAACCACATACGCCTGGACAGCCCTGCTGGAGTTCTGCCTGGCCCTTGGCCTCTTCCTCTGTACTGGAGCAGTGCTATGGGGCCCTGGTTCCTGCTGTGCCCTGGGGAGGCACCAGCTGCTCTCAGATGCCCATGCACGCTGCCTGGATGTGCTGCTGTGGGGCCTCGGGCACCCACCATCTGCTGCACACAGAGCCTCGTGTTTGCTGCAGCATCTGGGCCAGAGGAAGGAAGCATCCGAGGCTTTCTGCAATGAAAATTCCAAAACCAGAGAGCCCTGTGGCAGTAAATACCAAGCCCTAGATTTGCACTGGAGTTATGAATAAAAGGGTGCATTCCCAGCACAGGGAGTAGTGGAAAGCAGAGCTGCTGCTAGGAACAGCTGGCATTTCCCATCAGCACAAATGTGATTCAGTGCTGGTAAACTCAAGGTTAACGTTGCCTTGCAATGACAGCATCATAAAGTGTCTCCCCATCCCCAAATACACCACAAATTCCCTCTCCTGCCCCAAACAAATGTTTAACAGGATGCCGTAAGTCAATATTTGCCTGCCAAATTCTGAAATAGGAGGTGGTGCTGAAGGTCGGCGGGTAGGAGGGCTGGGCTGGGCAGGAGGCTGTGCCCCACACAGAGCTGTCTGTCCGGCTAACAAAGGTGCCAGCTCCAACGTGGACACCAACAGCCTAAGGTAAGGAGAAACGAAGGAGAATTTGATGGTAAATGGGGGCTATTCCAATGAGCATTAGTGGTTTTATCAGGGAGAGAGTGAACCTGGCGGAGAGTTAAAGGTTTGGCACCATGGGGGGGATAGGGGTGTTTGGAGGGAGTTATGGCAGAAGGATTTGGGGGGAATGAAAAGGTCTCAAGTTTTGCTGCCTCTGCTGGGCAAGCAGTCACAACCCAGTGAGCTGTGGGTTGAAGCTGGGATTGCTCCGGGAGTGAAAAGCAGCCCCAGGAGTTAAGTGGATAGCAGCCATGCCGACGCCTGGGTTTTGGCATGTAGTGTTTATGTTAAGGAGAAGATGGGTTATTTCTGTTTGAGCAGGAAAAGTAGTTGGTCGAAGCTGTGGCCAGGGAGTGGGTGGGGTTTCATTGATTGCCCTGGAAGCTCCCACTGTCCCATACTGGAACTGGAGCACGGGGGTGGGAGAGGCTGGGTTTGCCAGCAAAGGGGGGAGGCAAGTGCTGGGAAGGGGAGGACTTTCTATTCCAGGACTAATTGCTGGTAAATCCCTCTGGTATCTTGCTTTCTACCTGCAAAGCCCCATCCAGGCAGCACTTGCTTAGGCAGGTCAGCAGCCCTTCTCCCAAGAGCTGGGCACAGCCGACACGATGCTGTGCCCACACCTCAATGGTTTGCATAGGGAAGGAGCAGAGGCTCTTGTCTTCTCCCACATGCACAGTGTGTGTAGGACTGATTAGGGAAATACCATTCGCAATCCAGATGAATGAGGGTTTGGGGTCAGAAGCACAGGTTCCAAGCAGAAGAGGGTCACGTAAAGAGTCCGGCTGTGGTTACAGCTCTGCTCTGATGCAGGTCCCTGTTCCTCTCTGATTTCGCTGCCTTGGCGTTGGACCCAGGAGTCCTGTGTTGTTTCTGTGCAGCATTGTTCATCTCCTTATTGCTTTCTGCAAGCTCCTGCGCCAACCTGTTTGGCCAGGTTGATAATTTTCTCCCTGTAGACCTGACTAGGCTCAGCTTGCTGCTGCCAGGCAGCTGGAAATAACTCCTCTCTCGGCTGGTCCTTCTGTTCCAGAAATATGGTGTTGCTCTGGGGTCTGTTGCTGCTCTCCCTGTCTGCTCTGCACAGTCATCCAAGGGTAAGTTGTTCCCCTCCAGCCATCCTGGGGTTCTCTCCAGGCCAGCATAGGGCAAGGGCAAAGAAGTTGTGCTCCAGCTGCGGGGCAAACACTGCCCAGTGCTTCTGCTGAGTGGTGGAGGAGATTGCTCCTCTGCTGTGGAGAAAGCTTGCACCCCAGCAGGGAAAGGTTTCTCAGGTTTTCCCATCTATAATTACTGTAGATATCTCCATTACCCAAGTGGATTTCTGCAGAAAATCTTTGGAAACTTGGCTTCGATTGTTTGTAGTGACCGTGACATTCAGAGTTTAGCAGGACATTGTTTTAATAACAGCTTTTTTTTTTTTTTTTCCTCTCTCTTTCTCTCTCTGTTTTAAACCTGGATCCCTGTCAGATCTGCGATTGCAAAACTGTCTACAGAATACATTATTTTGTACCCTTCTGACCCAGTCTCTTTCTAAACAAATCCAGTGCTTGCAGCCTCCCCCAGCTCCTGATCGTTTCCACGTCCCCTCAGTGGACCCCACAGTCTCTATTTCTGCATCCTAAAGCTTGCCCCTATGTTCCTATAGCACCTCAGGACTGCTGCAGCCAGGCTGATGCCAGTTTCTGACCTGGCCCCAGGGGAATGTGTTAAGAGTGAAGGCAGAGTCAGCTGGCTCTGGAAATTCAGAGGAAATATCTGAGAGCTGACTTTGTTTTTCTTTCCAGCTTCCTTTGGCACAAGCTGTTGAGCAACAGCATCTCTCCTCAGACAAAGCTGTGGATCTGAAGGTAAGCAACGACTGGTTCCATCCAAAGGACTTGCTGTTATACTGTGATACTTGCAGTGGTTTTCCAGGATGAGCCCAAGCAGTGCAATTGAGCAGTGTCAGTGCAGTAAGAAAGTCCATTTTGTGCAGACTTCTCTTCCTGCCTCACCCACTGCTCTGCTCTGCTCCTTTGTGTTGGAAGCTCCAGACTGGGCAGCTGGGCAGCACATGGAGGAAATGTCAGTGTCTGACTGCACAGGGATGGGTAAGTGAATTATTTCACTTTTGATAAGGGAAGATGAAGAAATTAGCTAGATATGAGGGTGAGAAGAAGGAAGACTCATAGCTGATGCTACCCATTGTGCCTGGCTCTGATGGTGCAGCGTTCCTGCAGCAGGGAAAAGTCATCCGGATACTGGTGGGAACAGAAAGATCTGAGGGGAAAAAAAGCATGAGTTTGAGGGCATGCAAAAGTGAGGACAGTAGCAGCAGTGCTATAGGCTAAAGCTTAGACAACTGGAAAATGAGGAATCTGGAGAGAAAAGGGATGGAATAAACCAGACAAGTCAAGAAGAGACAGATGCCTGGTGGAGGATCTGAGCCAAAACGGATCAAGGCTGTGACAGCAGCACAGGGTGCTGACCAGTGCATGAGGCAGATCTGCAGTCCCAAAATATGTGAGAAGGTGAAATCAAGGTTGAGGATGATGAATCTATAAACAGTGAAGCATAGGACAAGTGCTGAGCAGGTGGTGCCTCTTACCCCTACAGCCTGGAGGGGGTCCTGAGGGCAGGAGAGGAGGAACCCCCACTCAAGTCCATTTTCCTGGCATAAAAGATGTGGTTTTCCAAAGTCATCAAGGTGCTATTAACATCAGGGTTAAAAGGCAAATTGAAGCAAATACTCCGTGAGAGCAAAGACATTATTTTCTCAACCTGTTTAGTTATATAGTCAAACCTATTAAGGAGGTAAGATTCCTGCTTTCCCAGTGCTATGACCTTCTCATTTCTCCCCAGAACCTGAAAAATGGTGGAGATGAAGAATCTGCTCTGCCAGGAGCCATCCCAAGCCTGCCAAATGCAAAGCTGGCAGACACCTGGGAGATCTATGGAACATCACCTTCCATCTCCACATCAGCTGAAAATGGGGATGATGAGAGCCCAGGAGATAAAACCACAGCTGGGGCTGTCAGCTGTCACGAACAGGAACCCTTTGGGAAAACCCTCTCTTCTGAAGAGGAAGGAGAGGATGAAGAGGAAAGCTGTGACATAACTTGGAAGAAGAGCCAGAAGCTAGCAAGTGGGCTGATGAGATTCAGCATTGATCTCCTGAGAGAGGTCCAGCAAGAGTCCAATGGGAACGTGATCCTGTCTCCCCTCAGCATTGCCCTTGCCCTGTCTAACCTGGCACTAGGTAACTTACTCACTATAACAGCACTTGTTTCTGTCCTTCCCTGTACCCCTCCCTCCCGGATGGAGGCACTGGGAACCAACGTGCAAAATGCAAAGATTAAATACGTCACCTTCTACTTAATCTCATTCTTGCAGCTTTAATTAGGTACTATTACAATTGAAGCTGCCCTCAGAGGGATCCTACTTTCAGATTTCTCTAATCTCTTGCACGACACAGTACGTTTCTAGAATGAGGCATTCAATGTCCCTGTTTTCCACTACATAGGCATGAACTAACAGGGATTTATTTAACTTTGCTTTAGGAGCAGCAAATCAGACAGAGAAGCACCTGCTGGAGGCGATGCACCTGGAATCTGTGCCCTGTCTCCACCACATGCTAAGCAGCCTTCGCAGGAGACTGGCAGGAGCCACGCTCAGCCTTGCATCACGTGTGTACCTGCAGAAAGGTGAGAGCTGGCACAGGGCAGCCATAGGGATGCAGGACAAAACTCGGTGACAGAGTGCAGTGCCACCCTGGGGAGATGTCTGTTTCCCTGGGTGCTCTCCCTGGGTAGTGGCATGTCACTGGCTGGCTTACTGAGCGCATTTTTAGAAGGTCTTGTGACCTCGTATGCAATTTTTCCTCTCTGCCAGGATCTGAGGTCAAAGAGAAGTTCCTGGAGGAGTCGGAGAAATTCTATGGGGCAAAGCCTGTGACACTTTCTGGGAGCAGTGAGGATGACCTCACGGCCATAAACAAATGGGTAAAGGAGGCAACTAATGGGCAAATACCCACCTTCCTACAGCAGCTCCCTGGAGACACAATGATGCTCTTGCTCAATGCAATCCATTTCCACGGTGAGCTCCATAGGTCTTACTTCTCAAACCTGATCATCTCAAGGAACAGTTAGAAATCTACTATTTTTTTCTACCAACGCTGTCACTGCATGGCATCTCCTTTTATTGCTTCCTGATAGTCAATCTGCTTGTTCTTTTCTTGTTCATCTGCTGCTCCTCTTACTTTGATTTCTTTACAGTAATGATCCCCAACTGTTTCACAAGTGCTAAAAATGTTACTAAATGCCTGCAGAGCCAGAATGCAGCAGGTGGAACCTGTGGTATTTTTGCATCTTGGGTTCAGGATCCCAGACAGCAGCACATCACTGCTCAACTTAACCAAACCAGGTCAAATGCAACCCACTGTGCACCAACCAAACAGCTCAGAGGCAGCTTCTTTGGATTCCTGACTACAGATGGTGGTTGGGCGCATCTTCCTCTTTTAACTTCCTGAGGGCTTTGCATCAAAACAAAGGCCAAACACTTCCATGGTAAATCTGCAAATGTTTTTGCTTGGTTTCGGAGCACTGTTTCACTGTACACAGCACAAAGGCAACACCCCTCACTTTTTCAAAGCACTTAAACATACATTGCTTATCTCCATAGCCTTCAGTCATCTCCCACGCTGAGGCATCAGGATTAATTCTAGTTCCTTTTGTTATTCCATAATCCCTCTGGAAGATAAGGGCTTCCAGCTGCTAGGGTTCTTGCAGCCTTGGTACTGCCTTCACTGCATTCCTACGTGCCTGGCCACTTGCTGCTTTGTCTGAGAACTCATGACAGGAAGAGTAGCAGCTAAGCAGTTTGTAGGTCCTGTTTTCCTATCCAAAAGGAAACTTCATTGGATTCTCGACTTGAATTTTGACAGGGTTTTGGAGGAATAAGTTTGATGCGAGCTTCACTGCACCAGATGCATTCCACCTTGATGATGATTTTGTGGTTTCGGTTGAGATGATGAAAGCCCAGCGGTACCCCTTGAGCTGGTTTACACTGGAGTCCCAGGACATTCAGGTACATACAGGTTTTGACTGGAATTTCCTCTTGCTATTTTATTTCACAGTCTCCAGCTATTCTTTCCAAAAACCAAGTACTTTTTAACAAGGATAGCACACATAACATTTTAATAAGTATCCTTTGTCCTTGCTTCCAGTAAGAACGTTGAATTTCTGCTTTCAGTTTTTGGAAAAAAAACCACAAACAGGTATTCCCACTAAGTGAGAACTAATGCAGTTTTAAAGCTCTGGATTAAAAATGAATGAGGAAATAATGGAAGGAATTCCCCTAAACAACGTACTGTTGGAATCCTTCAGGACGGAGCTAAAAGTATGGGTATGGTGTCTGTGAGCTTCCATCCTGCCACATGTCCCCTCCTTACCAGTCTGTGGCCAAATACTAAAATCTGATGCTGCTATTCCACCAAACCTCCCCCAGTTGGACTCTTTCCCAGCTGCTGTTTCTGTCCTATGTCTAGGCTGGCTCTGTAGACAAATCAGAGTGAATTTAAAGCATCACTTTCTGGTGTTTCCTTCCTTTTCCATAAATTCTTCTGGCTGGTTTTATTTCCAGGTGGCCAAGTTTCCCTTTAAGGGTAACATGAGTTTTGTGGTCATTGTACCAAACCAGTATATCTGGAATACCTCTCACGTGCTGGAGAACTTCCCTTACGGACAACTATGCAGGCTTTTCCCCAAAGAGATGCCCACCACAGTGAAGATACCCAAAATAAAATTGGACTATCACCTGGAACTCAACAGTGTTCTCAGTCACATGGGTAAGGCTTCTAACAGGATTTGGGTAGAATAAGTGAATCTGATCAATCTCTGTGGCATATGTTCACTAGCACTAGAAACTGCCATCCTTGTTTCGAAAGCTGTGCCTCACAGCTTGCTCCAGATAACATCAAACCCCTTCACATTCCTTATTCCTCTCCTCCTCCTTACTCTTTGCTTGCCTAGCACCAAATGTTTTGCTTCAGTGAGATGATACTATAGGGAAGGCAGCGTTCACTTCCTTCCCATCTTTACAAGCTTCTCCTATTCGTAGCCAAGACCAACTTCCTGCCATGTGTCAACTTATCTCTTTTTTTCTAATTGAAAATGGATCCAGAGCATAGAAATTGTCAAGAGAGATTGCAGATCACAAAACTTAGAACTGAGAGCTTACTGAAATAAAACACTGTGCTCTAAGTCTCAGCATGAGAATAAATAGAATTCACTCTGCTTTGCAAGCTGCTTTAAAATAAATAATAACATGTAACAACAGATGAGGGAACTGCTTTCTTCAACCAGCTTTGACAAAAATCAGAGCTGGTGGGAGAGGTTAATGTAGGCTCATTTCTCTGCAGGCCTCCAGGAGCTGTTCACAAGCCCAAATCTACAGAAGATCTCAGATGAGCCTCTCTTTGTGTCCAGTATACAGCATCAGTCTGCCATGGAGCTTAAAGAAGATGGGGTGGAAGCCTCTGCTGCTACCAGTGTCATGATATCACGCTCGCTGTCGGCCTTCAGTTTAGACCGGCCATTTATCTTCGTTGTATTTGAAGAAGAAATGGGCATCCCACTTTTTATAGGCAGTGTAAAGAACCCTAACCCCAATGCTGCTCCCCAGATGAAAGAGCTACAGAACTTGCCTGATGCAACAGATGACAATGAGTGCCCCATGCCCAAATAAGAGAGGAGCAAAACCTGTGTTCTGGGACTGCTACTTGACCCTCTGGACCAGCTAAGAGAGGCTTCCTACCACTGGTGATCTCCCTTTGAGACCACAGAAGGCAATTCCTTGCTTGTTTTCCTTTCCAGATCCCTACAGACCAGTCCTGGGATATCCCATTCCAGCCCTGATGAGCTTTTCTTGGCTGGAGCTCCCCTCTGCTAACCCTGAAAAGCTTGCTCTGCCTCTCAGTCCTGGAAGGGAGATTTCTGTGTCCCCAGACTCTTATTAGAGTCTTTATTAAGCTCTTATTAGAGTCCAGCATAGCCTGAAATCATCATTAGCATCTGGCAGCTTGGACAGCAGCCAGAAATATTAATATGGCTCTTCCTTCCTTGGTTCCTGTGAACATGCCTTCCTCACAGTGTTCCTCTATAAACTGTCTGTTTGTACCCACCTAGGAAATGACCTCTAAATCAAGTGGACTGGTAACCAGTTGTCTTCTCTGGGATGAGTCAGAGCCACTTCAGGCACAAGCTCTTCTCAGACATTGCCTTTTCCCACTCCTTGGCTATTAGGATCTGCTGTGGGAGGGTCTGCAACGAGGGACTGAGTCTCTTTATCTCCAGTCCTGTTCCTGGAAAACAATTCTAGGTTCTTGAGTAATGCTAGATTTTTCAAGGCTTATTTTATAAAGCATTTTTTAGTAATTTTTATGTTGGCAGAATAATAAAGAGTAAAGCAGAATGCATTTGCTTATGGTGTTGCACTGAAAGACTCAACAGGGAAAGGGAACAGGCAAGCAACTTGAATAATTGCAAAGATTAGGAGAAAAAAAAGTCTGGGCATGAAAGATACAACGTTAGGAGGGGCCCTGCAAAGGAGCTGCTCTTTGCTATGCGTTGTCACAGAGGATAAGGGAGGCTATGAGGTACAATTGCTAATCAGTAAAAACTGTCAAAGGATGAGTCTAATAACTGCTAGCTCACTTGCAGAGTGTGCTTGACTCACTTGTTCAGAGCTGGCTCTGTGAAATGGGCAGAATTCCTTGAATTAAAGCACAGCTCCCTGGCTTCTTGTTCTAATGCAGCTGTGCACAGCTGCAGCAACCTACCATGTAAAATTATTGGGAACCTTCCACCCCACAGAGCCATCCATTATCACTTGAAAATGTTAGACCAACTCACCATTGCCTGCCACGTTGCTGTTATTTATATATAACACAATGGTTGTCCATAGCAGATTCTGCTTCTAAACTCCCTCAGCCTCTGGATAGAAAGTATGGTGCTCTGTTTTTGTGAAATAACAGTTACAGAGCACAAGGGCCATCCTTCTGGCACAGTTTTCCTAACTCGGGAAGTCTGTCTTCCCTCAAAGGAAGGAGCAGAATGCTTCTGGGAGCCTCCGTCCCTGAATAGTCTGCACCATCTGCTGGAATAAGAGAAGGACTGACTCACTAACCATGAATTTCAGGGACGCAGGAGACTTTGGAGAATAAAAAGTACTGGCTCAAAGCTGCAATTACACATTTCTTGTAGTCTAAAAGTGGAAAAATGGCTAAAGATAATGCCCACCCCTGTGACCAATGCAATGACACATCCCCTTCGAAATGAGGGTATAATTATGGGGCCACATAATTCCAACAAGAAAACCCACAAGAATCTAGCTCTACTCTAGAGGCATAGCTCTAACCCACAGGGTACACTTCAGCTCATTTACTTATACAGATTCATTGCTAACATTCAGAAATACCATTCCATGCCTTGGGTAAGTCTTGCTTTCCTAATGCAATGTCACTCCACTCTGTTGCACTGCAACCTGTGCAAAAGTGCAAGCCCTCCTTTACACAACTCTGCCCTCCAGTTCCCTTTCTTCTGTGAGGTTTTTTTTTTCCCCTCATTCTCAGGTTCCTGAACAGCTTTGGTTCTTATTTCCTATCTTCCTTCTTTCTGCCATTCCTCCTCCTCCAAGCTATTCTTGTCAAACTATTAATTTCATCTTATTTGTCAGTAGAGCAGCCTCCCATGACTGTGCTTTGGTGCACAAATGATGGGTTACACCAACCTTAAGACTCCACTGACTCTGCAGAAGAGGCCGTTTGTAAAATGCAAAGTAATATTAATGTCTCCACTCAGGAATTTCCACTTTGCTTTCCTAAGCCTTCATGTTGACTGAGCTCTGTTCTGAAACAACATGACTAGCACAGAGCATCTGCTCCATAACTCACCTGCACCACTGGCAGAGAATACTAAGTAAGCCTGAACATCTTTAATATTATACACTTTTTTCCTTACTAAACCAAATTCATATCAATATCAGAGCTTCCACAGCACTGTTCAGGCAGCACATTGTCTGCTCTCTTGAATCCAAAACAACCAACAGTAAAATATGTCTATTGATTTAACAGAACTGATACTTATGTAATGAGAATCAGGGGATTAACAAACACACCGCTTCAGGGAGATGCTTGCTCTTCCTGCAGGAATAAAGCTTGCTTTAGGCTATAACATTCTATGCAATCGCTACTCCAATTTAAATGGTTTTACACCAAGATTTTATTTAAAAAGAAGGGTTTTCATTTGAAGATACAGACAAGATACAAAAAAAATTCTCTATGTTCTTCCATAAAATGTATTTTAATACCATGTTTGTATCAAGAAGTGACAAACAACATCAGAAGTTATCTCCACAGCTCACGCTCTCATTTTCCAGCAGACGATGGAAGTCTAACAAGTACAAACATCTCTGCTGATGACTTCTCACTGAACAAGCCAAGAAGCAGCTGAGAGCAGAGCTGTTGCTCTTCGTGTCGGAAAGGGTCACCTTTGAAGCACTGACTAATCACAAAGCAGGCTTCCTGATTTGCTTTTCCCACTTGCAAAAACAGCTGCTACTGCTCCTCCAAAACCATCCCTTCCTCTCATCTGAGGGACTGTACAAGGCCAATGCAAGCATCCATGAGTAACTCCTTGTTACCTTCTAGCAGCAAGGCTGGTAGCCCAAAACATGTCCCAGTACAAACCTAGACTAGGGACACTGATGCTATTGCACAATTTACTTTCAGCATTTCCAAGCAGACGAACAGCTGTACTGGATCAGGCAGTGACATGTCAATCTCTCCTAGCAGCTAGGAACAAATGACTGAGGAATAAAACCAAGACAATAGAACTCAGGATAGAAAAACAACAGTTCTCTCATTGTGTCTCCCAGCTGCTGAGCATGATGTGACATCTGACCACCGTTAGACTTGAATGAACCTGTCGTCCATTCATTTATCATTTACTTCTTAAAAACCCACTTATCTTTCATCTTCTTCAATATTGAGGTGCAATGATTTTTACAGTTTAATACTTACGAGAAGAAAGAAAAACCTCACCAAAAACATACTGATACTGATGAGTGCTCCCCATGACTCTTCTATTATGAAAAATAACGACCTCTGCCTCTTCCCTCGTCCCGATCACTCATCACTCCATAAGCTCCTACAACATTCTCTTCATTAACTTTCTTTTTTCTTTTTAACCAAGCCTTCTTTTCTTTTTTGGCCAAAAACTTTAAGACACATACATTAATAACTTCTTCACTAGCAACTATCACTGGGTAGAATCACTTCTGAAGATCTTCCCCTTAACTGCTTTAAGCTGCAGATGAATCCTGCTTCCCCTTCACAAGCCTCTCCATTAAATCTTTAAACAATGCTGTATTAACAGACAGAAGAAATTCCCTCATGTGACACAGGGCAGCAGTGAGAGAATAAAAGGCTTGCTCAAACACTGCAGGGAAGAACAGGCTGAACACTTGGCTCAGTCCCACATTTCAGCTGTCAGAAAGCCCTTATCACAGAAGGCACATTTGCTTTGGAAAGTTAAGCGAGAGGATCATAGCAAAAGAAAATGGGAGCAGAGCACTTTAAGAGCGCCCTGGGAAGCTGTAACCTGAAGCCTGCTGAAGGCTGGGCTGGGGAGGCAGCAAAAAGCAGATGTGGCTGCGCTGAGCGTGCACTGTCCCCGGCTCACACGCACTGGGATCCTGCGGCAGTGGCGGCCGAGAGGAGCCCAAGGTAAGGGGCAGCAGAGGCTGCATGTGCTGCCCACCTCAGCAGCCAGCAGCCAAAGAAGCAGAGGGCACAAGGATGAGGCTGGGGGCTTCTGGGTGGGTCCTGGGGCACAGGTGTCAAAGAGCGGCACTTTCATCAGGTGAGCAGCATCACCAAGGGTTGGGAGCCAGCAGCATCCTTGGGCACCACTGTGCTTCTGGAGCAGAGGTGTGCTCAGGGAGTGGGACTCCTTTTTTCCTCCCTTTTCTACCCTGCTAGTACCTGTGTTGCAGCTGGGAAGCGGCTTTTTCTTTTTGCAAAGGTAACAGTTTTGGTGGGAGTCAAACCCTCTAGATCTAGTGGTTGCACGATGCTTCAGAAGTAGCCAGTGCTGAGGGGTGGAGCAATCACAGAGCAGTCTGAACTCATCAGTGCTGCTTCGTAGGACCCCTAAAATCAGAAGTATTTATAAATGATTTGAGACTTGTATCACTATAAAAGGAAAGCAAAACATTTCACTCAGCACCTGCAGGCCTTCACAGATAGACAACTCCCTGGCACAAAGTTCCTCCTCAGCTCATTTATCAACACTTTCTTTCTCTGTCTTTCTTACTGTAACATCAGACGCTGCATGCTGTTGCTCCTTCTCTTCTTTCTAAAGGCAGCTACAGATTTTAATAGCACTCCTGAAACCATCCCACCTTTGCTCCACCAAATTCTTCTCTCTCTGCATTTCTGGCTGTGTGCTAAAGGACATGCAAATAGAATCCAGATGTTCAGACTAATTCAAGTGCAAAAAGGCTTTGTCTTTCTAAAATGGAAATTGTTTTTTGGCAAAGTTTGAGAAATACGAAGCTGGTGACAGTGCTGGCAAAAACACTACAGATCTGCAGAACCAATCTCCGTTGCTGTACTCCCAGGAGCTCAGTATAGTTGGAAGAAGGGATTGTGTTGAGCTTTTTTTTTTTTTTTTTTTTTCCTTCAAGAGAAAAGGTTATGGTCTATGGAAAACCTTCATCTCCAGACTGGACTGTGCCAAACCTCTTCCGCTTAGCATGCGAGGATTGCTTGCTGCAGGCATCCTCACAGAGCCCTGGCTGTGACCTGCTCTTAGATGCACACTGAGCCTCTGTGCTTCAGCATAATGCTTGTTCATTTTAGAACTCTGCAACAATAGAAGCAATCCCAACATTGCACCCACTGTCATACCACCAAATATGTTGGTTTCTTCCAGCATAGTAAATTCTCTTGATAGAGTTGCATTTCCTGCACCAGAAAAATCTCACCTACTCAACAGTTGGTATAGCAAGAGGCCACAAGATACAAGAGCACAGGGAGAAGAAAGTACTACTTCTATGTTACACTGTCTAAACATATGTGAAAACTTATGACCTCCACTGTGATACGGTTTTCTCCAAGGCAGAACTACCTCCAGAAGAAAAGGATTTTGGCAGGAAAGAACAGCAGTGAACTGCCTTCCACTGAAGGAAAGCCTCTGCCTGAGCAGACCAGGTCCTGACCTGTGGCTGTTGTAGCCACGTGGCTTTAAGTTGTATTTCTACCAGTAGGCGTATTTCCTTTATAGCTGCAGTTAATCTGAAACACATGTTCTTTCTGCTGCTCCACTGGATGCCTGGATCACAGGGGTTAGTTAAACACAACTCTCTTCCTTTAATTTCTGGGAATCTGTATAAATATTGCTTCAGACCAGCCGCAGTGGCGTCTGTTCTCTGGGGCATGACACTTCTGCAGTAGTTCTGCACCCACAGTGAAACCCTGGCTTACACACTGCCCTTTGCACCAGACCTGGCTGGAACAGTCACACATGCCAACAGTGGAGTGATTAAAAGTGGATTCTACAGAAGGAACAAGCTTACCAGCTTTGGATAGTTGGGTACTTGTCTCTCACCTCTAAAATACTGAATAATCCAAGCTCTGACTTTCACCTGTCACCAGATTTGGCCCAGCATTAGGTATTTACACACTGCCTTTTTTCACTGGCTTTTAAGAAAGCTCTTCTTGGTCCTTCGTCCAACTGCAAATAAGAAGCAAAGGATTCGTATAGGCTCTATAGCCTTCCAAGTACTTGCACACACACAAGAATCACAATAAACTACTGCCTGAAGCAGGAACTTCTTTACAGAACAGTAGACAGTTTTTTGTCTTCTTCCTCATTTAACAGCATAAATTCGCTAGCTTTATACGTTCTGACGTATTTAATTTTTAGCCTAGAACTGAGGAGTTATGATTTAATGCTTTTCTGGACTCTAGCACTCAGTAGCTGCCAGCATGAGTGTGGTTTAGGCCACACACGCATCTGCTTATGTGTTCAGACACACCCAGGCATGAGTGCTTGTCCAGTTTTGAAGTCCTCAGAGCCAAGGCTGGCTGAAAACTTCAAGCTAGAGTAGAAGAAAACCCAGCAAAGATCAGGTGTGCATTTCACAATCAAGAAGGACAAAAGCAGCAGCATGTCATCACAGCTCCCGTCGCAACGAGATACAGCAGTCAGTAGTGGTGGAGATGCATTCCTCTCAATGTTACTCAAACTAACTGTCATGTTCTTACTCTGTAGGTTCAGGCATGCAGATTCCAGCAATTCTCCTTCTCCTGGGTCTTCTAACCATCCCAAGTAAATCCCAGAACACACCTACTGGGCAGGTAAGTAAAAGACAGCAACAGAGAATGAGGGAGAGATACTTGAAGATTATTTAATTTTAGAAAGTCTTAAGGAAGGATTAAGCACCCTCCTCCTAAATTAAGTAGGTTTTCATTTAGCAACATAATGAGACTAACTACTGCTTTACGTAGTTAAAGCCACAGTGCTTACATCAGGAGATGACTGTGAGGCAGATACAGTGGATTCCAACCTGAGCACCACCTTCAGCTTTATTGGGACACTTTAAAGTGAAGTCACTATTCCTACACTCTCTGTATCAGTAAGATCAAGCTAATATTTCTGTGGATTACAAGAGAGTATCCGCAGATTGTTTGCCTTTGAAGTGCTTACAGTAACTGTACCTGTTCTTGCAAACTGCAAGTCTAAACAGAGTGCTCCCTGTACTTGCTAGAACTCTCCAACCACTGATGGAACTGTCGGTGAGGTTGAGGAGGAAGATCCATTCTATAAGACCCCTGTAAACAAGCTGGCAGCTGCAGTCTCCAACTTTGGCTATGACCTGTACCGCCAGCAATCCAGCCGGACAGCCACTGCCAACGTGCTGCTGTCTCCGTTCAGCCTGGCTACTGCTCTTTCTGGTCTTTCACTTGGTGAGTTCCTGCCCCTTTTCCTCACGTGCTGTTTGACTTGACAGCCTTCCTCTATACTGTTGTCCTTCTTGTTGGCAGGGGCTGGAGAACGAACAGAAGATGTGATTTCTCGCGCCCTCTTTTACGACCTACTTAACAAAGCTGAGGTCCACAACACCTACAAGGACCTACTGGCCAGTGTGACTGGGCCAGAGAAGAGCCTGAAAAGTGCCTCCCGTATCATCGTGGAGAAAAGTAAAAATCCTTTCCCTCTATCAGGATTTACCTACATAACTAGCAGCGGGTCAAAAACACTGAACAAGTAACACTACACAAACAGCTCGGCTCTGATGTTGTTGAGCCACAACATAGGCAGTGCATGCAATGTGTTCCTGCTCCAGATAAAGCCTCGGAGAGTTTGTGTCCATGCAAATAAATGAGAAGACCAAACACACACCGAAAGATACTGGTGAGAGAGCAGCTAGCATGCAGAGGACCTAGAAGAAACCCACCTATAAGGATTCTGCTTTCACTCTAGGTTTCCTGGCAGATGCTGCTAACTATCAGGAATCATAAATTACATTTTCTTATTTGGTGACAGCATTCAGCTAGTATTCTGTGTTTTGTTCCTTGCAGAAATAGTTGAGATATGCAGTGAACATCTGAAAAAAACTGGCAGCTAATTGGTTGAGTAAGCTGTGCTCATACAGAAAGCTAGAGAAAGAAGACTGATGCGGGAATAGCTGTACCCAAGCCTTCTGTTCTTATCTCTCTCCTTTACTGTTTAATAGAGAGTTATTCCACACTCCAGCATGGTTGGTTTTAGGATTTGGTTCAGTTTCTTCCATGCACCGTCAGTCATTCCCTTTCATGGCAGGTTTCAGCATACACACAGCCACAGATCTGTTTTGAGAGAACTGCTGCTGTGCTTTAGACTGCGATTTGCTGCCTTGAGATTGTTTTGATAAGGACCCTAACTGCAACATCAATCTTTTCGTTTCCCAGGACTGAGGGTGAAATCTACTTTCCACAGCCAACTAGAGAAGTCCTACAAAATGCGTTTGAGGGCACTAAGTGGCAACACCCAGTTAGACCTCCAGGAAATCAACAACTGGGTACGGCAGCAGACAAGGGGGAGAATTCTGCGGTTCATGAAAGATATGCCCACAGATGTCAGTATTCTCCTTGCTGGGGCTGCATACTTCAAGGGTAAGGATGCTGTGCACTTTGTTACAGATGTCTATTAAGCACACATTAGAAGATAAGTGAAGGAATGACCTTATTGCCTACAGTGAAAATAAAGTGCCAACGTATTGAATATAAGAAGAAAGTGATGGAACACGTGTTTAATAAGCAAGAAAAATATTCATGCTAGCTGAGCAGAACTAGTCATAAGCAGAGGAATTATTACCTCTTGGGAAGCTGAATCTTGACTTGTTTGCAGTAACAGATCAGAGAAGACAGCTTAAGCTTGCAAAACTCAATGGCAAAAGATAGAGTATTAACACTTAGGGAAGGCAGAGGTTAAAGGCTGTGCTGAACCATACTGTTGCTGTGGAAGGCATGTAGGGAAATACTGGAGAGATGTTCTAGAACACACTCCAAGCCAGCACCTACATAATCCTGTGTCCCAGAGAATTATTGCTTAGAGACAGGGAGCAAAACAAAGGTGGAGAGAGGAGTGCTTTCTGTGCATTGACACAATTGTTATCCTTTAAAATAGTTTTGTAATTACATAAGTAGACATCAACTTCCCAACAGCTACTCCACCCATACACTGGCTTGATTTTTTATTTCCCATTTAGTCAATTCTCATATGAAAAGGAGGGGCCTAAGAATGGCAGTAAATCAATAAGCTCAATCAGCTTACTTCCATCTCTATCATTCACTTGTGCCTCAACTTTTAAAGAACAAATACTACATCATATATAAAGCACAGGATTTCTCACCTGCATGTAAGACTAGTTCAACATTCCAGAAAGTCTCTCATTTTATCTTTTCAAAAAACAGGGACTTGGAAAACCAAGTTCGACACCAAGAGGACTGTCCTGAACGACTTCCATCTGGATGAGGACAGAACTGTGAAAGTGTCCATGATGTCAGACCCCAAAGCCATACTGCGATACGGTTTTGACTCAGAGCTCAACTGCAAGGTCAGACAGCAAATATTGCACAAGATCTAAACCTACTGAGGAACAGGCTCAGCTACACTTAGCTGTTAAGCCATTCCATAAGACACCTTTGCTCCACCCATCAGGCTAGTTTTGCAAACCCTATTTTGAAAGGCAGTTTGTTGATTGTTAGAATATTCTTTCTGCTTTTACACTGGCTGTGTGATAACCAGTGCAGAATTTAAATGATGCACAGATCCTACTAGCCTGTATTGGTCTAATTGAAGCTGGGCAAGAGGGGCAGGACACACAACTTTTCAATCTTTACTTCTTTCAACAAATCTTTTGCTGTAGTATGAGTTCAAAGAAGGTGTACCAATGCATGGGGTATGTCCCTTTCTTATTTATAACTGGTCTTTCAGATTGCCCAGCTGCCATTGACGGAAGGAGTCAGCGCCATGTTCTTCCTGCCTACGAAGGTGACCCAGAATATGACTCTGATTGAGGAAAGCCTCACTTCTGAGTTTGTTCATGATGTAGACAGGGAGCTGAAGACAGTGCATGCTGTGCTAAGCTTGCCCAAACTGAAGCTGAACTATGAAGAGGCACTTGGCAACACTTTAAAGGAGACAAGTATGTACATCATATTCTCTCTACAGACTGTCAGGTCTGAAAGCAGTAGGCAAATTGCTTCCTGCTCACAAGGGAGTATGATGCTGGTGGGTTATTAGTTTGGTACCACTCTCAGTCTGTACAGATTTCAGCAACAACTAAACCACTTCAGTCCAGGACTCCTCAGTTTTTTGTCAGATATTTCCACCAAGCTCATACAGTGTTTCTGAGATTAAGAGGGAGAAGCACAGTACATACAGATGTAAGCTTTTCTCTGTTACCCCATTAAGCTCTGCCTGAACAGCCATGTCCTCCTGGATCACAGCATTAGCAATGCTGCTTTCCCACCTGCCTTTAGTTAATGGAATTTTCTTTCTTTCCTCCAGGGCTCCAGTCACTTTTCACATCACCTGACTTTACTAAGATTTCTGCCAAACCTATTAAGCTATCTCATGTGCAACACAAGGCAGTTTTGGAGCTTAATGAAGATGGGGAAAAATCCACACCAAATCCTGGAGTGAATGCTGCTCGTCTGACCTTCCCCATAGAGTATCATGTGGACAGACCGTTTCTTCTTGTGCTGCGAGATGATACTACTGGAACTCTCCTCTTCATTGGTAAAATCCTGGACCCCAGAAGTGTTTAGATTCCTTCACAGTAATCTGCAGTGGTAGTGCTTGAGTGGAAAGGATGGTACTGGGAGAGATACTGGCTCCCTGCTCTGCTGCACAAAAGACACAACTTGCAAATCTTTTGCCTTTATGCTGCAATAAAAGAGCTTTTGCTATTACTCTCCACAAGCTCCTGTATTCTCCCTTGAAAGACTGTCCTGTCTGTGTCACATTCCTTCACACTTCTGTTTTCCCTAGATGGATCCCCAGTGCAGTTCTCTCCTATATACAGACATTACTCTAGTGAATACTGCATTTTCCCCTAACACATCTACCAAGCCAAAGCCAGTTGTTAATTGCTGCTGAATCTGCTCTGGTTGCCCTCCAAGTTCTGCAGAGTCCTCTCTTACAGCTCATGAGTTTGCACTTCCCAGCCAGCTGCCTCATCCATTCCAACCATTTATGTTTTGTGCTGACAAGAATGGAAGTGCATCATTAGAAGTAAAATGCACTTTGGTCTGGATAACTGAATGTTCATGACCAACAGAATACCACACACGGGAGGTTCACATCTTTACAAACACACATACACATAAGCATCTCAAGCATTTGCTTCACCCACATGCAGAAATCCTACAGCAGCATCTATTTCCACTATACCACACGCAGACCCCTCATGTTAGAACTGGTCATTTTATTTACAATTGTATCTCTAAAGAGCATCTTGGGTTTCACTCGAGTTATCGTTACACACAATTTTCCAGCCTGTACTACATGACAACCTTACCACATGAAACTTAGCTTTGATGAAAGATCACATTGAATCTTCCTTTGATAGGGAAATTAAGTCCTCTGAAGCATGCTTCTGGGAAGCTCTAACAGACAGGTCTTCATCTCCTGTAGTTCCTGGATCTGAGTACTCTGCGGACCACAGTGCACTGATAAAATCTCCTCTGCTCTCTGAATTGTGCTCAGAGCTTCAGAAACTGCAAATCTGAAATGGGAAAGTATATACAAAATAATTAATTCAGCTCCTTGAAGTTGCACAGACTTCAAACCTTCCCCCCAAGAAACCTCATTCTGTTCATGGCTATAAATCCCACCCTCCACCACCCTTCAGCAACAGGAAAAGTAGGAAGTGTTTCAGCTGCAAGGGAAGGATGGACAAAAAAATTATAAATAAGGAAATGGATAAAAAGTTAAAACATTATCGTTGAGTATATGTACCCACTTCTTCTGCATTGTAGCTCATGCTAAAATTCAGACAGTTAAAGGGATGTGCTGTTAGAAGATTTGCAGTGATCAGGAGATTAACTGGAGGGCCAAAATAGAGCAAGATTTTATTTCCTTATTTGAAAAGATGTCAACAACACTGTTCAATTGAAGTGCAAACACCAGGGGTGACTAGTTCTCAGAATAAAATAGGACAGGGAATAAACAGAGTCAGGGAATAGAAAGAGTAGGCAGATAAAAATCTGAGGAATGGGTCCAAAGAGAGTCATAAGGCAATAGTGAACCCTGTTAGGTTCTATCGACTTGCACTTGAGTAGTGGACAACTTTTGTCCCTGGACCAAACTGTCCAGGGTCCTGCAACATGCCAAGGACTAACGGCCACAGTGTTGTGTTGGACACACATGAGGTGCAGGGATGGGAGAGAGAATGAAAGCAAATTTACCCATTGAAGAGAATTTGTGCCAGTTTGAAAAGTTCATGACCCATTTCTACACTTGATGGCCCATGATGCATTTCCACAAGCTGAATACTCCTCTCCAAGTGTCTGGCTGCTTCCTGCCACTTTCCTAATGGAAAAATAAACAAACAGAACTATTAATAATTACTTTTTACAGCTACTGTTATACAAAGAGTTTGACAGCATTATGCAAAACGTGGTGAACTGTGTCTACAGTATTGTTGGGAGGCTGCTATTCTCTGAAACAGAGCAAGGAAACTACAAGAACATGAGATCACATTATTGGTCATTGGCTGCTAAGAATGTATTTTTGGCAAAAGCAGTCCTTCTGAGAGCTCTGCTGTCAAAACTAGAGAAATGGAGTAGCAGAAAAGTGAAAAGGCTAGCAGGGAAAACACTAGCCAAATTAAATCCCCAGTTCAGAGAACTAAAGACAATTTTGAGTGAGAAGACAATGCCGTACCAAGAGTAGCATAGATCTGTGCCAGATGGTCCTCCAGCTCTCCCATCAACAAATGCTCTGGTGACAAGAAGTTTCTAGCATCCATTTGACACTTCAGGAGCATTCTGATAGCTTCATCTATAAAACAGAACATGAAAAATTCATCCTGCTGGCCAGTCCTCAGCTTGCCATGAGTCATGTAATAAACTCAGTCATCTCTGCATCTTACACAACTATATCTGGATTTGGTTAGGATTCAACATCTACTTCCTCTGCAGCCTTGCTTACTCTTAACACAGGGCTGGCCAGACTCGCTTCAGGAAAGCGAAGCCCAAGAATGCATAACTCCAAAGTTATCCTGAGTTCTTTTAGTCACTGTGGAACAACGTGTGACCTAGATTAACACCCAGATCAGGGGTATAAAAAAAATAAAGCTCAAGTCCCCAGGGACATCAGGCTTCATGCCAGCAGATCCCAACTACATAAGCAACAGTGCCATCTCATGGCTATAACTAGCCTCCTGATGCGTACCAAGAGCTGCTGACCTTAAAGCAGAAAGCTGAGCCTTACCAGCCTTGCTGTCTCTTAGCAGCTCTAATGCTTTCTCCATTTGTTGCTGAAGGTCCAGTAAGCGCCGTGACAATCTCTCTCTGCTGACTGAGAGAGCACAAGCTTTGTTTGAACAACAAAGCATTTCTTCCCCCTGTGAAAACATCCCTGCTATCATTCTTGCTCACATTCAACTCAAACTTGCTTACCATCTCCATACCTCTATATTATGCTACAGAGATGCTAAATATAGTTGAGAAACCAGGTGGCTTGCTTGTAAACTGCTGCTAACTTACTCGGGTTTTAGGTGAAGCTTCCAGGAATAGCTATGACTGCTATGCAGGCCAGTCTCAGCTCACCATAGGTTAGGTTGAAGCAAGAATCAAGAAGTATACAACTAATATTCATACAAAATACACACACTGTTGACTTATCATCTGTGCTACATTTGTTTTCCATTTATATCCTGTGAACTGCAGGTAGTGTGATTCTGACCACACATAAACCCTGCGGGTAACATCTTGTGCTTTAGACTCCAGGATCCATTTTCTTTCCTAAATATCGTCCTCCCCACAAACCATGGCCATGATATTATCAGATTCCTTCTGCAAGTTCAAAGGGATTTTAACTCCCTGTTAAGGGCAGAATTTTCCCTATAATGCTGGAAGATTGAAAGCAAGAACACTGCAAGGAAGCTGGTTAAGAACAGTGAAATACTGCTTTTACTCTGCAGGGGCTTTTGCTTGTGCAGCAGAGGTCATAAACTCAGGCCTTTAAATCTTGACTTTCCCAGAGGCCCAAACATTACACATCCTGATAAAGTTAAACAATCATAACCATCGAAGAACTACCTGCATTGAAGCCTGGCAGCTAGGGCAGCAGAATGAGTTTCTCATGGACACGCTCTCGACATCAGACTCTAACTCATCAAGGCATGCCTGACAGCGGCACTCAAAGAAATACTGACTGAGAAGCTGTTGTCTCTCAGCAACCTTCATTCTACACCGATGAGGCCCTGCAAAAGGACAGCAAGGGTAAAAGGCACTTAAGAAGTACAGTTCCTAAAAATCTATCTTTGTTAAAACTGAGGCAAAACGCAACATCTTTTGGATAGCACAGAACTGGAGACTAAAAGCATGTTGGGTTCAGCAGATAAAAAAATACTTGATGCCTCTGATCAAGGCTCACACATAAACAAAGACTCTAGCAGCATTACACTGGGAATTATGATATTATTAGCAATCAGTAAGCACGCCAAGGAGGGGAGAGAGGATATCTGTGTCTTGAGACAGAGACTTAATACTTACCGTAGCAATGGAAAATCTCCTGGCCGCTTGGGATTGGCTGGGATGCCCTGACAGTGGCAACTGTCCCACTAAATGACACACTGATATTGGGGCTGCACGAATGGTTCAGAAGGCTGAGGACAGGAAAGAAGGCTGTCGCCAGGCGCACAGGCTTCTTGTTTACAACAGCACCATCTCCAGATTCTAAAGACAGAGAAAAAACACTACGTTGAGAATGAATGCTCTGTAACCCACGCAAATTATGCAATTAAGATACCACTAGATAGATAGCTGGTATACTACTACACAAAAAATAGCTAAATACCATCTACATGTACACCAAAGAACAGGCTGACATGGGACAGGACATGAAATTTTAAACAATTCCCATCTACAACAGGAGCTTTTTACAACTCTCTCCTTCACACAGATGAGATGAATAACAAACAAGAGCTTAAATTTTTTTTCTTACCTAACTCCTGCATTACAGTGACTGCTTGTGCATTACACTGTAGCTGCAACACATGCCTCAGCATTGCTTCTGCTATTATCATCAGTTCTGGAGACAGCTCATCAGATGTTTTTCCATACGTCTTCTGTTCTAATCCCATTGTAGATGACCCCCTGTTCAGAACAGCAGCCTCTAGACCAGTTTCTTGCAATTTTTTGCATATAGCTACTATACTCAGCATGCAAAGGAACTTATGTTCAGGACTATGCTTCTCAACATGCGGCAAAAGGTTGAACACAGCTTGGTAAGAACTCTGATACTGGCCATTATCATTACAACCAGGGATACCTTTTGTTCCAGTTCTTGTATCCAGTGCCTCACTGGGATGTTTATCTCCTGCCTCAGCACTGCAAAGGTCCTTGTTGCTATCATCATGCGACCATTCCACCAGCCTGCTAACCTCTGAAAATCCTGCTAGTAGAACAGTCCTTAAGGCAACATGGCAGAAGACCCCTAAGATGAGCAGCAGTGCTCCCAAGGGGCACTCTGTCCTGTGATATTGCTCCCATGCCACATCTGCACAGTTTTGGCTGCAGTACTTTGCATAACTGCATCCACAGCACGGCACAGAGGCTAAGAGCTGCTTCAGACAATGGTGACAATAGAGATCTGCATTAGTGACTTGAGTATCCCACACTGTTTCACTGTTGTCCTGTAGAAGGAGGCTATCCCCTTCACCTGGGCAGAGCACACTGACAAAAGCCTTCTCTTTTAACAGGTTCTGTCCTGGCAGGATGTTCTGGGAGGCCACCAAGTGACGTCCTCTCTCTGTATTGAAATTCAAGCTCAAGGATGAAGATGCACCTGAAATACTGCCATTCTCTTCCCAGATCTCTGACTCCCTTTGAATATCAGCATGTGCTTCTCGGGAAGGTTCTGGACAGCCCCTCCCCTCATGTATTTCAGTCTTCAGTTGATTTAACTTTTTCAGTAGCGTAAGGTGGATAGGACTAGTCATAATCCCATCTACAGTCATTTTATTCTCCACTGCAGTGAGGGTGTCTGTTGCATCCTGTAACCTCCCCAAACGCAGCAGGCATTCAGCCTTCCGAAGCAAGACCTTGGGCAGCAGCCTATCTGGATAGCCATGACTTTCAGCCCTGGCAATATCTTCCAAACAAACCTAGAAACAAAGATAAGGACTTTTAAGGCCACTTGAAAATGATGTACTCTTTTATTCCATTTAAGATTCAGCACATTTTAATAAGACTTTTTACTGGCTATGGACAGAAAGTTTGCCAATCTGTTAAACAGATAAAACTCCTAACATAGAACTAGAAAGAAAGCAGCAATGCCTAGGTAATGATGGAAGCTTTAAGCACAGCTTCAGAAACACACCTGATTATAAAATGGCTCGGGTTGGAAGGGATCTCAAAGATCATACAGCTCCAACCACCCTTCTGTGGGAAGAGCTGCCAAACACTAAATCAGACATCAGATCAGGTTGCCCAGAACCACACTCAACCTGTCTGAGAACACCTTCAGCTTCTCTTAGCAGCTGGTGCCAGAAGCATGCCACTCTCTCAGTGAGAAATTTCCCTGATATCAATCTAAAAGAGGGGAGATTTAGTTTAAAACCATTCCCCCATACCTTATTGCTATCTACCCATGTAAAAAGCTTATTTTCTACCTGCTTATAAGCTCACTTTAGTGGGCGGCCACTATCAGGTATCCCCTAAGCTTTCTCTTCTCTAGGCTGAACAAGCCCAGCTCTCTCACCTGTTTTTCTAGCAAAGGTTCTCCAGCCCTCTGATCATACTTGTGGCCTTCTTCTGGACCCGCTCCAACAGCTCCACATTTTTCCTGAGCCAGGAGGCCCAGACCTGGACACGGCACAACACATGGGGCCTCACGAGGGCAGAGCAGAGGAGGACAATCCCATCCCTCTCCTCGCTGCCAGCCTTCTGCTGACACAACCCAGGATACAGTCAGCCACTGACCTACAGCCTCTCACTCTCAAAAGAGGCACCGCTGTGGGGTTTGCGGGAGCAGCGACCCGAAATCTGACATGCAAACACTGCGAGGCAACACCTCAGATTCTCCTTGTGCGTTTCTTTACCCCGCCGCCCCGACTCACCTCAAAGTGCCCGAGATGGAACAGGGCTGCAGAGCGGTTGGCGAAGCACAGGGCCACCTCAGGGCTGCGGGGAGGTTCGTGGGCCGCGGCCTGCAGGGAGCAGAGCGGATCCGTCAGTGCGGGGGGCCGGGGGGGGGGAGGGGAGGAGGGCAGCCCCCAGCGCTTCTCCTCACAGAAATCCCCTCAGCAGTTTGCAGCACGAAGCGCCCGGCGGGGCCGCAGCTCTCACCTCAGCGTTGTCTCCTACCTGCGAGTATAGCCTGGCGGCATCGCGGTAGCGGCAGCTGCCGAACCGCCGGTTTCCTTCCTCCCGGTAGAAGCGAGCGGCCGCTGGCTCCTTGCCCGTGCGAACGCGGCCGCACAGCCGCCGTAAGGCCGCCTCCTCGGGCCTGTGGGACACCGGGATCAGTACCGCCAACCAAACCTCAGCCCTCCCTCTCCCATCCCGCTCACCCGAAGAGGCCGCAGCCCACCCGTAGCGCCTGGCCCAGCGGCGCCGCCGCCAGACGTTCCCTCAGCGTCGGTTCCAACGCGGCCCAGCGCCCGGCAGCGATCCGCCGCCACTCCTCCACCGGCAGCGCCATGGGCCGCTCCCCGTTCTAATTTCATAATGGCGGCGCCCAGTGGGGCAGCACGGCGTTCCCTTAAGGCACTTCCGCCGTACGGCGACCGGGCAGCCAATAGGAGCGCGACTCTGAACGCGCGCGCGACGTGACGTTAGAGACGCGCCGGAAGGAGGAGCGCGGCTCGGGGCGGCGGGAGGATTTGGCGGCAGCGGTGGAGGAGCGTGGAGAGCAGAGCGGAACGCAGCCATGAGCGGGCGGCTGAGCGAAGGCGCCATCGCGGTGAGGGGTCCTGAGGCGGGGGGAACCGGGTTGGGTCCGGGGTGTGAAGGTTGAGGGGGGAACGTGAGGACTGCGTCATGTCTGGGCTCGTGGAGGAGGGCCGGCAGGGGGAAAGAGAGCGGGGAGAGGCCCAGCGCTGCCTCGTGGGCCGTTTCGCCTCAGCGTTTGGTCTCAGAGCGCAGTGTGGCATCGTTCTCAGGCTCTTCCTCTCTTTTTCAGGCTATAATGCAGGGAGAGAACGTCTGCAAGCCCGTGCTGCAAGTTATTGTGAGTACTGGGGTTGCTAAAGGCATCGATGTGTAGTTTTGAAGGACTTAGGGAATTAAGGAGAAGTGACGAGCTGGTATTTTCCCACAGAACACACGGGCTATTGCCACAGGAAATGGGCCTCCTCGGTACCGAGTGCTGATGAGCGATGGGGTGAACACGCTCTCCTGTGAGTATGAGGTGTTTGTAAGCGTGGTGGTGCCAATGGTGCTACAGCTTCAGTGTAACGTCAGGTTCCATAGCAATCGAGCCAGTACAGAAGAAAGTAGGGTGTGTATGGGGAGCACAGGCTCTGCCTGAAGTGTGCAGCTGCATTGTAATGCTCAGGGAATTCTAGATGTGGTTTTGTAACGCTGATTTTTAAAGTAATCTAGCTCAGTCTTCTTCTGATGTTAGTATATGATTGTGAAATCATATCGTTTAGATTAGATATTAGAAAGAAATTCTTTACTGCGAAGGTGGTGAGGCACTGGTTGCCCAGAGAGGCTGTGGATGCTCCCTCCTTGGAGGCGTTCCAGGCCAGGCTGGATGGGGCTTTGAGCAACCTGGTCTAGTGGGAGGTGTCTCTGTCTATTGCTCAGGGGTTGGAACTTAATGATCTTAAAAGTCTCATCCAACCCAAACCATTCTATGAATCACAGGGGTTGGAAGGGATCTCTGGAGACCCTCAAGTCCAACCCATCTCCTAAAGCAGTTTCCTGACAGTAGGTTGAACAGGAAAATGTCCAGGTGGGTCCTGAATATCTCCAGATGAGAAGACTGCACCACCTCCCTGGCAGCCTGTTCCATTGCTCTGGCACCTTCAGTAAAGAAGTTCTTTTGTGTTTGCATGGAACTTCCTGTGCTCCTTTCCAGTTTTTGGCTGTTGCCCTTGTCCTGTTGCTTCACCCCACTACACAGAGCCTGGTCCCATCCATTTAGCTCACACACTTTCAATATATATAAACACTGATGAGATCAGTCATTGCACTCTTAGAAGTTTGGGGAATGAATACAACATAATTTATATTCAGGGTTGCAACTTATTAGCTGTTATACTGTTTTCTATGTGCTAATTAACTGACCCAGTCGTAGATCTAATGTAATGCTTGTGGACTGGGACTAGGCAGCCCCTTTAATACCAGCATGTGTTAATGTCTTTAATGTTCTTCTGTCCCTGTAGCATTCATGCTGGCGACACAGCTGAACCCCCTTGTGGAAGAGGAACGTTTATCAGCACACTGTATTTGCCAGGTTAACAGATTCATTGTCAACAGCTTGAAAGATGGAAGGTACATGCATTTCTTTAAGTGTGGTTCTACACAAAGGCAGCTGTGCTAATGGATGCTCTGTCCTGTGGGACTGAATGAAGGCCAAATCTTTTTGATTAGGCATTTCTGAAAATAATAAGTGCAGGAAGGAAAGCACACAGCGTAAGCACTTGCAGAAAGTAACTCAGTAATTGAAGGCCTCCAGGTGGAATACTCCAAATTGTACTGCTTCGTTTCAATTCACTTAAAACTACCTGCTGTGGAACAGAAGCAGTGAAGGTTACGTGGTGTGAAATCTTTGATCTTTTGTTAGACTTTAAGAGAATTGAGATAGGTAATGTAAAATGAGAAGTGATCGGAGAGAAGTGATTGTCTAAAAATGATGTATGTGTGGGAGAACACGATCTGAACTTCTGCATCTGTTTTTATTCCATGTTTTTTTGTAGGAAATACAACTTTTGAGGCAGAGTGGATTCTCTTAAGAAATTTGGCATGGTTTTAATGCTTTTAAAACGCTGTTGTTTCAAGGCATTTCTCTGTGCCCATTCATCCTGCTGTCAATGTCCTTGGTGAAATGTGATACTTTTTCAAATCTACTTGTACAACATGAGAAGGTTAAATTGATAGTGGAGAGCTTTTGTTTTCTATATTCCCTTGTACAAAGAATCAGCCCCTAGTGGATGGTTCTCATATCTGCATGAGGAGGATACTCAGAGCCTGAAAGACTTACAGAGGGAGTGAGTCTTTATTACTGTCTATTTTGTGTCTGTAGGAGAGTGGTTATACTGATGGATTTAGATGTCCTGAAAACTGCTGATATGGTTGGTGGGACTGTTGGCAACCCAGTGCCTTACAACGAAGGTGAGTCTCCTCTATAAACAAAAACCTCTTGTGAGCAGGCTGCCTCTTATCACACTCCTTCAGCTATCTGTTTCTTTCTTCTCATTTAAAAAGAAGCAGTCAAGCATGTGCGACTCCCTTATGCTTGGAACAGAAATGTCCCCGTCTTGAAAATCCTTGCTGTCTGTGTGACACAAAGTATGGTTTGTTCATATTTCTGTAAGCTCTGCATCTTGGCTGAAGCTTCCATCTCTAAGGAGTATTGAGGAGTGTCTGTGCTTTGTGTTAGCATTGACAGGTTTGTATTATGTGTTAGTGGGCTTTATGTAGAGATCCAGTGAGTGTGTGAAAGCTATTCTGTACCTCTTTATAGTGAGTAACCAAGGAAGGTAGGATTTCTTCTATCTGGGAAGAAAATGTCTGGAAGAAGACGTAATAATGATCTATAAAACTGTAAGATGGCACAGAGGGGATGAGTAAAGAATGATGAATCTCTTTTCTACATCCATTTGATACTCTTTAGTTCTCATATTATCAACTAACAGTTCTAAAACAAAGGCTGTACTGCACCTCCCAGACAGCACATAACTAAATTATAGAACACGTTGCTACATGAGGTAGGTGCCAAAAATTGGCAGAGGTTCAAAAAGCAATTACATGCAAAAAAAAAAAAAAAAATCCATTAAAGGCTGTTAAACATAACAATACATCCTCTGCATGAATGGAAGCACTGAAACTGAAATTGCCCAAAGTAGATAGGTGACTTATGGTTATTGACTTATGGTTATGAAAACATGGCCAGCATGCAGGCTGTCCTGAGTACCTGTTCCTTCCCTGCCATCTGAAAAATGATGATGTGCTGGATGGCCCTTGGTCTGACCTACTGTGAATTATTAGTTTGACGTTGTGTGAATAACTGCGTTCTTCATTTTCACATGCTAAATGAATTCTCAGGCAAATGTCTTTTTTTTTTTTCAAAATAATGTATTTTTTTTCCCCTGAGATGTTTAGATGTATGCTCCCTTCTTGGAGTTTTCTTTCCTGACAAGAGAGAGGATAATAAATGCTTAAAGAAAATATTTGAGCTTCTCCGTTGTTGGCACACGTACAGATAATGGCTGAAACTCAACAGCAAATAACTCTTTTTTTTTTTCAGGGAATTTTTCCATTTTTCTTTCTCCTGGTGGAAACGAATCAATTTGTTTTTACTGTTAAGGAACCACACAGTAGTGACAGCAATTTCTGTAAGATATTTTGGACAAATGGTGGTACATTCTGCAATTCTGGTTTAAGATCTGCTTTACTAACTGAAGTAGAAATAAGACTTTGTTGCCAAGACATCTTTCTTCATCAACTTTTCTTTTTCCTGGGGAATTAGAGATGCATTTGTTAAATGAGCCTAAAGAATCCTTTGTTCCTCTGATAGTTACTTAGCTAATTGCTGTTTAAAAAATGTGTTGACATCTCAGATTTTATGGCTTAATCTCACAGTTGCTGTAGAGACCAAGATATTTGGAACACCTATTGAGCAGACTGTATTGTCTTCCTCTTGTATCACTTGCCTGTATGATACAGGAGCACGTTTCTTGTGAACTATGGTGTTCTTGTCATATTGTTGCTTAGAAACAACAGAGAATCTTCTGTCTTATAGAACTGAGCCAAAAATACATCCTTAGGAGTATAAATTCTGGTAAAATTCAAGTTATTTTGGTGAAAGTTCTGTTCTTTGCTTTGACACACAAAAGTACTCAGCAATGAAGGCCTCAAATATAGATGGTTAAGAGATGCCAAATTTGCTGCAGGATATGCTTTGCTTTAACAGCAACACAATTGTACAGAATTCACACAGTGATGGTGTTAGGGTTTGTTTGTTTGTTTTTAACATTAAATAACATTTCAGTTACAGAAAACAAGTTTTACTTTAAATACTGATCTCAAGTTGCCAGATTAAGTAATATTCTTTCCTACCCCAGAAGGACCCAGGCAGTGAGGAGGTTGCTTTTGACCACTTTGCAGTTGAGCAGTAGGTGGTTAATCTGCCTAACAAGAAAGCTGGAGATGCAATCTTCTTGATACATACCATAAAAACTTCTCAGGCAGCTTTTCATTATAGTATTGAAAATTAAGATGGAGCAGTTTAGTTCTTTGTACAAAGCTACGTGGTAATGTTATTACTGTCATTAATCTCATTGAAATTGCTCTGATGTTGGACTTCATTCTTACTGTAACAATTACTTGCTACTTATATTTAATTTCTGTCATTAATCTTTCAGTGTTGAAATGCTTGTATACTTATACATTTGCTTTTCTTCCTGCTCTTTCCACTATTGCTTTTTGGTGTGTGTTCTTTCAAAGTGCATCTCCTCCTTCTTCCTCCATTTGTGCTGCAGCTCAGCCCTGGGACAGGGACATAGCAGGGCCTCTCAATAACAGATTGTTGGGACTACAGCTACCACATTAGACTGGGCTGTGTAGCCAAAGTCTTGGGTTCTATGAAGACAATATATACAGCAGAAAAGTGATGAGGTATTTTAAGTGTTGGGTTTCCTTCATTTGCACACTTCAGTTCTTGTAACTTCTTTCCTTGGCCAGACATATTTTCTCTTAAGTGTTGTCTTTTTCCTCTTCTCTTACTTGCAATGAATTTGGGGTTGAGCACTGACTCAGTCCTCTGATTAAGTGAGGCAGCTGAAGGAGGGGGAACTCTGGTTTCTCCATCTAGTGGATTCTGCAGTAAGTGCACGTTGCTGTTTGACGTCACACTGTTGCTAGGGAGATTTCTGTCTCTGCTGGGATGAGAGGAGCAGGGTGGTTTTGTGCTGTTACCTTGGTCTGGATTAAAAGTAACCAGAGGGCTACCTGTGTAGAGTAAGCAGCATCAGGCTGTGCTTTAACCAGGGTAGTAGTGTCCTTCTGTGCTATCCTTTCTTGCCATTCTGCTCTGGGATTCTCTGCTTTGTTCCTTGCAATGCTTATAGGCTCAATCTCACTTTTCTACTTTCTACACCCCCAGATCAGAGAGGCTTTGCCTACCTTGGCCAAGGATGTCCTGCAAACTGGTGGCTGAAGTGTTAGCTGTGCCCAAAGAGACAATGGTGTTGGGTATTGACTGACCTAGAGGCAAAATATGTTGGGAAAATAATTGTTCTTGTGAATTTACTCCAGTTTTTGACCTATGGATTATTCTTGTAATGTAATGTTTTTCTACATGTGTCATTCTGTACTTTCTCTTGTAGTTTATTACGGATGTAATCCAAGTAAAAGTCCAGTAGCCTAAAAAAATACACAAGATGTACTCACTGTGGCATGCTTCTTATGCAGTGTGCCATTGTATCCCAAGAATCCCCATCACCTCCCATCACTTCTTCATGTTTTGGAAATAAAATGTAGCAAGTGTTTTCTATAACTACAGGTTTGACTTTACCCAGTGGTTTTTTTGGCCTCTGAATTTTAAGGAGGAGTTCTCCCTACGTTTAGTTCTTTTTTTTTAAATGCTGTCTGTTAGATAGTAGCAGAAACTACCTGTCAGAGCTATAGAAGCCTATAAGAACTGAGAAGTTGTCAGGATTACTTCAGTGCTGTCCTTTTAAATAACTGTCAGTGCTGAATTCTTCTTAAGTAGAAAGCAGTTGCTTGAGGAAAGAGATCTGACTGAAATTCCTCCATGTTAATATTGTTCAACAGATAGCTTACTGCTGCTGTGCCCTGTAACACCTGAGTTTTAGCATGTGTTCTGTGTTTAAAATCTTGTTTTCATGCAAACCTAATTTCCTGAAAATGCTGAAGGGTGGTTTTTAATTACTCTGCTCCCTGCTGTCCTAAATGGTCTCTTTCAATTTGATTACCAGGGCAGGGACAGCAACGTTCTTCAGCTCCAACAGCCAACACAGCACCCAACAAACCACAGCAACCGAATGGCAATTTGTCAGTAGCAGGTAAGAATAATCCTGGGTGGGATTGTTGTGGACAGCAAAACTTAAAATAAAAAAAGAAAAGAAAAAGGGCCTTTCCATAATAATGTTGCAGAAGAAACTACATCAGACAAACCTGTAGCTTGAAGAGATGAGTTGTCTCAAGAGGCTACTATCATTTGAATCTTAAAAATAAAAAAAATCTGCCTCATTTCCCTCCCCTACCTCCCTTTCCTAGGTTAAACAAGTAGGAAACAGCTCTGACAAAGCAGCATGAACTGAACATCTACTCTGATGCAATTCTGCATTCTTGAAAAGGTGCTCTGTGGGCACCCAAGTCAGCTACAATTTGTAGCTGGCTGAAAGTTGTGTTGTCAGTGCTGAGCTATTGAGGCCAAACAGCTTATGTGGTGCAGGACATGTTTTGATCAAGATTTTAAATAGCAAGATGCTGAAAAAGGCAAGCAACCCGTAGGCTTATTTTTAAAGCGATGAGGTTATCGAAGTCCAACCCTTGGTGCTGCTTTCACCTTGGTGTTTAGGAATCATTTTGGTATTTTGAAATTGTAAAATTTTGACACTTGCTATTCTAGCAGAAAACAAGTTATCATCAGCTTTAAGGGCAGGAAGGAAAAAAAGTCCTACATTTATACATTAACGAGGTTCTGTTTAGAACTAGTAGCATTGCCTTACATCAGGAGTGCTTTGATTGTGGGGTACCATTCCTTCCTTGTTTGTCCAAGTTTAGATCCAAAATGTGATGTGCCATATTTGCTGCCAAGTGGTTGTTTGCCATCTAGATTGACTCTGACCTCCATCTTCACTGTATGTGCTTTTAAGGTTTGAGTGAGTCTCATTTGCAGCCTAAAAAACTGTTGTGACGAAGAGCGGGAGTGATTCATCAAACTTTTATATTATAGCATGTTGAATGAGTTGATCTTAACCTGCATTTTTGTCTGCATGGCTGAAATGCTGTGTGCTTTGTTGTGTTTGTTTTATTTTCTCTTTTTGAAAGGTTCTGCTGCTCCAAAGTACCACCCTCCCTCAAACCAGTTTAGTAAAGCCAGTGCTCCCAGCTCAGTGAAGACACCAGGGGGAACGCAGTCCAAAGTAGTGCCCATTGCCAGCTTGAATCCATACCAATCTAAGTGAGTTATAATGGTTTGCCAGGTATTTCTGGCTGTCTTATATTTACAGAGATGTATGAATCTCTTAAATCATTCTTTATTAAGTTTGGTCTTTATCTGTTAACATAGGGGAGAGGTACAGAGGAACAGGGCAACGAAACCATAAAACCTACAGAAATAGCTGTGCAGGTTTTGTTTCATCAGCACTTTGAAAATCTGAAAACTTGGTGAAGTTACCCTGCTGAGCTTGATAGCTTTTTAATATTTTAGTTGAGAAGTAATTTGATTCACCTTTTTTCCTGAAGTGATCTTCTTTTTGGTAAGGTAATGACAGAACACCTCAGTAAGCTATTCACTGTGGCTACTGTTTTGTTGAAAAAGCTTGAGGATGTAATTATTTTGTGAATGACAGTTTTTAAATTATGCAAACTGATTTGATTACCTAAGTTTAAATGCAAATCATATAATTGGGCTCTTGAGTTCTAGCATGGATTTTCAGAACAGACAAGCTGTTGTATGAGAAATCTACCCTAGAAGAGTGAAAGATTTGAGGTGTGCTGCTCTGCAGAAAGATTATTTGCTGCTGTGTCCTACTGGATGTTTTATGATTGGCTTTGTTGTTGCTCTCTATATAACTTTCTGCCTTTAATGGTCGAGGACATTAAAATAGCAGCAGAAAGGCAGGTAGAATTGCTGAGGTGCAGTGGAAAAATTGTGGCTTTTTAAATAGTGTCATTCCAGTTCCAAAGGTTGGTAAATTCAATCTCTTCTAAAAATAAATTAAAAAAAAAAACATATATAAATAAAAGAGGACATGGAACAGCTCTTATTTCTTGCACAATTTCAGGTGGACCATTTGTGCTCGTGTTACCCAAAAAGGGCAGATCCGCACATGGAGCAACTCCCGTGGTGAAGGGAAGCTCTTCTCTATAGAGCTGGTTGATGAGAGTGTAAGTGTTCTGTATTGAGAAAAAGATAACGGATGCCAGACGCTGATGAACCCTTCATAAAGACAGAATAGAAGAAATAAAGTGTGTTATAGAAAATGTGTTTTTTTTATTATTATGACTGAAGTTCATATTCTATATTCATTAACTCGAACAGCAGTGATCCAGTCCTTATCCAGAATGAAGTCTTATATGTATGGCGTTGCTGATTATTTTTCATCAAAGTCTGTAGTATGTGACTCAATTTTTGCAGCTTCAAAATATGGTTGTTTAGGGAAACAGACAACCTAATACTTTGTTTGTCATCATTTCCTTCAGATTGAGAATGAGCTCTCACCCTTACTTAGATACACGGTACAAAACAAGGAGTGAGAGGAGCGTCGCCTCCAAGTTATAAGCTTTCATTTTCGTGAGGAAATCAGGCTATAAATTATTGTAATACTCGGAAATTTCATCTGTGGTTTGTTTGGGGAATGGTATCTGGTTAATCCAACTAAACTTGCAGTTTGTCAAACCTCTTATCAAATTACCGCCTTCTGTCGTGAAAACAAACAAGATTCTGCAAGATTATATTTAGTATAAAATGTGAGGTTAATAATGTAACATGTTGTCATCAGCCATTTGTTTTCTCTGCGTGCTCTTAGTAGTCAAATGTAAAAACAAAAAAATTAGGGAATTTATAGTTGTTATTAATAATTACTTAAGGACTTGGCATTGTTTATGAGCAGGACTTAGCTCAAGATACTGTGTGCTAACTTGTGGAGCTAGGTGATCTATTCAAACTTCTCTTTCCTGTAATGTCAACTAATGCTAGTTTCAAGAGTTCAGTGCTGTCTGTGTGATAGTAATTCCAGAGCTCTAGGGATGCTAATGAGACTTGAGTCTGAGAATTGATGGTCAGGTGTGGAATATGTCACTCTAGCTATAACTGTAAATGTAAGGAGAGTGTTGTCTGTTTCTCAGGTGTCTGGAGCTAGCCTGGCAGCCCATGCTGCCTGTAGAACTGATGCCACTAAACACTGTCAGGGATTTCTTAATACAGTTTATTTACTTATGCTGAATTTCAGTTCTGACCGCCTCTCCTGTTTTCCTGCAGGGTGAGATTAGAGCTACAGCATTCAATGATCAAGCAGACAAGTTCTTTCCTCTCATTGAACTGAACAAGGTACGGTGGTGTTGTGTTTTCATGGTCTGACATGAGCTAGGAAAGAGGCACTTCAGCATAGCAAGGATTTTTAAAGGTGAACACAATCTATTTTCTCTGTCTGACTTCTGATAATATCCTCTGTTTCATTGCTTTCTCCTCTAGGTATATTATTTTACCAAAGGCAATTTGAAGACTGCTAACAAGCAGTATACAGCTGTTAAGAATGATTATGAGATTACATTCACTAATGAGACTTCGGTTGTGCCCTGTGACGATGCCCAGCATCTTCCATCTGTTCAGTTTGATTTTGTATCCATCTCTGACTTGGAGAACACACCCAAAGACTCAATTGTCGGTCAGTCTGAGTAGTGAAATGACATGCTATAAGACTTTGAAACTTTATTTTAGTACTGTGAATACTGGGGAGGCAGTGAGCAATAGGAGGTGAACTTTTGGGTGGATTTAGCTTGTGGTGGTTGCTGTTGAAAATGCCTTAGGCAATTTAATGGTTAAGGTGTCTTTATCCTATTCAGCTAACAATATATACTGATTTCTCTGCAAAATTGTGCTTCAAGCAAAAGACAGTAAATGCTACTTGTTTATTGTCTTAAGATCATTGTTTTCCACAGAAAAGGGTTGAAAGAAAAGTGTCCTTGCTCAGCACGTGTGCGTTTCATACCTTCCATGGTCTTGCTTGCTTTCACTATCTAATTATCTCGTAGTGATTTTGGCATACTGCATTGCATCCCAGTCCAAGTTGCATGACTGTTTTGGCTTGCTTTGTGAAGTATTGGAGGTTTGTTTTTCTGTAATTTGTTGGGCAGAGTACTCCGGAAAAATCAGAGGCTTGGGTGGGGGCGAGGGAGCTCAGGTTTCACAGGCACAAGATGCATGTGATTCAGAGGCATTCAGCGAAGAATTTTAAAGGTAGACCTATGATGTTCAAAATAGGTTTTTATTAGGGGGTGCAAAGGGCATTGCATTACTTCTTGCTGCCAAAACGTGCCGACTTCACAGGAATCACAGCATGGTTTGGATTGGAAGGGACCTCAGGAGGTCATCTAGTGCAGCCTCCAAAACTTGTTCAAGTTGCAGCTTCTGGTCTAGAGGGCTGCAGCAAGGGCAGTAGCCAGTTGCTTCTTTGTGTTAGTCGTTTTGAAGCCCTCTGCCCAAGAGCCTTCTGCTTAACCACCAAGGGCATGTTTAAGCACAGCAGGAATCGGGGGTGAAGTCCTTTGGCAGAATGTGATGGAAAAAGATTGTGATGCCTTGATCTCTTTAATGTGGTGAGGCTTGCATTCATGAATATCTTAATGAATTCGTCAACAAAATTAAAGCACTGAAGAATTCTGTAGTGGAGCACTCCTGCCATAATACACTTAATTTCCATATCAGATTTGATTTGAATAGGGAGCTGGGATATTACAAGGTAAAAATCTGACACTAGGAATGAATTCTTCTCTTGTGGTGTTGTATTCCCCAACTGTGACCCTTGAGCAACTCTAACTAAATCGTAACTCTTTTTCAGATGTAATTGGAATTTGTAAGAGCTATGAAGATGTCACTAAAATTGTAGTGAAAGCTAGCAATAGGGAGGTATCGAAGAGGAATGTGCATCTGATGGATACATCAGGGAAACTGGTGACAGCTACGCTATGGGGAAATGAGGTATGTGCTCTCTTACCTGTTCTTAAGCAAAGGTTTCTTTGTGTAGGGTGAAGAAACACACACCGTTGTCATCTAAGATGGGTATAGTACTGAGACAGAGTCCTAGGTGTTGGAGGATCAGGGGTAGAAAGAAGGTGAAAGACTGTCTGGTTTCATTCAGGTGTGATGTTCGTAACCTTTTTCTGACAGACTGCTGACATGATCTGACTAATGTGTTCTGAACAACTGCAGACATGATGTCTCAGGCACAAAGACTGTAGATAACAGGTTTCTGGTTTAGAAAAGGATATGAGTTGGGGTTTGATCATGGAAAAGCCGATGGCTGCAGATGTCTTGTTTGTGAGGAGTTTTATTCTTAGGGTAGGGTACTTGTTACCCTGAATAAATTGCTGCTTAACTAGGGGTTTGAAAGGCTGTATCTCAGACTAAGAGTTTAAAATGTCAGAGCTTTGGGAATGGAAAGTTTGTGTAGTTACTGTGAACTGCTCCTTTATCTTGATAACAAACTGCTTTGTTTTCCAAGGTGCAGATACTTAGGGATTTATGTTCTGGTCTGTAAAATGGGAGTCATCCTGCCAGCCTGGCAGTGGTGCCTCGTGGCTAAATGATGGAGTGCTCTGATACTGTAGGTGGCTGAACTTTATTAACCATCTGCTGATGTAAACGAAGTAAACTGAGGTTCAGTATCATAAAGCTATGAGGTTGAACCAGCACGTTACTGGAGAGGTTACTAGTTATGTAACTCTCAGATCAGGGATCTGTATTTTAGGAAGTTAAATGTTTGCTTTGTTGTGGAGTAAAGGTAACATAAGCATTGAGGGGAAGTGACTTATTGCTTGCAGCTGGCACACCTAGCGTTAGAATCCATATCTCCCCAATAACTCATTGCCTTATCTGTCAAGATGTGTGTTCTTTTTGTATCTCATGGATACAGCAAGTGCTTTTGCTAACTCCAGCTCATTTGTGGTCCGTAAGCACATGATCCTTTCCTTGCTTGTTAAGTGGTGTGGTGTCCAGGAAATCTATACCTTTCAAAACCTCTCTAGTGCCGAGAGATTCTTTGTTAGTGTCAGACTTTAGTTGGATAACAAACTGATAGCAACTGAACAGCATTAAAGCAGCTTTATGAGATTAAAAACAGAAAATAGAAAGCTGAGGAAAGTGTTTGGTCAGCATACCTATGCTTCTTAAGCTGTAGGTGAAGAGACACGATTGGCTCAGTCAAGCCAAGTGAGTTATTTGATGTCCCATAGAGACTAATTTGACCAAATAACCCCTGTTTGGAGAAACCTTCGTTCCCATAGCCCATCTCCCTTTCTAAAATCCATGTTTAAAACTCTTAATGGCGATGATCAGTCCCTTTTCTTTAAACTGGTGGTGCACAGCTGCTACACTGGTAGGATTCTTTGGTTCCCCGAGAAATGGGGTGTTAGGATTATAAAACTGTTAGCTGCCTTTCCTAAACTCCCAGTGCTGCTGTCTAAAATCATATCTTCCAACTACAGTAAGATGGTCTGACTTGGGTTGAGTCTTTTGTCATGATCTGTAAGTTATGACTGCAAGTATACTGTAGCATGCTTATGAACACTTTCTGTTTTTTTTGTTTGTTTGTTTTCCACATATGCAGGCTGAGAAGTTTGATGGTTCCAGACAACCTGTGATAGCCATCAAAGGAGCACGGGTCTCTGATTTTGGTGGTAGAAGCCTGTCTGTCATGTCATCGAGTACAGTGGTTGTCAACCCTGATAGCCCAGAGGCTTTCAAGCTCCGAGGATGGTATGACTGTGTGCTTGTGTTGATTCATTTCTCCTGTTGTGGAATATTTGTTTTATTCTATTTATCTACATTTGAGCACTCTGTAGAGTACTGAAGAAGGGGAGCATAGGATGTGGGTTCCAGGCTTGTAGAAACTTCCCTTCCTTGAAAGCACTGTTCAGTTTGAAAATTTGTAATTCCATGTCAGATGTTGGAAGAAATAAAATAGGAGTATAGCTCATGCTGACCCAAAGTCTTGGAAGACTGAGTGAAATCAGGCTTCTGACCAACTCTATTTTCTGATTAACAGAGAGGACAGAGTTTTGTTGTGTCCTCTGTTAATATGAACTGCAGGTATTATGTTGACTTCTTAGTGTCTATTCCTTAACAGATATTTTCAATTAGTGAAATAACACTTTTATTTTTATCAGGAAAACCAAGTGACTTCTCAGTGCTTCATTGCTGCTTCTAGCGTAGGTAGTTGCTAAATTATCTGCTACAGCTACTAACACAGTGAGATTTGGTGTGTGTGCTAATGGGGTGAAGTCCCTACAGCATCACTTTTTGTGAATCCTGGGCTCACATTCTGCCTCAATCCTTTAAACGTGCATAAAATATTTGTTGGCGTTCTCCATTATTCAGATTGAGCAGAGCTGCTTCTATACTTCAGAGGGTTGTTGAAGATGAAATTGATTGTGGGTCTTAGCTATTGCTGTCACATTTTAATTACATTCTGTTTTTGAGTTCTATTGGCGTTTCTCAAATCACAAAAGACGCTGAATGGGATGATAGTACAACCTTTTTCAGAAAAGGAGTGCTTTCTTATTTTAACACAGGAGGCATAATTTGTTCAATGCTATTTGCTTTTCCTTTTGAAGCTGCTGCAAAGATAATGGTACCGTGTAATTTAATTTTAATTATGGAAATATCTTGATGCCCTTAAATCTTGTTATCTGACTGCCTTTAAGAAGCATGCAGTGCGTGGTTTGACCACTAGCTGGCAAACAAATTGCAGTTATATAGAACAAAGCTGCCCTCCTTTTGTGGGTTTATAAAATACTATGCTAATTAAGTCAGAGTATTAACTTATTCTGAAATGCTATTTTTGTTTGCAGTATGCACAAATTACTGTAATTGTTTCCTTTGCAATCATTGATTTTTAAAGGAAAAAAAATCCTTCATGTATTAAGTACATGAAACTAAACGTAAGTTTATGATAAGCTGGACTGCCATCCAAAAATAGCAATGCATCTTTGTGGTTCCAGGTTTGACTCTGAGGGACAGCTTCTGGAATGTGCCTCCATCTCTGATGTGAGAGGTGGGTCGGCGTCGGGGGTGAATACCAACTGGAAAACTTTGTATGAAGCCAAATCAGAGAGGTTGGGACAGGGAGATAAGGTAAGGCATGGCAGCTGACTGCAAGCCTTGTGTGTTCGAGGAGGGGGGGGGGGGGGAGAAAACCTTGGTGTTCTGCTTATTGGGAGAGTCCAATTGTTGGGCTGTGTGCTTACTCTGTAAACAACAAAAACCAAACAATCCGAAACATTGAATCCAAGTCCCTTGCTGATGTTGCATCATGATCCTATGTGTGCAAGAGTTTTCTAAGTCTTGGATAAATAGTGACAATAGACCACCCCAAAGATGCTAATGTGAATAGCACGAAGTGTTGTAGGGCAAACAGGTGCATTTGGAGGAAGGGTTTTCAAGGCAGACTCACTCAATAGAAAAGCTAGACCCAGGTCTAGTTTTCTAGCATTCTTAGGCTTAAAATGCTTCTTGACTTGTTCCAACCTATTTTTAAAAACGTATAATTGTTTTTTCTTTTCAAAATTTTAGTACTAAGCCATTCAGTATAGAGAAAAACTTTGATCTAGATAAAGAACTTCCACAGGAAATAGCTGAATTACCGGTGCCTTTCTTGCATGTGGTTCTTAACCCCTGTTCATCTGTTGAAAGACTTGGCTGTGGTCTTAAACCATTAGGGTGATGATTTTAGTGTGGTGAGTGGGTATTTTGTTCTGTGGGCTATAGTTTAATCAAACGCTTATCTGTAATACTACACAGTAGGCTTTCTGGTTTTTGTACTGACTCCTAAAAGAAGCATAGGAAAGTGCAGAATCTTAATCCTGTGAAAAAGTAGAGATTTGAACAGACACAATGGAGAAGCGAATGTGCTTTATCTGAAGAAAACCTAGCAATCGGAGTTCCCCGCAATGGAAACACAGAGTAATCTTGCTCTGGGGGCTTTATTTAACATAATGGAAGCCTGGAAATGATTGCGACAGGGGTTGATTTACAGTTTCCCAATAATCCATAGCTGTTAAGCTTCCTAATCCTAAATATCCAAGTATGGACGCCTTGCTTTGTAGTTAATTCAGAATTGGAAAACACTGAGTATTTTGAGGCTAATGTTGCACACTCACTCTCCTAGGCGGATTATTTTAGCTGTGTGGGCACAATAGTACATCTGCGCAAAGAGAACTGCATGTACCAGGCCTGTCCCTCTCAGGATTGCAATAAGAAAGTGATAGACCAACAGAATGGACTGTACCGTTGTGAGAAGTGCGATCGTGAGTTCCCCAACTTCAAGTACCGCATGATGCTGCTGGTAAGTGAGCTGGTGAGGGCAGGCAGGGCTTCTCCCTGCTCTCCAATGGCACTGCAGGTTGAAGGCTTTTGAGAGAACGTTAGGCTGCTGTGTTTGTCAAAGGTTCCTGTGGGTTAGAAGTGACTCGTGTCCGTACCTGGGTGAGGAATGTTTCATTGAGCTGATAAGCAGTTTGTTTTCCTAGCGCTCCAATTAAAAGCTTTTCTCTTTGCCAAAAAGTTGATGCTAGCTCAGTTGATTCTGGTTTCCAAGTGTACTATGCAGTGCAGAGTACAGATGGCCTACGCCTCTTCAGTAGTGAAGATAAACTGAAGTAAAATGGCATTTCTGGAGAGCAGTAATTGCACTTTTACAGCTGCTACCTATATTTAGTACATTTTCTTTTGTAGGTATTGTTCTGTCTCAGGCTTTAATGGAGCCTGCTTTGGAAGGCAGTGAGGATTATTATTGTGATGCCTGCTTACCCCATAAGCGTTGAACCTTCTTCTGTTTTTACACTGTAGAGTTGTATCTGCTTCTTAGAAATGCTGTGCCAGGTGGGCATGCAGAGAGAACTATCCCTGCAGTCTCACTAAAACAAACTGCTTCTGAATAATTTCTAGCAGATAACTTCTAGGAATACATGAACTACTTAATGTAGCATTGTCGCTCTCTTAGAATATAAAGGGGATACTGAGGTTACAATCAAGGCCTTAAGAACAGTTTGTCTCCTATTTTTGCACTCCTAATTGTCAAAGCAGCCTCATGGGCGAGGCTGGTACTTGATCTGTTTATTGCTCTGTCTTGTTCTTGAACGTTTTGATAGTTGTCTCATAGTGTAGCATCACAGATATTTATGCCCAAGTTCTAAATAAATGCAGGTCTCAATCTTGCTGGTGTCACCCTTGGCTGTTACTGTTCTGGGCTACCTGTGCATGCTTCCAGCTCATCAGTGATAGAGGAAAAGGAACTGAATATCCATCAGTGTTTATTCATAGTGATCTTGTTGGCCTCTTCTTGTGATACAACGTGCTGACAACATTAATATGCTTTAAACGACTCTGAGGTTCTGTTGAGCTCTTTTAAAAAGTAAAATAATAAGTAATTTGTCTTCCACCCTCAGTGATGGATAGTGCACAGGGTTCTTGAGCTGTGAAATACCACTTGTATCTGTTGCTCAAAGAAGACAGTACGACTGGATGAAATTACTTTGGTTTTTTGTTGTTGTTTTTTTAGGTGACCATTGCAGACTCTCTAGATTACCAGTGGGTGACTTGCTTCCAAGAGTCAGCAGAATTCATTCTTGGGCAAAGTGCTACTTTCCTGGGAGAGCTGAAGGAAAAGGTCAGTCGGTTACCTTGTTATATTTGTAGTAAATGCTGAGAAGTGGGTCTGTGTTTTACACACCTTGCTATTGAGCAGACCTCAGATTTCCTCCTTTCTGTGATCCTCCCAGTGAGGAAATATTCCTGTGATGTTGACTTAAAGCACAACTTGGGCAAGATGCAGTTTGCTTCTGGAGAACCAGTGCTGATGCAGCAGGGAGCATGGTCTCATCCCTATGTGGATACCTGCTGTACTCATAACCCTGTGCAAGGGCATTGAGTTGTCTTCATGTTGTTGTAGTAGAAATCAATAGCGCTATTAAAACAAATAAAAAAGGCTCATGTGAAAGAAAGGGATTTTCTGACAAGAAAAGGGGTTTATCTGAGAAGCTGATGTTGCTCGTGCTCTGAGCTGATAGGCCAACTCAGAGATCTGGTGGCCAAAGGCTTTTTCCAGATGTTGGACTTCAGAATCTTTTACAAGTTCACAAATCATCGCTTCTCCCTATTCTGAAGTTCTTGGCAGGGACTTGTTTACTCTTCTCAGGATTATTTTCCACAGGCCATCTGCCTGGAGAACAGAGATTTGCCTGGTTTTCCCCCATACTTTGCTCCCACAGTCAGTCTGTCTACCTCTGAGCTCTTTTGGCTGTTAGACTGAAGATCAGCTTGTCCCTGTCACCTGGACCTTGAGGGACAGCTGTCTTCCTGTCCATAGAACTACAGCCTTCAGAGGGCTGACAGCTGTAACACACTGACTGCAGCAGAAAGGACAGACTGTTTTATTGTACCTAGATTGGAAAGATCTGCTCAAAACTGTTCTAGGCATGAATGCGAGCAGTGCTATCCCTCATGTGTTCCAAAAAATTGTTTACAAAACCAAAAAGCTTCGGAACACTTTGTATGTATCTTTGTAAGTAGGCAGGAAGCTTTTTGGACTTGTGTGTCAGGGCATTTCTGAAGGCTCTTTTTTCACCACGTTACCAGAAACTTTGAGGGCAGTACAAAAACCATGACTTTTAAAATAGGTCATTTGCAGAGATGCTTAAGTAATCTTTCTTTGGCAGATTAGAATGGTTTTTAACATGGCTGTAAGCCATTAAATGCTAACAGACAGTATTTTCTTCGCTCTGTCTCTGTGCTTCTCTGCTGTGTTTTCCTTTCTTCCCACCAAAATAATCTCCTCTTGCTTTTAGTTGACTACTATACGGTATCTGTGGGGCTTTGTTTTATATTTTTTAATACTGTGGAAAATGCATTAAGTTATTGTACTGTCTATGAATGCTGCTGTGCTCCCACGCTGAGGCTATAGTATGGCTGATACAAGGGCTCCACAGTTGTTCCAGTCATTGGTTAGCCCATTGCTTGGCTCTGGGATCCCAGGAGGCTGTAAACCTGGTGGTCCTGAGCCATTCCTGTAAAGCAGGGCTAGTTTCCCTATAACCCTGCACTCTGGATTGTAAGTGATGCAAAGCTTGTGGTCTGTATGCTACATGTTTTTGTGGCATCCTGCAGGCTGGACACCTCTGTTCTGTAGGAAGATGTATTCCTAGGACATTCTAATTAGGTGTGCCTGCACTTCTGAATTTCCATTTTCAGACATTATTATCTTGTCAATATTGTCTCAGTTCAGTCATGCTTAATCTCTGCTAGAGTTCAAACAAAACTTCTTAGTCACTTTTAATGCCAAAGAGAGCGGAGGAGAGACAGCAGATCCTCTGCAACAATACAAACATGTAATGTCTTCTGAAGAGCTGCCTAATGGAAACGGCCAGGGATAGAAAATGGAGCATAATATGGAACGAGCCCTTGAGCAGGAATGCTTTGTGTTCCGGGAGAAATTGTTTTTGATTTGACACTTTTACGAGCTTTAAATTTGGTACTTGATGTGTTTTCAGTAAGCTCGTCTTAGTGGTTTTTCTCTGCAGACCTCATCCAGTGCCCTGTGAAGTCAGTGGAAATCTTTCTGCTGCTTACAGCGTCTATTGAGTCCACGTACAGCCAGGGACTGTGTGAAGCATGTGCATGCCAAGTCTTTCATCTCCTTTTCTACCACACTTGTTACTCAAAAAAGTACTGTGGGGCAGTGACTGGTATGCTAGCAGCATTTTCCACTCACTAATGGTTGGTACAGCTTGTGGCAGGGGTGGAAACAGAAGCCAAATCCTTGATAAAGTGACCTTTCTTATCCTCTAATCCGTGTGATGGTCTCAGGAAAGGGTTTTCAATATTCAGGAAGGACGTGCCAAAATTTTGCAGTCTGCAGCTTGCTACTTCTGTTTGCTTTCATTTGTTGCACTTTCTAAACCTTAGAAGAATCACAATGTGGTGTAAAATAGCACTGCACACATTCAAACCAGCAGCTTTAACACTTGGAATGAAGGTGGAGCATCCCCTTCACTCTCTCCTGGATGCACTGATTGAGTGTGTTTGGTAGATGAATGTATTAATAATGACATGTCTGTATCACAATGGGGCTGCAGCATTTTTGTGGAACATCAGCAAAGACTTTAACGTGTTTTTACAGCAACAAACTTTCCAGTCTTCAACTTGTCTGATTTTCTATTGTTTTGACAAATTGCCTGTAATAAATGATGATTATGTTTAGTGCTCAGATGGCAATTAGAAGTAGCTTATGTTGTAAATGTGACATGGTCTTCTAATGGCTATAAAAGATGTTCAAAACATGCATCCACTCTTTTATAGATCATTGTTTAAATGGGTCAGTCAGGATATGAAGGATGCACACGGCTTCAATGGATAAGCAGAGAAATTGAACGACTGATAAGACAACTAACAGTGAATTAGTTAGCTCTGTCTGTTTGGCTGCAGGCTCGCTGCAATTCTGCCTTATTTTGTTTAGATCTCTAAAAAGTTTTTTTCACCTTGAACTGTACTTTCAAAAGCGTTAGGCTGTGGTGTTGGCGTGTAAAATTTGGGGGTCTGTGTGCATGAATGAGTTAGTTCGTATATTTTGTGAATGCTAGCAAAAGATAAGCTGTTGTGAAGGGTCATGGCACTACCAGAAGCTTGAGTGTGTGCAGCTGTATCTGTTCTTTGTCCTCCTCACAGAACGAGCAGGCGTTTGAAGAAGTCTTTCAAAATGCAAATTTCAACACGTATGAGTTCAAGATCAGAGTAAAACTGGAGACGTACAATGTAAGTATCCTCCACAATGCTGCCATAGGAGATGGCTTCCTCCTCTCATCTCTGTGGGATGAGGTTTCAAGTGACTTACAGCAACCACTGTCAATCCTGGGTACCAGAGGAGGATCTGCTGCCTTTAAAGCCATTTCCTCTCTGGTTCCTCCAGCGTGACTCGTTCCAAATGAAAGCAGTGTAGCTGCCCTGGGAGTTATCTGCTCTCCCAGCTAATCCTGGTACCACGAACAGTGAGTTACCAGGGCAGAGAGGTTAGAACCAAATGCCTCGGGCACTGAGTATTCTTTCTGCATGCCATTTTTTCTCTTTCACAGGATGAATCTCGTATTAAGGCTACAGCACTGGACGTGAAACCTGTAAACTACAGAGAATACAGCAAGAGGTTGATCGCGAGCATCAGGAGAAATGCTCAGCTAGGATGAAAAGGCTCGTGCTGCTTGATCAAAGCTACAGATTTCCAGGAAAAACTCAGAGGATGTTACATTGACTTTTTCCTTGCTCTGTGTATGACAATTTGGCATTAGTTACACCACGCATGGTAGCCCAGTGTAGTGGGTTGAGTGATTTAATGCATTTCTCTGAAGATGTGCCCCTGGTAGCTTAAGAGTGCACCCGATGGCCATGATGCTGTAGACTCTTGTGGTCTATTAAACTGTGACAGCACTATAGAGGATCCTCTAGACAGATTGTCAGTATCTTTAGACAAAGCATTCAGAAAATCTGAAGTAACTTTGCTTTCTTGCTATACATAAACCTGAATTACATAACCATTGTGTCGTCTTTGCAAGAAAATAGTGACAACCTTGGCACTTGGACTTGTTCTGCAGAGGATGGGAGGGAGGGTGTCATGCAGCCTTCAGATCTGGACGAAGGAGAGCAGGTCTATTAGCACGAGTTAGTTATTTTCTGTAGAATTCAAAGGCTTTTTCTTTCCACAGGTGCCATGCAGTTAATGCTTGGAATGGCAATATGGTAGAATTATTAATCAAAGACATATCTTTTATATCTGAAGAATATCCTTCCTTCAGGGTTTAATAGACTGAGTCAGATGGGTCTGATATTAATCAAAATTGTCTCTTCTGAGGAAGGCAGATAAGCATTGACTCTCCATCCCCCAGGGAAATCTAGGCAACTACAAAGCATTGCTTTAGTTTTCACTTCAATTAATACTATAGGTTTTTGGCTGATTTTAGCACGCGTTTCCTTCCTATATGTGTTCTGTATGTATGTTCAGTTTGTTAGGTTCTATTTGTAACGATGTTAATCAAAACCTGGTCTTTCAATGGGGGGGGGGGGGTTTGTTTGAATAAACACTGTTTAATTCCTGTGTAGTGAATTTTGCTTTCTTTGAACACCAAAGACTTCTCGTTACTGGAAAGCAATTAATTAGCTTTCATAATAAGCATTCACTGGGGGGAGACGTTACCTTATTACTAACTCTAAGGTTAGACTGAAGAAAGGAGACTTCTTTGCCTGATGTTAACGGCATGGAAATGCAGTGATATTTTCACCATTTCTGTGCCTGAGAATGCTGATGAGCTGGCACTTCTGGGATTTTTATTGACGTTTACACAGCAGTCTAAAACTAACCAGGCTTTGAGATTTGTTCAGACATAGAGCTAGTACAGAAAACAGTAATTATGCTACTGGGCTTTTCAGTCAGCAGAGCATGCTAGCTCTGTGTGCTCCTAATCACATTAATTATGTGTTCCCTGGCTGCAGCTCACAGCTTGGCATTTGCTGCACAGCTCCGAGCATCCAGGCAGTACTGCAGTGGGTCTCTGGTAGCAAAGCTGGCATTTATTTATTTTGCACTGTTTCCTCGTGTGTTCACGCAGTGCCCCCATTTCCTATTTGTCTTCTCAAGTCCTTTATGCTTAGGAGCTGTAAATGCCACCTCCACTGATGGACACGGAGGACATTATCCTGGGCCCATTAATTGCACAAACAACCCCTTCTTCTTTTTCAGAATCTGAGGATCGTGGCTGGGTCCTTCTGCTGATGCCTTGAATTTTTTTCTCCAAGTATCTGTTCCCTCTGACCTTGCTTATAAAGCGTTGACGAGGAAATCACCGTCTTCAGCACAGCCCCGGATTGACAAATGGTGGGTTAGCCCTGATCATCTATCTTTCCACTCTGCTAACCAGTCTTTTACTTCTGCTCCTCCTTTCCACTTTGAGGGCAACTGAGAGCTGTTTGTGATAACGCACAAACATTCCCCGAGGCTGTTTCCAAATCTCAGGCCCGTAGACAGGGGGGAAGGTTTGCGGGGTTGAGTGCAGCTGCTGGCTCTGCAGCTTTATGAGCCGAGGTTGCACACCTGGGGCAGCTCATTCTCCTGGGGAACGGCTGCACATCCCTCTCATTGGGTTTGAGGTGGCAGGTATCAGTGCTTATGAGCGTTGAGGTGTCTTATGGGAGGAGCTGGGTGACCTTGAGAGCTGCGACAGAAAATCAACTTTAACAGTTGGTGTGAAAAGTCATTTATTTGAGGGCTAATAAAAAAAAAAAAAAAAAAAGGAACGTGCTGTAAAGTGGGTGCTCATTAGTGAGTGAAGAGTTGGAGGGTTTTAATCACGCTTTAATCAGCTAGTATATGATAAAAAACATCAAGCTATGTAAAGCAAGGTATTTCTAGTGTAGCTATACAAGTACGATGGGATTATATAAGCCTCTGGTGTGAGATCTCATCTCGAATGCAATGTACGGTTCTGGTCTGCTGCATATAGAGGCAAAAAAGAATCTCAGCTGGGGCGAGTACAGAGGAGGACTATGCGCTGAGTAGGAGAACGAGGATCTTTTTTAGGAGGGGACTGGAAGAGCTAATTTAGCAAAATGAACCCTGAGAAGGGGATATGGCTTCCTCCTTACATAAAACATAGATGAAGGAAAACATAGATGAAGGCAAATGAAGATGAAGGAGCGTGTAGCTGAAGGTCTTGGCTATTGCCTTCCCCTGATCACAGGTTGGAGCTGCTGAAGGTGTTTGGTTAACGAGGGGTTTGTCAATTAGGGGTCCCACAGCAGCCTTTGGGTGGAGGAGGATAGCAGGAGAGCTGTGGTTGTGCTCTGGTGCTGATCCCAAAGCTTGCTTCATCCCCACCACCACACCTATGGGACCATGGAAAAGGAGCTCTTCACTCAGAGCTCTTTTGCCTGTGCCAATTAAGGAGAAGTCTGTGGGCTCCTGATGCTAATTGGGATTATTGGCAAACAAGCCCTGCTCTTCTTTCCCTTCATCATAAAGCTCCCCTGCTAGTGGTTGGGTTTGTGCCGGGTGGCTTCAGCTGTTATCCAAGCAGGATGTGGATGTGTGTTTGCTGGAAAGGATGCTGGGGTACCTCTGCCCGGTGGGGTGAGGAGTCCCATGGCTGCTAATGCTTCACTTTAACGTAGTCCTGCAAAGCAAAGCTGGAACTGGGTGGCTGCTGGTTTCGGGAGGGCAGGTTTGAGGGCAATTAGATGGGAACATGGAGTTCTGTGTGGCTGAGGGAAGATGTGGAGTGTGCTTTGACATCGTGCCGCACTCAGCTATCCGGCTGTTTGTGTTGATTCCCACCATTACAATTTAACAGTTTTCACCATACGTCAAGTTGAAATTAATTCACAGTGACCCTTACGAGGCTCTGGAGGAGAGGTTGCACTCGAGTCAGGTCTTATTTTTAAGATCCATCAGTTCTTTGTCTTTTTTTTTTTCTTTCCCCCAAAATAAAGCCTTGAGCAGTCATATATTCTAAGAGCTGTTGTAAAATATAAGCGGTCTTCTTGCACTGATCTGAAGCGAACGCTCTGCATGTTTTTGGTAGGTCGCTGCTTTGCACTGTGTATGCTACGCCTGGCAGCTTGCATGAGTGTGTGTGTGTGGGATTCATGTTCCAGCACGGCAGGATTGTCCTTTTAGTGTAACGGGTGTGAGAGTGGAAGTTGATGAGTCTGATGTTTTGATTCTTAATACTTTGTGTTATTTGCATTTGCTGCCTGAGACACAGCGTAACATCTTGAGGGGGGGAGGAAGGCTTACTGCCCTTCCATGGCCTGTTTTGTCATCTTCCCTTTGTTTTTGGGGTCTTTTTTTTTTTTTAGGGGGTGCTTCCCTGATCCCTGGTGCTGATTGTGATGGGAGAGGGAAATAGGAATTGTGCATCTGGTGTGAAACAGACCCCAAAAAGTGCAGCGAAGCAGTTCAAGAGCTCTCCCCGTCTCCAACAGCTCCAAAATCCTGTTTGGGAAAGGGCATTCTGTGCCATATTACACCTTATAAATATTAGAGAAGCGCAGTAAATATTGCTAATCTCATTACAGGGGAGCGGAAATTCTCTTTAATATATTATCTGCTAGGATGCAAAGAGGCCCAGAGACCTTGTCTCACTTTCTTGCTCTGTTTTTCATGTTTACATTTTTACATTTCATTCATATACATTAAAAAAAAAAAAAGTGGTTTGAATCACCAGATGGATCTTTTGTGAGGACTGTTGTGCATTTCTCTCCTTTATTTGGATGGTTAGGTGTCTGTGTTTGGGGGGTGGGGTGTTGTTTGTTTTTAGGGCTTTTTTTTTTCTTTTTTCCCCTGTTTATAGTGCATTGATTTGTTGTTAAATTCAGCCTCTCCACCATGCCAAAAGCGTGCCTTTGGGAGTGTTCCTAGCCTGCTGTAGTGCTTTCTTTTTTCCATCCTTGTATATTACTGCTCTTGCAAGTTATTTAAAATAGACTGCATCCTTCCAAAGGCATTTTATTTATTTATTTTTTTAAATTTGTTCCAAGCTTCTTGCCCTTTCAAGACAGCTACGGGGTAGTGTTTTAATACAGCTTAAATAAAATCCTTCCCAGCTCCTCTTTCTTGATGTGACGCAGCTGGTTGTGCCCAGCAAAGGTCCCATGTGAGCCTGCCTTTTCCTATGGGGAATGGGCCTCCATGGGGAGTGGTGCCCATGTATCTGGGTTGGTCCTGGCTATGAGGAAGGCACCTGGAGCCCTGCACATCAATGGCCAAGCAGGCAGAGCTGCCCCTGCAAAGGGCTCTTTGCTCCCAGTGTGTGCCCCGCAGCAAGCTGGTCGAGCAGACCTTGGGTCCAGTGCTATCTGATAGAGAAATGAAGGATGGGAGCATTTGTCATGTCCACTCTGACATCACTGCTGAGCAATTAAGAGAAAGAAATCTAATTTTTTTGGCCATCGCTTTAGCTCTTGGTATTCCCTTGTGGCTTATTGTACAAAAGGCTGAAAAATAAGAGTAATAATCTGATTTTTGTCCGTTTCTAGTGTTTTATGTTTTCCATTAGAGCCTTGCCGGTGTGCTGCACTGACTTTTTGAACTGCAGGATCAAAAAATACTCCTCTTTTTTTTTTTCTTTTTTTTTTTTTTTGGTGAAGACTGTCTCCGAGAAGGATAAATATTATTGATTGAGGTATTTAATACACTAATGAAACCCACAATTATTGACTATGTAATTAATATACTGTCTAAAAGTAAAGTTTGACAGTGCATATAGAAAAGCTATATTGACTTGCGCTTCTTTGGCAATGTGCCTCGCAGGTTTTTATTTATAGAAATTGAAACACGTTCTTCAAGTAATGATTCAATCCCACTTTCTGCTTGCCACAAGCTAGAAGGCTGCTGTTCTTCTTGCTGACTGCAAGGCTTTCATTTATCTGTGGGGAACTAAAATGTTCAGCATTTAGCTTTTCTGCCTATTGTATTAGATTTCAGCGCTAAGCTGCGGCGTTAATGTGCGCAGTGCTATTTCTCACAGCTGGGAAACCAGGCTTTGCCAATCGGCTTCCTACTTATTTTTTTTTTGTGCGTGGAATTGCAGAAGGAGCTCCTGACTTGCTCATGCTGGGTGGTGAAAAGGCATGGGGAACCCAAGGGGCATCCTGAGAGACCTGGGTGGATGCTATTGCTGAGGATTTTGCGCCAGCATAGCCATATATTTGTGCATTTAAAGCATCCCTTGTGTGAGATGGGTGTGCACAGGGAGTGTGTCTTGCCTTAGGATCAAGCTGACATGTGGGTTTGTTCTTGAATTGAATCATTAAGGCTGGAAGAGACCTCTCAGATCCCCATATCCAACCCAACCCACCCCACCATGCCCGCTGACCATCAGTGCCACATCTCCACAATTCTAAACACCTCCAGGAATGGGGACTCCTCCACCTCCCTGTGCAGCTGTGGCACTGCAGCGCTGCTCTTTGAGAGAAGATTTCCTAATATCCAACCTGAAGAACGGGGTGAAGGAGCAAGGTGGAAGGTCTGCATGGCCAGCACATGCTCCTGCATCATCCCTCACTTTGGTGATGCAGTCGTGCTTCCTTCACTGCTTAAGTCACCATAAACTGCAATACGCTGCCAGGCAGCTGGAGCTCCACTTATAAATGGCTCTCAGTTGTTCGTGTGCCCTGTGAAATGTTAAACTCCTTAGCACCAGGTGAAGTTATTTACATCGAGCTCAGAAGCTGATAATGAAGGTTTTTTTAGATTTCAAGTGATTTAAAAAAAAAACTCCCAACTCCCAAGTGTATCAGCTATCTGGTAATTGGCGCTTGTGCTGTCATTAAAAATGACAGCTTTCTCCAATAACATTCTTAGTGCTTGTAAAATGCAGCTAACATAACCTATATTTAACTTGTATTAGCTAGAATTTCCTTCCCATGGCTGCTTCCTCTCAGAGCTTTGGTGTGCATATCGAGGTCCTCCTCTATTTCACGAGCCACGTGTGATTTCACCACCTCAGAAAGCTTTTAACCAGGGCTGGGCAGCTTGCTGGCTCTTGTGGCTTCTCCTGTAGAAGTCTTTTGTTGTGTTTTTTTTTCTTTACAGCCAGAGTTGAGGCAGAAGCTTCAGAAAGAAATCAACCTTGAGCCACAGAATCATGGAATTGGAAGGGACCCGCAGGGATCACTGAGTGCAACCCCTGGCTGTACCCTGGGGATCTGTTCCATGCCCATGTTTTCCATAAGGTTCCCTCAGGTCTTGTTGCTGTTATCAGAGAGCAGAGATCTGCCCCACCATGGAGGAGGGGCAATAGGTAACCATGGGAAGGGGACAATGGATCACCATGGAGAGATGGCTGTAGGATGTCGTGAAGAGGGGCTGTAGGCTGCCACGAAGGAAGGGCAATAGGTCACCATGGAGAGAGGACAATGGATCACTATGGAGAGATGGCTGTAAGATGCTATGAAGAAGGGGCAGTAGGTCACCATGGAGAGATGGCTGTAGGCTGCCATGAAGGAATAGCAATAGGTCACCGTGGAGAGATGGCTATAGGCTACCATGAAGAGAGTTGTAGGCTGTCATGAAGGAATGGCAATAGGTCACCATGGAGAGGGGACAGTGGATCACCGTGGAGAGATGGCTGTAGGATGCCATGCAGGAATGGCAATAGGTCACCATGGAGAGATGGCTGTAGGCTGCCATGAAGGAAGGGCAGTAGGTTACCATGGAGAGGGGACAATGGATCACCATGGAGAGATGGCTGTAGGATGCCACAAAGAAGGGGCTGTAGGCTGCCATGAAGGAATGGCAATAGGTCAGCATGGAGAGGGGACAATAGATCACCATGGAGAGAGGCAGTAGGTCACCATGGAGAGATGGCTATAGGCTACCATGAAGAGAGCTGTAGGCTGTCATGAAGGAAGGGCAATAGGTCACCACAGAGAGGGGACAATGGATCACCATGGAGAGATGGCTGTAGGATGCCACGAAGAAGGGCAATAAGTCACCGTGGAGAGATGACTGTAGGATGCCATGAACGAAGAGGTCACCATGGAGAGGGGACAATGGATCACCATGGAGAGATGGCAGTGGGATGCCATGGAGAAGGGGCAATAGGCTGCCAGGGAGAGGGGTTGTAGGCTGCTATGGAAAAGGGGCAATAGGCTGCGATGGAGAGATGGCTGTAGACTGCCATGGAGAAGGAACAATAGGTCACTGTAGAGAGATGACTGTAGGTTGCCATGGAAAAGGGGCAATAGGCTGCCATGGAGAGGGGCTGTAGGCTGCTGTTAGGCCTCCCCTCTTCCTCCTCTGGGCTGCAAAAAACCTTCAGCTCTCTGCTAAAGGTTACTGCTGTGAAGCTCTATTCCTTAACCCCGTTGAACAGACAAAGCCCTGTTTTTTTTCTCTGCGGTCACTTAAAAACATTTGCATGTGGGATCGCCGAGGCGCTGCCCTGTAATTGAGATGCTGGGTGGCAATCTGCTCCCCTCCTCCGCCTGGAAGTGTTCCACGCAGAACCCTCTAATTAAACAGAAAATGGTTTGTCATGTGTAACTGCCTCTTCTGAATGTAACAAACTCATTTCAAGAGATGCCAACACCATCTTTATAGCTGTTTTAATAATCTTCACTTGAATCAGAGAGGGCTCTAACCTCGTATTTCACTTCACCAGCTGTTTATTTCGATGGGATTTTTTTTTTCCTTCCCCCCCCAACTTTGCATGAGGAATGTATAGATGACTTTATTCCTTTTTTTTTTTTTTTTCCTCTCCTCTTTTCCAGTGTGGAAATCCTCATTAGAGTCACCGACTTTAAGGCTGTGAAATCGTCTCTTCCCAGCGCCGCTATTTGCAGTGGGAGCACGTGCAGGCTGTGAGCTCCGAGCCCTGTCGTTCAGCAGCCCCACGGCTTTGCTCGGGAGCGGAGGTGTTTAGGCAGTTCACAAAGCTCCCATCCATTCTGCAGACAGATGTGTGTGCCACAGCCACCCTCTGCACATGCCCGTAATAGAAGCCATTAGCTCCGCCGTTCCCCGCGCGCTGCAGCGCATGGCGGGGATGCAACGCGTTCCTAATGCATGAAGTGTGGACTGGCTAGGACACAAATAGTGTTGCAGATTACCAGGTAAAATTGGCTTTTCCCTCTCCCCCATCCTTTTCAGACAGTTCCCTGCCAAACTTCAGCTTTTAAGTCGGCACTCAAAGAAATTCTCCCTGCGTAAGAGGCCTCTTGCTACCTTTTAAATTGGCTAATGTTTGGCAGAAAAGCTGAGGAGCCGGCACTGTTATTTAGTGCCTTCATTACTTACTGCCTTGAGACTTCATCTGGTATTCCTGGCTCCTGTTCATTCAAGGCGTGCTGGGATAGCGGTGCTGTCCGCATCCCTCCTGCCTGTCCCTAGGACCCGGGGGGCTGGCAGTGATGTGCCAGGTTCTCCCTGCCCTGCACGGCTCCAGCAGACTTGGTTTGTGGTCCAAGCCCAACCCTGGAGCTGAGGACAAACACTCGCCTTGCTGCTGGTGGAAGACAAGAAGCAGCATTCCTCCAACCGGGAATGTTGTTAGCATCCAGCTGGGATGTGAAAATCACTCGTAGGTTTGTATCTCTAAATATTGCCAGCCTGATGCCACCATCTTCAAAAAGGGAAGGAACAGCAAGCCGACTCCTGTCAGTTTGTTAGAGCATATTTATAACTCAAATGCTAATTCCTGCTCTTGACTCATAATAGCTTCTGAATTCTGAATCTTTAAATTCCGGATCTCATGTTTTGAGGTTAATCCATTCAGATAGATGGGGAAGTCGAATTTATAATTTGGAGAAGTAGTGTCAGTCCTTCTTTGCTTCAGCCCATCATTTCACGTCGGCACCGGGTCCCACCAACCAGCCAGTGCTTGACCCTTCCTTATAGCGTAGTCAGGAGCAGTGCATTCATTTTATCTGACTTGATAGTGCAGCTTCCTTCATACTCTTACCTTGGCCTGTAAGCTTAAGAGCGGCGATGACTGGCTGTCAGCATACTTGCCTGCCTCTGATTTAACTCATTCAGTTTATTGTGAGCCTTAACCTATTTTCCGTGCTGCCTCCAAGTGTAAAGAGATTAATAAGACCCAAAAAAAAAAAAAAAAACACCCAACCCCGTATCTTCACTTTTCCAATTTCTCCCAAGGAGCACTGCAGACCTGCGGGGTTTGGAGGCAGGAATGGTGTTAATGCATCACGTTGGGCACAGCCTTTAGCAGCAGCCCCTGCAGAAGGCAATGCCTGTCCCAGTGCTCTCCTGGTGACAAAGCTCCAGGAGCTGCCTTCACCTTGCATAAAGCTTTGCTTGACTTGCTCTCATTATGCTCTTGTCTCGTATCAGATTGTGTAGAGAGCATGCTCGTTACAAAGCGAGACAAAAGAAGAGAGTAACCTGCGTTTTGATGAGAATTCTGCCTTTTAATCACCGTGGTTGGAAACAATAGCGAAATCACAAAGCAACGGTTGTAGATTTCCTTCTTGAAACTTTCATGCTTCTTTTCAGCTTCCTTTTTTTTTCTTTTTTTCTCAGCTAAGTGGTGAAAGATCACAGTGTTTTCATGATGCCTGCTAGTGTTGCTCCCCACCACTGGTGAGGTGTCACCTGGCAGTGAGGATGGGGCCAGACCCCAGCAGCAGGCTGCCTGCTACCCTGCCACGTCTGTAGGAAGGTGCTCAGTGCCAGGCGTGGCCAGAGATGGGGCAGGCTTTGCGTTCTGGAATCGCATTCATTCAAGTTGGAAAAGACCACTGAGATCCTCAAGTCCAACCACCAGCAGCACTTCAGGCTCTGCTGGTATTTCTCCCTATCAAATTGGGGGCAGCAGTCCCCATGTGCCAGCTGTGCCACTGTGCCCATAAATCCCCACTCCTTGCAATGCAATATCCATCATCCTGCCTTTGCTTAATGCACAAGGCTTTGGGTGGGGGCTCCTCACTCCTTCTTCAGCCGATCCACCCCTCCTGCTTGGCACAGCTGACTTCCAGTGCCAACGTTTTGTGTCTCAGTTTTAATTGCACTACAGGAGTGACTTTCTGCCAATAGATCATTAGACTTCATGAATGCTTGAACTGAAGAACGGTCCCTCTGGATTAGCATTGCACTCCAAGACGCCCTTCTTGTTGGATCGCTGTCAGACAAATTGATAAAAGAATATTTCTGGTTTGAGCAAAAACAGGACTGGTGGTGAAACGCAGCCATCTAGATTGAGGCATCCAGGCAGATGAGCCAAAAGCAGGAAGGCAGCGCTTCTGCATTCAGGGTGTCACAGGCATGGAGGGAGCACAGAGAGCCCAGATTACAAAGGAGCTGCCTTTATTCTGGAGATAGTAGGAAGGCAGAGGGTTTGGCAGCAGCCAGGAGCAGTGATTTGGGCAGGAAGCTCTGCTGCTGGAGGAGAACACAACGCCATGGCAGAAACACTGCAAGCACACCCAGGGTTGTTCACTTGGTGCAGATTTCCAACACTTTGAATGGTGGTGGCAGGATTTAGCACAGGGAGTCGTGCAGCTGTGTGTTGTCTGTGCTCACCCCATCCTGCCACAGTGTGTGTGAGAGGGGCACGGAGCTCAGTGCTGCTGGGGGTTTTTTTGCAGCCACTGGAATAACCTTTGGAAATGGAGTTTAAGCTATAAAGCTCGTTTCAGCTATCTCCTAAGTGCTGCTCATCCTGGGAGATAAGTCATTCCGTGCCCATCTTTAAAAATGACTGGCTCAGCTATTGTCTGCATCAAATCACCTTTGTTTATAGTGCACTCCGTAATGGATCGAGCAGCGGAGTAAAATTTAAATAAGTAATTATGGTGCAGGAGGCACACGCTAAATGGAGCCATTTCCCCGGCTGTGCTGCCCTTTGGGCTGCACTCTGAGCACGGGAGAACTCCCTGCAGTCCTTCCTTAATCAGGTGGGTTCAAACAGGCAGGCGCTGGCAGCTCGCACACCTTTGCTCTCTGAGCATTGCTGCTGTTCCTAAGCAAGCTACAATTATCGGGACAGCTCACAAAGACCCCGCTTAGGGGGCTTGCTTTGTTTTTAAGGCAAAAAGGGAAACGCTCTGCAATCTGGGCTTGGGTTCTGGTGATAACAGCTGGCTGTAAGGATCCCAACCTGCCGTCCCTTCTCTCAAAAACGGACCGAGAGCCATTGGCGCATCCTCCGGAGCCAGCAGGTGGAGCTTTAAGAATAGCATCCCTTGCAGCCCCATGGAGTGGAAGCTCTCAGCGCTGCGATGCCGCTGGAACCCAAACGCTTTGCTTTGCTTGGGCGCACAGCGGCACGGACCCCGAGGAGCCGTTTTCTCTTTCCCCCAGATTAAAGCACACCAACCAACGGCGTAACCTCATCACAACACCAAACGGAGGTTTGTTGTCCTCTGAAGCCGGCTGCCATTCCTCATTGCTCCACACCCTCCGTCCCACCAACACTCCAACAACACACCGAGCCCAACTCGCCCTCCCCTCCCCATCCAGTTCCCTCCCCGTTCCGTGCTTAAGTTTTTATTTACACTTAACCACCACCCTGTGACGTTACACGCTGTTTAATCCCCCGCTTTTTTCCTTTTGTTTTTCCTCTTTTTTCTTTTTCTTTTTTTTTTTTTCCCAGAGCTATTTATCATTTTAATGGAACGCCGCGGAATATTACATTGCGCCATGTGTTTAAATTGATAAATTGTATTAGGAAAACATCGGATGGGATTTTTAATGGTAAGTGGAGCTTTAGTAGATATATTTTCTCATTAACAGACTAACTGCACGCAGACGGCATGGGGCTGGAATGGTAAGGATTTGGGGATAAGCTATATTTATGACTTATTTGACTAATTAAGGCATAATTTTATCGCAAAGTTTTTCCCAGACTTTGCTGAGCGGGATGAAGGAGGAAAACTTACCCCAGTGCAGTTACTCTACAACATCAGTTGCCATAACAACTTCATGCAATACTATATTTTCACTCGAAATTCCTTTTAAGACTCAGTTGCTGTAATAATTTGTTTCAGCTGCTAAAAGGCATGTTTCTCTTTGTGGTGGTTTCAAGGCTCTCATTACAGTAACAAAAAAGTGGCTGTGTTAATATAGGCTCTTTTCATTTCAACATATGCAAAAGTTCAATAGACTCCAAAAATAGAATTAAAGGATGGAGGTGATGAATCTGCTATAAAATCTCTTCCAGCCCTTTAGGAAAGGGGAATGGGCTCAATTGGTGAAGGTGAATTTTATTAACGGCCCTATGGAGAGGTGCAGCTTCTGCTCCGTCCCCATCGGTATTGCACTGATGGGAGTCTGGAAAATGCAACTTCACACCGTGCATCCTCACAGCAGAGCTTCAGCGAGGGATGAGGGCTGCGTGTGCTGTCCTGTGTGCTGTCTGGGTTGGGGTGCACAACAGTTTGCATTCCAGCAACGCTTCACCTATTCGCCGGCCGCTGCTCTGGGAGGATCTGCTCCTCCTAATGGCTCTGCTCCTTGAGTTCATTAAATAATCACCTCACACCAAATGTGTATTGTCTGGTTTTGGCCACGGGCATACCAGAAGTGTAAAAACAATTTTCAGGCAGCCTGGAATGTAGTCTGATTTCTGATTCTGATGCTAATTTAGTGGCGGGCGAGGAGTGCATGACGAGAGAGGTGCTCTGCCTGCTTTTAACCCTTTCCCCCGTCTTGTCAGTGCTGCTTTCTCCAGCAACACACTGTGTTGATGCCCCTGGAGCCATCCCTGCTCTGTTCTGAATCCCCTGTCTGCCTTCTGGCATGGAGCAGTTGAGGCAGCAGCTCCTCAAACAAATCCTTCCTCTAGTTCAGCATATGGACTCTGTTTCTACCAGTGCCAGGCAAATAACAAAGTTTGAAGCTGTTTGGTTAATTGAGGCAGCCAAAATATGGTTCCTTCAGTGCAATCCCTGAGCTCCTTAGGCTCGAGGAGATCTGGGCACTTACCCAGTGTTTTCCCTGGGGACAGAAGGGGAATCCATTGTTCCCAGAGCTGCCAGTCCTCAGCTCTGACTGGAGTTGAATTTTTGGCTCATGATGCTGGGGAGATGCAGAGAGCCCACAGGAGTTGGACTTCAGGTCCTGATGGGGTCCTTCCAACCTGGGAGATGTTCTATAGAATCATAGAATGGCCTGGGTTGAAAAGGACCACAATGATCATCCAGTTTCAACCCCCTGCTGTGTGCAGGGTCACCAACCAGCAGACCAGGCTGCCCAGAGCCACATCCAGCCTGGCCTTGAATGCCTCTAGGGAAGGGCCCTATGATTCACACTGATCCCAACTCCACGAATGGGGAAAGGCACCAAAGCTTTACAGGCTGCGTAGATCCCACTTTCAATCACTCTGAAATTATTCTGCACTTACACCATTTTAGCAGATAAAGGTTTCCAGCTGGATCCCAGTCTCCTCATAGCATTCATGACTCCCTGCTTATTCCCACACGTTGCTTTCCCCCATTCTTTTCTTATCTCAGTCCTTTACGCTGGATGGAAAGGGTTAAAACAGGGGCACTTTGCATCTGTTCCCTCTGACAACTCCATGGCCAACCTTTGGATTTTGGGCAGCAATGCTGATGGCCATTTAGCGCAGCCCCCCTCCTGCAGCACAATCTTCATCAAGGTTTTCCTCCCACCTCCCCCCAGCAGCTTATCTTGTTGTTTAATTGTCTTCACGCTTTCTCACAGCTTCCTATTTTCCCTCTATTTCCCTCAAACCGCAGCGGTGGCTCCGGAGTGACCCTCATCCAACTCCACGTCTGTCAGCCCCGGCTGTGAAATTCGGGCCGGGCGAATTCTTTTGGGTGAGCAGAGATGATAGAAAAGGCCATGTCTCACCGTGAAAGATGAATCACTCTTTCGCCTTTTACTCCTTCTTGTAGTAACGTTATTCCCGAGGAATTTTTTTTGCTATTTATGTGATTGTCAAATGCGATTCCGTCAGGATTACAAAGGAGCTCAGCACGAATTAGCGGCCACTTAATGTTGCAGCAGGCAGCGATGTAAATGTACTCCATGAGCTCATCTACAACTCAGTCCTTAGCGGATGCTTCAAGGTAGATTTTTTTTCTAAAGTGGCCATAAATTGCAACCAGTCATTGGACTCCTTCCAGTCCTGGAGCAATTACTGGGCCAGTTGGGCTGAAGGGTTTGATCAGGTGTTTTACTAGCAGGGTTTTATTTCACTAAATGAACATCTCCTAAAGAACCAGGAATGTAATATTTACACGTTAAAGTGCTGCCGTAATGGCACTGCATTTAACTTCACTAGGAGACCAGGAATCCTGTGGTAAAATGCCTGATAACTGCTGCATTTACCAGGGGAATGAATTTATAGCGGTTGAATTCCTCCAGCAGAACAAAGGGCTGCATTATGAAAGCTCTGTGTCTCTCAGAGCCAACCTTGCTCCTTCCTCCTGCTCTGTGCCATTGCATTGTCCAGCCTGTGGGAGGGTTTGAGGTGATGTGGGATGCCCTCCTTCCTTCTCAGCCACCACGGGCTGCACAATTTCATAGAGAAATTTTGTAGAATGGGTTGGGTTGGAAGGGATCTCAAAGGTCATCCGGGTGCAGCCAGGGTTGACAAACACTGGATCGGGCACCAGGTCAGGTTGGACATGTCCTCATCCAACCCAACCATGAACACCCCCAGGGATGGCAGTCTGTGCTGCTGGAGTTAGTTTAACTTGGTAGTCTTGCGACAAGTTCTCCATGCAGTGGATCTGAAAGGAGACTGTGGTGAGGTTGGCCTCTATTCCCTGGTTACAGTAATAGGACGAGAAGGATGGCCCCAGGGGAGGTTCAGGTTGGAGATTTGGAAGAACTCCTCCAAAAAGCAGTGCTGCAGTGGCACAGCTGCCCAGGGTGGAGATGCTCTCATCCCTGGAGGTGTTCAGGAACCATGGAGATGTGGCACTGAGGGCTGTGCTCTGTGGGCAGCATTGGTGGTAGGTTGGACTGGATGATCTCACAGCTCTTTTCCAACCCGAATGATTCTATGATTCTATGTGAAGTGTGGAAATGAGGATGCAATGGGCTCAATGCCATTCGACAAAAGGCCACCCTGTTTGCTGCTCTGTCCTCGCTTTCTGTGCCACTTTGCTGCTTGCTTGTGTTAGGCACCTCGTATAAATAACTTGTGTTCAGCGGTGCAGCTTCCCTTCCCTTGTTTTTTGTTGTTTTTTTTTTTTTTTTTTTCCACTGGTATTAATAGTAGCTAATTATTGCTTTTACTATTAGCTCATGTGTTGTAAATACACTTAATGCAGTACGCATCCCTCACTCTCTGGCTTGTGTGCTACTCCTATATTCTGCCTCTTAACATGCAGCCAGACTAATTGGTGACTGGCACTGCTCTGCCCAACGTGCTATTTTTTGGGATAATTGCACTCAGAATCGCAGCATTTCTATGTAGTTGGCCATACAGGATCCAGCTAAATTTGGTTCCACACAAACCCAACCTCGGTGCCATCCCATAGGGATGTGTCAGAGTGCCCAGGGAAAAGCAGCAGCTCTGCTCCACGCTCTCCTTGCTCATTGGGGTTGGGTTTTCGGGGAGCCAGTGGGATGCAGCCCCGTCAGCCTGGTCACCGGTGAAAAATCTTTTTAATTATCCAAGCGGTGGTAAATGCCTGCTCTTATTGGTATGTGCATAAGCTGTAACTCTGCTAATTTTCATCTTTAATTTCTCCTACAACAGCTCAGCTCCTGCTCCCCTCAGTGCTGCTGTTCCCAAAGGCACCCGGAGGAACCGCTCCGTGTGTTGGTGTCATTGGAGCCCTCAGCAAATCCATATCAGAGCTCTGCCCTAAAAACACTCGGGGTTATTTGTGAGCCTAATGTCAAGGCAGCCTGATGGGACATACGTGCCCTGCACGGTTTTACACTGTGAGCTTCCCAGGTGCGAAGCTGCTGCTGATTTTGCCTTTTTCCCTCCTTCCCATCTGGGAGATGGCGCGGAACAGAATCTTTTGCAAAGAGAACATCTCCTCTGCACTGCACCGAAGGAAACGCTCTCATTCCTCGGATGGGACCTTCCCCTTTGCTGCCCCTCCTGCCCCGGCTCTGCTCCTTGCAGCAGTGCCACGTACAGCTGTGCTGGGTTGTGCAGCAGCTGGCGGCAGTGCGAGCATTGCAGTGCTGCTGCAGAGCACCGCTTCTCTCTTTCACGCCCTTTTGGGCAGAGCAGAACATATGTGCTGTTACCTCTTCGTTCTTCTGCGGAGCATTAGGACTAATAAAAACCTTTCAGGGCGGCTGATAGAGAAGCAGCTGGTGTTACACGCTAAGAAAACAAAGGCTGGTTCAGAATAAAGCCCCCAGCATCTTCTTCTTCCTGTTTTGTTGGCAATGAAAATGAGTGTTGACCCCCTGCCACGGCCACCGCCCCTCTACGCTTGGCTAATTGCACACGATCTGCATACCTGGGTGCTAACGAGGGGCTGGGGGCACCGGCGTACCCTTTAAATAACAGCACATTGAAACGTCATTGCTTTCATGTTTGTCTCCTCGCTTCTAATTACTGGAGGCAGCTGCCTTTAAAGCATAGGCCATTTCCTCCTCTTCCTGCAGTGGGGTCATAACAGCTTGTTTATAGACTGCCAGGCTGCTTCGCTGCAACAGATTGCGACTTTAAATAGCAGGGTTGCTAAGAGTGAGGTAAGGGCGGTGAGAGCACGGAGCTCGCTCAACACAAGGCGATGGGTACTGGGGGAGATGGGAGCCACCAACAAAAGCGCAACGCCGGAGGGCGGGCGGTTGTCACAGCTCAATGTGTAGGGATGTGAGCTCCTCTACACGGGGGAAGGCAGCGTGGTTGTGCCAGCTGTGTCCTGGGGAAACCTCTCCTTGGTTTTTCTTGGATGATCTCACGCAACGGCACCGTTACCCGTCGGTTATTCATCCGCAGCAAATGCCAAGAGCTCCTGTTTGGCGTCGGGCTGAATATCAGAAAAGTTGATTCATTGACTTCAAAACAACAGAAAACCTACACTGGACAAATGCTAGAAAACATGTGTTGGTAAAGAGGTGGACTGAGTGATGAACATGTTTTCTATCTCTTGCATCTCTGACTCATGCGGCTCCAGCTTAGTGCAGATTACATTATCTTATCAAACAATTAATTACATACGTCCTTTAATTTCATATATATGCAGTTGGAGATTGTTGTTTTTGTCTTCGAGTGCCTCTTATCCTCTCCCCAGCAGACTGTTGCTGCTCAATGGAAGGGACTATTTTTGTGGTGGCCATGCCAGATTTATTCATCCTGCTAAGCTTGCTCGAGGAACTGGGGTGAAAACGAGGGAAAAGAGGACCACAATGATCACATTGAGCTCACCCCCTTGGATTCAGTCCCTGACACACTGCTGCTAAAGTCCTGGGAGGAAGAATTCATTAGATGAACCTTAGCATGAGTTTTCCATGGCTTTGATTTTAATCAAAGTGCAGGTTTGAAACGGTTTTATCATTAGAATCTGTTGACTGAATGCCAATGTGAAGCAGTTCCCCTTTCCTGCCCCAACTCATGTATAGATGCATCTCATGTACTTAAGGGAAATCCCAGGCTGAGAGCATGGGGCAGCAGAAATGAGCCCCCAAGGCTTCCAGCACACTGCAGGCTGATGTCTCCCTGCATTTCAAGGACCAAAGTTCAATTGCACCGCTGCTATTCTGCTCCTTCATAATGGAGCTAATCAATTAAAATGCTCCGTCCTTAAAGCATTGCAGGAGGGAAGCCTTGTGCAGAATGGCTGCCTTATAAGGGCTGCAGGATGCGAGTTAAGCATCGCAGCCTTTTATCTCCAAATCTGCAAAATCCAGCCGCTGTGTTAACCCAGGTGGCCGGTGGAGCTCTTTAGTTGGTTGCTGAGGAGTGTTTGTGCATGCGGCGGCGGAGCTCTTTCCCTCTGAAGACCAATTTGCACGAACCCCAGTGACTGCGGCGAGCCTCTGAGCCCCAAACCTCGGGGCTGCAGCTCAGCATCCCGACCGAAGTGCTGCTGGAGCTGTGCAGGAGGAGGGCTGCGTTCTCCGTAGCACTGCTGAAATCCGCCACAGGTGCGCGTGTTTGAATTTTAAAGAGCTTCACTTTCCAGGTCAGCGCAGCGCCGGGTTCAACCTCGATGCATGAATGGAGGATAGAAATGTAGCGTGAGCTTTCTATGCTGAAGGATGCCAGGCTTGGCTGCCCATGGAAGTGTGGGTGCATCCTTGGAGAGCTAAAGGGCACCTGTCCACGTAGGTCCAACATTTGCAAATTGCGGGGCGCTGCAGTTTTCTGTGCCGGATGAACAGGGTGGGTTGGAGAGCCCTGCTATTGGGATTGGCCTAAATAGATTGAGGTCGGGGTGGAAACGGCAGTCATGGCTGTGTCAGGAGATGTGCAGGAGCAAAGCAAAGCCAGATCCTGACTGCACGCTGCCTGCACACAGCATCCTGCATCCTGCCTGCAGCTCCCGCAACAAAGGAAAGTAGGTCAGGGCCGGTCCCGCCGGCACGCGCTGGAGCACGGCTGCATCCTGCAGCAGGAATGCACCGTGTGTCTCCTCTGGGAAGGGGCATGGAGAGGGAACACGGAGCCCTGCAGTGCCCAGAGCTGTGCCCTGCGCCCTGCTGCAGTTGAATGAGCCCAGGGCTCCAAATGTAGCAGGGAATGCTCGGTGCTTTGTGCACCCCAAATGTTGCAGGGAATGCTCAGAGCAACGTGTGTCTGAAATGTTGCAGGGAATGCTCGGAGCTCTGTGTGCCCCAAATGTTACAGGGGATGCTCAGAACTCTGCTCACTCCAAATGTTGTAGGGAATGCTCAGTTCTGTGCACCCAAACTGTGGCAGGGGATGCTCAGAGAAATGTGTGCCCCAAATGTTGCGGGGGATGCTCAGAGCTCTGTGCACCTGAAACGTGGCAGGGGATGCTCCGTGTTCTTGGTCCCGGCCCCAAGGGTCCATTCCTGCTCATCCCCACAGCCATGAAGCTCTGGTTCTACTCGAGCGATTACCCAACACGTTAATTGGGACTCCCGCTATGATTAAAAAGAAATTTCAGATTAAGCCCGCCATGCTGTGTAGCTCAGGAAGAAAACATCTCTTTATAAACACAGCAGGATGGCGGGGACTCCATTATTATGATTTTTCCAACTTTGAAGGATCTGGCTCTCACCGCTGTTTTGACCACACGATGACAAGCACGGCAGTCACTCAGCTCCGGTCGAAGCCAAACGGAAGGGATGCTGCAGGGAGATAAAATTGCAGGGTGTTTTTCCTCCCTTTTTTTTTTTTTTTTCTTAAACCCATTATGATTATCACATTATCTCTGCAGCTCTCGCATGCCATCCATGTAGGGCTCCACACAGAGCTCAGAGCAGCATCCCTGGGGAGGGTCCTCGTGGCTGCAGCATTCGGGATTTGGTCCTGAGCCCCTGTTTCAATGGGGAAATGCTGATGGCCGGGCAAGGGCAGCACTGGATTATCCCCCATCCTTATGAACTCACCTTCTGGTGTTCCAGCTGAAGCAGCATGGGGCGAGTAAACTCTGCTGCTCAAATGAGAGTGGATCAGCTCGGTTTGCTTGCATTTATTCATGACTTCACCACTCCGCTGGGGCCTGCAAAATCAGAGCCAAAAGGAACTGCAGCGAAAATTGGCCTACATGTGACGGCTTTAAATAATCTGCCCTTTTGCTCCAGTTCTGTGTTGAGATGTGCTGGAAGCCCGAGGAGCTGGCGTGATGCAGGAGCTGTGTTGTGTTTTCTTGCTCTGCTGTCTGCCTTTGGTTTCCTGTGCACTGGGGAAAGTGATGCTGCCAAGGGAGCAAAAACCTGTTCAAGAATTCCTCTGTTTGGTGCATGGCTCGAAATTAAGAGAATCAGCACGGTGGATTAGCTTTTAATTCAAAAGACAGGAAAAATAAGAAAGGAAGCAAACAGAAATAAACAGATTAGCGCACGATACCAGTGCTGACACCCAGGAGCAGGGCGGTGTGTTGGGCTTGGAAGCAGAGGAGCGTTGGATCCATCTGCAAACCAGGTCACCGCTGCTGGCGTGCGCTCTCTGGGGCCCCTTTGGATCACACCATGATTTCTCTTCCCCCCAGCTCCCAGCAGCTGGGATTACTTCTCACGTACTGCACTCACATAATTGCCACAATAATTTCTGAGATCCTGTTCCTTTTCCTTCCCTTTTCTTCCATTCTCCCTTCTCCTTTCCCTTTCCCTTATCTGTCCCTTTCCTTTTTCCTTTTCTTACCTTCCCTTTTTTCTTCCCTTTTTTCTTCCCTTTTTTCTTCCCTTTTTCCCCTCCCCTCCCTTTTCCCTCCCTTTGCTCTCCCTCTTCCTCTCCCTCTCCCCCTCCCTCTCCCTCTCTCTTCTCCTTCTACCTCTCTCTCCCCCTTTCCTTCCCCTTCTATTTCCCTCCCCCTCCCCTGCCCTTTCCCTTTCCCTTCCCCTTTCCCCTTCCGCTTTCCCTTCCCCTGTCCTCTTTCTTCTCTCCCCTTTCCTCTCCCCTTTCCTCTTTTCTTTTCTTTCCTTTCCCCTTCCCTTCCCTGTTTCCTTTCCTTCCTTTTCGCCTTTATGGAGCTTCACTGCTGCCTCCTGTCCCACTTTGGCAGCCCACAACACAGGGCTCATGCACACACAGAGTGCCACACAGCACGGCTGCTGCCTGTGTTTGCCATCAGGATGCTCACACCAAAATTTCAGCAACCATCACACCCCGAGCACCCTGGGCTGCTCGCAGTCCCACTTCCCACATTCACCCTGCAAAATCCCCACCACGAACCTGTCGTGCTGGCACCCCGCACCAGCTCACAGGTCAGGCTGTCAGCCTCCTGCAGTATATTTAGCTCTGGTTTCGTGGGGGCTCTGTGCATTCCCATCTCCTTCACTCCTGACGTGCTAAGTAGATGCAGGAGGCAGCGAGCAGCCTGCGAGGACACCGTGCACGGTGATGGGATGGTGGCCTGATCCCTGGGATCCCAGGGCAGCCCACACGTGGAAAGTGTCACTCTGCTTTTCCTTTTTTATTACTATGACTTTTTTTTTTCCTTTTTTTTAAGAATGAATGAAAAACAAGAGAGATGCTCAGAAAAGCCAGTTCACCCGACAGTCAGTCTGGAGACCAGCGAGGATCCAAATGTTGATTCCTGGATAGCTCAGCTGTAGGATGACAGAGGCAGCAGCCATGAAAACTTGTCCCAGGGAGAGCAATTTGCGTGCACTATTGAGAAAGCAGCCCTGAGACAAGTTCCTGTGGGTCTGTAGGGGAACAAAGAACATGGAGTTAAGGCTTGGAGTGGAGGAGAAGGTGAGCTCTCAGTGTTCTGATCAGTTTTTGCTTCTGATTTTTGCCTTCTGGGCATGTGGGAATGAGCAACTCAACACAACTTCAGGCTCCATGCCTCCACCCAGGGCTGCTGGCCACTGGTGAGGACCTGCTGCATCAAACCCTTCCATCCAAACAGGATGCATGGCTCCAAACCTGCCATTTAGCTCCGTTGTTCAACTGGAAAATACAGAAATCAGAGCCTCTGGCAGGTAATGCTGTGTCGGATGGGGTGCAGTGAGCACTGCAAGCAAATGGAGAGAAGAAATGGAATAGCTGGGAGATGAGCATTGCGAGCAGGGGTGTGCGCCCTAAACAGGAGGGTTAACCAGGTCTTATTCAGAAGGAAGGCAGTAATTGCAGCCTGTGTGAAGCAGTAATATCCTTTTGTGCATTATTTACCCGGGAACATCTGCTAATACATATACATTCTACGGTGCATGTAAACAACCTGCGCAGGAAGAGGATTAGGAGATTTATAAAAAATTAGAAGCGAGTTAAAAGGGCAATTAGAAGAGCAGAAAGAGATATTGAGCAGTGAATTAGAGAGGATATTTTAACACACAATCAGAGCTTCCCGAGACGTATCCAGAGCAGAGAGAAGGTAAAAGAGAAAATTGGTCAATTACGCCATGATAGCGGGGAATTGGTGACATGGGAGAAGGTAATGGCTGATTTGTTAAACAGTTATTTTGATTCTGTTTGCAGAAAGGAGGAAGAGGATGGAGGGCACTGCAGGAGAGGACTCAAGCTGAGCAGATGAAACTGGGAATGAACGAAGGAGAAATAAAGACTTCTTGTAGAGCGGATAGGCGTGGGCAAAATTTCACCCATATCCATCGGATGGGGGGAAAATTGATTTATTTATGTTGTTTGGTTGCAAAGAGCTGGCTTTGGCCCTCCAGTCCCAGAGCTATCAAGGTGGACCCAGAGACAAAAAGTCCTTCTGCCCTTGGAGGAGGATGGAGCATGTAAAAGGACAGATGAACGTGCATAACACGGTGCTCATGGTGCATCCTCTACGTGGGGATGGAGGTGGTTGGGTTCTCTGCGGTGCCACCACACCACCTCCCCAGAAACAACTTTTGTCACTGCTGTGGCCGTGTGTCCTTTTATTGTATTTGCTGTTGTTTCTCTTCCAGCCCGCAGACCTCAACATGACAAGCCATGCAAACACGTTTCCCATCGCTGTTCCCATCTGTATGCTGGTGTTGGCCAGGTCGTGTTTTACTGGAGAGAGATGCAAGGGATGGCAAAGAGGAATTATGTCATCCCACGAGATCTCAAGGAGATTGTAAGCAGTAGGAAAAGGAAATGTTCGCAAGCATGCAATGGAAAGTGTGATCTTGGTCTGTGTTTGTGGGGTTGTGCTGGAAACTAAGGCAAAATTTGATGGAAAGCATTGGTGCAGGGTGGATTTAGGGGAGGCTGCACTTGATGGACGGCAGAAATTGGTCCATTGGTCCATTACTTTGGCTGAGGAGAAATGTGAAACATTGTGTTAGTTCTGTAGTCCCTCTGAAGTGGGGAGTGCATCTCACAGCAACTTGCTGAGACAAGGGAGGTAAATTGGAAAAGATAACGTGGGCGCACAGCGTTGTCCAGGCAGTGATGGAGAACGTGCCATGTGAGGCTGCTTTTGCCTGGTGCACTGAAAATTTATTCTCAACATCTGAGAAGCGCTTGGTTTTTGTCCTGCCTGGAGGATGAGAGACACAGCGTTGCGTGTTTTGTGTTTCCAAAGCATGTAGGAAAAGCTGTGTATTAGCAATTACAGGATGAAACTGTGGAAGAATGCTACAATGGTTAGAATATTGGCTCCGACTCAGGAAACGGGATTCTGCAGCCGTGAGCGCATTTCCAGAGGCACAGTGTGGGGTCTCTTCGAGGTTCTCTTTCATTTATTTTTTTTTTTTTTATGGGAAGGATTTGCATGAACAGCCCAAAGTGAGAGTGTTAAAGCTCAGTGATGCTTTAAATAAAGGGGAAAGCAGGCACACTGGAAGAGCCTTCTCTTTTCTGACCTCTTTGGAGTGCCACCTCCTCTTGTCACCTCTAGCCCAGCTCTGGTCATCCCTGCCTCCATTGAACTGAGGGGGGATGAGTGCTTTGGGATGGGCATTTTTGGGTTGCATGCTTTGGAATGGGATGCTTACTATGGGATGAGAGCTTTGGGATGGGCACTTCAGGATGCACGCTTTGGGACACGCATGTTGGGATGGGCACTTTGGGATGAACACCTTGGGATGCATTTTTTGGGATGGATGCCTTGAGATGTGTACTTTGGGGTTGTGGGAGCACTGCCTGTGAGAAGATGGGATTTCTGCCAGCCTCACATCAACCTTCACAACGCATGAAGACAACACTGCACGAAGAGATCATGAGAACCACACGGGAGCCAACCAGGGACCGTAGCAGAGCTGCACCATGCAGATGGGAAGGTAGTTATTGAGGAGAAGTGTCAGAGCATGCCATAAAGATTTAGTTTATCCTCAGAGAGCTGTGGTTGTAGAGGAAGAATGGGCGCAGGGGGGATGGAGGCCAGGGGAAGGCAGGAGGAACATCAGAAACCTGAAGTCTGTGTCAAGTGACACCTCCTATTTAGCAGTGTATCATGTCTCCCTTCTGGTTTTTAAACAGTAGCCTTTATTGCTAGGAGTTAGAGCACTTGATTGACAAGGCTCGTAATACACGTTGGGGTTGCCTTTATTTTTCCTACATGTTAAAGGAAAAGATACTAAAAATACAATTACGACTTGGAGCCAGGCAGTTCTAATATAATTCATCTCAAAGAGTCTCCATTTTGCCTGCTGCACCCAAATCATTTATAAAACATTAGCATCTCCTATGCTGACATTTCATTCTTATATTATAGGAGTTACACACAGACTTAAAAAAAAAAAAAATTAATAAAGTGCTTCTCCTCTTCATTCTCCCACTGAGAGCTTTGATTTCCAGAGTACGAAGCAAAATAACTAACATAACAACATTCTCCACTTCTAAGGGACAGTACCAGACTCATTCAGTTGCTATTGGTTATAGAGAGTAGGGCGTGAGGGAGCTATTTCGGATCACGGATTATTTGTTCTGGCTGCATTGGACATCCCTTTAGTGGAGGTTTAGAGCCCTGTAGAAGGAGAAGTTTGGATAGGAGCTGGAACTGAGAGGGATCAATGGAGCAAACCCTCCCTTCCTCTTCCCTGAATCCCTCCTGCTGTTTCCCAGGACCTCTTTTCCCATTTGGTGCATCTCAACCCTTCCCTGGGCATCTCCAAACCCCTCCAGGGGACCAGGTGCTGTGTAATTGCCCCCTCCCTGCCCAGAACCAGTTTGGGGTCCCAGGGAGGGTGGTGTGGGCTCAGCCACACAGCATCTGCCCCAAAGAACAGTATTCATGCCCAGAGACTGCATGCTGGGAGTGTGCCCCCTGAGCTGGGATACCATCACGAAATGAAGAGCAGCCAGTTCTCGTCCAAGATCACTTTTATTTCCCTTGTTGCATTAACCTCAGTGTGTTTTATCTCCAATATCCACGCTGACAGGGAACTGACACCGACTGCAGAACTGGGGCAGCACCATGGGCTGCACTGCGTGCTGCTGCCAGCTGTGCTGGGCCCCGACGCAGAGCGGACCGGTGAGCACATCTGGACCAGTGAGTGCATAAAGCCCAGTGAGCACATCCCACCCCAGCATCGTACTGAGGCTTATTTAGGGCCAAGGGGAACGTGCAGTCTGCTCCTCATTCCTCAGCTGGCCATTAGCTCTTCCTGCAGCTGTCTGGGGCTATTCTCTTTCCTACCGTGGACCAGAAGCACTGGGCACAGTGCTACTGACAGGTCCCGTGCATGCTGCACTTCTCACTTCTCCAACTCCCCATGCCAAAACCCGTTCCTATTAAGAAAAAAAAAAAAACCAAACCAAACTGCTCCTGATACTGTCAGGGCCACCTGCATCCCACAGACCTGCTGCCTGAGTGAAAACCTTAGTCCAGCTATAAAGGTCCTCACGTAACCAATGTGGCTGGAAGCCTTCAGCCCCTACATCCCCATGGCATCGGGACCGGACACTGCTAAGCCGCCTCTGTCTGCCCTCACTCAGAAATTAGGACATAAGGGTGAGCTCTGGCTCTCTGCCTATGGTCTTTGTTGCGTTGCGTACAGCCCCCTCCCACCCCTCCCAAAGTTTAGTGCTCTAAATTGCTAAGAACATTGGTCCCCCGCGCGCACCGAGGCTGCCGGATGGCTTTCAGCATTTGTAGGCACTGCTGCCGATTGTGGTCTTGAGAAAAGGATATACTGTTCTCCTATAAATTCAACAATACAATCCTTAGTTCTGAAGATATAGTTTCCATATAGTTTATAAACATTATAAGACATACATATGGATAATTGAGGAGAGGGGAGGGCCTGTGCATTTGTCGGATTTGTTTGTCGGATGTGTGAACGCGGTTACAAAAAATGTACCTCCTCGCAGGTACTTCATTTCCTTAGGTTCTTTTTTTTTGTGTGTGTGTTTTTGTTTTGCTTTGTTTTGTTTGAATTATTCCACCTCTAACCAGTCTTTCCTTTGGTAGTTGGCTACTCCAAGCCCAGCAGGCAAGCCTTGTTCTGCTGTAGTGCCTGAGATATTCAGGGTTTTGAGATTGTCTTCTAAGAGATTTCCAGCCAACTTTGGCCTGTGGGGTTGGAGCCAAAAGGGCTAAAACGTGGGAGAACCAATGTCCTTATTACAATGAGTAGAAGTGTCCACACACTCACTTTCAGAGAAACAGTGTAGGCTTAATTGGTGATCGTTTTTACAGCAATTATGTTCCTTTCGGTCATCGGCAGGGTCGCTCAACGGGAATTTGCAATTTTCCATTTTGTCCGGCCGTCGTCGCCGGCGGTCCCCACAATCCGGTTGGGTAAAGTTGGCTTTGTCTCATGGTGCAGGGCTCGGCTGTTGGCCGCAATGTGTGCTAACACCTTTCCATTCGCCCGCCCGCCGCAGTCCGCGCCCGCAGACTTCTCCACGTACAAAAAAAGAAGAAGAAAAGAAACTCTGGTCCTTCGTAGACGGGTCGCAATGCAGATCCGCTCCGCCGTGGCCGAGCTCAGCGCGTGATGGCCACCAAGACCAGCACAAAGACCAGGCGCGAGGCCACGAGTCCCGCACAGCCACCCGCCGCCTGCTGCACCCCACTGGGCGCACGGATGGGCGTCCGCCGGGTGCACTTCCCTTTGCGTTTCGGGAGCCCGGTGGGCATGACGCCGAAGCTGAATTTGTGCTGATAGTCAGGCACGTAGTCGGGAAACTCGTGCCCGCTTTTGCGCGGCCCCAGCGATCCCGGCTTAAGGGTTCGGTTGCGGTTTTTGTGGCTGGTGCAGTTCTTGGCAGGGCGGCGAGGTCCCGGCCGGGCTGCAGGATGGCTGCTGTGCAAACCCTTCTCGCCACCCTTCTCCTTAGAGGAGTGGTGGGGATGGTGGGCTTTGGAGGCTCCTCTGTCCGCAGCTGAGAAAGTTTTGATCTGGTGGAGCGACTCCGAGCCCGAACAGTTCCTAAAATCTTCCGCCCTCAGCACTTTGAGGTCCTTGCCGTGCATCCGCTCAGGGGATTCACAGATGACGTTGGAGCTGGAGCCCCGGAAACGGTGCAGCCATTCCCAGAGCGAGCGGGCCTTGCAGTCGCAGCTCCAGGGGTTTCCGTTCAGCCTGAGGAACTCGAGGGCCCCCAGGTGTGCCAGGCAGTCCCCCTGCAGCTCCGAGAGGCTGTTGTTGAACAGGAACAGGGTGGTCAGTCGCCGGAGGTCGTGGAACGCCCGCCTGTGAATCCACTGCAGCTGATTCTGATGGATGAGGAGCCTGTCCAGGTTTATTAACCCCCGGAATGTGTTCTGGTGGAGGCTCCAAAGCTTGTTTCCATGGAGAAAAAGATGGCTGAGGTTCACCAAGTCAACAAAAATGTCGTCCTGGAGGAACTCAATGTGGTTGTCTTGCAGGTAAAGGTATTGTAGGTTGTGGAGGCCACCAAAAATCCCACTGGGAAGGGAGCTGAGCCCACACTTGTACAGGTACAAGGCATGGAGTTTCACCAGCCCTTGGAAAGTGTTGGCTGCCAAAGCCCTCAGGTAGCGGTTATCCCCCAGATCCAGCTCTTCCAGGTTGACAAACCCCTCAAAGGTGTTGGGGTCGATGAAGGTGATGTTGTTGGAGTAGATCCAGAGGGTGACCATGGAGGGGCTGAAGTGGCCCCGCAGCAGTAGGGTGATCTGGTTGTTCTGCAGGAAGATCCGCTCGCTGTCCTCAGGGATGCCCTCAGGGATGGTGACGAAGTTGTGGGCCTGGCAGCTGACGGTCATGGGTGAAGGGTAGCAGACACAGTCGGTGGGGCAGCTGGCAGCCCCAGGCACCTTCAGCCCCAGCAACACCAACAGCAGCTCCGCGAGGGCCCCTGTTTGGAGAGAGGGGAGAGTGGTGTCAGGCCAGCCTTGGGGACACAGAGCCAGTGTGAATTACCTGTGTGCAACAGTTTGAATATGATCTATGGGGTGTTGCCCACCTCCTCGTGCTGAATTCGCCTCCAGGTGAATCACCCCAAACTACATCTGTGCCATGCAGCCACACAGCACATCCCAGCACAGCCCAAGGGTTGGGGCAATACAAGGTAGGTGTATGGGCTGGGAAAAGAACTCACTGAGAGCAATAAGGAGAAAGACTTGGGGGTTGTGATGGATGAGAAGCTTGACATGACCCAGCAGTGTGTGTGTGCTATGTCAGCTGCATCCTGGGTGCATCAACAGAGGGATGGCAGTAGGGTGGGGGAGGGGATTGACCCACTCTGCTATGCCCTCGTGAGGCCCCATCTGGAGTAGTGCGTCCAGGTCTGGAGCCCCCAACACAAGAAGGATGTGGAGCTGTTGGAACGGGTCCAGATGACGGCCATGAGGATGCTCAGCAGGCTGCAGCTTCTCAACTACAAAGACACCCTGGAGGTGCTTCAAGGCCACTTTGGATGGAGCAGAGCAACCTGATCTGCTGGGTACAACCAGCCCACAGCAGGGGTTGGAACCGGATGGGCTTTAAGATCTCTTCTAACCCAACCATTCTACAATTCCATGAATTCTGGAGGAGCTGGCTGCTTTCCACACTGTTCCTACGCCCATGCCCTGTTAGCACCAGCACATTCCCCTGCAAACGAGTGATTTACAGAAACACGTTTTCGGCACTTGGTGGGACGGACTGAGCTGAACGCCCAGTTTGGAAGCTGGTGCTCAGACGTATTTTAAATGGACGTCCTATGGCAATGCTACAGCCTGCCTGTGGCCAGGGCTTTCTGGCTGCGAGCAGGGAAGCGAGCAGGCAGCAATCATCCCTCCTCGGCTCAGCGCCCAGCGCCAGCCTCGCCGCCCAGCTCCCGTCGCTCTCCCACTCCTCACACCATGCCTGCTTTCAGGCGATTCCTTCTGCGTGGAGTGGCTTTTCAGACTCATTGCACCAGGCTGTCATTTCTCATTCAGATTTCCTCCCGGATCTGCTTTCCCTCTTACACACAAAATTTGCTCATGTCTAATGAATTCTGCCTCTGGACTTCACGGGAGAAAGGAGTAAAATGAGAGCAGCGTACAGCTGCCAGTGCCATCCTACCCCAGAGTCCTCGTGCCGCGATTTGCTTGTAATAATCTGAAAAACAAGAGTGGAAGTGGAGTTCACCTCTAATTACTCCATGTCGTTACCACAAGACAGGCTGTGGTGCTGGACCCCTTGGGCTTTTACAGTCCTTCTTTTCAAGCGCCTACAGCTGAATACGAGTGGGAGGCAAAAAAAAAAAAAAAAAAAAAAAAAAAAAAAAAAAAATCCTCACTGGTTTCTTATTAATGTTGTTTGAAATATAACTCTGTGGTTCGCATCGCCTTCTGCCGGGGATGGAGATCTATTACTGGGGAGCTAATAGCAGGTGACCTGTCCATCTGGACCCACTCTTTCAAGGCAAAGTTGTCATGTTTTTAGATAAACTGGTTACTCAGGCTCTCATAAATTAGCGGGGAGAGGCAGCCACCTCTGACTGTACTGCTCTACTTTTTCCAACGAATAGCATTGCTAGCCAAACTGTTGGGCCAAGCCTCTGCTGGGATGGGGATAGAAATGGGGATAGAAATATGGATGGGGATTTGGGCTTTCTACAGGCTCTACCCTACAGGAGTGAAGGCTGCAGGGAGGGATGGCTCATTCCTGCACTGCTGCCAGCAAAGGGCTGTAGTCAGGAGTGCTTCATTTGCAACAACTCCTACGGCTGTGTAGGAAAGGGAATGTTCTCCAAGTTGCCACCGTGCACTTGCCATGGGGCAAGGGGCTATGATTCAGGCAAGACTGCTCCTGGGCTGCCCTGTATTTCCAGCCAAGCACCTCTCTGGTGCTTGTCTCAGGGATATCCTGATTACAGTTGCAGATAGGTGCAGAATTGCTTTCTGCTCCTCTTGTTCCTTTTTAACCCACAGATATGCATTGCCAAGGTGGGACAGATCCATGTTCCCAGCTCCACCCGAGTCACACTGAGCCACAAAGAGTGGTGTAGCTCTTATATTTATTAGTAAAATCCTGCCAAGCACAAGCACAGTGACAATCTCCCACATGCGGAGTCTGTTATTGCAAATACCAAATCACAAGGGTTTGAATCAATAAACCATCTCCCAGCTATGAGCAGCAGGTTGGAAGATTACATATTGCTTCCCAATGCTGGTTTTATGCGCTGTTCCGTGACACGATAGTTGCCAGGCTAACAGGATTACTGGTGGGAGGAGGAGCTGGGCAGGGCTTGCGTAGCATCCCGAATTTCACGTCCAGGAGGTGATGGCAGGGGCTGCCAGTGATGCTCAGCGGTGGATGGGATGTATGGGGAGCATGGAGCTGCACTGTTGGAAGGGAGAATGGAGCTTCACGGTCCCCGATGGCTCTGCAGGTGAAGGGCAGGAGGAGTTGAGCCCATCTCTTTAATTAGAGTTGTGAGTTAATGGTGGAAGTGCCAAGGAAAGAGGAGTTGATTCCTTTGGGATGAGTGTTGCCGGTGCTTCTCCTCTTCCAGAAAAAATGATGGTAGGAGCGAAGCCCACAATTTCTTCCTACCTATAGACTGCAGTTTGGGGACAAAGAGAATGTGGAAACGAAAAGGAAGGATGCTCAGAAGAAGCAATAACATGGTGAGCAGGACTTGGAAAGAGGAATCCTCCTCAGAGGATGTGCTCAGGGCGTGTGGTCCCATCAGGGATGAGTCCACAGCCCACAAACCTTCAAATTGCACATTGCTCCAGGATGTCCAGGTTTGGTTACTATTTTGATACGGGGATGAGATCCCTTGAACCAAAGAACAGAGCAGCCTCAATGCTGCTAGACCAGCAGTGTGCTGGCTAAGGCAGCTGGGGCCAGCTGGGTCCCTGGCTGCCATCAGTGGGACTGTCCCTCCCAGGATGATACCCCTGAGCTCCCCCAGTGTCTGATCGCAGCCAACATGTCAAGCTTGCTCTTCCCAGTGCAAACCTTTTGACTGCATCTTGTAAAGGCTGTGCAGCAGATGGAGGGTCACGGGCGTGCGTGGCGGTGCTCACCAGGGAGGGAGAGCTTCAAAAAGTAAAAATCCGATGGAAAGCTGCCAGTGAAGTGAGCAGAACCAAAGCTTTGTCGACACGGATCAAACCAACACGGCTGTGTTTGTCTGCCGGCGTTCTCCCACCGCCGTGCTGTGTCACCCGGCTCCGCTGTCCTTCTGCAGCCTCCCAGCTCAGGTTTTAGTGATGGGAATGAATTCATCGGGCTGTCCAAATCATTTCCCATGCAGCATCTCTCTAATTGGGCATTAATTAGGCATTAGTTAATGAATGCTTGAAATAATTTATCTTTGGATGTGTCCAGTTTGCAGTCTTACTTTTAACAGCATTATACCCGTTATTAGATTAACATCGTTATAAATGTTCCCCATTACCTGCTTGTTTCCATTGTCTTAGCCTTATTACTGAGAGTGAAAATCACTCCTCCTGAATGCATTATTGATGAGTAAGGACTTTCTATATGCAGCGCGGGATTAATTGTTATACAGCATAATGCATTTAGCATGAAGCCTTCATTTGTGCAAGAGCTGAAACGGCCAGAAGAATGCAGACACCCAGAGACAGCGAGTTCATCCAGACACAGCTACGCTCCAGTGCAGCAGCAGAGATGCTGGTACCCAACATTCCAGCATTTTAACACTTTGCTGAAGGAGCAGTGCCACTTATTTCCATCAGAAGTCCCCAGCTTGGAGCTGGGAGCTAGGACTGGCCCTGGTGGGTCACCTCCAGCCCCACATTTCACCTCTCTGCTATGTGGGTCACAGCAGGATCTGCTCTTTGGGATGGAGCTCTCTCAAATCTCTCCTAAACCGCCATCTGCTTGGGGAGCCCAATCTTAGCTCTTGTCTCCACGCAACTTGTCGGACTGCTCGCTCCGTCCATTACCGGTTCTGCTCAGGCTGTTAGATTTATAAGCTCTTTAGAGCAAAGCCCTCATCTTCTGGCTGCTGATTTATGGGTCTTTACTGCCATAAAACACTATGTATAGCTACTACATAATATAAATAATAATACTTAACCAGAGCAAGCTACAAGTGGGGACAAAGCATCTGCCTTCTGTTCGCACTCTGTGTTATCAAAGAGGCAGAAGCTCACTCATCACTCACTCCTCTGAAGCCAAATTCGCACCTTGTGTAGCACCACCGGTAGACAGAGAGATCTTCCTGCCCCATTTGCACCCACACCTTTCAAAGATGCTTTCTAAGTTGTTGTTGGGCCACAACAATACAACTGTGACCCGAGGGGAAAATACACTTCGAAACTTCCATCCTCCTCCTAACTAATAGCAGCCACTTTCATGGGCTGCGTCCTTCCATGAGGACAAACATCATTCTGAGGAGCCACTGCCATCACCAGCTCACCTCAGCCACCCCCTGCATTGGACAAACTATAGTAGGATGGATCTGGGAAGGATTCTCATTGGATAAGCCAACCATCACACGGTTCTTTGCCTCGCACTTCTTACTCCCTTTTGTGACGGCAGGAATTGCCATCATCCACCCAACCTTTCTCCACGAATCAGGCTCAAACAACGCTCTTGGTATTGTATGCAACTGTGACAAAATTCCCTCCCACTACTTCAGGAATGAACTTTCTCACCATGACAAATTGTTTGGGGGGAAAAAGGAGCCTCAAATGTTCATAATTCCACGCACCAGCTGAAGGATGATGAAAGGCAATGCCTGAGCACAGACCGCCACGGGGCGCGAGCTGAGAGTGCAGTTCAGATCTGGGACAGTTCGACACAGCAGTGTCAGACCTGTGGTTGAGAGCTGCCTATTTTTTTCCTTTTTTTTTTTTTTTTTCTTTTGCAATAAACAAACCGTCCCTGACTGTGACAAAGATCAAATTCCCCTGGCGAGCAGCAGTTTCCTTCCAGCCTCTGTGCAAAGCACTCCATTGGCATCCTCGCTGCCTTTGCTCCCTCCAGCATCGGCATGCGGTAGAACTGCCTTTCAGCCAGAGAACAACAACCACCCATCCACTTCCCTCATTTTTTTTATTATTATTATTATTTTTTTTTGCAAACGGTGTCATAAATAACTGACAGATCCCAGCTGTTTGGAGTTACGGTTTCTGATGGAGTGACAGCTGCTCCCAATCCCCCAGCCATCACCCCAGCAGTTCTGGAACATTTCAGCAACATAAAAATCATTGGAGATAATTTCGGTTTTGCATAATTTGGTTAGGCAAGCTGTGATTTAATGGCAATTATGACCTCGGAGGCAGAAGCTGAGCTCGGAGGCTACCGGCATCACACGACTATAGCTGAGGTGCAGCACTGGGGATGTTCCAGGGAGAAGGCACTGCAAGGAGAAATCCTTCCCCCGCAGCTGGGAGCCCCATCTCTCTGCCAGCAAGTGTTCCCAGGTGGAGATGTACACAAGGGAATTCAAAGGGAATATTGATAGGGAAGACCTCAGAAAGGGGCTGCTGCCAGAAGAAGTGCTGAGAGGCATCTTTTAAAGAAAATTTAGAATAAGGCTTTAGTCTGGGCATGCTGTTGTCCCTAAAAACCTTCTGCAGCATCAGTGCCACTTGTGCTAATGGCATAGACCTCTGTTAGCCTCCCCGACCCCTCTTTGAATCATAGGATCATTAAGGTTGGAAAAGATTTCCAAGACCAACAAGTCCAACCCCAACACATCCCCACCATGCCCATTAAGCCATGTTGGTGGCAGTAGTGGCCATGCCCTCTGATTGCAGCAGCTCTCCATTCTATTGAGGTTCCTCTTGCCCCGTTCCTTCCCATCCTAGTGCTTTTTAGGCACCCTGGAATCTCATGGTTTGAATCACAGAATCATAGAATCAGTAAGGTTGGAAAAGACCACCAGGATCATCAAGTCCAAGCTTCAACCCATCCCCACCATACCAACTCAAAGAATCATTACAATTGGAAAAGACCTCTAAGATCACCAAGTCCAACCCCAACCCATCCCCACCATGCCCACTATGTCCCTCAGTGCCACATCTACTCTTATCAGCAGCAGTGGCCTTTGTCTGGAGTTGGTGAGGTTGCTGCTGCCTGCTCTGCTGCTGCCAATCAGCCTGGAGCTCGCTGTGAGTCAAAGCTTGGTGCAGAGCTGGGGTCAATGGAACCCCAAAATGAAGTCCTTTAGGACACTGCAGGTTTATTTCACTTTTGCTGACCCAATATCTGGAGCTATTTCCCTTCCACCACCAAAGTCGAGGCCAAGGTCACCTGGAAGTTTCTGGATCGTGATCATTAACTCCTATTGCAGTTTGAAACCAGACCATAAATTTCATAGTGTAATAATGTAAAAATCAATAACTCTGTTTGAAACAATAGCTTTGTCTTCCATTTCAGCCGGGGCTGATCCCTCCCCACGGACCACGTCCCTCTGAATCACGCAGACAGAGGGATGGACGCGGGTGGCGGGGCGGCTGCTGGCCCGCCAGGTGTGCGGCCCCTGGGCTCTGCAGATTCAATTAGTCCATTTAGCCATTTATTCCTCTCTCACAGTTAAACTCGAGGATGATTTAAAAGGAAAAAAAAAAAAAAAACAACACAAAAATCAACCAACGGGTTGCCAAGAAGAGAGCCTTTTATGCTTCGTCTCTTTGACATCCTGTCCGACGTGGTGTCCCTTAGGCTTTCCATGCCTGCAGAAAGCCAGGACCAGCCAGAGATGCTCTGTTCCCTCTGCTCATCCACCACAGGCACGGAGCTGAGCCAAAGCTCTCGGCAAGGGGCGGCTCAAGCTCAAAAATCTCAACGTCCGCTCATTTCTAGCTCTGGCTTTCTGGGCGAGGGAGGTCTGGCTTCGTTTTCTTCCTTATTTTCCGTTGTTTGCTGTAGCACCAACTCGAAATATACATCGAGAGGCAGGATTGTCTTTCACGTGTTGGTGGATGTGTGATCCTCAAAAACAAATTAGCACCGATTCACTTCTATATAGAGTACAGCCATCAGGGAATCGCTCCTGAATTCACAGCGAAGGAAAGCAATAATGCTTCCAGCACGCTAATCCTCTCCGAGAGCAGCCCCTGAACTCTTTCCCTGTGCTGGAGGCACCGCTGGAAATTACAATTGTACTGAAAAAATAATAAATAAATACAGAAACTGGCAGGGTTTCTGCTGGTCCAGAGGATTTGTACCCTAATGTGGAAGTCCCTGTTTAATTAGCACTCCTCTCCATGGCTGCATCTCCTCCCCGCTCTGCTCAAGCTGAAGAAAAGAAGCCAACGGTGAGAGCGGCTGTGGGATTGGAAAGTCGGATATAGAAACTTGTTTAATTTAAATGCTCATTTCAGGACTGATCTATGCAGAAGCAGAGGGAATGTAGAGCATGTTTCCGCATGTAATCTACTCTACTTAACCCCACTTTGCCGTATTCCTCCCGCTGCAGCAATGCCCTCCAAGCACAAGGCTCAGGGCTGCGGTCCCCTGCCTCGTCCCATCACACACAAAGGTCCCACCGTGTCACTTAGACCATCCTGAGGCTGATGCATGGCAGGGAAGAAGCACCCGTTGGCTTGCAGATGGGTGATGGAGTCATCAAGTCTTGCTATGTTGATAGAAGAAGCTGATGATGCTTCTGCTTCTCTGGGCCAGAACAGCGTGCCCAAGGAGATCACAGAATCGTTGAGTTGGAAGGGACCCTTAAAAGTCACCTAGTCCAACTCTTCTGCAATGAACAGGGACATCTACAGCTAGAGATGCGCCCAGTCCACCAAGCATGGCTACTGCAGCATTTTCAGTAGGATGGCATCACCAAGGGCATGGCATGGCATGGCCACTCAGTCAACCAAGTGTGGTTATTGTGGGATTTTTGGTGTGCTTGCATGACCAAGGGGATGCACCCCAACCATCAAGCATGATTATTCTGAGATTTTCAGTAGGATGGCATGACCAAGGGGGTTCATCCAGTCAACCATGCATGGTTATTGTGAGATTTTTGGCGTGCCAGCATGGTGGGGGCTTTTCCAGCTCAACCCATGGCCACGCCAGCAGCCAAGTGCAAGGAGGTGAACTGGCAGAGGACAGGGAGCTCCTTAGGTCCTTGAGAAGGGACTCCTAATTACGATTGTCCCCAAGGAGAGAGAAATAGAGGATGACTTAAGCTTAGTGGATTGTCTGAGGCTCTCAGGGGATCATCAGATGCTTCTACTCCCTTTTTGTCCCGAGGTGACAAGTTTTCCTTCCCATTCACAGAAATGCAAAATAGCTCATTCACAGGCGTAATAAGGACGGCATCCTTTGTAAAAGAACGGCTACCAAGATCTCGGCGGCACTTGACAGCGAAACAACGGCAGATGAAATGACAAAAACCACCCAAGATTAGCACAAGCCAGATCAGTATCAGATGCTGAACAAGCTAATGCGCAGAGAAAGCAGATTCACCCGCTCCTTCCCTTTGCCAGCAGCTGGCTCGGACCTGCGAAGGGTTTATTTAGGACTGGAAACGCAGCCAGAAGAAAGCAAGCGGGAGACCCAGGAGGAAAGCGACAGCTGCCCCGGCTCTGGGTGCTCGCTCTGCTGCCTGCTCCCTGTGCACAGAGCGAAGCTTTGGGGCAAATATCCAAATAGGCGGATGGCGGCACGAAGCCAGCAGCCCTTCTGCGGGGTGCCAACACAGCTTGTAGGGAGAGCATCGCTTCGACAAAGGCACGATCCCACCGACGTCCCGACCTCAGCCGCGTCCTGTGCCACCGAGCTTCGGCGAGCCAATTACGCGCCGTGCCGCAGACGCTGCCTTTCATCCCTTTCTCAGCCTTTCCCACTTACTGCATGTCCTTGCGTTTTGTGGAGAGGAGGGCAAATTGGAGCCGGCGCTGCGCCTTCTTCCCCTTTCAGCAGCACATCATTCCGCCGGCAGCAGGGGGGAAAGAGGCTGGCGGGCGGGCATCAAAGCACTCCTCTCTGTCACATTTTCTTCCCATAAAAATAAAGCGATGGCGTCATTCGGAGCTGGACAGCCTCAGGTCGCTCCCTCCCAGTCCCAATGGGGGCACAGCACCATTTCCCAGGCCTCTGGTCTCCACTTGGGGTGTGTGTGTGACACTGAGCCATCCCCATGGGATGAGCAGAGCTGTATGAGACTTCTGCTTCACGCTCAACTTTTTTTTTGCCGGCAGAAAGCTCGTGAAAAGCTCGGTGATAAAAGCAAAGGAGTGTAAATGGCCCCACTGTGCCCCTATCCATTGCCAGGGCTGGATCCTGTCCTCGTCCTTCCCTCAAAGTCACCAAAATCCCCTGAATGTGAATGGGAACCGCTGGCTCCAGTGATTTCGCACTGACTTAGAACCACATTGAAAAACTAAAGGTGATGTTTTAGCTTCCCCCATGCCTGGAAGCATCCATCAATGCCTAGCAGAACCCCATTGTGGCTGTGGGGGTACGCACACCCCGCATGCGACTCCAGTCACTTCCCTTCAAGCTAATCAGAGCCTGTTCCTCTGTAAGCCATTATAAATCCCGTTACGATCCCTTCCTTGCTAGGTAATAATGGTTACTGCAAGATGTATGGAGACTCGGGATTGGCACAAAGCCATCCATGGCAGTGCGTCCCCGTGAGCAATAGGGCATCAGAGCCCCCGCAATCCATTTCCTCCAAGAGGAGGGGGTTGTATTAGGGATGTAATGAAAGAAATTGTAGCAGCATCCGAAGAAGGAAGCGGTGGGGAGGGGTGAACATGTGTGCTGGCACACGTGCATTATTGTGCTGGTGATGCCGGAGCCTCTCCAGGAACAGCTGTTCCTGAAGCAGGCAGCTATAACTTGCAGCAGTAATACTGGTGGGGAGGAATATCGCCGACTGGGGACACAGGGATGCAGCCACGTGGTGGGAACGTGTGCCCGGGGAAGCAGATGGGGTGGATGGGGATGCTGGGTGTGGATGGGGATGCTGGGACTCAGCGATGCCCATTTTTTGGAAGTGCTAAGTCAGCAGAAGAAGCAGATGCAGAGATATGGGGTGGCATTGCGTGGAGCATGGCGTGACCACTCACAGTGGTTGGAAGGGTTTGAATGCAACCCTGATCTCTGTGCGATAAGCAAACATCCCTTCCTCTCCTCCCAGCTTGCCAGCATCCTGCTGGGACACCGCACAGAGCGGTCTGGGGGGATTCAGCCTTTGGGAAATCAGCGCCGCTCACTGCTGCTCCGCTCTTTTCCTAAAACACACAGCCCTGTCCCAAAGGAGACCTTGGGGATGGCTCTGGGGCTGCAGCCACGTCAGAGCTGTGGTTGTGTCTGGGAATTTGATTCCAAACCAGCAGCAGCCCCATCCTGGCCTCCCCAGCGCTGCAGGGAAGGAGGCAGGCAGCAAGCGGCATGCCGGCATCTATTAAATGAGAGGAATGCTTTACCCTCAGCCTCCTCCCGTCGTGTTGCTTAAATGCACGTTTTGCAAAAGTTAAAACAAATTGTGAGCAGCAGAAATAATCTCACGCTCCTTGAAAAAGGGAAGATCTTGGCACAAGGATAAAGGAAGGCGATGAGATGCTCATTAAAACTGAGGGGCTCTGGATCCCCATCCAAGTGGCCACATCTCCTCTGGAGGCTCCCAGAGGCTTTGAAACGTGTTGTCAGGCTCTGCCTTTCATCCTACCCAATTCCAGCTAAATTCAGGGCCCAGTCATTTCTGCTGGAAATGGGGAAGAGGGAGCAACTCCATTCTGACTTTACACTCCCCATCTGATTGCTGGTGATACAATTTACTCCTATGACAGCATCTGCTGCTTTCACGTTTTTTTTTGTTGTTGTTGTTCTGAAGAACAACTCGTCTTTGTTAGTCCCATTTTGGAGCCTTTCATCATTTGAGGTGCAACATAAAAGGTGTTTAACCTCCCACCCTCCTTGGAAGACAGTGGGGGGAGCATAGAAGTCCCCGAACCCAGCCCTGCTAGGACATCCCTCTGTGCCACAGCCTCGATATTTCAGAGCAATCCTATAGAATTAAATGATTTCCATGTGCACAGAGACCTTGCATCTCCATGATGTTTGAGTGGGATGGGGCAGCACCTTTGTGCCACCACACCAAGCTCTTCCCTCCTGCCCTTTCTCCAAGCCTTCCTGAACAGTCAAACCCTCCTTTCAATAGAAAATGAATCCCTTTTCCTTGCTGCTGTTCCATCTCAGGCTGCTGCACTCCACTCCCTTTGCTTTGAATTGGTTGGGCTGAATCCACACTCCACATTTTCTACCTTATGAGCACACCGGGGTCTCTTCACCCCATCCTTACAATTGCACCACGGCCCTGGGGAGAGGTTGGCACTCCCAGCCCTGTGCATTGATGAGCATCCCTCTGTCTGGTATCGCATCCCCCTGTCTGGTTTCAGGGAGCACTGGCCCTCCCTCCCTCCCCGCTTTGATTTCCCAGCGATATTTTTCACTCCAGTAAGTGCTGAGCTCCCATTTGCCTCATTCTGGTGCAGTTACAAAGAAATTGCTGCAAAATTTCCTCATGCTGTCACGCTCCCAGAGAGGGCACAGAGCAGCCGCACCCCCCCCCCCCAGTGCCGTGCGGTGTCTGAGCCTCCCCCCTCACCCACATTGCTCCTCTCCTTCCATCCCCTCCCTTCCCAATGCTCATCCCCCAGCTCCCAGGGAAGCGATCAGGACTGGAAAGGCTGCTGCCTCGTATTGGAATAACCTTTCAGGTTTCATTTAGCACCTCTCTCTTCCCACAGAACCTTCTCATTGTGAGCCCTTTACTAATTGCGACTTCTGGCTCATTGCCACCTCCTGCGTCCCGGCAGCTGAGAGGGTCCTTTGCACCCCATCACTGCATCCCCACCAAAATCAAAGGGTAGAGCAACAAGGAGTGACACTGGCTGAAACAACACCAAATCCCTCTTCACCCCAATGGTTGCCCCAAGAGCTTTGGGGTAGAAACTGTGAATCCCCAACGACTGGGATTCTCTGCTTCCCATCATTGCATCCCCACCCGAATCAATGAGCCATGGCACCAACTGTAACACCAAATCCCTTCTCCACGAGCTTTAGGCTGGAAACACTGAATTCCTGCTTTAGAGAAAGAGCAGACATTGACGGGAACAAAACCCCCAGGCAGGATTTGGGTATCGTCTGGGCACCCCAGTACAAATCAGCGTATTGCGAGCTGGGGAGAAGAAGAAATCCCAGTAGCTATCCGAGCGCACTGCCTGCTTGCTCCTTATTGAATTAAGGCGCTCGGGTTCACCATCTAAGCCTCACGCCACGCACACCGCAGCCAGGAGGGAAGCGGATTGCAGCCCCATAATTCAATCAAGGGCGCAGCTGATGTCGCGGGCGGCGAGAGGAGCTGTCGCTATCAGTGGTGAGCCCTCGGCCACCTGTGCCGTCGGGTAGAGATGGAGACAGCTTCATAGGATTGGGAATGAGTGTTCCAGTGCCTTGGGAAATGGTTATGTAGCTCTGTTATGGCATTAGGATGCAATGGGATTTCAGTGTGGGTTTTGGTGGAAAGGGGCTGAAAAAGGGGAAGGGGAAAAGGAAGGGGAAGGAAGGCAAGAATAAGGAGAAGGAGAAGGAGAAGGAGAAGGAGAAGGAGAAGGAGAAGGAGAAGGAGAAGGAGAAGGAGAAAGAATCATAGAATCACTCAGGTTAAAAAACACCTCTAAGATATCATGTCCAACCCCAACCCACCCTCACCTTGCCCTCTGACCATGTCCCTCTGTGCCACATTTCCACCGTTCTGGAACACCTCCAAGGATGGGGACCCCTCCCTCCCCTGGGCAGCTGTGCCACTGCATCACCAATCTTTGGAGTAGAAATTGTTCCCAATATCCAACCTGAACCTTCTCTTGTGCAATTTAAGGCCATTACCTTTCATCCTACTTCAACCTTGCTACAACCTCCTTTCAAGGAGAGGGGAAGAGGAAGGAGAAGGCAAAGGGAGTGAGGAAGGGGAAAGGGAAGGGGCAGGATGCTTCCAGTCCTGCACTGCTGGAGAGGGAGCAGGAGCCCCACAATATCCCAGCCCCTTGTCTTCGGCACACAGACAAAAGAGGCCAAGAAGCTGCAGTATCAGAAGAATCCAAGGTGTTTTTATGTAAGCCCAAGAAGTGCGAGAAGCAAGGAAGGAGGAGCTGAAGTGCCGCTTCCCAAATGACATTGTGAACCGGCAAGCGTGACTAAAACTTAGGGAGGGTTTGCATAATGGGGAGGCACTTTTCTGCTCTGCCAAGGTGTTCAGGTACCATGGTGATGAGCGCAACATAAAAACTTTGACAGACACTCAGAGAGATAAGTGCGGAGGTACACAATCAATCGAGAAAGAAGAGAGAAATGGGAAGGCGCTTGCTTTACGTGAAAGCATCTACAAGGTCAACAATTAAACATGTGTGAGGTTTGGGCTTGGGAAGGGAAGATGGCTTAGGATATGGCCTGAGCCCAGGATCTGGCAGTGGTTGGAGGCAACAGAACTGTGTTGGCTTCTTCCTGGCAGCAAATGTAACAGGGATAAAAAGGAAAGGCTGCAATGCAATAGAGTTGCTGGGTGCTTTGTATGTGTGGAGGTGGGCTTTCTGCTCTTGTGGAATTGCAGCATCCAGGGGCTTTGGTCCTTCCCATGATCCCAGCCCTGAAAGTGCCCAAGTCCCACTGTGGGTTTCTGAGAAAGAAAGAGCTGCTGATTCCTTGAGAAATGAGGAGGCAAAATCCAATTGTGTGCTGTAGTGCATCTGCGGCTGCCATTAACCTGTCTGTGTACTTCTGTGGCTGTCCATTTCTCTCCGCTGACAGCCAGGACTGCCCGGAGCATGCTCTGCCCGGGCCATAAAGGGATTTGTTTCTCCATGCTGCAGCGGCACAGCACAGAAACGCTGAACTGTGCCACAGACGTTTCCCTGATGCAATGCTTCCAATGCAACACCAAGCTCATCGTCCACCCCATGAGCTGGAGAGACATGGCGCAGCTTAGTGCTCTGAAAAGCATCAACAAAACCCAAACTCATGGCTGGAAAAAATCACGAAGGAGGCTCATGTAGGCATTGTAGAAGCAGGGGACTGAAGAAGAGTGTGGATTGTTGGCATGCAGCTCATGGTAATGCAGCCACTGATGTTGGGACATGGTGGAAACGCAGCATCCAGAGCATCCCTGAGAGCTGGAAGCATCCCCATGGTCCACCCCAAAGGATCAAAGAGAGATGGTGCTGCAGCACAGGGGAGGAAGGGAGAGGGATAAATGGGGAGAAGGGGGGAGATGCACAGCCGGCCTTGTTGTCTCCCTGCATTCCAGCTTCATTTGCAGATTTATTAAATCGAGAGCCAATTTCGACATCATTTCTTTCAAGCAGCTCCACCTCGCAGGTGTGTGGAATTTATTTGAGATAAAGAAAACCATTACAGAGAGACAGCAATCTTCAAAGACCACCTCGGAGACCTGAGAGAAATAAAAACACTAGCCCGTGCAAATGTGCAATTAAGTTTCAAAATACTTGTGCTCCATGAAAAGCGCCGTCCCTGCAGAGAACAGGCCTTTAAGGCAATTTTCCCAAACCCTATTCAGCATTCACTCAAAAATGCCTTTTAAAAACAACATGTGATTTTTCCCTCTCTGCCTTGCTCCTCCTTCCACTTTGCTCGCTCTCGTCCAGGTAGGATGGGAGCTCTGGGAAGTGGTCGCTCTCCACTTGGAGTCGATGGACCACGCTTTGGGATAATGCCAGATAAGGACAAGGCTCATTTTAAGGCTCATTTTGGGGTCAGGTGGCTCTGATCAGGAATTATCTCCACCCAGGCTAGGGTTGGTACCCCCCATTCATGGGTCACCCTCTGCTCAGTGGTTAATGAACGATGCATAATTAACCTGTGGAACGAACTGCCACGAGGTATCAGCAAGGCCAGGAGCTTAGCAGGATTCGGGGCAGGATTATATGTTTAAATGGATAATGAGAACATCTGCCACTACATGAGCGGAGATCAGGCAGAATTAAGACGCAGCCCCACCAAGCTGGGTGTTGCTCTGCTCAGTGATGGTGTTGGGTGTAGAGGGCACCCAGGGAACCAACTCAGGGGGAACCTCTGGTCCCCCTGAATGGAACAAGGGGATAAATATTTCTCTTGCAGGAGGGATTTTTGGAATTTCCATGGAGAGAATCCATGCTTTCATTTTTTGGCATTGTGTAATGCAATATGAAATTGCATCCACCTGATTTTGTCTCAGATGTTGAATCTAATCCCCCTGGCTCTTATATTCATGGCAGGCCAACACAGCATGCTCCTTCAACAAGTCATGTTCACCCTCTGGACACCACAGACACTCTTTTACCAACCCCACTCCATTGTTGCTCTGCTCCATACCACATGTTGCAGACCGAGCTGCCTTCAAAAGAGCGCTGAAACCCTCACAGACATGTCAGCAACAGCAGAACAAACTCAGGGCCAATCGCAGAATTATTAAATCCCTGTCCGCAATCCTCTCTGGATTCCAACTGCTGCTCTTTTGCATCATAAATCTGCTGCTCCATCATTAGCATTAACTAATGTTTGTGCAGTGCCTGGTAAGCACGACGCATTGGGGTGCAGGAGCGCCCATGGCATCTGGGATGCCCAAGGGACATCCACATCCCTGAGCCCAGTGGAATGAGGCACTGTGTATGCTGTGCCAGCAAGGAGGGCAGAATACCTAATTGGGGAGGCTGATGGAGCCCAGGGGATGATCAGTCCTCTTCACGATGCTCAGCCCTCTTTGGGATGCTCAACCATCCCAAGGATACTCCCATAGTTGCTCTGCGGCATTTTGGAGGTGATGCCACATTCACAGGATGACTCAAAGCATTTCAGGTGCCCGTTCCCCCAGGCTCTCTCTACCTCCTGGGACGCGGTGGCCGCAGCGTGGCGTGCTCAGCCTGTCGAGCACGGCGGGACTGCGGGGCCAGGGTTAATCTCGTTGTCACACCTTCCCTCCTCTTGCTAACTCGGCGCGCTTTGACCCGCTGTGAAATCGTGGCCAACAGCACTGAATATTTTAAGAGCAGCAATGCAGTCATGGCCGCGCGTTGGAGCAGCAAAGCAGGCCGGGAGCTGGGCTGGGCCCCCGCCTCCCCCCTCCACTGCCAACCCATTAGCACAGTTCAGGGAAACCTAAAAAATTCAAAAGACACTGAAATATGCAGCATTTTTGCTCTCTCTGGAAAATGACGCGCTTCGCTTCCCAGCTGCTCTGGAGCAGGCGGTTGTAAATAAGCGGCTTTATGGCACGCGGGGTGTTGCCAGCGGGACTGTGGGTAAAGATTTACACCCCACTCCCTATCCTGGGCAGAATTCTGAGGACAGCCCTATGCCCAGCCCTGCATCCACTGGTTCCCCTGCCCATCAGTCCGGTGCTGATGGCAATAAGGGACTTTGCCAACTGCTGTCCATGGTACTAACGCTGTCCGTGGTGCTGACGGTTGCTCTGTCCCGACCTGGACACCCCCTGTATCCCCTCTCCATCTCCATCCTCCTCTCACAGCAAACCTGCAGGATCTGCAGCAAACACATACCCTCAGCACTTTCAGTATCTGGGGCACCACAGAGCAGCAGCGGCGAGGAATTAAAAATAATAATAATAATAACAAAAGAAGAAAAATTTGCATAAACCTACAGGAAATACTGGAGCCAGTCCTGTCCCAAGGAGGGGATATCACAGGTGGCATCCAGGGCTGAAGGAGGAAGAGGAGAACTCATTGCATGGTTGGGAACCTATGCCAAGAGTCAGTGGGCACATGGCCACCAGCCCCATGGAGGAGTGACACTGGGGCACTTTTGCATTCTGGTCTTAAGAGGGCAGATTAATCGCTGTGTGCTGGATCTGTCACGCACAGGGATATATATTCTTCCCAGAATTTACAAGTAGTTCTGTCTGAGAAATAAACAGCCGCAGATAAAAATTACATTGTCACTGTGCAGGTGTGATGGATATCATGGACAAGCCCTTGGTGCAGGGAGCTGCTGGCCCTGGGATGGACACGAGATGCCAGTGGGGTAGAGCTTGGCCAGGAAAACATCATTGCCCAAAATTGCAGCATCAGCCATGGGACCAACCCCTGGCACTAAGCTGCTGGCTACCCATCCTGGTCCCAAAGGCCAGGGGAAGGTGTCAAGGCCGTTCTGAAGCAAAACTGCTCAATCCTGGGGAAAAGCAACCCTGGTGATGGCTGGTCATGAGGAGCACCCAGTGACTAGCACTGGGAAGGGTGCACAGGGCAGAGCATCTCAAAAACTCTTGGTTTTGGCAATAGGGAGGCTTGCAACACCTTGCAAAATCCTATTTCTAGGCTTTTTCCAGACGCTGCTCTCCTGTCCATCACACAGAGCCCACAGGATGTAACTGTGGGAAGGATAAATGAGATTTGCTCCAGGCCCCTTTCTGGTCTGGTTTCTCCTTCATCTTTATCTGCTGCCTTGCTTTGGTGAGCCTTGTTGGTATCACTGAGCACATCTCCAGCCCTGGCCACTGCCGATCCTTGTGTGGAGATGGATGTTTTCTGCTCTGTAGCTTAAATCTAAAGTTATGCTGAGAGTGGGAGCAAAGCCAGCAGGGATCCCAAGACATCACATCCTGAGAAGCAAGGAAGGAGACCCAAAACTGGATGGGGACAGCGGGATCCCCATGTGCCCAAAAGCTGCTGCTCCTGTGCCCGTGTGCTGGTAATGAGCACAGAGCAGCTGGAAAGCCTCTGCCAAGCCCATCCTCAGGATTTATCCACATTGCTCTGCCTTATCAGCCATGCTTTTCACAAGCACTTAAATTCAGGAGGAAAAGGAAAAAGTGAAATCAGATAGAAATGCAGGTCTGTTTGCTGTTTTCTCCAATGAAATGGTTCTGGGTAAACAGCAGACGCCTTTGATGAAATCCCAGCAGGCTTAAACAATAAAGCTGGTTACAAACTCAATCTGGCGCAGATATCAGATCTGAAATTGTTTCAAAAAACATGTCAACATTTTCTAATGCTGCTGCAAAACTTCCTCGGCACCTTGCCACCAGTGCGTACCTGTGATGTTGGGTCCATGGCATCACCCTGGCTTTGGCCCTTGCCCCATCTGCAGAGCCCTAAGGGGTGATGAGATATGCTGAGTGTCACCTTGGAGACCCAGCGCAGTCCCCAGGAGGCTCTTGGGTTGTTTTCCACCTGTGGCCATTCTGAAATCCAATCATCAGCCCCAAGTAACACATCTTGGGGTTTTTCACCACTCCCATCCCCATGCCAGCCAGAATGATCCTGGCAAGGTGATTCCAACCCCATGCCAGACAGGATGAGCACAGCAAGGTGACCTCCTTGTTGTTGACCACAAGGCCCACTTGATTTCTCTATCCCCTGTGCCCCTCCTGGAGTGGTGCTTCCCCTCCTCAAATGTGTTAAAGGATGGGGAGGAGTACAGTGGGAACTCCCAGCCCCGCACACCTACTAGTGCCATGTTCCCTTTGGTGGCTCCCAGTGTCCACAAAGCCACCAGAGCCCAACTGCTGCTAGCATTTGGCTCTGACCCACTTTTAGGCAGGAGCAGAGATGCACTACATCATGTGGCCACACATCTGAAGCAAAAAAAAAAAAAGTGTATTTAGGGGCTGAGTGGGACGTGTCCAGGATGGAACAGGATGGGATGGGATGGGATGGGACAGGATAGGATGGGATGGGACAGGATGGGATGGGACAGGATGAAATGAATGTGATTGGATGCACTAGGATGGGATGAGAGAATGAGAAGGAAGCAAGTCCTGTCACCCCATATGCAACACTCCACTTTGGCACCATGCAGGAAGCTTGGTGCCTTCTCTGAGGGTGCCCAGAGTCCCCATAGACTCCACGTCCCCATATCCAAGGAGCTTGCAGCAGCAACCCCAGCCCCCTCCTGCATCTGAAGAAGCCCCTAAACAACAGGGCAAGGGATGGCTCCAGTGGAGCAACAGAGCCTTCATCAGCCCTGTAAGCCCAAGAGAATGAACCAGGGAGGAAAAGAAGAGCAGGAGGAGGATGAGCTGGAGTGGGGGGCACAGGGGGCTGAGCCCCGGCTCCAGCACTGTATGGAGGGAGGACACAGAGGCCTGGTCCGTGTGCGGAGGTTGCCTCGGCCATCGATCCCTGCTGCACTCAGGCTCATTAGGGCTGGGGAGCTGCTGCGAGCGGCTGGCAGAGGAGACAGACGAGGAGGGGGGGGGCGAAGGGGGGGGAAGCGTTCCGCGCGGCTCCCTGGATCGTATTAAATATTTACTTTGTTTTGTTTTGTTTTTTTTTCCCAGCTCTATTGATCAGAGGAGGGAGGGAGGGTGCAGTCGGATGCTGCGAGAAAAGCAGAGGCAACAGCTGAGACAAGGTGGGGACCCCGCAGGGCTGCGCCCATTGCACCCCATGGGTTCCATTCTCCTATCCCCATCCCATCACCCTCAGTTTGAGGCCAACAGCAGCACCGCAGCGGGGCTGCTCCCACCCCTAGCACACCCCATCCCAAGAGACACAGAGGGGGATGATGCTCACCCTGATGGCATCACCCTATGGGGTGACCCTCCGGGTCTGAGCCCCCCAGCCCAGCAGCCAGCCGACCGTCGCGTTTCTATTTCAAGAGGAGCTCTGCTGGAAAAGGAACAAAAGCGGAGGGGAAGCTATAAATAGCTGCCTCCTTCACACCAGCTCTGTGCCTCCTCCGCCCCGCGCCCGCTGCAGCCTCGGGGCCGTGGCTCCAGGATGGCACCGGGGGGGTCCCCTTAGCCCCCAGCCCCCGCTCACCATCTCCACACAAATATCCCCTAAAACAAAGAAAAAAACCCAAGGAAAGATGCATTGCTGAAACAGAGCCACTTACAGAAGGCTTTACCCAAGTTGCCCCATCCCTACCCACAGGGCAGAGCCCCTTTGCCCCATCGCTCCGGTTCCCTGGATGCTATGGATGGGAGCAGGGAAAGCGCAGCCAGCTCGGGCAGACCTACTTTCAAGGCTTTAATCCTTTTTGCTTAAAGGATCTTTTTTTTCTTCTTTTTTTTCCCCTCCCTCCCCTTTCTTTCTTTCTTTCTTTCTTTTTTTTTCCCTTTTTTTTTTTTTTTTTTTTTTCCCTTTTTCCCTTTTTTTTCCTGCTCAGCAAAGATGCGGTCTGATCAGAGGAAGAGACGCAGGGAGCTGACAAGCTGCAGAGCACGGAGAAAAAGGAGAGAGAAATACATATTTATTACCCTCAATTATTAAAAAATAGATAGCAGCAGATCTTAGGCCCTGGCAGAGGCACTGCGGAGTCATTTGTGTGAGGACTATTTTGTTTTTTTTTTATAATCCCATTGAAATTATAATAGGGCTCTCTTGTTAGCAAAACCACCCCGCAGACCCCTGCAGAGGGGCTATGGGCAGAGGCTGTGCTGCATTTAGTCCAGCACTATGGACCCAGCACAATGGGCTATCCTATATCTGCAAGAGGGGTGGCTTTGGGGGTCTTCCCTTTGGGGCTATATTGTGGTCAAAAAGGTCTCTGCTCCCACTGCCAGCACAGCCCCAAGCCGAGCATTCTTTTATGGGTGAGAGCTCATCTGGGCCATGGAAGAGCCCAAAAAGCACTGAGTGATGCGAAAGGGTTTGTACTCCTTAGCTGGTGCTGGTTGCAGGGATGCAGCGTGCACGAGCAGAGCCTCCGTACGAACGCAGCAGGAGAGATCCGCGGCTCCCAAGTGCGGCACGGGGCTGGCGGAGCCGCACTGGCACCTCCCCTCCGTTTGCAGGGCTGCCTCCGTACGGAGCTCTGCCAGCTCACAGTCGAACCCACTGCTGCCTCTCCTCCTCGCTGGGAAACAACGGCTGAGGGACCGGGAATCGGGATCCAGGTACCCACGGGTACCCCTCGGCGCTGGGACCTGGGCGTGTGTGGAGCATCCTCCGTGCCCACATCACGATACCAAGGGGATGCCATCAACTGGAGCCCACCGCGGGGCTAAGACCCATTGCCATCCATCCCAGCACAAACAGCTGTGTGTGCTCGGAGCCAGGAGGTCGTGGCCCTACAAACCCGACAGGAACATCGCAAAGCACCGCTTGCCAAAGCCCTCGCCCTGCCAGCAGGGAGGCGAGCAGCAGCCAGGCAGTATGCTATTAAAGGGAAAAGGAGCTTTCTGCACCAAATGGAGCATTTTCGGCTTAATAGCCCCACAATCCTAATCTGCACAAAGAAGATTCCCCATTCTATCTGCCTTGTCCTGCATCTGCCACCAGACCGGCACGTGCCGAGCCCTTAGTGGGATGGGAAGGCTCCGGAAGGGAAAGGACGGCCGCTGGGGAGATGATGCCGGGTGCGGGCGTTCCTCCGTCAGCACCTCCATCATTTGTCATCAGTAAAAATAATATTCCTAAAAGTGGCCCCCTCTGATTGCAGGCACGGGGCTGCGGGTTTCCATGGAGATGCCGTGAGCGGGGATGGTACGGGGGATAGGGGATGGATTTGAGAGATCGGACCCGGCGGTGACATCCGGAGCAGTGATGGCACCAACCACACTTCTGGCACAGGGATGTAGGACGACTCATCCCCTGTCCCCACCCTTGGGCCACCCAAAGAAGGACTACCCACGGCCGCTCCAGCCGTGCAGGAGGGGATGATGATGATTCTCGGTGCCCCCACCACCCCCCACTTGTTGCATTGATCCTAAATTAGAGCTCAGCCCCCTCCAGCGGGGGCCGGGCTGGGGGACACGTTGAGGTGGCACCTGCCATGTCCCACCCTGAGGACGTCAAACGATCGTGACAATCAGTGCCGGCGCCTCGCCAGCCCGCTGCTGCCTGCTGCTCCACCAAAGCGCTTTTAAAGACATAATCTGCAGTTAATAACCATCGTTGATACCGAACGCTGCTAAGCCCTGGGATTGCACTTTGCAAACAAAGCTCTCGGTGTCGGCCGGTTGGTGGCAGCTTCTCGGGTCTGGGGGGCATCACCCATGGGTGCTGTGTGCACACCGTGCATGGTGACACGCTGGCACTGCTTAATCTCACAGCATGGGTTTGCATCATGCTGGGGATGCTCTCCTGGAGGACACACAAATGCTCCCAGCCACTGCGTCCCCATGGCCCTGTGCTCCCCAGCCCAGTATTGTCCCCAAATTTTGTGCTGTCAGAACCCCTTCTCAGCATCCCAAGACTGCCCAGAGCCAGGGTCACCACATCCCACCCTCAACCCTACCCCACAAAGATTGAGGAGATCCCTCAGCCCTGAGCGCACTGCAGGCTCTGACCCGCACCGCTGCCTCCAGGTGCCACGGGGAGAGGTGGTGTGAAGTCACACCCCAAAAATACCCATTTTTACACCTCCTTGCCAGGTTCACCGCTGTTTCTAGGGCAGTGCTTCAAGGCCATCTGGAGCATCACCCACAGCCTCTGACACCCCGGGAGCAACACGGGGACACTGTGGACGGGACCACCAGGACGCCTCTGGACTCCATCACTGCAGGTGACTGAGCAGCAATGACCCCTCCACCAGCAGCTCAGTTCTCATCACGAGCATCACAGCATCGCCCTCCTTCACCCCCCATCCCCACCGCAGGGACAGGCAGCGCCGCGTCCTGCCCGCTTCCCCCCAGCTCCGCCGGGCGCAGAGAGCTTGTGGCTTCCTCCCTGCTCTTTATGAAATTAAACTTTGATGAGCAAAAAGGTTTTCTGGGCTCTCAGCTCTTCGGTGCAGCAACCGCAGCCCAGCCTGCGCCGTGCCTGGCCCTGCAGGGCACAGCCTCCCTGTTCCCGGGCAGGGGATGGGGGAGGGGGGGGATGCGTTTTTCTCATTCCCCTCCTCACTGGGGTCTCATGGGGTGGGATGCACTACAGAATGGCACCACACAGCCCTGCCCCAAGCTCACTCCGGACCCTTTTCTCCTAACACTGGGGTTATTTTTCCTCTGGCCCCACAGCACTGTGAGTTGGGAGCCCCACAACCATGCCAAGATACGGCCAGCCGTGACCTTGGTAGCATCCTTGACCTGGAAATCTCCTCTTGCACCTCTGATGTTGCACTCCTGGTGGTTGCCACCTCTGGCAGGATGCTGTCCCTGCTGCCACCCTTGCTCAGGTTTGGCAGAATGCTCCATGCTCTCACCAATAATGTCCTGGTGTCACAAAACACCCCAAATCCCACTGGTGGTGATGCCTTGCACCATGCCCAAGGGGCTGCGTCCTGTCAGGGGACACCAGAGAAACCCCCCAAAAGGCAGGAGGAGGCATGGGGGGGGGGGGGAGCAAACACACAGATCTGCTTCCTCCAGGGATATGGGGATGGCACATATGATCCCAAACCACGTTCCCCTGCCTGGCAGCAGGATGGGAACAGCAGAGACAGCACCAACATCACCACCTGCACCGCTCAAACCAACCAAATCCTCCAACACACCGAAACCCCAGAGTGGCCCCAAAGAGTCCCCATCTCTGGTGGCTGCTGTCCCGTTGTCCCCACGGTGTCCCCTCCCTTAGGGTGGCTACAGGGTTCGGGACTCCCACCCAGAGTCCTTGGGCCGTGGTGAGGAGGGAAGGGAGAGGCTCCGGGCGGGACGGAGGCCCTCCCCTAACTGCCTGTTGAATTATTCAGAAACGGCATTAACTTATAAATGAGTGTGTTTGACTGATTTTGTGGTTGATGTACAGATAAATTCTAATGAAAGACAGCTACAAGATTTTAAATTATTAATTAGACTGCCACTTAACAAAGCCTATTTGGCACTCTATTTCCTTGCTTAACAAGACAAAAACTTTAAGGATAGGTTTTGTATGAGCCCAGAGGCTGTTCATTTGCATTTTGTTTTTCTAGCTCCAGAAACGAAAAGCCGTAGATCCTGACCTTAAGCAGGTTGCAACCCCTGGTGGGACGCAACCACCTCCAGCTCCACTTTTCCATCCCGGCTCCTGCTTTGCCTCCACCTTTCGGTGCTGGGAAATGGGGTCGGGAAGTGATGATTTCTCCGAGCGGGATGTACGGGGATTTGGGATCGAGCCCAGCCCGCTTGAGTTAATGCACCGAACAAAGCCGACGCGGGAGATGGAGAGAAGAGGCTCAGAGCGCGAGGCCCCGCAGCCGCAAGGTGACATTAACCCCGCGGGGAACGGCATCCCTGGGGTGATAGCAAGGCTCGGTGCCCCGGCACAGGGCTGCGTGGAGCAGTGGGCACAGCGCCCGCATTCTCGAGTACCGCGCGTTCCCGTGCCGGAGCATCGCCGAAGAGGGGGGCATGTGGTGGTCCGTGAGCTGGGCCGGTGCTGTGCCCCTTCCGAGGGTCCGGGGGGGTCTCTCTGTATGGCAGTGCTGCCCCCCCCCGTCCCCCGCCTGCACGTCCCCGGACACGGCGGTACCGGAGAAGTGGACCCCTCCCGCCCCCCCCGGAGGGTCGGCATCTCCCCGGCTGTGATGTCAAAAAGCATCCCTATGATGTCCCAGGCGGTTGCCATGGAAATAGCGTGATGTCACAGCGGAGCGAATCTCTTCGGGTCGACGGGAGGGGAGTGGGGGGTGGGGGGGAGAACAAGAAGAACGCGCCCCAACTTCCCCCACCGAACCCCGAGCGGCCGCGCGGAGCCGAAATCAGAGTCTGCCTTCCATCGGGCACCGAGCACCGTCGTCTCGGGACACGCCGTGCGTCCGCCGATCCCCCCCGGTTCCTTTCCCCGGGGATCGCCGGTGCCCGCACCCCGGCGGCGGCTCCGGTAGCGGTTGGTTGCGGGGGGAGCGCCCGGCGGCGCGGCCCCAACTTCGGCGGGAGGCAAACTTCGGAGCCGGTACCGGATCCCCCGCTTTGCCCGCTGTCCCCGGTACCCGTTGCCCTCCCGTTGCGGCGCTCACCTTGGCGGAGCATCGTGGTGCCGGTGCGGGGCGCGGTCTCCCGGCGCGGCGGTAACGGCGGAGAGCGGCGGCGGCGCTCAGAGCGGCGGCGGCGGGGAACGGTGGTGGTGGTGGCGGCGGTGGTGGCGGCGGCAGCGGCGGCTGCACCGGGAGCGCGGAGCCCGAACGAGCGGCCCCCGCGGGGGCATGGCGGGCAGAGCCGCAGCGGCACCGGGAGCGCCCGCCCCGCGGAGCCCCACCGGGAGCACCGGCCGCGCCTCTGCCCGCCGCGCGTCCCGCCGCCGGCTTTTAGGGGGGAGCCGCCCCCTCGGGGCTGGGGCCGCCGCCGCCCCCCACCCCCTCGGGCAGAGCCTATAAAGAAGGGGAGCCCGGGGCCGGTGCGGCGGTGCCTGCAGCGGCGGGCAGGGCTGGGCAGGGCGGGGCGGGGCAGCGACGGGGCGGGCTGGGTTGGGCTGGGCTGGGCGAGCCCGGCCGGGCCCCCCCTTCCTCCTCCTCCTCCTCCTCCTCCTCCTCCTCCTCTGCCGCCGCCTCTCCCGCCTCCCGTGGACACTTCGTGAAAGTGCCGCTACTCCGCTTCCCCGCGCCGCCTCCCTTGCCCCCCCCCCGCCCCATCGGGGCCGTATTGGCCTCGGGGAGCTGCTGGCATCACACCGCATCGCTGTCCCCTCCGCCCCGCCGGGCGGCACATCGCGTCCCCGCTTGTCCCGAAGCATCTCCTCATCGTCCCCTCCGCCCCTATCGGAACACCGGATGTCCCGGCGTGGGAGCGGACACGGAGCGAGAGCTCTGCTTTTCCTTTGCCCCACCCGCGTTTCCGCTGTCCCCGCTGTTCCCGCTGCCCCTCCGCCCAGCGCCGTCGCTCCACCCGCTCCTTCCCCGCTCTTTGTCCCTCGAGTCCCCTCTGTACCCTCCTCCTCCCGCTGCCTCCATCACCCCATCGGGTACCCAGTCCCACACCGGGATCCCGATGTCCTCGCGGCGCTTTACTGTCCGCGGAGGTCCCCTCAGTCCACTGAGGCTCTCTCCATCCACACCGCAGATCTCCTTATCCCACGTTATCCCACTGCCGGCCGCTCTACCCCTCGGGGGTCATCACCACCATTCCGCTCTCTCGCGGCCCCCAGGGGTCCCCCGACTCGCAGGCACTTGCATACTAGAGAAGGGGGACCCCCGTGGCGGGTGCGGCTGTCACCATGACAACCGCACCACGGAGCTGCGAACGTCACCCGCTCAGCACCGGGAGCTCAGCACGGGGTGCATAGCCCAAAATCACCACGGTCCGTCTTGGGACGAACCCGACGGCTCAACGCCGTGCACATCCTGACGTACAGCCCAACACCGGCGCGTTCATCGTGCCGGAGCCTCCACACCCAGCCCTGTCACCCGTCCCGCCTCATCCAGCCCGTCCCGTCGGGGCGGTGCGCACCGCTCTCCCATCTCTCTTTCCCCCTCTTTCTTTCGGCCATCGATTGCTCTGGTCTGAGCGCCCCGCCCGCTCGGGGCTCGGCTGGCTCTGCCTGCCCGCCTCCACGTGGCCCCGCGCCATGGCGGCACCGCAGCGCTCCGGCGGCGCGGCCCTTCTGCCCTCCGCCAACAGCGCAGGTGGGCACCGGCGGGAGAACCGAGCCTCGTGGGGGAGAACCGAGCCTCGTGGGGGAGAACCGGGGCGCGTACCGGGGGCCGCCGGGCGGGGGAAGGCGGCGGGGGCTGCTCCCGTCCCGGCTGTGCCCGTCCCGGCTGTGCCCGTCCCGGCTGTGCCGTGGGCTCGCTGGATGACGGCGTCGGGGGGCGATGTTCGACGTGGCGGCGGTGAATAACGGAGCGCTGCACCCCTTCCTCCCCCCCCCCCGAGTGTGGGAGAGGAAGCTGCTGAATGCCCGCTGGTGGGAAGGGTGTCAGCGTCGGGGTTTGGGGTTGGTTTTTATGTCCCCTCTCCCCCCCCCCCCAAAAAAGAAAGCTTCGCCCCTGGGACTGAGAGTGCCTCGGCCCCATCTCCACGGGTGGCATAAGGTCTGCGTGTGGCCCTATAGACATGACATCCTTGTGGCCCTATGCACACTGTTCCTGTGGCCTTATAGATGCAGTGCTCTGAGATATAATAGGCATAAAAGGTGTTTTTCTCCCCCAAAACAGCATTACTGTCTCATGTTGAGTGAGGGAGGCTGCAGTTCATCCCTGGGGAGGTGGCACGGGGTCTTCCTGTGGCTTCAGGAATTTCATGTCCCCATGGCTTTAGGGTCACAGGATCCCCATGGCCCTAGGGACACTGTGTCCCTGGAGCCTGAGGATGCTGTGCCTGTGGCCTTATGGTTGTAGTGTCCCCATAGCCCCAGGATGTGATGTCTCCATGGCATTAGGACACAGTGTCCCTATGGCCCCAAGGACCCAATGCCCTATAGGCTTCCCCCCTTGACTCCCACTGTATCCCCAGGTCGAGCCCCACGTCGCACTGCCCGCCAGGTCCCCGAGGAGCTGCTGAATAATGCAGAGCTGCGGGAGGCAGTGGGGGCTCTGCCTTCCAACTACAACTTTGAGATCCCCAAAACCATCTGGAGGATCCGGCAGGCAGGAGCCAAAAAAGGTGAGCAGTGGGGAGGGGACGTGGGAGGGCTGTGGCACTGAGGGATGTGGTCGGTGGGCACAGTGGGGGTGGGTTGGGGTTGGAGTTGGGGATCTGGGATGTCTTTTCCAATCTGAATGTGGAATTCTATGGGCTGGTCGCTGTCAGTGCTGGGATGGGTTTAGGATGGCAGCCAGGAGCCTCCTGCTGTGCGCTTGGCCACCAGTGCCATTGGGTGGCAGTGGATAAAGGCAGCCCCAGGTGGGGACAGTGGGGCTAAGAGGCATCATCTCACTGTGAATAAACGCATGCCATACGTGGAGCTGTGCTGGCACCTCCAAAGTGGGAGAGCAGCAGCAAGGGGAAGGGCAGCGAAGGACGATCAAAGGTTTGGAACAGCTCTGTACAATGGGAGATTAAATAGATTTAGTTCTTTTTGTTGGGAAAGAGACGAACGAAGGGGGGGATATGACAGAGGGCTGTGGAATTATGAATGGTGCAGAGCTGAAAAGGCGATGATTATCCACTCTTTCTTGTAGCTGGAGAACCAGGGGCACACGTTTACATTATTAGGAGCAGGTTTAAAATAAACAGAAGAAAGTACCTCTTCCTGTGCAGCGCTTAATTAAAACCCAGAACTCATTACAGCGGGAAGTGGGAGAGACAAGGAGTGTCGGCGGGTTCAGAAAGGGATTAAATGCATTTGCACGGGGTGGGTGCGAGCGGCGGAGGGTGAGCTGTTCCTGGGAGATCTGTGCTGTGCTGCTGCTTTCTGAGACCACAGTGCCCAATTTCAGTTTTGGGGAGGGATGAAGTGGTTTGGTGTGCTATGGGGTGGGCCCCAGTTGGGAGCATCCCCCGTTAACCACAGCCTTTCTCTTCCCAGTGGCCCTGCAGATGCCGGAGGGGCTGCTCATGTTTGCCTGCACCATTGCAGATATCATTGAGCGGTAAGATCTGACCTGATATTGGGGCTGGGGGGGCTCCCAACCTAATGCAGCACCATCTGTGCCTTGGGGATGGGGACAGCGTGGTCACACCACGTCCCCAACGCCTGCGGTCCCCACTGCTGTCACACATCCCTGCTGTCGGGGTGACAGTGCCTTTGGTGACGCATCCCCTGGAGCTGTGACCTCAGTGTCACCACCAGTGGGGTCACAGCACCTGTTAGCACGCTGTCACCTTGTGTGAGGAGGCTCGCAGGGAGGTGACAGCACCTGGGGGGGGGTCATGGCACATACTCCGGCTTTGTCACCTGTCCCATCTCTGCATAAGGGGTGGGAGGATGCAGGGGATGGGTGCAAAGTGCAGGTGGCTCTGCGTGGGTCTGTCCCTTTAAGCAGCGCTGCCTCCTCTCCCCGGCTTTGGCACCCAGCCGCTTTCATGTCTCTGACTTCAAAGGCAGCGGATTAAGGGGCTCTTTCATCTGAATGAAACCTTAAGCCCCACTTCCCCGAGCTGCAGCAGCCCCACCGGCCTCGCCCTCACTGCCAGCAGTGGTGGCACCCTGACCGTGGGCACCCCAAGGTCTTTCCCTTGGTTGGGGGCACTGGGTGACATCTGTGTTCCAGCTGGGGACTGGTGCTCTGGTGTGGTGGGAATTGATGTGATGGAAATCTGTGCAGCCTCAATGGGGATAGAGTCAAGCTGCCACCAACCCCAGGGTGACATGTCCCATGTTCTGTAGCGAGGGCCCTGTCTGCTCTCCTGGGGTGTTTCTCCCTTTTTGCTTTGGATAAAACATCCCCTGGGACTGGGATGAGAGTGAGAATGTGCACACGGTGCTGGCCAGGGTCTTGTCTGCCCCACTGCAGGTGAACAGTGTGGCCAAGGACAGGGGGCTGCTGGTTGGAGTCCCAGATGGTGAGGACAAGAACAGGGTTGGGTTCCTGATCCCTGTGCATCATGTTGGCTGGGAGCAGGGATGAAGATGTCATGGGAGCATCATGGAAAAGCACCGGGCACTTAACACAGAGCCTTTCAAATAGAGACACTGACAGCATTGACCGGTGTGAAGTCCTGTTAATTAGCGCTAATAGGTTTGTCGTTATCGTGGAGTGTGGAGGGGGGTGGGGGGTCCGCAGCCCCCGTTGAGGTGGGGGTCTCGCTACCGCCTGCAGGCTGCTGAGCTGGCGGGGCCGTGCGCTGCTGGAGCCGCATCACGACGCTCTCCAGGCAGCATCCAAATTGGCTCCGTTTCTGGTGGCTGATGTAATTCGGTGGAGGGGAGCTCGTGCCGGTGAGGGGGTGGTAGCGTGGGGGAAAGCCTGGACAACAGCTCGGGATCGGGGGGCAGCCCTCAGCCCACCAGCTCCATGTGTTGGGGAGGGGGTTGGGAGCAACCCCCCCCCATAATCCCCCCTCATCCCCCCCTCCTTCCCCGTGCATGGCAGGCAGCTCAGCTGGGCTCTTGATTCCTTGTTAATAAAATCAGCTGTCAGGCTGTGCAGCTGCTAATCCCCCCTGTTTCCTGCTAATAGGGGAGGTGATGGAGTCAGGGATGTGCTGATGGCACCACTCTGCCCCTTCTTGCCCTGGAGCTGGTGGCCACAGTAGCAAAGGGGGAAAGTCCCCAGGTGCCATGTGCTGTCCCCTCCTGGTGGGTGGCACCGTGGGGACACCATGTCCCTTGGCCAAGCTGCTGTGGTGTCAACCCTAAAGGACCCTTCTTGGAGTGCAGGATTCAGCCACCGCTGCCCTCCTTGCTCCCTTGTCCTTCGAGCACATGGTGCTGCACAGGGGGGATTTAATCACTCTCATTAAGCACACAATAGCATCATTAGGGAGAATGAAGTTCTCACTTCAGTGGAGATGGTGAACAACTCCATTGGGGCGGTGAGGACGTGGGGCAAAGGGCTTCTACCTCCTGAGGTCAGAACGTGCTAATGCCATCCTGCTGTGGCATCTGTGTCCTTGTGTCTGTGTCCTTGTGTCCATGTCCTATGTCCTTGTGTCCCTGCAGAGCCTGGGGAACTGGCCACCCCATGGCCCATCCATGGGGAAGCTGTCACCAAAGGGATGGGCATCAGATGGGCATGGGACAGCCATGGTAGCTCGATCACCGCTGTTCTCTGCTCCATAGCTTTTCTTCTGGGGGGTTTTCCAGCTTCAAGGCCAGCAAAACACAGAGCTGGGATGCACCAAAGGCCAACAATGGGGTCACAGTGCTCTGCATCCTCGTGTTGGGTGGGAACCCCGTCCCTGTTGCCACCTCCCCATCCTGACCCACTTGCAGGTGCTCTGCGGGTCCCCGCGCTGCACGCAGGCAATAATTGCCCAGCTGCAGCGGTGCTCTTCCAGAGCCGCTTGCAGTAAAATTGCAAACTCATTATTTTAATTATGTGCAGCTTTCCTGTGCTAATGAAGTTGGGAACCTGGTAATGGGGCTCGGCGACGGGCTTCTCTGCTAATTAATCGCATTGTTCTATGCTGGGGCTGCACTCGATGCTTTTAGGGGGGTGGAAGGTTGGGGTCGAGTGAAGAGTTCCATGTACCCATCCCAAAGGGACGTGGGCACCCATGGTGCTGTTGGGATCAAGGGCTCCGCTCCAACCCTTCTCAGGGATTGGGGCTGGGAAGTTTTGCTGGGAAAAGTCAAGCAGGAGCAAAGCCAGGAGGGGTGCTGGCAAAGGGATGGGGTCCCCGTGTTTGTCACTGGGTTGTGTCACCTCTGTGCTGTGCCGTGGCAGAGCAGCACAGGGGGTCCCAGCCCTCTGCCGGTGCTGAGCGTGGCACTTTATAAATGGCATTTTGGGAGCCATCTGTTTAAAGGAGGAGATAATGAATTAGGGGAGATGAGGAAAACGCTAAGGCCGGGCTGTTTTTCAGAATGAACGGGGTTTGCGGGACGGAAAAGATGAATAACCTCCCCTTGTCTTCAATATTCATGAGCTCCCGGCGGGAGCGAACGGCTCTCAGCCCTGTGGGGACAGCCCTGTCACCACGTCCTGACATGCCACCAGACCACCAGGCAGTGGGGACATGGAGCATGGCGAGGACTGTGTCCCATTGCAGTGCAGCGTCCCGTGTCGTGGGCAGGTGGATGCTAATTGACATTTCCTTCCTCTGTAGTTTGATGAAAGGCTCCGGCGACGCCGAACTGATTAAAACATCAAGGGGAGGGCCCCCGTGCTCTGCTTTGATTTGTCTCAGGAGATTATGGCTGCTCCATCATAGCCCATCCGGTGTGGGTGACCCTGGCATGTGCTGTCTCCACGTCACCATGGGGAGCCTGCCATCATCATCCTACAGTGTCCTTGGTCTGTCCCATGTCCCCCACCCAGTCCCTATGGCTGGAGTATGGTATGAGGTCAGGTAGCTGAGCCCCATCCCCATATGGCCGTGTGCCATGGGTGGGAGCACAGTGCCCCTCTGCCATCCCCTCCCTCCACCATTGCTATTTCACTTTCTTGCTCTTCACCCCCAGGGACTTTCTCTGGGGTTTGGGCCAATTTGCATACATTTTAATCTATAAAAAATTAAGCGGCGCTGGCTGCTGCTCTGAGTCAGACCTCCCCGTCCTGAATCTTAAGGAGCTGAATAATTTTCCACTTTTGCTGAGATGTGTGGAGTCTGATTCACGTTCATCTCATCACCTCTCATTAGAGAAGGGGGCTGAGGGGAACCGGGGGGTGGGGAAAGAGCCTTCTGGATCATTCAGCAGCCCTATGGCACTGCCATATGGGCAGTGGGGTGGCCGTGTACCCGTTCATGCCATTGGGACCGCAGCTTTGGGTGCTGACACCCATCCTCCAGCTGTCCCCAGCACATCCCCTGCCCATGGGATATCCGCTTTGGGCAGGACACGAAGATGATGGTGGCTTTGTCCCCGCACTGGGGACACTGTGTGCCCTGTCCCCTTCCCCGAGCGCTGCCGCTGGGTCGGAGCTGTTAATATTCTGCACGCTCCGCCATTCCTCCACCTTCTGCCATCTGCCCAGATCTGCCCACCACTTCTATTCTTGCCGCCGACGTAACGCTCCCTGCACGGCACTCAGGGAGGGGGACCCTGGCCCTCAGCCAGTGCCAGCAGGGGGTGACGCCTCTGCTGTCCCCAAACCCTGCATTGGTGTCACTGGGACTGCACCGGCGCCCGGACCCCAATGGCACCGCAGCCACCATCCTGTCAGAAGGGTCTTCCAACCCAGCCTGTGGCACAGCCTTGGTGTAGTGTAAATAAGGCATCAGCATCTGGTTGAAGCAGCCCTCCAGGCATGGGGCTTTGTCGCTGCGATACCTGCTTTCCTAATTAAAACACCACGGGAACGTGGCCAAGCTAATAATCCCCCGAAATGGTGCAATAAACCACCGGTGAAGGTGGCGTGCTTAAATCATACGATGGGGCTTTATCTCCCAATGGCAGCACCAGGTATGGGTTTCAGGGGACAGCGCCACTTCGTGCTGTCCCTCTCCAAATGCCAGCCAGGCACGGGCCGGAGGGCAGCAGCAGTGCCCAGGCTGTGGGGGCACGGCCTCTGCTATGGGGTTGGCACGGTTCGGGATGGCTCCGATCCGCGGCACGGTGGCCCTGCGCTGGGTCTCTCCATGCCGCTGCATTAGGAAACTGGCAGTGTATTATTTGATGAGCGGATAATCCGCTGAATTGCAAACAGCTTTACCCAATTGAAGAGGCGGATTAGCGCTCTCCACTTTAATCATGTTGACATCTCAGAGAGTGGCCAGTGCTCGTCCTCCCCGCTGCGTGCCGAGGGGTCCCCCGTTCGCACCGCATCACGTGCCGGCAGGGACACAGAGGGGCTGGGAACACCGGCAGAGGGCAGGGAGGACGTGTGCCATGACGGTGCCATCCTGCTGCCACCCCGATGGCACCTGCACTGTTGTCCCTCCTGCAGGTTTACAGATGCTGAGGCGGTGGTGATGGGCGATGTGACGTACGGCGCGTGCTGCGTGGATGACTACACGGCGCGGGCTCTGGGTGCTGACTTCTTGGTGCACTATGGACACAGCTGCCTGAGTAGGTGACATTGGGCTCTGGGGTGTGTGGTGGCACTGGGGACTGCCAGTACTGTGCCCGTGCTCAGTGCCAGCTTGGGGCCATGGCACCGAGTGCTGTAAGCCCTCTCCAAAGGGAGCGCTCGGTAGGGCTGGGCTGATTGGGTCGCTGCCTTTGGGTAGGATTTGGGGAGCAGCAGTGCATGCGGAGCGCGTCCCTATCGCACTGCTGCAGTGCCTGCTTGGCCGTGGCATCGCCCAAATCACAGCCCTGAGCCTGACATCAGCAGAGCACACAGCCTCAGTGCCTGGGAGCTACTGGTGGGGATGGGGACAATAGGGACGGTGGGGACAATGGGGACGTGGCTTTGCGCTGGCTGGAAGGGGAAGGGAGGAGGAGGCTGTGTGCTCCCCAGGCGGACGGTACTCTGGATCCGGTTGCCATGGAAACTGCGCTGCTGTCCCAGATGCTGCTAACTTTGAAGTCCACCCAGGATGGAATCAGCCCAAAAATAACAATAAGACACTCTGGGTTTTAAGGTGGATCGGTGGAATTGCTGTGCTGGGCAGCAACCTCGGTCTTTCCAGCATCCTGCAGCCCCTCTGAGCCTGGGCAGGGGCTCTGGGGATGCTTATGGGGTTTGTAGGATCACTCCGGGCTCCCTATGAAATACTGGCCTCCCGGTTGAGATCTGTAACTCAAAACCACATTATGAATTAAGCACCCCAAGGGGCATCTATTGGGCTGCCCACCCTGACACCGGCTCAGCGCAGCTATCCTTGTGGAATCCCCATGTTACATTTGGGGCTGCCACCCCAGGGTCACCATCTCCATCCCTCCGGCCCTGCAGGAGGGAGTAATTTGCACTTAATTGTGCTCAGGCGAAGCGCACCAAAATGGGAAGTGAATGCGGAGCTGCGGATCGATGTGGACTCTGTGTACTTTAATTATTCACTTAATCGTGGTGACACAGGCTTCTTAGCACCGGGGGTAATTAGATTTGTGTTCATTGATCCCCCCTGGGCTGCCATTATCCAGAGAGAAATGAATGGGTGCTCCATCTACACCCCCTGCCTGGAGTGAACAGACCCCCATCTGCCCTACACCAGGCTATGGGACATAAGGAGAGCCCCCCAGAATCATCCTCACACTCTTTCTCTCGGCAGTACCCATCGATGCCACACGTGGTCTGAAGATGCTCTACGTCTTCGTGGACATCAAGATTGACACATCCCATTTCCTCGACACCATCCGCTTCAATTTCGCCGCAGGCTCTTCCCTGGCCCTGGTCAGCACCATCCAGTTTGTGGCAGCAGTGCAGGTGAGCAGCCACGATCGCGTTGATGGAGAGCTTTGTGATAACTCTGATCAATGTTTCAGAGCAGCACCACTCCCCAACTCCCCTGGGAGCTGCTCTGTAAATGTCAGGGCAAGCAGAGGAGCGTGTGGTATTTCAGTGCAGTGCTGGGGAAAGCTCCAGCAGCTCTGTCTGTCTGTCTGTCTGCTCCTGAGCGGAGATGAATGAGCCTCTTGAGCCACGTCTGTCCAAACATGAGGCTGTTGGAGCGTTAAGCATTTTCCCTTCTCTTCTAATTGATATGTTGTTTGAGCGTGGCAGAGCATCTCTGCTCACAGGGCCATTACCTTGTGAACTGAGGCACCCTGTGGCTCTCCAGATTGAGGTGCCCCAAGGGTCCCCAGCACTGTGATTGTCACCTGCCTTGGCCAGGTTTGGGCTCTGTATCCTGGCTCTCTGGCTGACCCCATGTCTCTGCAGGCGGCCTCACAGGAGCTGCAGTCACAGTACAAGGTGTGTGTACCCCAGTGCAAGCCTCTGTCCCCTGGTGAGATATTGGGCTGCACATCACCCCGGCTCGCACGGGACACTGATGCCATTGTGTAAGTACCTGCTGTCCCCAAGGACCTTGCAGTTCATGGCAGGGCAGAGTCAGGCTGGAGCCATGCTCCATATCCAACCCAATCTCCATCCTCAAATCTGTCTCTATCCTCAAACCCATCTGCATTCATGTCCCCATCCTCAACCCCATCATCATCCCCAGTACCATCTAAAGCCCTCTTCCCATTTCCAGGCTTGTCCCCAGCCCCATCCCCATTCCAAGCCTTGTCTCCAGACCCATCCCCAATGCCATTCTCATCCCTAGTGCCATCCCCATCTCCACCCTATCCCAAATCCTTTACCCACTTCCAATCCCGGACCCATCCTCAACCCCATCCCCATGCCTTCCCCAAATCCGTGGGTGCATTTTCCTGGTGCCAGGATTGCCCATCCCTCCCCTGCCCTGCCTGGGGTGTATGTGGGCTGGGCTGGGTCCCTCCGGCTCCTAAAGCTGCTCTGATTGGCGTCTGCTCGTAGCACAGAGGAAATAATTGAGTCGTATATCAGAATAGATAATAGATGGAAGGGCGGGTGGATAATTGGAAAAGACAAATGGCCGGGGCCCAACATCACAGCAACATTAATTTTATTTAAGGACAGCAAATTAGAGGGAGCACTTCGTTTCCTATCACCTAATTATTTTAGGTAATGGAAATGCTTAATGTACTGTGAATACAGTGCGCTACAGAATAAATAAATACGAGGACCCCACCCTTGGGGGTGTTAAACCCCATCTCACCCACCCAGGGTGGGGCGGAGCATCGCCCTCGTGTTCCCAGCCATGGGGCAGCCATGTGGGATGGGGCTGTGACTTTGCCCTGCACCAGGACCTGGGGGCGAAGCACTGTGTTTCTGCTGTCCCCAACGCCACCAAGCTGGCATGGCACAGGCATGAACAGACCCATCCTGCTGCCATTGGAACCATAGCATGGTGCCCGCAATCCTTGTAGGTGCTCACGCCCGACGTACCTGCATCCTCCCCGCGTTGTTATTTTCTTATTTAGCCCGTCTCTGGGGCTAACTTTTGCCGACAAATTAGCTTTGATCTTCCAAAATGTCATTCTCCAATTAAGGGCAAAAATCTAGTCAAGTTTTACGTCTGAATTCATTTTCCGAGCCCTCACTCCATTAGGGCAGCTGAATGAAAGGCTTTGAAATGTAATTGCTGACTTGAAATCCGATTAGAAATGGAAGCAGCAACGTCTAAAACCAGCTGTAGAGATGGAGCGCTGGCCCTGCTGCTTCGTGTCCATTTTTGCTCCGAAAGTGGCTGTCTATTCCATCCATCTGTCCATCCATCCATCCATCCTTCTCTTCTTACTGTCCATCTCTCCATCTGTCCATCCATCTCTCCATCCGTCCATCTGACCATCTATCCATCCATCCATTCATCTGTCCATTTGTCCATCCGTCCATCCACATGTTCATCCATATCATATGTCTGTCCATCCATCCAGCCAGCCATTTGTCCATCCGTCTACCTGCCCATCCATCTATCTGTCCATCTGTCCGTCCATTTATCCATCTGTCCATCCACGTGTCTGTCCATCCATCCATGTATCCTTCCATCCATGTATCCATCTGTCTGTCCATCCATCCATCCATTTGTCCATCTGTCCATTTGTCCATCCATCTATTAATCCATCCATTTGTCCATCCATCCATCTGTCTGCCCATCCATCTGTCCATTTGTCCATCCATGTGTCCATCCATCCATCCATCCATCCATCCGTCCATCTATCTGTCCATCCATGTCTCTGTCCATTTGTCCATCCATCCTTCCATCCATGTATCCATCCATCCACCCCTCCCCACCCTGCATGCTGAGGAAGGAACACACCGACTCCACCACCTCCCATTGCTCTCCCTCTCTCCCACAGCTATTTGGGGGACGGCCGCTTCCATCTGGAGTCCATCATGATCTCCAACCCAGGGATACCCGCCTACAGGTAGGGCCAACTCCTCCCCCATCCCAACAGGGCAGAGGGAGCCACGCTCCATGCGATGAACACCAGCCATTTACTCCGGCTGAATATAAACATTTTGACAAGTACCTGTGAAAGCTCTTTGAGGTGCAGCCATTAAACTCCCCGGCTGCTGCAGGCAGAGGCCATAAAGCGCGATGATGAGGCTGCTGAAAGCAGATGAAATATCAAGAGCGAAAGGCAGGGCCCATTTGGTGAAATCTGAATTTCTTAGTAGGTCGTTTGTTACGAACGGGAGGCGCGCGTCAGCTTTATGGCGCTGGGGAAGCTGCCGAAACCCGAGTGGGATTTGATTAAAATTCTCCTCGTCAAACAAAGCAACAAATCAAAGATTCCTTTATAATTGATGAGCCGGGATGGGGAGGGGCTGAGCATGGGGGACTGCGATGGGAGTGCAGTCCTGGTCCCGTTGCCCTCCTGACGAACCAACTGGGCCCTGTGAGTCAATTAGTGCTAATGAAGGAGGGCACGGGGCAGTTTGGGGGCCGTCTGTGGGGCTGGGGGCTGCTTGTGGCTGAGTTTGGATCTGCTCCACAGGTATGATCCCTACAGCAAGGTCTTCTCGCAGGAGCATTATGCCCATGACCGCATGCGGGAAGCCCGGCAGGCTGCCATCCGCTCCGCCACCCATGCCCAGTGCTGGGGGCTGCTGCTGGGCACCCTGGGGCGACAGGGATCCCCTGCTATCCTACAGGTACTGCTGGGTCCCCTCACCTTGGGGACATGGCTGGGAAAGGGGCAAGGACAGAGCTTGCCCTCTCTTGCTGCCATCGATCCGCCCCGAGCCGTACGGGCAGGGCAATTAACAGCAGATGAGGGAGGTTGGCCAAGGGCTCATTAAACACTGGCCAGCCATGGAGACCCCCCTGGATGAGCTGCTCAGCAATTAATTCGCTGGTTTGGTTTTAATTGGATGAACTCCTGCTTGGGTTCACTGTCTCTGCGGGCAAAGGGAGCAGAGCCAAGGTGCTGCCATTGATGCTGGGGGGGATTTGGGGGATCAGCAGTGAGATGTGGGGTGGAGACCCTGGGAGTGATTTTGGGGGGCGGCTCGGGGAGGTGATGGGTACAATAGGGCACGGAAAATAGTTGGTGGCTCTGAGGTCACGGCCACGCTGCTCACGTCCTCCCACAGCCTTCAGCCCTGCAGCAGGCAGGCGTCCCAAGGCTGGCAGCCGCTAACGAGAACAGATTGTTGTCATTGAGCAGTAATTACTTCATTAGGCCAAGGCACGCGCTGGGGAAAGCGGCGTGTGAGCTGGAGCTGCGGCCCTGTCACCGTGTGTCCCCCCTGCATGCGGCAGGGACACAGAGCTGTGTTCCCAAGAGGCCTGAGGGCTGAGCTTTGGGTTCTGGATGGCCTTCTGGATGGAAAGTGCTGTGTGGGTTAGCATGAGCCCCTGACCCACGGTGCTGTTTTTCTCCCCGCAGCACCTGGAGTCACGGCTGCGTGCCCTGGGCCGGACCTTCGTGCGGGTGCTGCTGTCTGAGATCTTCCCCAGCAAGCTGCAGCTCTTCGACAGCGTGGATGTGTGAGTGCTCCTGGCCCCATCCCTGTGGGGAGCCCCAAAGCCGTGCTGGGAACGTGGTGCTGGGCCTGACGTAGGAGAAACTGGATAAGGAGAAACATTCTGGGCTGTTGTCATGGAGAGTTCGTCCGTGGTGCCCCCAAATCCAAGTGATGTTTCTTGGTCCTGGGACACAGCACGGTGAAGGGGAGCAGCTCCTCATGGGGGTGCCCAGAGCCATCCTGGGGTTCCTCACACGGGGCTGTAGGGGCTTTATTGCTGCCATTCTCCTCGCAGGTGGGTGCAGATCGCCTGTCCCCGGCTCTCCATCGACTGGGGGGAAGCCTTCAGCAAACCACTGCTGACACCCTATGAGGTGAGCAGCTCCTGGTGCGTTTCAGAAGGATCCCTCCCAGCACTGCATGTGGCACTCAGCCCCTTATCTCCTCGCAGGCAGCGGTGGCTCTTGGGGACATCGAGTGGCAACAGCCGTACCCCATGGACTTCTACGCCAGTCAATCCCTAGGACCGTGGACGGCCAATCACTCAGCACGGCCAGCCCAGGTGGGCGTTGGGGGGTGGGAGTCCCCACTGAGTCCCTTGGTGCTCGGTGCCGTGTGTCACAAGCGCCACCCAGTGGCTTGCTCCCCGGAGAGCCGTGCCGGTGCCCACCCGATGCCTTCCATCGGCGCACAGATGGCCCCTTCTCTGCTTACCCCATGTCTGTCCCTACAGGAGAAGCCACCCGCAACCCCCAGCCTGAAGAATGGCACTCAGGGGTCCCGCAGCGCCCACCCGCCTGAGGACACGGCCACCTCCTGAACAGGGTCCCGGTGGCCACGCTGCCATTTGTGGGGACTTGGCGTGGGTACGGCTGCCCCAGGGTGAGCATCATCGGGGCCACGTGGATTTGGGGCATCCCTGGTACCAGCACCAGGATGGAAAGGGCTGGAACTGGGGACGGCCCGTATGCCCTCGTTGCCTGCTGGAAGCGGGTCCCGCAGCCCCTCCCGCTCCGCATCCCCCCTCACTGCACGGCGCCGGTGCCATTGGTACCCCTTCGGGGCCGCCCCCTCCACGTCCCCGCCCCGCGACCTCCCGCCGCAAGGGGGCGCGCCGGCGGATCGTCCTCCCCGAGCCTTTCCTCGCGTGCAGCGATAGCCAATCAGCGCGTAGCTTTCCGGCGGGAAGGGGAGGGCGACCGGAAGTGCGGCTCACTTCCGACTGTGGCGGGCACCATGTCGGAGGGGCGGCCGCTGCGGCTGCTGGCGCTGCACGGCTACCGGCAGAGCGAGCGCCGCTTCCGACAGCGCACCGGCGCGCTGCGCAAGGCTCTGCGAGGCCGTGCTGAGCTCGTAGCCCTCGATGCTCCACACCTCGTGCCCGGCAGTGAGGATGAAACAAGCGACGACCCCCCACGTGGGTGGTGGTTCTCCAGGCCCGGCGCTTTTGAGGCCTCGGAGGCAGCGGATCAGCCGGCAGGGCTGGAGGAATCGCTGGAGGCCGTGGCGAGAGCGCTGGAGGAGCGCGGGCCTTTCGACGGGCTGCTGGGCTTCAGCCAGGGTGCGGCGCTGGCCGCGATGGTGTGCGCCCTGCGGGCCCGCGGGGATCCGCGCTTCCCCGTCACCTTCGCCATCCTGGTGGCCGCCTTCGCCAGCCGCGCCCCGGCCCACGAGCACTTCTACCGGGAGCCCATCGCCCTGCCCTCGCTGCACGTCGTGGGCGATGCCGATGCTGTCATCGCCGCGCACCTCAGCGCTGAGCTGGCGCGGTGCTTCGTGGAGCCTGTCGTCATCACACACCCCGGCGGGCACTTCGTCCCCGTGGCTGCGGCACAAAAGGAGGCCTACCTGCATTTCTTGGGACGTTTCTGCCCTGGGCAGGGCCGGACTGAGCAGCCAGGGGCTGAAGCGGTGTGATAGCGGTGTCTGTAATTTGTGGTGGGCTGCTTGGTGGGTGCAGAGCTTGCTGTTTCTGGGCTCTTTGGAGAGGTTGTCACGATCTCTCTATGCTGTTTTGCTGGATTAACACAGCGAACTCTTCTGTATCTCTTCTTTGCAACTTTATTATGTATGTGACATTAGGTTGCAGACAGGAGAATGATGCAGCTGTGCCTGATGGACTTTCAGAATCCCTTCAGAAGTATGATCTCAGTCAGAGGAAGCAGCTGCAGAGCACACAGTGCTTGCAGTTCTTATATCCAAAAAGGGTTGTGTGTTCAGTATCCCTTACCAAATAAATGAAGCCAACCTTTCAGCAGGCCTGGGCCTAGAGAAGACATTTCCTGGCAGTGCCAGGGTTGGTGTTTGCCTTGTGCATTAAATTTCTTTGCTGGTTCAGCTTGTATGAATTGAAAGATCTGTTATATCTTCTGCTGTGCAGAGAGCCTTCACAAACGAGAAAAACTCAAGCGTTGCTAGGCTTTTGTCTGATACTTTCCAGAAGCACACAGAAATCTGTGATGCTGGCGTTGTTGCTCTGATGGTAGGCATCCTGCTTGACTGCCATGTGGCTTCAGTGCTGGGGTACACTGGCCTCTGGTCTGTACCCAGAGGGACTTCAGCTCACAGCATGGTCTCTGGTCCCCTTTTCCTTCAGTGATGAAGTGCAGTGTAGATTCTAAACGTGGTGGTTTGTTCTTGTTGTCAGATAGGGCTGTTCTATGTTGCTGCGCTGAGGTCTCACGGGTGGGGCTGAGCAGAGGATGGTGCTGGGCAATCCTGTCATGAGCACCAGGAGGAGAGAGCACTGCTGTGGTACAGGATGGGATGGGAAGGTCCTACCCGAGTCTGTGGGCTCCTTATGCTTCCCCAGGCTGGCTCTGAGCCCCAGGCAACCACGGGGAGTGGATCAGTAGATGGAAGCACTTTCAGCATTCACTGAGCCGTGAACACGCCTGGGAACCGCCGCAGGTCAAAACTAACCGAGCAGCTTTAATTCGTGTGAGTTTTGCTCTCTGGTTCGTTGCTGGTTATGTGGCAGCAGCATGATGGAGGCAGCAGTGAGAGCATGAGGCTGCTTTCCCCTGCGGGTCAGATTTGCACTGATGTTGCCCTTGGGTAACTGAAGGGTGTGGGGGATCTGGGGGCTCCGGCATCACGGTGCTGCTTGGCTGCCTCCTGGGCTGATGCAGAGCTGCGGGGTGTCTGTCACCCCTTGGTCTCTGCATTGAGGACGCCAGGGGTTGGTTTGGGGAACAAAGACGCAGCTTTTGGCCTGCAGGGAGGTGGGAAAGGAGCATAGGGGGAGACGCAGAGATGCTGCTGTGCATCTACACACCTGTTGCCCTGCCAAGCAGCAGGAGGTGGGTGGATGCAGCCAAAACAGCGAGGCTGAACCTCGCTGATGACAAAGCAGCAGGGCCTTTGTCTCGCTGCTTTCCCACCTGAGCCTCCAGGCGCTGTGAAAAGACAGCAGGCAGCTCGGCCGGCCCGCCGTTAGCTGTTTAATTATTGCCGAGCTTGCAGCTCGCCGTGGCGGTTCGCCGGCGCAGCCCATCACCGCGGGACGGCGCGGATGAGGCACTGCAGTGATGTCTGCTCGCCGCGGTCCAGCCTGCACTGCGGTCCCGCAGCCGCTTCCCCCGCCCCCGTGTCCCGCAGCAGCACCGGCCGGAGGCACCGCAGCGGCTCGCTGGCGTTGGAAACAGGGATGGACCTGTGTGTGCGTGGTGAGTGAGCAGAATGGGACCCTGCTGCTTCCCATACAGCTCCTTTGGGGAGAATGGAGGGGGGGGAGGGGGGTTGATGGGTGGGTGGGCTTGAATTCTGGGGGCTTTTTGATACTCCAGCACCTGCATCTCGTTCCCAGGGAGTTCAATAAAAAAAAAAAAAAAGCCAGGTGTCTTCTCCCTGAGCTTAAAGAAAATAATAAAAACAAATAAACCCAGCCCTTAATCTGCATGAGGTGTACGTGTCAGCAGTGCAGGAGGAACGTGCTTTTTGCACCTGCTGTGATGGGAGGAGGGAAGTGACTCCTGCAGACATCACCTGCTGGTCAGAGGAGGGTGCCCTGGGAATCCTGCCCACCACAGCCCCTCCGAGCATTGCCATGTCTGCCCCATGCCAGGCAGCACCACACTGACCTCTGCTTGCCTTCTGCCACCTCGGCAGCAGCTCAGCCCCATGCCACGTACCTTTTGCTGGTCCAGGTCTAGTTCCTATGATCTACCTTCTTGTGAGCTGCGTGGGGAAGAAAACAGGAGGGATGTGAGCCTGAAGGAGAGACTGGTAAATGTCTTCCCTACCCCTGAGAGCATTATTTGTGGGGGGTTTGCTTTCCCCCCTTCCCCCCTGCCTTGCCTTTATCCAATGTCAGTGGGAGCCGGGGTTCTGTGACAGGCTGTACTTCACCCTTCTGCTCCCTATTTCTGCCCCCCAAAGCAGCTTTCAAAGCTCTCTGCATCCCTCCCCATTGTGTCCACAGCAGTGCCAGCCCCCAGAACAGCTGCACCCCTGCTTGCTGCCATTCCTGCTGCAAGCTCTGAGACAACCAGCAGCACTAGAGATGCTGTGAGCATCCCAAGCATCCTCCCACTGGCAAACACCCACCGCCTGCTCCCTGCATCCCTTCCCAATGCTGCTGCTGACTCAGGCCCTCCTCCGCTCCCTCCCCACTCTCACTGCCCATGCAGGGCTGGCAGACACAGACAGGGGCTCCCGTGGGTTGTGCTGACAGCGGGTCTCGCCGTCCTTCCAGCCTTACTCATCTCACTCTTCCTCCCCTACAGCCAGCAGTGAGCAGGGCCTGATGCAGATTGCTGGGGAGGGGGTGCTCCTGAAAGGTGATGCGTTTCACAGATGCTTACACAATGCATCTCCCTTGAGCCTGGCTCCTACCTGCAGTGTGCTGGGATTTGGGCACGAGAGAGCTGCAGGACACGTCCGGGGGTGTCCCTGGGCCCCGCTGCCCGATTGGGACCAAGCTGGTGGGAAGAGTCCCCCCCTTCTCTGCCTCATCCGCAGAAGCTTCCAGTTGTGGCTGAGTCACTCCTGCTGTAACTCCTTTTCTCCTTGTTTTCGATGGAAGTTTTCCATGGAAACCCACGCTGGGCCGGGCCGCAGGCTGGGATAAACACGGCTGAATCACAAAGATGGTTTCGCCAAGAGCTGTCAGATGGTAACAATAGCATACGGTGAGGGGCATCCAGGGGCCGTGCTGCCTTTTGGGGGGCAGCAGCACCCCTTCTCCTCCTGTGCCCCCCTCCCAGCCCTGTGGGCACGTGCTGCCCACCCCAGCTCCATGGCACAAGCTCCCTTTGGGCAGAAGCTGGGCTTTGGGGCCACATGCTCTTCATGGGGAAATCCCACCTGGGGAGAGCAGGATGGAGGCATCCAAATCCTCCACCGTTGGACTTGGCAGGGGTACAGCTCCCCAGGATGAGCCTTATCCTATCCTGGCAGCAGGAGGGCTGGGAGCACGTGTTGCTTCTCATCCAGCAACCCAACATATGGCAGTGTTTGTGCAGCACCCGTTCACCTACAAGCTCTGTCCCCCTGTGGCCAAGCAGCACGGGAGCAGGGTGGCCTCTGTCCCTCAGTGGCTGGCCCTGAGCTCGGTTCCTTTGAAGCCAGGCTCTTGGAAGCCAGTGTCAGAAATCTGAGATATTTTTAAGTTCTTTGGAAGAAAAACTAATTCCAATGTGTGAGCAAGAGAAGTTGGCCTTCAAAACAACAACAGCGCCGCTTTGAGTCTTTGTGGAGATGCAGGCTGGGGGCTGTCCCTGTCCCAGGGGTGCTCCCATCACCTGGGGACGCATTTTGGACATCATCCCATGGCCATAAGAGACCCCCTGCCACAGGACCCCAGGCTTTTCTGGGGGGCAAAGGCTGCTTTTGGAGACGAGTAGCACCTCAGGGTGTCCCTCCCTGCACCACAGTCCCGCTGTGGCTGCCACAGTTGTAGGTTCCCCCCACTGATGGGGCTGCCCCAAATCCCACCCAGGCACAGGGCAGAACTGCTGGGGATGGGGCACAGAGTGTTCCCTATGGGCTGCTCTGGCCTCAGGAGGGGGAACAGGGCAGAGCCCTCATGCAGGGGTACAACGGGCTGCAGCTGCCCTGGCCCCATTCTGCCCTCTTGCTGCTGTCACCCCCCATCCCCTCTGCCCCCAGCACCCACCTGCACGGATTCAGCACCTCCCACCCCTCTGGGCTTCCTGCGCGGTTCCCCCCCCGTGCCAACCCACCCCTCCCCCCCGACTCTCCCGACCGCCACCGCTCACCGCCGGCTGCCGAGGGCCCGATGCCCGGTAACGGGGCGGGTCGGGCCGCTCTGACTTCGCCTCTCAGGAATCTCCTGGCCGCGACGGGCGAGTTGTGCAACCTGCGCCCGCCCCCGGCCACCACCATCCGCCCCGTCGGGCCGCTCTCAGTCCCCGCCGCCGCCGCGCCCGCGTAGGGCCGCGCTCCGCTCCCGGTGCTCCCCCCACACCCCCTCCCCCAACCCCGCGCGGCACGGCGCTCGTCGGAGCCGTCGGTGCGCATCGCGACGCTGCACAGGGAAGCGGGGGAGCCCCCGTCGGGGCGGCGAAAGGGCAGGTGAGGGGCTGCGGGGCGAGGGGATAATGCGAGGTGGGGAGGTGGATGTGGAATAGAGGGAGGGGGGGGTCCGCGCTGTTCCCTTTGCCGAGGAAGAGCCGCTCCGCGCCCGCCCCCCCGAACAGTAAGAGTTGATGTGCGGCGAACGCAGCCTGCATGTGAGCTCCTACTGCCGTGGGAGGCGGGGCTGTACCCGACGGGACCCCCGCGCCGCGCCCCTCCCCCTCCCTCTCTCTGCCCCGGGCTTTGTGGGGGGCTCTGGGGGTGCTGCCCGCGCTGCGAGTGCGCCGGGCCCGGCGACCATGGCTGTAGACTGTTACCCCCCCAGCAGCACAGTAACAATCTAAAGCCACGGTCGCCCGGGCGACGTCGAGGAGGGGGGGATGGGGATGGAGGAGCAGGGGACGCAGCCGGTGCCTGGAGACAGCGAGGGGGCGGCCCCCAAAACCGCAGCGAGCGCGCCCGCCCCCACCCCACAGCGTGGGGGGACTGTCGGCGTGCGGAGGAAGCCCTCTCCCTACTTCCCCGCACCCCCCAGCACAACCCGGCCCTCCCGCCGGCCCACGCGTGACCGCTCCGTCGGGGGGAAGCCCCTACCTGGGCTGCAGCGGGGGGCTTCCGCCGTGGGGTCTCAGCGTCTGCGGTAGGGGATGGAGGGGGGGGAGGGGGAAAAGAGAGAGAGGGGTCAGACGGGCATCGGACCCCCGTCCCATCCCAATCCATCCCATCCCAATCCATCCCATCCCATCCCCACCCCGGCCACCCCGACGGCTCAGCACGCGGGACAGCTCCTGTACCCCCCCCCCACCTTCCCCCCCATTTCCCGGGACCGCTCCCCCCGCCCCACGGCGGTGCCGGTGCCGGTGCCGGTGCCGGTGGGTCATGCTTCAGTAGCCATGACTGTAGACTGTTACTGTCCTGTCCCTACGCAGCAGTAAGCAGTCTAGAGCCAAGGTGCCGATGCGCTGACTCGGGCTCTCCTCGACGGGGTCTCTCCACGCTTTTCCGACGGTCGGGGTGAAGGCGACACAGAGCGCGGGGTGCGGGGGTGCGGTGTCCCGGTGCGGGGTATGGAGGGGAGGGAAAGGGGATGGACGTTGCGGGGGGGCCACGTCGGGGCTGGATGCGGAGACATTGGGATGCCAATGTCACCCGCAGCAAACAGCGCGGGGGGAGGGGGGGGGAGGGGAGGGGAAGAGCTGAGGAGAGGAGGGGGATACACGGTGTCCAAACACACGCACTCACATAAACACCGCAAAGTGTGGGGGGGGCGGTCGGGCCCCCCCGCCCCCCCTCCTTCCCCTTCCCCGGGGCGGCTCCGCCCTCGCGCCCGCCCCCACCGGCGCCGCGCCCCGACCCCACCGCCCCCTCCGCACGTGGGGCTGCGCCAGGCGGCCCCGATCCGCCCCCCCTCCGCCGCAGAGTCCCCCCGTCCCGATCCCCTTCCCCCCCCCCCCTTCCCCACATACAGGTGCAGCGCTCGATGCCGCGGGGCTGCGCTGCCCCCTCCCGTCCCTGCTTACCTGAAGGGGGGGGCGGGTTCAGCCTTACCTCCCCCCGGACCCCGACACCTCCCGGTCCGGACCCGGAGCCCCGCGGTTCCCCCCCGGTTCGGGGACGGCGCCGGTGTGGCGATGCTGCGCTGTCCGCAGAGCGCGGAGCTTTTATAGGATCGGGCTCGTAGTAACGGGGATCTCGGCTCATTCATAGAAAAGCATCAACCTACACAATGACGTGAGCGCTACGTCAGCGAGGAAATTTAGGGAACGGGAAGACGCTACTATTTATATCGGGGCGGGGGGAGGACAACGGCCCGAGGTTGGGGAGGGGGGTCGGGGCTGCACCGGGACCCCGACATCCCCCCACTCACACCGGCCACCCATCCGCTGTGGGGATGCGCAGAGAAGCAGCCCTGATCCCCGCATCCCTGCTTCCGTTGGGGGTGCACCCCACAGAGCGACCCGACACCCCTGGACGGGGTCACCCCACAGACACCCACCTCCCCCCCGTGTCCATAAGCTCGGCGTTGTGGGGCTGCGTTCTGGGGGAAAAGGATCGCACAGAGACCCGGGGAGGGGGAGGGGTTGTCCAAACCTGGGGTTGCCCTCTGTGCACCTGCATTGTGCCCACCTGCCCTCATATCATGGCTTTACTTCCCCCGTTGTGCCCCCATTGAGCATCCATGGGTGTCCTGCAGAAGGATGGGGCACAACAACGTGTGTGTGTGTGTATTGGGGGGGGAGTTTGGAGCTTTTCCACCCCTACATTGCAGCTACCCCACTGCAGCACCGTGCTGCCCTAATGCAGCCTAGCAGGAGGCCGGGGGCGCGATCCCACAGCGGGGCACCGAGACCCCAAAACCGCTGTGTTCCCAATGAGCCAGCTTGGGTGAATTCCGAAATTTAACTCCCCCCATCCCAAGTGCCAGCACTCCGAGCCGAGTGAGACTAAACCCACAGCCATGGGGACGTGGGGGGACAGTTTCCCCGGTGGTACGCATCCCATACCCCCTATAGCCCCCCCCCCCCCCGGTTCTTGCCGGAGCCTTCTGACCTCACTGGGCTCTGGCGAAGCATCATAGCGGTCGCCACGGCAACAGCAGCGTTGTCATTGACAGCAGCATCGCGCCGCCAGCACCCGCCGCTGCGTAAGGCCGCGACCCCCCTTACACCCACCCCAAACCCCACTCCCCACTGACACCCCGCATCCATCCCTCCTTCTTCTCCCCCCCCCTTCCCCCAGACCCCCATTCCGATGGGAGCCCGCTACCACCCCAAAACCCTTTTACATACCCCGCCACCCACACTCACTCATCCCCCCTCGTATCCCCCTTCCGTGTCCCCCCACCACTTTTAGCCCTTTCTCAGCGCCCGCCCCGTCGGGGCTCTCTCCGGTTTTCGGAGGCTCCGCTGCCGCAGCGCTCCCCGCCGCAGCCGTGACTCAGCCACGGGATTAGTCAGCACCGGGGACGGCCCACCGGTACCGGCTGCGCACTGCCTCCCCCGGAGCCGCCGCTGCCGCCCCCTCGGAGGCCGGGGGCCGCTTTTCACCCTTCGCCCACCCCTCCCACGGTCCCCCGTTGGGAACCTTTCGGGACGAAAAGCGGCCCCCGGTCCCCGAGGGGGAAGCGGTGGGGGGGAAGGGAGGGGGTTGTGTCCCGGAGCGCAGCCCGTTGCTGCCATCTAGTGGGGTTTGAGGCAGCCCATCCGCAGCCCCTCCGTCCTATAAGCGTCCCATAGTGGAAGGAGTGATGGTGGAAGGGGGGTTTCGGATCATCCGTGGGGTCTGAAGCTCTTCCCGGCATGGAAAGATGATCCCAGTCCCCGCCGAGCTGCTGGAAATGTTCCTCATCCAATCGAGCATCGTCCTACAATGTGTCCTATTGTCTTATGGATCATCGACCCGAAGGGATGGGGTCCCATCATCATCATCCCAAAGGAATCAGTCCCATCACCCCACCAAGCACCATCTCAAAGGGATGCAGTACCATCACCATCGTCCCAAAGGGATGGAGTCTCATCATCCCACCAAGCACCATCCCAAAGGGATGTGGTCCCATCATCCTGTCATACGTCGTCCCAAAGGGGTGGGATCCCATCACCATTGTTTCAGAAGGATGGAGTCCCATCACCTCACCAAACATCGTGCCAAAGGAATGGGGTCCTTTGCCTAAGGGTCATCCTAAAGGCATCCTGCCATCTCACTGAGCATCATCACCCTGTGAGGAAAGGCTCTCACTTATCCATTAAACATCACTCAGCAGAGAGGGTTCTGCTTGTATGGGTGAGCATCATCCCACACTGAAGGGGAACCCACTGCCCCATCAAGTGTTACCCCACAAATAAAAGGGTCCCATCTCCCCATCCAGGTGATGGGAACCTCCTGAAGGTCAACAAGGAGCCGTGCAGAGCCCTGTGCTGGGAACCTCAGGCATGGGGTGTGGGATACAGCCTGGCAGCCGATGGGGTCCTGGTGGGCAATGAAAGGTGACAGTGTCTTGGTGGGAGCACATGGAGACCCAGGGGTGTCCTCCATGGGGATCTGGATGTGGTGTGGACACCGGTTCTGGGGGGGCTCTGTGAGAGAGGGTGGGACCAGAGGGATCTCCAACCTCAGCCATCGTGGGATTCTGCCCCTCGTTCACCTGAGCATCACCTCACAGGGAGGGTCTCTCAGCACGCTGCCTCTCAGGGGAAGAACCCGTCATCTGTCTGCACATTGCTCCCAAGGAGGAGTCCCCCAACCCACCCCACAGGGAAAGGGCTCCATCACTTTCCATGCCATTGCCCCACAAGGAAGAGATCCCACTGCCCCACAAAGCATGACCCCTTAGAGAAGTGCCCTTCACCCATCCCAGCACCGCCTCACAATTTGGGATTCCCCTCTCCCACCCTGCCCCAATGGGGCCATGCAGCACGGTGCAGCCCCTGGCCCCAAAACATGGGCCAGTGTACTGGGGGACACCTGACAGAGCTCAGCACAGGCACACAGAGTAACCCCACAGCCCACACCCAACCGGAGGGCAGCTCATTGCTGTCACAAGTTTCACGGCCTCAGCCGGTGCACGAATGGGACAGAGTGCCACCGTGCTGGGAGGGGACTCAACCCCTGTAAAGGGGCCACACAGGGGCTGTGGGGGCTGCCGTGCCCCCGGCACCGCCGGGAAAATGAAGTGTGAGCTGCCAGCGGGGCTCCAGGCTCCTGGCGGTGCCGGATGCGGCCCGGCTGGCCAACGCCGTAATCGAACACATGTGTGTGGGCTACGGGGAGAGGCTGCGCTGGGAAACGGGGCCCTGCGGAGACCGGGGGGCTGCATCCTGTCCAACAGCCCAGGTCCCACATGAAGCCAGGCGTGCGAGCGCGATCCAAACCACAGCTGGATTTGAACCCAATCTCCCGGCATCTGGGCTAATTTGCTGCGCCGTGATTGATCGTGGGGAGGGGGCACAGGCGGGAGACGCTCCAGCTCAGACCTCCCAACAGAGCCAATGACTTAAGCAGAGCTGTTTCCAATCTGCGCTGCACATTGAGGCGAAAATGCCCCCTTTTTTTTTTTTTTTTTTCCTTTTCCTTCTCTTCCTGAGCGCTCCTGTTCACCAGCTCTGCCTGCGGCAGAACAGGGCAAAGGGACAGCTCCGCTCTGAGACGTTGGGGCCGCGGGGCTCAGCTCACCCCCTCCACCTGCCCCAGCCTTTGGGCTGCGAGAAAAAGGTGGAGGAGTCGGAGGTTTGCCCCCCCCCCCCCCTCCGGGCTCAGTCACTCAGCAGGTAGCGGGGGCAGCCCGGGGTCCCGGGGGGGGGGGGGGCAGCTGTCGGGGAGCCGCTGTGATTGATGCATCACGGCCCCATAAATTACGCGGACGCAGCCCGCGGGAGTCATCGCTCACAGCGACGTCCAGAGCTCCCTGCCAGAACCTGAAACACTTCCAGCCGTTAATTGAACAGGAAAAAAAAAATTATGTATGTAGATATATATACATATAAAGAGAGGAGAGTGGGGGGAAATCCGTGCCCGGGGAGGTTGGGGTGGGATGAAATCACTGCTCCACAATGAGGGTCAGAGCTCGTTCCGCTCCCAGGATCCCGATGTCGCCGGGGTTGGGTTTGGGGCTGCGCGGTGCCACCCCGCTGCGGCCAAAATCCCCCGGAGACGCCCGCAGGGAACAGTGGGAGGGCCGGCACTGCGCCAGCTCGCGCTCAATGGGATTTGGGGGGAGACCCCCGAGGTCGGGAGGGCGGAACGGCGACCTTTGGGGTGCCGCGCCCGGCTGCGGGGTGAACTCCGGGCGGAGATGCCCGGTGCTGTGCCGCCCTCCGGGGTTACACAAATGGCCGCGGCCGTGAGAAAGGAGAAGCGAAAGCACGAAGCTCTCCCCGCCTCGCTAGGAGCGCGGGGCCGCGTAGCTGTGTCCCCCCGGGGCCACCTTTTCTTCCCACCCGCTCTCCTCTCCTCCTCCAAAATTAAAGAAAAAAAAAAAAAACACAAACCAAACTCATCGACCTCTACTCCCATTCCCACCACCTCCACGGGACGCCCCGTCGGGGGAACCGCGCACCTGCACGGGGAGGAGCTCTACACCCCCACCCCCTCCCCTCCCGTCCCACCCCAAAACCCCGACGGCGGGGGCGGAGCGCAGCGGGCGCCGCTAGATGGAGCCCGACGAGCGGTACCGGGCAGCGGCCGCGGAGGCGGCGGAGGAGACGGGGCGCTGCGGGGTAAGTGCCGTCGGGGCGCGGCGGACGCGCCGTCGGGGCTCACCTGGTCGGGCTGATGGATGGGGAAGGGGGAAGCCTGAGCCCGGACACGGCGAAATGGGGGAGATAAGAGGGGTCGGGAGCGGCGGAGGAGCCCGGGAGAGTCGGGGAGGGATGGGCAAAGCCGCCGCCGGGATTGAGACCCTCGAAGGGGCGGTGGGGCCGTGCGGGAGGCGGCGCCGCCCGTTCCTCCCGCTCCCACCGGGGCGGAGGGGAGTTAGGGCTCGGAGAAAAGAGGAGGAGAAGGAGGAGGAGGAGGAGGAGAAGGGGGGGCCCGGCTGCGGCGTGCCCCGCCCGGGGAGGGGAGGAGGAAACCTCCCGCCGTCCCTTTAACAGCCAGCGGCGCTGCTCGGAGTTCAGGCCGGGGTCAGGGGGAGTTCGCAGCCCGGGTTTCACCTCCGAGCTGGCGGCGTCGGGAGCCCCGAGGAACCGCCGCCGCCGACCGCTCCGAGGGGCGTACGGGCGGTCGGCAGCGCCGGGAATGGAGCGGCGGCGGAGGGCGGAGGGCAGCGCCCGGCGACGGCCCCCCCGGGGCTGAGCCATGAGAGTCCACCGAGAGCTCGGCTGGCTGGCGGAGGGCAGCGGACGGGCAGGTAAACCGGCACCGCGGCTCCGACGGCGCTCGGGGGGCACTCACCGGGGCGGCACCGGGAGGGGAGGCGGGGAGGGGAGGTCCCGTTTCCCCCCCCACCCCCCCCACTCCCACCTCCTTACCCTCCCTCGTCCCCCCCGCTCACCTCGCAGGAAACGGGGGCGGGGGGCGCCGGGGGCACGGCCGGCCGCCTCCCGGGAGCGGGGCCATAAGAGCCGGGAGGAGAGCTGCGGGGAGCGGGGAGCGGCGCAGGTAACGGCGAGCGGCGGCCCCGGGGGGGCGGGCGGCACCGGGACGCTTCGCAGGGCTGCGGGGCGGCCGCTTTTCTCCGCTTCCCCCCCGTTTCCTCCGGTGAGGGCAGCGGCAGGTGGGAGCGGGGGGTGCTGGAGGCGAGCGGGGGCGGGGAGAGAGGGGTTGGGGGGGGGGAATGATGTCATTTTCTCCCCCCCCAAAAATAAAAATAATATTTTAGCCTAAATTTGAGCCTCTGGGGGTTTGTACCCCACTCCCCGCCCCATCGGCCGGCGCGAAGCGAGCCCCGATATAAGCGTGGCACAGGGAAAGCTGCGCTCAGAGCAGCCAGAACGCAGCGGGGGAGAAAGTACCGGGATTGGGGTTGAATTGGACTCAGCGCCCCCCCCCCTCCCCCGCCCTCCCCCGCCCCCGAAGTGCCCTACCCTCCCTACATCCCCTATAGGCGTTGGGCTGACGGGGCCGTGTGTTTCAGGGCGGCGGGCGCGCGGCGCGATGCTGGAGGCCATGGAGGTGCCGAGCCACTCGCGGCAGCTGCTGCTGCAGCTGAACACGCAGCGCACGAAGGGTTTCCTGTGCGACGTGATCATCGTGGTGCAGAACGCGCTCTTCCGTGCTCACAAGAACATCCTGGCGGCCAGCAGCGCCTACCTCAAGTCGCTGGTGGTGCACGACAACCTGCTCAACCTGGACCACGAGATGGTGAGCCCCGGCATCTTCCGCCTCATCCTCGATTTCATCTACACCGGGCGTTTGGGTGAATGCGAGCCGGGCGGCGAGCAGAGCTTGGGGGCTGTGCTGGCAGCCGCCAGCTACCTGCAGATCCCCGGGTTGGTGGCACTGTGCAAGAAGAAGCTGAAGCGCAGCGGGAAGTACTGTCACCTGCGTGGGGGGTACGCGCCCTACAAGCTGGGCCGGGGGCTGCGTGCCGCCACGCCGGTCATCCAAGCTTGCTATTCAGGGACACCACGACCCGTCGATTTGCAGCCCGTGGAGCCGGCGGCCCCGCTCAACACGCAGTGCGGGGAGCTCTACGCCTCGGCCTCGCAGGGCACCCCGCTGCACCCCCACGGGCTGTGCCCCCCCGAGCGGCACTGCTCGCCGCCGTGCGGCCTCGACCTCTCCAAGAAGAGCCCCACCGGCCCCTCCGCCCAGCTGCTGCCCACCGACCGCCTGCTACCTGCAGAGCCCCGCGAGCCCTCCTTGCCCCCGCGGCACGACAGCCCCCCGGTGAGCGGGGGGCTCCTGGCCGGCCACCCCGCTGCCTACAAGGACTCACCACCGGGTGGAGAACCGGGGGGACACCCCCACGCCACCGACCCGTTCCGCGGCACGCCGCCCTGCACCGAGCCCCCCCTGCCCCGCGGCGATGGGCGCGAGCTGATGTACCGCTGGATGAAGCACGAGCCGCTGGGGCCCTACCTGGACGAAGGGGAGGCGGAGAAGGAGCTGGAGAGGGAGGAAAAAGCCGAATCGCCGCCCGCCGCCCCGCAGCCACGCTATCCCAGTGTGGAAAGCAACGACCTGGAGCCCGACAACAGCACCAGCGAGGAGACGGGCAGCAGCGAGGGGCCGTCGCCCGGCGATGCGTTGGACCGCTACTGCAACCACCTGGGCTATGAGCCCGAGAGCCTGGGCGACAACCTGTACGTCTGCATCCCCTGCGGAAAGGGCTTCCCCAGCTCCGAACAGCTCAACGCGCACGTGGAGGCCCACAACGAAGAGGAGCTGTACCACAAAGCGGCGGCCGAGCAGGCCGTGCCCTTCTTGGATAAGGGTGGTGCAGGGCTGGGGGACATCCTGCGGCCGTACCGCTGCTCGTCCTGCGACAAGTCCTACAAGGACCCGGCCACGCTGCGGCAGCACGAGAAGACGCACTGGCTGACACGGCCCTACCCCTGCACCATCTGCGGGAAGAAGTTCACGCAGCGCGGCACCATGACCCGCCACATGCGCAGCCACCTCGGCCTCAAGCCCTTCGCCTGCGACGCCTGCGGGATGCGCTTCACCCGGCAGTACCGCCTGACCGAGCACATGCGCATCCACTCTGGGGAAAAGCCCTACGAGTGCCAGGTGTGCGGCGGCAAGTTCGCCCAACAGCGCAACCTCATCAGCCACATGAAGATGCACGCGGCCGGCCCCGATGGCAAAGCCAAGCTGGACTTCCCCGACAGCGTCTACGCCATGGCGCGGCTCACCGCCGACCAGCTGGGGCTCAAGCAGGAGAAGGCGGCCGAGCTGCTGTCCCACACCTCGCACTTCCTCAGCGACCCCAAGGCCATGGAGAGCCTCTACCCGTTGGCCAAGTTCACGGCCGAGCACCTGGGGCTGAGCCAGGACAAAGCGGCCGAGGTGTTGGCGCAGGCTCCGCACCTCCACGCTGACGCCGCGCGGACCATAGAGCGCTACTCGCCCCCGTAGCACCCGCCAGGGGGTGGCCCTGGGGCTCCCCGTGCCTCTCCAGGGCAGGGATGGAGGTGGCAAGGTGCTCGGCCCCGGAGAACTCACTCGGAGCAGGGGGTCCCATGAGAGCTGCCCCGGGCCGGCTGGATGGCGCGTCCTGCCATGAGCGGTGGGGAGAAGCCGATATTCAGGGACTGACCTCCCGGCTCGCCCTGCTGTGCCTCCAGCTTGAGCCCTGAGGCTTCGGAGGACATGAGCCCGCTCCTTACCTCGGGGCTGTCCCCATCTCTGCCCGCCCCATGGTGGGACCCAACGGAGCTCAGCTCTGCTGTGATGGAACCCAGACTGTGCCGCCATCACTGCCGTGGGGCCGTGAGTAGTTCATCCATCGCGGCCGCAGCAAAGGGCCTCCTCCTGCCCAGGGCTGTGCTGGGAGCTCGGGGACAGACTGATGGAGAGGGGCTCACACGGGGTTTTGGTGGGGGTCAGGGATGGTGACTGGGGAAACACGATGCTCCTCAACGTGGAGCAGCACTGAGCTCCCGGCCTCAGCCCTCAGCCGCCGGTGTTTTCGGGAGGTGGGGCAGGGCCTTGTCACAGACTGAGCCCCTGCACCCTGCCCCACAGCGCTCACCATCAGGGATGCCCAGGGCCCCGTGGGGCAGAGGGACCCCCGGGAGCCGCCGTCCCGTGGGGTGGCTGTGCCCTCGGGCCCACCTCTTTTATTGCCAAAGATCCCCGTCCCCAGCGCAGCTGGGTCGGGTCGGGTTTGGGGGAACCTCGGGCTGGGAGTTTATGACAAAGACAAAGCGGTTGGGTTTGTCAGCTACGTGGACGTGGGCAGCGGAGGCGCGGGGCCGTGGGAAGGGGCCGGGAGCAGCCCTGGGGAGAGCTGAGCCCCCGGCCTGGGCTGCAATGACAGTGGGTCGAGCCCCCAAGGGGCACCCCTGGCACCGCAGCACCCCTCTTGTGACCCCTCCCTAAGTCTGGACCCCCACCCAGGCCCACGACCCCTCTGCCTGGGGCTAATGTGAAGCTTCTCCCCTCCCCGCGCCCCCTCCTCTCCTTTGCACACGAGGCCCCGGGGCAGTGACTGTCCCCAGCCTCGCAGCCACTGTGCCTTACCCTGTGCTGGCTGCTCTGTGGCGAGGCCTCGTGCCCCCAAGTGCCTGCTTTCAGCCAGGGATGGGCAGGGGTCACCCAGGTCCCCCCGGGGCTCGCCAGCATCTGGCCAGAGCTGCCACCGGGCATCTGTGCCCATTTTGGGGGCCGAGCACCGGCAGCAGCTGCACCCAAAACACAGCTGGAAACGCCCAGCGGGGTCTGTATCACGTCCGATTTGTACACGGGCTCCTCGCCCTTTTTTCTATAGTCGAAACGGAACAAGCAATAAAGTGACATTAACACACAGAGCCTCGTGTCCTTCTCTGGTGGCCCTGATGTGCGGGGCTGGGATGGGGAGCGGGGATGTACCCCATGGGGCTGCGCTGGGTGAGTGGTGTGGGGCTGTAGGAGGGGAGGAGAGGAGCTTTTCTGTTTGCCCAGAGTCCCATTCATTAACAGGGAAGGTGCAGGACAGCAGGGACACATCCTGCTGCCATACCCACCGCCCCAATTGATAGCGATGCGCCCACAGATGGCAAGCGAGACAACAGGCTGCACAGACAAGTGTTTAATACTAAAAATGATTAAAACCATCTTAACAAAATCACCCAAACGTGGCCACCTCCCCAACAAAGGGCTGGTGCAGGTGGCCCCGGTGCACTCAGCCCGGTGAGACCCCTCTGTGCTGCCCAGAGAGCCCTGCATGGGGTGGGCATCCAGCACAGCGTGCAGGGTGGTGAGAACACATTTCCAATGCACTCAGCTTTGAGAATTCTGCACGCTGCTTACGCCCAGCACTGTGCAGCACAAGCTGGGTCCTGGGTGCTCGTGTTAAATCACGGCCACTCCGTGTGTCCTCCTGCAGGTGGCTGCGCTGCTTGGGGACCCCAAGTCTGCACCATGCAGTTCTGCACCTGCACTGAGCCCTTTGCCAGGACACGTGTATGGTACAGGTGAGCACAACTGCTGCTTGTCCATGTGCTCTGCTCAGGTCCTGAGCCCTGCTTCGATCCTCACCGTGGCATGGGTGACAGTGAGCTTCCTGCTTGAACGTGCTCTGTTGCAAACACCAGGTCCGAGCCACCCACGCAGGAAAAGAAAACACTGAGCTCGGTCCTGCTGCATCCTCTGCAGTGCGCCGGTGGGAACCAGAGGTGACCCTGGGGTCAGTCCTGCTCTGTGCTGATGGGACTGAGGCGTGATAGAGCTTCAGGGATGCCAGTTCATGGGCAAATGCTCCCTCGTGGCTTCTTTATCTGTAGTGCCATGGGGATGAGGGCTTGGTGGTGGGGACAATGTGATGTGGTGCGGGAGACAGCGGTGTGCTGCAGGGCTCGGGGTGACTCAAGAGGGGATCCCCACCGCTGGGCTCAGCACCAGGCACTGCCCAGGCTTCACCAGCCCTGTCCCCAAACAGCCTGTCCTGGGCTCCTCGGGGACTCGGAGGGCTTTGCTGACCTCACACTGAGCCCTGGGCTGAAAATGTGGGTAAAAGCATCAGTGTGGGAAGCAGGGGTAGGGGGAAGAGAGGTGGGAACAGGTAACGTCTGTTGTGGGAAGGGAGCAGAACAGAAAGCAGTTGTGGGGGGATCAGGGATGTTCAAAGCCCTCCTCCCCCACAAAGCAGGCAGGGCACACACCTGAAAACAATCCTATGCTGAAGTCTGAATTGAAACCGAAAAAGCAAACCCCGCACCAGAGAGGATGAGCATCTCTGCAAGCAGCAAGCAACGTTCTCTTCTGTGGGGTGGTAGCAGGGATGGGATGGGGAACCAATGCAGCCTGAGACATGCAGGAGGAACAGGCTGGGCAGGAATGATGGAGAGCGTGGGGCACACAGCTGGGGACCTGCCCTTGAAGTCCACAGCATCTCCCAAAGGCTCAGCTCTTGGGGCTGAGCGAGACCAAGCAATCCCAAAGTCTGCACCGTTGCGTCCCCAATCTCTGCCCTGTACAGCCTACAAACCCAAAGAGACACCGACTCACGACGTGAGCTCTCTGCAACCAAGCAAACCAAGCGAAAGGCCGGCGATCCGGCACGGGGTTACCCAAAGCTTCCCTACACAGCAGGGCTCTCCAGCTCTGCTCCAGCACCGCCCGAAGGCCACGGGGACACTCAACGTCCCAGCCTCCACGTGAACCATCCACGGCAATGACCTTCCCAGCTTGCCTGCACCCCCCGGGGGGGGGCCCTTCGCAGCACGGCCATGTGGGGTGGGTTGAAGACGTGGCGTTTATTGTTCATTGTGGGCTGGAAGGCGGTGGCGGTGCGGGCTGCCTGCGGAGCCGGTCTCCCACCGCAACACTCTGCGTTACTCACTCAGGGGCTCTCCTCCCTGCTCGGCCCCCTCAGCCCTCCTGGGCCCATTTGAGGAAGGTGGGGATGTCCCTCACAGGCACATTGCGGGTCAGCGCTTTGACTCGCAGGTTGCGATCGTCCGTCAGCAGAACCACTTCGCGGAGCAAACGGATGGGATCGTCTGGATGGTAAAAAAACAGAGCGGAGTGAATCCCAGAGCTGTGCTGTAGTACCGTGTTGTCCCCACGTGCGCTCTGAGCCCCAAAACCCCGCAGCCTCCCGGTGCTCCTGGCTCCCTGCTGCACGCTGAGGTTTCCCACCGTGGCTCGGAGGCAACACCACATTTCGGAGGCCTTCTGCCATCTCCTTGCTCTGGTTTGGGGACAATCTGTGCGCTCTGCCCATCCCCTGCAGGCGAAACCCCGCTGCCCAAAGCAGGGAGGTGTTCAGCACTGGGAACAGGAGGTGCCTTCGCCTGACCCAGGCCAGGAAGACAGCCCGCGACCCTGGCTCCAGCAGGAAGCTGGTGCTATTATTCTGGCGATCTCATTATAAGATCTAAAACGAACCTTTCGTTCGAGAAGCTTTTGGAGTAGCCACTGCCACCGAGGCGTTTCTGGCTGAGGCTCAGACAGAGCTGAAGGCTGAGAAATAACTGAAGGGATCTTGCCCCCAGATGGATGAGCTGCCCCGCACGCAACACGCCAGGCTGGGGATATGGGAGCCACGCTTACGTGTGTGCGGAGCAGGGGAAGCATATGGGGTATGTGTAAGCAGCTGGGTCCTGTGACCAGAGTACTGTTCCTATGAGCACAGGAAACACAGTGCCTCTGAGCCAGGATTGGAATGGAAAAAACAGAGTTTATGGGAGCCCAACATGGGCCCAGATTGGCTGCGCCAGGAGCTGCAAGCCAAGGGGAAGGGGAGGTTAGCGACAAGCACGAGCTGGTGGTGTTGGGGCTGAGGATGGTGAGGAGGTGATGGGAGGAAGGGGACTGTGGGACAGCCGTGGGGCAGCTGTGGGAGGGCAGGCCTGGGGCCGAGGGCTGATGAAAGCAGGATTGGAAGGTTTTGTGCGGACACTTTAAGAAATGTGTAACAATAAACATCCTCTGCTCCGAGCTGGTGACGCGCCTCCTTGTTACAAACCAGAGGCTGTCAGCTTGTCAGGCCCCATTCGCCATAATCCACATGATTTCAAAATTCAGCATCATTTGCACATAAACATTTGGTGACGGTTTCTCTGTGAATCTGACAAGTTAAGCTGCTAAGAATTCGCGCTGACAAATGTGGGTTGATTTCTTGGGCAGCTGCTGATCTAATTCCCATCCACGCTGCCCTGGCAGCACACTGGGGCTGTCTGGTCCCAGCACATGATGCCAGTGCCAGCAGGGCATCAGGAGGAAAAAGGCTTCATCCAGAAGGCACTGGGGCTTTCAGAAGGAGCCCTTGACCTTCTGCTGCAGCCATGGCTGTGGCACGCAGTGGCAGGAGATGTCCCTGTATGGGCAAATAGTTGGATCTGCATCTGCTCTTTCCACTCTAGGAGGATGAAGGGAAAGCAAAAGGCCCTGACACGTGGTTTTATGGCCTTGATGCATACTCTGGGGGACAACAACTACTAACAGTTGTGCTGCCAGCACTACAAAGTGGCTCTGTGTGCGTATGGAGGGGTCTTCTCACAGGCTGGGGAGTCCCAGAAGGTGCACGTAGAGGTGAGCATTTGGAAACACAGCAGGATGGGCCATAGCCTGGGGCTGAGTGGGGGCAGGAGGTGACACCTTGGTGCTGAAAGAGGCCAAATGCAGAGGCATGGGCTCCAAGGGCCACAAAAAGAGAAATGAGCAGAGTCTGTGGGCTGCAACAGAGAAGGGACAAAGAGGATGTGAGGATGTTCTACCTTTGTTAGAGGGCATGAAATCCTTGGCCTTGTCGTTGCAATAGTGGAGGCAGCAGGACAGAATCAGGTCGTCATTATTTCCCTGGAAGAAAAGGGCAATGTTACTCTCAGCAGAAAAAAAACAAAACCCTGCAGCCCCATCACCCTCATTTCTGCACTGCCCTGGAGATGGTGTTGCAGCTCAGTGGAGATCAGGGCTGCTCTGAGCCTGCAAAGGGACAGGTCCCTGGGGAAGCTTCCAGCCCTATAGCATGCACTGGCAGCGCTGCCTCAGTGCGTCCATCCTCACAGGGCTGTGTCCCCTACCTGCTGGCCGGTGGTGTCTTCACTGCGGAAAGAGATGGACTCCAGCTCGTTGCCTCGGCTGGTCAGAGCCCTCAGGCAGTTGTCGCGGCCCTCGAACCTCTCCTCCAGGAACTCGATGGACTTCCTGGCTCTCTCCTGCACTTGGCGGGCATAGCCTGCAGCCCGGTGCTCCATCTCCGGGCCCTTGGCCAGGCCGTCCAGCTCGTTTATCACTTCAAACAGGAAGAGGAGGTACAGTTACTAAGGGACAAGGTGCTCTCGTGACCCGCTGCTGAAACGCACGTGTTGCCAAAGCCTCAGGGCTGGGACACTGGGAGCTGGCTCAGGAAATCTGGGTTCAGCTGCCGCAGCGTCCCTGTGCTCCTGGACTTGGCTACAGGTCTGGAAAAGCTTTGCTGCCTTCCACCTCTGCATGTCACCTGGCTCAGCCCTGAGAGCATGGGGACCTCTGCCCTGCAGCACTCGCTGAGGGCACTGTGCCCTGTGAAATGCAGCCATGAGCCCAACCCGTGCACCTTCACGTGTGATTGGGAGGGGTCAGAAAGCTGATGGGTCTGGGGATCTGGCTATTATGCTTCCTGATCTGTGCCCTGCTCTGTTCCTTCTCCCAGCCCCCTGGGCTTGCTTTCAGATGCAGAAAGCTGCGTGTGCAAGTAGGGTCACATGCAGAAGCAGGCAGCTCCCGCTCCACCAAGTCCTGGCCCTGTTTTCACACCTGAAGTCGCTGCCCCAGGCTGCCTGCAGGGGAGACACTCTCTTCAACACCTCACCCATCTGGGGCTGATACAGAGTTTGCACATCTGTCCTGACACATGTTGCTGAAGCCGAGCTCGAGCCTGGGATCAGGCAGATTCCCAGCCCGTTTGGTTTCACTGGAGACTGTCAGGGCTCGGAGCCTCCTGTCCGGCTGCCAAGCAGCAGGCACACAGCCTCAGCAGCCCCCCAGGCTGAGCAGTGCCCAAGGGACGCCAGGAGGAACGCACCCTGCAGTGCACCCAGAGCTGCTCTGCGTGTGCGAGCAAAGTGTGGCCAAGGCAGATCCCAGAAAGGCTGGGCACATGATGGTTGTGTCCAGATGTGCACACGAGCATCCTCACATGTGTTTGTGCACAGGGATGCGTGTGCACAAGGCTGGGCTGGTGTGCACGTGTGTGCGAGGGAGCCTCTGTGCGCGCAGTGTGTGTTTTAGCCATGGCTTCATTTCTGAAGATTGTTTCCGAGCTTGGAGCCAAGTCCTGAGTTCAAGTGGGAACTATGCATTCCTTGGGGGTTCGAGGAGAGAGCTCGGGGTCTGAGGCCTCTCCCCAGTGCTGTGAATCACTGCCCAGGGAGCCTGCGTGATCGCTCTGTTCCATGGTGAGACTGGCACTCACTGTCTGGGTATTCAAATTAAAGCTGCATGGAGCTGCTTTGCTCTTCGCTTGCAGGCTGCTCCTCTTGCTACTGCTTTCAGCGACCTGATGCTGCCATTTCCACACAATGCACGGCTGGGTTAGGGGTGGGGGGAGCCTTGCAAGAACGGAACATCAAACAGGAAAAGCTGGTATTCCCTCCCGAAATCCGCCTTCCTGCTTCCAAGCTAAACAGGCTTCAAAGGGGAGGCTTGTTTGTGCTTCTGCACCAGGCCTGGCTTCTCCATGGTGGGGTCAGCCTTAAGGAGCACGGAGCAGGTTAAAGAGCAAGAGAAACAAACGGAACGCGAAGCTGCACGCTTAACCCCTTGCTGCATCCGTGGGATAAGCAGTGAGGAGTGCCCCGTGCTGGGGACAGGGCACAGCTCATACCTGGAACTGGCAATGGGATGTGGCACCATGGCCACTGGCCCCTGACTTATCCTGGCCAGCCCAGCCCTCATTATGCAGGTTCAGCGTGGCAGCACCTGGTTCAGGGAGGAAACAGGGCTTCCCACTCTCCTGCAGCTCATGCTTGTGAGAGCACAGAGGAGGCAGGGCCGTGGCTCTAGGGAAGGCGCCAGCATTCCCAGGTGTGAGTACACTCCACAGCCCCCAGGGTTCTGCCAGCTTCCTTCCCTTTGCTTCCACGCAATGCCCTACCACTGCCGTGCCAGGCTCCCTGACAGCCCCACTCCCCCAGGCCAGGGGTCCTGTGCCCAGCTCTAAGAGTCCTTCCAGAGCCAGACCCTGCAGGAAGGGCCCATTGGATGCTGGCTCTTGGGCCGGTGGAACTAGGAGTTGAAGAGGAAGCCCCACACCTGCTCAGAGGGCAGGCACGAAGTGTGCTGCAGGGCAGGAGATCAGCACGAGCGTACGCCTCGCTGCCTGCAGACTGGAGGTGCCTGTGGGGCTGCAGCTGGGATGAGGGCAGTCTGAGGCATCCGTGAGGCTCAGCCCCACTCTTCTTTTACCCTCAAGCTCCCCTCCATGCCAGGTTGGCACTGGGGTGCAGCCGGCCCCAGTGCAGCACCGGCCGGAGGAATGCTACCGCGAGCCCAGCGAGTGATCAAACAATCAGAGCAAAGGCATCTCACCAAATCCTCCCGCCACCCTGGGAGACCACCCAGCAGCACAGCCGTTATCTGCCAGGGTGAGTGTTTACCAATAACGGGAACCAGCTTGCTGTTTTACTGCGAGCTTTATAAGGATAAAAAGAAGGGCTGGGCTTGAGCAGCTCTGAGACGCTGGGACACAGGCCGGCCATTTGCTCAGGCTGCCTAAGCCCCAGCTCTGCTGGGATAAGCTATCTGCTTTGATTGTTTAACAATTCCTCCTCCTTGCTCCTTCCAAAATTCCCTCCAAATCCCATTTAACACCCGTGTGCTTCTCCCAGCCCCTGGCACCCCTAAATGCACCACGGGAAGAGGAGCTCACGCTGGGCAGAGAGCTGTCAGGAAGGGAAAAGCATGGCATGGGGTGAAGGAGCAGCTGGGATGAGACATGGCTCCAACAGGTAAAAGCAACAGGGTTGTGTCCAGCACAGACAACAAGCACTGGGACCACACAGAAGGGCATGTGGGGCAGGAGAGTGGGAGCTGGCATGGGGGGGGGGTCGAGCCTGCACCGAGGGACAGGGAAGCCCATGCCTGATGCTTGTGCTACTCACCGATCAGTGGCACCACCAGGATGAACTTCCTGCAGTCCAGCAGCGTTATCAAGCTGCTGAGGTGGTCAATGAAGCCGTTGGTGTCTGGGACCAAGAAGACAGGTCTTATCTCCAGCTCCATCTGCCTCATTTGACTCTGGTCTTTCAGCACAGCCTGGAAGAGAAGGACACATGATGAGTAAGAAAGACGTCAGCCCTGTGACCCGTGGACACTGGGAGCAAAAGATAAGCCTAGTTGGCACACATGCCTCCTGCAGCAAGGACGGCTGTGTCCATCCCACCTGCACACTGCAAGCACCAACTCTTGTGGGGACACAGTGGGATGGTGAAAAACTCCAGCAGCACCCTCATAGGAAAACACAGCCCTGCCCAAGCCCTGCAGTGGACTGGCTGTACCAGCCTTGAAAGTGGATTTGTTTCAGGTATTGTCCCATTTTATAGGACTGGCAGTTGCCAGGACTATCCGCACCACCCTGATATAAAACAGCAGGGAGGAAAAGGGTGGATGAAAACATCTCAAGATGACAAGACCACCAGTGAAAATGAGCCAGCGTGGGACATGAGCCATGCCAACAGCATCCAAACCATGGGACCCTGAGCAGGAGAGGTGTGTGGGGAGGGGACGCTTGGCTGAGCACCACACTGTCCCACCAAGTCCTGCACACGCCGTGTGTTTTCCAACAACATCCAGCTGGGAAACCAGGTGGGTTCCAGCCCTGCAAAGTCCTAGTGCTGTCCTTGACAGAGCCCCACGCATCCACCGGAGACCAGAGGTGCTCACACACACGGGGAGGGTCTGCTGGGTCCTACTAGAAACCCTCCCTGGCTATACCTGGACCTTTGCACAATACTATTAGCCAAAATGGGATCAAAAAGCTCATGTGTTACTTTTGATGCTATCGAAGGACTTGGACTCTTCAGTAAGTCACAGGCGTAAAAAACTCAGGATGCTATTCTAGTGCTTCCTCTGCTTAAAAATAGCTTCCCTTGACTCGCTGATGTTTGTTGCCTCTAATAGGAACCGGTCACCCATGGAGCACAGCAGCACTGTATGGAACACATCCACCACGTGAACTCTTGTGAAACAGGGCTTGCACCCGCACGGAACACCCCAGGGCCAGGAGGGGAGCCCAGCCCTTTCTGTTGAGTCCAGCCCTGTTCTGCCCAGCATTATGGGGGTGTATCTGACCCCTCCATATGTCATGCCAAAACCTCAGAGGCAAGATGGAACACCGAGCTGCATGGGCCAGCAGTGGCCGTGGAAATAAGTGGTTTTAAATCCATTTGCAAGTGTTGTCATCTGGCTTTAAATCAAGACGCCTTGATGCTGCCACCTCCCACAAGGCAGCAATCAAAGCCTTCCCCACGTGCCTCCCACCCATGGGCTCAGAAGGGCACTGAGGGGCAGCTATGGTGGCACCAGCATCCTGGTACAGGGCCACCATCACAGCCCCATGCTGGGTGCTGCCTCTGCATGTGCCCTTGCCCAACCCAGGCTGGGGCAACGCTAAGCCAGGAAGGGTTTGCTGTCCTGGGTGACACGATTTGACTGGCAAGGGGGCAACAGCGTGGTAAGGGGACAAAATTGATGGCGTCAACCATGGAACTGCAAGAAGAGCATCAGTGGAGTTTGGTGGGGGCTCCTCCCCAACGTTTGGGAGCACAGTGGGGAGATGCACCAGGCCCTGTCACGGCGGGATGGAGAAGCACCCAGTGCAGAACCAGGCTCTGCCACGAGGCGATGGAGAAGAACCCAACGCAGAGACCCAAAGTGACAGAAAGGCAGAGCAAAACCACGCCCCACATCAAGCACCGACCATCCCAAAGACCAAAGGGGGCCAGCCCTGCACGCTCCCCATCCGGGCTGAGCGCGCAGGTGACACCAGCACTGGGCCCCTCGTGTGTGGCACCGTCCCCGTCGGCGTTCGCAGGCCGTACCCGGCTGATTCCTGGCAGCTGTGAGCGACGCCTGTGCCGGCCGTCACGTCCCATTCCGCTCCTCGGGCCGCCCGGTGAGAGAAGGACACAGGATGCGCCGGGAGTGAAAGAGCGAGGTCGGCGGGGAGCGTGCCAAGTCCCCTCGCACAGCTCCGGGCCGCTCGGGGAGCCAGAGGGAAACTCGCCTTTGCAGAGTTCAGAGGCCGGCAGCGAGATTTATTTTTGTTTGTGTGAGTAAAAGGCTGCAGAAGCCTCTGGCCAAGGGGCTTGGGGGGGGAGGGGAGTGGCCTGTGATTCATGCAGACTGCGGCTGGCCCCCGGCCAGAGATGAAAGGGAGCCCATGTGCGGGACGGGATGGGGAGCGAGCGCAGCGTTAACCCTTCTGCTGGTTGGTGGGCACGGCCGCTGCCCCACAGCATGGGGATGGGGCTCAGGGTGCAGGATGTTGTGTTATGGCGGTGATTGAGCCGCCCATCCCGCTGTGCCTCAGTTTCCTCCAGTTTCTCTTCCTTCCTGGGAGAAGATACGGGGCTGTGCGGGTTGGGAGACCCTCGGTGCAGCCTCACCCCATTTTGAGTGCTGTAGGGCAGACAGATTTGGTCCTTATTGGGGTTTGGCTCGCTGCACGGCTCTGTGGTGAAGGGATGCTTTGGGGCTGGCACACAGCAAGGCACCCACGGGAGCAGCAGCCCGCTGCTCTTCTCGGCACTACCCAGCTTTCCTTTCTCCTCCCATCGCAGGCACCGAATCACGTCAACCCACAGCCCCTAGCCCGGCTGCGGTTCCCTGGGCAAGGACTTCTCCCAGGAGCTCGGCAGGAGCCGGAGGTGGCTCCCCCGGCTGCCCCAGCTGGTGGCAGCACTGAGATCACACACTCCCGCTCGCACAGTCCCAAATTCCCAACTCATCCATCAGCTGGAATCACCTGGGGGATTCCCCGGAAGCCGGCTGCCCGGCCGAGGGATTCAAGTTCGAGAAGGGGACTGCTCCTCACCACGCACAGACCGCGAGGCTGCATTTCCTGCAATGCCACAGCGGAGAGACGTCCGCTGGGAGCACAGCACGGGCTTCGCGCTGGACGCCTGAGCAACGCCAGGCTGCCACACAGACCAGGAGCCGCAGCCCCGCAGGGCTGGGTGTGGGATGGGTCACCACTGTGCCACCGCCTCTGCCGCCCGAGCCTCAATCCCGCAGCGGGACAGCCGGGCGCTGCTGCCCGCTGGGTCCCCGTGCACTCGGAGGGGACAAGAGGTGAATTTTCCAGGAGCTGAAAACAATGCCTCCTTCGCATCTCGCTCCAAAGGTTTCCTCCTCCCAAGCTTCGTCCGCAGCAGCGTCTTCCTCAGGAGTGAACGTGCCCCGTGCCTGGTAGCAAGCCGGGGCCGCCGCCGTGGCGGAGCCGCCGTGGGTGGGTGTGCGTCTTCCGCAGCCGGCAGGCACCCGATCCCAGGCAGGTGCGTGTCAGCGCGTGTGCACCGCAGCATTGTTCCTGCGCCAGGAGGAGAGCGTGAATGGGATGCGGCTATATTTAGCGGGTTACTCACAGCACCGCCACAAAGGAGCGGCTGCATCTTAAGGGGGCGGCCGTTCCGTGGGCTCAGAAGGGACAGGAGCGGGGCTATTTTGGGAAGACATGTCATAATTGGCCGCCCGGTTAAGCTGCTTCTGTAATGCTCAGCAAAACAATAGCAGCATCCAGAGGAAGAGCCTGTTATGTTTCAGGTGGGATGTTTTCAACCGTTCAGGAAACTCGACCGCTCCCAGCGCACAGCAGAGGCACAAAGGACAGGGGACACCGAGCAGCGCGGACCGAGGGCCATGCCAAGCGTGGGGGTGGATTGCAAGCCCCAGCCAGGCAGCAAAGGGCTGCCCGTTGCAAAGAGGGCTGCAAAAGCCTGAGGTCTAAAGCCACTCTACCCCATCTCAGTGTGATGTTCTGGAGCTCGGCTCTCTCTGCTGGCCCCAAGGGCCACCCCTATTTACTATTCACTCTGCCTGGACCCATACTTCCCCATCAGCTTGAGCAAGTCAAGCCAGGGCAGTGAGGGAAGCACAATAAAGCCTCAATCCGCAGCAACGACCACAGCAATGTCTGTGTTTGGGAGCTACAAGAAGGACAAGTAGGGTTGCCTGGCCAGCACAGAGCCTGGGACAAGAGTAGATGGTCCACACTGGTGGCACAGGTGGGCAGCAAGAGGAGGGGAGCACAGTGAGGGGAAGAAGGCAGTGCCCAAAAACCCACCAGAGAGGAGGTGAAGAGAAGCACAGCTCTGCAGGGTGCAGGTGAGGCCACCACACCACGCTCCCTATGGGCACACCAAACCCTGCTAAGGGATGGCACGGGGATGTCAATGGGGAACCTCAGAGATATCAAAACACTTAGAAAGAAAATGAGTAGCCAAAAGATGGAGGCTTCTCCCTGAACCCTGCACTACCAGGCTCTGCAGGAGGCTCTGGGGTGCCTGGGCTCTCTGGGCCATTCCCCCATCAGTGCACATGGATGTGCACGGAGAGCTGAGGGTCCTGGCTGTGCGAACACAGGAGCTGCATCCGCTGGACTCCAGTGAATACATGGGACTGCAGCTCATCCCCGGGGTAATGAAAGGGGGAACTGGAGAGCAGCCAGCACGAGAATCCCAGAGAGGAGCAAGAGCTACAGGATGAAACCTAGAAGGCAGCAGGTCCCAGGAAGCACAAATCCCTCAAGAAAACCAGAGACCCACAGGTCAAGGCAGGGAGATCCGAGGGGTGCGGCGCAGGGTTGGCTTCAGCCTGGCCTCCCCATCCCAGCCCTGGGCCGCACACATGTTCTGCTGCGGGCTGTTCCCAGCCAGCCACGGCCTGGCTGACTTTAGCAAAGCCCCCAAGGACTTTTCTCCTCCACCCATGCTCCGACTGCACCTCAGCTCTCAGCTGTGCAGCCCCCGAAGCTGCCCACACCCTCATGTTGACCTCTCTCTGCCTGCGAGAGGAGGCTCAGGAGGAAGGGAGGAGTGGGCCGGGGAGAAAAGCCCCTGACACATCAGGCAGCCCCCACGTTCCCTGCAGAACGGGCAGCGGCCGTCCCGGGGGCCCCGGCGCAGCTGGGCCGGGATCTGCATGCACTGCCCTCCCCGAACATGTGCAGTTCCTGTTTGCTGTGTCTGTACAAGGCGGTGGGAAGTGGGGAATTTACTTACACCTCCCGCTTAACAACCCTGGGAGGCTGGAAGGCTTCAGGCCGCTTTAATTTACAGCCCATCTCTCCAATCTCTCACTCATTCGCTGCTGCTTTCTTCCTTATTGTATTAATGTGACCCAGGTACCTGCCAACAATAATGGACTCGCTTGCGGGGGCGGCCCCTCCCTCCCGGCACAATTTATACCTTTGCCTCGATACGAATTTCTCGAAATTGAAATGTAAATTAAAAAAAAAAAAAAAAGAAAAAAAGAAAAGAAGATGAAAAAAAAAAAAAAGGGGAAAAAAAAAAAAAAAGGCAAAATCTGAAAAGGTTGGGGTGGGTTTGGAAAAGTGAAGCGCAGTGGTTCTGGGCCCGGCGCCAATAGCCGGAGGGTACACATGTGTGCGCTCTCCCAGTAGGGCCTTCAGCAGCCCTGTTTTACAACCACCTCGGCACACACTGCAGAGTTCACGCATATGGCCAGACAGATGTGTCTGGCTTACGTTCAAGGCTGGAAAATGAAGAATTATGGAAGTGAAGGGCCCTGGGCATTAGAGAGGGCGGAGGTGAGGGGGAGGGGAGCCAGGGAGAATTTTCCTCTGCTGAGAAATCCTCATCTGGGCCACGAGGCTGAAGGAAGAGGGGCTGCGAGCGGCGAGGCGGCCAGCAGCGTGCATGTCAGCTCGCTCTTAAAGCAACAGAAGGCACTGCTGGGCAGCTGCTCCCCAGCTCGCTTCACAGGCTCCCACTGGGAGATGTGCTAAGATTAGGCCAGGGCCAGCACAGCATCACCTGTATCCCGTCTGTTTGTCCCCATAACGATGGCAACGCTTCGCAAGCAGTGCTCTGGCCGCGGCAGCCATCCGCAGGCTGTTTTTCCTGCTGTTGGCTCCCACATGAACTCTGCCGTTCACGTCCCACCCTCTCCCCAGTCTGCCCGTGCCCTGCTGCATGGGAAAGCCGCCTCCTCACTGAGCCCTGGGGCCACTGAGCTGCTGTCCCAGCCCGGGACAGCCTGCTGCCTGGCACCCGTTGCACTGCAGCCACCAGCAGGAGCTCTGTCAGCACTGCAGGGAGCGCCAGCAACTCCGTGAGAAATGCTGTGCAGCTCCTTGAGGGCTCCTGGAGAGCCAGCATGCTCAGCCCAGGCGTTGGGAGGGCAGAGCTTACCCTGGGGTGGTTCAGCAATGCAGGTTTGGCTCTGTGCTCCGAAAGTGCAGCTGGGTTTTGCAGTGGGACCAAGGGACATTCCAAGAAACCTTAAACAAAGCTGTGTACACCCAGTACAGCGAGACAGGATCAGCCCAGGTACAAAAGTAAAGCAGCTCCTCAGCTGGACGTGGTCCCATCCTACCTGAATCTTGTCCTGCCGACGCTGCTGCTCTGCCACCTTCCTGGCCAATGCTTGCTTCTTGGCTCGGAGTTCCTTGATGTCCATCTCTCCTCCACTGCCTTCAGCCTCTGAGTCATCTTCAAATGCCTCAATCCTCACATCATCTTCCTTCTTCCAGGAAATGCACAAAGACAAAAACAGGACAGAAGTGATTGTAAGGGATGCTGGCGGCAGGGGCTGCGGTTCTCCTCAGCACACAAATTCCCACCTGGCACAGTTTGTCCCACACTGATGGGAGACTATTCCTAAACCTTCAAAAGAAGCAAGCAACACAAATACATGGCATACACGCAGGAAAATAAGACACAATGGAATGGGGCAGAGATGCCAGACACAAGGCAGGGAAGGGGCGGCCCTGTTAAAGCTCTGTTCTATAAGCAAACTGCCTGGTGTTGGAAAACTCTTCCCACGGCCCTGGGTGAGTCACTGATGCTTTACAGGCTTCAGCTCTGCAAGGTGGGGAGCGTGGTATTTAGGGAAATAGCACTTTGCCTGGCACATCCCTGTGAGAGGAGGCTATTGGTCCCCACCTGCTGCCCTGCAGCCATGACGGTGCTGCCTCACTTGAGGGCAGACACACGTGGAGCACCTCAACAGATCTTGTTTGAGATTATCCCGAAAAACAACAGGAGAGCACTGCTACCCACAGCAGGCTGCCACGTGTGGGCAAGGATCTGCAGTCTTCATCTCAGCAATCCCAGCACCGCTCAGTTGCATGCTCAGTCCTTCTACCCAGAGCCATGCACACGCCTGGCCACAGAACCAAGTGCTCCACTCTGCTTGTGACTTCTGAGCCCTGGGAAGGAGGAAGAGGGAGCCCTCGGGCTCACTTCCCTCTCTGGGACAGCCTGGACCACAGAGGATGGGGGATGCTGTGAGGCACGTCGGGTGCAGATCCGCTGTGGTTTTTTGGGTCGGGCTCTGCTTGCCCGGGCTCAGGGCTGGTCACACTGGCAAGCTGGGAGCTGCCTTGTGCTCAGACCCCAAGGAGGAAGCTCCAGGGTTGTGCAAGGAAAGCGTGGAGAGGTTCCCACAGCCACGTGGAGGCTCTGGTTATGGAGCTGAAACAGGAGCGCATAGCCCTACAACAGAGAGCAGTGTCCCTGTCACCTTGGTGGGACCTAAAGATCCCAGATATTACATGAGCTGCAGTGTCAGCATGAAAACCTCCTGAGCAGCCTCCAGAGGAAGATAGGGGTCTGGGACTCCAGGTGCCCCTTTACTTGTGAAAACATCTAAAATTCATGCCCTGCTCAGCCTCAGCCATTCACTGGGAGTGACAAGAAGGGTCCCCATGGCTGTCAGCCCCATGGGGCACAGGGGGCACACATCACAGGCCATCCAGTGCTGGCAGAGGGGAGGCACCGGGCGATTCCCTCGGCACTGGGAGGGGACTGGGAGTTGGGTGGCTCTGCCCCACACCGCTGTTTCCTCGGCCTTTCAAACTGCAAGATGAAACACAAGAAAAGAATCAACCTGCAGAGCGGCTGGCAGGGCCCTTAAACACACACATGGAGCCTGGAGCGAAGCAAGGCCTACAGGAACAAGCAAGGGCAGAAAAACAAGAGCTGAATTCCTTAATCACATCAGGATGTGAGAGGCAGGGGAGGGACGGGGCGCCAATGTCAGCTCTTCCTGTACGTGTGCTGGAGGCTGGAGCCCGGGCCTCTGCTGCAAGCAGCTCCATGGCTCTCAACTTGATCCTGAGGCTGAACCCTGACGCTCCTTCGCCCACCTCCCCTCCTGGGAGGGGCGTTCAGGCCAGGCCCCCCCTGCACGCAGTACCAAGCAGCATCTGGAACTCATAGCAGCACGGAAGACGGAGGCTCAGGGCCCGGGCTGGCAGCAAAGGGCACGAGTAAAGCATGCTTGAGGGCCGTGCACTATTTGCCCCCCCCGATTCTCCCCATAAAATGCACATGCAGCTATAAATAGTGGGAGCTGTGGGGCAGGCAGAGGCTGGGCCCCACTGGGGTGATTCTTCCTTCACTGAGGCGCGCTCTTCCCGCACGGTACCTGATCTTCCAGTTGTTTTCCCTCTTGGCTTCCCATTTCCTTTCCCATGGCGTCTGGGACGGGTGCCACTGACACATATTTTCCACCCTTGAATGCCAGCAAAGGCTCTTCTTGTCCACAAAGGGCTTCCAGGAAATACTTCAGAACTGTGACCCTCTTGCAGTCGGCTGCAATAACCTGTGGGGTGAGGGCGAGGGGGTTGGGGAGAGGGAAAGGAAAACAGTCAATGCAAAGGGGAGGCAACAGGCAGAGGGGAGCATGGGGGCAGAGAGCCCTGCAGCGCATGGAGGGCACTGCATTGTTTGGGGTCCCCTTTGCCTTATAGATGGGGATGGAAGGGATTTGCCCAGCGTCTCCAGGGAGGGAATGATGCAGTCAGTCCTTACCGTTCTGTTTTTGCTCAAATGCCAGCACCCTCCTTACTGAAAGCAGAAGGGAGGGATGCAGGTGTGGGGCAGGCGGGCAGGGGCACGAACACCAGCTCCATCCCAACCCCATCCTGCAGGCCGGCCCCACAGGCCGTTAGGCGAGCCCTTGTCAGGGAGGCTGGGATGGATCTGGCCAGAAGGAAACTCAATAGCTCAGGTAATTATCCATTTATGAGGCTCTCAAATGGAGTTTCCAGAGCACGGGAGCACGGTGCCTCCGTGGCCTTTGCCTGTGCCTCCACCATGACCCTCCTCATCCCCCATCGCCGTGGGGCTCCACACCTGCAGTCTGCTCCTCCGGTGCTTCCTGCTGCCTGCAGTCAGCCATGGGGAAGCAAATGGAGCCTGGAAGTGTCACCCACTCTGCAAAATTCACATTCATGCCTGAGAACCTTCTGCTGCAGTTCCCACCCAGGGCAAAGCAGGCTCCAGACCCCATCCCCAGCATCCTCACTGACTCCTAGGTGGAGCAGACCCCATCCTTGGGACACACAGCACGGCACTGCAAAGCCTGGGTCACCCCATGCTGGGTGGGGACGGGGACAGGGATGGGGGCAGGCAGGGGCTGGCAGTGTCCTGCAGTGCAGCAGCACCATGCTGCCGTGAGAGGAAACTTCTGCTCTTCCACAATGCTGCCAGTTTCCTCTCCACAAGCTAATTTTAACCACCGCGTCGCTGCCGTGCGTGTCAAAGACCTGACCCTGCTCTGACCTGCAACCTCCCACCCCGGTTACTGCCCACACGAGGCACCCTTGGGGCAGGCGGCAGAGTCACGGTGCTTGGAGCTGCCCCAAACCTACACCTAAAAAGGGTGTCCTACGGGATAGAGCAGAGGACAAGCTGAGGTGGGAATGGGACCGACCCCTCTGTGCTGCGTCCAGCCTGGAGTGAGCCCAGCAAGGAACGTTTCCATCCTCCTGGCACTCCTGTAGGAATGATTCCGCCACGGGGAAAATCCAAAGGGAAGAGAAAAGAATGGTTGTCACGGGAAACACCCCCTGTGAAAGCTGCTGGCTGCAGCGGCCCCAGGGGAAGTGGTGGAAACCTCAGGGCCAGGTTCACCTTCAGTCGGATGGTAACTGCACGCAGGGAGCGGCCTGAATCAGCCAGGGCAGCTCCAGCCTGGGGTTTTCCAGCCCTGGTGACTGCAGTTCCCTCATGCCAAAGGTGCTGGGATCATCCCTGCCCACGTGGATACGGCCACAGGGACCCACCTGTGAGCATTTGTGCACCGTGGGGCGTACAGCAGCAGCAGGGAAAGGGATGCAGGAGAGGCTGATTGCTCCCGAAATAAAAGTAATTGCGTTTAGCTTACGACCCACGAGGTTTTCACGTAAGCTCCCAATGTCCTGCCAAGCCGGTGCAGCCCGATGCTCCAATTCAGATCATCTGCTAAGGGAGCAAAGAGCCCAACCGAAGGCCCATGACATAATGCCACAGCAACTTGTCTCATGAACACATTTTTCCAGCCCACATGAACGAAAAACAGGCACCGAGCGAACGCTCCACACATCCCCATCACGTGTGCACCGGGACCGTGCCAGAGCCCCGAGGCTGCCTGCCTGGAGCCAGGCTGGGGTGCTGGGAAAGGAGTGACCCACCAGTGGCAGCCAATGGCAGAGCGTGACATGCCACCGACTTCCCGTTTCGGTGTGGAAACGTGAGTGCCACGTTCCCAGAACCACGGGGATAGTCATGGGGTGCACGGCGTTAGCTCCATGCTAACCGAGGGGAGAGCTCAGCGGGGCCACCAGGAGCTGTGCGCTCTCTCCCAAAGCTGAATCTGAAATGGAACGGCGCTGATGCCTTTGGTGATGCTGCCGTGACACCCCGGCCCCATGCACCCTTCCCCCTGCGAGCGTGCAGCCAGCCAGCAGGAACCGAAAGCCTGGCTCCGCGTCGCCGCCGGGTATTAAAATAGGGCTGACACGCACACAGCAGCTCTCAAAGGAAAACCGAAACCGAGAACTGCTGAAGTGGGCCGGTGCCCTCCGACGTGACCCGGGTCGGTTCCTCTGCGGTGCCTCTCGGGGCTGCGTGGGACCTGGGGCTGCGGTGGTGCTGGGTGCCAGTGCTGTGTCACCCGACTGTGCCCGGAGGTGCGAGGTTTCTAATCTGACCCCAGATCAGACACGCTAACCGCAGGCTGGTGGCACGCTGAGACGGCTCGTTAGTGCTGCCAGCTTCTGGCTCACCCATTTACATCCCCAATCATAGGGCAGGACGCACATTAACACGCTAAGTGCCCGTACAGACACACCAGGCTTCTGTGTTTGAGTCCTCTCACAGGACCCTGTGCTTGTGGTGCCTCCAGGTGAAGCTGAGATCGGAGTCTCCTGGAGGACTGGGTCTGGGGGGACACATGCACCTGGGGTGCCACAGAGCAGCCCTGCTCCCGCTGGGGGTCAAAGGCTCAGCATCTCCCTGCAGCCAGGCGAATCGTTGCCTTCAATTGGCTTTTACAACTTGTTAATTTTACGCAGCGTCCTAAAGAGCAAATAACTGTGAGGCAGGAATGCAGCTCCTTCAGCTGCATTTAGCCCGAGGAGCTGTGGCAGCTGGGCCAGCTGCTCGGGGACCGCAAGGACTCGGACTGTGGAGGGCTGCTCCCACCATGTGCTCACTGTGGGGTGCAGAGCTTTGCTTGGTGAAAGCCTGGACTCGGCATGCACAGGAAGCAGTGGTGCTGCAGAAGGGTTTGCTCAGAGCTGCTGCTGCCACTCAGCATTCCTGTGTACAAAGAGGAGAAGGGGAGACACCAGCATGTCCCAGCAGCAGGACTCAGAAGGAGAAAAGGACAGGAGAAGGCTGAGTCATAGCATGGAGAGGTCCCGGATTCAGAGATAGGAATGGGACGGGACCAGGAGGACAGAGCCAAACCTGTGATCCACCATGGGGATAACACTGAATTTTGACACACTGACTTAAGCACAGCTTAGAGTGAAGTGGATGATCTATGTCCAAACCAAGCGAGCCCCAAACAACCCAAACCATGCAACGTGTAACAAACCAGGTGAAACATCCACACAAACCCCTCGAGCATCACAAGGCTGAATGCCTTGTGGTACCCCATAGGACCAGCCTGGAGCATGCAGGCAGCACAGCAAGCAGCTGGAAAGCAACGAGAAATGGTGGCTTTGCACCACCTCCTATGGGTTTGCACAAAAGCTGTGCTGGGTGTAACCCTGCTGTACCCCAGCTCTGCCTCTGCTGCCAGGATGTGGCCCCACACTCAGGTCACAGGGGTTTGGCCACCTGGGTAGGACTGAAGCACCCTCACAGCCGGGAGCAGCGCTCACAGCTGGGTTGCACCCTGGTTTCTGCAGCTGAGGGCTTTCAGCCACAGCTGCTCTCGGCTGATTTCGGCTGACCCTGCAGGCAGGCTGGAGGCACACGTGCTCCCAACAGCCCCTCTGCAAAGGGCAGGAATATGGGAGCAGGAGCATCCAGAGCTGCCAGGGCCAGTTCTCTCTCCCTGGCTGGCACCTACTGGCTGTGGGGCAGGAATACAGATGGAGTTTTCACTCATCTAGGCTGGGAGAAAACTAAAACTCCAAAGGGAGAACCCACACCACTGCAGGTCTTCTGCACCCTCAAACCCTTTGTGCCATGGCACAGCCTGCCAGTGCCCTACAAAATATCTCACGGCTCCTGCAGACCCCAAACACAACCAGCTCCTTCCCCTCCTAGGTCACACCTTGCGATGGGGTTGGGGAAAGGTGTGCATCCCAAAATGCACCCAAGGGTACCGCAGAATCCCTTGTGAGCACAGCAATTCCTGCTGGAAAAGTCAGAGCTCCATAGCCACAGAGAAGAAAGTTTCCGATGGGTTCAAAGCTTTTGGCTTTTGCTGATGTTTGGAAGATGCCCTGATGTGTGCTCACTTGTTAGCACGATGCCTCTGGGAAAAGCCTGCAGGGATTTCCATGGGGGAAAACGCTCACATTCCCTCCTATAGCCAAGTGCTCCAGTGCCACGCTGCCTCACACTGCTCCGCATGGTGCTGGGAACTCCCATGGCTGAGGGGAGCACCTGGGGCATTCCTGCTCTTTGGGGTCTTCGAGCACAGAACTGCAAAATCACAGCTTTCCACCAGGCAGATGAAAACACCAAGCAAGGAGAACACCGAGCCCGGTGCATCTGCCTCCAGACCACGATCCCACACTACAGGAGGAGGAAGGCACGATCCCTATCACACTGAAGCCAATGTGGCACCAACTTGGGCCACGGACTGAACTCCCTGCTGCAAGCTTCCAGTTTTTTCCTTTTCAGGGACTGGGGGAATTTATTTCCTCTGCCATTTCGGAGGATGCCTGCCTTGCCAGAGATTGTTTTGCAGAGTTAAGAGAGATAAGAAAGTGGTTAGCAGGCGCTTCGGTGGAGGAAGGGAGGATTGCTTAGTAAGGGAAAGGGGACTGCTCCGAGCTGCTGGTGGCCATACCCATGCATGGGCTGCAGGAAGGGAGCTGCCAAGAACTCCCTGCTCCAGAAAGCTCCGAGGATGCTGCCCTGCAGCCCTCATCCAGCACCTGGGGAGCACCCAGTGTGCACCATGCAAAACCAATACCTGCCCTCAGCAGCACGGAGAGAGGAGAGGGAAGGGTGGAAGGTTCTGCCTCACCCTGGCAGCGCAACGGCGAAGCTCTTTCTGGGAGTTTGCACAGCTTATACATTCTCCATGCAGTTCCTGGACGCCTTCCATCGCAGATGAGAGTTTTATGTCGAATTTTAAGTTTGACCACAAATATTTAAACTTCCTTGGACCACAAATGCTGTATCTTCTTTGTGGTTGAGTTGGCACTGACGGAGTATTTACAGATCCCTGGATGTCTGTCTGTCATTTAAATATCTCACAGAGGTGCCAAAGGCTGCAGAAGTGGAGGGAGCTCTCAGGCAGCCCCCCCAGATCCGTTCTCCCCAGCCCCCAGGCTCAGCAGAGCTGTACAGGGCACAGCCTGAGCCGTCCCATACTCGCACTCCATTAAGTTTGCTTTTCAGAGAATGTCATCTGAGATCCCACTGCAGCTTCCCCAGCTCCTCGCCCTGCTTGATATTTGAACTGGGATGAAAGCCTTTGGAATTTTCTCCTCTTCTTTTAGGAAACTCGGGATTTCTGAGGCTGCAGGAGGATTGTTTGAACGAGAACCACTAAAACCCCCCCAGGCTGCCCCGCTCCCACCTGGCTGCTGGGGTTTCACTTCCTCCAACACGAGTGGTTCTCAGAGGGTCACAGTCCGGAGCTGCTGAACTGGGATTCCACTGTAGGGAAACTGGCCGGGGTGGGCAGTCTCGGTGGTAGGAACACAGGAGAAACACAACCAAAGGAACACCACAAAGGTTCCTCCTTATCACCCCATGCCAAAGGAGCTCAGAGCCGCCCTTTTGCTGTGCTGGATGAGGAGCTGAGGATGCCTAGGCACACATCTTGAACTCTGTGTTAACATGAGCACGCCTGGACCCAGGCTCCACGTTGTTCTACTTTGCCAGGTTGTGTGTGTGCTTCATTCCTTCAGCCCTTTTAAGCCTAGGACACAATTCGGATGCTCAGCCCACTGATTTTAGGAGAACTTTTGAACATGAGATACGTGCTCCTGCAATGCTGCCTCCATCACCATTGCCAGACCCAGGAACCCAGGGCAGGAGCTCCAGCAGTGCTGCTCACATCACAGGGTGCAGCACTCCAGCTGCCCTGCATGAGAAGCGACTTCAGGAATGGAAGGAGAAGCAGTTCTGCTTTGAAATAACAAGCAGGCGAAAGCCACGTGAGCAGGGAGCAGCCCCTCTGAGTGTCAGCTGCCACGAAATTCCCTTGAAAACAGAGGGGTGGGGACATGGACGCAATGCAATGACACCAGAGGAATGCCACCACAGCCCGGAGGTATTGCAGTGCTGGGGCAGAGAGGGCAGCAGCTCACACCACAGCCATTGCAGGGAGGGCTGAAGTTGCACCTTGCTTCCCAGCCACTGAGGGGGACTCCCAGTGATGCTGGAAGGAGCCGTGTGCCTCAGTGTCCTGCTCACTGTGGAGCTGCTCTGAGCATGCCGTGCTCCGGAGAGGTCACCCTGCACTGAGCCAAGCTCCAGCAGGGCTCAGCTCCTCGTACCCAATGCTCTCCTCTTTTGGCACGTGGCTCAAATCTCTGAGCAGCTCACACACGTCGGGAAAGGAGCGATGGATCAGAACCGCAGCTCGGCAGCGAGAGGAAAACTATGCAGCTCTTCTCTGCGTCTTTGTTTTCTCCAAAGCTCCTCCTCCCAGGAGCGGGATGCTGAGCGCAGAGCAGGGCCCCAGCCCTGAAACGGGGGAGCTGAACCAGAACAATAGGGTGGGGACTCTGGATGGGCCCCGACGAGTGGGGTGGGCTGGAGCGGGGGCACCGATCCATTCTTTTGACTTCATTCACACTTACAGCTGCGCTAGAGACATTTCCTGAAAGCACAGTAGGAAGAGAGGGGTATTCGCTCACTCCACCCTCCATCTAACGTTGTCCTTGCGATCCAGCCATGCACGGAGAGCCAATTCTGGCCTTTGGCAGAGCTGCAGGCCAGACATTACAAGCGCTGGTGTGAACAGAGCAGGTCCCCACCCAATGAGCAGCACACAGACTTGGAGCAGAGCGGCCAGAAAAAAAGAATGCAGGGAAACGCGGAGCGCTCGAGCGTGTCCTGAACTCCACGAGGAGGTGTCAACAGCAGCAGCACAGAGTTTGGCTTCAGGACAGTGAGAGGTGCAGCCACCAGGAATGGGAATTTGGAAGCATT